>CM035150.1:31732670-34132670 GCA_020205605.1 Panax ginseng
CAAATTGTCATTTGAAACTGTAAGCACCGTCAGTTCTCCCCTTCATCCTTATTCAGATAGTAAGATCACTCTTTAAACCCTAGAGCACTTTTGATTTCCCCCAATCTTTCTTGACTTTTATATCAGAATACTGAAGATCAGACAATGGCGTCGCGGGAGCAAACGAGCGCCGTCGCCGATGAGCCTCTCGGCAAAGGTTCACCCACTGGTGATATTCAACATATGTGACTACTTTGTGAGAAGACCAGACCAAGCTAAGAGAGTCATCGATACTCTTGTCGGTTCTGTACTGCCCGACGGCACCGTTGACATTCGTAACTCCTATGCTGTCCCTCACAGTGAATCATCAGATCAGGTTACCTTTTCTGTTTTTATTTTTTTTTTCTTATCCGGTTTGTTTATGCGCAAAATCATTGGAAAAAATAAGCAGGATTCGAAAATGTATGAGCTTTTGTTTTGTTTTGTTTTCTTCTGTTTTCATTTTTTGTCAGAAATTCAGCTATAAATTTGTTTGATCAGGTACAAGGTTATGGACAATCCTAATTGGTATGGAAAGAGCTTCTTTTGCAAAATAAACTAAATATTAACCAGACTGAAGATCCAATCTATTATAGACTACTGAGTGTTTTACAAATTTATGTCAATATGCCATCAGCAGTCTAGAAACTTGGAATATATTGTCCTAGTGGTATGGTCATGTTATTGATTACGGGAATTGTTATTTCCATAATTATGTTTTGATAATTCACATGTCTCATGAGTTTGAGAACTTACCATTCATGTGAGAGTCCTTTTGGAAATATCAATTTCCTATTCATTTTCACAGAAATTGTTGGATTGCCTTGTTCAGTTTATCTTTTACTTCTATTTCATGTAGAAAATTGTTGTTGGTTAAGCTATCTGGATTTCTGTGCATTTTCGTGTGTTCGCATGTGTGTTTTTAATGGTTCAAAAAGATAGTTTGGTTATATGTCCAACTCTTTTTTTAATTTACCCCAATTTTAATGGTTTTAGGTTGCATTGGATATTGATTACCACCACAATATGTTAGCATCTCATCAAAAGGTGAATCCAAAAGAAGTCATTGTTGGATGGTAATTTCCGTTCTTTGATAGAGTTGTTTGAATCCTCTTTTCCCTACTTAAGAGAATCATAAAGAGTTGTTCTGTTAAAGATATTAGATATCTAATATGATGTTGAACTATGTTGCTTTATTACATTTCTAATCTCATTCTGATGCACTGGTTTTCTTTATCCCTTTATATTATGTTTTATCATTTATTTTGTCATCGACTTTTACAATAATTAGGGAAATATATCAAGAGTTCTTTGTTCGGAGGGCTGTAGTCCTTATAGTGTGTTCGAGAGGGACGAAAAAATCCTGTAGGTGGGGATGAGAACTTATCATTTTAATCCTGCTAAGTATGAGAACTTATAAGATATAGGAAGAGGAGATGATTCATACCTGAAGCCTCCACAGGCATATGTTATAATTTTGATTTTCTTTTTCTGTCTTCTTTTTACTTTACTGCTTCTATCTCTGATCTAAAGAGAATGATATTCAGCTGATTATTACTAATAACATCTGTTTCTCTTATGGCTTGGATGTGGGAAGTCAAACTATGTGATGGATTACAGGTATAAAGAAAGTAATTCAACCATTTAATCAGAATTTTGTATCAAACACTATCGAACGCAAGTACTAATTTGGCACTTTTAAAACTAAGCATAAGCAAGAACTATAAAGGCAGGTTATGTCAACTTTTTTTGCAGATATCCATTGACTGGTTACCAAGCATTCTGCATTTGTTTGGCTTCTATTGACTTGAAACTTTGTTGCACAGTGTGATTTTAGCCTGCAGCCTTCTTCCTTGTTCTAACTCTGAACAAAAAGTCACCATTGCATTACAAATTTTTGTAGCAGGATTCTCCCTCCAAAGCAGGAAGGTTAGATAGTTGATGTATGCCAGCTTTAATTAATTACTGAAATATGCTCCAAATTTCGTGATTAATTCAATCCAACCTTGTTTTGTTTATCGAGTAGTACTTGATTTGTAATCTAAATTATAGAGGTTAGTTAACAATAGACATCAAATAAGGTCTTGTATAACTAACCATGGAGTATTTGATTTTCAATATTATGGTTTACCTGATTTTTAGTTGAGAAGCAGCTACCTATTTATTTTGTTTGTACTGAATCAGATGTTACTCTTTCAAACCAAAAGTCAAATCAGATGTCACTCAATTCTACTGCAGTGATTGTTTCCTTTTTGCTTTTGATATGTCTCTCCATGTTAACCGATGGAAACAGTTCCAAATAACTGCAGAAATTGTAGTTTAAATTGATATTTCTTGCCATCTCATTCATGATTACATGATAATAATCATTAACTTTGTAATCTCAAGTAATATCCCGCTGCAAAATTTGAATCTTCACATGAAATCTTCTTACCTGGATTGCAGCCACTATACTTCATGTTTAGACTACCTTGGAAGTCTAAAAGCAAACCTGTTGCTTGACATCCATTTGCATGACCATGTGGAGACACTGTATGATCAAATTAAGTAGCAAAGCCCTAATCCAGTATACTCACCCATTTGTGTCTGTTGATCTGCACATGATGAATATAACCTACTCTAATTTAAATTATCTATTCGTTTGTAGAAAGCTAAAATATATAGGATTATCTTGTTACATATTAGCGTTATTAGGTGTAATCAATTGAAGTTCCCTGCCACCTGAGATGATTTTATTTAATCTTCACACCTTTAATCTCTCTTCCCTCCCTCTTTCTGAGCTACTGCTCACCTAATGATTTCATTAATTGATATTTTCTGTTTTTAAGATGCCCAAAATGCAATAAATGAATTGAACGGTGAGGAAAATTTCATTTTTTCAATTTATTCATTTCTAGTTTATTCAGCATATCATGAAGTTCTACAACTTGAATAACATTCTTCCTCACCTAACCCTCGAAGAAGGATAAAAAAGTAGGGGTTTAGATAGAGAATTACAATTTGGGTGCTCAAACAGAGAATACTTACCCAGTGCTTAATGTTGTAGGAAAGTGGCTTGGGAGCAGATAAATTCGGTGCAACTGGGCAGCGAATGGTGCCGGAGCTGACGATAAACAGAATTCAGACACCAAGAGTGTTGTCGAACTAACCAATGGAACATCAGGTGAGGTCATGAACCTTTAGACTTCCAAATCTGTCATATTCTGAGGTAAAAGTGAAAACTAATTACAGAACTTCTTTGGTGTATACTTTTCTCTTTCCTATTTCTGCTTTATTGGTTAGGTGTGGCTATATTTTAGTTTGAACTTTAAGTATAACTGCAGTTCTGTTGCTGCAGTATACTTAGGCACTTCAGTGCTTATGGTATTTGTTAAGTTGTTAGCATGTTCTATATTTTTTCCCTTCAAATTACATAAAAAAGTAATCTTGTCAAACCTCTTAAACCTTGTTCCTGTTGTGTGACTGCTTTGTTTCCATTTAAATGGCAATGTCTTAATTTTACTACTTTTATTTAGCGGTCCTTTAAGACGTTTAAATATAATTAGGTTTTAAGTATGAGTTGTAAGATTTTCATGTTACCTATAAGTTACAGTTGTGTGCATTTGCTTTTGGTTTGTAGCTACATTGTGTAAGAGTATGTATTATACTTGCTATAATAATATGCTAATTTAGGCTGATTATGTCGGGTATTATACTTGCTATAATAATGTGCAGGAAGACTGCTTTTACGACCTGCCTTACAATACTGGGTATCAAATTTTTGTGCTACGTTTATGGAAGACAAGGGACGAAATTATGAAGTGTATTCTCTCTATATATGTAGATATATACTTTGATTGAAGAACTGTGGTAGTTTTAGATGGTTAATTGTAAAGATAATGAATGATTATGTAGTGGATGATTTTATTAAGTTAATAATATTTTAGTTTTTTGTATTTTTGCCATCATTTGGGGACATTGAGCCAGCCAGGTACACAAAAAGAATGTCAAATTTTGATTTGGCAACAATATAATTCGTTACCAAAGCATTGAACAAGTTTTAATATAGCAACAATTTTTTTATACATTTAGCAAAAAAAATTTGTTGCTAATGGCATTAGAAATATATTATTTGGCAATGAAAAATTAACCTAATAACAACGGAGAGGATATAGTTGTTAATAATAACATAAAAGGTAACATTTTTTATCGTTGCAAATCATATCAACTTTCGTTGCACATATAAAGAAACGACAACATATAATGTTGTTGCTAATCGACGACTTTCGTTGCTATTGAAAAATAACCAGCAACAAATATTTTCGTTGCTGATTCAGCATAATGTTGTTGCCAAATAATATAATCAGCAACAAAAATCTTTGCTAAAAATTTTACATTTCGTACCAATTTATAGTACAACAAACACAACAATCTTGCTGTAAACTTTTCAATCATTCGCTTGATCCTTCTCTATACTATAACCTTATCTGATCACGGGGTGATCTTATCGTATAAGTTACGATATATTTCTATGCTATGATCGTTTTGTTTTACGATCTCCTATCCCAGTACTTTTAGTTTTTTTTTTTACTTTATCTATTCACCATTACTGTTCACCTTTATTATCAGAGTTAGGGAACTCCGTATCTTTATAACTTACCGAGATTCGTCTTTGAATCTTACCGACACACTAACTCTATATGAGTTAGATCTTATCCTAATCACTGTGGTTATTAGTCTAAGGTAACTCTACCCTAGGTTTATAACCAACAGCATTGATACCAATTATAGCTCCCCCAAATTCATGGTCCTAAATCGCCACGAATATGGGTCACTAGTTTTAACTATTGCGGAAGATATAAACATAAATTGTTTATACATTAAATATTATACACTATCCCCAAGGTCGAGTAACCATAACTTATACACAATTCATTATCCTATCTGACATACAAAGATATTATCATACATTACTATTACAAATCTAATCGCATTACAATAACTTTAAACCTGAACCTGCTCTTTAACCTTTCCTCAGATCCGACGATTCGCTTTAATCTGCAATGTTTTATCATGATATAACAAGGGTGAGCATGAAAGTTGCCTAGCAAATTTAAATTTTATTTAAGGATATATCATAATTGAAAGAGTCTGAATAATAAGCAGGCTATAATTCAATAATGTATTTATGAATTAGCATGAACAAACTTTTGGTGAACAAGTATTAAACATGAACAAATATATCTCGAACAGAATGATAATGAAGGTGAGCGAAATTTTCATACCGACTTATACATACAATATATACAGAGTACAATTCTACATGGCAATCAAGCAATGATTAACCATAAGCATATCTCGAATGAAACAACTCTTAGTAGAGAGTTAAGAAAAACTTGCATGCACCACCGACACTGAATTTAAATATAACTTAGCTTTATCCAAGACCTAATATAGATAATTTCGATCTCCAAATATTAGAATAATATCATCACAAAGATAAAATAACCTAAACACATTACCACATAATCCTATCGATTATATCTGAGACATAAGACCTAGTATCGAGTCAAACTATTTGGATTAATGAGTTGTGTTCTAGATTATTATTACATCCTCGACTACTTAATGAACAATTACCAAGTTTAAGTTCAATTAAACTCGTCTAAAACACTTAACAATTATCTTAGAAAAATTTATAAATCACCAACATAATTTTCATAGCCCATAATAATTTTTTCGGATAATTAATATCATTTATTATAATTTTTCAATCACTTATATCGTATTTATATAATATAAATACCACAATATTCTAATATCATTAATATCTATTTATTATCAAATATTAATGAAATACATTCCATAATATTATAATATATTTATAATATATCAAAGTATTTTTAATACCTTAAAATCATACTTTTTTAATTTTTAAACCTTTAAATCCATTATCCGATAATTGTCATTAATATTAAATATTAATGTTTTTCATTACAAAATATCAAAAGTTATATTTTATAACTTAAAATATTTTTATAATACTTAAATCATTTTTATATGATTTATAAATCATAAATTCTAATTTTTCATAATTTATTTAATACATGTAGTAAATAAATTAATTACCATTAATATTAATTAATTAATGAAATTCATCACAAAATATTAAAAGTCATCAAAAAATAACTTAAAATATTTTCTTATAGCATAATATAATTTTTCATGATTTTTCATGTATTAAAATCATTTTAAGTAATTTACTTAATATTATAATTAAATAAACTAAATATCATTATTATTCCAAAATATTAAATATTTATAAAATATATTCGTAATAATTAAAACTAATTTTCGGACTTTAAAATAATTTTTAGGAATTTATTTTGTATTTTTAATAATTAAAAACTATTTTTTATCTATTTATTAAATAAAGTAATTATTTTCCATAAATAAATTGTCACTAAAGGGCCCTATAGCGACGAAACTGTCGCTATAGGTGTTCTTGGGCTGTTCTTGAGGAAACCCAGAAACTCATAGCAGTTTACAAGTGGGTCAGTTTGACCAGTTACCACTCTTTGATTATTACGTTTCTAGGTTTGAAATGAAGTTCATATGATAGTATGTATGTAATACTAAAACCCCAAATAAATTTCCTGGCTAGAATGCATTATATCAAGAAGTTATAAAGCATCAAACAAGTTGTCAGACATTGTTCTTCATTTATGGGTTTTCCAGAAATGAAGAACAGCTCCTCGTGCCTATTTTAGATCTCAATAACTTTCATCCCGGGTCTGATTTGTGCGATTTAAAGGTTCAATGTTGTAGAAAACATGACAGGGTACCAATATATAACATCACTTCAACCTAACAACATCACCTACGCAAGATATGGGCCGGTCAAAGTAGCCCAGAAAAACTGTCGTTGAACATTTCTGGGGTTCTTCAGCAGATGGTCAACCCAAGTTTGACCAGTCGTAGCTTTGATCCTGTAAACGATCTGGTGGGTATAATGGCTTAGATGTGTAGTATGAATGTCAGGCTACAAAGATCCAACACTAACATGTTCATTAACATTAACAGTAGCGAGATCCGAAGACTAGAAAAGGGTTGTCAATGGTTACTGAAATTATGGGCTGCCCAGAATTTGATTTCCGTGAACAGTCAATGGGTTTTGACCACTCACATCTAGCGTTCTAGAGACGATCAAACCTTGATTCAAGTTCCAGAATAAAGACCACCTAACATACTACAAGGTCAAGCGTTTAAAACACTAAAACATATAACAAGGAAAGATCTATAAGCCCTGACATCGGCTTGTCAGACGAGTTTTTTTAACTTTTTCCAGATTTTTAAAATCATCAATTTCAAGCATCTAAGTGTTATGGATCTGAGTTATAACAATCTAGATCACTAAATGACACCTTCTAACATAACTTTAAACAATAAACAAAAACACATAACATGAATCACATAAATTTCTAAGTTTAGGGTTTTTATACCTTTTTGGCTTTGATCCTTGAATCTGACTTTTGATTCTGATTCTTGGCAAGCTATGAAGTGTTCTGAGCTTTGTTTCTTACACTCTCTCACTCAAGACTTCAAAAATTGTGGGGAGAGAAGGTCTTGGCAAGTATGAGAACTAAAGTAAGTTACTTTACTTAAGTTGTAAGTTTGTAAAGCTTGATTCATTGTATGTGGCTGATATATCAGCTGATTTAGGAGTTATAGGGCACAAGGCTAGATTTAGGGTTAGTCACTAACCATAAGTAGGGCTAGATCTACACTCCACCCCATTAAAATATTCAAAAGGGTAGTTTGGACATTGGACTTATAAAGTGAATGGCATAAAGGTAACTTGTCACAACCCTTACGGTTTGACCCTTAGGGTTTAACCCTAGAGTACACAAATTCAAATTTTAGACTTTTCTAATTAAGTTTTAAAAATAGAAAATTAAGATTTCTAAATTATAATTAGGGTTTCCTAATTACATTAAAGTTTACTAATTACTTTCAAGCTTGCTAATTAGGGTTAATATTTCCTTAATTAGAATTGCTAATTTAGCACTTAGGTTCCATAATTGTACATTATGGTTTCTAGATGAACAATTAAGATTTTCTAATAATCAATTAGGGTTATCCCTAATTAAATATAAAATCAATAACACAAAAATCTTGTACTATCTTCAAGCTTCCTAATTAGGGTTTTAATATTCCGAATTAGGGTTTCGACTTCCCGAAACTGAAACTAGGGTTTCTAGAACCGGTAATAGGGTTTCTTAACACTCGTTAGGGTTTTCTCATTGAACGTCAATATATTATTAGGGTTTATGACTGATAAAATTTATCTGGTCAACCCTTGACCCTTAATCATATACTATACACATATATGACCATATACACATAACATATACACTTATACCCTTAACACTGTAAACCTTAACCAAAAGTTTTTAAATTCACAAAATTCCTTCCCTAAAATGTCAAATCCATACACTTATTTTCTGTCTAGGTTTAATATTTAACCTTAATTAAATCTTTTAAAATTTTAATAAATATCTAAATATTAGGGTTATTACATATCTCTTCAAGATTCTTCTCTGAATTTTCTTGTTTATATAACACTCTTCCTTTAAGAATTTCTAACTGCCTTTATATTGTTCAACATTTCATTCAAGTTCTACATTTTCATCATACGTATCAATTTCTATACTTGGTACACATCGAGTCTCTACCAATTTCAATATGGTACACTGAGTGGTTTCCCACAAACAACCAACAAACTAGGTTTCGTGTTGCTAGTTCGTATATACCTCCGCTCTATGAAGGAATCGTTTAACCCAGATACCATACATCAACTACTAAAGAGTACAATTGTACCATACTTAACTATAACTTTTATTCTTAACTTCTTTACCACTCTCTTTTTATAGACATTATCTATTTGTTCTCACCTTACATTCTTATTATATGAGTTGGGTAACCCCACATTCATATTTCTTATAACTCTGCGATATTCTTCTTTGAATCCTCTTACAAATGTTTTAATCCCTTCTTTATAAATTTCTTAAATCCTTCCTTCTCTAAGGTTATAGCCTAAGGTACTCCTACCTAAGGTTTATAACCTACAATTTATACAATTTAATTCTCAATTTTGGTCGTTAATAACAAATCTACCTTCTGATTTTACATCATTATTCGATGCTAAACTTTATAAAATGCGAAATAATTTAAACTTTTATGTCTTCTTACTTTAATTCCCTAAATCTAAACCTTTATTATCTACATGTCTTCGAATCAATCTTATTTTATGATTCGCTTTATCACTGTTATTATATAAAATTTAACATTTCAATCCGATAACCTTTACATATCAGATAACTCAAACTTTAGCTTTACAACTCAACATAAAACTATACATCATAAAACATTTAGTACATCTCATGAATCTTAATCATGGTACAAAGAAATAACAACTTTAGCTAAAATATTAATCTTCGTGTATTATTTTTTATCCACGTCATTCAAGTAGCACATAGTGTTACATTCAATCCTTAACCTGCAAAAATAGTTATTTGCAAGGTTGAGCTCGACAGCCCAACAAAATCTAATAGTTTTCATGCATCACGTAGCACATAATAACATGCTCAACATATATCTCATAAACATTGGACTAATATAACATACATGTTACAGTTCATATAACAAGTATTAAGATTGAGTTCCTTACTCAATCAACATGATTTACTCAATCAACGTAGTCATAAGTTGAATTTAACATTTCATACATTCATCATATATATAACACATCATGCTCTTTGCAATAAAGATTTAAAACAACTAATCACCAATAACAGTTTAACAGCTTACAGTTATCTGCACTTCACGTGCCCTACACAATTATATAATCATACACATCAACTATTAGTCACATAACAACACATAGTAATTGTAATGTAAACTCTACTACACATCTCATAATCCTTCTTGTTAATTAGCACACAATGTTCAATGAGATTGTGTTAACTTTTCGACTTATGTAATATTCAAAATTCATTCCAAGTGTTTAAGTCTTGGTAGGACTACTTATTGGTTTTATATTAACACTATTCAATATCTTATGATATTCATTTCCTTTTATTTAAAACACTTTTTACGTTCATTATCACTTATCACGGCGTTTCGACGTTTATTCGTCACACACCCAATTTGTCTCTCTTGTGTGTGCTTACATAACTTATCTAATACATCATGTATTAATAGTAATCATCATTATATTTACTAACATTCATGTTTTATAACTTTGAACAACATCTTTTATCGTCAAAAGCACTACACTTGCATATGTGCATGCCCGACGCCCTCCGATTGCCTCCTAATTCATATCAGTCCACAAATGGCCATTTTGACCCCTTTTCTAGACCTCCTTTTTCCAGACCTCAAATTGAGAAACTGAAAGAATAACAGTTGTAGGTCTATTCGTCCTCTGTCTGGATCATCTTGAATCACCTCAATCGGAGTTCGTATGAAAAAGTTATGATCGTTTTACCAAAACAAGTCAAAGCGATCCTGATCGACACACATGGAGGCGCAATACGCCTTTCCTCTCACCATGACAGCGCGTCCGAGCAATAACCCCAGCCCATTTGTGCATTACAATGACGCAAGCGAAGCGCTCCCCATGGTTAACCGCATACGAACACGTTTTGACATAACTTTCTCATTTTAAGTCTGAATTAGTTGGTTTTCGATTCGTTGGACTCGTTAAACTCTTAGCTACTCATCTAAATAATAATTATAAAACTTAAAACATATTAACAAATCATTTTAAGGGTTCTAATTCAATGTCCATGCTATATTTTTATGTTTTAAACACATTTAGCAAATTCAATCGCCACGGCTTCGTTTCTTAACCAATTAACATGATTTAAACTACGTCGTTTTCATTTCTTCACATACTAACATAATCCAATACCAATTTATAGATTATAACACATATTAGACATAAAATTTTGTACTTTCTAAAGCCAATTTTCATGTATAAACACGGTTATATACTTTTCTTCCTACAACCCAATTTACATGGATTTTTATTATCAAACAACACTCACATGTGATGATTAATAGAGTATAAAGCCTATTTGCAAGTATATATATCAATCCAACACAACTATCAATTTACAATGGATAATCACTAAGAAATCAAAATATACAACTTAGAAGCAATTTACCTTGATTTAGCAAAGTGTTAGAAACCCTTCTTGTTCTCTTAGCAATCTCTGCAATTCTCTCTTCTCACCAAGCTCTCCCTCTTTCTAAACCCTCTGTGTTTCTTCTTCTCTCCCAACTCTCTGCTCTTAGGCCTTAGGAGAGAAATAAAACGCGAAAGATAACCTGATATGGCTTATTTTCCCACGTACTCTATCAGTTAAAAAAAAATAAAAGACGTCAGTTACATAAACCAAAGGCCACAAGGCTTTGTTTGGCTACCACCTATTCCCCCAAACTAGATTATTTTTATATTATTTTTATTATATAGTTTCATGTGTCACACCTTTAGTTAATTTAAATAACACATAATAATAGTAATTAATAATAATTATAATCTCATTATAATTATACTTATAATTAATAAATAATTACATATATCTAATTTAATTAATAGATTAGATTTAAACATTACTTTATTTAATTTATTTATTCCCTTTAATATTAAACAATTCATTTAATTTAATTCATTCATTAAATTAAATCTTCAAAGAATAAAATTTACCTTTTGCTTTAATTTAATTATCATACACACGTAACTAAATTATTATACCATAATTTCATAAATTATTTTTCTCAATAAATAAATTATTTAAAATATTTATTTAATTCAATAAATATTTAAAATAATTACCAAATTCATTTAATTTCTTCAATAATTAACTTAACTATTGAACCTCACTTTTCCAATATATGAATATATATTTCTCTTCACACCAGATCACATATTTAAAAATATATAGCATTTATATATACATACTTAAACTCAAAACATCTCATAATAAGAATTTTAATTATTAAATTCCTATTTTAATAACTTATAAAAATTCGGGTTGTCACAGGTGCTTCGGGAGTCAGAGGCATCGACCCCCCAGAACACCGGCAAGCGGATGCCTAACTAGGAAGGGCCTTATGAAGTAGTAGAGGTACCGAAGCCCGGGACTTACCGACTTTGAGCGATGGATGGATCGGAGGTAAAGAATACATGACATGCTGGAAGACATAGAAGATATTACCAGTAGACGCTATGCTATTTTCTATACTTTACTTATGTAATCTATGCGATTCATTAATGCAATAAATGAAAATTTCTCTTCAGGAAAATTTTATACTTCATTTGAATTCATAAAGTTCTTACAAATTCGATCAGACAAGCTTCGGGCATAAACCGATCAGAAAGTCAGAAATGACCTAACTGATCGGTAAAAGTCACAAACATAACTGATGGAGAAAGTTACACATCCGATCAGACGAGCTTCGGGCATAAACTGTGTAGAGAGTCAAAAATGACCTAATTGATCGATAAAAGTCACAAGCATAACTAATCTAGATAACAACTAAGACATTTCTAGTATTTCATTCATATACAAAAGTTTTACAACTCCGATCAGACCAGCTTCAGATATAAACCGATCAGAAAGTTAGAAACAACATAATTGATCGGGAAAATATCGCAAGCATAACTGTTCGGGCAGGTTATAAACAACATAAGGGAAAAATATTACAAAAAAAAATTTCAAGTCCAAAAAAAAAAGCTACTCTGGGGAACTATCATCTTCGGATTCAAACTCTTCGTCAGAGTAGTCGAGGATAGCAGCATCCTGCCCAGCAGCAATCAACCTCGCCCATGCCTTTTCTTGATAAGCTTCAAAACCTTCCGCAAACTGGGTCATGACCTTATCGGTAAGGGCAGGCAATTCCTCATATTCCTTGATGGCTAGCTACTTGACGACGACACGTTCTTCCCTTAAGGTGTTGTTCTCCTGAATCAACGTCCTCTTGTCCTCGACTGTATGAAGAGCCGCCTTCAGATCCTTGTTCTCCTCTGTAAGAAGTTCTTTATCCTGAACAAGCTTCTTGGCATGACCATCGAGACCGATGAACTCTTGCTGGAGTAAAGAGTATTGTTCTTCGAGTTCGGCGACCCGACAATCAGCTTTGGTCAACTTATTCTGAGTGTCGGCGTGAAGGTCTTTTTCCTTCTTCAGCTTTCGTCTACGTATCTTAAATACCTTATCTCATGTGTTGGCATTGAAAACCAACATTTTCAAGTCACACAACAACTTTTGACCTTTAATCCGAGATTTCTACGTTTTTGACGTTTAACGTCTATTTTTCGTAAAATTCGCCATAACTTCATTACTCGTGTTCTATGAGCCAAATCAAATGGAACACTCCATAAATTCATTATCTCCATCCTAACCAAACAATATGCACATACCCTAGCTATGATGGTTTTCAAATCGTCCAATCACAACTACGTTCACGTTCATAACTTTTTACGATTTTTAACTTACTTAAACATTTATGATTTCCATTTGATCATGACTTATCAATGATTTCATTATTAATAGTCATCCTTATTCCTCCTCACTAACATGCTTCACCAATCTATGATTCTTTTACGAGAAATAAATCGAAAAAGATGAAGATTAATGTTTACGAACTATTACCTTTGTCGTTCTTCGCGTTCTTGGTAAACATCTTATGGTTTGCTTGGAAGTAGCTTGATTATGTGTTTCTAGCTCTTTCTCTCTCTCAATATATATTGGACAATGTTTGTAAATCACAAAAAGTCCAACCTAAGCTTTGTATTTATAGAATTTCAAAATGGGGGCAAAATGGTCAACATGCCATCTCCTTACTATTCCACCTCCTCATCAACTTAGCCGCAAGTAATCACTTTACTTGGTGGCCAAATCTTTTGACCCACATGCCCATGGGTCTTCCATGGGTTGCCCCATAGGTTTACCCATCCGTGACCCTTGAGTTCGGCCGCGGTTTAACTTCTTGGATTTGGCTTGTCTAAATTAATATTGGGCCTTGACTTGGGCTTGATTACATACTTCATTGGGCTTGCTATTAATCCAATTCCAATTGAATTTATACAAAATCTTTAACTCATAATTAATCCATTAGAAATAATCGTATTCTATGCGTATAACTCCCGTATTCTCTTTGTCTAGTACTCATACGATATTCGTATTATATGTTATACTATTCTTTATACCATACTATTATTCGAACTAGTATAATACTCGTATCTTATACGTATAATAACCGAAATGATTATACGCATTTCCTTTCCCTTTCTTAAATCTCTTTCCTTAACCCTTAGATTTTAAATGCTATAGCGAAAACTTACGTTTGCCATATGAAAAATATTATTGGATATTCCATTATATCTTCATATTCTATCATTCGCATTTCTGGAATTTCAAACGTAAAAGCGAACAAAATTAGGTGAATAGTGTTTTTACATTGATAAGTCATGATAAAAAATGGAAATCATAAATGTTTAAGTAAGTTAAAAATCGTAAAAGGCGAACGGAACGTAATTGTGGATGGACGATTTGAAAACCATCATAGCTAGGGTACGTGCATATTGTTGGTTAGGATGGAGATAATGAATTTATGGAGTGTTCCATTTGATTTGGCCTACAGAACACAATAGTAATGAAGTTATGGCTAATTTTATTTAAAAATAGACGTTAAACGTCAAAAACGTAGAAATCTCGGATTAAAGGTCAAAAGTTGTTGTGTGACTTGAAAATGTTGGTTTTCAATGCCAACACATAAGATAAGGTATTTAAGATACGTAGGCGAAAGAATCGTCGAATTCTAACTTATAACGAAGAAAACGAGTATTGAACGCTCGAAAATGATAAACGAATGCTCAAAATGAACTAAATGGTGAATTCCGAGTTAACAGATTCGAAAATGTAAAATTCTTATATGAACACCTAGAGTATGTAATTTGTGAGTTGTGGCCTTTTGAATGAGCCAATTCGGATGTAAAACGAATAAGTTATGAAGCTGGGAATTTCATTGGAAAAACTAACTGTCAAGACTAACTGATGCATAGAGGTGGCGCCGCAGCGCCAAACCCAGCATAAAAGGCTGCGCCACAACGCCGGATCTGGCTTTGTCCCCTATTAATTGGCGCCGTAGCGCCGAAGTTATAATAGAGTCTGGCGCCACAGCGCTGGCAGTGTAGAATAGTTGACCAAGTTAGGTTTTTATTCCATTTGAATGTAGACCGAAGGTGAGACATGAATGTACTTAATGTACATCATAGAACTAACTTTAAATCACTTATAAGTGATAACGTTAAAAGATTTAGTATGGTTTAATAAGAATTAAACGAAGAACGCAAGAATATAATAAGTAAAATCGTGAATGATGTTCAATGTTGGTACTTCACCAATAATGATCGAATGTCGGTAAATAACGTAAGAACGTTAACAAGTCGTAACGAAGCATAGTAAGTCCAATTGACTTTATTAATGAAATAAATTCAAGTAAGACATAGAAGAGAAAGAAGTTGGTTAAAACAAATAAAGTAAGTTTGTTTGTAAACTAATTACAGTGTGCTATGTGAATATATCATGTAGATACTGTAAAGACTGAGAATTGATTGAATATTATCTTCAAAGATGCTTGAAGGCAAGTTTTCTTAACGCTTGTCTAACCTTCGTGTTAGTCAGGTTTTCTGTTATTCATGTTCTGAAATGCATGAATGGTTTTAAAGAAAGAGTCGATGCCTGTTTTAACTCGGCTAGACTAGTCTTGAAGAATTGATTGATTTGCTTACAAGTCTTTCGATATAGAACTATTAACGCTATCATATGCCAAGTATTTGGTACGGATGTAAAGGTAAGTTTGTCTATGAACAAACAAAAGTATTTTCATCGATTATTCGATGGGCACGCGAGGTTGCCAAAAGTTAAACGTAAATACGTTTAACGGAAGAGTGTTGATCAACATAGAGTACAACAGGCTGATCACCTAGAAGTGCTCGTAAGTAATGCCGGATGCATGGCCTTAGTGTCGGATGTCCTTTTCAAGTATGAAAACGCAAAGAGTATGTTCATGGTCTTTTGACCGGTTCAGAATTCCTAAGGTATTATATATACTTTGGAATTATTGTTATGTAATAAGAAGAATAAGTCAATGCTTCATGGTGATTCATAGCTTGTTCAGTTATGAAAGATAATCATATAATTCTCGATGTGGTGTTTATATCATCCTTTGATAGACTTACTGAGCTATTTATGTTCACTTCTTGCTTGAATTATATGATTGCAGCTAAAGCCGAACGAATTGAGAGTTCTAAGAGAGATAAAGGCAAGGCTAAGATGGATAGTTGATTATCCTGTAATAGACTAGAGTATTTGTATGTAATATACTTATGAATAACAAAGAATGTATTTGGTTATGAACCTGGGAAAGGATTTATTACTATTGTAATAAAAATATAGTAAGTACACTCATTTTGTTGTTATCTCAAAGGAATGACTGTATGAATTGTAGTATCGTGTAGCACTATCTGTCGGGTTGGAAGATACCCGGATTTGGGGGCGTCATAGGTTGGTATCAAAGCATTAGGTTATAAAACTTAAGGGGGGAAGAACCTTAGGCTAATAACCTCGTTAGGAAAGGAAAAGTCCGAAGAAAGTTAACTCGAGTCAAATGAGTTAATAAGGTATTGAGGAAACTCAGTACCAAAAGATTTAAAAGATGGAAAGTAACCCTAAATTAATTTAATGTGATTTTTGCTTATAATTATTGGGTATTATGTACTAACAACTTGTTATATGTTATTGTAGATGTCGATCGATAGCTTGATGTATAGCGATATACATGCGGTGAGTGAGGAGTCCGTGAATAGAGTAGAACCAGTACCTATGCCTGTAGCGGAAATACCTTTAGTGATTCTAGAAGAATCAAAGCCCGAAGAGTATTTTTCAAAGGAGGACTATTCTGAGGAGACCATGGGATTGGTATCATATTTGAATATGATGATAGATGTGGAAGATAGTATGGAGGTAATATCGATTAATACGGTGATGCCTGCATTAGATTCGACACCTACAGATACAATGAGGGCAATGTATCTCTCAGTGCTTGACCGTAACGTGCAACTGCACAATATGGTGTAGCACCAAAAGGAAGAGATCAATGATCAATGTGGCGCCAAGGACTCTGCAGAGTCAGACTTTGAGATAGAGCATGATGAGAAGGTGCTCATGACAAATAAGGTTCGGGATTATAAGAACAAGGTCGTAGAACTTCGTAAGAAACTGGTTGAGAAAGACCAGAAGATAGCACGAATGTCATATATAAATGACAGTGCGTACGAGGATTTCAAGCTGAAAATAGCTTGTTATTCTATTGAGTCGAGATAGACTCGACATACTATAAGTTGAGATATTGTGTCGATTCTAGCGAACGAGAAGCATGAGAATGCTGTTAAGCAGTATTAGAAGTTATAATGGTAAATAGTTTTGTGTAGTGACGTAAAACCCTCTTTTGTATAATTAAAGGGTAGTCTTTTTGTAAATCCCAATTTTTGTGAAAGTCCATCGTGGGATATAAATGTAATAGCTTTTGGCTATGGAAAGCAAATTGCAAATAGTTTTGACTATGAAGAAGCATCTTAATATAATGAAGTTTTTATTTAATGTGCCTTGTTGTGTATGAGTTATTGTTCAGTTGTCCAACGACTAATAACTAAGTAAGCAAATAAGTAATAACAGGACTTTATTTATTTAAATCAGAAATGCCGCAAAGAATAAGACACCGTAATCAAGAGGCGGAATCACATAACGATAATCAGGGGGGTCCCAATAACCCTATGCAAGAGTTCGTTAATTTATTAATGGCTGTATTTAACCAAGCCGGGGGTAGAGCACCCGCAGGACCTAGGGTAGCCCGAACAACTACCTGTAAGGAATTTAAAAGTGTAGGTCTGCCTGAGTTTAAGGGAACAACAGACCCAATGGAGGCCCAGACATGGATCAAGGAAATAGAGAAAGCGTTTGTTATTACAAACATAGCTGAGACGCAAAAGACTTCTTTTGCGACTTACATGATGAAGGGGGAAGCCAATTACTGGTGGGAGGCTCACCAGGGTAGGGCTAGAGCTGATGTTGTTACATGGAAATAGTTCAAGAAGGTATTCTTCGAGAACTACTTCCCTACTAGCATGTAAGGGAGGATGGAGATTAAGTTCTTAGAACTTAAGCAGGGGGACATGATGGTTCCCCAATATGCGGCCAAATTCAATGAATTGGCAAGGTTTGCTCTATACCAAGTGGACACAGAAGAGAGAAATGCTCGTAGGTTTGAGCAGGGCCTAAAACCCTGGCTCTATAGTAGGATTTCGGTTTTTTAGAGTGTTTCCTATGCGACTATTCTAGAAAAGGCGATAATAGCAGAGGGTGGTAGTGAGGCTTTGACCCAATACCATAAGGAACGAAAGAATAAAAGTAAGGGAGAGGGAGGAACTAAGGCAGAGGTTTCCAGTGATAGTGGCAGTACGCCAAAACGGAAGAATTTTAACCCTGGGAATACTGGGGTGAAACAAGGGGATCCTAAACGTAGGATGGAGGCATTCAAGACATGCGGAAAGACTTATTTGGGAGTTTGTTTAAAAGGGAAATCAGGTTATTATAATTGTGGGCAGGAGGGTCACATATCACCCAACTGTCCTAATCCTACGAAAAGTCGTAGCTGTTTTGTTTGTGGGTCGATGGACCACATGGCTAGAAATTTCCCGAAGAAGGGGGCGGAGGGTAGTAAGGGTTCTGGTAGTGGTAATTTAGCCATTACTGGACCAACACCATCATTGGGTAGACCCTCAGCCCGAACGTTTAATATGACTATCCAAGATGCGGTAGCATTAGCGGATGTAGTAGCAGGTATCATTCTAGTCAATGAAATAAATGCTTATGTGTTATTTGACTCGGGTGCTACTTGTTCTTTTATAGCATGTGGATTTGCTAAGCAACTGGGATTAAACCCTGAAAAGCTAGAAATACCTTTAGATGTTAAGGTAGCAAACGAAGAGATAATTCTCATTGAACACATTCATAGGAATTGTTTTATAGATATTAGGGGTAACAGATTATCGGTAGATCTTTTACCGATAAGGTTAAGAGAATTTGATGTAATTCTAGGTATGGATTGGTTAATTAACCATAGAGCGATAATAGATTGTCATAAAAAGAGTGTAAACCTAAGGCTTTCTAAGAAACCTAAGGTGGTGTTTTATGGAAATAAATCACCGGGATGTTCTTGTTATCTAACTATGACACAAGCTAGGAAGATGTTGAAGAAGGGGTGTAAGGGTTACCTATGCCATGTTATGGATACCCAAAGGGTGCGAGCATTATTCGAACAGATATCGGTAGTTCAAGATTTCGCGGCTGTATTTTCGGAGGAGTTACCTGGTATTCCGCCAGATAAGGATGTAGAGTTTGTGATTGATTTGCTGCCGGGTACGGCACCTGTTTCAAAGGCACCATATAGAATGGCGCCAGTAGAGATGAAGGAGTTAATGGTTCAATTACAGGAACTGTTAGATAGAAAGTACATTCAACCAAGTGTGTCTCCGTGGGGAGCATCGGTATTGTTTGTAAAGAAGAAGGATGGATCGTTATGACTTTGTATCGACTATCGAGAGTTGAACAAGTTAACGATTAATAATAAATATCCATTGCCTAGGATCGATGTTCTATTTGATCAGTTGAAAGGGGCAAAGTATTTTTCTAAAATAGATTTGCGTACGGGGTATCATCAACTGAAAGTAAGGAAGGAGGATGTACCTAAGACGGCGTTCAGAACTCGTTATGGGCATTACGAGTTTCTGGTTATGTCGTTTGGGTTGACGAATGTGCCAGCCGTATTTATGGATATGATGAACAGAGTGTTCAAACAGTATTTAGACAAGTTCGTGGTAGTGTTCATTGATGATATTCTAGTCTATTCTAAGATGCCAGAAGATCATGCTGAACATTTGAGAATAGTGTTGGAAACACTACGGAGGGATAAGTTATATGAAAAATTCACTAAGTATGAATTTTAGCTTGAACGAGTGTAGTTTCTAGGACATGTTATAGATAAAGATGGCATATCCGTAGATCCATCGAAGGTGGAAGCAGTAAATGAGTGGGAGCAACCGAAAATGCCAATCGAGGTTCGGAGTTTTCTAGGGTTAGCGGGATTCTATAGAAGGTTCATTCAAGACTTTTCTAAATTAGCTACTCTATTGACGAATCTGACAAGAAAGTCAGTGAAGTATGAGTGGACAGAAAAGTGTGAAAAGAGTTTTGAAGAACTAAAAAGGAGGTTAAGTGAGGCACCTGTATTATCCTTACCAGATGACAGAGGGAATTTTTTTAGTTTATAGTGATGCTTCGCATAGAGGACTAGGTTGTGTGCTCATGCAGCATGGCAAGGTCATTGTGTATGCGTCACACCAGTTAAAAGATTATGAGAAGGTCTATCCTACTCATGACCTAGAATTGGCAGCTGTAGTCTTTACCTTAAAAATATGGAAACATTATCTATACGGGGAAAAGTGTGAGATATACACGGACCATAAAAGTCTGAAATATATCTTCACACAAAAGGAGTTGAATATGAGGCAGAGAAGGTGGTTAGAGTTGATAAAAGATTATGACTTGATATCTTATATCATCCTGGGAAGGCGAACGTAGTAGCCAACGCGTTAAGTTGGAAGGGTAGGGAAAAGCTGTCAATGTTAACGACTCAGAATGAGTTAATAACGGAGATGGCAAAAATAGAGTTAGAAGTTAAGTTGCCAAGTGAAACGGTGGAGATGTTGTTTTTAATAGAGACTCGACCAACGATAGTGGAACGGGTTAAGGAAGTACAGATAAGTACTGAAGAATGTGAGCGAATAAAAAAGATAATGAAGGATGACGTGAAGACTAAGTATAACCTTGATAAAGAAGGTTTACTTCGTTTTGAAGGAAGAATTTGGGTTCCAAATAATTCGATTTAAAAGAAGGTAGTACAGGTTTTATACCTACTTATCGAACATATATCTATTACTTGAATTATTTGCTTAATATTATGTGGGTTTCTTAGTTACTTTTCATACATTTTATGTTATTAACAACGAGAAAAGATATGACATTTGGGCATTGGCATGAAAAAGAAGCAAAGGAAAGCAATTCGGACATCTTTTGGACTAAAATACTTAAACAAATGCAAGAAGGGAATATTGAAGGACTTTTAACACCAAGTTGGATGCATGTTCTTGGCATGGCTTGGAATTTGGACATATAGATCTGAAGGACTTTTCTTGGAATGTTCTTGGCTTGGAGTTTGAATCATCTTAGCTTTCGGAATCTTGAATCCAATCGAGAGTTCGGATAGGCCTTTTTATCAACAAAGATCAAAGTTAAGAGTTGTCATGCTTGCCATTTACACAACATCTACTTCAAGATGGATTTCTGGCTTGATCCGGATGGATTCTGTCAATCCTCAAAGCATGACAGTTGTAGATCTCGTCGATATCTTCAATTTGATAGGTTGCAAGCCTCGTAACTCCTAGCGGATCAAAAGTTATGTCTGTTTTACCAAAGGACATTGCAACAGAAAAAAAGTAGCGCGAACGCGCTTATAAATTAACTATGCATAGCGTGCTGGGTGACGCTTAGTCCACCGAAAAGTCACCCATCAGTAGTGTGGCGCGCCTGAATGACTTAGGGACAGCTCGGGGCGCGCTAGGCAACGAGGGGACAACTTTTTTGGGTTATTTGGTGTCCAATTTGAGCTAGAATAGGATTCTTAGTTGCCTAACTTGCTAGGATATCCATTAGAACTATAAATACATGATGAGAGACATAAAGAGAGAGAGATATAGGCTAGTTTTGGAGGATTCCATTAGATTAGATTAGAGTAAATTAGATCAAAACCCTAGTTCTTATTAGATTGGGAGATTGAAGCAACTTGGAGACCATTGAAGATCAAGAAGCGAGGAGCTTGAGGAAGATGGAGATTTCTTGACAACAGATTTATTCTTTACTCTACTCTTATATTTTATCTTTTAATGATTATTCAATTGTGGATTCTTAGTTTTAATTCAATAATAATGAACTAATTCTTTGTTTGAGATTACAATGGATCTTATTGTGTAGTTTATTTTAATATGTTTTTATCAATTATTATGTTCTATTGTGAGGATTGTCTATTGTGATTTGGACTTAATTGTTTAATTGATTGGCCATCAATTACCGTGATAATCTATATGAACTCGAGAGATGAAGTATTGATTTAGATCTTATCATAATAGCATGTGTTTGTGTTTTTCTCGTATGTAGTTGGAATACATGATTTATGTTTAGGATAGAGATATGCCTGACATCGCATGTAATCTTATAGAGAACTTGTGCTTTAAATCCTTTTTTAATTGTAATTCACATAGAGATATAGTGGATTAGTTAATTAAGGTGTCTTGCTTAATTCTATCATATGTGGATTTAAGTTAGTATGGGTATTATGCATCGAGAGGTGGTTTTATACGCTTTAGTGTTCTTGATGATTAACAATTCATGATAGAAAATAATTGATGAGAAGTGTGTTAACTTAAATGAAGCAATAAGTGAAGTTGTGATCTTAAATCTCGTAATTTTAATTTAACTAATTAGAATTTTAATAGTAGTTTAATTTATATAATTTGAAATTCATTCGTTTAAATAAGATTGAGTTGGTTCTGAGTTAGTACTTGGTGATTTTTATTAAACAATTCCTCGTGGGAACGATACTCTACTTTCACTTTATTACTTGTTGACCACGTATACTTGCGTGTTGTGCGTAATTAGATTTTACCCAACAAGTTTTTTGGCGTGAATTCTTGGGGAATTAGTTTAATATATTTTTTTGCCAATATTAATTTCAATCAAATTAGTCTTAATTTAAACATTTTTTTTTCTTTTTATTTAATTCTCTTCCTATTTTTCTTTCTTTTCGGTACCATGGATGGATTTAATTATCAATGGCCATATTCTGAGAATGACTCAACCAAGGGGAGCGGGGATTGATGGACTCAATGCATTTTCCGCATTATCGGACATGACTTGAGACACTTTCGAGGAGGTTGGACGTTTTTGCACCCAACGTAATCGAAGGATAGCGATTAATTGCAATTATTGTCTTTGGTAATCATCCGAGTCATCAATGCACCATTAGTTTTGGGCCGGACAACAGTATGGTGGTGAATACCTCAACGATTATACATATACTAATTATCATCAAGTTTGGGGTATCACGGATTTCTTCATGGAGCTATACTTATGAAGACCAATACTACGCTCCAAATCCAACATACACACCGGAATTTTCATGTCCACCTCCATTGCCACAAGAAGAAAATTTAAGTCGAGGGATGTAATATTGAAGGGCATAGCAAACCTAGAGGAGATGATGATTAGCCAAGAGTTGTCAACCCAAAATTTTAATAATCGGATGGAACAACTCGTCACTACCTCAACTAATGGTCCTCAATACATGGCTTCCAAAGGCTGAGACAGATAATTCAAGGTTGGAGGAATTTGTTGGTCCAAGTTTAGTAGCATCAAATGAGGAGAGGATGATTAATCAAGAGCGATCAATTTAGAATCAAGAGAAATCAATTCAAAATCTGCAAAACCAGATTGATCAAATGCTCAAAGCCTTGAACAACCTTCCTCAAAACAATTGGTGTTATGATGAGGATTCGAGATTGATGAAGTGCCGAACCAAATCTACAATTTGGATGAGACACGAGATGTTGAAAAAGAGGAGACAAGTGGGGATGAAACAAAACTATGAAGAACTAACTATAGTACAAAGGATGAGCGATGTTAATTATGCCTCAAGTGCCTTCTCCGCCAAAGTTCAAGGGTCGATTAGATTTGCAAAATCATGCCCACTTGGTAGTCATGTAAATCGGTGAAGCTCTTTTATGACATAAAGCGAGTGCAACAATGAAGCCGTCCGTGGTGGGAAGAGAAAGAAGATAGAGCGAAGAGCCCATTGTGTTTGACACACTTCCATGCCCAAATATGATCACAAACACAATGGAGATAGCACCTAGTCATTTGCCCTTCTTCATGGAGATTATCTAGAAGTCGAAGCATGCTAGGTGACTTTGATGTTATGGCCATCGCCATGGGAACCTCCCAAAGGATTATTTCTTATTGATGGATGGAGGATTCCTCAACTTTTGAAGAGGAATTGGATAGCGTTGACCAAAAAAAGTCTGGCTGAAGGACTATAAATCAAGCGCTTATTGGGAAGCAACCCAAGTTTAATTTTTTTTATTTATAGTTTTTATTAGGTTTTATATTATTAGTTAATAAATTTGCATGTCTTAGGATCTAACAAACTTGCTTCTATCATATTCATAGGTTAGTCAAGTCCAACTCAAGTGTGGTTCCCGATCTATTCCAATGTGTCTGGCCTATTCTTCAGACTTAGCAGACAAGGAGGAAAATGCTTTATTTTCAGGGAAGTCCTCTCTTTTAATTTTTCCTATCTTAGCCATTGAGGACAATGTCTGTTTTAAGTTTGGGGCATTTTAGTGTCGTATTGCATATAGTTAGTTATTTACATTGTAGTTCATATAGTTACATTTATTTTTTTTGCATTCTTGAAAAAAAAAAAAAAAAAAAATTGAAAAATTAGTAGTTAGTTTACTATGTTTATATAGCATTTAGTACATCTTGCATGAGTCCAGCTGTTTGATATTTACAGTTTTTTTTGGCCAATGATGAGATTGGAATTGGGTAGACAAGTATAATCTTGACTATTAGAGCTTTGATGTGATTTCCTGTTAGGAATTGAGTCTTTTTTCTGCATTTGAAACTGGTATAATAAGGATATACACAGTAAAAACAACTTGTTGATTGATTGAGTTTAAATTGATACATAATGGGACTCTAAAGGATAATGCTAGTTTAAATAAAAAGAATGACAAGGATAGGCGTAGTGAAGGCGAAGAATTAGGCAAGAACCTAAGTTTGGAGAAAAAAGTGGGGTATATAAGCTTCTATGAAAAAAAAAAAAAAAGAAGAAAAGATATTGAGTTGAATAAATTGAGTCCTGTGGTGGGTCGAGAAGAAGCGTGAAATGCACTCCCCATAAACACAGGCGTGAGATGGGCGTAAAAACTCACTCAAAAAAAAAAAAAAAAAAAAAAAAAAAAAAGAAGAGAATAAAAGCGGAAATAAAGCAAAAAGCCCCTAGTAGATGAAAAATGAAGCATAAGTATCCCATGTTGACCCTCGATATTGGTAATTATTTAATTTTAGTTGGATCTAGCTTGTTTTTGGATTTCTTGAGTTTACATTGTATGATGCCTTGAAGAGACTTATTATGTGTTAAATTTGATTTTATATCGGTTAACATTGTTGTGGAGCACACACGCACTATATTAGTGATGATATGATCTAAGATTTGATGATTGATTGAGAAGTTAATGATTTGTTTTGATATGATGTATTATCATGTTTACTTGATTTCTCTAAAAGTAGGTTGAATAGACTTGTTTTTGTCATTCTTCTTTGGATTCGTAGGCATGTAGATTAGTTGCATTGCATAGCATTATTTTTTTGTGTTTTTGCTTGAGGACAAGCAAATGTTTAAGTTTGGGGGTATTTGATAAGTAGGTTTTATACCTATTTATCCAGTATCTATTACTTAAATTATTTGCTTAATCTCATGTTTCTTAGTTACTTTTCATACATTATATGTTATTTTGTAGGCGATGACATGGCATTGGCATGAAGAAGCAAGGGAAAGGAATTCAGACATCTTTTGGACTAAAATACGCAAGCAAATGCAAGAAGGGGATATTGAAGGACTTTTAACACCAAGTTGGATGCATATTATTGGCTTGGAGTTTGGAATTTATTGTAGATCTACTTCTTAGCTTTCCGTAACATCTTGAATCGTCCCAATCGGAGTTCGGATGCGAGATTTATGGCCTTTTATCAACAAAGATCAAAGTTAAGAGTTGTCATGCTTGCCATTTACATAACATCTACTTCAAGATCGATTTCCGCCTTGATCCGGACAGATTCTGTCAATCCTCAAAGCATGCAAGTTGTAGATCTCGTCGATATCTTCGATTTGATAGGTTGCAGGCCCCGTAATTCCTAGCGGATCAAAAGTTATGTCTGTTTTACCAAAAAGGACGTCGCAGAGAGAAAAGCAGTAGCGCGGACGCGCTATAAATGAACTATATGCATAGGGTGGGCGCTAGAACCATATAAAGTCGACATTATTGTGATGGCGGCGTGCCGAGAATGACTTAGGGGGGACAGTGGAAGCGCTAAGCGGCGCGGGGACACTGATTTTGGGTTATTTGGTGTCAATTTGAGCTAGAATAGGATTCTTAGTTGCCTAACTTGCTTGGGTATCCATTAGAACTATAAATACATGATGAGAGGACATAAAGAGAGGAGAGATAGGCTAGTTTTGGAGGATTCCATTAGATTAGATTAGAGTAAATTAGATCAAAACCCTAGTTCTTATGAGATTGGGAGATTGAAGCAACTTGGAGACCATTGAAGATTCAAAGCGGGAGCGAGGAGGAAGATGGAGAATCTTGAGACAACAGATTTATTCTTATCTCTACTCTTATTTTTATCTTTTAATGATTATTCAATTGTGGATTCTTAGTTTTAATTCAATAATAATGAACTAATTCTTTGTTTGAGATTACAATGGATCTTATTGTGTAGTTTATTTTAATATGTTTATTATCAATTATTATGTTCTATGTGAGGATTGTCTATTGTGATTTGGACTTAATTGTTTAATTGATTGGCCATCAATTACTAGTGATAATCTATATGAACTCGAGAGATGAAGTATTGATTTAGAGATCTTATCATGATAGCATGTGTTTGTGATTTTCTGCATAGATGGAATTCATGATTTATGTTTAGGATAGAGATATACCTAACGCCATATGTAATCTTATAGAGAACTTGTGCTTTAAATCCTTTTTAATTGTAATTCACATAGAGATATAGTGGATTAGTTAATTAGGGTGTCTTGCTTAATTCTATCATTAATTGTGGATTTAAGTGAGAATATGGGTATTATGCATCGAGAGGTGGTTTTATACGCTTTAGTGTTCTTGATTAACAATTCAAGATAGAAAATAATTGATGAGAAGTGTGTTAACTTAAATGAAGCAATAAGTGAAGTTGTGATCTTAAATCTCCGTAATCTTAATTTAACTAGTGGTAATTAGAATTAGTTTAATTTATATAATTTGAAATTCATTCGTTTAAATAAGATTGAGTTGGTTACGGGTTAGTACTTGGTGATTTTCTAGTAAACAATTCCTCATGGGAACGATACTCTACTTTCACTTTATTACGTGTTGACCACGTATACTTGCGTGTTGTGCGTAATTAGATTTTACCCAACAAGTTTTTGGCACCGTTGCCGGGGAATTAGTTTAATATATATTTTGCCAATATTAGCTTCAATCAAATTAGTCTTAATTTAAACATTTTTTTTCTTTTTATTTAATTCTCTCCCTATTTTTCTTTCTTTTCAGGTACCATGGATGGATTCAATTATCAAAGGCCATATTCGACTATGACTCAACCAAGGGGAGCGGGGATTGATGGACTCAATGCATTTTACGCATGCATATCGGTACAACTTGAGACACTTTCGAGGAGGTTGGACGTTCTTTGCGATTAACGTAATCGAAGGATAGCAGTTAATTGCAATTATTGTGCTGGTAATCATCCGAGTCATCAATGCACCATTAGTTTTGGGTCGGGACAATACGGTGGTGAAACCTCAACGATTATACATATGCTAATTATCATCAAGTTTGGGGGTATCACTTGGATTCATCATGGAGCGATACTTATGAAGACCAATACTACGCTCCAAATCCAACATTCACACCGGAATTTTCATGTCCACCTCCATTGCCACAAGAAGAAAAGCCAAATCTGAGGGATGTAATATTGAAAGGCATACCAAACCTAGAGGAGATGAGGATTAGCCAAGAGTTGTCGATCCAAAATTTTAATAATCGGATGGAACAACTCGTCACTACCTCAACTAATGGTCCTCAATACATGGCTTCTGAGACTGAGACAGATAATTCAAGGTTGGAGGAATTTTGGTCCAAGTTCGTAGAATTATATGAGGAGAGGATGATTAATCAAGAGCGATCAATTCAGAATCAAGAGAAATCAATTCAAAATATGCAGAACCAGATTGATTAAATGCTCAAAGCGTTGAACAACTGTCCTCAAAACAATTGGTGTTATGATGAGGATTCTGAGATTGATGAAGTGCCCGAACCAAATCTACAACTGGATGAGACACAGGATGTTGAAAAAGAAGAGACAAGTGGGGATGAACTAACTATGAGTACTAACGAGGATGAGCCGATGTTATTAATGCCTCAAGTGCCTTCTCCACCAAAGTTCAAGGGTCCAGTTATATTTGCAAAATCATGCCCACTTGGTAGTCACGTCATCGGTGAAGCTCTTTATGACATAATAGTGAGTGCAACAATAAAGCCGTGGTGGGAAGAGAAAGAGAAGATAGACGAAGAGCCCATTGTGTTTGACACACTTGCATGCCCAAATATGATCACAAACACAATGGAGATAGTACCTAGTCATTTGCCCTTCTTCATGGAGATTATACCGAGTCAGAGCATTCTAGGTGACTTTGATGTTATGGCCATCGCTTGTGGGAACCTCCCAAAGGATTATTTACTACTGATGGATGGAGGATTCCTCAACTTTCGAAGAGGAATTGGATAGCGTTGACTAGAAAAAGTCTGGCTGAAGGACTATAAATCAAGCGCTTATTGGGAGGCAACCAAAGTTTAATTTTTATTTATAGTTTTTATTAGGTTTTATATTATTAGTTAATAAATTTGTATGTCTTAGGATCTAACAAGCTTGCTTCTATCATATTCACAGGTTAGTCAAGTCCAACTCAAGTGTGGTGCCCGATTTATTCCAATGTATTTGGCTTATTCTTCAGACTTAGCAGACAAGGAGGAAAATGTTGTATTTTCAGGGAAGTCCTCTCTTTTAATTTTTCCTATCTTAGCCATTGAGGACAATGTCTATTTTAAGTTTGGGGCATTTTAGTGTCGTATTGCATATAGTTAGTTATTTACATTGTAGTTCGTATAGTTACATTTAGTTTTTGCATTATTGAAAAAAAAATTGAAAAATTGAAAAAGTTGTAGTTAGTTTACTATGTTTATATAGCATTTAGTACATCTTGTATGAGTCCAGCAGTTTGATATTTACAGTTTGTTTTGGCCAATGATGAGATTGGAATTGGGTAGACAAGTATAGTACTGACTATTAGAGCTTTGATGTGATTTCCTGTTAGGTATTGAGTATTTTTCATTTGAAGCCCGGTATAATAAGGATATACACAAAAAAACAACTTGTTGATTGATTGAGTTTAAATTGATACATAATGGGACTCTAAAGGATAATGCTAGTTTAAATAAGAGAATGACAAGGATAATTAGTGAAGGTGAAGAATTAGGTAAAACCTAAGTTTGGGGAAAAGTGGGCTATATAAGCTTCTAAGAAAAGAAAAAAAGAAGAAGAAAAGATATTGAGTTGAATAAATTGAGTCCTGTGGTGGGTCGAGAAGAAGCGTGAAATGCACTCCCCATAAACACAGGCGTGAGATGGAGCGTAAATTGCACTCACTATAAAAAAAATAAAAAAATGAATAAAACGGGAAATAAGAGCAAAAAGCCCCCGTAGATGAAAAATGAAGCATAGGTATCCCATGTTGACCCTCGATATTGGTGATTGTTTAATTTTAGTTAAATCTAGCGTGTTTTTGGATTTCTTGAGTTTACACTGTATAATGCCTTCGAAGAGACTTATTATGTGTTAAATTTGATTTTATATCAGTTAACATTGTTGTGGAGCACACACGCACTATATTAGTGATATGATCTAAGATTTGATGATTGATTGAGAAGTTATTGATTTGGTTTTGATATGATGTATTATCGTGTTTATTTGATTTCTCTAAGTAGGTTGAATAGACTTGATTTTGTCATTACTGCTGGATTCATAGGCATGTAGATTAGTTGCATTGCATAGCATTATTTTTTTGTGTTTTTGCTTGAGGACAAGCAAAGGTTTAAGTTTGGGGGTATTTGATAAGTAGGTTTTATACCTATTTATCCGGTATCTATTACTTAAATTATTTTCTTAATCTCATGTTTCTTAGTTACTTTTTATACATTTTATGTTATTTTGTAGGCGATGACATGGCATTGGCATGAAGAAGCAAGGGAAAGGAATTCAGACATCTTTTGGACTAAAATACGCAAGCAAATGCAAGAAGGGAATATTGAAGGACATTTAACACCAAGTTTGATGCATGTTCTTGGCTTGGAGTTTGGAATTTATTGTAGATCTACTTCTTAGCTTTTCGTAACATCTTGAATCGTCCCAATCGGAGTTCGGATGCGAGAGTTATGGCCTTTTTATCAACAAAGATCAAAGTTAAGAGTTGTCATGCTTTCCATTTACACAACATCTACTTCAAGATCGATTTCTGGCTTGATCCGGACAGATTTTTTCAATCCTCAAAGCATGACAATTGTAGACCTCGTCGATATCTTTGATTTGATAGGTTGCAAGCCTCGTAACTCCTAGCGGATCAAAAGTTATGTCTGTTTTACCGAAGGACATCGCAACAGAAAATAGCATAGCGCGGACCGCGCTATAAATGAACTATGCATAGCGCGCGCTTAGTCCACCAGATATTTTTACGACATTGTTGCTGGGCGCGCCAGTAATGACTTAGGGATAAAGGTCTTGGTGGCGGGGACGATTTTTTGGGTTATTTGGTGTCCAATTTGAGCTAGAATAGGATTCTTAGTTGCCTAACTTGCTAGGATATCCATTAGAACTATAAATACATGATGAGAGACATAATTGATGAGAGAGATAGGCTAGTTTTGGAGGATTCCATTAGATTAAATTAGAGTAAATTAGATCAAAACCCTAGTTCTTATGGGATTGGGAGATTGAAGCAACTTGGAGACCATTGAAGATCAAGAGCGGGAGCTTGAGGAAGATGGAGATTTTCTAACAACAGATTTATTCTTATCTCTACTCTTATTTTGATCTTTTAATGATTATTCAATTGTGGATTCTTAGTTTTAATTCAATAATAATGAACTAATTCTTTGTTTGAGATTAAATGGATCTTATTGTGTAATTTATTTTAATATGTTTCGCTATTAGTTATTATGTTCTATCGTGAGGATTGTCTATTTTGATTTGGACTTAATTGTTTAATTGATTGGCTATCAATTACCATGATAATCTATATGAACTCGAGTGATGATGTTTAGATTTAGATCTAATCATAATAGCATGTGATTGTGTTTTCTGCATGGCGTTGGAATACATAATTTATGTCTAGGATAGAGATATTCCTAACATCGCATGTAATCTTATAGAGAACTTGTGCTTTAAATCCTTTTTAATTGTAATTCACATAGATATATAGTGGATTAGTTAATTAGGGTGTCTTGCTTAATTCTATCATCTGTGGATTTAAGTGAGTATGGGTATTATGCATCGAGAGGTTGTTTTATCTGCTTTAGTGTTCTTGATTAATAATTCAAGATAGAAAATAATTGATGAGATGTGTGTTAACTTAAATGAAGCAATGAGTGAAGTTGTGATCTTAAATCTCCGTAATCTGATTTTTAATTAGTGATAATTAGAATTAGTATAATTAAATAATTTAATTTATATAATTTGAAATTCATTTGTTTAAATAAGATTGAGTTGGTTACGGGTTAGTACTTGGTGATTTTCTATTAAACAATTCCTCGTGGGAACGATACTCTACTTTCACTTTATTACTTGTTGACCACGTATACTTGCGTGTTGTGCGTAATTAGATTTTACCCATTTCGAGACGTAGTCCACCGCGAGTAGAATATACTGATTGCTCAAAGACGAAGGGAATGGCCCCATGAAATCGATTCCCCATACATCAAAGATTTCCAATTCACGTTGGATTTCTTCTCCTATATAAACTCCACCTATAATCACCCAATTCATATCAACTATACACTACAAGCCAATCCTACATCCATTCCATACCTTACACCAAAAATCAATCACTTGGGGAGACATACTCAAAACGGGGAATTCCATTAGTGCAAGGACTCATATCTCGCTTCTTGCCTGATCTTCTTCTCCATTCTGAATAGCAAGTAAGTAAAACAATTTGGGTATTGGGGTTTGTTTTCATAATTTGGCTAGCAAGATTACACTAAGTACCCTATTTTGGGGGAAAACTCACCTCACCCACCAACTGTTCGATAAAACGCCTGAACCAAACCTTGAACCTATTCATTCAACAAACTACCATGTCTTCCAACAAAAGACAACGCCCATCCTCCTCCACTGCTAGGCCTCAATATGACCACACTAGGTTTGTTAGTGAGAAGGCCGCTGACCGATTCAAGTCAACTATTGACAAGAAAACATTGGTTCTCGAACGTGGGTTGAAACCGAATGCTAATTTGGATGGCGACATGGCTTTGCAAATTGTGGAGCGGAATTGGTTTCAGTTGGTTGAACAACCACTTCCAGCGGCAATCAACATAGTGAAAGAGTTTTACGCAAATGCAATGGAGTATGTAAATCACATAGTCATGGTTCGGGGGAAACCGGTGGCATTTCACGTCGATGCTATCAATGAGTATTTTGGGTTAAAGGCACCAAAAGAGGACATATATGAAGATAACTTGCCCGAGTTAGACGAGTTGATTGTTAGACTATGCACATCGGGTACTCAATGGGTCATTCAAACTGGAACAAATGAGAAGATAAGTTTCCCACACTTTGCGCTTAGTCGATATGGAAAAGCGTGGTATGCATTTTTATGTGCCCGATTAATGCCTAAGTGCCATCAAACTGAGGTCACTAAGGCACGAGCTCGGCTATTGTATGGGATTGTACATCACCATTTCCATATGGACAACTCAATTGCTTTCTATAATGTCGATGTAGGGGAATGTATTCAAGAGTCCATTGATCGGGTGTTACGCAGGAGCACTACTGGAGGTTTGTTGCATGGATTCTTAATCACTGACTTGTGCCGAAAAGAGGGAGTACAGTGGCAACCTACCGAACCTATCCAACACCACATGGAAATTATCGATCATGCAAAAATTGAGAAGTATAAATCTTGGGAAGGGGGGAGATCACATCCACGCGGTGAAGGCTATATTATGATCCGACAACCCTCACCCCCAGTGACAGCGGAACGAACACAGGAGCCAACACCGAGGACTTCTAGGAATCAATTTCTATGGTAGGCTCAACATCAAGATTTAATGCATTAGTACAATGCAAATGCATTCAACACACTTGCTGATGCATTTTCCCGCTGCAATCCATCTGCACCTCCAGTTGTCTTGCCCATTCCTCCCAATTTGCCTGCATATCTTCCAGAGGACGACGACGAGCAGTAACTCGTTTACAGGGAAGGCCTCATACTTTTCTTTGAATTATTTTGGGGTAATGAGGTCATTACTTGTTTTAAATTTGGGGGTTCTGTTTCATACTTTTTAGTCATTTATAATTGTCATGTCTTTTAGTCATCTATAATTGTCATGTCTATGTAAAAAAAGAAAAGAAAAGAAAAGTATTATCTTGTACATATAGTTGCATGAATCTAGTTATTACATCGTATATGTGATTAGTGGATAATGATGAAACTGAAATGATGTAGACAAGTATATTACTAAGTATAAGAATCTTGATGCAGTTTCTATTATGATGTGGATCTTGTTCTGATTGAAACTAGTATAATAAGGATAGCACGTTAATAACATCTGTGTTGATGGATTAGTTCAAATTGTTACATAAAGATTTTCTAAAGGATAGTGCTAGTATAAACGAAAAAAATGACAAAGATAGCATGAACCTAAGTTTGGGGGAAGATTGGGGTATATAAGCTCTATGTTAAAAAAAAATTGGAAATTAGTTGAGTCTTGTGGTGGGTTGAGAAAAAATACTCCCCATAAACACAAGCATGAGATGGAGCGTAAAACGCACTCACCAACCATTTATCTTATAAAAAATAAAATACAGAAAAAGACAGAAAAATAAGGGTAAAGAGCCCCCCGTCAATGGAAAAAAAAAAGAAAAAAATGGTGCAAAAGGAAGTGGGCATGAATACCCTTTTCGGAACCTGAACCTTGGTAATTGTTTGAGTTGAGCTAGATCTGGTTTGTTTTTGAAATTTTTGAGTTTATGCTGTATGATTCCTGATAAGAAACTGGTTATGTGACTGAATTTGATTCGATATCAGTTAGCATGGGTGTTGCACACACACACACTGTATTAGTGATAACAGGTTAAGATGTATAGATTGATAGTGAGTGTGGATTGATTTTGATATGAAGTGTGACATGTATACTAGTTTTTCTGAGGTTGTTTGAGCAAATCATCTTTACTGTCTTAATTCTGGATTTGTAGTTTAGTTGTTAGTACATTGCATTACATGTTGCTTGAGGACAAGCAATGTTCAAGTTTGGGGGAATTTGATGAATAGGTTTTTAATCTACGATTTATGTTCTTTTAGCTTGATATATTGTTAGTTTTTGGTAATTTCATGTTACTTTTGATAGGTTGTTCGCTTGTTGCAGGATAATCCATGGGCCTATCAAAATGTTATAATTGGAAGGAGAATTAGAGCAATTTTAGAGTTTCTAAACTACTAGCGGATGGTGCCCTTGTCTGACGTATAGGAAATAGCGTAGGCTATTTGAACGAGATCACCTCTGGGACGCTTAGCCTTGGCGGCTGTTGTTGAGTATGCATTTCAGCGGCACGCACAAGGCGTCGGATTTGTGTTGGCTTAATTTTTTGATTGGCGAGAAGTTGGGCTATGTTGGGAACTAATAATTTTTTATGTAATGTGTCAAGATTAGGATTGTGGGATGGTTGTTAGATTATTTTGTGGGAGTCTTTGACTTTTGAGTTGTTGATTCTGAAAAGGTTTCATGTCTCCACTTGATTTCTTATGAGGAGAGTTAGAGTTGGATTAGGAGAGAGGTGTGGAGCTGAATTGAGATTACTTTTATGTTAAGTGTGGAAGAAGATAGAGTATTGAAAAACTCTACGATTATCGAGATTTTGAAGAACAAGAGCTTGGAGGAAAGAAAGAAGGAGATTAATTCACGAAGATTATAGAATCGAAGGCCGAGAAGGGTGGTGTATTACTATTCTCCTTAATTTCCTATATTCTGTAATTGGGATGATGTGTTCTTCTATTATTTCAGCTTTTAATTCATTTGTTATGAACTAATTCACTTATTAGACTTGTGATGGATCTTTGAGTGAAATGATGATTCTATAACTTTGATTTCCAATTCAATAAAATATTTTCAGTTTACCATGTTAATTCGAGCATGAATTTATGAGTTGCTTGATCACCAATTCCTTGTGGATTTGAATGGAATCGAGAGAGGATATTCAAATCTAGACCTAGTTAATATAACATGTGTCATGAATTTTGTCAATAGCAAATTTTTGATTATTGTTAAGGTAGAGATATGTTTGACATCACATGTAATCGGATAGAGAACTTACACTTAAACCTTCTTTAATTGCAGTTCACATAGAGATATAGTGAGTTGGTTGATTTAGGTGTTTAACTTGTTTCTATCTTAATTGTAGATTTAAGTTAATATGGTATTAGTGCATCGAGAGGTGGCTAGTATTACATTCGTGTTCTTGATTAATAAACTTGGATATTGAATTGAGTTGGAATAAAAGGGTTGAAAATCAGAGTAAAACTCAGGATGAAATCATAAGTCTAATTCTCCATTAATTGTTTGAAATTCCGGATTTTGATATTAGCGATTGTTTTGTGATAGTTTATGCATTTATTAATTTAGTTTCTATAATTTTAAACCATTGATTTGAATAGTTTAATAGAATTAGGATTAATAGGAAATTGATAATTGTGAAGTTAAAATTCTTGCTAATTTATCTTCGTGGGAACGATACTATATTCACTACTGTATTACTTGTTGACCACGTACACTTGCGTGTTTTGCGTGTATTCACTACCTATTTCGATTGTGTCCGATCGTGATCCACGATTCACGTCGAACTTTTGGAGGAGTTTACAAAAACAAATGGGAACACATTTGAGATTGAGTACGGCGTATCATCCACAAACGGATGGACAAAGTGAACGGACAATTCAAACGCTAGAAGATATGTTAAGATCTTGCGTTATGGATTTCAAGGGGAGTTGGGACGAACATCTACCTTTGGTGGAATTCGCGTACAACAATAGTTTTCACGCTAGTATAGGCATGCCGCCTTACGAAGCGTTATATGGGAGGAAGTACGGAACACCACTTTGATGGGATGAAGTAGGTGAACGTCGAATGTTGGGACCTAAGATGGTACAACAAACGGCGGACATGGTTAAGCTAATAAGAACCCGATTGGTAGCGGCCCAAGATAGACAAAGAAAGTATACAGATCCTCATCAAGAAAATAGAGAATTTGAAGTAGGATCGTATGTCTTTCTAAAAGTGTCACCTTCGAAAGGGAAGATACGTTTTGGGAAGAAGGGGAAGTTAAGTCCAAGGTTTGTAGGACCTTTTGAAATTTTAAGAAGGGTAGGAGAGGTAGCTTATGAAGTAGCTTTACCTCTAGAAATAGAAAGAATACACAATGTATTTCACGTGTCAGTGTTGCATCCTTATAAACTGGACTACAAGCACGTAATAGAATATGAATCAATTCATGTAGAAAAAGACTTAACGTACAAAGAAATTCTTATTCAAATTGTTGATAGGAAGGAACAAGTCTTGAGAAATAAAGTAATACCTTCAGTAAAGGTAATTTGGAGTAACCACGATGCTGAAGAAGCAACGTGGGAGCTCGAAAGTAAAATGAAGGAAAAGTTTCAACATTTGTTTATGTAATTATAGCGAGATTCTGGGGACAGAATCCTTATAAGGAGGGAAGAATGTAACGCCCGAGAATTTTGGATTTTTAATAAATTAAATTCTTATTTGATTATGTGGATTAAATGAATATAATTGATTAATTATGTGTGTAAGATATTTAAAGGTCGTTTTATGACCTAGAATGTGTGAATGTGGTTAGTACTCTGGCTATATGCTAGGATTAATTGTTTTGAATTATCAAGACAAAAATGAATGTTTTCCGAGAATTTTCCCGTAAAAACACTATTCATCCGATTTCGTTTGGAGCTTAGGTTTGAAATTCTGAGAAACGCGTAATGATAGAATATGAAGATATAATGGAATATCCAATAATATTTATGTTATGGCAAACGAAGTTTTCACTTGCGGACTTAAAACCTAAGGGTTAGTGAAAGAGATTTCTGAAAGGGAAAGGAAAGGTGTATAATCATTTCGGTTATTATACGTATGAGATACGAGTATTATACTAGTTCGAATACAAGTATGGTATGAAGAATAGTACGACGTATAATACGAATATCGTATGAGTACTAGACGAAGAGAATACGGGAGTTATACGCATAAAATACGATTATTTCTAATGGATTATGAGTTAAGGATTTTGTATAAATTCAATTGGACTTAGATTAATAGAAAGCCCAATGAAGTATGTAATCAAGCCCAAGTCAAGGCCCAATATTAATTTAAGACAAGCCCAATCCAAGAAGTTAAATCGCGAGTCGAACTGGCGGGTCACGGGATGGGTAAAACCCATGGGGCAACCCATGGTTATGTGGGTCGGCCGCTTGGCCACCAAGTAAAGTGATTACTTGGTGGCTAAGTTGATGAGGAGGTGGGAATAGTAAGGAGGTGGCATGTTGACCATTTTGCCCCCATTTTAAAATCTTATAAATACAAAGCTTAGGTTGGACTTTTTGTGATTTACAAACTTTGTCCAATATATATTGAGAGAGAGAAAGAGCTAGAAACACATAATCAAGCTACTTCCAAGCAAACCATAAGACGTTTACCAAGAACGCGAAGAACGACAAAGGTAATAGCTCGTAAACATTAATCTTCATCTTTTTTTATTTCTTTTTCGTAGAAGAATCGTAGATTGGTGGAGCATGTTAGTGAGGAGGAATAAGGATGACTATTAATAATGAAATCATTGATAAGTCGTGATCAAATGGAAATCATAAATGTTTAAGTAAGTTAAAAACCGTAGAAAGTTCTGAACGTGAACGTAGTTGTGATTGGACGATTTGAAAACCATCATAGCTAGGGTATGTGCATATTGTTTGGTTAGGATGGAGACAATGAATCAATGGAGTGTTCCATTGGATTTGGCTCATAGAACACGAGTAACAAAATTATGGCGAATTTTACGAAAATAGACGTTAAATGTGAGGGCCCCGAATTCGGGTCCTGAATCACCGCGGATCCGGTTCGATAATTCTATCACTATTACTATTTGCGGAAGATATAAACATAAATTATTTATACATTAAACTTACACATAATCCCCAAGGTCGAGTAACCTTAACTTAATACACCATTCATAACTTACTTAACTTACAATAACATTAATATCATACAATAATTATACAAATTTAGCTACACACATATACTAAAGTATCCGACGTATTCACCTTAACCTTTCCTTGTATCCGACGTATTCACCTTAATCTGCAATGTTTATCATGATATAGCAAGGGTGAGCATAAGATCGCCCAGCAAGTTTAAGTTCAATAATTTAACGATATATCATGATTGAAAGAATCTGAATAATAAGCTGGCTATAATTCAACAATATAATTGTGAACTAGCAGGAACAAACTTTTGACTGAACAAGTATATGACATGAACAAATATATCTGAACTGAAGGGTAATGAAGGTGATCAGCCATTTATACCTGACTTATACATGCAATATGTACAAAGTACAATTCTACAATGGCAATCAGCAATGATTATCCATAAGCATATCTAAATGACACAACTCTTAGTAGAGTTAAGTAAAAACTTGTCTGAACCGTTGATTACCGCTACGCAATTTATAACGTTTTATCCGAAGACCTAATATTAGTAATATAGATCTCCAATATTATAATAATATCATCACAATATAATACTATTATATATATGGATATACATAGAATAACCTAAACACATAACACATAACCCTATCAATCTATAACACATATAAGACTCGGTATCAAGTCAAACTATAGTAGTCTGAATTGAACCCGACACAAATCTGACATCCTAACGGTCTAATCGGACAAATCTCGAGTTTAAGTTTAATTAAACTCGCTCTAAACACTTAACCATTATCTACTTATAATTTATTAACAAATAAATATTTTTTCGTAAGTTCGTAATAATTTTTAAATAATTATTACTATTTATCATAAATTTTCAATCATTAATATCATATTTAAATGAATTAAATATCACTTAATTATTTTATCATTAATATTTATTTAATACTAAATATTAATGAAAATCATAACATAATATTATAATATATTTTAATATATCAAAGTATTTTAATACCTTAAAATCATATTTATATAATTTTTAAACAGCTTAATTCCATTATCCGATAATTGCTATTAACATTAAAATATTAATATTTTCATGACAAAATATCAAAAGTTATATTTTATAACTTAAAATATTTTTATAACACTTAAATCATTTTATATGATTTAAAAATCATTAATTCTATTTTTTCATAATTTATTTAATATATTTATTAAATAAACTAATTACCATTAATATTTATTAATTAATGAAATTCCTCAAAAATATTAAAAGTCACTAAAAATAACTTAAAATATTTTCTCTACCATAATATTATTTTTCATGATTTTTCCTGTATTAAAATTATTTTTAAATAATTTATTTAATATTATAATTAAATAAATTAAATGCCATTTATATTCCAAAAATATTAAATATTTATGAAATATACTCTAAATAATTAAAACTATTTTTAGGACTTTAAAATAATTTTTCATAATTTCTTATGTATTTTTAATAATTAAAAACCTTTTAATTCGATTTATTTAATTAAAATAATTATTTTTGGAAAATAATAATTACAAAAAGGCCCTATAGTGACAGACCCGTCGCTATAGGTCACTACACCAAAAATGGCCTATAGTGAAGGACAAATTCTACACAATACATACTATATCACTCACAAGAGATTTATTGCGAAGAAATTTTCTTCACACGATTGCTCGCATTAGACCTCCTCGCAATTGGGTATCCTTCGCTAAGTAGTAACTAAATATTTTTTGTGAAGGATATATTGTGAATAACTTTTTTATTCACAAATTGTATTTGGTAATGGAATATTGTTTTTTAGTGAAAGATTAGTTTCCTTCACAAATAATATTTTAAGGACTATTTGAAATTAGTGAATAACTTTATTCCCTCACAAATAATATATTATGAAGAACAAATTTATTTAACGAGAGAATATTTTCCTTCACTAATTATAAATTGAGAATCTTTGTTCAATTTAGTAAGAGAAAAAATTCCTTCACAAATTATAAATTTTAAATAAAATATTAATTGCTAAATAATCAAAATTCATTAAAAATTATAATTGATTTCATATTTATTATTATTATTAATCTCTATAAAAAATATAAAATTTATTTTTAAGTAAATATAAATATTATCGTACTTGTTTCAAACCAATTGATAAGCTAATGCATAAAGAGCTAATAAAATCAATACTTCACATATAAATAGATAATACTCGAGTCACAATAACTACAAATTTTATTATTGTATCTGTGACGCCCCCAAATCCGGGTCTCTTCCAACCCGACATATGGTGCTCCACGGTGCTACAGTTCACACAAACATTCAATTGAAATGCCTCAAAAGAACGAATATGTCTTATATATGTTCCAAAACAATACTACTATTCCCCAGGTTCTTTATAACCGTTACATTTGTTCTTGTCATAATATCAAATATTATCATTACAAACATATATTATTACATAGGTAATCTACAAGTTCGCTTTAGCCTTCTTGTTATCCTTGTTGAATCCTTCGGTCCATTTGGTCTAAGCTGCATTCAAATGGTTCAAGCAAGAGTGAGCATAACAAGCTCAGCAAGTACAACAATTTCATTTTAAAAGCATGCTTGAAACATAGGAATCGTATATCTTCAATAACTGGATAGTAGTTACGAAGTACTATCAATAACTCAAAATAACGTTCTTTTTTCCTTCAAAACATTTATCATAACAATATTCAGTAAAACACCAATTATGGTCCAAGACCATGAGTGTTTTATAATTTCTTTAAAAAGGACAACCCGACACGAAGTCCGTAAGTCCGACATATCTTACGAGCACTTCTAGGTGATCAGCATATAATACTCTATGTTGATCAACACTACATCCATTAAATGTGTGTACTTTTAAGTTGTGGCAACCTCATATGCCCATCAAATACTCGATGAAAATATATTTGTTTATTCATATTTAGGCTTACCTTGAATCCGTACCAAACAATTGGCGTAGGATAGCGTTAGCAATTCTATATTGAAAGACTTGTAAACAATCCAATCAATCTATCAAGATTAGTCTAGCCGAGTTAAAACTAGCATTAACTCTTTCTTTTAAACCATACATGCATCTCATAACTTGAATCATTTGAAAACCTAGCTAACACGAAGGTTAGACAAGCGTTTAAGAAAAACTTGCCTTCAGCGTCTGCTACAGTAAAATTACGTTTCCTTTGAGTCTTTACGGTCTCTACAATACATAATCACATAACATAACATATTAGGTCATGAATGAACATACGTAGTTCCTAAAGAATCTTACCCTTCTTCTCAATCTAATCCCGTATTAGACTTGTTATATATTGGTTCCGGCTTGCCGTCGTTCTTTTAAATCTTTCTTACCAACTTCGTTCTCTTTTATAACTTAAGTGAAATTATTTCATTAATACAACTCGTTTCGAGTTAAACAACTTTCATCACGGCTTACTAACGTCCTTCCGTTATTAATCGAAACTCGATCGTCAATGGTTATGCACGCTTATTGTACATCGTTCCTGTTTACATTTAATTAACTTTCTTTAACTCTAAGTGATCACACTTGAGGTTTAGTTATGACTTAACAATATTTTTATTAAGTCCCTTAGTTCGTTACTAAATAGTTTCCCTTCATCTTCTACTTGTAACCATTCTTTACTGTCTAGCTTTTAAGGTTTGGCGTTATGGCGCTTAATGTTGCTTTGTTATCTATGCATATCTGCCTCGCCAAATAGGCTTGAAAACCGGACTCGGCACTACGACGCGAGTCTCTTTGTTATTTGTCGCGTTGCGACGCGAGTTTATGAGGGACACACAGACCACTTTGGTGGCTGCTTGCTACCTGGTCATTTAGGCAGAGTCGAGTCGCGCGTCATGACTCGAGCCTCGAAATTTTTGATGATTTTTAACTTAGTGAGATTCCCGGGCTCGTAACTTCTTCGTTATAAGTCCGAATTGGCTGGTTTAAGAGCCTACGGTTCACAAATCACGTACTCTACGTGTTCATGCAAGAATTTTATCTATTCGACTTTGTTTGCTAAAATTCCACCTATTAGTCCATTTTTAACGAAAACGATAAACGTTCGTGAACGTTCAATGCTCGTTTCTTCGTTCTAAGTCGGAATCCGGTCATTTTTGAGTCCGCAACTCTATAATGCCAAATAAGACTTGTCTCCATTGAAAACCAATGTTCCCAAGCTCAATATCAAAATTCGACTTCCATTCCGAGAATTTCATGAATTCGACGATTATTGTCCAATCGTTTTAATTCCGGCAAAACTTCGTTACTTGAGATTTTTAAACCGTTTCAATTGGATTCAATCCATTATACTAACATCTTAACATACATGCTTCATTAACTTATAAACATGATAAGTTATTACTAGTTCGTTGTGAGTCTATAACTTATAAAAATATAAATTACTTATATTTTCATTACTCATGACTTATGTCTTCTTTTCATATAACTTATTATGGTTAATGACTTCCAACCATTATTCTTACTTCTTATTATCATACTAACTTCATTTGTATAAACATGTTACAAGTTCATATCCGTTCATTATAAGTTCATAACTTATATAGGTATAAATGACTTATTTATGACTTATTACGGCTTAAGTCCGTTAACCATTCATTCTTATCATTCTTTAGCATGCTAGTTCTACCAATACCCCTTCTCTAACAAATGAAGAGAAAGAGATTCATGGTTCAAGGTTGCTTACCCTTTGATGATTACTTGCTTAACCTTTGATCTCTTGCGCGCTTGAAATATGAAAGACTAGCTTTCTAGCTTTTCTAACTTATTCTCTCTAAACAATAAGCTATAAGTTATTGGTGGAAAAGCTAACAAGGAAAGTCTAACTTTATATGTGCTTATTCTCTCAACCAAATAAGCTCTCAACTTATAAGTGGGATGAAATGAACAACACCCAAAATGAGCTAACAAGTCCTCTATTTATAGGAAATCCTAAGTGAGGGCATAATGGTCAAAAGGCCATCCACCTCCTTACTATTCCTTATGTGCTCACCAAGTTTACTTGGCCTCCACAACAATTATCCCTTGTTTGCCTTCCACAACACTTTGCCATTAAGCTATCTTGCTCCCCACACTTTTTTCTTAGCCATTAAGCTACTTGTTTATCACTTTGGATCACCCATGGGTTGGCCCATGGTTCATACTTACCCATTGGATCATAGCTTGGGTTTTAGCTTAATTAGCTAAGTTTAAACATTTGGGCTTGCATTAACTCACTTTGGGCTTCTAATTACACATACTTGGGCTTGCTCCTTAATTTCTATTGGACTTAACCATTCTTACATTTGGGCTTGCTCCTTAATTTCTATTGGACTTAACCATTCTTACATTTGGGCTTTGTCATTTCTCATTGGACTTTAATATTTCCTACACAATCCTACAATTCCATTACAATTGGCTTAACGCCTTATAACGTATAACTTACGTATTAATCTTGTATTATAACTCATATACTTAATCAATATATATGACATACCATCATCCATACCTACTCGTATAATACTTCATAGCGTACTCATATTCATTACCTCGTATAATACCTACGTATTATACGATAATCGTTTAATTCATTAATCGCATTACATTTCCTTCTCGAAAGTCACTTTCCCTAAACATTAGGTTTTAAGTCCACAGGCGAAATATTACGTTTTCCATAACTGAAATATTATTGGATATTCCATCTCACCTCGATATTCTATCGTTACGTATTTCTCGGAAGTTCAAAAATAATTCCCGAGCAGAAATGCGTGAATAGTATTTTTCGGAAAATTTCTCGAAAAGCTTTTATTTTCGTCTTGGAAATTCAAACACTTTAATTCTATCACGTAGCCAAAATCCTACGACGTTTTGATATGTTTAGGTCATAGAACGACCTTCAATTCGCTTGCTCCCATCAATAATCAATTAAATTCATTTAATCCTTATAATTAAATAAAATTTTAATTCTTCTAAAAAAATTCGATTTTCTCGGGCGTTACAGTATCTTGGTCTCCCAAGGACCATAGTACCTACAAAATTTATTAACTAACATAAGAAAACTGAAAAAATAACAACAAAGTAGAAGAAATAAAGTGTACGTCATCATCATTTTCTTTAAAGAGATCAAGGTTGGGCTTCAAGTTGCAAGAGCAAAGCCCACAGCAGCAGCAGCACAAAACAGACCAGCAGCAGCGTGGTGCCCTGTGATGCCGCCTTTCAAAGTACTGAATTATTTGTCATAATTTTTATCAGGTGGAGGGTTTTCTGGATCTACAGTGAATGGCTCACTAAATGGAATCACACTGTTAACCTGCAACAAAAGTGAGGATTCACATCAGGGTGCTAAAGTCTACACAGCCACTTCAAGACTTCTATAATATTCATAGCTAAGAGCTTTTTAGCTTCAAGCAATGGAATTAAAAGCTGCACAACTTTTAACCACTCGGTTAATCTTATCAAATATGTGAGCGCTTCGTCGTGTGCTTTGGTTCATAACTCAAAGAACTTAAATAGAATAACAACCTCAAATGTCTTGTCACGAGCATTTGCATTTTCCAAAGCAGCAACACATATTAGAGCAACCTCTTCCCTTGATATCTTCCCCTGTCAAAGTCACAGAAGCAAAGTGCAACCCAGTACACGTCGTATTAATTGTTTTAGATTGCTTTGGTTAGAATGATATCGTGTACTAATTAAGGCATGCAAATTCGAGAGAATGATGGTGAAAAAGCTATTGATTCATATGATTACATCAATTACAAAGGTAGCTAAATGAAAATTAGAAATACAATTGCTTGGAACTGAAATAGTAAGCCTTTTCAAATAAAGAACTTAAATATAAATAAAAATACCTCGAAGTAGAAGATTGAAAATTTGAGCACGGAAATGGGAGAGCAATTAAACTTTGTGGTTTACTCTGAATTGTCAAACTACACCTGACATTCTCAGCCACACCAAGTTCACCTCTAAATTCTGAAAATTCACACTCGTTCAATGTCGATTACTCCAATGTCAAGACACTCAAGTACTCCAACAAAATCAGTAATAAAAGCATATAAATTGCATATTAGAAGACATGTTTGCGAAAACCCATATGCAAAAACAAGCAAATGAACAATCCCCTTCAACCCAAAAGTACATGAAGCAATGAATTCACAAGAGTCACAAATCAGAAGAAATAAGTAGAAGATACCATTGAGTGTACATGTCAAGAAGAACAATCTTATCGCTTGTTGCATTAACACACGAGTCTAGCAGAATAAAATCCTGGTAGAGATCGTTTTTGGATAACTGGAACCTCAAAAAGAAGAAAGAAAATCAAAATAATACTCCCTCCCTCCAAAAATAGAGGCCACTTAGACTGAAAGGGCAGTTGTAATATGAACATAAATATTTTACGGTGAAGATTAGCACAATGGTAACAGATAGGACTCTAATTCCCCGCAATCACCACTAGCATCTAAGTAATCACCTAAAGTTGCATCTCCAGATGTTGCACTATCCAGGGTGTTCTTCGCTTCCACTGAAGTGTAAAATAATTATGGCAAGACAATATAATGTAAGTCTATACTAAAATGATAAGCATAGTAACTTGTACATGGGATATCATCTAAGCCCCAAAATGGATCATCTTCCTCATCAGGAGCAGCAGACGCACCACGTTCATCTGGTTGTACAGAAGATTTTTGTGGTTGCTCAGGCTGGCTACTCACATATTACATCAAATATAAATTGTCAATAGATATGATTATTTACTTACTATAATTTAATTCATTACCAACTAAGGTAGTTAAAATCTTTGAATGTGCTTGATTTTATTATTATAGAGCTAAATATACAAATGCACAACATAAGTGCCGATTCTTAGCTTTGTAGAAAATATTATAATTTATACATAAATAGAACACTTTGATTTTCAAAATATAACCAGTGTCATGACCAATGTAAACCCCAAAACATGCCTTTTCTTTAACAAAAAAATATAGTACTAATTAGTATGAATAAACTTCACGATTCCAAGCATAACCAACATTGCTTAGGCCGTCTTCTTGCCAACTATGTTGGACAACTTTATCACTTATCATCCAGAATAAACAAAATACTTCAAGCTTATGTTTATTCTGCGAATATTTGAATATAGCTTTCAAGACTTCGAATGTTACTCTTAGGTTATTAATCCACAATTAAACTATAATAAATATTCTGAAGTTCATAAATATTCATACATATCATCTCTCCTATGTTCCTACTTAAAGCAATCTAAATGCCTAATCACCAAACTTGAGGAAAGATTGTTAGAAAATTACTGCACTAGCTACAACCCTTCAAACTCCTTATAGAACCCAGATAGAAAAATATACTTCCTATCCACACTCATCATCCTATTCTGACATAACTATATAAAGCCATCTTTTCTGTTTAAAAAAATAAAGATAAGAACTTTATAAAATCATAATCTTTAAATCCTACCAACACAATCAATAAAGAATTTTCATGCACATTCCAAGTTCTCTCCTTTCGACCATTTGCAGAGTTTTCAGATTTGAAGCAACTAAAATAATGTCCAAGGATTTTTCAGATTTATCATATGTAAACACCATTTGCGGTTTTCATGACTAAAATGTGATATAATAAAAGGATTTACATTAAAAAAGACTACAAAGGTAATTAATTCAATGTGGTAACATTTAGTGCTCATGAAGGATTAAGCAAGCAGTATTCACTATCCACATGCTAATATGATTTCTTAATAAATGTAGATTCAAACTGTATAAAGGCTGCTACAGAAATTTGCTCATCTTCAATTATTATCAGTAACAGATACACCATGTACACGCGTTGATTTACTTTAGAGCAACAAAGTATGAATAAGCAAGTAATAAAACTTTATCTTAAAAATCTTAAAAATAATAAAACGAATTTCTTACCTAAATATGGTCAGCTGCCACTAAAGAATCTCAATTCAGCCACAAACATTACAAAACTTTATCTACTATGACTACTCATTACTCAATAATTCAGCTCCCATTACTCAATAATTCAACAAATGAATTTAACAAGAAAGAAACTATCTTTTCCAAACACAAATTGAATTACACACTGCAGTGTGAATAAAAGAGAAAAGAAATTACAAAATACAAAACAAAACTCTTGGACTTCACAAACTTGGAGCTCCAGCTTTGGCAATCCAAGCCTGCCTTGCAGAGTCTTTCTTCTTGTCCACTACATCAGAGCGCAGGGATTCCCTTCCAAAAAACTAAAAAATTCGTGAAAAATAGAAAACTTTAAAATCAGTACCCTGATAAAACATTATAACAACAATCAATCAATAAAAGTTGAACCTTCGACAAAATTCACAGAGCTGACTGTCATCTTCGCCGGTGATTTCATGGGAACAAATTTTCAAAAGATAATCTTCAAAATTTTTAGCAAGATCGACGACCCAATTGGATTCTAGGTCACGATACGGCTTTACGATGTGAAATTTTTTGTTGGCATCATAACTGCTCGGTCCTTCTTTGTTTTGGTTCATCTTTTGTGGACTAATTTCTTTTAAAACCCTAATTCTTCAAAATTTGGGGCTGGAGGTAAGAAGAAAATGGCTTAGGAACTGAATTTTAGCTTCAAGATATCATATTTAAAAATTGAAGCAGCAATTCCATAAACCCCTAATTGATACAATAAGCGAGAGAGCTAGAGAGGCAAGCCAAATATTAATAGATTATCATTAACAATTGGAAGAGTCGAAGATGAGTCTGGAAAATTAAAAAAATTACCTATGAAAAATCTGGAGTGCGGAGACTAGAGGCAGGCAGAATGATGCCAAGTTCAAGTTCTGAAATGAATAGAAGACTGGAGATCGGGAGGCTTGGGAAACGGATAGGGAGGAACAGTCGAGATGGAGAGGAACGGTGACCGGTGGTAGAGCATCAGAGCAGTCCGAGGTTGGGAGTTGGGATTTGGGAGCAATCGAGAATTCGAGATGGAGAGAAATGTAGAAAGTTTGATACTTTGTTTTGGGAATAAATTGGAATTAAAATTATTACTGTAAAAACAATTTTTATTCGTTATAATTAATTATAAGAAAAATTATTTAGAACAAAATAGCGACCAATTTTATCTCTCGCAAAAAAACTTTTGAACAATAATATATAGTGAGTAATAATTCCTTCACTAAGTAAATTTTTTCCTCACAAATTTTCGTCATAAATTGGAACAAAAAATAATTCTATCACCTCAATTTTGCGAGAGAAAAAAATATAAATTGTGAAGGATGTTTCTTTCGCTAATAACTATATTGTCACTATATTTTTTTTCTTCACTGTTCCTTCGCTATAAAGCTCCTCATGTGAAGGAAGAAATTCCTTCACAAAATTTTCTTCGCTACATCCCAAATTTCTTGTAGTGGGTTGTCTTGAGTGTTCTTGAGTGTTCTTCGTCAGTTTGCCGGTGGGCATGTTTGACCGGTGATAGTTCTTTGATAAAAAGGTTTCTGGGCTTTCTAAAGGGTCAGAAATGTAGTGCTTTTGTAATACTACAACCTATCAATATCATGACTAACATATAACGAATCAGTAAGATCTAAGCCTTTGAAGTTCTTGTTAGAGCTGTTCTTCATTTCTGGGTTTTCCAGAAATGAAGTACAGTTCATACTGCTTCCTTTGAAGTTTCATAACTTGGAATATGGGTCTGTTTTGGGTGATATAAAGGTTCCATGTTGTAGACAACATGACAAGGTACATATATATAACATCACTCCAACCTAACAACATCACCTACTCAAGATCTGGGCCGGTCAAAGTAGCCCAGAAAAACTGTCGTTGAACATTTCTGGTGAATGATCTGGTGGTTCTGATGGCTTAGATGTGTAGTATAAATGTCAGGCTACAATATGAAAACAACAACATGACCAAAAGATAAAACGAGTGCAAGATCAGAAGCTTGCAAAAGCTTGTCAGAAATTTCTTGGTGTGTAGTCCTCATGTTAGAGAACAAATCTATAACTTTAAACACACAAATAAATTAACACAGACAGATCTAGAGGCCCTGACATATGACTGTCAGGCCTTAAAATTAGGGTTCTTGGTCAGTTTGTAAAACCTGATTTTCATGCATCTAGATGTTATAGATCTGGGATCTAACAACCCAGATCTCTAAATGACACCTTATAACACATCTTTAACCAACAACTTACAACAACTAACATCAGATTACATAATTTCAAAAATTTAGGGTTTACACATCATTCATGCTTGATTTTTGATTTCTGATCCTTGATCTGTTTTTGGAAAGCTATAACCTGAACTTGGCTAAACTTTTCACTCTCTCTCTCTCTAGATTTCGAATTTTAGAGAGAGAAGGGTCTAGGAGAAGAATGAAAAATAAAGTGAGCATGTCTCTCTCTCTTTAATCTAAAAAAATGTAATAATGCAATGTATGTGGCTCTCAAATTGGCTGAGATTGCTGGATATAAAAGTTATATGCTAGGCTAGGGTGGCTCACCCACTTCACTAGGATAACTCTTGCAAGTTAAGTCACAATAATGCAACAAAGGGTAAAAATGTCATTTCGCACACACAATTAATGGCATACTTGTCTTTGTCCAAACCCTTAGGGTTTAAGGTTTGTACCCTTAGGGTTTAGGGTTTGAACCCTTAGGTTTTGGTAATTTTATTTCTAAAATTTCTAATTTAGGTTTTAAAAATTAATATTTCTAAATTATAATTAGGATTTTCTAATTATATTAAAATTTCTTAATCATAATTTAAATCTTGCTAATTAGGATTAGTATTTCCTAATTAAACTTGCTAATTTAGCAATTAGGGTCAAAATTGGTCATTAGGGTTTACAACACAAAATTAGGGTTTCTAATAAAAAAATAATTTTCTAATTTAGAAATTAGATTTCGTAATTAGATTAGGATTTTCTAATTACTTATAACTTAAAAAATTAGGATTAGTGTTTCCTAATTAACATTAAAAATTTTAAATCAAAAATTAGGTTTTTCCCTAATTATAAATTACGGTTTCAAATCCATAAATTAGGGTTTGCTAAATAATTAAGCTTTACCCTAATTAATAGCATTTGAGCATTATAATTATCCTTTAAGTTCCCAAATTAGGGTTTCAACTTCCGAATTAGGGTTTCGAATTCTCGGAACAAAAATTAGGGTTTCCAGAATCGGTTTCTAGGGTTTTTCTTATAATTCGTAAGAATTTTCTAACCGAACGTTGACGTTCTTAATATATATTAGGGTTTGTTATAGATATCGTGTATCTGGTCAACCATTGCCCCTTAACCACATACTGTACACATATACAACCATATACACAGAACATATTCACGTATTCCCTTTATCCTGAATAATTCACCTAAATCCTTCACATAATTTTGAAATCCTCAAAATTCCTTCTCAAAAATATCAAACGCATACACTTATTTTATGTCTAGGTTCTAATATTGAACCTTAAATCAATTAATTAATATTTATAAAATTTTCTAAATTCTCGGGTTGTCACATTAAAGGTAAAAAAACGTAGAAATCTCGGATTAAGGGTCAAAAGTTGTCGTGTGACTTGAAAACGTTGGTTTTCAATGCCAACACTTGAGATAAGGTATTTAAGAGTCGTGGACGAAAGAATCGTCGAATTCCGACTTATAACGAAGAAAATGAGTATTGAACGCTCGAAAACGATAAACGAACGCTCAAAATGAACCAAACGGTGAATTACGAGTTAACGGATTCGAAAATGTAGAATTCTTATATGAGCACCTAGAGTATGTAATATGTGAGTTGTGAGATTTTGAATGAGCCAATTCGAATGTAAAACGAATAAGTTATGAAGCCGGGAATTTCGTTGGAAAACCCAACTATCAAGACTAAGCGATGCATTAGGGTGGGCGCCATTGCCAAACCCAAAGATAAAAGGTCAGACTACAACAATGCTGGGATCCCGCTTTGTCCCCTCTTTAATTCAGCTTGCAGTCACCGGGTTATAATAATAGTCAATGGCCAGTCACGAGAGTGTAGAATAGTTTACCAAGTTAGGTTTTTATTCCATTTGAATGTAGACCGAAGGTGAGACATGAATGTACTTAATGTACATGATAGAACTAACTTTAAATCACTTATAAGTGATAATGCTAAAAGATTTAGTATGGTTTAATAAGAATTAAACGAAGAACGCAAGAATGTAATAAATAAAACCGTGAATGATGTTTAATGTTGGTACTTCACCAATAATGATCGAATGTCGGTTAAGAACATAAGAACATTAACAAGCCGTAACGAAGCATAGTAAGTCCAATTGACTTTATTAATGAAATAAATTCAAGTAAGACATAGAAGAGAAAGAAGTTGGTTAAAACAAATAAAGTAAGTTTGTTTGCAAACTAATTACAGTGTGCTATGTGAATATATCATGTAGATCCTATAAAGACTGAGAATTGATTGAATATTATCTTCAAAGATGCTTGAAGGCAAGTTTTATTAACGCTTGTCTAACCTCCGTGTTAGTCAGGTTTTCTGTGATTCATGTTCTGAAATGCATGAATGGTTTTAAAGAAATAGTCGATGTCCGTTTTAACTCGGCTAGACTAGTCTTGAAGAATTGATTGATTTGCTTACAAGTCTTTCGATATAGAACTGTTAACGCTATCCAATGCCAAGTATTTGGTACGGATGTAAAGGTAAGTTTGTCTATGAACAAACAAAAGTATTTTCATCGATTATTCGATGGGCACGCGAGGTTGCCAAAAGTTAAACGTAAATACGTTTAACGGAAGAGTGTTGATCAACATAGAGTACAATAGGTTGATCACCTAGAAGTGCTCGTAAGTAATGCCGGATGGATGGCCTTAGTGTCGGATGTCCTTTTCAAGTATGAAAACACAAAGAGTATGTTCATGGTCTTTTGACCGGTTCAGAATTCCTAAGCTATTATGTATACTTTGGAATTGTTGTTATGTAATGAGAAAAATAAGTCAATGCTTCATGGTGATTCATAGCTACTTGTTCAGTTATGAAAGATAATCATATAATTCTCGATGTGGTGTTTATATCATCCTTTGATAGACTTGATGAGCTATTTATGCTCACTTCTTGCTTGAATTATATGATTGCAGCTAAAGCCGAACGAACTGAGAGTTCTAAGAGAGATAAGGGCAAGGCTAAGATGGATAGTTGATTATCCTGTAATAGACTAGAGTATTTGTATGTAATATACTTATGAATAACAAAGAATGTATTCGGTTATGAACCTGGGAAAGGATTTATTACTATTGTAATAAGAATATAGTAAGTACACTCATTTTGTTGTTATCTCAAAGGAATGACTGTATGAATTGTAGTATCGTGTAGCACCATCTGTCAGGTTGGAAGATACCCGGATTTGGGGGCATCACACCTTCGACCAGACGAGGCTTCTTAATTCGAGGTTCGAGGGGATGGTCTTCGGTATCCTCTGACTCCTCGATCACGACAGCGGGAGTAAGGGGAGGAGCTGTCGGCTTCAGCTGGGCTGAAGAAGCAACCTTGGAAGGGACTTTGGTGGAAGGCCTCTTCGTTTTCTTCATCAAGGCCAACTTCTCAGCCCGGTTCATGTTCAAAGCGTTCTCGGTGGCCCTGAAGTTGTTAACTGGGGCTATTTGGACCGAACCGTAACCAAGAGATTGGTGTTGATATGTGAGAAGCCGGTCTCAGAGGAGTAAACGCTTCGGAGTTTAGCTTCGGCGTTGTCAGTAGAGATATCCGAAGTTGCTACCGGAAGTTCGACCGGACTCAGACCACCGGAGGCGAGGTTAGCGGTACCGGTTAGGGTAATCGTCTTGGGATGAGGAATGCTAGAATCTGCCATTCGAGTAGTATAACGAACTAATGCGAGATTTGAAAATCGATAACAAGAGGAAAAAACTGGAATCAGAGAAATTTGGTGAAGTAAAGCACTCGCCGGAAATCGTCCTTGCCGGAAATTCTGAGAGAGGAATTTGAAATGATGAAAGGCTCAAAAAGGTGACAATGATGGATGAAGGGGGGTTTATATACGCGGATCGCACGAATCCCTGTGGCGGTATTTATTTACATTTAGTGGGACCTTGCTCGGGAGGCGTGCACCAGTTCAAGAAACGAAAAGGAACCGTTTGGGTTTCCGAGACAGCTCATCATTTCCTGGCGTGACTCTTCAAATTCGTGTCCTTTCAAGTCTCTGATTATAAACGTATTATAACAAGAGACTGGGGGGCAATGTTCGGGAGTATTTTACCGACCTCCATGTGGGCCGAATGCCTGCCGCGAGAAGGAGTTTATAAACCCAATGGGCCTAAACCCTCAGAGATGTTAGAGAGTTTCGGGTTCGGGTATCTGGGTCTTTTGGGCCGGAACCCTATTCTGGTATATAGAGTTCAGGGTCGGGCCTTTGAGTCCTTTGGGCCGAAACTCAGGCCGGGGTTAATTATGTTTCGGTATTGGTGTTCGGGGTCGGGCCTTCGAGCTCCTTGGGCCGAAGCCCAGACCAACGTATATAAGCTTGGTGGGATTGGGCATGTACGGTGGGACAGCCCAGGTGCAAAGTTTGGAGTTATAAGGGGTCTACATGGTTAAGGACTCTAGTCCTAATCACGTTTGAATAAGGTAACTCCAAAGGTAGTATTGGAATTGAATTCTACTTACACCTTTTAAGGAGATTGTGTTGGACCCAAATATAGGTAACTACTATATTTAGGAGTCCTAGTCCGACTCGGAGAAGGATTCTAGGGAAGTGAGAATGACTATAAATACAAGGCTTGACTACAATTAACAGGTAATACATCTTTGAGCACTAAACACTTAAGCCTCCATTGTTAAACCTTGTGGACGGCCTGTACTTATTCTCACACCGGAGCTATCCCCCGGCGGCACAAGCCGTCAAGCTTCAGCGCAGGTGATCCGTTATCGCTGCGCAAGATTTGGAGCGTGGATTTGGTGATGGGACCTTGGCCGAAACTTGGCGTTAACACATATATAGTATTTATTGGATAAAATTTACTTATTTTTAAAATTGATTTACAGCATTACATGTTGGTACATCCTATGATTCAAGATCATTCCTCAAATTCGTTCGACTTTTTGCTCTCACAACAATCGCACTTACGACTTTGTTCTTCCCATTGCTCCATGTTATTGAACCAAACGTGTCTTTCATGGGTGAAGATGCACGCGATGTGAAAATCACTTCATAACTTAACCTTTTCTTCTTCTTTGAGAAATGCAATTTTTCTGGTACTACTTTCACATCCATTTCAGCAGGGACATCTAATGTCCCAACATATACAGTTTCTTCTTCACCAACATTTGTCACAGTTCTAGTTACCTTTTTGCTCCCACTTAAGCCACTGATGGAAATTGATGGATAGTACATATTGGAGATGAAATCTACACTTGAATTATGTGGACAGAAAAACCTATCAGGAATCTTTGATGCGATAAGCTTAATAGTAGATAGGTTATACCCATAGTTACACAAAAATTCCAAGTAATCGGTTACTCTAGTCTCGTAAATAAGCCCTGGATGCAATGTTTCTATGTTGCTTACTTCCCCTGCCCCATAGTCATATGGTGTACCCACTGATCCCAACGTTGTTGTAATTGGACCTCCCAAATTGTTTGTTTGGATTGCTGCAAAGTTAATTGTAAGGTTGATGCACATTAGTTACATACTTACATCTATGGTTATCATTGACATGGCATAATACTGATATAATTAAATACTCTTTAAACTTTAGAATTTTTCACATTTTAGAACTTAAACTCCAATGTTTTAATTTTAGGGTATAAATAAAATCTTCCAGCCACTAGCGTGTAATAATTAATCAAAGTGAGGGTATTTTGGATTATTTCAGTTCTAAATATTTTTATAGGGTAGAAAATTATAGATACGTGATTACTTTGTGTTGAAGGACAAAAAAACAAAAAATTGAAGCATATAAGCAATGTATACCTTTAAAAGATTAAATATCCTTTCATTTTGAATCGTATAACTTATTCCAGCAAGAAATGCTAAATTAATTTGATAATGAATAAAGATTGTTGTAGTTTAATGAACAATTTCCCACACACTTTATTGATGTAATAGGAGCTAATTTATATACACAGCTAGGAAAAACTATTTATGACAATGTAAATCAATTTTAGCTAAAACTAAGGAGCAGTTACAGATTTGCAGCAATTACAAAAATATACAAAAGTGATTTTAATAATCTTGCTTGATTATAGGATAGATATGCTCTGTTCAATCTTGGCCTTGATTCTTGCAATCTGTCTTTATACGCCCCCGCAAGATTGAGCTTCCATCAGCAAGCCCAATCTTGTTTCTCAAGATTTTTGTTCTTTGTCTGGACAATGGTTTTGTCAACATGTCAGTTAATTGATCTTGTGTATGAACATGTCGAACTTGGAGAGTGCCACGTTGAACAAGATCACGCACAAAATGAAGATCGACTTGTATATGTTTCATGCGTGATGTTGGACAGGATTGAAACTTAGGTGCGTAGCACCAAGGTTATCGCACAGTAGTAAGGGGGCTGCTTTGAGTGGAAAAGCCAGCTCATGAAGGAGGGCCAGAAGCCACATTGTCTCGGATGCCACATTTGCAAGAGCTCGATATTCAGCTTCGGTGGTAGATCTTGCAACTGCTCGTTGTTTTTTTGAGCTCCATGAAACGGGATTTGTGCCTAAGAAGCTGATATAGGCAGATGTGGAGGTACGGTCATCAACATTTCCAGCCCAATCTGCATCTGAATAGGTAACTAAAGCTGGAGGTGCAGATTTTGTGAGTTGTATACCATGGAAAATGGTTTGCTTTAAGTACCGAAGGAGCCTTTTTGTTGCTGTGAAGTGAGTGGTGGTAGGCTTGTGCATGAATTGAGATAACTTGTTGACTGCAAATGAGATAAATGGATGTGTCAAAGAAAGATACTGCAAGCTGCCAATAATTCTTCGAAATGCTGTGCTATCGACATGTGTCGTGCCATCAATTAACTTCAGAGACTGAGTTGTTGAAAGAGGAGTGGAGACATCTTTGGCGCCACTCATGTTGGTGCTGGACAATAGCTCGCGAATATACTTGTGTTGTGAGAGAAAAAGTCATGCTTGAGTAGGTACAACTTCCACACCTAGAAAGTAATGAAGTAGACCCATATCCTTGAGAGAGAAACGATCTCCCAGTTGTGTGATAATTGAAGCTACAAAATTTCTGTTATTTCCTGTAATCACAAGATCATCGACATATACCAAGAAATAACAGATTATAGAGTTCTTTCTGTAAATAAATAAGGACGAATCAGCTCTGGAATTTTCAAACCCAAGCTCAAGCAATACATTTTTCAGTGTAGTGTACCAAGCCCGAGGGGCTTGTTTGAGCTCATATATTGCTTTTTGGAGCCTGCCAACATGAGTAGGTTTAGATGGATCTTTGAATCCTGGGGGTTGCATCATATAGACAGTCTCAGACAATGCACCATGTAAAAAGGCATTATTAACATCCATTTGCCTTAACTCCCAACTATTCATAACAAAGAATGGACAAAACTGTTTCGAATTGTAGAATTTGGTTTAACTCTTTGGACTGAAGGTCTCTTTGTAGTCAAGCTCGGGACGTTGATTATAACCCTTTGCAACTAAACGGGCTTTGAGTCGATCCACTGACCCATCAGATTTCCTCTTCACCCGGAACACCCATTTGCAGCCTATTGGATTGCAGTTCAGAGGGGGTGGCACTAAATCCCAAGTACCATGTTTCATGAGAGCGGTAAGCTCATTTGACATAGCATCACGCCAGTGTGGTTGAGACAAGGCCTGACTCACACAAGTTGGTTCAATGGACTCAGGGAGTGGATGTTTAGACACAGAATTGAGTTGTTTGGGTTTAAAGATTTGGTTCATAGACCGAGTGGTCATTTGGTGAAGTCGTTGAACTGGTGGTGGGGATGGGTTTTGAGTAGCCGGGTAAAGAGAATTGTTGACTTGTCCTAGTGGTTGGGAAACAGATGAGGGGAGAGGAACCAGTGAGTTTGAATCATTCACACAAGGGTTCGGACTAGAACTGGGAGTTGATGAATATAAGTTAAAGGAATTATGATCTAGTGTTTCAGATGAAATGGGAAGAAAAGGAGAAGAAGAGTTGAGGAGATCACCCGAGGAGGCTGTGTCGACGGCTGCTACACCTTCCAAAGTCGAGGATGATGGCAACGGGGCAGACGGCATCAACGAAGGCACGAGCGTGACTTGGGCATCGAAGAATAGAGGAACATTTGAGGATTTTGGGGTGTAGGTTTTTAGGTTTGGAGAAGACACAGTGGGGGTGTTTGTTTCGTCGAACAATACATGCCTAGAAATGTAAATCTTGTGAATGTTGAGATCAAGACATTTGTAGGCACTTTGGGTTTGAGAGTACCCGAGAAACAGACAGGGTGAGGATTTGGGTTGCATTTTATGAGTATTATAGGGCCGGGTAAGTGGGTAACAAAGACACCCAAATTTTCTCAATTTAAGATAATTTGGTTTTTGACCAAAAAGAGCTTCAAAAGGGGAGATGTTGTGAAGAAGAGGAGTGGGTTGCCTATTGATTAGATAGGATGCTGTTTGGAAAGCATGAGGCCAATAAGAAAGAGGTAACGATGCATCATGGAGGAGAGTGAGACCCGTTTCAACTAGATGACGCCATGTACGACTCTAAACACCATTTTGTGTTGTGGGGTGTGTGGGCGGTGGTATAATGACCAATACCATTAATCAATAAAAGAGATTTTAAAGGAATGAATTCACGACCATTATCGAGTATAAATTTTTATTTTGGTTTGAAAGCAGGTTTCAACAAATTTTTAAATTGAGGAAAAATTGTAGATACCCCGGATTTGGTAGCCATTGGATAGAACCAAATGTATTTTGTAAAATGGTCAACCAAAATAAGAAAATAACGAGATCCGTCGATTCCAGTATAATGTGCGGGTCCCCAAACATCAGTGTAAATAAGTTCAAGCGAAAAATGACTTTGAAGACTATTGGAATGAAAAGGTTGTTGATGTGCTTTATTGATGGAACATGAATTACACAATTGAGAAAAAAAAATTGTTGTAGCAACAGGAAGAGAAAAATTCTTAACAAGATGTTGGACTATGCGAAGAGAGGGATGCCCAAGACGCTTGTGCCACCCATCAATTGAGGTCCGTTCATGCACATTAGCAACTATTTTGGAGGAGGGCATCATTGATTCCGGAAAAGTGTAGACACCGTTTTCACTTACTCCTCGAAGTAGAGTCACCCCCGTGATCTTGTCCTTCACAAAGAAATGAAACGGATGAAATTCAACAACAACATTATTTTGTTTGGTGAAATGATGAACAGAAATTAAATTTTTAGAAAGATTTGGAACACAGAGTATCATTTAAGGTAAATGTGTGTTTGGGTGAGTGTAAGTCCAGAGAACCAATGTGTGAGACAGTCAAACCTGAACCATCACCAAGAATTACTTCATCAGTACCATCATATTCAGAATGAATTGACAAATTTGCAAGATCACCCGTTATATTGTGAGAGGCCGCCGAGTCCGTGAGCCATGTTTTGTGTTTTTCATTAGAAGAGGTCACGCAGTTGGCTGTAAACTCATTGGACTGGAGCTGGGGACAGTACTTTGCAGTATGACAGCGAGGCGTGTAACGTTTGTGATTGTTGTTGAGCTTTCCAGACCCATTATTGGCACGTCGTCCATCACGTTGGTGACCATTTGATGGACGGGCTGGGCTTTGGCCTTGGTTACGTTGATATCCATTCGGTTTATAAGACTTCTTTGAGAAGTCACCTCCAGATGAAGATTTACCCTTAGTCGTGTAGTTAGCCGTCATCACCATCTGCTGAGTAGCAGTCTCCAAACGCCGAAGATAAGATTCGTGACCGACCAAGAGGTCGTGCAGCTCTTCAAACCCCAATGACTTCTCCCGTGCTTGGATCGGCGCAGCTATCTCTCGAAAATCAGATCCTAACCCATTCAATACATAGAGGGTTAAATCGTCATCGGAAATGGGATGATCAATAATAGCAATTTCATCAGTCAAGGCCTTCACAACATGGAGATAGTCTGTAATTGACCGATTACCGCGGTGGATTAAGGTGAGATCCTCCTTTAACTGCATAGCACGAGTGCGTGATCGGCTAGCATATAAGGTTTTTAGCTTTTTCCAAGCTTCATGAGAAGTCTTTGCCGTAGCAATGAGTGGTGTGATTGACGGAGTGGTGGAGGCTAGAAGGGCACTCAGGATAAGTTTATCCTGTCGGATCCAGTGGGTCTTTCGCAGCTCATCAGCGGCGGTACCCGTGGAAGAGGGGCACATAAATGAGCCTTCGACATAGTCGAGTAAAGTCAGAACCAATGAGGAGTGCTTGAATTGAGCACGCCATTGAGGAAAGGTGGAGGGAGTTAATTTTTCATTGATTTGGGCAGTGATATTGAGAGCAATGAGGTGTTTATCTGTTGTGAAAAAAGGTTGGGTGTTGAGAATAAAGGTTGGATTTTGATCAGAGGGGGATGACATGTTGGAGACTTGGATCGTTGGCTCGTTAGAGATTTGCTGCTCTGATACCATGATAATGAATAAAGATTGTTGTAGTTCAATGAACAATTTCCCACACACTTTATTGATGTAATAGGAGCTAATTTATATACACAACTAGGAAAAACTATTTATGACAATGTAAATCAATTTAGCTAAAACTAAGGAGCAGTTACAGATTTGTAGCAATTACAAAAATATACAAAAGTGATTTTAAATAATCTTGCTTGATTGTAGGATAGATATGCTCTGTTCAATCTTGGCCTTGATTCTTGCAATCTGTCTTTATATAATTATACAACCAAAATGTTTTACTAATAGAAATTCAATCATGCTAAAAATGTAAATTTTAAATTGTATTTAAGCCATACCGGCTTCTGTTAATGGAAAAGTTTGAGTATTTAGCATTATTTTTCGTGATATATTTGGTACATTTCTAACCTGTAGTCATTATAGCTGATTTGATCGCGGAAGGGCTCCACGTTGGATTTTGAGATCTGATGAATGCAGCTATCCCAGAAACATGTGGGCAAGCCATGGAAGTTCCGCTGATCACATTGAAAACTGGGGATTTCCTTCCGGGCAATGTAATTTCTGTGTCATTTTCAAGCCATGATGCGAGAATCGCCACTCCGGGTGCAGCGATATCAGGCTGAAAATAATGCCAGGTTAGTGACTCATCTTACTCATAGTTATAACCAAAAAAGAGAAGACTTTTTCTTGCCTTGAGAAGATTTTCTATTATGCTGGAAGGGCCTCTAGATGAAAACTTGGGAATTATAGGGGCTGGCTTATAGTTTAATACCACTTTGGTTGCTAAAACAGTCGCCGTCGGGTTCCTTCAGAAATTTTAATACAATAATTAGTTAACGAAATGCTTGTTAATTCTAAAAACTGATAATTCTTATTTAAATTTCTGTTACCTGATTGAGCTTATATAAGAAATAATCACAAGGCCATCCTTAGAAATGACTGAAGTCACTGGAAAATCTACAGTATTTAACGGCATAACTCGCATATCATTATCAATAAAAATTGCACCAAGCCCGCCTAATTCCTTTATTTTGTTTACTTTGTCCAAGAAAAAATAGTTCTCATCATCGTTGGAACATAGAATAATACTCCCTTTAACTTTGCTTCCGTCTAATTCGTCTGGAATGCAATTTCTGAAGTGCCATATAATATAATTAGTTATAAGAAAGTATACTACAATCAAGGTCAAAAAAGTGCCATATAAGCGTTTATATGGATAAAGCACCTTCCTGCATCTGTACTATTCGAAGTTCCTTTAGCTACGTTGCCATATTTCAATGGGTATATAGGAGATTTTTGGAGACGAGAGAAGTTTATGCCTCCACCCTGAGATTTAGAGAAACACATATTAGCTTTCTTTTCATAAACAAAATCAATGAAAAATATTAGTATTGTGCCCTTTCTCCTTGGCAAATTTGATAGTTGTTAAAAATACTAGTCAATAGTTGACTTAACTCAATAAATACTAAATTTGATTCAACTCACTAATTGAGCGAGTTCAAATTTTAAGTTATCAAGTTGAATATTTACGTTAATTGAATCGATCTGTCTTGAGTCTACTATTCATATTTATAAAAATTAGACTCATGCAGTAGTCGACCTGAATCAAATTGACTCGATACTTAATTTAATTTAAGAAATTTAATTATTTTATTAATATGTATATATATGTGTATATATATATTAAGTTATATATTTTATTTGTGTTAATTATGTTTAATATATAAAAATATCTAAAAATAATGGGAAAAAAACTCGTACTTAATAATTATGATAACTACTCAATATTACATTCCTACTTGAGCATGATGAATTACTCGCAAACTATTTGACTCGATAAATATTCGAGTTGTGAACACGAGAATCTGTTTCTTAAATACTCGTCTCGACTTGAACTTAATAGCTATATTACAACGAGTCGAGCTCAATTCTCATTTACAAACCTAGTTAAGAAAGTAAAAAAAAAAAGTAAAATAGAACTCAAAGGAATGTATACCTTTATCAATTTTTTTCCACCCAACACAACATTCGACCGAAAATCACGATCAATAGTAGTAGCAGCAACAATCATTATCCGAGGAGCATCATTTACTACTGTTTTTCTTCCAGGCCCTTGATTCCCTGCGGCACAAACCACCATTATCCCATTCTCAACCGCATGGTAGGATCCGATGGAGATTACATCTTCCAAGAAATCTGGCGAAATTGGTAAACCAAGTGATAGAGAAAGTATGTTGACCCCGTCAGCAATGGCATGATCAAACGCTGCCATAATTGCTGAGCCCATGCATCCGGCTGTACATACACTATACATGGCAATTCTCGACCCTGGGGAACCGCCCTTTGTTATTCCTTTAGCTAGACCATAATATGATGCATTATGAACCAGGGCTCCAGCTGCGGTGGATGCAACATGAGTGCCATGGCCTTCCAAGTCCCTAGGTGTAGGAAAATCAGGGTCGTAATACCTTGCTCCGATCAATTTCCTGGTGGTGATGCAAATAATTTAGAAAAAAGAAAAAGTATTCCATCATTTAATGTGAGAAAGACTTGTATTACTTGGATTTGGATCATAGACGGTTAAAATTGAGCACTCTTATAGAAATGAGTTGCATGTGCATAACAAAGAGTTGGACTTGTAAAATATTTGTATAACAAAAGTTATTTGAAATTTCCTAAACAAATGTAGCTCGTGTCTCTAGAAACTGCCCACAACTGCCCATTTGCAACTATTTGGAATCAGGATCTGTATTACTTGTGGACTTGCTTGGTTTACCTATTACAATTTGAAGAAGTGAAATTTTCTCCTTCCATGCAGGTTCCTTTCCACCACGGTGGAATTGGACCTATGTTTTTGTCACTGAAACTCTCTGATTCTGGCCAAATACCTAAATTCATGTTAAATACAAATAGTTGAGATAGATAAAACTAATCAGAATCAACACAATATACAAAATGTCCAAGTAAAATATCAAACATTTTGGCTAGTACTGAAGAAGGAATTTTGAGATAAAACAACATTAAAAATTCTTTATGTTCATATGATTGCATGAAGTGATGCAATTTCGTGTTTCAAACAAGTTGCATTTGTATAGCTGAGAGTTGTAATTTTATAATGCTTGTTACAAAGTTCATCTGAAAAGCAACTCTTTTGTTATATCAATGCAACTCATCATTTCTATAAACTACCCAAACGCTTTGCTTTGCCCATTTCGAACAGCTTGTAATCAGGATCCTATCAATTTTCTTGTCTATTACTCGCGTTTAATTTTAGGGTTACTCACCTGTATCCAAGATGCCAATTATTGTGTCGGATCCTTTTGTAGTTGTGTCAAGTGAGGCTGACACCAAGCTGGAAATGTTTCTTCTAACTGTTTGATACTTCAAGAAATCCCATGAATGTGTTGTCTGGAGTTGCAAGACTGGATCGGGAAACACCGATACAACACTTGGTTTCTGAGCAATTGAATGTGCTTCGTACTTTGATAAACGAGCCGCAAACCCTAAGAAACCATGTTTGTAGATGTGCACCACAGCATTTCTATTTCATGCGGGTTTTCAAAATTAGAACTCTTGCCATATCTTTTGAAATGTTAAAACATGCATAATTAAACATTTGCAGGGTTACAAAGTATCAAACATAAAACTCATGAAAACAAGAAACTATGAAAAGTTATACCTTCTTGACAATGAGCTCAGAAGTTGAGAATGATCATCTTTTGCGCTACTATTTGATGAATTTTTGCCTCCCATGTAGACGATGTAAACATCGTTGGCTTGCGCTTGATCAGCTGCCTTAATTTTTGCTGAAATTGATGTAAGCAATAGAGAGAAACAAAATAAAATAGAAAGGCTTCTCATGTTGTGATTTTCTTTAGATTTATGAGAGAAGGTGTAGAATGATCATACCATCCTAGGACTTTATATAGCACTCAACACTACTGTAAGATTGGAAATTTGTATACACTTGATTGTGTATTTTAATGGAAACTTTTGGATGAGTAATGCATTCCTTCCAAATTAAAAGCTTTTTTCCATTCAAAATGTGTTTGCTATTTATTTATTAATTACTTTTGTTGTTTACGTATATACTGATCTTGTGAACACCTCTTAGAGATGTTGAATATACTGATCAGAGGTGGTGGAATTTGTGAATAATTTCCTAATTAGTAGATAAATGTGTTATTTGTTAATTTATAGGTAGTTCACAAATTTTAGAGAACTAAAGTTTACATGTCATTTAGATGGAGATCAAACATTTTCCTATATTTGGAAAGGAAATATATTGAGGTGTGTTTGGTATAACTTGCAAAATTGCAAAAAGAAAAGGATTGATACTTATTAACTGAATTTGGATTACAGGCAATTCATTTTGGATAGTCCATTTGGGCAGTTCTATAGTAATTATTTGCATTGGTCTAGTTAGATAATTGCATTTTGGTGACCTTTGTTATACAAACAATATATAATTGACTCTCTAACTAATTCATTCCTATATATTCAAGTGTGTTTGATATATCTTGCGAAATTGCAAATTGAAGTGGATCGATACTGATTAGAACCTTCTTTACTCTTTATGTACTCGATCAAATTCCATCAGTTTATAAGAATTCGTTTGCCAATTTTTCTGTTTCGTAATAAGATTCCTATTTTTATTAATTACGTTATAAGATGAAAACAATACATTATAATTTAGTATCACAATTAGTTTTTCACGCCACCAAATATAGAATAAAAATATATTCTTATTGTTAGCAAATTTTACAGATGAAACTCTTAATTTTGCAAGGAGTGCAAGATAGGCTCATCGGATTAGTATGCCACAAATGCAATCGGATTTTCTGGCTTCCAGAGTAAGCAAGATGGAAAGTGTTGTAAATGTTTGTTATATTTTTACTAGTTTTGATGTTTGAACTATAACTTTCTTTGTAAGTTATTATATTTTTATTTTATGTCTTAAAGAAATTGTTCACTCTATTCTTGGAATGGCAAAGGTATGTTACAGTTTAAGGATGTTGATATTCAAATTACGTGTATTTTTATGTCTTAAAACTTGATCGTTCTATTAGACGAACAGGCAAAGGGTGGTTACATTTTATGGATGTTGATATTAAAACAACAATGTCTTGTCTAAAGAAATTGTTCACTCTATTTTTGGAATGATAAAGGATTGTTACATTCTAAGGAATACAAAATATAGTTATTGTATGTAATTTCATGAAGAAATTGTTCGCCTATTATACAAAGAGGTAAGGGTTTATAAATTTTATAGATGTCGAACTACACTTTCTTGTACTTTTTTCGTTTTAATTTATAAGAACATATTTGATTTTTTAAAAGTTAATAGTGATCATATAATTCAAAACGAAATGAATATTTTATATCCTTAAAAAAATTTTCACTCTATAGTACGAACATGCAAAGAGTTGTTACATTTTACAGATGTTGATATTGAAACAATTTCTTGTATTTATGTCTAAAGAAATTGTTCACTCTAATTTTGAAATGGCAATGGTTTACTACATTCTAAGGATGTTTATATTCACATTTTTACCTTGTTATATCTTATGTCATAAAGAAAATTTCGTCAAAAAGGTTGTTGCATTTTATAGATGTTGATATTCGACCTACACTTTCTTGTGTTTACGCAAGAGTATCTACACTTCCTTTTGGGAATGCTCATAATTGTTTTTGTTTTTGTGCAAATAATATTGATATTTGATAAGCTTTTGAGTTTTTCTAATAATGGTGTAGAAGTTGAGTTTAAGTCCCAAGTCTAATAATGGCTTGTCTAAATGTATATAACTCTTAAATATTCTCTTCGTCCCCAAGGAAATTGCTAGTTTTATAATTAATATTTGTACGTTTTTATAAAATATAAATGGAGGGACTATGTTATTGTAATTCTGAATGTATGCACACCTTGAGGGGGATAAATAGGTATAATACTCTAAGTGATTAGCAATGACAATTTTTAAATTTTCTGTTACAGGATTAAATTAGACAGGCAAGAACTATGTGTTTTGGTGTGTCTAAATTCTACTTTAGAATTAAACCTATTGGATTGACCAAGCCAAATAAGGCTTGAATTCAGGTTTTAATAAGAAGGAATATAGTTACAATATACAATGATTTTTCAGTCAAAGAAAATTAAGAACAAGACTCAAATACTAGCTGGAATTTTTCTTTAGAAACTCTTAATATCAGAATGTGTATTGCATGTAGTCTTCTATATGCCCCCTTTAGCCGAGGAAGATGAATATATACATAATACTAGCTGGAATTTTTCTTTGAAAGCTCTTAATATCAGAATGTGTATTGCATGTAGTCTTCTATATGCCCTTTAGCCGAGGAAGATATATATATATATATATATATATATATATATATATATATATATATATACGGTCCAACGGTTAAAAAAGATACTGAAAATATAAATGCCCAGATCACGGTTGGAGAATAACAGAATTTCAACAGCTATAGGAAATCAAAGTAGATGACAAGATATCTTTCCAAATTAGTTTTTCAAAGATTTTGATTTTCAAAATAAAACAATTTGAAAAAAACTTAATTTAAGGGAATAATATCACCAAACAAAATGGACGTGATAAGGCTGATAGAGTCCCAATTAAATTAGTTGATTGACTAATTATGTTTGTAAGACCCTAACTTTTTATGAATAAAAATTTAATTTTCTTTAAATATTATTTTGAATAATTAGGTTTTGATTTGATATAATGATATAGTTATAGGTAATATGAGCAAATTTTGCTAAGTAAGCATTTTCCATAAAATATTCTTTTTCTCGAGGAATGTTCTTTTGTCGGGGAATATTCATACGACGACGCAATCATTGGTGGACCCCACAATAGAATAACTGTCGGATATAGAAAGCGATAAAAATGACCTTTTCATAAAATAACGACAAGACTTATACCGTTAAACTATTAAAATTCATGGTGATCAAAGTACAGTAATACACATTGTTGCACAGTAGCACACAATATTGCACAATATCTCTGATTATTGATGCTTATGTAAGAAGTCACTCAGTTTTATTCAATAATTGTCACAGTAGTTGTTGCATAGTATCTCATATTATTGATTCCATTATTGTCACAGTATCATCTGTACAATATTTTATATTATTGAATCAATAATTGAGACGACATAGTTATTCATATTTTTATTTGCATTATTGACAATGTCTAGAAAGTTATGTTGAGGAAAGGGGTTAGGTTATTTAATTATGCGCCAATAGGAAGAAATCCTTATCGAAAGCCCCCTCTTTCTTAGGAAGGATCTAATTGTCAATATTGTGAGTTATAATATTAATGAGAAATAATTGTTGATAAAAATATTTCCATTGTATTGGGAATATTAGTGTTAGTGGAAATCGAGATTTATTTCGATAATAGTTGATTTCTGGATTTTAAATTAACCAAACATGTAATTAATCAGATAAATGAACAATTAATTACTATTGGTTGACATGTAAGGAACTATTGGTTCACTGCATGTACTAGCTATTAAGGGAGGTTATGCAAGATTGATAATACTTGTAGGACTAAATTAAAAATAGAGGCAAAGATGAAGGTACTAAAGTATAATTAACCTTGTAATTTGCCACATTTTCCTAACCTATAAATACTTCTCCATCCATTCATTATTTCCTACCATTTTTGAAGAGCAAAGTTATAATCACAAGCTATAGTGAGAGAAACTATAGACAGAGAAAGAAGAAAAGTATTCTGCTACTACACTATTGCAGTATCCAATCTCCTACTAAGGTAAAGCGTATTATTTCTTTCGTATTCGTAAATGATGTTATTTTCTTTGTACTCATAAGGGTTGTCATTTCATTCCTTATTAATCTGTCTACGCGAACTATCGCATGCCTGGTGAATAACCCTTCGTATTCATCCTTTATTAATCTGTGGGTATAACATGTCTATTCGAATTACCGTATGTCTGGTGAATAACCTTTCGTATTCATTCTTTATTAATATATCGAAATAACCTGTCTACACCGACTATCGCATGCTTGATGAATAACCTTCCATATTCATTCCTTATTAATTTGTGAGAATAACATGTCTACGCGAACTACCGCATGCCTGGTGAATAACCTTTCGTATTCATTCTTTATTAAATTGTGGAAATGATCTGTCTACGCGGATTACTGCATGACGGGTGAAAATTCATTTGCAGTTTCTTGTATTATTTCATTTCATATTCCTAAATTTAAACTTACTATTGCTTCTATAATTCTTGAAATGATTTGAAATTCCTTGAGGTTTGTGCTTCATCTAATATCATTTCACTGGAATATTGGTCTGAACACTCTTATTGAAATTTTAATCTTTTCATGTCGGGGTACTATCATTTGGGGTACTATTCATATGGTACTATTCATATGATAATATTTGTAAGACCCCAACTTTTTATGAATAAAGATTTAATTTTCTCTAAATATCATTTTGATATTTGAATAATAAGGAGTGATTTGATATAATAGTTATGGGTGATATATGCAAATTTTGCAAAGTAAACAAGTTGTCATAAAATATTCGTTTGGTCGGGGAATATTCTTTTTGTTGGGAATATCCGTACGACAACACAATCATTGGTGGACCCCACAACAGAATGACTGTCGGGTATTGAAAGCGACATAAACAATCTTTTTTATAAAAATAACGACAAGACTTTTACCGTTAACTGTTGAGATACCCGGTGATAAAAGTACAATAATATGCGTGGTTGCACAGTATTACACAGTATTGTACGGTATCTTTGATTATTAATGCTTACGTGAGAAGTCACTCAATTTTATTTAATTATTGCCACAGTAGTTGCTGCATAGTATCTCATATTATTGATTCAATTAGTGTCACTGTGACAACCTGAGAATTCGAAAAATTTAATAAAATTTTAAAAGATAGAATAGATGTTAAATAATAGACCTAGATCTAGACCAAAAATAAGTTAATGGATTTGGCATTTCTGTGAAGGAATTTTAAGAATTTCAAAATTTTGTGAAAGATTTAGGTGGGTTTAAAATCTTGTGGTAAAGACTTACAGGGTTAAGTATCTAAGGGTATATAAATCTGTGTATGTGGTTTTATGTGTACAGTATGTGGTTAAGGGTTAAGGGTTGACCAGATAAATTATATCAGTAACAAACCCTAATATTATATTAAGAACATCGACGTTCAGTTAGAAAATCCTAATTTCTAAATTAGAAACCCTAATGTACAATTAGGAAAAACCTAATTGTTAATTAAAATTTTAATGTTAATTAGGAACCTTATCCTAATTTGTGAACCTTAATGTGATTAGGAAACCCTAATTATAAATTAGAAATCATAATTTTCTATTTTAAAACCTAATTAGTAGATGCTAGAAATTTAAATTTGTAAAACCTTAGGGTTAAACCCTAAGGGTTGGTCAAGTTACATTTATGCCATTAAAATTACAAGTCAAATGTCCAAACTACCCTTTTTTGCATTTTTTAATGAGATGGAGTGTAGATCTTGCCCTAGTAGTGGTTGGTGACCAACTCTAGCTAGCCATGTGCCATATATCTAAAATATCAGCCATCTTGCATCCTACAAATTCATTGAACCCAAGATCAAAGTTACAAAGTAAGGAAATTCACTTACTTTACTTAGCCAACTAGACAAGCCATACTCTCTCTCCAAATCTGAAAATTTAGAGTGAGAGAGTGAGAAAATATAAGCCATGGTCATACTTTAGCTTTCCAAGAACAAACATCAAGGTCAGAATCAAGATCAAGCTCAAAAAGGAGGTATAAACCATAAACTTGAATATCCATGTGTTGTATGTTAGATGTTATGATTTGTTGTTTTAAGTTGTGTATAGGGATGTTATTTAGTGATCTGGGTTGTAATATCATAGATCCATAACACTTAGATGCTCGAAAATGAGTTTTTAGAAACTATTCATGGACCTTAAAAAGTTGTCTGACAAGCAAATGTCAGGGCTCATGGATCCTTATGTGTTAGTTGTTTGTTGTGTTTTAAGTTATAGAGTTGTACTATGTTGTAAGGGCTTTGATCTGGAACTTGAATCAAGGTCAGATCATGTCTAGAACTCAAGATATGAGTGGTCAAAGTGGGTTGACCGATTAGAAAAACAGAGTTTCTGGGCAACCTATAAACCCATATTTTGTCTGACATCATTTTTGCAGGCTATGAATCTTACTGTGTTTAATGTTTTAGGTTATGTTGTTGCTTGGGATATGTAGTCTGATATATGGACTACATATCCATACCATTAGATTCCCCATATCATACATATAGTGAAAGATAATCAAGGTCAAAGTAGGTTGACCGATCTGCCTTACGAAGGTTTCTGGAAACCCAGAATCTTCAAGTGTTGAATTTTCTGACAAGGTTTGACTGACTTGAATCTTGTGATTGTGTTGATAGTAGATTGATATTATGTTATAGAATTGTTCCCTGACATCAGGACTACAATTTAGCACCTTTAGATCACATTAAGTAAGCTTGGAACTTATAGATTCAAGGGCTCAAAGTGATACCCATGAACTGTTCTTCATTTCTGGGTAACCCATAAATGAAGAACAGCCTCTGACATGATATTTGTGAGCCTATAACTTCATATTGTGTTGTTGTATGACCTTGGAATCAGTTTGTGTGTGTAGTATGACATTAATACTACATGTATAACACATTAGAAAACACAGAAGACCTTTGATCATGAATCCAATGGTGGTCAAACCTGGTAACTCGACAACTGACTTTGAATTTCTGGGTTTGATGAAGAACACATATATATAATGGTATGTTCTGCCGCTTATAGGGCCTTTTTAGTGATACTTTATTTCTAAAATTATTATTTTTATTAAATAAATAGAAAAAATGGTTTTTAATTATTAAAAATTCATTATAAATTCCTAAAAATTATTTTAAAGCCTAAAATGGGTTTTGGTAATTTTAAATATATTTCATTAATATTTAATATTTTTGAAATATTAATGGTATTTAATTTATTTAATTATAATATTAAATAAATTACTTAAAAATGATTTTAATACTTGAAAAATCATTTAAAGTTATATTATGGTGTTAGAAAATATTTTAAGTTATTCGAATTTTCTATGATGAATTTCATTAATAATTTATTATTAATGGTAATTAATTTATTTAATAAATGTATTAAATAAATTATGGAAAAATAGAATTAATGATTTAAATATCATATAAAAATGATTTAAAAGTTATAAAAATATTTTAAGTTATAAAATATAACTTTTGATATTTTGTCATGAAAAATATTAATATTTTAATATTAAGGACATTTATTTATTAATGGTTTTAAATGTTTCAAAATTATTTAAAGTCAATAATAAAGTATTAAAAATACTTTGAGATATTATTGTTGGGAGAATGCATATTATGATTTGATGTTTAAATGTATATGCTCATGATTATTGATAAAGTCCTTCAAGAAATATATGTACAAGGACTTAGTGATAGATCAAATTTGTTAGGTTGATCTAAGCTCTTAACGTGTATCATTCTGTAAATGAATATATAGATAGAAAGATCAAAGCTGTTAGGTTGATCTTGAGATGTAATATATAGGCTCCGAAGAATTCGTAGTGTATAAATCTGATCAACATTGTAGAAGTCAAGGCAGAAACATAGAGCTTCAAAGATCGTAGTGTGCCTCGAAGAAGGGCCTCTTCGAAATCGTGAGAGTGGTATCAACGTTCACGAGCCAACTCGAGAGATCGTAGTGTGCTCTCTAAACGTAGAGTTTACAACTCAAGCAAGCGAAGATCGTAGTGTGCAAAGATTTAAGAGAAATTGTAGTGCTCTCGGCTGATAGAATCAGACCAGGCACCAAGGTGACAAGTACCATGATCTGAATCGTAGAGTACCACGATCTGTATCGTAGAGTATCATCTGTCTTGTGTCAAAAACATCAAGCCTCGCGATTTATGTGGAGACAGACTCCAACATATGAGGAATGGATTCTAAACGTTGCAGTACTCACCAGTCCCAAAATCATAAGAAATATCCTTAGTATGTAACAAAGAAACGTATTGAAGAAGCTAAAGAAAGTACCATTGATAAGGGGGAAAACACTTTTTCAGGTGTTAGGTGAGAAAGTAGTCTGTTGTGTCAGTGGACCAGAATGCAATTCAGAAGATGTGCAGAAAAGTCTCCATCAAAGAACAAAAAGGTCGAACGCATTTAATACTTGAACGGATGGATCCAATAGATAGTTTTGAAGATCACATATATGCAAATCAAGCAGATGAGAGAAAAAAAGCAAGCCTTGAACAAAAAATGTGAAGAACTCAAAGCTCAACTCTACGATATGAGAAATAGAAAAGCTTGCTCAGCTACTTAGTTCTTTCGAACAAGTGCTTCAACAGCAACTGAGTAGCAACCATTAAGAATTCAACATCTACCAATCAACTGAAGAAAAGTACCAAGTCTGCTGGACTTGAAGAGTTCTAAGTGAACTGTTAGAGAGCCAAGTCTGCTGGACTTGAAGAGTTCAAGAGTGAACTAAGAAGTTCTTAGACTGCTGGTCTAGAAGGAATCTATGTGATTCAGAAGTTGTAAAAGACATCCTTAGTGGATTTCCTACTCGAGGAGTAGAAGAGTGGACTAAGAGCTTTAAGTGCTCTGAACCACTTAAAACGACTAGGTCTTTTACTTTCATACGATAACTGCTATATCTGCCATAACTGCTATAACTGCCTCACTCTCATAACTCCACTACTTCGTAAAGGAGATTAAAACAAACATTAATTCCGCTAAGTTTTAATCATCATCAACGAACAAGTTTAAAACGAAAAGATTTTTTAAATATCTATTCAACCCCCCCTTTTAGATAACTATTGTGCTAACTAGAACTAACAATTGGTATCAAAGCGAAGTTCTATTTTCTGACTTACAAGCTTTAGTAGATCCAATGGCACACGCATTCAAAGTAATCAAGGATTTGGATGAGGCAAAGAAGCCACCAATGTGCAACAAGGATAAATTTGTAAACTGGAAAGTCAGGATGCAATCATACATGGACTCAATAGATGAAGATCTATTTGAGAGTTCAGAATGGGCCCTATGTTCCAATAAAAGCTCAGACCAACCATCGACGATCCAAACAGTAATACAAATCAAAGTCAAAGAGGAGTGGACAGACAACGAGAAGAGAGCTGTCCAACTCGACAAGAAGGCCAAGAACATCTTGTTTCAATCCTTAGAAGATGATTTGTTTGAAAATGTTGTCAATAGCAAAACAGCGAAGTAGGTTTGGGAAGCACTGCTCATTATGCACGAAGGAACGAAAGAAGTAAGAAAAAACAAACAATCACTCCTGACACAGCAGTATGAGATGTTTGCTCATGTTCAAGGAGAAAACGTAACTGCCACCTATGAGAGATTCAACGTTCTGCTCAACTCTCTACGAGCATATAGGAAGATATATCCAAACAAAGATCTGATCATAAAGTTCATGAGAGCTCTACCGAGCTGGTGGGATGCCAAAACCACTGCTATAAGAGAGTCAAAGAATCTTCATGAGATGACAGTTCAACAACTATATGGCAATCTATTGACATACGAACTGGAGCTGACTCAACGAGCTGAAACCCTATCAAAAGAAAGAAAGAAGGATAAGGGTGTTGCTCTCAAGGCAACTGAAGGTGCATCTAAGGTCAACACTGAGATTGATTCTGATTATGATGAAGACGATGATGAAAACTTTGCTATGCTGGTAAAAAGACGAAGAAGGTTCATGCGCACAAGGCAAAAACCAAAGAAACCAAAGAAGGTCGGCCAATTACTGCTGACCGAGAGCAAATGAATAACCTATGCCATAAATCGCAAGAAGAGAAGGGGTCACTTCATTGCTAACTGCAACAAACCTCTCAGAGAATAACTAAAGAAGAAATCACATGCAAAGAAGGAATACAAAGGCAACAAAAGGCCTCAGAAGAGAGACAAAGGCCTGGTAGCTGGAGGATCGTGGAGTGATTCAAACAATGACTCCAATCCTGATTCAGAGGATGATGAAGAACCACAAATGGCTAATCTGTGCCTAATGACCAAACATGCAAAGGACAAACAGAATTCCAACATACATGATGTAAGTCTCGATGAGGTATTTGACTTCAACTCTCCTGATGTAGACATAAATGATTTAAGAACTGCACTGCATGGCATAACCACTGATCTACATCAATACATGAAGTGGTTCAGAGTTTTGTCTAAGGATCATTCACTCCTTCAAGAGGAGAAGAAGAAAGTTCAAGAAGAGCTTGAAACAACCCTTCTAAGTACTAACTGTTGGGTAAAATCTAATTACGCACAACACACAAGTATACGTGGTCAACAAGTAATAAAGTGAAAGTAGAGTATCGTTCCCACGAGGAATTATTAATACAAATCACCAAGTACTAACCCATAACCAACTCAATCTTATTTAAACGAATGAATTTCAAATTATATAAATTAAACTACTATTAAATTCCACTAGTTAAATTAAGATTACGGAGATTTAAGATCACAACTTCACTTATTGCTTCATTTAAGTTAACACACTTCTTATCAATTATTTTCTATCATGAATTGTTAATCAAGAACACTAAAGCGAGCATAAAACCATCTCTCGATGCATAATACCCATACTCACTTAAATCCACAGATGATAGAATTAAGCGAAGACACCCTAATTAACTAATCCACTATATCTCTATGTGAATTACAATTAAAAGGATTTAAAGCACAAGTTCTCTATAAGATTATATATGGCGTGAAAGGCATATCTCTATCCTAAACACGAATCATGAATTCCATCTATGCAGAAATCACAAACACATGCTATCATGATAAGATCTAAATCTATACTTCATCTCTCGAGTTCATATAGATTATCACGGTAATTGTTAGCTAGGAAATTAAGCAATTAAGTCCAAATCACAATAGACAACCCTCACAATAGAACATAATAATTAATAGCGAAGCATATTAAAATAAACTACACAATAAGATCCATTGTAATCTCAAACAAATAATTAGTTCATTGAATTAAAATTAAGAATCCACAATTGAATAATCATTAAAAGATAAAAATAAGAGTAGAGTAAAGAATAAATCTGTTGTCAGCAAATCTCCATCTTCCTCAAGCTCCTGCTCTTGATCTTCAATAGTGTCCAAGTTGCTTCAATCTCCCATTCTAATCTAATCTAGGGTTCTTGATCTAAGAAAAGAATAATTTAATAGAAATCTATCCCAAGAAGGATTTAATGGAGTCTTAGAACTAGCCTCCCAATCCAAGTTAAACTCAAGTATTTAGAGTTCTAATGGACACCCTAGCAAGTTAGGCAACTAAGAATCCTATTCTAGCTCAAATTGGACACCAAATAACCCAAAACAGCTCTTTTCCCGTCGCCTAGCGCGCCCCGCGCTATCCCTAAGTCATTCATAGTGCGGTCCACGCTACTGTAGCAGTGGTTCTGGTGGCCTAGCGCGCCCCTAGCGTGGTCCGCACTACTCTATTTTCTGCTGCGATGTCCTTTGGTAAAACAAGCATAACGTTTGATCCGCTTGGAGTTACGGGGCCTTCCACCTATCAAATCGAAGATATCGACGAGATCTATAACTTTCATTCTTTGAGGATTGACAAATTCGAATTGGATCAAGGCGGAAATCGGGCATGAAGTAGATGCTATGTAAATGGCAAACATGACAACTCTTAGATTTGATCTTCGTTGATAAAAAGACCATAACTCTCGATCCAGAACTCGATTGGGATGATTCAAGATGTTAGGAAAGCTAAGAAGTAGAGCTACCATAAAATCCAAGTTCCAAGCCAAGAACATGCATCCAACTTTATCAGGAATAAGCATGTAAATGCTATTCCTATTTATATATGATTTGATTATGATATATATATATATATATATATATATATATATATATATATATATATAATGAATGAATAATATGAAAGTATGCTTGCATTAAGAAAAAGTCAGAAAGTCCTTTAGATAGATAATAGAAATATGTGTACAAGGACTTAGAATGAATTGATCAAATATGTTAGGTTGATCCTACATAAGAAAGACGACTTTTTGTAAAGTCCTTAAAAAGAAATGATGTATAAGGACTATAAATATAGAAAGATCAAGCTTTGTTAGGTTGATCTTATGATGTAAGAGATAGGCTAGTCTAATCGCCGAGTTAATCGCACTGTAAGTCGTAGTCCGCCGGTGAGTGAAGGTTAACTCGAGAGCTATCGGCGAGAATAGAGTATCGCAAGATAGTAGATCTCTTGGAGTTCTTGGAATCGTTAGGGAAACGAAGAAGGATCGTAGTGTATCGAGTAGAGCTTCCTCGGGATCGTAGTGTGCTGAGAAAGTCATGTTCAGAATCGTAGAGACTGACACGCTACGAGAAGACCAGATCATCCGCCAAGCCAAGACAGAACGAGACTACACTCGAGTCGAGAGTCATCGATGCCAAAGCCAAGTCAAGGATCGTAGATCACACTCGAGTTCAGAGAGCCCATGGATTACATGCGAGATCGAGTCAAGAAAGATCGGATGAAGACAACAAGCACAAGGCATAAATCAGAGTGTCAAGATCGATCTCGGGATCGTGAGTGTCTGCATGGTCGGGTCAATCGTAGAGTGCGTAACTACGACTAAGAAGAAGTGCTCACAATGCCAAGGATGAATCGTAGAGCATATACGGTTCTCAACAAATGAGCACTCCGGAATATCCAAAGGAACGAAGCCTCCGGGTTGTCGCAAGCTACTTCCAAGGAAACCGAGAGCACTCAACGAATGACATGTGCTAGCAGAAGATCTAAGCACCAACCCAATCGAAGATCAAGATTGAGTTGTAAGGCCATTCGTAATGAAGTCTTCTACAAGGAGATCCAAAGAAGACTTGGCGACTAAGGAAAGTCGCCTAATGCAAGAGCTATCAAGTGAAGCAGAAGACAACGATCTTGGAGGCAACCAAGATCGTAGTGTTTGCCAAACAAAGAAGGAGGCGATGGAAGGTGAACCGAGATACTTTGGTCGACCTCAAGAGCAAGGCTAAAGTGATTAAGTGTAGGTCGGTTCATTGATGATAAGTGAACGGAGATCACAAGGAGAAAGCAATTTGGACACGCCACAAATCAAGTGTCTTGATATTCGAAAGGGACCAGAGCAAGGAATTAGGCCATCGAGTCTCGAGAACAATAAGCAAACAAGTAAGTATCAAGCACTCCACAATACAAGGAAGAGGTGTTCTACATTGAAGATCCAATCAACACTCTTCAAGATCAGAAGTGTTAACTCAACCAAATCGATAAGCAACACTCAACAAGACACTACGATCAAGTCCTCAAGACGTGCATCGAATCGTAGAGTCCGAATAATCAAGATCAAGCATCGACAAAGGTTCAATCAAGGGTAATATTCTTGACAAGTGCTTATCGAGAGCATCGATGCATAGACAACCTCGATCGAGAAATCGGAAAGAGGTAATAAAGTCTTCAACCCGCCCAAGACATTAAAGTGATACATCCGACAGTAGTAGGTAAAACAAAGAGATCGCACGTCAAAAAAAGTATGACATGTCACATCAAGCAGTCTACCTCAAGCAACTCGAGATCTGTGAAGAGATTTGAATAGCCTTCAACGGCTACTTTCCAACGGAAGGATTGGGAAGAAGTATAAATGAGAAAGAGCTTCAAAGATCAAAGGTTGCTGGAGTTACCAAGTTTGGAGAGAAGGTGGACTGATCTAAACCATGTGAGATAGTGAGTCTGAAGGCTCACTCTATGATCCACCAAGAACACTCAGAGACATGCATAGAAAGAAGTAGAAGTGAGAGTTCTACAATGTAGAAATGAGAGTTCTACTACTTAAAGTGTTCTGAACTGCCGAGAGAAAGAAGAGCATCATGTCATCTTGATGTCCATCATGGGAAGACTCTAAGTACTGATAGAGAAGAGCCTCACGGTCATCTTAGCAAGTCCATCGTGAGAAGGCACCAAGTAGCAAAAGGGAGATCACAAAAGTCATCTCTTGTCAAGCAAGTAGAAAGCTTCTAAGTACCCTAATGAAGAGCCTACTATCATCTTAGAAGCCTATCGTATGCGTACCATCAAGTACCAAGGAGAAAGATCTTCAAGGCGGTTCATCAAGGGTCATCCAAGTGGTTGAGCAATTGAAGAAGTTGAGCATCATGCAACACTCAACAGACTTCAAGGATGATCAAGCCAAGTCGCTAAGTATAGAAGATGTTGTAGAGCATGAAGACATCTTAGCGCACTCAACACCGACTCCAACAACAACAAACAAACCACTCAATGACCCGAGGGCTGAGGGGTCCTTGTCAGAGGAACTAAACAAAGCGAGGATGAAGGGTCCTTGTCACGAGGGACTAAACAAAGTTCCAAAGCTCTTTGGGTTTGAAGAGTTCCTAGAAACTAGAGGAGTTCCAAGGTTGCGGCCTTCAAGGAATCTTTGTGATTCAAGGTGCCGCCTTCCTTAGTGGAATCTCGCTAGTTGAAAGTAGAAGAGTGGATTAGGAGTTTGAGTCTCGAACCACTTTAAACCCCTTATGTCTTTTATATTATGTCATTTACATTATGTATTATAACCGCTATAATCTGCATGTATGTTTTAATCGCTACAACTAAACTTACTCTACTTAACAATGTATGTATGATTATGAATATATCAATGAAGGGGATCTTTTACTTATTCCGCTGTGCTTGAAAAGATTCTTATGTTTGTCATATGTTAATTATGAACAATATAATATAAACCAGAAAAGTACTTGAAATAAAAAGGATCTATTCAACCCCCCCTTCTAGATCTATTGTGCCCTCTAGGAACTAACAAACTTGATGTTAAAAGTCCTTCAATATTTCCTTCTTGCATTTGTTTGCGTATTTTAGTCCAAAAGATGTCCGAATTGCTTTCCCTTGCTTCTTCATGCCAATGTCGTGTCATCGCCTACAAAATAACATAAAATGTATGAAAAGTAACTAAGAAACATGAATATAAGCAACTAATTCAAGTAACAGATATCGAATAAGTAGATATAAAACCTACTTATCAAATACCCCCAAACTTAAACAATTGTTTGTCCTCAAGCAAAAACACAAATTAGACATATTCATCCTCTCGCAATGATCCACCCAAACAATGAATCAATATGAATTCGATCAATGGCCTCAAAGGTTACAACAAATGATAACCCGTGAAAAATTTCAAAACAATGTCATGTCTAAAATTTCAACAACTTTTCATTAGATTCACATCTACTCTTGATCCTTTAAGTGCGTGTGTGCATCCATATGTTCAAACCCGTCATGATTTAGATTAGATCAACCAATACTCATAAAAGATTTTCAAAAATAACTTTCAAAACTTCTTATCACATCAATCACCGCTAATATAGACATAGCACAAATTTTTCTTGAGGATCACCCGAATATTTAAACTTTTAAGCACATATGAACCCTTCCCAAGTATTTCAAACATACATATTTTTTTTTCTCTATTTAGTGAGTGCGTTTTACGCTCCATCTCACTTTCCACTTTTCATTGAACGAGTGCGTTTTACGCTCCATCTCGTGCATGTGTTTATGGAGAGTGCGTGTTACGCTCCATCTCGACCCACCACAAGATTCAATTATTCAACTCGGGAAGGTTCCAATAAGTTTTTTTTTCATAAATACACCAAGATTTCCCCCAAACTTATGTGAGTGCCTAATTTTCACTTCGAATGATGCTCAAATAAGATTTCTCAAGTTATACAATGGTATCTTTCATAAGCATTTAGCCAAAAAAAATTCAATCTCAACTGGCTAAACAAATGGATGTGTAAATTTTTTTAAAATTTCGCAAGTAATGTGAAAACCAACTAATGAGTTAAAATATAGACTAAGCATGCTCATCAATTCTCCAAGAATATCAACCACCCACTTATCATCGGCCAAAATCAAATTCCATCAAAACATTGCCCAAGTAAATACTAAACATGATAAATACCCCAAAACTTAAAACAGACATTGTCCTCAATGGCTAAGATAGGAAAAATTAAAAGAGAGGACTTCCACGATATATAGCAATTTATCTCCTTGTCTGCGAAGTTTGAAGAATAAAGTTAAGCACATTCGAATGAATCGGGCACCACACTTGAGTTGGACTTGACTAACCTGTGAATATGAGAGCAGCAAGCTTATTAAATCCTAAAAAAATGAAAAAAATTTTATCAACTAATATGAAACCTAAAAAAAAACTAAAAATAAAAATTAAACTTGGGTTACCTCCCAATAAGCGCTTGATTTATAGTCTTTCAGCCAGACATTGTCTGGTCAACACTATCCAATTCCTCTTCGGAAATTGTGGAATCCTCCATCCATCAGTAGCAAATAATCCTTTGGAAGGTTCCCACAAGCGATGGCCATAGCATCAAAGTCATCTAGCATGCTCGATTTCAGATAATCTCCATGAAGAAGAGAAAATAATTAGGTGCTATCTCCATTGTGTTTGTGATCATATTTGGGCATGGAATTGTGGCAAACACAATGGGCTCTTCATTTATCTTCTTTTTCTTGTCCCACCATGGTTTCATTGTTGCACTAGCTCTCATGTCATAAAGAGCCTTGCCGACGACATGGCTACCAAGTGGGCATGATTTTGCAAATCTAACTGGACCCTTGAACTTTGGCGGAGAAGGCACTTGAGGCATTAACAACACCAGCTCATCTGCGTTAGTACTCATAGTTAGTTCATCCCCACTTGTCTCCTCTTTTTCAATATCTCGTGTCTCATCCAGTTGTAGATTTGGTTCGGGCATTTCATCAATCTCGAAATCCTCGTCATAACACCAATTGTTTTGAGGACAGTTGTTCAAGGCTTTGAACATTTGATCTATTTGATTCTGAAGATTTTGAATTGATCTCGCTTGATTTTGAATTGTCATCTCTTGATTAATCCTCCTCTCCTCTTGGTCTGCTATGCCCTTCAATATTACATCCATCGGATTTGGCTTTTTTTCTTGTGGCAATGGAGGTGGACATGAAAATTTCGGTGCGTATGATGGATTTGGAGCGTAGTATTGGTCTTCATAAGTATCGCTCCATTACGAACCCGGGTGATACCCCCAAACTTGATGATAATTATCATATACATACTGATTGAGGTAGTTACCACCATATTGTACCGGCCCAAGATTGATGGTGCATTGATTACTCGGGTGATTGCCAGCACAATTTTGTGTATGGCCATTGATAGTTGCATCCATCCATGGTACCTGAAAAGAAAGAAAAATAGGGAGAAAATTAAATAAAAAGAAAAAAAAATGTTTAAATTAAGACTAATTTGATTGAAGCTAATATTGGCAAAATATATATTAAACTAACTCCCCGGCAACAACGCCAAAAACTTGTTGGGTAAAATCTAATTACGCACAACACGCAAGTATACGTGGTCAACAAGTAATAAAGTGAAAGTAGAGTATCGTTCCCACGAGGAATTATTAATACAAATCACCAAGTACTAACCCGTAACCAACTCAATCTTATTTAAACGAATGAATTTCAAATTATATAAATTAAACTACTATTAAATTCCACTAGTTAAATTAAGATTACGGAGATTTAAGATCACAACATCACTTATTGCTTCATTTAAGCTAACACACTTTTCATCAATTATTCTCTATCATGAATTGTTAATCAAGAACACTAAAACAGACAAACCATCTCTCGCTGCATAATACCCATACTCACTTAAATCCACAGATGATAGAATTAAGCAAGACACCCTAATTAACTAATCCACTATATCTCTATGTGAGTTACAATTAAAAAGGATTTAAAGCACAAGTTCTCTATAAGATTACATATGGCGCGAACGGCATATCTCTATCCTAAACACCTAATCGTGAATTCCATACATGCAGTAAATCACAAATACATGCTATCATGATAAGATCTAAATATATACTTCATCTCTCGAGTTCATATAGATTATCACGGTAATTGTTAGCTAGGCAATTAAGTCCAAATCACAATATACAACCCTCACAATAGAAAATAATTATTAATAGCGAAGCATATTAAAATAAACTACACAATAAGATCCATTGTAATCTCAAACAAAGAATTAGTTCATTGAATTAAAACTAAGAATCCGCAATTGAATAATCATTAAAAGATAAAAATAAGAGTAGAGTAAAGAATAAATCTGTTGTCAGCAAATCTCCATCTTCCTCAAGCTCATGCTCTTGATCTTCAATGGTGTCCAAGTTGCTTCAATCTCCAATTCTAATCTAATCTAGGGTTCCTGATCTAAGAAAGAAAGTAAAGAATAATTTAATATAAATCTATCACAAGAAGGATTTAATGGAGTCTTAGAACTAACCTCCCAATCCAAGTTAAAATCAAATATTTAGAGTTCTAATGGACACCCTAGCAAGTTAGGCAACCAAGAATCCTATTCTAGCTCAAATTGGACACCAAATAACCCAAAACAGCTCTTTTTCCTACTAATAGCGTGTCTCCCGCTATCCTAAGTCGTTTATAAGCGCGGTTCGCGCCATCTTAGTGATGGTTTCGGTGGCTAACGCATACTTCTAGCGTCAAGCGCTACTCTTTTCGTGCGATGTCCTTTGGTAAAACATGCATAACTTTTGAGCTGCTTGGAGTTACGGGACCTGCCACCTATCAAATCGAAGATATCGACGAGATCTATAACTTTCATTCTTGGAGGACTGACAAATTCGAATGGGATCAAGGCGGAAATCGGGCATGAAGTAGATGCTATGTAAATTGCAAACATGACAACTCTTAGATTTGATCTTCGTTGATAAAAAGGCCATAACTCTCACATCCGAACTCCGATTGGGATGATTCAAGATGTTCCGGAAAGCTAAGAAGTAGAGCTACCATAAAATCCAAGTTCCAAGCCAAGAACATTCATCCAACTTGATGTTAAAAGTCCTTCAATATTCCCTTCTTGCATTTGTTTGCGTATTTTAGTCCAAAAGATGTCCGAATTGCTTTCCCTTGCTTCTTAATGCCAATGTTGTGTCATCGCCTACAAAATAACATAGAATGTATGAAAAGTAACTAAGAAACATGAATAGAAGCAACTAATTCAAGTAACAGATACCGGATAAGTAGATATAAAACCTACTTATCACTAACCTTCTCTCCAAGCTTGAGGTTGAGAATGAGATCTTAAAACAGACAAATAAACTCAATACACAAAGAGTCTAATCAAACCTCAAAAATTGAGGAACTAGAAAAGACTATCTCTACATGGAACAAATCTGCATCATCCATGGACTCCCTACTCTCTAGTCAAAGAAGTACATTCGACAGAAAAGGCTTAGGCTTTGGGGAATCTATCTCAGAGCCATGTGTGAAAAAGACAAAGAAAACTAGCACTAGTAATGCCTCAAGTTTTAGTAGAAGCATTACCTTTGTAAAATCCTCACAGAAGGAAGAACCAGTTCAACCCTGTTCTACTGTTTCCATTCATACTCAAAGGAGTAAAGGATTTCATGCTGGTCTGGGCTTCATAAAAGAGAAGAGTAACCTAATCACTACTCACCAACCTTGAAGAATCGTAGAGTCAAGTAAGACCAACTCTACGAATCAACTAGGAAGGTATAGTAGAGGTAAGGCACACTCATCACTATTTATGAAACCTAAGGACACGTGGAAGAATAAGAATCAGTTTAACAGAAGGATAACTAAAGAACCACACAAGTCCAAATGGAGGATGAATTATCATACACACACAGGCATGCATCATACTAGATGTTTTATATGCGATAAATTTGGTCACAAGGCTGCCAAGTGCTATTATAATTCCATGCATATGAGACCCAAGATCAAACAAATTTGGGTCCCCAAGGGCACTAACAAAATAGGACCCATGCAAATATGGGTACCAAAATGAAGGTTAAACTTTATGACAGGAAAAGAGCTCCACGAGCACAACCTGGTATCTGGACAGTGGATGCTCAAGGCACATGACAGGGAACAAAGCCCTTCTATCTAACTACATAGAAAAGGAGGGTCCCTCAATCATCTTTGGAGACAACGGCTCAAGGCAAGACAAGAGGATACTGCTCACTGGCAATGGTGCAAGATCTTCAAAGAAAGTAGCATATTTGGAAGGTCTCCAACACAACCTTCTAAGCATCGTACCAACTCTGCGATAAGGGCCACCAAGTAACATTCCTCAACAACCAAAGGTCAAGTCGAGATCGAAGACTTCGGCCAAAGCTAACCGGACAAGAGAAGGAAATGTCTACACAGTGAATCTTGGTCAACTAAGCTCGACGAGACAATATGTTTTCTCGCAAAAGCATCTCAAGAAATGAAATCAAGGCTATATATGCATTGGCGGTTGTCCCACTTAAACTTCAAAAGCATGTCTAAAGCGGCATCAAAAGATCTCGTTGCTAGCCTACCTAAGTTCAACTTCGTAAAAGAAAGGTCATGTAATGCACGTCGACTTGAAAGCAAACTAGAAGCTCATTCAAGAGCAAAAGCGCCAACTCTATCGACAAGCCCTCGCAGGTTGCTCCACATAGATCTATTTGGGCCAATTCCAACAACTAGTCCTCGGAGGAAAAGATACTCTCGGTTATAATCAGCGACTCACACCAGATTCATACGGGTATTCTTCATAACCTCAAAGGATGAAACGAGCTCCCAATTAGTCAAGATGTTGGATGGTGATGAACGAGAAAGGAGAGAAAATCAAGGCCATAAGGAGTGATCATGGAAGAGAATTCGACTTCTCAGAAATGGACCAGTTCTGCACAGATAATGGCATCAGTCATAACTTCTCAGCTCTACGAACTCCTCAACAAAATGGAGTAAATTGAAAGAAAGAATGAACCTCGATGAGTCCGGAAGAACTACTACTAGCAAAGCAACTCATCTCACTGAATACTTACAGGCGTAAGTCGCCAACATTGCATGCTACACGTAATTTATAGCATTGATACACTCTACGATCAAGAAGACACCCTACGAACTATGGAAAGGAAGAAAGCCAAGTGTCAGCTACTTTCATGTTTTCGGCTGTGCATGCTACATTCTCAACAATGGAAAGCAATACTTGAAAAAAATTCAGCCCAAGTCAGACGAATGAATCTTTCTTGGATATGCCACAGACAGTAAGGCCTACAGGGTGTTCAACAAGAAGACACTGAATGTTGAAGTCTCGATTCACATCATCTTAGATGAAACAGACCTAGACAAAACAATGCTTCAAGACACTACGACCGATAGTGCAGACACTACGAATGAAGTCGTCTAGCTCAACACCACGATCGTAGTGCCAGAAAGTGAAATCATTGAGCAAGAAAATGAGATCGTAGAGAGGTCTATGCAAGACAACGAACCTCCACTTCAAGAAGAAGAAATAGATCTTGAAGAATTAAGACAAGAAGGCATCAGGACAGATGTCCCAACCGAAAACAGATGGGCCAGAGATCATACTCAAGATCTAATCATTGGAGATCCGAAAGTGCTAGAGAGTCAAAACAAGAGTCGCCACCCGTAATGAATGCTTTTATCTAAGCTTCCTATCACAAATGGAACCAAAGAAGATAGAGGATGCTATGGAAGACTCCGAGTTGGATAGAAGCTTACGCAGGAAGAACTCAACCAATTGAACGGCGAAGTAAAGTATGGAGATTGGTACCAAGACCAAAGAGTCATCCCGTCATTGGAACCAAGTGGGTCTTCGTAAACAAAATGGATGAAGATGGAGTTATAACCAGAACAAGGCAAGACTAGTGGCAAAAGGGCTACTCTCAAGAAGAAGGCATTGACTACGATGAGACATTTGCACTTGTTGCCAGACTAGAAGTCATCAGAATCTTCCTTGCCTTTGCTACTCACATGAAGTTCAAAGTCTTTCAGATGGATGTCAAAAGTGCATTCCTAAATGGAGAACTCCAAGAAGAAGTCTATGTAGAGCAACCTCCAGGTTTCATCAATCAGTCTCTTTCCAATTATGTTTATAGATTAGATAAAGCCTTATATGATCTTAAACAAGCATCTAGAGCATGGTATGAAACACTAACTAACTTCTTGATTGAAAATGGGTTCACTAGAGGTAGAGTAGATACCACATTATTTCTTAGAAAGCATAAAGACAAAGTCTTATTAGTTCAAATATATGTTGATGATATTATTTTTGGTTCTATTGATGAAAAGTTATGCAAGAGATTCTCCAAGCTAATGCAGAGAGCAAGTTTGAAATGAGCGTGATGGATGGAAAGTCAATTTCTTCCTTGGATTGCAAGTAAAAGCGATCGATGAAAGAATCTTCATAAACCAAGCCAAGTACATCAAAGACCTACTCAAGAAGTATGGCATGGAATCAGCCTTTCGCATGAAAACCCCAATTGCTTCTGCAACCAAACTTGACAAAGATGAAAAAGGTAAAAGTATTGATATAACTCAATACAGAGGTATGATAGGCTCTCTTTTATATCTAACTACCAGTAGACCAGACATAATGTTTGTAACATGCATATGTGCTAGATTTCAGGCTAACCCTAAAGAATCTCATTTATCTGCTGTAAAGAGGATTTTCAGGTATCTCAAGGGTACACCTTACTTGGGGCTTTGGTACCCCAAGGAATCCTCATTTGAACTAACAGGATACACAGATCTCTTTGATTTTGTAGAAGGTGCAAAATAGATAGAAAGAGTACAAGTGGCTTTTTGTCGATTGCTAGAAGCAGACTTGTGTCTGGTTTAGCAAAAACAAAACTCGGTGTTTACTTAACCGCAGGTTTGAATACATTGTTGTTGGCGGTTCAACGTGCTCCGAATCTATGGATGAAAAATCGCCTATTGATTATGGGTTTGATTTCAAATCCATTCCCATTCATTAATGATAACCACAAGTGACATAGCAATAACTCATAATCACATTATGCATTCAAGGACTAAGCATATAGAAATAAGGTATCACTTCATTAGGGATCATATGCAAAATGGAACTATATCTTTACAATATATTCCTCTCGAAAATCAACTTCATTGATGTTTTTACAAAACCTCTAGATGAATCCAGATTTAATAAGTTAATAAGTGAACTAGGCATGTTAAATTTACAACCATAAAATATATGCTCTAGTTTGTGCTAACCATAACAGACACAAAATGCTAAGCTCAAAGTCGTAGACATGATCAAGGGAAGTCCACGATCGTAGAACTAAAGTGACATGAAAGAAAACGATCGTAGTGCAGACTCAATGATAGCAAAACCTCAAACATCAAGAGGAGGATTATGTGATGATAAGTCTCAAAAAAAAAAAGCAATCTCTCTGATAAGCGCCTCAGGAACAAACCTAACCCTTGACTCACTCCAAGAGGTTGGCCCTTCCTGAGTTACCTTAAAAGAATGCTATGTCAAAAACTCATCACAAGGATCCGGTCAGACTCGACGATCGTAGTTCAGACACGACGATTGATAGACAGACTCGATGATCATAGCTCAAACACAATGATTGCTAGACAGACTCGACGATCGTAGCTTAGACACGACGATTGCTAGACAGACTCGACGATCGTAGCTCAGACAGAACGATCACAAAACTACCTCAACGATCGTAGTCCTCCCTAAGGACACATCAGTTCTGCAGGAGCCAAGGACAAATCAGTACAATCCTTATCAGTCAAACTCGTAGAGCCAAGCAAAAGTCGACACCTGTCCCACTAAGCAAAAAGGAGAGAGGGAAGTTACAAGTACAAAATTGAAATCGTCTTTTTGAAATCAGAAGTTCAAAAGATTATCTCTCTCATCCTCTCTCAAAGCAGAAACCCTAAATCAAAAGAAAGCTCAGTCAAATCACACTTCTAGCAAGAAAATCAATGGCGGCTTCCAGTGTTATCTTCGGCTACAGACTCTATTTTGACGAGTTCAAAACAGCTGAACCCAAATTCTACAAGACTCTGGCGCTACTGAAGAAGGCGGGTCTCGAAGAAGCCTTGGGCACAGACACATTGATCTATCCCAAGCTAGTGAAAGAATTCTACAAGAATGGTGTTTGAATACAACACCATCACTACGAGAGTAAAGGAAGTGGAAATCAGACTGAAGGCCGAAGACATCAACCTTGCCCTAGGTCTCAAAAATGAATGGTATCCAGTCATAGATATCGTAGACTTCCAAGAGGGACTTTGTGACGCCCCCAAATTCGGGTACTTGAAACCCTCATTCAGTGCTTCACGATATCCAACATTCAACATAATATAAATTAAACTTTATAACGTTATTACATCAAAATTATTCTAACCCCAGATACGTAGACCTTTAAGTGTTCATTACATGATAGTTTAATATTTACAAACATGTAAACTATCTATTACAACGACTCTCAGCTATTTTGTTATTTTTCCTTTTCCCTTATCCTTTCCAGACCCTTCTGCTCTAGTCTACTCAGCTGAAAACATTTATAATAAAACAAGTATGAGCATTTAATTGCTCAGCAAGTAATAACATTCTTTAAGGCTCAATAAGAAATAAATGTTTTCTTTAAAGCATACTTTGACAGTGAATCAAAACTGTAAAGCATTAAATCTTGAATCATTCTCATTTTGTTGAATATTATACAATATTGAATAACTGAGAGGTTTTAAGACCATGAACATATTTTTCTTTTCTTGAAAAGGTTCAATCAGAAATTTAATCTGTGAACCGTCTTATCTTACGAGCACGTAGGGTGATCAACCCTTTATGCCCTGTATTGATCAATACTATCTTATCTAGAACAATTTCCATGTTCTACATCATCACTCCCAGAGTGCAATAAAAATATCCTATTTAAGGGTATGTCCATTCTCTGTTTTAGATTCCAACTACAACAATATAGCTGGATAGCTTAAATCATGGCATAATAATATTTCAAGACTTAATATAAAGAAATTGAAATATTTTACATCTGTGTCTGGCCCGAAAGAATGGCTCAGACTTCTTTGCGACCTGCTCATGCATATTAAATTTTATTTGGTATACATGATAATACATTACCCAATCTTTTGAAGCTGATTGGAATAAAAAGGTTATTCAACCTTATAATATTCATAAATAAGGAAAGACAGTTCAGAATTTAAAGAACCTGCCAATATATGAATAATTTTAGAATACTTGCTTAATAAAGAGTAAGATTTAGATACTTGCCTTGTTTGTAGACTATTTGTACAATTTCAGCTTAACTTATGTATTCTCACAGATCCTACACAATTAGTTGCATTTACAAGCATATTAGCCAAATGGACAAGTCATATAGCTTGTATGTTCACATATCACATAATCACAGTGATCATGTTTTTAGTTTATATTCTCATACGTGAGATATTTATTTACATTTTTCAAATATCTCAATCATGTTCTTACAATAGCCTTTTTCTTTCTTTTATGGGTCTAATATAATTTCTGTTCATTGAGTTTAGTTCATATTTCTTTTACTTCCTTCATTTGTCAGAAGTATACTTTGCAATTTTCCTTATATTTAGGTATTCAAGGTGAATACCTAAGGTATTTCATGTATTAGGTATGATTGTTTATCAAAAAGGTAGAACTTGTAGTTCCCAATTTGCTTTGCAAATTATATTGCCAAACTATTTGTTTAAACTTATTGCGTTTCTTAGTTATGTCAAAACAGCCCTCCTTAGCCAAATCTATCTTGCAGCCTTTTTTGTTGCTCCCACAATTCTTTTGTATAATTTAATTTGGTTTAGTAACCTCTTACCATTTTACTACACAGACTAAATTTTCCTTTTGTTTTCTCTATTTAGCTAAGTGAGTCTAGTAGCTCACTTAAATAAACTAACAGACTCTTAGCATTTCTTTTTCTTCATGATATTAGTCAATTATATTTGACTTTGTGGGATTTTAGTGTGGCTTCACATTGCATTAGTGGTCAGCTAATAATTATTTCTGCAAATGTGCAGCAGTTCCAATATAAGTCGAGCTGCTCCAAAACTGTCACAGCAGTTACCTAACGTTATACATCACGTTTTCCGTGAGTTACAAAATAGAACCACCTGGCTTCTTTTTACTACTGTTAGTAGCTTAATAATGCCTGTACTTGCTGCTGTTATTAGCATTTTGTTTTAATCTGTTAGCATTATGTTATGGAATATTACATAGTTTATATGTATATCTTAATTATAAAGAGGCACAAGTTGGCTATCTTAGAAATTTAACTACACCAAGTAAGAGTTCAATAAAGGACTCCCCACCCGGGACTGTACTCAGCCACTGCTGCTGCCACGGGCAGCAGCTCTGTTCTTAATTAATGCCATTTTTTTACTTTCTATTGGTAAGTTATTTACACCCTTTATTAGAGAGGTAAAATAGTGCACCCATCCTTCAAATAACTTGCAAATTACAGTCATTACCTTTAGTATGCAAACCAAATTGGTGCCACACTGGCTGACTGGCTTTGCAGCACAGCGAAGCACAGCGCTGGGCGCTAGCTACTGCTGCCTGCAGCAGCCCCAGCCAGCCCAAACCTCCCCAGGCCCTTCTTTTGATTGCTACATTTCCTTTGTTACACTTGCTATTTCTTTTCTTTTTATTGCACCAAAGTTCCAGTAGATTTTAGATGTGATAGCAACCAAATAATAAAACATACTAAGTTCTCAAATTCAACATCTTAAGCTGCCCAAAACAGTTTGCCAACATAGGTTGTCATACCAAAATCCCCTTTTTTGTCTTAGCTTAAAAAAAATAGTTTTCATTCCATTTAACAAGGTACAACACTTTACTTACCCTCAAGCATGACATATATATATTACCCATGCTTTAATTCTACCGAATAAACAATTATTAAGCAAAACAGTTCATTGATGAATTTTATCAAACACTTTACAGGCACTGTTTTGCAACACCCATGTCTTAGCTATTTATTTTCTTTAAACTCCCGATTAACTCCCTTATTACTCCACAACCACTTATCTCCTTATTCCTAAATTCAGTCTATAACAATAAAACTCAACCAAAATCATATATATTCAATGAATTAGCAACTAATTAGTTTATGCTAATATTATACTATCACACTAGATTCAAATTGTTGCAATATAAACTGAACAAATATTTCAAACATAACACCACTATATAATATCTCCTAGATTTCACTCCGGTTTAAACAAACCAATTGACTACCTTCAATTTTAACAGAAAAGATAAGAGGAAGAATTAAAAGTACAATTATTAAATTCATACCTCCCGCTTGATATGTTCCCACTCAACTCACAACTCCCAGCTACAGTAATTCTTCTTCCTGAATAACCCCAAACTTGGGTATTCTCCCAGCTCGTAAAAATTACAGAGTTTCAATATTTTCCTATCACTTCTGTGTGGCTTAAGAAAGAAACTGATCGATACAACGTGAAGCTCTGTTTTATAAGAAGTCTGGCTTTGCTAAACACGTTATAGGCGAACTGAGTTGTAGAGCTAAGTTAATATATAATTGCCAACACCTGCTAAACTAATAGATCATCTCCTATTTTAACAGCCACGTATATCACATTAAACTGAGTTTTATTTACTGTGAGCTTTAACTCTTAAGACTCTGTTTGGCGAGAAAATTTATTTCACTTTCTGTACTTATTGCATCACTTATAACATATTTTAGTTACACTAAAATGCATTACAAAAATTTAGGTAAAATATCCATAAATCATTTCCATCAAAATAGAGAGTATTTATTAAATATAATAAATACCAATTATTATACTTGACATATCACCATATCACATATTATACTGCACATGATAATATCAGTAATATAATAACACATATATAAATAATAATAATAAAAAATTATTCCAATAAACTCTTATTTTATTTACCCAGGAAAATGTGATTCGCTACATTTAAAAGAATGCATCACAAGAAACTCCCATCTGTGAAAGGATACAAGAAGAAGGAGTTTCCACAGAGGTATGAATTTCTAGCTGATATTATTGGGAAATGTATATGCTGCAAGAGCTCAGGTCATGATTCTGTGAATGAAGTACAACTCAAGCTCATGACTGCCATGTGTTATGGAATACAACTCAACTATGGAGCCCTATTGCTCGAATGGATTGGAAAGTGGATCATCAACTCAAAGAAGTCAAAAAGCCCTCAAAAGATGCTCTATGGGCGATTCATAAGTATCATTCTACAGTCTGCTTTGGGTGACAAAATTGGGGACGAAGAAGGAGAAGCTATCAATCCAAATAGACGAATGACCCAACAGCTGTTTGAAAATTGGAAAAGGAACCCAACTGAGTATGTACGCATGATGACCGAGTCCAGTGGAAGAACTGGTGATCTGAAGGATTCAGGCCTTCCAGGAAATATGTCTGTTGTCAAGGAGATCGAAGAAGAAGAAGAAACAAACAAAGGAGAACCCTCTGTCCTTATCAGAAAAAGCAAGGGCAAGAAGAAGCTTAAGGCTAGAATGGTAGAAGAACCCCAGGTATCCACAACTGATAAACCAGTAGAGTCCTTTGACATTGAGACTCTAAGGTTCCTGAGAAAGAAGCAACAGCAGGATGAGGCTGAAGAAGATAGAGCCACCATATCTAAGATCCTGAAGAAGAATAAAATCAGCCACAAACCCAAAAAGCCATCCATCTCCTCAATCATAGAGTCTCTACTGATCGTAGAGACTAGACCAGACACATCAGGCAAGGAAGTAGCTGCATCAAGCATGTTGGCTGTTCAAGAAAGTCCTGAGGCTGTGGCTCAGCCTAGAAAATCAAGAAGAAGGCTGGTCAAGAAATACATCCTTGAGAATGAAAAAGTGCTCAAGAAGGAAGATAAGAGCATGGTTGCCAAAGAGGAACTATCCAAAGCAAGTCAAGAGGACAATGCTCTAGCTGAGGGGGAGATCCCTGAGATTCTCATGATAGAGAATACACCAGCTGAGGGGGAGATGCCTGAAGCTCTAGAAAATGCTCCAGCTGAGGGGGAGTTTTGAGCTTACTAGAAGATGATCAAGTTGAGGGGGAGCCTCATGATATCTCCATGGCAGAAGAAGAGGTCCCTGCCAGAAATGAAGAAGAACCAGTGCAAGATCATCAAGAGGCCATTGAGATAATGGAATCCTCCAACGAGAACAGTGAAGGGGAAGAGGATGATGATGACCTTGAGATCACTGGTGTGGGCAAAGATGGATATAGAAACTATCTCTACAATCAGATGTTCTCTTACCTTCCCATGATGCCATATCATCAAGCCCAAATCTTAAACTCTTGGAACCACATGTACTGGAGTTTCAAAGAGTATCCGGCCATCTCAGTACTAGCCAATGGATTCCCAGGAAGATTCAACTTTGCCAAGAAGTTACTTACCAATAACTCTTCCTCAAAGGATAAACCTGAGGTACTGTCTATCCCAACCCTCTTCAGAGTTAATCACTTACCATCATCCTCATTTAGCCAATTTTATGAATTCCCACGATGGTTGGAAGTGATACTTCATCCACTAAATCAATTTCCAGTTGCAGAATCCCAAAATTATGTAACTGAGGAACCAAATGCAATCAACTTCATAATGCTCCCACAAACTATCATCTCTACGATCACGGACTCTAGCCTCATTGCAGAGTCTCCACCTCAAATCGTAGAGTCACCAAACTCAAACATTCAAAACCAGGCCCCTCCTTCAGATATTCCATCATCTTCCTCCAATGAATATTTTAGCCTTGATCTTGCCCTCTACTCCCTGCAAGATCAATCCCATAAAACATCCCCTCCATTAAACAATCCTCAACCCAGTGATCCACTCACAAATCTGCCCACGAGAGATGACTTGAATGAAGTGTCCAAAAACATGGTCAAGAACATCGATGAGAGCCTGGAAACTCATTCAGAAGTCATTCATCTCAGGCTTACTCAAATGATCACTCCTGCAAATAATCTCCCAGGCACTCTGAACGCTGAGCTTACAAAGAAGCTGAGGGAAATTATCAAGGAAATGATTCAAAGCATTAAGGACAGAGATGAAATTCACTTCCGGATAGCCACCAAACAAAGAGAGGCAGTTCTTGAATTACATAAATCTCAAGAAGCCCAAAATAACCTTATGATGGAGAACATCATCAACCTGAAAGCTTTAGTCAAAGAATTTTAGAAAGCCTATGTAAACCAGGAACAACAAACTGACACTGTTCTATCTACCCTCCGAAACAAAGAAGCTATATCTGAAGCCCTAATCAAGGAAAGTCGAGAGGACATTGCTCAAACACAAAGCCAACTCAACGAGCTTGTCCAAGGAGTAAATCGACTTTCTGCAGACATTCGAACCCTTGATGCTGACATAAAGGGGGAGAATAAAGGGAAAGGAGCTCAAGGAGGCCAGGGCAGAGGCAGAGGAGTTCAAGGAAGCCAGGGAAGAGGCAAAGGACAATTTCACACTCAAGTATCAAGAAGTCCTCCTGCAAGACAATTCCACCATCCGACTCCACGATTAAGCAGTCAGACTCAACGATCTGATCAGCAGGAAGTCTTGATGGCTCAGCCAATAAGGAGTCAAGGGCCAGCTACTAGCTCACAAAATGTGATCACCACATGCCTAAGAATGCCACTTGGAGATCCTGCATTCATGAATAGACATGATCACAACCCAAGGATACGCCCAAGTGAAATTTGGAAGAGATAGCGGAAAGGATGAAACAAGGAGAAAAGAAGAATTTGAGGAGTATGTCAATCCTCCACGCAAAAGACCAAAGAAATAAAGATAAGTAAAAGTTTAAATTCTTATTAATGTAAAGCTAAATTGTAATACTCTTCAATCATCAATAAATTCATGCTTATTCTCTAGAAATTTTAGCTGCTCACTGAAATACTAAGTCATGTTTAAATTTCCTGCAAATGCATTTTGAAACTAATAATCATGACAATAAATCTCCTTGGTTATGTCAACATCAAATAGGGGGAGATTGTTGGGAGAATGCATATTATGATTTGATGTTTAAATGTATATTCTCATGATTATTTGTAAAGTCTTTCAAGAAATATATGTACAAGGACTTAGTGATAGATCAAATTTGTTAGGTTGATCTAAGCTCTTAACGTGTAGCATTCTGTAAATGAATGTATAGATAGAAAGATCAAAGCTGTTAGGTTGATCTTGAGATGTAATATATAGGCTTCGAAGAATTTGTAGTGTATAAATCTGATCAATATTGCAGAAGTCAAGGCAGAAATGTAGAGCTTCAAAGATCGTAGTGTGCCTGCCTTGAAGGGCCTCTTCAGAAATCGTAGAGTGGTCTCAACGTTTGTCGAGCCAACTCAGAGATCGTAGTGTGCTCTCGAAAACGTAGAGTTTACAACTCAAGCAAGCGAAGATCGTAGTGTGCAAAGATTTAAGAGAAATCGTAGTGCTCTCAGCTGATAGCATCAGACCAAGCACCAAGGCGATAAGTACCACGATCTGAATCGTAGAGTACCACGATCTGTATCGTAGAGTATCATCTGTCTTGTGTTAGAAACATCAAGCCTCACGATTTATGTGGAGACAGACTCCAACATATGAGGAATGGATTCTAAACGTTGCAGTACTCACCAGTCCCAAAGTCATAAGAAATATCCTTAGTATGTAACAAAGAAACGTATTGAAGAAGCTAAGGAAAGTACCATTGGTAAGGGGGAAAACACCTTTTCAGGTGTTAGGTGAGAAAGCGATGCTGTGTCACCGATGGGCGTAATGCAATTGAGAAGATGTGCGAAAAGTCTCCATCAAAGAACAGAAAGGTCAAACGCATTTAATGATTCAACGGATGGATCCAACGGATAGTTTTGAAGATCACATATATGCAAATCAAGCAGATAAGAGAAAAAAGCAAGCATTGAACAAAAAACATGAAGAACTCTAAAAGCTCAACTCTACGATCTGAGAAATAGAAAAGCTTGCTTCATTACTACTCGATTCTTTCGAACAAGTGCTTAAGCAAAGAATCGAGTAGCAACCATCAAGAACTCAACATCTACCAATCAACTGAAGAAAAGTACCAAGTTTGCTGGACTTAAAGAGTTCTAAGTGAACTGTAAGATTGCCAAGTCTGCTGGAATTGAAGAGTTCAATAATGAACTAAGAAGTTCCTAGACTGCTGGTCTAGAAGGAATCTGTGTGATTCAGAAGTTGTAAAAGACATCCTTAGTGGATTTCCTACTCGAGGAGTAGAGAAGAGTGGACTAGGAGCTTTAAGTGCCTGAACCACTTAAAACGATATTTCTTTTACTTTCATACGATAACTGCTATATCCGCCATAATCGCTATATCGACCCTCACTCTCATAACTCCACTACTTCGTAAAGGAGATTAAAACAAACATTAATTTCGCAAAGTTTTAATCATCATCAACGAACAAGTTTAAAACGAAAAGATTTTTTAAATATCTATTCAACCCCCCCCCCTTCTAGATAACTATTGTGCCAACTAGGAACTAACAATTATAAATATATTATAATATTATGTTAAGAATTTTATTAATATTTAATATTAAATAAATATTAGTGATAATGGAATTAAGTGGTATTTAATATGATATTTATGATTAAAAAATCATGATAAATGGTAATAATTATATGAAATATAGTATGAGTTAAGGAAAAATATTTTAACTGAATAATAAATCATCTTAGATATTTGTGAACTAGTTTAAGTAGAGTCTTAAGGAAATAGGCTCGATATTTATCCGACTAGGTAGTCGGGATGTCGAAATAGTACCGAACTCAATTTAGACTGAAATAGTTTGACTTGATACTATGTTTTATGTGCTGTATACACTAATGGGATTATATGGTAATGTGTTTAGGTTATTTTATACTATGATTATATTATTCTAACTTGAAAATCAATATTATGAATATTAGGTCTTCAGATAAAGCTAAATAGATTGCGTAACAGTAGTCGGCGATAAAGGCAAGTTTTCTTGAACATTCTTTTAATTTGTGATTAATCATTGTTGATTACATCACGTCTATGAATTGTTGATTCACACTTTGTGCATATTGCATGTGTTCATCAAGTATGAAAAGCTGATCACCTTCATTACCATTTGGTCCAGATACAGTTATCCATGTTCATTATTCGTTCAGCTATGAAAATTGTTCATGCTAGTTCACAATATATATATATATATATATATTGTTGAATGTTAGCCAGCTTGTTATTCAATTCTTTCAATCATGATATATCTTCAATTAAACTTATACTTATTGGGCAAACTTGTTGCTCACCCTTGCTATATCATGATAAACATTGCAGATTAGGAAGAATACGCCAGATACAAGAAAAGTCAAAGACAAGTCCAGCTTTGGAGTATAAGTGCAGCTAAAATGTAATAGTATTGTATGATAATAACATTATATGTTAGATAGAATATTGAATCAGATATTATGTGAAATTTCTCGACCTTGGGATTAGTGTGTAAAGTTTATTGTATAAACAATATATGTTTATATCTTCCGCAATAGTTATAGAATTAGTGTACCAGATTCGTGGTGATTTGGGTAATAACCATGAATTTTAAGTCACGCGGTAATTAAATATATTAATTAAATATTAATGATATTGAAAACTTTGTGACATATAGTGAATGGATATGTTATTATTTATGTGGAAAATGTTTATGATATATATATATATATATATATATTCCAAATATATATGTATGTATGAATTATATAAAGAGAATTAACCGAAAAAGTTACATAACCTAATTATACATTAGGTATGAAAATTAAATAGCCTAAGGGTTATGGTATTGAAGAATAATAGTATTTAAATTATACTAATCTAAGAGATTAATTTGATTATCTCAATTTAATATTTAATTTAAACCTAATTAAAGTAAGTCTAATTAGGTTATAAAATTAAATGTACATAAATAATTATTTAAATTCCAAAATGAGTGGAATAAAAATCCTAATTAAATAATTAGGGTAAGATAAAATTTATCTATTGGATCATGCTATTTTTGCATAGCCCAAACAATTTAATTAGAGAGCCCAAACAAGAAATCAATTGGCCCAAGCTATGGCCCAATTTGTATAGACCTTCTAGATGGTTAATTAGCAAATAAATCAATAAATAAAATTGGCCAAGATGGAGTATTGGATCCGGCAAGCAAAGGAGTAAGGGAAGCACATGATTCATTTCATTTAACTTCCAATTTTGTTGGTCAATGGGTTGTTTACCAACCCACCTAAATTGTCCCCTAGTTTTTGTAGCTTAATAATTTATTGTCCACCAAGGCAAACAAGATATTGGAAGATTAATAGATATATACAAGTTATATCTATATATACTAATTGCCTATAAATACTCCCACATATTTTTATAAAGAAACTTTTCACTTATTCTTATAAGTTGTCTAGCAAAAAGTAAAAAGCAAAGCAAAAGAATGAAATAGAGAGTGAGAAAACGTGGGAAGCTTTGAAGGAGGGGAGAAAGAAATTTCCTTGATGCCACCAAGATTTATCACATACTTTGGAAAAACAAGAAAAGTAGCATTAAGATCAAGGTAAAAATATTAAATCTCAAGTTTTAATTTCATGTATTTTGTTGGTTTTACCAAAATGAAGAACCTATGCTCATGAACTTTCAAAACTCTTGATTTACTTTTTTTAGTGCATCATGTTTGGATCTTACATTTTTGGGTGTTTAAAAGTTGATCAAAAAGGAAAGAAAAGAAATTATGTACAAATGTTTAAGAAACATCCTAATCTTGCATGTTTAGTGTATTTTATGTTAGATACATGGAGTTCAAGCTTTAAATGGCTAGAAGCATGCTAGAATGATAGATATAGAGTTTAATGGATTTAAGTTGTGTATTGGTATGTGTTTGTGTAGAAAAGTTTGGTAAAATGCATGAAAATGAGTTTTACCGAAAAACATAATCGAAAGGTGTGATTGAAGATTTTTCATTTTGAAACTTACTAATAGTTTTTATGATTTTCTTTCTTGATATGTTAGATATGTAAGTTAAGAACAAAATCCCTTTTGAAGCATGCAAAAATGTTTTAAAATGAGCAAGATATGAATTTGTTTTCTAAAAACACCTCATTGTTGAATGGTTGTGCAAAATAGTCCGGTTTCTGGCCATTTTCAGTAACCAAAACATGTCCAAATTTGATGTTTGATAAATGAAAATTGTAGTTCATGAAGATACGAATCCAACGAGACCGACTGGACCTAAATCAAAGTTGTAGATTTCATTTTATTCAAGTTTTAGTAAAGGACCCCAAATCTGAAAAATCAGAAGAAATATATATATATATTAACTGCCGGTTCAGTTTCCGGCGAATCGGACGAAAGCGACCGGTTCACCCAGTTTTCGACCTGTTATGGTGGTGGGTTCGGGACCAAAAATTTTCTAAATATTTAATTCCGAATTTTTCTGGACAGTTATGTAATTACTAAGTAATTAATTGTTTAAACTCATTTAAATCATTTAAAACTTACTAATTAATTATTATTAATGCCACTAAATGATTATTAAACTGATTTCATATAATTTAAATGTAATTAACTATTTAATTATTATTTAAGTGATAATTAAGTAGAGTTAGTGGTAATAAACTAACTATTGATTATTTAATTAATATTAAATAATAAATAGAGTTAAACCATCGATTAATTATTATTTAATTAATATTAAATAATGATTAAATAACATTTAAGTAAGATTATGTAATAATAATGTAATTACTTACTTACATTGACATAAAATTTATAAAATAAATTTTTTTATTTAATTAATATTAAATAATAAATAAGAACAAGTGATAATTAATTATTCTTAGATTAACAAGAAAGAATAATTAAAGACTTATGAAGTGAATTAGTTATTTGATATTCAAGGATAATTAATTAATTAATTATTATTAATTAAATAATAAATAATGATAAATGTTAATTAATTATTCATTTATTAATAGTAATGAATAATTAAAGATTAATGAAGTAAATAAATAAATTATTTATTATTCATGGATAATGATTAATTAATTATTATTTAATTAATATTAAATAATAATTAAAGACAAATAATATTAATAATTTAATTGTTTATTATTTAATTAACATTAAATAATAAGTAGATGTAATTAGCTATTATTTATTATTAAATAATAACTAAATGTAATTAATTAATTACTATTTAACTAATATTAAATGGTAATTAAATAAAGATAGAGTTAATAAATGAAGAGAATTTAAATAACTCATTAATTAAACAATTATAGTAAATTATTTAAAGATCTAATAAGTGTTTATTACTTAAGAAAAACCTTATAAATTAATTAAATTATTAACCTAAGATTTATTAAATATCTTATAGGACTAATGATAGTATATTATATTATATGTACCTTGTGATTGAATTATTTGTTAATAGCATAAGCAAACGTATAGACATACAATTTATCGTGAGATTAATTAATGACCAACATTGTCAATGCTAGGTCGATTCGAAAGAGTTTTAATTAAAGCTAGTTAGCTGTAGCTCATCGAACATGCAAGTTCTCTAACTCAAACTTGAGTTATTATTTCCAAAGCATGTTGGTGGATAATTATTGTTGATTACTCCACATCCTTAACAAATATTGTGAATCACATTTTGCGCAATCGAATTCCTGTTCAATTATTATTGAATTATGAATTAATTAAAGTTCTTTCATTCTTGAACTGTTTGTGAGATAGATCTATGCTAGTTGTATCAGCTAGATCAAATATATTTAAATTTGTTAAATCAAATAGGTTTTAAAAGCTGTTCTTAACCAATTGATTTGGTAGGAACTCGAGACTGAGAAAAAGAACAATTTTATTAAAGCATTATATTGTAAAATAATTGTTGGTCGACTATTAAGTGTTTATGCATAATACACCGGGTATGAAAGGCTGATCCCCTTGATTACCAAGACTTATTAAAAGGACCAGTTTAACTACTGACAACCTTAGTATATGTTCATGGTTATTTCAAACCACTCAGCATCTATTATTCAATTATTCGAATATTCAATTATTGATACTTAATTCATGTTCTTTCACAATCGATTCTATTGTTGAACATTGAAAGCTAAAATCCTTTCTCATCATGATATACTTTTCTTGTATTTAAACTTGCTAAGCAAACTAGTTACTTACCCTTGCTATATTATTACATTTATTTCATTTATGCCCGAAGGATCGAATAAGAAAGACAAAGGCAAGGGCAAGATCCAAGACTAGTTTAATATGAATGTTAATTATTATATTATGTGATGGAATTATTTATGTAAACCTTTTGTAAGATTAAAGGTGTGTTTAAGTTAAGGTAAAGAAGACATTGGGATTATGTTATGAAACTTTATTATAATGAACAATGTATGTTTATTATTCCACAATAGTTTATAGAATGCTTATGTTAATGATAGATCGTGAGCACTAAATTTGAGGTTAGAAAACCTGAATTTGGGGGCGTCACAGGTTGGTATCAAGGCCATAGGTTATAAACATTAGGATGCGAAACCTAGGTTATAACCTTAGAAGAAAACTCTTATAGAGTATGTTAGGAGATGAATTAAGGAAATTCATCGAGTTTTGGTTGTACTCAATAAAATATCCTTTCATTTTATCAATAAATATATTTTATTGTGGTACTGATATTGTTTATTTGTGTTTATAGTTTGTTTGAAGACGGGCAATGTAGCCATTCGGTTGAGCAGGAGCCAGTAGAGAATGATGTAATGGAAGACACCCCTAAAGATGTTTTGATAGGGGATTTGTTGATGAGAAATAATTAAATGGAGGGTAAGATAACACAGCTAGAGGTGCAGAACCACACCCTGTAGTACTCTGAGCACCAGTACAAGGATGTGGCCTTCCAGGCACAGATGGAGTTGGTTGAGTTGAGAGGAAAGCTCGAGCAATCAGAGTTACAACTAGGGATATTGAGGGTGGAGCATCAGGCGATGCGAGGTGAGTTTGATTTGGAGATAGCAGACAAGATACGTGTAGAGGAGTCATGGTATGAGGCAACCAAATGGGTTGATCAGATAGAGATAGCATTGCAGGCAAACAAGGTCAGAGTTGGGACCTTGGGGCTGGCGTTGGACGCAGCTTATGAAGGTCAGCGAAGTGGTACTAGGAGGCCTCATGATGAATGGGTAGTATACCCATAATTCGGATATATTTAGACTTAAATTATTGCATTCTTAAGTTATTTAGTAGCATTTTTATTGTGTTTATATCTTATTTGGCAGATTTGGAAGCTGGAAGGGCAATTATGGGAATTTCAAGCATTGAATGGCAAAACTGTAATTTCAATGAAGTCCAGCAGTAGGATACTGAAATTACACTATCCTCAAATAGGTACTGAGCCTCGGCAGCGTTGATAGGATTAGCGCGTTTGACTTACAGTTGCCTATTAAGGGTTAATAATAAAACCTAATTGAAGGAGGATTGTGGGGGACTATAAAAAGAAACTAATTGCTGAATTAAAAAGGGAACCAGATTGATTTGGCAGAGAGTATTGAAGGAGTTTTTTCCATTGAAGATTACAGGAGATTACTTGGAGCTTCAAGATTGGCTACAGAGTTCTTCTATTTCTCCTTATTTTTTATTTGTAATTCTTTAAGGATGATTTATCAACAAATAATGATTCTTATTTCCGTGATGAACTAATTCTTTAATTAAGATTTCAATTGAACCTTTTATGATTATGAATTAGTTATTCTGTCATTATAATTATCTATGTTGAAGTGGATTGTTTATCATGTTTTGATTTTAGTGATTAATTATTTGGCCAATAATTAGTGTGTTACTCTGTAGGAATTGGGAGAGGAATTCTAGGGTTAGAACTAGACATGATGACATGTGACTCGATTATTTACACGGTAAATAATTAGGTTTGTGAATTGAATGGAAATATCATTCACCGCATGTAACATATAAGGAATTGGGACCGAAAGAGTTTAATCCAATTGTTTTGCATAGGAATATAGCAAGGTTAATCTGGGTTAAATAAAAGTCAATTGATCACTTGGAAGAGGGCTTTTGGCATTTGAAAATTCTGTTAACAATCCATGAGACATAGTAATTGGGATGATTAGATAAGCGATTTATAATTCATAATTGGGGATATTGAAGTCTTAATATTTACCTACCGTAAGTCATTCACTCAAGTAATAGCTTAGTTAATTGTTTATCTTAGTGCAAAGTATCTTTAAGTGTTTAATTTTGAGTTAATAATTGAGGAAAATCGCAATTTCTCATTGTTTGAATAAAATTGAATTGATATAGTATTAGTAGTTGAAATTTATTAATTAGAATTCCTCGTGGGAACGATACTCAACTTATCACTTTATTACTTGTTGACCACGATATACTTGCGTCTTTGTGTGTAATTAGATTTTACTCAACAAGTTTTTTGCGCTTGAATTCTTCGGGAGTTTCTTTTATTAATATTAATTTCATATTAGTTATAATCAATTCGATTTTAATTTGAACACTACTTAATCTCTCTTCTTGGATTGGCGAGAATTCGTGTATGCACACTAGATCGAAAGCTAGAAAGGAACTTACTTTACGATCTGCACAACCTTGAGAAGGAGTTCGAGCACGGTATGATTGAATAGTGAGGTGATACATTTGGAAGAAGAACCTGACAACCCAAGATTTACTCGTGAACATGGCAGAAATCTAATGCGAAATCACTTAGGATTACATACCGCCAAATGTTACTGATTTGATCAAGTATTAAGAGACCAAGCAATCAATGCGACAGTTTTGAGATAAAACCGGATCAATTCAGATCTTCTGTAATACATGCCAGTTTGGGGGTAATTCGATGAGCGATCCTAATGAACATATCTTGAGTTTCTTGGAAGTTTGCGATACCTTCAAATTTATCAATGTGTCGGAAGACTTTATAAGGTTGAGGATGTTCCCGTTTACTTTAAAAGATAAAGCACGAAGTTGGCTACACTCCTTGCCTCTGGTTCAATCACCACATGGGATGACTTAGCTCAAAAATTTTTAGCTAAGTTCTTTCCACCAAATAAGTCGGAAAAAACTCTGAACGACATTCATACTTTCGCACAACTTGAGTCGAGAATCGTTATATGAGGCGTGGGAAAGGTTTAAGGATATGCTCCGTAAGTGCCCTCATCATGGAATTTCGCAGTGGATGCAATTAGGGATATTTTGTGATGGTTTGCACGCATCCACGAGGTCTAGTATTGATGCGCAATTGGGGAGGAGCGATTATGTCCAAAAATTTTGATGAGGCGATCAATTGTTAGAAACAATGGCCACCAACAACTATCGATGGCCCATGACGAGGACCAACCACCCAAAAGCATCAGGAAAATATGAAGTGGGACGATTAACAAAGATTAATAAAGACAAATGACCGCAATAGCTAAGCATATAGAAACATGGCATCCACAAAGCCACCACGGCCAGTAGCGATGGTTTGTGAGTTGTGTCTTTGAGGGTCATACTACGGATCAATGTGCTATAAATTCGGAATCAAGACATTCAGAGGAAATTATAATCGCTCAACCCAACCGTATCCTACCCAAAATGCCTATAATCCAGTTGGAAGAATCATCCAGGTTCTCATGGAGTAACAACAAGTCAGTGCTGACTCAACCACCTAGACAACAACACACCTCCGGATTCCAAAATCAACCTCAACAACGTAAAGGGTATCAAGTTGGGAAGCGACCTTGGAAAAGTTTATTAGAGCCTCGACAAAAAGAACGAGGAACAAGACAAGAAATTGAATCAAGTAGATATGGCGTTGCAAAGCCATGGGGCATCGTTAAAGAATCTGGAAAATCAATTGGGACAAATAGCACATGCATTGAATACCCAATCCACTAGGAACACTTTGGTGATCTGTAAATAAATCCGGCAGAAATGAGCACCGCAGCGAAATAATCTTACTGAAGTGGGAAGGAGGCGCAAACGATTAAGGATAAGGACAAGGGGATAACGAACAAACAACCAAAGAAGAGGTTGTGGGAAAAGGAAAGATAAAGAGGAAATAGAGAGGAAAATGCACGGGGTCATCTACAACAATGCCACCCATACCATATCCGCAGAGATTTGAAATCCAAGTTAGATAAGCAGTTTTTAAGATTTTTGGATATTTTTAAAAAATTGCATATCAACATCCCATTCGCCGAAGCTTTAGAACACATGCCGAGTTACGCTAAGTTCATGAAGGATGTGCTATCAAAGAAAAGGAAACTGGGGGATTTTGAAACAGTGGCGCTAACCGAAGAATGTAGCGCAATTATTCAGAACAAGTTACCTCCTAAGTTGAAAGATCCAGGTAGCTTTTCTATTCCATGCGACATTGGTAATCGGCCGGGAAATATTACATGTGATTTGGGGCCCGAGATTAATTTGATGCCATTATCAGTCTACCGTCAATTCGGACTCCAAGCACCTAAACCGACAAATATCAGTTTACTGTTAGCAGACCGATCAGTTACATATCCACGAGGTATCGTTGAAGACGTATTAGTAAGGGTGGATAAATTCATCTTTCCAGCAGACTTCGTTATCTTGGATTGTGAAGCAGATACGGAATTGCCCATCATTCTCTGGACGACCATTCTTTAGCAACAGGAGAATGTTAATCGGCGTGCAAAAGGGAGAATTAACGATGAGAGTTGACGATCAACAAGTCACTTTCAATGTGTTCAAAGCAATGTCGTATCCAAAGGAAAAAGGTGAGTGTTTGCGGGTGGATGTAATGGAGGAGATGGTGAATCACAAGATTTCTTTTGCAATTACTCGAGAGGATCCGATAGAATCCATGATGGTTAGAAACAGAGGCAACGATAGAGGCGGATGCGAGATAATGAGCGAGTCAAATAGCTAGACACACCATCATTCTAGGAAAAATAATCAACCATTCGACACCCTTGAAAGGCCTAAAACGGAAGAAAAAAGTGCAAACCCTCGATAGAAGTGCCACCAATTGTTGGAATTAAAGCCACTCCCTCTCATCTTGAATATGCTTACTTAGGGAAAGACTCGACTCTACCGGTTATTGTTTCGACAACGTTAATCGACACCCAAAAAGAAAAATTACTACGAGTGTTTTGCGCGAGTTCAAAACAGCGATTGGGTGGACTATAGCGGACATTCGAGGTATTAGCCCCTCTTTCTGTATGCACAAGATTTTAATGGAAGAGGGATCAAAACCAACCATTGAGATGCAACGAAGGTTAAATCCCATTATGAAAGAGGTGGTGAAGAAGGAAGTTATAAAATGGTTGGATGCCGGTATTATCTACCCAATCTCAGACAGTTCATGGGTAAGTCACATACAGTGTGTCTTAGAAAAAGGGGGCATAACTGTGGTAAAAATGAAGCGCATGAGCTTATTCCGACTAGAAAGCTATACAATTTGGAGAGTATGTATGGATTACCGTAAGTTGAATAAAGCCACACGCAAGGATCACTTTCCCTGCCGCTGATTCATTGATCGATGTTGGGACAAGGTTAAGCGGGACATCAATTCTATTGTCTCGTTAGATGGATATTCAGGTACAATCAAATTGCCATACAAGCTTAGGAAGATCAAGAAAAGACCACGTTCACTTGTCCATACTGCAGTGCGTTTGCATTCCGTATGTCCTTTGGTTTATGTAATGCTGCCGAACGACCTTTCAATATTTGTATGATGGCAATCTTTTCCGATATGGTCGAGCGAGAATTTAGAGGTGTTCATGGATGATTTCTCGTGTTGGCGATAGTTTTGACTTCGTGTTTGAATAATCGATCTTGGTGTTAAAAAGATGTGTGGAGACTAACTTGGTACTTAATTGGGAAAATGTCATTTTATGGTACAAGAAGGGGTGATTACGGGACATAAGGTTTCACTTGATCCGGATTGGAGGTGGATAGAGCGAAGATTGATGCAATTGAGAAACCGCCTCCTCCTTCATCTCGTAAAAGGCATTCGGAGTTTCTTGGGACATGCAGGTTCTATAGGCGCTTTATTAAAGATTTTCAAAATCTCGAAACCCCTATGTTCACTCTTGGAGAAAGATGTACCGTTTAAGATGGATCATGCATGCATCGAGGCATTTGAGGTATTAAAGAAGAAATTGGTCTCTCGCGGTCACCATTGTAGCGCTTGGATTGGTCTTTACCTTTTGAATTGATGTGCGACGCCTTGATGATTACGTGGTGGGAGCCGTATTGGGACAACGTCATGATAAGATTTTTCATACTATCTATTACTCTAGTAAGACATTGACGGATGCCCAAATTTGAACTACACAACAACCGAAAAGGAATTACTTGCGTGGTGTTTGCTTTTGACAAAATTGAGCTTATCTCCTCGGCACTAAGGTAATTGTCTACTGCGACCATTCACCTATTAAATATCCGATTGAGAAGAAAGATGCTAAACCACGATTAATACGGTGGAATCTTTGTTGTTACAAGAATTTGATCTGGAGATCGGGGACGGAAAAGGTACGTAGAAAATCAAGTGGCGGATCATCATCGTCTCGGTTAGAAAATAAAAAGGAGCAGAAAGAAGACAACTCGATGATTAATGAGGAATTTAGGATGAGCAAGCTATTAGGGTAACTACCATATTGCCTTGGTATCTTGACTATGTCAACTATGTGGTTGTTAAGGTGTTACTGATTGGATTTGACATCACAACAACGGAAGAAGTTTCTCCACGATCGAAGCAATACTTTTGGGATGAGCCATTTCTGTTTTAAAGCATGTGCGAGATCAAATGATAAGGCGTTGTGTACCTCACGAAGAAATGGATAGTATATTAGGCCACCGTCACTCCTCGATTACGGAGGTCATTATTCCGATGATCGATACAATGACCCAAAGTACTACAATCTGGATTCTTCCGCCCTCTTTATTCAAAGATGCTTATCTCTTTGTGCTAAAATGCGATCGATGCCAACGCGTAGTAGGTAATATCTCCAAGCGCAATGAAATGCCACTTAACACAATTTAGAGGTGGAACTATTCGATGTGTGGGGTATCGACTTTATGGGACCATTCCCATCTTATTTGAATAATCGGTATATCTTATTAGCGGTCGATTATGTTTCCAAATGGGTAGAAGCCGCAGCGTTACCCACGAATGATGCCAACGTTGTCACCCGATTCTTAAAGAAAAACATTTTTACCAGATTTGGGACACCAAGGGCTATAATAAGTGATGAGGAACGACTTACGTAACAAGCGAGTTCACTAAATTGCTTGTAAAATATGGAGTTAAATCACAAAATTGCGGTGCATATCACCCACAAACCAATGGCCAAGCGAGAGGTGTCGAATCGGGAAATTAAGAGGATCCTGGAAAAAGTAGTCAATCCGTCACGAAAAGATTGGGCGTTGCGTCTTGACGACGCTCTATGGGCTTATCGAACAGCGTACAAAAACCCGATCGGCATGTCCCCGTACAGAATGGTCTTTGGAAAGGCGTGTCATCTTCCGGTCGAGCTAGAACACGATTACTGCTGGGCCATTCGGAAATTAAACTTTGATCTAGAAAGCGGAAAGAAAAGCAGTTACATGCGGTTGAACGAGATGGATGAATTCGGGTTCAACGCCACGAAAACGCTAAAAGCTATACAAGGAGAAAGTCAAATCTTGCACGATAAAAAATTCTCGATAGAACATTCGCTCGGGCCATCAAGTACTCACTCTTTCAACTCACGCCATGCGTCTATTTCGTGGAAATTGAAATCCAGTGGTCGGACCATTTGTAGTCATATCTCGTCACTCCACACGGAAACATTGAGGTTGAAGAACCGAATTCAAAGCGTACATTCAAGGTCAACGGTCAACGTCTGAAACACTATTGGAGCGGACCAATCGAACGCCAAGCTACGGTCCAGTACCTCTCAGACCCAGTGGCCAACTGACCAACACCGCAAAGTCGGGCTGACGACTATAAACCAAGCGCTTCTTGGGAGGCAACCCATGAAGTTCCATAATTTTTTTTCGTTTTATTTGATTTTATGCCTCTTAGAGTTAAACTTTTCTTATTTTCCCTGTTATTCTATAGTAGAAAAAACTCCACGTTTATTAAACTAATTCCTACACTGGTCCAGGTATGCTCGTACCACGATCAATTCCAATACGCCTTGCCGCTATGCTCGAGAAAGGTGAAATAAAGCCTGGCGCCCCGTGGCTGGATTCTAATCAATCACAGCGCCTTATGGCTAGGCTCAGCGAAAATAGGGCCCGGCCGCCCGTGGCCATCTTCGATTCAAACCAGCGCCTTTGGCCAAAAGCATACCAAACGATTTCACGCCTTGGCCTTGGCGCTCCTTACGCGTTATAACCAAACGCCCGGTCTTTGGGATCGAGTTAACCTCTTGTACTTTTAAAACCTGTCGTGCCTCTTCTATTCCACATTTCTCCTCCTGGCCAAGAAAAGGTGGGTCACCACCCTCTCTTCCTCTTCATAGCACAAAGTCAAAACCTTGGATAATTGTCTTCCACTCATCCACCGCATCACTCCCTTCCTTTCATATTGGTCGTCTGCATCTTGTGTGCCGAATTCTACTCTAACTTATTTAGAAGTAACAAAGGTATGATTTGATGTGTTTTTCAATTCTTGCGAATTAAGATGCTCTTCATTCGTTATTCTTGTCATCTGGAAATCTAATGGAGCATATAGATAACGCATTGATGTGTGACGTACTCCTACACACGAGATTCATGCACGCTACATGCATGGCATGAATAGACAGGGAATTAATAATGGATTGAACAAGTTCTCAGTTGCTATCTAGGTGTTTGACAAATTGTCTGACTCAATTTTTAAAGCTAAACTATGACTATGTTTTATTTGCAGAATTCTCGACATGGCATCCAAACGTCATCGCAGCTCAGGGTCCGGGGCCGCTTCAACTTCCCCGCCAAAATTTGACAGCAGGCGTTTTGTTAGTGTTGCGGCTCAAGAACGCTACAGCCGCATGGCCACCCGCTCACTAGTCCCCGAACGGGGTCTCCGTCCCGATCAAAACAAGGATGGAGACATAGCGATGATGATTCTTGGCGTAATTTGAATTCGTCCTCATAAAACGACGACATAGCATGATGATTGCGGTGGTCAAAGAATTTTATGCCAACTTACTGAGCATGACCATTATGGGGTGTTTATCGGAGGTAAGGCAGTGGAATTTGGCGAGGAGGATATCAATGGGTGCTATCAACTACCCTTAGAGGGCCTTCATGATGAATATGCTCGCGCGCTAGTGAGTGATGGTAGGACTATGAAAAGATTATTAGGGGAGCTGTGTCAACCAGGGCACTACTTGGTCCATCCATGGCGTGGCGGCATGACCTTCCCATTGTCTCACCTCGATCTATATGGAAGGCATGGTATGCCTTCATATCTTGAAATTGATGCCCTGCACACATGTGAGTCACGTCACCAAAGAAAGGTCGTGCTATTATACTCCATCATACAAGGCCTACTGAATCGATGTCGGCCATCTTATTAAAGAATCGATGCTCGCGCATCTCATGGCCGGGACTATTGGGAGGGTTACCACATCCAAGTCCACGATCTGCGTCTTTATGTGCTAAGTTTGGGGTCAAATGGAAATCGACGAGATGATTCAAACTCCTATGCCGTGTTGGACCACAACTTGATCCGTCGTTATAAAGTATGGTCCGTTGGCGCTTAATCACCCAAGGGACCTGGGTTTCATTATCCCCCATGTTACGCCTCCACGAGCCCCACCACCTTAGGGCCCCCTCCCCACGGCCCCTCGACAACCGCTTTCATCGAGGTGTGGTCCCCGAAACGCCGGCGGGGAGATGGCACCGGTTTTACAACATTGAGTCCCAGAATGTGCGCTTATCTAACGCCAAGGCGTGATTTACAAGTATTTAGTCGACCAATTTGTCGCTGAATGCAATCGACCATCCGCACTCCATCAAGGCATTCCACTTAGCCATTTCCTCACGGCTCCTGATTCGCTAGTATTTCCCGTCCGATCAAGAGATGAAAGCGAGACGATGATGCTCCCAGAAGCATAAATTCGCCGTGGGGAAGTCCTCTGTTTTATTTTGACTTTTTTTTCGCATGAGGACATTGCTCTAGCTTAGTTTGGGGGGTGGTTACGCGTTTTATTTTCACCGATTGTAGTTATTATTAGTAAAGTTGCATTTAGGATTGCATGTTAATTCCAGTTTTTGAGAGTGCGCGATATATCTGGGGCCAATGAGGAAAGTAGAATTGCATGAACACGTCTAGTAAGGATTGTTGATTCGGTGATATGATTTTCGTGACTTGAATTGGATCTTTATCATTTGACATTGATATTATAAGAAGGCACTTGGAAATAAAACGACCATGTTAGCTATGATAGTTTAAATGGTTAGAGAATAGAGTTCTAAAGGGGATTCATGAGTGATATGGAAGAACAATTTGAATAACTAGATAAGAATTGAATTCATGCATAAACTCGAGTTTGGGGGAAACATTTGGAATATAAAAAAAAAAAAAAAAAAACACAAATGTTGAGTCTTGTGGTGGGTTGAGGGAACCACTCCCCATAAACACAAGCGTGAGATGGAGCGTAAAACGCACTCACCAACCATCTATAAATAAAAAAAAAATTAAAAATAAATAAAAATAAAATAAAAATAAAAAAATAAAAATATATATATATAAATAATAATGATAATATACAAGGTGACTAGTCTTGTTTGGGGCTGTGTTACTTGAGCAGCAAATGCATGAAAGGGTATCTTAAAACCTAGCGCCTCTAAGGTCTTAAATGGTGCAGGAGTCGTTGGTCGAAAGCTCGCTAAGGGGTAACTAATCGCTAGCCTAATGGGATGAGACATTACCACGATCATTTACGAGAAAACAAAATAAATAAATAAATAAATAAAAATAAAAATAAAAAATAAATATATATTCTAGTTTGACTGTTGAATTCGGGTAAGTGTTTTGAGTTCAGTTGAAACAAGTTTATTTGATGAGTTCTCAAGTTCACACTTTATGATGCCTACTAAGAAAGTTATTCTCTATCATATTTTTGTCTTTCATGGGTTCGCGTGGTCGTGGACTACGCACAATATCGGTAATAATGATTTAGATCCGTTGATTGTTGGGATATTGTCGATCTGTTTTTACATGAGGAATTAGCATGTTTACGTGATTTTCTGAGGCATATGGATATACATGAACTCTTGGATTGTTGGAATTACGAACATATAAATATAAATAGTTTGCATGTGCATGATGTTTAGTTTTGTTTGGTGATCTTAGGCTTTGTCGCATGAGGACACGCAACGATTTAAGTTTGGGGGTGTTTGATGAATGGGTAGTATACCCATAATTCGGATATATTTAGACTTAAATTATTGCATTCTTAAGTTATTTAGTAGCATTTTATTGTGTTTATATCTTATTTGGCGATTTGGAAGTTGGAAAGGCAATTATGGGAATTTCAAGCATTGAATGGCAAAGCTGTAATTTCAATGAAGTCAAGCCACGGTATTGAAATTTACTATCCTCGTGCCATGGTATACCGAGCCTCGTGAGCGTTAACCGGATTACGCGTTTGACTTCTGGTTGCCTATTAAGGGTTAATAATAAAACCTAATTGAAGGAGGATTGTGGGGACTATAAAAAGAAACTAATTCTTTGAATTAAAAGGAACCGATTGATTTGGCGGAGAGTATTGAAGGAGTTTTTTCCATTGAAGATTACAGGAGATTACTTGGAGCTTCAAGATTGGCTACAGAGTTCTTCTATTTCTCCTTATTTTTTATTTGTAATTCTTTAAGGATGATTTATCAACAAATAATGATTCTTATTTCCGTGATGAACTAATTCTTTAATTAAGATTTCAATTGAACCTTTTATGATTATGAATTAGTTATTCTGTCATTATAATTATCTATGTTGAAGTGGATTGTTTATCATGTTTTGATTTTAGTGATTAATTATTTGGCCAATAATTAGTGTGTTACTCTAGAAGGAATTGGGAGAGGAATTCTAGGGTTAGAACTAGACATGATGACATGTGACTCAGTTATTTACACGGTAAATAATTAGGTTTGTGAATTGAATGGAAATATCATTCACCGTATGTAACATATAAGGAATTGGGATGAAAGAGTTTAATCCAATTGTTTTGCATAGGAATATAGCAAGGTTAATCTGGGTTAAATAAAAGTCAATTGATCACTTGGAAGAGGGCTTTTGGCATTTGAAAATTCTGTTAACAATCCATGAGACATAGTAATTGGGATGATTAGATAAGCGATTTATAATTCATAATTGGGGATATTGAAGTCTTAATATTTACCTACTAGGAAGTCATTCACTCAAGTAATAGCTTAGTTAATTGTTTATCTTAGTGCAAAGATATCTTTAAGTGTTTAATTTTGAGTTAATAATTGAGTAAAATCGCAATTTCTCATTGTTTGAATAAAATTGAATTGATATAGTATTAGTAGTTGAAATTTATTAATTAGAATTCTGTAGAACGATACTCAACTTATCACTTTATTACTTGTTGACCACGTATACTTGCGTGCTGTGTGTAATTAGATTTTACTCAACACCTCATATGGAGATAGGAGAGTTGAGTCGATCTATTCGACGTCGAGTCATGGATTGAGTATTCCCCCAGGAGCATGTTCGTGTGACCCCGCAGGGCAGGCTGGGATGATGTAGCTTAGATGTTATGTATATAGATGCAGATGATACCCCTTTTGTTTATTAGGGTTATATGTTTGATGTAAACCTTAGAAAGTGTGAGGTTGTATATAAATATGATGTATCCTCATTTATGTGTATAGGGGAGTATATCTTTTGTTAGATCCCATCTTTTATGCTTTAAAATGGGATAGTTAGCATTTATAAAAATATGCCAAACATGTAAGTGTATGATGTTAAAATTTGGTATATAAATATAAATGCAGTATTATAATCATATGTTTGATTAAGTTTTGAGAATTAATTCAGTAAGCTGAATTGCAATCCAACATTTTGATTATATTATTGTTCGATTTAAAATTATGTATTATTATTTAAATACTAATAAGTTATGGCATATAATAAAATTCAAAGTATAATTTAAGTTTTTGTCTAAACAGAAAATGCCACCAAGATGGAGAGGAAGAGGAATACCGAGAACACAGAGAAATGTAATTGATAGAACAGAAACTGAAAATGAAAATAATGAAGGAGGTCAAGCAGACCCAATGCAAAACTTTATAGACATGTTAGCTCAAGCTATGCAAAATAGAGCACCAGTAGCTAGAAATCGACCAGATAATAGATTGGCAAATTTCAAAGACTTTGGAGCAGTCGGGCCGCCAGAATTTAAGGGAACCACAGACCCTATAGAATCTCAGACATGGATTAAGGAGATGGAAAAAGCTTTTGTTATCACCAGGGTAGCAGAGGAACACAAGATAGGTTTTGCTACATACTTGATGATAGGTGAAGCTAATTACTGGTGGGAGTCAAACTAGGCTAGAGCCAAAACAGAAGTAGTAACTTGGACAAGGTTTAAGGAGTTGTTCTTTGAGAACTATTTCTTGCCGAGTATGCAAGCCAGGATGGAAGTGAAATTTCTTGAATTGAAGCAAGAAAACATGACAGTTTCAGAGTATGCCGCCAAATTCAATGAGCTAGCAAGATTTGCACCACATCAGGTGGACACGGAGGCAAGAAAGGCGCGCAGATTTGAGAATGGATTGAAACCGTGGATATACAGAAAAGTGGGAGTTTTACAGATTAATACATTTTCAACATTGTTGGAAAAGACTATCATTGCAGAAAGTGGTAGTGAAGCGGTGTCCAAGTACAATAGGGAAAAGAACAAGAAGAAGATTGAAGGTGGAAATCAAGTGGAACAACAGTGGTGGTGGTAATAGCAAGAAACGCAAGTGGAACAACAGTGGAAACGATTCAGGAATGCAACAAGGGAATACACAATAGAAGAAACCAGTGTGTGCAAAGTGTGGAAAGAATCACTCGGGAGAGTGTATTAAAGTGAAAAATGTATGTTATAATTGTGGGCAAGGACATATGGCACCAAATTGTCCTAAGCCGAAGAAAGGTGGTTGGTTTTCTTGTGGAGGATCGGGACATCGATTCAAGGATTGTCCATTGAAGAATAATTCAGATGGAGGAAGTGGAAACAGAAGCAGCAACATAAAGTTAATAATTGGTGGGCCAACGCAACAGAGCAAGCCGACAGCCCGAACATTCAACATGACTGTGCAAGACGCAGTTGTATCAAAGGAGGTTGTGTCAGGTATTGTTCTGATCAATAATATAAATGCATATATATTATTTAATTCGGGAGCTACCTGTTCATTTGTGTCTGATGAATTTGCAAAAAGATTAAATTTACCCTGTGAAAAGTTAAAGAACCCAATGAATATAGAAGTTGCCAACAAAGAAGTGATCCATGTAGTGTTTATCCATAGAAATTGTTGTGTGGAAATAAAGGGACATAAGCTAAGCGTGAATTTGATTCCGGTATGCTTAGGAGAATTTGATGTTATCTTAGGGATGGATCGGTTGTTTAACCATGAGGCAGTTATAGATTTCCAGAAAAAGAGCATGCGGCTTAAGACACCAGATAAGTCTAAGGTTTTATTTTATGGTAGCAAGTTGCCAAGGCAAACAAGTTGTCTGACGATGATGCAGGCCAAGAGGATGTTACGAAAAGGATGCGAAGGTTATTTGGCTCATGTAGTTGATACACAGGTTGTGAATTTGGACATGGGGCAGATACCTATATGTAATGAGTTTGGGGATGTCTTTCGAGAAGAACTTTCGGAACTTCCTCCAGACAGAGAAATAGAGTTTGTGATTGATTTAGTATCGGGGACAGCGCCGATATCGAAAGCACCAAATAGGATGGCACCGGTAGAAATGAAAGAGCTAATGATCCAGCTACCGGAGTTGTTGGATAAGAAGTACATCCAACCTAGTGTATCTGTGAGACCCCAGATTTTATGAAAAAAGATTTAATTTTCTCGAAATATTTTTTTTAATATTATGGTGTGGATTTGAGATAATGTTATAGTTGTGGGTAGTATTTATAAATTTTGAAAAGTATGCAAGTTGTTGTATAATATTCGATTGGTCGGGGAATATTCTTTTTGTCGGGGAATATCCGTACGACGGTACAATCATTGGTGGACCCCACAACCGAATTATTGTCGGATTGAGAAAACAACAAAAATATTTTTATGAAAATAACGACGGAAGTTTTTCCGTTAACTGTTGAAACACCCATCGTTAAAAGTACAGTAATACGCGTGGTTACATAGTAGCACACAGTATTGATTATTGATGCTTACGTGATAAGTCACTCAGTTTTGTTTTATTGGTGTTATTAATGTAATAAAACAGAAAAACTTTTTATATAAAACAGAATACTTTTATAAAGTTATTCTATAAATAGAATATATTATATTCTATTATGCATAGTGTTGCATAATGTATCTGCATAATGTTTTGCATAGTAAAATCTTTTTTATATAAAGCAGAATACTTTTATAAAGTTATACATTTTATTAGACTATAATTAGAATATATTATATTTTATTACGCATAGTGTTTGCATAGTGTTCGCATAGTGTTTGCATAGTAAAATCTTTTATAAAGTTATTCGTTTTATTAGATTATAAATAGAATATATTATATTTTATTTAAAAGATTTTGTTTTAAATATGGACCGTCGATTAAAGTAAATCAATCTGGACCGTTCATGAGTTAATTTACTATGCGATCCATTCTTCTATAAATAGAAGCTCATTCATTCATTATTTCTTACGTAATTCACTGAAACTCTAGAGAGAGAAACTATAGAGAGAAAGAAGAAAAGTGTTCTGCTACTTCACTACTTCTATATCCAGCACTCTTCTTTCTAAGGTAAGGGATATTATTTGTTGTACTCGTAAAGGTATTATTTCTTTCTTATCATGAAGAGAACTTCTGTTATTCCATTTTTATTATTACATTGGAATAACTTTTTGTCTATGCAAAATCTTGCATACATGGTGAAATTCTTCTAATATTCCATTTTTTATTTATTCTATCGAAATATCCTCATCGTATGCGTTTACGCCTGGGACTGGTTCCATTATTTATTATTCTGTTGGAATATCACATCATGCGTTTATGGGACTGGTTCCATTATTTATTATTCGCCGTAGAATATCCCGTCTCGAATATCCGTCGAGCGTTCTGGTGGGACAGTTCCATTATTTATTATTACATTGGGAATAACATGCATGCGATGATCTATCACACACATGGTGAATCCTACGTTATTCCATTCTTTATTATTCTGTTGGAATAACCTGTCTATATGGATTACCACATGCATGGTGAATGCTCCTTTGTACTCATTCCTTATTAAATTGTGGAAATGATCTGTTTACGTGGAATTACCACATGGCGGGTGAAGATCCATTTGCAGTTTCATATATTCTATTATACTTAGTTGGTTAAAGTTTTGACTTCTATACTCCATGAAATTAGTGGAATATCCTTGATATTTGCGCTTCATCCAGTATCTTTTCATGGAAATATTGTTCTGAGCATTCTAGAATTTTACTCTACAAAGCAGTATAATGTTGATAATTTGGACGTTGTTGGTTCCTGGATAAATTAATTCTTGAACTTGTTTTATTGAATTATTATGTCATTGTCATCATCCTCATGTTTATATTATGTTGAAAGTCATCTGTGGCCTGTAGTGCATAGATGGACTTGGTATGATTATGACCGAGGAATTATTGGTATAATCATGTAGTAAGTTACAAATGATGTGGAAAAAGTCCTCATTGGCCCGTAGTGTATTGATGGGACGTTTTTTGGTATGATTATGGCTATGGATTCTCTTCTACCAAGGGTGCAAAGATGAATTGTTTTATGGCATGATCAGGACCGGTTGATGAAAACATGATTATCTTTGGCCCGTAGTGCATGGATAATTCGTGGTCGTGATACTAAAGAATATCCTTGGCCTATAGTGCAGGGATGATTTGATGATGTGGATTATTTATTAAGCTGAGTCTCAGTGATAAAAGTCATGAAAAACCTTTTTAAATCATAGAAGATATTAGATTTTATTCTGTACTTGACTCTTTTAATGGATTGCTTGTTCCACTGCAGTTAAACTTGATGTTTGTTATATTGTATCAGTTTAACACTGTTTAAGGCTAATGATAATTTATTCTACATTATCTTAGTCATAATATTTCTTACTGGGCTAGTTGAGCTCACCCTTTCTTTCACTGTTCTCTTCAGGAAATGAGAATATAGATGGGACGAGTCGGGGAACGGAGTGATAGACCAAATGATAGTATTAGTAGTCCTCACTATTCTGTTAAATAGTGTGACAATAAATGCATTGAGGACTTATTTTGAGTTTTAATGCTGTCTAGAAGACAATGTTTATATTAAAACCCACAGCTCATGTTGTATATTTAAGATTGTATTTGAATTTTGTACCATGTATTTGGCGACTCAAGATGGGTGATGTATACCTATTTTGGAGGCGTCACAGTTGGTATTAGAGCTTAGGGATATGATCCCTGGCTAGGATGTGAGAATAGAACTAGGAGGGGAGAAACGAGGAATTCCTTCACTAGTATGACCTACCTAACTTTATTTGATATTTAATTGGTCGGTCAGAGTATATGGATAATATGTTACATGTCAATTAACCTTTGTTTTGTGGTAGTATTTGCAAATGGCATCCGAAAATGTTGAAATAAGCAATGAAGCACATGAGACCGTTGAGACACCTTTAATAACTAACCAGGTTAATGTGATGTCAGACGAAGAAGAAATTAGAGATATCTACGTGGTGCGTGAAGAACTAATAGTTGCACCCGAGCTAGTTGCAGAGGTAGCAGCTGAGAGTGAGGAAGAAGAGGAACCTGAGGAGAATTTATTAGAAGAATTTTATGATCAAAATTTAGCATTACAAAATCGTATTCATGAGTTAGAAGAGCAGACTGAAGAACGGCAGGCGGTCGTGGAGCAAAGAGATGCAACCATTCAAAATTGTGTTACCCGATGTGCGATGCTTGAACTAAAGCACTCTTTGACAGAGTATAAGATATTAGATTTGGAATCGAGAATGCTATGATCAAAGTTCTGATGAAAGCAGAAACAACTGAACGAAGGAGAATAGATGATGCATGGGTAAAAGTCGCACGACGTGTAGATATTGTAGAAAAAGACGTCCGATCCAATAAAGCCAAAATAGATGAAATAGATTTTTCTTTTTGGACAACAATTGGGAGAATCCAACATCAAATTCAGAATTATCCTGTGCATAGCGGTTAACCCCAATTCGATATGGATCGGAGAATAATGATTCAAATCATGGATCAAGAATGTGAAGAAGCACTTAAGGGTGGAATGTACCCTATAACAAAGTCAAATCTAGTAGTTTAAGTGAGAGCGTTTGTCGAGGAACCCGAACGAAGTTATTACGGGTAAGTTAATGATAAACTCTTGAGAAGTTTATACCTTATTAGATACCAGTTCTACCCACTCTTTTATTTCACCTAGTTGTGTTCAATGTTTGAAATTAACTCTGTAGAAGTTAGATTTTGATTTATCTGTTGAAACTCAGTTGGGAGAAACCTTCGTTACATCCACTATTTATAAATCTTGTTTAATTCAAATTGACACTTTCACGTTACTTGTCAATCTTATCTCTTTGAAAATACTTGCCTTTGATGCGATTTTAGGAATCGATTGGTTAACTGCTCATTATGCTTTTCCTAAGGTTGTTAGCTTTCATATTCCTAACCAACCTGTTATGCAAATTCAAGCAACCAAACTACTAAAGTCAATCATTGTCATATCAAGCCATAATTAAAGTGCCCCGGTCCTTTCGTTGTTGACTTCCTTGTGTGGAATGCACCGAAGCCAGACTTTCTGTAAGTGACGTCGTGAATGAAGATGGCAAGTTGATAGGTAGCAATGTGAAGTACTATCCAAGTCTTTGATGAGGGTCACAACTTTGAATGATATTTCTATTGTTAATAAATTCCTGATGTATTCTTGAAGACTTTTTAGCCTACCCCTAGAGCGTGAAATCGAATTTTGTATTGACCCCAGTACAAAACCCATTTCTAAAACCCTTAAATATTTCTTCAACTAAAGCGAACGTAACATGCGCCAAAGACGTTGGCTCGAGCTGTTGAAGATTATGATCGTACCATGCAATACCATCGTAGGAAAAATGAACATGGTAGCTAACGCTTTGAGTAGAAGATCGTATGCGGTTACAAGTGAGAATATACGAACCCACGTGAAGATAACGAATATACGAGTAGAATCAACTTTAATCGATAAAGTTAAAGTCTCTCAAGCTACACACCCGGAGCTGATGAATGTGAAGAAGAAGGTTCAAGAGGGCGTTATTCTAGAAGCAAGAATCGACGAAGAGAGGAAATCTTAACCCTCGATTTAATTGGCCCATTTGAAATCCTCGATGAAGTAGGAACTGTGGCCTATAGACTCGTTTTTACCGCCAAGTATGTTGCGTGTTCGGAACGTTTTTTTTCGTATCGATGTTACGTAAATATGTGGACGACCGAACCACATTATTAAATTAGAACTAAACGATATAGTAGAAGATTTAACGTATGAGGAGATACGTGTTAAAATCTTGGATCGTATTCAACACTCAAATGTTATACCTCAAGAATTAGAATCTGAAATGAAGTCAAGGTATCTTCACCTCTTCGACATACCAGGTATGTACGTAAATTTCGAGGGCGAAATTTCATAAGGAGGGGAGATTGTGAGACCCCAGATTTTATGAATAAAGATTTAATTTTCTCGATTTTTTTTTTAATATTATGGTGTGGATTTGAGATAATGTTATAGTTGTGGGTAGTATTTATAAATTTTGAAAAGTATGCAAGTTGTTGTATAATATTCGATTGGTCGGGGAATATTCTTTTTGTCGGGGAATATCCGTACGACGGTACAATCATTGGTGGATCCCACAACGGAATTATTGTCGGATTGAGAAAACGACATAAATATTTTTATGAAAATAACGGAGGAAGTTTTTACCGTTATCTCTGTTGAAACACCGGTGTTAAAAAGTACTGAATGTCTGGTGTGGTTGCATAGTAGCACACAGTATTGATTATTGATGCTTACGTGATAAGCCACTCAGTTTTGTTTTATTGGTGTTATTAATGTAATAAAACAGAAAAACTTTTTATATAAAACAAAATACTTTTATAAAGTTATTCTATAAATAGAATATATTATATTCTATTATGCATAGTGTTTCATAGTAAAATCTTTTTATATAAAACATAATACTTTTATATTATATTTTATTATGCATAGTGTTTGCATATTGCCTTCATAGTGTTTGCATAGTAAAATCTTTTATAAAGTTATTCGTTTTATTAGATTATAAATAGAATATATTATATTTTATTTAAAAGATTTTTCTTTAAATATGGACCGTTAGATTAAAGTAAATCAATCTGGACCATTCATGAGTTAGTTACTATGCAGTCCATTCTTCTATAAATAGAAGCTCATTCATTCATTAGTTCTTACGAATTCACTGAAACTCTAGAGAGAAAGAAGAAAAGTGTTTTGTTACTTCACTACTTCTATATCCAGTACTCTTCTTTCTAAGGTAAGGGATATTATTTGTTATACTCGTAAGGGGTATTATTTCTTTCTTATTCATGAAGAGAACTTCTGTTATTCCATTTTTATTATTACGTTGGAATAACTTTTGTCTATGCAAAGTAATCTTCGCATACATGGTGAAATTCTTCTAATATTCCGTTCTTTATTATTTTGTTGAATAATAATATCTATCACGTTCTGTGGGACCTAGTTCCATTATTTATTATTTTGTCGGAATATCTTTGTTTGTGCGTTTCTACGGACGGTTCCATTATTTATTATTCTCGCTTGGAATATCACCGTCGGCGTTCTGTGGGACACGGTTCCATTATTTCTTATTACGTTGGGAATAAACACATGCATGCGATCTATCGCATGCACGCATGGTGAATCCTTACGTTATTCCATTCTTTATTATTCATTGGAATAACTTTTGTCTATATGGATTACCACATGCATGGTGAATGATCCTTTGTATTCATTCCTTATTAAATTATGGAAATGATGCAGATATCGTGGAATTACCGCATGGCGTGTGAAGTTCCATTTGCAGTTTCATATATTCTATTATACTTAGTTGGTTAAAGTTTTGACTTCTATACTCCATGAAATTAGTGGAATATCCTTGATATTTGCGCTTCATCCAGTATCTTTTCATGGAAATATTGTTCTGAGCATTCTTGAATTTTACTCTACAAAGTAGTATAATGTTGACAATTTGGACGTTGTTAGTTCCTGGATAAATTAATTCTTGAACATTTTTATTGAATTATTATGTCATTGTCATCATCCTCATGTTTATATTATGTTGAAAGTCATCTGTGGCCTGTAGTGCATAGATAGACTTGGTATGATTATGACCAGGGATTATTCGATTTAATCATGGTAGTAATGTTACAAATGATGTGGAAAAAAGTCCTCATTGGCCCGTAGTGTATTGATGGGACGCTTTTGGTATGATTATGGCTATGGATTCTCTTACGCCAAGGTGCAAAGATGAATTGTTTTATGGCATGATCGGGGAATGGTTGATGAAAATATGATTATCTTTGGCCGTAGTGTGTGGATGGATAATTCGTGGTCGTGATACTAAAGAATATTCTTGGCTCAGTAAAGAGAGATGATTTGATGATGTGGATTATTTATTGTTTGAGTCTCGTGATAAAAGTCATGAAAAACCTTTTTAAATCAATGAAGATAGTAGATTTTATTCTCTACTTGACTCTTTTAATGGATTGCTTGTTCATTGTGATTAAACTTGATGTTTGTTATATTTTATCGGTTTAACATTGTTTTAAGGCTAATGATAATTTATTTCGCATTATCTTAGTCATAATATTTCTTCTTGGGCTAGTTGAGCTCACCCTTTCTTTCTTTGTTCTCTTCAGGATATGAGAATATAGTTGGGACGAGTCGGGGAATGGAGTGATGGACCAGATGATAGTATTAGTAGTCCTCACTATTCTGTTAAATAGTGTGACAATAAATGTATTGAGTACTTATTTTTAGTTTTAATCTTTGTCAGAAGACAATGTTTTGTATTAAAACTCATGACTTCATGTTGTATATTTAAGATTGTATTTGAATTTTGTACCATGTATTTGGCGACTCAAGATGGGTGATGTATACCTATTTTTGGGGCGTCACAGTATATCCGTGGGGAGCACCAGTGTTGTTTGTAAAGAAGAAAGATGGTTCGATGAGGTTGTGTATGGATTATAGAGAGTTGAATAAGGTGACAATCAAGAACAAGTATCCGTTACCAAGAATAGACGATCTGTTTGATTAACTTAAAGGAGAGAGATGGTTTTCGAAGATTGACCTGAGAACTGGTTATCATCAGTTGAAGGTAAGGACGGAGGATGTACCAAAGACAACATTTAGAACTCGTTACGACCATTATGAGTTCTTAGTGATGTCATTTGAACTGACAAATGCGCCAGCTGCTTTTATGGACTTGATGATCAGAGTATTTAAACCGTATTTGGATAAATTTTTGGTTGTGTTCATTGACGACATTCTGGTGTATTAAAAGACTGAAGAGGAAAATGCCGAACATCTAAGGATTGTGTTGAAAACATTAAGAAAGGAGAAACTATATGCAAAATATTCAAAGTGTGAGTTCTGGTTGAAGCGAGTTCAATTTTTGGGACATGTTATTGACAATGAGGGAATTTCTGTTGATCCAGCTAAGGTAGAAAGCGGTGAAAAATTGGGGACAACCGAAGACTCCGACAAAGGTAAAAAGTTTCTTAGGATTGGAAGGATATTACCGGAGGTTTATTCAAGATTTCTCAAAGATAGCGACACCATTGATTAATCTGACGGGCTGTTAAGTATGTGTGGACGGAAAAATATGAACAAAGTTTTCAGGAATTGAAGCTACTAGTGAAGCACCTGTGTTATCTTTACCAGATAGTACGGGAGGTTTTACAGTGTATATTGACGCGTCACACAAAGGACTAGGATGCGTATTGATACAAAATGGTAAAGTCATTGCGTACGCGTCACGACAGTTAAAGGACTATGAGAAGGGATACCCTACCAATGATCTAGAATTGGTTGCGGTAGTGTTTGCCCTTAAGATTTGGAGACATTATCTCTGCGGAGAAAAGTGTGAGATATACACAGATCACAAGAGTCTGAAGTATATCTTTACACAGAAGGAGTTAAATATGAGGCAGAGGAGATGGTTAGAATTGATCAAGGACTATGATTGTGATATTCTATATCATCCGGGAAAAGCTAATGTAGTGGCAGATGCTTTAAGCAGAAAGAACAGAGAAAAATTGTTTGTATTGACAGAACAAGAAGAATTAGTAAGAGAAATTGAGAAAATGGAGTTGGAGGTGAAAAATTCGAAGGATTCGGATAGAGTAATAGAAATGGAAACAAGTCCAACTTTATTCGACAAGGTGCAAGAATCACAAGAAAATGATGAAGAATGTAGTAATATCAAGAAGCGATTAGCTGAAGGCGAGGAGTTGAAGTATAAGATTGATGGCACTGGATTGCTAAGATTTTAAGGACGAGTATGGGTACCTGCAGTTCCAGAGTTAAAAGAAGAGATTTTATAAGAAGCGCATAGTACGAGATATTCGATACACCCGAGAAGCATGAAGATGTATCAAGATTTGCGTCAACATTATTTGTAAGACCCCAACTTTTATGAATTAAGATGAATTTTTTATAAATATCATTTTTGAATATTAAGGAGTGAATGTGATATAATGTTATAGTTGTGGGTAATATTTATAAATTTTACAAAGTATGCAAGTTATATTATATTCGATTGGTCGGGGAATATTCGTTTTAACAGGAAATATTCGTACGACGAGACAATCATTGGTGGACCCCACAGTGGAATTATTGTCAGAGTTAGAAAATGACAGAAATATCTTTTTATAAAATAGTAAGCGGAAGTTTTACCGTTAACTCGTTAAAAAATACCCGGTGATGAAAAGTACGATAATACGCGTGGTTGCACAAAGAGAGCACACGTTATTGATTATTGATGCTTACGTGAGAAGTCACACGTTTTGTTCAATTATTGCTCTGATGAATTCTTGCATAATATCTCACGTTATTTGATTCAATTATTGTCAATATTTTATATATTATTAAATCAATAATTGAGACGACAAAGTTATTAATATTATTAGTTTCAATATTGACGATGTCTAGAAGTTCTGTCAAGGAGAGGTTTGGTCACCTAATTGCGCGCCAATAGGGAGAAATCCTTATTGAAAAGCCCCCTCTTTCCTGGGAATGACCTAGTTGTTGAATATTGTGAATTATAATAATGATGATAAATGTTGTTAAAAATATTGAGGTGATTTTTATGAAGTATTTGTTGTAAATATTGGCATATTATTTGGACCCCTATTTACCCATTTTTCAAAATTGTCGGTGGAAAGTTCTCAGTTTTGGTATATATATATATATTTAAAAAGGAATCTGGGGAGGGAGGGGGAAACCAAGTCACTCCCATGACTTTGGTTAATGATTGTATATATATATATATTATAATAAGTTTTGTTTTTTATGAAAAATAGAATATATTATATTTTATTTAAAGTTTTTGTTTTATTAGAATATTTTATTGCATAGTGCTGCATAGTAAATCAAAATTTTCAAACGTTCGACCGAAGGAATTGTCCGTGAATTCATTTCCCTGTGCGTCCGTGATTTTCAAAAATCAAATAGTATCATTTATATTCTCCTATAAATAGGATGCTTAGTTAGAATTGAAAATCACACCAGAATCAGAGAATTCTTCTTCTATAATATTGAGCGTATTTCTTTAGAGTTTTAGAAAGCTTTGAGCGTAGAAAATAGTGAAAGTTTTCTTCAAGAATATCCCCGCTATACCAGTTGGAATACTCTTCTTTTCAAGGTAAGGGATATTATTTTTATTCAATATTCGCTTGAAATAATATTTTCTTCCATACTCTGTAGTATGTAAGTAATATTATTTCGTTTCAGATTTCAAATTCTATACTCATTTGGTTAAAGTTTTGGTTTCTATACTCCATGAAATAAGTAGAATATCCTTCATATTTGTGTTTCATCCAGTATCTTTTCATGGAAATATTATTCTGAGCATTCTTGATAAGTTTTAACTTTTTCATACCGGAGTACTATTCACGGGATTACTATTCCCAAATTACTATTCATGTGGTACTATTCACTCGAGTACTATTCACCCAGGGTACTATTCATGATAAAAATTGATTCGTTATCGGTCCAAATTATTTTTTATACAATATTATTCTTGAATTTTACTCCACAAAGTAGTATCACGTTGACAATTTGGACATTATTGATTTCTGGATAAATTAAATTATAAATCTTTAAAAATTTATCCTTGAACTTGTTTTATTGAATTCTTATATCATTGTCATCATCCTCGTGTTTATATTATGTTGAAAGTCATCTGTGGCCTATAGTGCATAGATGGACTTGGTATGATTATGACCAGGGATTATTCGGTATAATCATGACCGAATGTTACAAATGATGTGGTAAAAGTCCTCATTGACCCGTAGTGCATTGATGGACAGTTGTTGGCATGATCATGACCATTGATGAAAACACAAATATCCTTGGCCCGTAGTGCATGAATAATTTGTGGTCGTGATACTAATGAATATCCTTGGCCGTAGTGCAGGGATGATGTGGATTATTTATTAAGCTGAGTCTCAGCGATAAAATTGTTGATAAACTTTTTAAATCATAGAAGATAGTAGATTTCATGTTCTACTTGACTCTTCTAATGGATTGCTTATTCCGCTGCAGTTAAACTTGATGTTTATTATATTTTATCAGTTTAACACTGTTGAAGGCTAACGATAATTTATTTTGCATTATCTTAGTCATAATATTTCTTACTAGGCTAGTTGAGCTCACCCTTTGCTTTCATTGTTCTCCTCAGGAGTGACGGTTCAGATGATATCATTAGTAGTCCTCACTATTCTATGAAATAGTGTGACAATAAATATAATGAGGACTTATTTTGAGTTTGAATACTGTCTAGAAGATAATATTTGTATTAAAACTCACAGCTCATGTTGTATAATTAAGTTTGTATTTATATTCAGTACCATGTATTTGGCGACTCAGAATGAGTGATGTATACCTATTTTGGGGGCGTCACAGTTGGTATCAAAGCTTAGAGATATGATCCTGGCTGAGATGTGAGACAAGAACTAGGAGGGGAGAGACGGGGAATTCCTTCGCTAGTATGACTTACCTAAGTTTATTGGGTATTTAATTGGTCGGTCAGAGTATAGGGATAATATGTGATATGTTAATTAACCCTTGTTTTGTGGCAGTATTTTAAAATGACATCCGAGAATGTTGAGAATAACAATGGAGCACATGATACCGTTTAATCACCAATGATCAATAACCAGGAAAATGTGCATCAGAAGGTAACAATCCTCATGCAAACAACAACACCGACCAAATGATGAATGACAAAATGTTTAGGGATTTTCTGATAAGTGGATTTTATATACAATTATCCGGTATCTTTTACTTGAATTAGTTGCTTATATTCATGTGTCTTAGTTACTTTTCATGCATTTTGTGTTCATTTTGTAGGTATTATGTTTGGGAGCGGTGTGAGCGATTATTGGTAATGAAAAGTAAAAAAATGCAAAGAAAAGGCAATCCGGACATCATTTGGGCTTTCATGTTTACTTCATGTGTTGGTTTGGAACTTAGCTTACAGTGTAGAGTGTCTTCATATCTTTCCGGAACATCTTGAATCGCTCTAATCAGAGTTCGGGTGTAGGAGTTATGATCGTTGTACCAACGGATGTCAGACTTCGCTGTTTTGGTTCGCCATTTTCAGAGCAGTCCCTTCCATCCCAATTTCAACCTTCATTCGGCCATAATTTCTCAATCATCAAAGAAGGAAAGTTGTAGAGCTCGTCGATATCTTCGATTTGATAGGTGGAAGGTCCCGTTACTCTTCCCGGATCAAAAGTTATGGCCATTTTACCAGAGCACTGCCGCAAGAAAATCACAAGGGCGCTGAATTGAATTCCTCACACATGACTTATGAAGAGTAAAAAAGACGCAATTTTCAGCTTTCACGCGGGCGCGCCCAACTTAGGCCAATTCTTGCTGGCCGCACACGACTTAGTCTTGAGCAACGACTTTTCATTAAACAGTGCAATTGACGCGTAACGAAGAGAGGGATTCAATTAGGGCTTATATATTAGACTTATTTCCATGATGTAAAGGATATTCCACCCCTTGGGGGCTGAAGCTATTGTCTTCTTCTCTCTTTAATTTCAATAATAGAATAGAGTAGATTAGTATTGGTATTTTCTAGAGTTGATTGGATTGGAGACTTGAAGCAATTGGAAATCATTAGAGATTCAACCTTGGCTCAAGAGAACAGATTTGTACTACAATTCTTTATCCTTATTCTCTCTTTGATTGCTTATTGTATCTTATGTGTTGGGCTTCGGCACAGAAACGCACAGCGGAAATTAAAATTTTAAAGCAATTTCCGAAACCCTAAAATAGGATCCATGCGAAAATCAATTAATTCAGAGGTTTAGAGATTATACCAGATATAAACAAAAACGAGAATCTGAAACCGATTGCGCCTCGAATCTCCAATGCAATACAAACCGATTGCGCCTACTACAGTATCCATACGAACGCCGCATCTAACCGTCGAACGATTCTCGCAATAAGAAGGACTTGCGGTACTAGCCACCAAAAGGAATGGATTTAAAACTGTTTTCTCTAGTCTCTCTCTAATAGCGGCTAGGGTTTTTCAATTATGATATCTTACCCTAAGTAGTATATATATATCATATATATAGTAGTTAAAAGGAATTAATCAAATCAAAACCTAATTTTATAAAATCCGAATTTATATATATATATATCTCTTAATTAAGTCTTACTTAATTAATATACATATATACAAATTATCCTTTTAATTTAAATTAAGTGATTTAAATACTATTAATCATATTAATATATTTAAATCCTTAAAATTTAAATTAATTCCCTTTAAATAACGTTCATGTGTGTGTGACCCTATAGGTTATTATTACGTTGGCAATAATTTTAAAATCATATTATAAAATTATAAGCAATGTGAATGGCATCTAGTAATGCATTCTCGCTACCCAAGTAATAATAAGATCGATGATTCGATGCAACCTTTTCGTGACCAATGTTTCAATGTAATTTAATCCTTTTAACCTTAATATCCTAGATTAAACTCGAGTCATGGAATGTGTCATACTCTTCATAATTTAATGAAGTTTTCTTGATCAATGAATAGACTATATGAAACAAATCACTATTTGAGCATGGCCATGCATTTCATAGTCCTACTCAATCAAGAGGCCTATGGATATCACCCATAATATATAGGATGGTTAAATTCCATCTAGATCACTCATATTTCTCACACGATTAATGATGAACCCCATAATCACGTTTATAGTCCACCCTATTAAAGGTGACATTTGATGATATCAAAGTACATAAATTCTCGTGTAGTAATATAGCGATTTGTGCTCTGGAGGACCATTACATCATTGTCACTATGAGAATTGCTAATGACACTTCGCATAATGCTCCATATAGAATTCTCATGGTGGGTACGCCCAAAGACATCGTTCTCAACATGTACCTATGCATTGACTTAATATCTCATATATTTATGACCAATGAGATTTGGTCATCATCAATCCACATACTAGTCTCAATGCATCGTTGTTGTCCCATCGCCAATGATACTCGATTAGGGACATTTAAGAACACCGATACTAATGGTAATATATAATCTCATGTTCAAGTCACATACTTGAAACTATATAATTTGTATCACTATTCTAAGGAATTTTATTATGTTAACAATTATATTACGTTGATAAATAAAACCATAATAAAATCATATATTTATTCAATCAAATATAATATCAAAACGTTAAGCAATTATATCAAATAATTGGCCTCAGGGAATAAACTCTAACAGTCTCCCACTTGCACTAGAGCCAATCACTCATGTATCTAATACCCATGGAACTAGTGTGACCGTCGTTAGCCTTCTGTGATGATAAAGCCTTGGTTAGTGGATCCGAAACATTATCATCTGTCAGCACTCTTCTTATATGTACATCTCCTCTATCAATGATTTCACGGATGAGATGGTACCACTTTAAGTATATGCTTGGATCGTTGGTGAGATCGGGTTCCTTAGCTTTGCAATGGCTCCATTATTATCACAAGATAGAGCAACCGGATCAACAATGGTTGGAACAACACCAAGTTCGATGATGAACTTTTAATCCATCTGACCTCCCTTGGCCGCACTAAAAGCAAAGAATATACTCACCTCTGTTGTAGAATCACTCATCGCTCTTGCTTGAACTTTTCCAAATTAACAAAGACCACCATTAAGGCAAAACACAAAACCCGATCGAGACTTATAGTCATCATTGTCGGTCGAAACTACCATTTGTGTAACCCTTTCTCGCTAGTTCGTCTTCACCTCCATATACCAAGAATGAATCCTTAGTCCTTTTCGTGTACTTGAGGATATTCTTCGATCAGCGTCCGATGACCTTCACCGGATTCATTTCAGTATCTGCGTCATGCTCAAAGCATACGAGACATCCGGACGAGTACATATCATTGCATACATGATAGATCCAATTCAAGCATAAGGGATCTTTCTCATACGCTCCTCATCATCTTGTGATTTAGGACATTGGGCCTTAGAGATCTTTACACCATGAGTCACGGGTAAGTTTCCTCTTTTCGCCTCTTGCATCTTTGAACTGCTTTCAACACTTTATCGATATATGTACTTTGACTTAGGCCGAGCATTTTCTTGATCTATCTCTATAGATCTTGATACCTAAAATGTAGGCGACATCGCCCAAATCTTTTCATGGAGAAACATTTTCCTAACCATGTTTTTACTGACACTGTAAGGAAGGAATGTCATTCCCAATAATTAATATGTCATCAACATATAATACTAGGAATACAATGTGACTCCCACTAACCTTCTTATATACACAAGGTTCATCTTCATTTTTAATAAAGCCAAATTCTTTGACTCGCTTCATCAAATCGAAGATTCCAACTCGAGAGGCTTGCTTCAATCCATAAATGGATCATTGCGACTTACATACCTTTCGGCATCCTTTGGAGTGACAAAACCCTCGAGTTGTGTCATATACACATCCTCAAGGAGATTTCCGTTAAAGAAAGGTTTGACATCCATCTCGCCGATTTCGTAATCATAAAAAGGCTGCTGATAGCAAGTAAGATCCGACGGATTTAACCATTGCCTTTGGAGAGAAGGTTTCATCATAGTCAACACCTTGAATTTGTTTGAAACCTTTTGCTACCAAATCGGCCTTTATAGGTTTGTACATTACCATCCATGCTTCGGTTTTCTTCTTGAAAACCCACTTGCACCGATTGGTTTTACCCCTTCTGGTGGATCAACCGAAGTCCATACTTGGTTAGATATACTTGAGTCCATCTCGATTTCATGGCTTGAGCCATTTCTCGAATCTGGTCCATTCATAGCTTCTTGGTAGAAGCGAGGCTCATCTTGATCTATGAGCATCACATCGCCGTTTTTGAGTCACAAGATATCCATAATATCTCTCGTGCTCTTGGCGTGTCCTACTAGATCTCTGAATGACTTGTGTAATTTGAGAGTTCACTTTCCACAATTGCTTGTGGTTCCTCGCTCATGTTCCAACTTCAGTTCAATGATATTTTGTGGTTCTCGAATTTCTTGAGTTCTACTTTCCTCCCAATTGTTTCCTTTAGAGACAAATTCTCTTTCTAGAAAAATACCGATTCGAGCAACAACCACTTTGTTCTCGGAAGGTTTGTAGAAATAATACCCTTTTGTTTCCTTTGGGTATCCCACAAAATTACATTTGTCGATTTGGGTCCGAGCTTGTCGTAATTCGGACGCTTTTACGAATGCCTCGCAACCCCAAATCTTCATGAACGATATACTAGGACGCTTCCAGTCCACATTTCATATGGTGTCTTCGAACCGTCTTTGTAGGAACACGGTTAAGTGTGAATACAAATTGTCTCTAGGGCATGACCCGAAGCTTATTGGAAGATCTGCGATGACTCATCATTGATCGTACCATGTCCAACAAGGTTCGATTCCTCCTCTCGGATACACCATTCCATTGCGGTGTTCCGGTGGAGTGAGCTGTGATGTAATACCACACTCCTTTAGAAGGTCATCAAAGTCTTGGCTTAAGTATTCACCTCCTCGATCGGATCGAAGGGCTTTTATGCTTTTGCCAAATTGGTTTTGAACTTCATTCTTGAATTCCTTGAACTTTTCAAAGGATTCGGATTTGTGTCTCATAAGATACACATATCCATATCTACTAAAGTCATCAGTAAATGTAATGAAGTAATAAAACCTACCTCTTGCTAACGAACTCATGGGTCCACATACATCACTATGTATAAGTCCCAATACATCGCTAGCTTGCTCAATCGTGTCCGATGAAAGGGCTTTAGTCATCTTGCCTAATAAACAAGACTCGCATTTCTCATATGATTCAAAATCAAATGAATCCACGAACCCATCTTTATGGAGTTTGGATATGCGTTTCTCATTTATATGGCCTAAACGACAAAGCAAGGAGATATGTCGGATTTGAATCATTTGATTTAAATCGTTTTGTATTTATGTTATAGATAGGCATTTCTAAATCAAGAATATAGAGGCAGAGTTAAACAATTGTGCAACACCATAACAAATATCATTTAAGTAAAACAAACAACGATTGTTCTTTATTATAAATGAAAAACCTTTCTTGTCCAAACAAGAAAGCGAAATAATGTTTTTTGCTTATAGCGGGCACAAAATAACAATCTTCTAATTCTAAAACTAGCCCGGTGGGCAAAGATAAATGATAAGTTCCTACGGCCAAAGGCAAAAGAACTTTTGCTCTATTTCCAACTCGTAGGTCAACCTCTCCTTTCGCTAAAGTTCTACTTCTTGAGTCCCCGCACATTAACACAAATGTGAGAACCACATCCAATATCCAATACCCATGATGTAGAAGTAGATAAGTTGACTTCTATAACATATATACTTGAATCAGAAGTCGTACTTCCTTTTCTTTTCTTCACTTCATCCAGATAAGCATGACAGTTCCTTTTCCAGTGTCCATGTTTTCCACAGAAGTGACATTCACCTTCTTTAGCCACCCCACCTTTAGGTTTTAAAGCCTGTTTGGTTTTGGAATTGGGTTTGGCAAAAGATTTAGATCCTATCTTCTTTTTGCCTTTCCAATTTCCCTTAGCATTCCCTTTTGCACCATCATTATGGGGAGCGGGTCTCGCCTTTTCATGTTGTTCTCGGCAGGTTCTTAACATGCTCAACAACTCAAGAAGGGGTTTCTCAATTTCATTCATAAGATAGTTCATAACAAATTGAGAGTAGTCATTGTTCAAAGATTGCAAAACAAGGTCGGTTTGGGCTTCCTGAGTGATTGGAAAATCCAACCTATCAAGGTACTCAATATACCCAATCATTTTCAAAGACATGTGGACCAACCGGATCACGTTCACCCATTTTGCGTTGATACAACGCCTTGCTTGTATCATACCTCTCTGTCGAAAGCATGCCCTTTGAACAATTTCTTGAGATGCTCGATCATCTCATAAGCATCCATCAACTCATGTTGCTTCTGAAGCTCAGCGTTCATGGTTGCTAGCATGATACAACTCACATCCAGAGCATCATCTTGATGCTTCTTGTAAGCATTATGCTCCTGACGTAGTGCGATGATGTATTTGGTGCAGGAATGGGCCCATCAAGGACATATAGCTTACGCTCTTGTTTGAGGACAATCCTCAAGTTCTATGCCGGTCAAGGAAATTAATTCCACTTAGCTTATCCTTTTCAAGGTGATCGTAATGAAAGACTATTTGTGTTGTTGTTGTTTGCCATTTGATATCTACAATTTATAAGTGCAACAATAATAAGTCAAATTACGAGTTGATATTATATAATTGATAATAGTACATTCAAAATATACCTCCCACTATTTTATTCAAATTAATAGCCCTCACCATTAATTAGGAAAGCATTTTCTATTAAATCTTTCTAGTGAGCCAAGATCCATATTTCATTATGCCTTAAGTTAGCTTTGGCTATTCTCTCAAAACATAATTATTTAGGTAGACAACCCTTTGTCAATTATATCATATATAACTCCAGGATAGTTTGGTAAACAACATTTGTTTCTAGTCCATCTAATGGTACCAACCAAACTCTATGCCTCTAAGTCCACAATCCTATTGAGATAACTTAGTTAAGTCGGGCCCAATGATTTTAATAGTTTGGATATCACAATTATCCTATCGCATCTTACCTAGATAAATAGGGTACTTTGCTTTGGCAAACCTACATCTATTGATCAAGGTCTAGATGAGTGTTATTCATTGGAAGGCATCGATTTAGACTTAATAATTTAATGAGGATTTTATTAATTTAGATCTCACCAATTTTAATCTTGTTAAGCATGCACATTATTAATCATATCATATCATATACAAGCATAAATAAAGTGCAAAATTAAATGTGTCACAGTTATGGCCCAACCCACTGTCAATCTTTTCAAGCTAATGAAAGATTAAAGGTCAATCTAAGGTGGTAAAAGATCTTAAAATAAATAACATTCTTGGATCTTCCTCTAGCATGCGCCTCCTCTCCATCATCATCTTTCCATTGTGTTCTCCATCTTGACATCTTCATCAATTACAGATTATTACATGACATAAAGAAACCTCGAGTTACATTCGAGGGGATTTAGATGAGAAGAGAATATTACATTAGAATTTATAGAAAGGCACGACATGCAAGCCAGTATTTCAAAACCAAAACCACTAACCTATGGGTCAAAAGGCCATAATCTGCACCATGCATATCACAATAAGCACATAACAATTTATATATAATTAAAAAAACTATATATAAAATATAGGGACACGACCATCGTGGCGCCACGACGGGGTCTCCTGGCAAGTGGGTCCTATTGATCGATCATGGTATGGTGGTGGTCTCACCGACCGGTCAATGAAGTGGTTTGGGCAAATACCGAAAAAAATTTGAACTACATTCTCAGATTGCAGATTTTTTCCATCTGAATCTCAAATAGTTTTAATCATACATTTTAATCCACCAAAACACCCATAATAACAAATCATATATGTCCAATTTCGATTTAATCATATTAAAACGAATAACAGTACACCCAGAATTTATCATATATTTCCAATTTCGATTAATCATATTAAAACGATTCTTCATGCTTCTAATCCGATTAGAATAGTTATATTGTTATTCCACCGATTAAAGATACGATTAAATGTAAAAGATCATCATATATATTACCAGAATACACAAACAACGGAATATCATATATTCAATTTTATATCGGTAAACATGCATCATCATATATCATATATATCGAATACAATTAAAACACGTAATCTGAATTAATCTTTTCGCAAGTAGCTCTGATACCACCGCTGGGCTTTGAAGATTTAAACGCACAAATAAAATTAAAATTTTAAAGCAATTTCCGAAACCCTAAAATAGGATCCATGCGAAAATCAATTAATTCAGAGGTTTAGAGATTATACCAGATATAAACAAAAACGAGAATTTGAAACCGACTACGCCTCGAATCTCCAACGCAATACAAACCGATTAGGTGCTCTCTACCAGATATCACATTTAACGCCGCACGAACCGTCGAACGATTCTCGCAATAAGAAGGACTTCATGGTACTAGCCACCAAAAGGAATGGATTCTCAAACTGTTTTTCTCTAGTCTCTCTCTAAGAAATGCTAGGTTTTTCAATTATGATATCTTACCCTAAGTAGTGCTATATATCATATATATAGTAGTTAAAAGGAATTAATCAAATCAAAACCTAATTTTATAAAATCCGAATTTTATATATATATATCTCTTAATTAAGTCTTACTTAATTAATATACATATATACAAATTATCCTTTTAATTTAAATTCGTGATTTAAATACTATTAATCATATTAATATATTTAAATCCTTAAAATTTAAATTAATTCCCTTTTAAATAACGTCTATGTGTGACTTACATAGGTTATTATTACGTTGGCAATAATTTTAAAATCATATTATAAAATTATAAATGCGAGTTGCATCTAGTAATGCATCATCGCTACCCAAGTAATAATAAGATCGATGATTCGATGCAACCTTTTCATGACCAATGTTTCAATGTAATTTAATCCTTTTAACCTTAATATCCTAGATTAAACTCGAGTCATGGAATGTGTCATACTCTTCATAATTTAATCTCGAGTTTTCTTGATCAATGAGTAGACTATATGAAACAAATCACTATTTGAGCATGGCCATGCATTTCATAGTCCTACTCAATCAAGAGGCCTATGGATATCACCCATAATATATAGGATGGTTAAATTCCATCTAGATCACTCATATTTCTCACACGATTAATGATGAACCCAATAATCACGTTTATAGTCCACCCTATTAAAGGTGACATTTGATGATATCAAAGTACATAAATTCTCGTAGTAATATAGCGATTTCGTGGTCTGGAGGACCATTACATCATTGTCACTATGAGAATTGCTAATGACACTTCGCATAATGCTCCATATAGAATTCTCATGGTGGTGGGTCCGTCGAAAGACATCATTCTCTAACATGTACCTAGCATTGACTTAATATCTCATATATTTATGACCAATGAGATTTGGTCATCATCGATCCACATACTAGTCTCAATGCATCATTGTTGTCCCATCAACAATGATACTTTCATCAAGGACATTTAAGAACACTAATACTAATGGTAATATATAATCTCATGTTCAAGTCACATACTTGAAACTATATAATTTGTATCACTATTCTAAGGAATTTTATTATGTTAACAATTATATTACGCAGTAAATAAAACCATAATAAAATCATATATTTATTCAATCAAATATAATATCAAAACATTAAGCAATTATATCAAATAATTGGCCTCTAGGGCATAAACTCTAACATCATGATGTGTCTTCAATATGTGGATAATAGCATTAATTCAATTATGACTTAACTTCTATTCTGAGATTGCAATGGATTCTATGGATTAGTTATTTCTGATATGTTTCATTGTTAACCTTATTGATTGTTATGGGATTGTCTATTAAGATTCATGCTTATTTGCTTAGTTGATTGGCCATCAATTACTGTGATAACCCATATGAACTTGAAAGTCGAAGTATGGGTTTAGATATGATCTTGATAGCTTGTGATTGTATATTCTACGTTGTGATGGGATGTATGATTTGTGCTTAGGATAGACATATACCGAAGCACTACTCGTAGTTAATTGAGAACTTGGAATTAAACCCTAATTATTTGTAAATCACATAGACATATAGTGATTTAGGTAATGTGGGTGTTCATGTGTATTATTTCAATTGTGGATTATATGTGATATGGGTATGGGTATGGTGCATTGAAATATGGCTATACGTTACTTTAGTGTTCTCGAGTAACAAACCGGTACAATTAGTTTGGCTTAACATGAAATGTATGGATTTGAATGAGTCAATAGATGAAATTGTAATCTCAGGTCTTCGTTATCTAGTCTCACTCTAGAAGTAGTTAGGTTTATTTAATTTCATAGTTTAAATATAAAATATATTGTCATTCGTTTAAATAAGATTGAAATGGTTATGGGCTAATACTTGGTGAACTTTATTAATTAATTCTCCATGGGAACGATACTTTACTTACTCTTTATTACTTGTTGACCACGTATACTTGCGTGTTGTGCGTAATTAGATTTTACCCAACAAGTTTTTGGATAATAGCATTAATTCAATTATGATTTAAATACTATTTTGAGATTGCAATGGATTAGTTTAATCTGATATATTTCATTGTTAGACTTATTGATTTCTATGGGTTTGTCTATTAAGATTCACGCTTAATTGCTTAGTTGATTGACCATCAATTACTGTGATAACCCATATGGACTTGAGAGACGAAGTATGGGTTTAGATCTGATCTTAATAGCGTTTGATTGTATATTCTACATTGTGATAGGATGTATGATTTGTGCTTAGGATAGACATATAACCGAAGCACCACTCGTAGTCAATTGAGAACTTGGAATTAAACCCTAATTATTTGTAAATCACATAGACATATAGTGATTTAGGTAATGTGGGTGTTCATGTGTATTCTATCAATTGTGGATTATATGTGATATGGGTATGGTGCATTGAAAGATGGCTATACTTTACTTTAGTGTTCTCGACTAACAAACCAGTACAATTAGTTTGGCTTAACATGAAATGTATGGATTTGAATGAGTCAATAGATGAAATTGTAATCTCTGGTCTTCGTTATCTAGTCTCACTCTAGAAGTAGTTAGGTTTATTTAATTTCATAGTTTAAATATAAAATATATTGTCATTCGTTTAAATAAGATTGAAATGGTTATGGGCTAATGCCTGGTGAACTTTATTAATTAATTCTTCGTGGGAACGATACTTTACTTACTCTTTATTACTTGTTGACCACGTATACTTGCGTGTTGTGCGTAATTAGATTTTACTCAACAAGTTTTTGGCGCCGTTGCCGGGGAATTATTTTAATAATTTTTGCCAACATTAATTTCTCTCTTTTCAGGAACCATGGGTGACTTTTCTTATCAATGGCCTTATGCAAATAGGACTCAACCAAGGGACATAAGCACTGAGGGACTCAATGTATTTTCTACATTGTCAGCACAAATTGCAACACTTTTAGAGAGGTTGGATATTCTTGCAGCCCAACGCACTCGAGAGATAGTAGTTACATGTGAATACTGTTTAAATAAAATAAAATGTTTAAATTAAGACTAATTTGATTGAAATTAATGTTGGCAAAAATTATTAAAATAATTCCTCGGCAACGGCGCCAAAAACTTGTTGGATAAAATCTAATTACGCACAACACGTAAGTATACGTGGTCAACAAGTAATAAAGAGTAAGTAAAGTATCGTTCCCACGGAGAATTAATTAATAAAGTTCACCAAGTATTAGCCCATAACCATTTCAATCTTATTTAAACGAATGACAATATATTTTATATTTAAACTATGAAATTAAATAAACCTAACTACTTCTAGAGTGAGTCTAGATAACGAAGACCTGAGATTACAATTTCATCTATTGACTCATTCAAATCCATACATTTCATGTTAAGCCAAACTAATTGTACCGGTTTGTTAGTCGAGAACACTAAAGTAAAGTATAGCCATCTTTCAATGCACCATACCCATATCACATATAATCCACAATTGATATAATACACATGAACACCCACATTACCTAAATCACTATATGTCTATGTGATTTACAAATAATTAGGGTTTAATTCCAAGTTCTCAATTGACTACGAGTGGTGCTTCGGTATATGTCTATCCTAAGCACAAATCATACATCCCATCACAACGTAGAATATACAATCACAAGCTATCAATATCAAATCTAAACTCATACTTCGTGTTTCAAGTTCATATGGGTTATCACAGTAATTGATGGCCAATCAACTAAGCAAATAAGCATGAATCTTAATAAACAATCCCATAACAACCAATAAGGTTAACAACAAAACATATCAGAAATAACTAATCCATAGAATCCATTGCAATCTCAGAATAGAAGTTAAGTCATAATTGAATCAATGCTATTATCCACATACTGAAGACACATCATGCAATACAATAAGCAATCAAAGAGAGAATTAGGATAGAGAATTGTAGTGCAAATCTATTCTCTTGAGCCAAGGTTGAATCTCTAATGATTTCCAATTGCTTCAAGTCTCCAATCCAATCAACTCTAGAAAATACCTACACTAATCTACTCTATTCTATTATTGAAATTAAAGAGAGAAGAAGACAATAGCTTCAGCCCCCAAGGGGTGGAATATCCTTTACATCATGGAAATAAGTCTAATATATAAGCCTTAATTGAATCCCTCTCTCTGTTACGCGTAAATTGCACTGTTTAATGAAAAGTCAGCATTGGTCAGCACCCGAAGTCGCGCGGCCACGCAAGAATTGGCCTAAGTTGGGCACGCCCGTGCGAAAGTTGAAAATCGCGTCTTTTTGATATTGTAAGTCGCACGGCCGCGGGTGATTTTCTGCTGCAGTGTGCTCTGGTAAAATGGCCATGACGTTTAATCCGGGAAGAGTTATGGGATCTGCCACCTATCAAATCGAAGATATCGACGAGATCTACAACTTTCATTCTTTGATGATTGAGAAATTATTGTGGAATGAAGGTTGAAATTGGGCTGGAAGGGACTGCTCTGAAAATGGCGAAACAAAACAACAAAGTTTGACGTCCGTTGGTACAACGATCATAACTCCTGCATCCGAACTCTGATTAGAGCGATTCAAGATGTTCCGAAAAGCTATGAAGGCGCTCTAAACTATAAGCTAAGTTCAAAACCAACACATGAAGTAAACATGAAAGCCCAAATGATGTCCGGATTGCCTTTTCTTTACGTTTTCTTTACTTTTCATTACCAATAATCGCTCACACCGCTCCCAAACATAATACCTACAAAATGAACACAAAATGCATGAAAAGTAACTAAGACACATTAATATAAGCCACTAATTCAAGTAAAAGATACCGGATAAGTGTATATAAAATCCACTTATCATTTTCTGCAATTCTTGCAACATAAGGCGAGAGAGAGATCATCGTCCAAAATATGTGGAAACACCGGCAACTTCGGACGGCCACCGCTAAGGAGTTCAAGGAGCTGGGACCACCAGAGTTTATTGGAGAGCCAAAACCACTTAAAAGTGAGACATGGATAAAGCAGATCACCAAAATATTTGATGTCTTGGGAGCAAAAGGTTCCCTTTGCCACCTTTATGTTTAAGAGGAGAGGCATTACATGGTGGAAATCCAGAAAGCGACTCAACCTACCGTGACTTGAAGATGTCTTGGGAGAAGTTCCAAGAACTATTCAACGACAAGTACTTTCCGAAAGTATTCGTCACATGAAGGAGGTAGAGTTCATCAAGATGGAGCAGAACAATATGACCGTGTCGCAGTACGAAGCTAAGTTTGCCGAGTTATCCCGATTTACGTCCCACTTGGTTGATAATGAGGAGAGAATGACGCAGATGTTTCTAAGAGGTTTGAAACCCGAGATACGTCAATACTTAATTTCTCACAAACTGCGTTTGTATTCAGATGTTGTAAATAGGGCTCAATTATTGGAGTGCGATAACGAGTCAACTCAACCAAGAGAAAGCAGCCGACAAAATGATAATACCAGTGGTAGCATTCATCGAAGCGATGACAACAAATGTGGAGGGAATCAACATGCCAGAAATGGTAACAACTTTGGTGGTAATCATGGTCAAGACAGTAAAAATAAACATTTCAAGAAAAGGAGATTTAACAATGATGGAAAATCGTCAGCACCAGCACCCGTTGTTAAGGAAGGAGAGCGACCACCTATCATATGTTTCAAATGCGGAGGGGAGGGAAACATCAGTCCAAACTGTGCGCAGCAGTCCAAAACGTGTTACAATTGTGGAAGAGAAGGTCACCTAGCTAGATTTTGTCATACAGAGAAGCCAAGTTCAGTTGGAACGGTGACACCAAATGCCGTCCCAGACAAGTCAAAACCAGTAGTTCAAGGGAAAATGTTTGTTGTGACCTCCCATAAAATAAGGAACCCGAACGAGGTCATCACGGGTAAGCTTATCATAAACTCTAGCGAAGTATATACCTTATTTGATACCGGTTCTACCCATTCTTTTATTTCTCCTACTTGCACTCAACGTTTAAATTTGACTCCGGAGAAATTAGACTTTGACTTATCTGTTGAAACTCTGTTGGGAGAAACCTTCATTACATCTACTGTTTATAAGTCTTGTTTGGTTCAAATCGGTACCCTCACATTACATGTCGGTCTTATTTCATTGAAAATACTTGCGTTTGACGTAATTCTAGGGTTTGATTGGTTAACTACTCATCATGCAAAAATTAATTATTTTCGTAAGGTTGTTAGCTTTCATATTCCTAACCAACCTATTATGCGAATTCAAGCAACCAAACCATTAAAATCAATCACTGTCATCTCAAGCTATAAAGTTATTTGTTTATTGAAAAATGGATGTCAAGCTTTCTTAGCTAATGTCACGGATTTAAACAAAAATACATCAGTTTGAATGATATTTCTATTGTTAATAAATTCCCTGACGTATTCCCTGAAGAACTTCCTGGCCTACCCCCAGAACGTGAAGTTGAATTTTGTATCGACCTTGAACCCGGTACAAAACCCATTTCCAAAGCCCCATATCGAATGGCTCCTATTGAACTTCAGGAGTTAAAGACCCAACTACAGGAATGGTTAGACATCAGTTTCATTCGTCCTAGTACGTCTCCTTGGGGTGCTCATGTTCTATTCGTGAAGAAGAAAGATGGGAGTATGCGACTTTGTATTGATTATCGGGAGTTGAACCATGTCACTATCAAAAACAGATATATGTTGCCTCGCATTGATGACCTGTTTGACCAGTTGCAAGGCACCAAATTCTTTTCAAAGATTGATCTTCGTTCCGGATATCACCAATTGAAAATTAAAACCGATGACATTCCAAAGATGGCTTTCAGAACTCGGTACGGGCATTACGAATTCCTAGTCATGTCCTATGGATTGACTAATGCTCCTGCTGCCTTCATGGACATGATGAACCAAGTATTTAAGGAATATTTGGATCATTTAGTAGTTGTCTTTATTGATGACATTCTCATATATTCCAAAAGCCGTGAAGATCATGAGCAACACTTGAGGCTGATACTCCAAAAGCTTCGTGAAAACAAGCTTTATGACAAGTTGAAGAAATGTGAGTTCTGGCTTGATGAAGTAGCATTCCTTGGGCACATAGTATCAAGTCATGGAATATCTGTTGACCCGGCAAAGATTGAAGCAATTCAAAGCTGGGAGCAACCTAAATCAGTGACCAAAAGCACGTAGCTTTTTTCGGCTTAATTTGGTTATTATCAGAGATTCGTAGAAGGGTTTTCTCAAATTGCTACTCCATTAACTCAGCTAACTCAAAAAGATACAAAATTTGGTTAGAACGAGGAATGTGAGAAGAGTTTTCAAGAACTCAAGAGAAGACTCATTTCAGCACTTGTTCTGACAATACCATATGGCTTGGAGGGATTTGTCATCTACATTGATGCTTCAGGCAAAGGGTTAGGATGTGTTCTCATGCAACATGGGAAAGTCATAGCCTATGCCTCTCGATAACTCAAAGAATATGAGAGGAATTATCCTACTCATGATCTAGAGTTGGTAGCTTTTGTCTTTGCACTTAAAATTTAGAGGCATTACCTGTGTGGGGAGAAAGTGGAGATCTATACGAATCATAAAAGCCTCAAATATTTCTTCACTCAAAAGGAACTTAACATGCGGTAATGACGTTGGCTCTAACTGTTGAAAGATTATCATCATACCATTCAATACCATCCTGAAAAAGCGAACACGGTAGTTGACGCATTGAGTAGAAGATCATATGCGGGTGCGAGTGCGATATTGTCAACGCAAAGGCCCATTTTATATGGCTTGCAAAGGATGGAGATAGAGTTAAAGACTCCAGGGACCCATGTGATGATGGCGAATATACGAATAGAACTGACTTTAATTGATAAAGTTAAAGCTGCTCAAGCTACAGACCTGGAGCTGATGCGTATGAGGAAGAAAGTGCAAGAAGGTGCGATCCCGGAAGCAAGAATCTTGCCTAAATAGGTGTGACACGATTAAACTATATTATAAAGGATTAATTAAATTAAATGGGATTGAGTTTTATAGAAATAACCAAACAAGGCCCTATGAGAAGTTAGGAGCAGTTAACCCATGAATGGGGTTAACTGACCACTACACTGCCAGTTACAAAGCACATTAGTCAGTCTTAATTTATTACGTATGTTATTTTTAAAAAAAAAACCCTAAGAGTTTAGAGAATTCAGAGAGATTTTCAGAGAGAGTTTAAAGGAAATTTGGAGATTGAAGAAGAATCTGAAAAGGGACTTGTAACGACCCCAAAATTCATACAATTTAATTCTCGACTTCGGTCGTTAATAACACATTCAACCTCTAATTTTACATCATTAAACGATAATAAAACCATTGAAATTTGCGGAATAATTAAAATTTTCTATAACAAACTATCCTCGTTCCCAAAACCTTCAACCTTTACATCTAAATTTCTTAGAATCATTTTAATACTACAATAGTTTACATTGCAAAACGATGTTACAATTCAACATTAATACATTATTCGGAACCTTAAACATGGTTCAAATATTAATAACACAACCAAAGTGTATAAATCTTCAAGTATCACATCTGATTCACGTCTTTCAAGTAACACATACTTTACCTTGAATCTTGAATCTGCAAAAATGGTTATTGGCAAGGTTGAGCTCGACAGCCCAGCAAAATCTAACAGTTTTTATGCATCACGTAGCACATAATAACATGCTCAACATATATCTCATAAACATTGGACTTAATAACATACATGTTTTAGTTCATATAACAAGTATAAAGATTGAGTTCCTTACTCAATCAGCATCCTTTACTCAATCAACGTAGTCATAAGTTGACTTTTACATTTCATACATTCAACATATATATAACACATCATGCTCTTTGCAATAAATATTTAAAACAAGCAAATTCACATAGCAAATAATAACTGAAAGACTTGCCTTGATCGTTATTTACCAATAACAGTTTAATAGCTTACAAATATCTGAACTTCACGTGCCCCACACAATTATATAATCATTCACATTAACTATTAGTCACATAGCAACGCATAGTAGTTGTAATGTAAACTTTACTTCACATCTCATAACCCTTCCTATTATATATACACAATGTTCAATTTTATTGTGTTAACTTTTAACTTATATCTCACTGTATTTCATATTCAAAGTTCATTCAAGTGTTTAAGTCTTGCTAGGACTACTTATTGGTTTTATATTAACACTATTAAATATCCTATTATATTCATTTCATTTGATTTAAAACACTTTTTACGTTCATTAACATTTGCTACGGCATTTCGACGTTCATTCGTCACACGCCCGATTTATCTCTCTTGTGTGGGCTTAGTATGCATATACAACTTATCTAATATATCATTTATTAATGTTAAGCATCATTATAATTCATAATATTGATGTTCTATAACTTAGAACAACATCTTTTATCGTTAAGAGCACTACACTTGCATACGTACATGCCCGACGCCCTCTAATTGCCTCCAAAAACATAACAGTCCTAAATATAACCATTTTGACCCCTGTTACAGACCTCAAATTGAAAAACTTAAAGAATACAAGTTGTAGGTCTATTCGTCTTCGTTACGGAAAATCATGAATCACCTTAATCGGAGTTCGTATGAAAACGTTATGACCGTTTTACCAAAACAGGTTAAAGAAGTCACAGTCAGCACACATGGGGCACGACCGTGCCCCTTTTCCGCGCACCCGCATCATCTATCTATCAAGATCGGGCAAATGGCACCACGCTTAGGCTTCGCTCGACATAAAGTTGTTTTCTGATTTTGACCCTTTTCTCTTACTAATCTTCATAACTTGAGTTATACACATCCAAATTAGTCCGTTTTCGATTCTATGGATTCGTAATTCATACAACTACAACATACTAGAATTCTAACACTTTATATAAACATTAACCAACCTAAAATTTAACCCAAAGCACATGTTTATACTCTATTTTCATGTTTTAAACACATTTAGCGAATTTGATCGCCACAGCTTCGTTACTTAACCGATTAACATGATTTAAACTACGCCGCTTTTGTTTCTTCACATATTAAGATAATCCAACACCAATATACAGATTATAATACCTATTGATCATAAAATTTTGTATTTCAAAAGCCAATTTTCATGGAAAAACACTGTTATAAGAATTCTTTCTACTACAACCCAACTTAATGTTTTTAATCATCAAATAACACCTACATAGGATAGATAACAGATTATAAACCCTTTACAACACAATTACAAATTATTCCAATAAATCATTCCCCCAATTTCTTCCCTTTTCCCCAAAATTCAAGAATATCAATCATAATTTTCATGGATTCTCTTACTACAATCATGTATAAATATTAACCATATATGATGATTATCAATTTATAATCCATATATACAAGTATATATATCAATTCAATCATAACTATAAGTTTTTAGGGAATAACCACAAAGAAATCAAAACATATAGGTTAGAAGAAATTTATACCTTAAACCCTTGATTGTATGCTAGAAAAATTGAGAGCAATCCTTTTTCCCAAAACCCTTCTTCTCTAACCAAGCTTTCTCTCTAATCTGTGTGTTTCTCTCTTGAAGTTCTATTATCTAGCCTTAGGGGGAAAATAAGAAGTGTTGAAAAAAATAAATGACACCCCTCACCCCACGTACTCATTAGTTTTAAAATAAAAGACGTCAGTTGAAAAACCAAAGGCCACAAGGCCTTGTTTGGCTAACCAAAAATTTTCCCAAACTAAATTATTTAAATAATCTTATATTATATAGTTTCATGTCACACCTTTATTTAATTAAATAACTTTAGCTCAATTAATTTTAATAACTTGTAATGGTAATTAAAATAATTTCTATTATAATTATATTTATGAATAATAAATAATTATATATCTAATTTAATAAATAAATTAGACACATCACTTTATTTAATTTATTTATTTCCTTTAATATTAAACAATTCATATAATTTAATTATTTTCTTAAATATTAAGCAATTGATTTAAGTTAATTATTTTCTTAAATTAAATCCTTCAAATAAAATTATCATTACTCATTAATCAATTTAGTTACTAAATTAATTCTCCACAATTCATCAATTATTTATTTCTCAATAAATAAATTAATTAAAATATTTATTTAATTCAATAAATATTTAAAATTAATGACTAAATTCATTTAATTCCTTCAATAGTTAACTTAACTATTAAACCTCACTTTCCCAATATATGAATATATATTTCTCTTCTTTTTTAGATCATATATTTCAACATATATATATATATATATACATACTCAAACTCAAAACATCTCATAATAAGAATTTTAATTATTAAATTCTTATTTTAATAATTTATAAAAATTCGGGTTGTCATTCCCCTCCTTATAAGGATTCCGTCCTCGAAATCAACGAAACCTCCTTTACTCGGTTTTCACAAAATCACTTTTCAAAATTCACTTTTCAAAATTTACCATCAAATACCTTCAACACATTACTTTAATATAGGTTTTATTTATTAGCACTACCACCATTCTTCATAATAAACTTTTGTAAGTTTTATTTCATAACCTTTACTTAGACTCAATTATATTTAAGTATTACATATTCTTTGACTCGTTCATTATCTTTCTCTACGGATCATTATCATAAACACTCGAGATATTACATTCACCCATTCTTCTAAGAATTTCGTCCTCGAAATTTTATTAATCTTTATTCATTCAATCTATCAAAATAGATTTTACGTTAATACTTTATTCATTAACTGGATTCTATAACCACTATCTTTCCACAAAGATCTTTCTACAATCATCATATTCATCACCTCTTCCTCTTCTAGAGTTTCACATTTCTCTACTTTTATGGAATTTCATTTATTTCTTGAAATTATTAAGTTTTGCTTAATTTTTTCATCCTTCCCACTTTCACATTTCAGAATAATAAGAATCTTCCACAATTGCTCAATAATTGGGAAGCAATATGAATAATGTGAATTTAAAAGATTCCAAATCATCTTTGAGGGTCAAGACCGTGAACTCTATTCTCGGTTACTTAGTGCTTCAACTCAATCCTTCACACTACAAAACCAGAGTGTTTATCAATCACAAAGACCTAAAAACACCTCCTCACGCATACCTTTAGGTGGCGACCTATTGTACTTGTAAAACCCCAACTTTTGAATAAAGATGAATTTTCTATAAATATTATTTTTGAATATTATGGAGTGAAATTGATATAATATTATATTTGTGGGTAATATTTATAAATTTTGCAAAGTATCATGAAGTTGTTATATAATATTCGATTGGTGGGGAATATTCGTTTTAACGAGGAAATATTCGTATAACGGCACAATCATTGGTGGACCCCTAACGAAATTATTGTCGGATTGAGAAAACGACAAAAAATACTTTTTATGAAAATAACTTGGCGGAAGTTTTACCATTAATCATTGAAACATCCGGTGTTAAAGTATCGTAATCTGGCGTGGTTACATAGTAGCACACCGGTATTAATTATTGATGCTTACGTGATAAGTCACTCGGTTTGTTGGTATTATTAATGTAATAAATACGGAAAAATCTTTTATATAAAAATGAATACTTTTATAAAGTTATTCTATAAATAGAATATATTATATTCTATTATGCATAGTGTTGCATAGTGTTATGCATAGTATTTTGTATAGTAAAATCTTTTTATATAAAATATAATACTTTTATAAAGTTATCTGTTTTATTAGATAATAATTAGAATATATTATATTTTATTATGCATAGTGTTTGCATAGTGCCTGCATAGTGTTTGCATAATAAAATCTTTTATAAAATTATTCGTTTTATTAGATTATAAATAGAATATATTATATTTTATTTAAAAGATTTTGCTTTAAATATGGACCGTCAGATTAAAGTAAATCAATCTGGACCGTTCACGAGTTAGTTACTATGCAGTCCATTTTTCTATAAATAGAAGTTCATTCCTTCATTATTTTCTTACAAATTCACTGAAACTCTTGAGAGATAAACTATAGAGAGAAAGAAGAAAGTATTCGCTACTTCACTACTTATATATCCAAAGATTCTTCTTCTTAAGGTAGGGAATATTATTTGTTGTACTCGTAAGGGGTGTTATTCTTTTGTATTCATGAAGAGAACTTATGTTATTCCATTCTTTATTATTCTATTGAATAACTCAGATATGAGCTACCCTATACTTGGTGACATTCTTCTATTATTCCGTCTTTTACTATTATGTGGAATATCCTGCTCAGGCGCTTTTCTACGGGACTGATTAAAATCTTTATTATTCTATTGGAATATCCATGCTCATGCGTTACGCTTGGGACACCGGTTAAAATCTTTATTATTATTCTTTGAATATATGTCACATGCATGCGTTTCTGTACGGACCGATTAAAATCCTTATTAGTATTCATTGGAATAACTTGTCATGCTGAAGTACCACATGCATGGTGATTTACGTTGTTATTCCATTCTTTATTATTCTGTAGGAACATCCTATCGGTGCAAATTTCGCCTGACCTAGTTCCGTTATTTAGTATTCTGTTGGAATAACCTGTCTATGCGAAGTACCGCATGCATAGTGATTTCTTTTGTTATTCCATTCTTTATTATACTCAGTTGGTTAAAACTTTGACTTCTATACTCCATGAAATTAGTGGAATATCCTTGATATTTGCGCTTCATCCAGTATCTTTTCATGGAAATATTCTTCTGAGCATTCTTGAATTTTACTCTACAAAGAAGTATCATGTTGACAATTTGGACATTATTAGTTCCTGGATAAATTAATTCTTGAACTTGTTTTATTGAATTCTTATATCATTGTCATCATCCTCATGTTTATATTTTTTTTTGCAAGTCATCTATGGCCTGTAGTGCATAGATGGACTTGGTATGATTATGACCAGGGATTATTCAGTGTAATCATGACCGTAATGTTACAAATGATGTGGTAAAAGTTCTCATTGGCCCGTAGTACATTGATGGACAGTTGTTGGCATGATCATAACCATTAATGAATACACAAATATTTTTGGCCTGTAGTGCATGGATAATTGTGGTCGTGATACTAAAGAATATCCTTGGATGTAGTGCAGGGGTGATTCGATGATGTGGATTATGTATTAAGTTGAGTCTCAGCGATAAAAGTCATGAAAAACCATTTAAATCATAGAAGATAGTAGATTTTATTCTCTACTTGACTCTTCTAATGGATTGCTTGTTCCGCTGCAGTTAAACTTGATGTTTGTTATATTTTATCAGTTTAACTTTGTTGAAGGCTAATGATAATTTATTCGCATTATCTTAGTCATAATATTTCTTCATTGGGCTAGTTGAGCTCACCCTTTCTTTCTTTGTTCTCTTTAGGAAATGAGAATATATTTGGGATGAGTCGGGAGCGGAGTGATGGACGAGATGATAGTATTAGTAGTCCTCACTATTACGTTAAATAGTGTGACAATAAATGTAATGAGGACTTATTCTCGAGAGTGGATATTGTCTAGTAGAGCGATTTGTATTAAAACTCATGACTCTCTTGTTGTATATTAAAGATTGTATTTGTATTACGTACAATGTATTTGGCGACTCGAATAATAGGTGATGTCTACCTATTTTGGGGGCGCCATGATTAGTATCAAAGCTTAGGATATGATCCCGGCTAAGATATGAGACTAGAACTAGGAGGGAGAGACGGGGAATTCCTTCGCTAGTATGACCTACCTAAGTTTATTTGTTATTTAATTGGTCGGTCAAAGTATAAGGATAATATGTTATATGTTAATTAACCCTTGTTTTGTGGTAGTATCTGAAAATGACATCTGAGAATGTTGAGAATAACAATGGAGCACAGGAGACCGTTGAGTCTCCACATATCAATAATCAAGATAATGTGCATCAGGATGGCGACAATCCTCAGGCAAACAACAATACTGACCAGATGATGAATGATGGAATGTTCAGAGTCTTTATACAATTCATGCAACATCAGGCAAGACCGGCTCCTGTCCAAAATGAAGGTGGAAACACTGGAAACTCTAGGACGGTCACCGCTAAACAGTTCAAGGAGCTGGGACCACCGGAGTTTATTGGAGAGCCAAAACCACTTAAGGCGGAAGCATGGATAAAGCAGATCACCAAGATATTTGATGTCTTGGGATGCTCCGAGGAGCAAAAGGTGCCATTTGCCACCTTTATGTTACCAGGAGAGGCAGATTATTGGTGGGAATCGGTAAAACGTACTCAACCTGCCGCACTAAAGATGTCTTGGGAAAGTTCCAAGAACTATTCAATGACAAGTACTTTCCCGAAAGTATTCGTCATATGAAAGAAGTAGAGTTTATCAAGTTGGAGCAGAATAACAAGATCGTGTCACAGTACGAAGCCAAGTTTGCCGAGTTGTCTCGGTTTGCGTCCCACTTAGTTGATAATGAAGAGAGAATGACGCGGATGTTTTTAAGAGGTTTGAAGCCAGAGATACGTCAATATCTTATTTCTCATAAACTGTGTTTGTATTCAGATGTTGTAAATAGGGCTCAGTTAGTGGAGCGCGATAACGAGTCAACGCAACAAAGAGAAAGCAGCCGGCAAAATGATAATACCAAAGAAGAGATCATCGAGCGGTGCTATGACAAGCGTGGAGGTAATTAACAGGCTAGAAATGGTAACCACTTCGGTGGTAATCAAGGCCAAACCAATAAGAATGGACATTTCAAGAAGATGAGATTCAACAATGATGGAAAGACGTCAGCACCAGCACCCGTTGTTAAGGAAGGAGAATGACCACCTATCATATGCTTCAAATGCGGAGGGGAGGGACACATCAGTCCAAACTGCGTGATGCCGTCCAAAGCATGTTATAATTGTGGAAGAGAAGGTCACTTAGCCCGATTTTTTCGTTCACCAAAGACAAGTTCAGCTAGGATGGTGGCACCAAAGGCCGTCCCAGAAAAGTCAAAGCTAGTAATACAAGGAAGAGCGTTTGTTGTGACCTCGCAGAAAGCAAGGAACCCGAATGAGGTCATCACGGGTAAGCTTATCATAAACTCTAGCGAAGTCTATACCTTATTTGATACCGGTTCTACCCATTCTTTTATTTCTCCACTTGCGCTTAACGATTAAATTTGACTCCGGAGAAATTAGACTTTGACTTATCTGTAGAAACTCCGTTGGGAGAAACCTGCATTACATCCACTGTTTATAAGTCTTGTTTGGTTCAAATCGGTACCCTCACATTACCTGTCGATCTTATTTCATTAAAAATACTTGCATTTGACGTAATTCTAGGGATTGATTGGTTAACTACTCATCATGCAAAAATTGATTATTTTTGTAAGGTTGTTAGCTTTCATATTCCTAACCAATCTGTTATGCGAATTCAAGCCACCAAACCATTAAAATCAATCATTGTCATCTCAAGCCATAAAGCTATTCGTTTATTAAAAAACGGATGTCAAGCTTTCTTAGCTCATGTCACGGATCTAAACAAAAATACGTCAATTTTGAATGATATTTCTATTTTTAATGAATTTCTTGATGTATTCCCTGAAGAACTTCCTGGCCTACCCCAGAGCGTGAAATTGAATTTTGTATCGACCTTGAGCCTGGTACAAAACCTATTTCCAAAGATCCGTATCGAATGGCTCCTATTGAACTTCAGGAGTTAAAGACCCAACTACAAGAATTCTTAGACATCGGTTTCATTCTTCCTAGTACTTCTCCTTGGGGTGCTCCTGTTCTATTCGTGAAAAAGAAAGATGGGAGTATGCGACTTTATATTGATTATCGGGAGTTGAATCATGTCACCATCAAAAATAGGTACCTATTGCCACGTATTGATGACCTGTTTGACCAATTGTAAGGAGCCAAATTCTTTTCAAAGATTGATCATCGTTAGGATATCACCAATTGAAGATTAGAACCGATGACATTCCAAAGACGGCTTTTCAAAACTCCGAGACGGGCATTATGAATTCCTAGTCATGTCATTTTGGATTGACTAATGCTCCCGCCGCCTTCATGGATATGATGAACCAAAGTATTCAAGGAATATTTGGATCACTTTGTGGTCGTTTTTATTGATGACATCCTTATTTATTCTAAAAGCTGTGAAGATCATGAGCAACACTTGAGGCTGATACTCTAAAAGCTTCGTGAATACAAGCTTTATGCCAAGTTGAAGAAATGCGAGTTTAGGCTTGAGGAAGTAGCATTCCTTGGGCACGTGGTATCAAGTCATGGAATATATATTGACCTAGCAAAGATTGAAGCTATTCAAAGCTGGGAGCAACCTAAATCAGTGACCGAAGTACGTAGCTTTCTCGGCTTAGCTGGTTATTATCGGAGATTCGTAGAAGGATTTTCTCGAATCGCTACTCCATTAACTCAGCTAACTCGGAAAGATACAAAGTTCGATTGGAGCGAGGAATGTGAGAAGAGTTTTCAAGAACTCAAGAGGAGACTCATTTCAGCACCTGTTCTGACAATACCATCTGGTTCGGAGGGATTTGTCATCTACAGTGATGCTTCGGGTAAAGGGTTAGGATGTGTTCTCATGCAACATGGGAAAGTCATAGCCTATGCCTCACGACAACTCAAAGAATATGAGAGGAATTATCCTACTCATGATCTAGAGTTGGCAGTTGTTGTCTTCGCACTAAAGATTTGGAGGCATTACTTGTATGGGGAGAAAGTGGAGATCTTTACGGATCATAAAAGCCTCAAATATTTCTTCACTCAAAAGGAACTCAACATGCGACAACGATGTTGACTTGAACTGTTGAAAGATTATGATCATACCATCCAATACCATCCTGGAAAAGCGAACGTGGTAGCTAACGTATTGAGTAGAAGATCATATGCAAGTGCGAATGCGATATTGTCAACGTAAGGGCCTATTTTGTATGACTTGCAAAGGTTGGAGATAGAGATAAAGACTCCAGGGACCCACGTGATGATGGCGAATATACGAGTAGAACCGACTTTAATTGATAAAATTAAAGTTGCTCAAGTTACAGATCCGGAGCTGATGTGTATGAGGAAGAAAGTGCAAGAAGGAGCGATGCCAGAAGCAAGAATCGATGTTGAAGGAATACTTCGAGTCAACTCCAGACTTTGTGTTCCTAATGATCCTGAGTTAAAGTATAAAATTATGATGGAGGCGCACAACACACCGTTTGCAATCCATCTTGGGAGTACCAAAATGTATCGTGATCTTCGTCATACATTTTGGTGGAGCAATATGAAGAAAGAGATAGCGCTGTTTATCTCAAGGTGTCTAACTTGTCAACGAGTTAAGGCAGAGCATTAAGTACCAAAAGGTCCATTGCAACCACTTGAAATTCCAGAATGGAAGTGGGAGCACATAACCATGGATTTCGTTACTGGTCTTCCCAAGGTTTCTCAAGGCATTGATGCAATTTGGGTCATTATTGATAGATTGACCAAATCTGCTCATTTCTTACCAATACGAGAAACTTATACACTTGAACGTCTTGCTCGTATATACATAAACGAGATTGTAAGACTGCATGGTATGCCAGTATCCATAGTTTCTGATTGAGACCCAAGATTTACTTCACGATTTTGGGTTAGTTTACAAAAAGCTATGGGCACGGATTTATGATTTAGTTCGGCATATCATCCTCAGACGGACGGACAATCAGAGAGGACTATTCAAACTCTTGAAGATTTATTAAGACTCTGTGTTCTTGACTTCAAGGGAAGTTAGGACAAGTTCTTACCATTGGTGGAGTTTTCTTACAACAACAGTTATCAAGCAAGTATTGACATGGCTCCATTCGAGGCGTTATATGTAAGAAAGTGTCGTTCTCCAGTATGCTGGGATGAGGTGGGTGAAGTAATGTTGTTGGGACCGGAGTTGGTACGTATGACTACGGAAAAGATTCAAATAATCCGACAACGTATAAAGACCTCACAAGATCGACAAAAGATTTATGCTGATCTTCATCGAAAAGACGTGGAATTCGATATAGGAGATCATGTGTTGTTACGTGTTGCTCCATGGAAAGGAGTTACGAGATTTGGAAAGAGAGGAAAGCTCAATCCTCGATTCATTGGCCCATTTAATCCTCGATCGAGTAGTAATTGTGGCCTATAGACTCGTTTTACTGCCAAGTATGTCTCTTGTTCATAACATTTTTCACATATCCATGTTACAAAAATATGTGGAAGACCCGAACGACATTATTGAGTTAGAACCGGACGAAATAGCTGAAAATTTGACGTATAAAGAGGTTCCTGTTCAAATCTTGGATAAGAAGGAAAATATTCTACGCTCCAAGGTTATACCTCAAGTCAAAGTTTTGTGGAGAAACCACGATGTTGAGGAAATGACTTGGGAGTTAGAATCTGAAATGAAATCAAGGTATCCTTACCTCTTCAATATACTAGGTACGTATCCTAATTTCGAGGGTGAAATTTCATAAGAAGGGGAGATTGTAAAACCCCAACTTTTTGAATAAAGATGAATTTTCTATAAATATTATTTTTGAATATTATGGAGTGAAATTGATATAATGTAATAGTTGTGGGTAATATTTATAAATTTTGCAAAGTACGAAAGTTTTTATATAATATTCGATTGGTCGGGGAATATTCGTTTTAATAGGAATATTCAGTATAACGACACAATCATTCAGTGGACCCCATAACGGAATTATTGTCGGATTGAGAAAATGACAAAAATACTTTATGAAAATAACGGCGGAAGTTTTACACAATTAACTGCTGAAACACCCGGTGTTAAAAGTACTTAAGTAATCTGGCGTAGTTGCATAAGTAGCACACAAGATTAATTATTGATGCTTACGTGATAAGTCACCGGTTTTGTTGGTGTTATTAATGTAATAATACGAAAATCTTTTATATAAAATAGAATACTTTTTATAAAGTTATTCTATAAATAGAATATATTATACTCTATTATGCATAGTGTTGCATAGTGTCTTCCTAGTGTTTTGCATAGTAAAATCTTTTTATATAAAACATAATACTTTTATAAAGTAACATTTTTATTAGACAATAATTAGAATATATTATATTTTATTATGCATAGTGTTTGTATAGTGTTTGCATAGTAAAATCTTTTATAAAGTTATTCGTTTTATTAGATTATAAATAGATTATATTATAATTTATTTAAAAGATTTTACTTTAAATATGGGCCGTCAGATTAAAGTAAATCAATCTGGATCGTTCATGAGTTAGTTACTATGCAGTTCATTTTTCTATAAATAGAAGCTCATTCCTTCATTATTTTCTTATGAATTCACTGAAACTCTGGAGAGATAAACTATAGAGAGAAAGAAAAAAAGTATTCTGCTACTTCACTAATTATATATCCAGTACTCTTCTTCTTAAGGTAGGGAATATTATTTGTTGTACTCGTAAGGGGTGTTATTCTTTTGTATTCATGAAGAGAACTTATGTTATTCCATTCTTTATTATCTTCGTTGGAATAACTCAGATACGCTGAGCTACCCTATACTTGGTGACATTCTTCTATTATTCCTTCTTTATTATTCTGTGGAATATCTTGTCTGTGTATTTTACGCCGGACCTGATTCCATCTTTATTATTCTGTTGGAATATCCTGTTTGTGCGTTTTACGCTGGACCTGGTTCTTTCTTTAATATTATTATGTTGGAATATCCCGTCTGTGCATTTTACGCCACACCTGATTCTGTCTTTATTAGTATTCTCATTGGAATAACTTTGTCATGCTAAGCACCGCATGCATGGTGATTTTTTGTTGTTATTCCATTCTTTATTATTTCAGTAGGAACATCATGTGTGGTCATGTAATTTACCGACCGTTCCGTTATTTAGTATTCTCGTTGGAATAACCGCCTATATCAAGCAATCGCATGCATGGTGATTTCTTTTGTTATTCCATTCTTTATTATACTCAGTTGGTTAAAGTTTTAACTTCTATACTCCATGAAATTGGTGGAATATCCTTGATATTTGCGCTTCATCCAGTATCCATTCATGGAAATATTCTTCTGAGCATTCTTGAATTTTACTCTACAAAGAAGTATCATGTTGACAATTTGGACATTATTAGTTCCTGGATAAATTAATTCTTGAACTTGTTTTATTGAATTCTTATATCATTGTTATCATCCTCATGTTTATATTTTTTTTGAAAGTCATCTGTGGCCTGTAGTGCATAGATGGACTTGGTATGATTATGACCAGGGATTATTCGGTGTAATCATGACCGTAATGTTACAAATGATGTGGTAAAGTCCTCATTGTCCGTAGTGCATTGATGGGATGAGTTGTTGGCATGATCATGACCATTAATGAATACACAAATATTCTTGGCCCGTAGTGCATGGATAATTATGGTCGTGATACTAAAGAATATCCTTGGCCGTAGTGCAGGGGTGATTCGATGATGTGGATTATGTATTAAGTTGAGTTTCAGCGATAAAAGTCATGAAAAACCTTTTAAATCATAGAAGATAGTAGATTTTATTCTCTACTTGACTCTTCTAATGGATTGCTTGTTCCGCTGTAGTTAAACTTGATGTTTGTTATATTTTATTAGTTTAACACTGTTGAAGGCTAATGATAATTTATTCTGCATTATCTTAGTCATAATATTTCTTACTGGGCTAGTTGAGCTCACCCTTTATTTCACTGTTCTCTTTAGGAAATGAGAATATAGCTGGGACGAGTCGGGGAATGGAGTGATGGACCAGATGATAGTATTAGTAGTCCTCACTATTCTGTTAAATAGTGTGACAATAAATGTAATGAGGACTTATTCTGAGAGTGGATATTGTCTAGAAAATAGTATTTGTATTAAACTCATAGCTCTCTTGTTGTATATTAAAGATTGTATTTGTATTCTGTACAATGTATTTGGCGACTCAGAATAGGTGATGTATACCTATTTTGGGGGCGTCACAGTACCACTACGTCGGGCCGCAACGTAGTGTTTTGTAACGACTATATGTGTTATGCTCGGAACCATTGTCCCCGAAAACATGTCCCCTTATAGGGTTGTTCACCTCAGCTTTTCAACATTTGAATCCGCACAAAAAAATTTTGGTTTGGCATAACTTTTCAATGAACATTTGAATTTCATGAACATCTTTCCATAATCGTCTAGCTGAATCAAATTGCATAGACTTCTACAATAATTCGGACATCAATCGAAATATACATATACATGTATATATATATATAGATTCCCATATCTAATAAAAATCTCAAAAATCTTTTTATGACGTCATGATACCGCACTGTATTTACAGTCCGTTTGAGGATTCCGTCATTTTGTGACTTTGTCATACTACATCATACCATAGTGGGCTGACGATCCTTAGATCACATCCAACACTAAGAAATTCTGCATTGATAAAACTCCATCATTTTTATTATCTTTGCACCAGGTTCTATGATGCATTAATGATATAAAATACATTTTGATATTTTCAAATCATTTTCGTCTAGCCGAAACAATTAGCATAGACTATTCTTTAAACAGTTCAAAAATCTTTGAAAATCAGTTTTAGTGATATCATATCTCAACAGGTAACGATGTGTCAGTGTCCTGAAGTCAACACATACACATTTGTCACCATGCGTTGAGAGTAAAAATTCATTTTAAAAAGGCACATAGTGCGAATTTAGCTTGATGTCAAAAATTTTGAAGTCTAGCATAGCTAGAAGATTTGGAAAAACTTATGTCTCCACTTTCTATACTGATCCATTGCTTAATATTTCTATCTATTCCCCTAATCCTCAATTCTTTATTCATAATTTATATCCCAGTTCATCAAACTTACTACACATTGGAAGTTCATGAACTTGCCACAATAATATGAGTTTAAGAACTTATCCTAGTCAGACCATAGGCGTCCATTCGCTGAGGGGTTCAAAACATACCATATTATTATGAGTCACGAACTTACCATATGCATTAGTTTTAAGAACCGCACCTAATCCTAATAATATCTGACTAATCTTAATAGTTTCTAACTATCAAACATACCCAAAACACATGTTCATACTTTATTTTCATGTTTTAAACACATTTAGCGAATTTGATCGCCACGGCTTCGTTACTTAACCGATTAACATGATTTAAACTACGCCGCTTTTGTTTCTTCACATATTAACATAATCCAACACCAATTTACAGATTATAATACCTATTGATCATAAAATTTTGTACTTTCAAAAGCCAATTTTCATGGAAAAACACTGTTATAAGAATTCTTTCTACTACAACCCAACTTCATGTTTTTAATCATCAAATAACACCTATATAGGATAGATAACAGATTATAAACCCTTTACAACACAATTACCAATTATTCCAAGAAATCATTCCCCAAATTTCTTCCTTTTCCCCAAAAATTCAAGAATATCAATCATAATTTTCATAGATTCTCTTACTACAATCATGTATAAATATTAACCATATATGATGACTATCAATTTATAATCCATATATACAAGTATATATATCAATTCAATCATAACTATAAGTTTTTAGGGAATAACCACAAAGAAATCAAAACATATAGGTTAGAGGAAATTTATACCTTAAACCCTTGATTGTATGCTAGCAAAATTGAGAGCAATCCTTTTCCCCAAAACCCTTCTTCTCTAACCAAGCTTTCTCTCTAATCTCTGTGTTTCTCTCTTGAAGTTCTATTATCTAGCCTTAGGGGAAAAATAAAAAGCGTAGAAAAAAAACTGACATCCCTCACCCCACGTACTCATTAGTTTTAAAATAAAAGACGCCAGTTGAAAAACCAAAGGCCACAAGGCCTTGTTTGGCTAACCAAAAATTTCCCCAAACTAAAGTATTTAAATAATCTTATATTATATATGTAATAGCCCATATTTTTTAAAATTAAATATTAATTAATTTTATTTTATACAATTGTATTCAAATTGAAAAAGGTAAGTGACTATTTTTTTCTTCTTTGTTTTGTTTGGAAAGTTAAATTATTTTAGTAGATAATTAAATAATCGATTAAATTAAAAATGGGAAGTCCATTAGAGTTTTGGTAGCTCCTATATTGAGTTATATTTATATTTAAAGAGTGAAGTTGTAACTTTAATCCTATTCTAATTTGATTAGTTGAATTTTCGAGTAGAATATATACTTATACGCGCTGCAGTCCATTAGAAAAATTATAATTTATTCATCTGATGTCGGAATTGAGTGAATCCAAATTAGGTTCCTTCAGTCTTTCGTCTTCTACAATTTTGAATAAGGGAGAAACTTAAGGTAATGTTAGATTGTCAAGAGTGGGGTATGAGGAGGAAGATAATCCCATTTGTTAAAATTTTGAGGAAAAATAAAATAAAATACCCAGAACGGGAAGCCACTTGGGAGATGGAGGAGTTTATTTGTGACGACCCCAAAATAGGTCCATTCAACCCAACCCATTCTGAGTCGCCAAATACATGGTACAAAAACAAATACAACTTCAGTAATACAATTGTCGGCAAAATACGATTAAACATATATATCGTGAGTTTGAATACAACTATTGTCTAATAGAGAGTATAAAAACTCAAAAGGAGTCCTCGTTACAATTATTGATACATTATTTTACAAAATAGTGAGGACTACTAAAACAACTATCCTGAACCATCACTCCAAACCTCGGTTAATTCCTGCTATGTTCTCACCTCCTGAGAAGAAAAATGGAACAAAAAGGAAAAAGGTGAGCTCAACTAGCCTAGTAAGAATATTATGACTAAGATAATATACAACAAATTATCGTTAGTCTTCAACAGGGAATAATCTGATAAAATATAATAGACAACAAGTTTTAGATCAACAAGCTGCAATGGAATAAGCAATCCATTAGAAGAGTCAAGTAGAAAGAATTCTACTATCTTCTAAGATTCAAAAGTTCATCATCAATATTTTATCCTCGTAACATCAATCAATATACATCTTGAATCAAATATTCATCTTGCACTACTGAGCCAAAGATATTCATTTGTATCACCATTGGTCATGTTCATCTCAACACTGCTCATCTTTGCACTACGGGCCAAAGATATTCATTAGGTAATCATTCATCTTTGCACTACTGAGCCAAAGATATTCATTAGTTAATCATTCATCTTTGCACTACAAAAGCCAAAGATATTCAAGAATATCATCATTTAGGACCGAGGATGATGAAAATATCTTAAAGAAAACGAATCGGTGAGATAAAAGATCAAATATTAGGAATTCATTACAGGTTTATCCAAGTTCAAAATACTTATAATAACCAATTTTGAAGCGTAATTCAAAATAAAGATCAAAACATGGATACAATCAAAGATAGTAACCATAATAGACACCTTGGATAAAAAGAAGAAAATTTCATTTTTCTATGAATAGTCGTATTCGTGAATAGTCAGATATCGTGAATAAGTGTAAATACACGTGAATAGTAACTCCGACACCAAAAGATAGAAATTCCACAAGAAAAATCATCATGCTTTGTGAATAGTACTCGTGAATAGTAACTCGTGAATAGTAACTCGTGAATAGTAACCCAAACATGAAAAGTTCCAAATTTGATAAAAAGTTCCAACCAATATTTCGGCATAATGATATTGAAGAAATAATATAACTTACGAAGAAAATAACATCCCTTACCTTAAAAAGATAATACTTCTGGCTGGAATACTGGATATAGTGCTGAAGGAACTTGCACCGTATATCAACACTCAAAGTATCAAAATACTCATAAGAATATGCTCGATAATATAGAGAGAGAAAGAGAGAAAACTTATGAATTCTGGTGTGATTTTCAATTCTAACTAAGCACCCTATTTATAGGAAAATGCTTAGAACGCCATAGAAGACTAACCTGCTACCTGATTGCTTTACACCATTATTATTGCCACCCACCACATTTGAAATTCAATTGAGCACATTTCTCACCAACCAATTCTAGAATTTTCCAAAATGGTTTATCATTTAAACAATAATTAGAAACTTTAATAATTCATAGAAAATAGCCCGTTTATTAGAAAAATATGAATTTTATGTCCATTCCACACGAAATCGAATTCTCTACAACTTTGTAGCTTTGAGTTTTTCCAAATTCCAAACAGAAAAATCCCCAAAATCCACAAACGGATAATTTTTAAATACTTCCAATCCGACAAAATACTGATAAAACATCTCAGCATTAATTCCTTCATTAATAACCACATAAATAAATCCATCATTTATATCCACATAAAATAAATATTTCCTTATCATATGAATTAATAATTAATTATTCACAAATAATATTACAGTATTACATTTATGACAACCAGGCTGTTCCCAGGAAAGAGGGGGCTTTTCGATAAGGATTTCTCCTTACTGGCGCGGAATTAGGTGACCAAACCTCTCCTTGACAGAACTTTCTAGACATTGCCAATAATGCTATGTAATAATATTATTCAAATAATATGAATTATTGATCTGATAATGGAGATACTGTGCAGTGACAATTATTGAACAACAATAATATAAAATATCAACGCAAAGAATTATTGAATCAAAAATGAAATATTTAACGAAGAATTCATCGTAACAATTATTGAGTAGTGCCTTCTTACGTAAGGATCAATAATTCAACAATCTGCAGTAATAACCAGGTGCCACTCTTGTGCAACCACGCCGTATTATTGTATTTTAACCCAGGGTATTCCAACAATGTTAATTCTTGTAATAACTACGCTGCAGTTATTTATAAAAACTCAAACTTGTTGTTTTCTTCATTCGATAGTTATTCATTATGGGTCCCTAAATGATCGCTACTGTCGCATTTAATATTCCCCGACAACAAGAATATTCTACGACCAAACGAATATTCCCCGACAACAATGAATATTTTATAACCATTTGCTTATTTTGCAAAATTTTCATATTTCACCCATAACCAAAGTATTATATCAAATTAATACCTTATTATTCATAATAATAAATAGAGGAAAAATCGATTTTATTAATAAAAAGTTGGGGGTCTTACAACCTCCCCTCCTTATGAAATTTCATCCTCGAAATTGACGTACGTACCTGGTGTTTCGAAAAGGTGAGGATACCTTGCTTTCATTTATGATTCCAACACCCAGGTCATTTCTTCCATCGCATGGTTTCTCCATAAAACCTTAACTTGTGGTATAACCTTTGTGCGTAGGACATGCTCTTTCCTATCCAAGATCTTGAAAGGTACCTCCTCGTACGTTAAATCTTCGGCTATCTCGTCTGGTTCTAATGCAATAATATGATTCGGGTCGTCCACATATTCACGTAACATCGATACGTGAAAAACGTTATGAACACACGACATACTTAGCGTTAAGGCGAGTCTATAGGCCACAATTTCTACTCGATCGAGGATTTTAAATAAATCAAAGGCTTGAGCTTTCTTCTCTTCATCATTTCTTACTTCTAGAATAACGCATTCTTGCACCTTTTTCTTTATATTCATCAGCTCCGGTGTGTAGCTTGAGCGGTTTTAACTTTATCGATTAAAGTCGATTCTACTCGTATATTCGTTATCTTCACGGGGTCCCTAGAGTCTTTAACTCTATCTTCATCATTTGTAAGTTATACGAAATGGGTTTTAGTGTTAACAACATCAAGACTCAGAACGATACGATCTTCTACTCAACGCGTACATTTACCACGTTCACTTTCCCACAATGGTATTGAATGGTACGATCGTAATCTTCAATACTCGAGCCAACGTCTTTGGCGCATTATCGTTCGTTTGGTTGAAGAAATATTTAAGGGTTTTAGAAATGGGTTTTGTACTGGGGTCAATACAAAATTTGATTTCACGCTCTAGGGGTAGGCTAAGAAGTATTTCGAGAATACGTCAGGAGATTTATTAACAATAGAAATATCATTTAAAAATTGTGACTTTCATCCAAGACTTGGATAACACATGAAATGAAGGTTTCTACTAACGAAGTTTCAATCGATAACTCAAATTCCAATTTCTCCGAAGTCAAGTTTAAATGTTGAGTACAAGCAGGAGGAATAAAAGAGTGGGTAGAACCGGTATCTAATAAGGTATAAACTTTGAAAGAATTTATAATTAACTAACCCGTGCTAACTTCGTTCGGGTTACTCGCTCTTTGAGAAGTCACGAAAAACGCTCTTGCTGAAACCACTGACTTTGTTTTGTCCGTATCCACCTTTGGTGCCACCGTCCCAACTAGACTTGATTTCGCTATAGGACAAAATCGAGCTATGTGACCATCTTTTCAACAACTAAAACATATCTTGGAAAGCTGTGAACAGTTTGGACTTATATGTCCCTCCTCTCCGCATCTGTAGCATCTAACTGGCGGTCGTTCTCCTCCCCTAGAACTTGTTGCTGGTGCTGGTGCTGTTGCTGACGTCTTCCCGTCATCGTTAAATCTTCTCTTCATGAAATTCTCACTTGAATCATTTCTTCTATTATCTTGGCCATGATTACCACCGAAGTGGTTACCATTTCTGGCATGATAATTTCTTCCACGATGGTTATCATTGTTCCGATGACCGTTATCACCGGTACGATTATTATCGTGTTGTTGCTCGTTATCCTTCGGTTGGGCTGGCTCATTATCGCGCTCCAATAACTGAGCCCTTTTCACTACATCTGAATATAAACAAAGTTTGTGAGAAATTAGGTATTGACGTATTTCGGGTTTCAAACCTCGCAGAAACATTCACGTCATTCTCTCCTCATTATCAACCAAATGGAATGCAAATCAGGACAACTCGGCAAACTTAGCTTCATACTGCGACACGTTCATATTGTTTTGCTCCAGCTTGATGAACTCAACCTCCTTTATGTGACGAATACTTTCGGGAAAGAACTTGTCGTTAAACAATTCTTGGAACTTCTCCCAAGACATCTTCAGTGCGGTATGTTGAGTATGTTTTACAGATTCCCACCAGTAATCTGCCTCTCCTCGTAACATGAAAGTGGCAAAGGGAACCTTTTGCTCCTAGGAACATCCCAAGACATCAAATATCTTGGTGATCTGATTTATCCACGTCTCTGCCGTAAGTGGTTCTAGTTTTCCCAGAAACTCCGGTGGTCCCAGCTCCTTGAACTGCTTAGCGGTGACCAACCGTGGGTTGCCATTGTTTCCACCTACATTATGAACAGGAGTCTCTCTCGTTTGGTGGTGTATGAATTCTAAAAGGATCCTAAACGTACCGTCGTTCGTCATTTGGTCGGTGCCGTTGTTCACCTGAGGATTATTGCCATCCTGATGCACATTATCACTGGGTATTGATCGTTGGTGACTCAACGGTCTCATATGCTTCATTGCTTATCACAACATTTTTAGATGCCATTTTCAAACACTGAAACAAAACAAGGGTTAATTGACATGTCACATATTATCCCTATACTCTGACCGACCAAATAAATACCAAACAAACTTAGGTAGGTCATACTAGCGAAGGAATTTCCCATCTCTCCCCTCCTAGTTCTAGTCTCACATCTTAGCCAGGGATCATATCCCTAAGCTTTGATACCAACTGTGACAACCCCAAAATAGGTCCATTCAACCCAACCCATTCTAAGTCGCCAAATACATGGTACAAAAACAAATACAACTTCAGTAATACAATTGTCGTGCAAAATACGACAACACATATACTGTGAGTTTGAAAACAACTATTGTCTAATAGAGAGTATAAAAACTCAAAAGGAGTCCTCGTTACAATTATTGATACACTATTTTACAAAATAGTGAGGACTACTAAAACAACTATCCTGAACCATCACTCCAAACCCCGGCTAGTTCCTGCTATGTTCTCACCTCCTGAGAAGAAAAATGGAACAAAAAGGAAAAAGGGCGAGCTCAACTAGCCCAGTAAGAATATTATGACTAAGATAATATGCAACAAATTATCGTTAGTCTTCAACAGGGAATAATCTGATAAAATATAATAGACAACAAGTTTTAGATCAATAACTGCAGCGGAATAAGTAATCCATTAGAAGAGTCAAGTAGAGAAAGAATTCTACTATCTTCTAAGATTTAAAAGTTCATCATCAATATTTTATCCCTGTAACATCAATCAAATATACATCTTGAATCAAATATTCATCTTTGCACTACAGGCCAAAGATATTCATTTGTATCACCAGTTGGTCATGTTCATCTCAACACCTGTTCATCTTTGCACTACGGGCCAAAGATATTAATTAGGTAATCATTCATCTTTGCACTACAGGCCAAAGATATTCATTAGTTAATCATTCATCTTTGCACTACAGGCCAAAGATATTCATTAGTTAATCATTCATCTTTGCACTACAGGCCAAAGATATTCAGTAATATCATCATTTAGGACTGAGGATAATGAAAAATATCTTAAAGAAAACGAATCCAGTGAGATAAAAGATCAAATATTAGGGATTCGTATTACAGTTTATCCAAGTTCAAAAAATTTATAATAACCAATTTTGAAGTAGAATTCAAAATAAAGATCAAAACATGGATACAATCAAAGATAGTAACCATAATAGACACCTTGGATAAAAAGAAGAAAATTTCATTTTTTGGTGAATAGTGCCGTATTCGTGAATAGTGCCGTATATGTGAATAGTGTCGTATACGTGAATAGTAACTCCGACACCAAAAGATAGAAATTCCACAAGAAAAATCATCATGCTTCGTGAATAGTACTCATGAATAGTAACTCGTGAATAGTAACCCCGACATGAAAAGTTCCAAATTTGATAAAAAGTTCCAACCAATATTTCGGCATAATGATATTGAAGAAATAATATCACTTACGAAGAAAATAACATCCCTTACTTCAAAAAGATAATACTTACAATTTGGAATACTAGATATAGTCTTTGAAGGAACTTGCAATGAGTATAGCAACACTCAAAGTATCAAAATAGTCACAAGAATACGCTCGATAATATAGAGAGAGAAAGAGAGAAAACTTATGAATTCTGGTGTGATTTTCAATTCTAACTAAGCACCCTATTTATAGGAAAATGCTTAGAACGCCATAGAAGACTAACCTACTACCTGATGGCTTTATTTGTTACTATTTCCACCCAATACATTTGAAATTCAATTGAGCACATTTCTCACCAACCAATTCTAGAATTTTCCAAAATGTTTTATCATTTAAACAATAATTAGAAACTTTAATAATTCATAGAAAATAGCCCGTTTATCAGAAAAATACAAATTTTATGTCCATTCCACACGAAATTGAATTCTCTACAACTTTGTAGTTTTAAGTTTTTCCAAATTCCAAATGAAAAATAAAAGAAATCCACACAAACGGATGATTTTTAAATACTTCCAATCCGACAAAATCGATAAAACATCTCAAAGATTAATTCCTTCATTAATAACCACATAAATAAATTCATCATTTATATCCACATAAAATAAATATTTCCTTATCATATGAATCAATAATTAATTATTAACAAATAATATTCTGAGAATCACATTTATGGCAACCAGTCATTTCCCCAGAAAGAGGGGCTTTCAGATAAGGATTTCTCCTTCTTCAGCGCAATTAGGTGACCAAACCTCTCCTTGATGTAACTTTCTAGACATTGCCAATAATGCTATCTAATAATATTATTCAAATAATATGAATTATTGATCCGATAATGGAGATAATGCGCGTTGACAATTATTGAACAACAATAATATAAAATATCAACGCAGCAATTATTGAATCAATAAAATAAAATATTGAACAGTAATTACTGTAACAATTATTGAGTAGTGCCTTCTTAAGTAAGGATCAATAATTCAACAATACTGTGCAATACCGTGTGCTACTGTGCAACCATGCATATTACCGTATTTTAACCACCGAGTATTCCAACAGTGTTAACGGTAACAACTACGCAGTTATTTATAAAAACTCAAACTTGTCATTTTCTTCATCCGACAATTATTCTGTTATGGGGCCCACAAATGATTGCGTCGTCGTACGAATATTCCCCGACAACAAGAATATTCCACGACCAAACGAATATTCCCCGACAACAAGAATATTCCACGACCAAACGAATATTCCCCGACAACAATGAATATTTTATAACCACTTGCTTATTTTGCAAAATTTTCATATTTCACCCATAACCAAAGTATTATGTCAAATTAATACCTTATTATTCACAATAATAAATAGAGGAAAAATCAATTTTATTAATAAAAAGTTGGGGGTCTTACACTATTCGAGCGGAGTATCCACATCTTTTTGATAATTAGGTACTTTCCATTCCTTTGATTCCGGGGACGAAATCCTTTTTAAGGGGTAGGTAATGTAATACCCAGGAAAAAAATAATGATAATAATAAAGAACATATAAATTTATTTATCAATTTTTAATATTTTAATTGGACTTTACATTTTATTTGGGTCAAAGTGGTCATTTAATTTATGTGGGCTAATAAGTAGTAATAAGTGATGAATAAATTAAATTAATAAAATTTGGGCCTTAATATTAATTGAACCCAATTAGAAGTTTATTAGAACAAGACCTCTTTATTAATAAGTACTAGACCTAATTTTCATACATCTGAATAAAGTAACTGAAAGAAAAGAGATAGCAGCCGCTGATACAGAAAAATAAAAGAGGAAGAGATCTAGGCGGTAGTGGTAAAGAGCAGAAAACAAAAGGGTAGACTCTCTCTATTAAGGTAATATCAGTATGTGATCTCATTGCTTTCTTTTTCTCTGATAAACGAATTATGATGAATGAATTATTTTAATATTGATATCTATCACATTAGTTGGAGATGGTCATTTATTGAATAAAATATGTTATAAATTTATTTTGTTGGTGTACTTGCGTGAGCAGTGCTTTGGTTGAATAACCCATGTAATATGTACAACAATTATGGTGACCAAGTAAGTTTTTGGAGTGCAAGATCACATGTTCCTATGTTATCTTAGAATAGAAATTGAATTCTTTATATTTGGTCAAATCAGGTATATATGGAATCATGTATAAAATAAGTTGAATATATATATATATATATATATATATATATATATATATATATATATATATATATATATATATATATATATTACCTTTAAACGGAAGGAGGTGGTACTATTCATGTTTGGTATTTAGGTTGATTATATATATTATATCCATTAAGAAAATTAATTCGTTAAAAAATGAAATGATGATTAAAAGATTATTTATAATTTAATTGGGTTTATTTTGTAAAATTGATGTAATTGGAGAAATTAATTTCATATTAATATAATTTATAATTAGTAGGTAACTATAATTGTATTATTATTACTTTTAATTAGATCGGACGGAGGGAATTTCAAGAGTTATATTTGGAATATAAATTTTGGAGTATTAATAATTGATATAAGGCAATGATTAAAGGCATATTAAATAGATTATGAATTATCTTGGAATTAATAGTTTGGATTATTTTTAATTTGAAGTTAATATATTTAGGTTGTGAATAACGTTTCGTATTTGATATCATTGGCAATTGAGAGTAAGATTTTGTGGAGTGTGTGATAAGTAGGTTTTATACCTACTTATTCGGTATCTGTTACTTGTATTATTTGCTTAATCTCATGTTTCTTAGTTACTTTTCATGCATTTTGTGTTCGTTTTGTAGATTATATGTTTGGGAGTTGAAATCGCAAAGAATTGATATGAAAACGCAAAGAAAAGCAATCCGGACATCGTTTGGGCTTTTATGTTTATTTCATGTTCTTGGTTTTTTGGTAGGTACTACAGTTTTTTCGAACCTAAAAGCGAAAAAAAAAAATTGGGCCCTTTGCGAATTTCTATTAAGATAGGTATAAAAAAAACTAAGAACTTTCTCTGAACAAAAGAGCATAAATACAAAAGAATACCAAATATAATAACTGACTATTTCAATATTTTCAAAGCATCATTCAGATATCACATTATCACTAATTCAAAAAAGTAATCGGTTCAAGGAAATAATATCATCAACAGAGGGGTGGATGATATCATCAACAACTCCTCTTGAATAACACTCACTTATAATGGGCAAATTATAAATAAAGAAGCATAAAATTTTATAGTTCAGGTAATGGAATGTAACCTTACTGAATTTCAAATAGTTTCACAGATATCAATCAGGGGGTGACATATCCAAGCTATGACAAGAGTTAACCTGTTTGGTTATTCTTCAAATAGTACCCATGGTAGATAGTGTAAATCTCAAAATCTTTCCACCAAGAGTTTACCTATTTTCTTTTGTATTATATTGGCTATATTATGACCTCAGTCTTTAACTGTCAAATTTTAATACCAATAAGTAAAGTACGCATGACCCATAGTCTATTAATAGAGATAATCGTAAACTCTGCACTAGCCAGATTAAGAGAAAAAAATGGGATTATACATATTTGCAAAGAAACACAAGAATGAATAAAGACATAATTATGATGGACAAATGCATAGACTAACAAAGATTGAAATTAATTGAGACATATTGAAGTAATTGTTTTTTAATTTATGTGAACTGGTTGATATTTTTTAAAAATTTACATATTAGAATTTTTAATAGTGTTGGATCTAGTTTTACTTATGTAATAATTTTATTTGTCAAAATTTTAAATATTTTATAGAATGATTCTACATAATCAATTATACTCATCCATTAGAATAAAACTAGCCATGCACTGATTGTATGATATAAGAAAAAGGGGCCCTAAAAAATTTTGGGCCTAAAGCCCGGGCACCTTGGGCTTTAGCCCAGGGCCGGTGCTGTTGGTTTGGAACTTGGATTACATTGTAGAGGTTCTTCTTAGCTTTCTGGAACATCTTGTATCATTCCAATCGGAGTTCGGATGCAAGAGTTATGACATTTGTACCAATAGACATCGAACGTCACTATTTTGGGTGGCCATTTGCATAGCAGTCACTTCCAGCCCAATTTACACTTTCATCCGTCAGTTATTTCTGAACTCGTAAAGAATGAAAGTTGTAGATCTCGTCGATATCTTCGATTTGATAGGTAGCAGGCCTCGTAACTCTTCCCAGATAAAAGGTTATGGCCGATTTCCCAAAGGATGTTAGAGCAGAAACGTTTCCTTCACAAAACCGTCGTCGGGGTGGGCATGCAAGCATCAAAGCAGGCCCCTAGCCCACCAGGGCGGGCCCAAAACAAGCTTAGACGCCCACCGGGGTGGGGGTATGCCCAAAAAATGCGAGAAAATGCGAATTTTAGTCCAATTTGAGTCTGGGAAGTATTGTTTCGATCTGATTGACTCAAGAACTTCCAAGAGGACTTCCAAAAGGACTTAAAGACATGTAAAGAGACTTATAAAAGGAGGAGAATCATAAGGATTAGAGGAGATTAGAGATTAGAGAGAGGATTCCATTAGATTAGAGTAGAGTAAATTAGATCAAAATCATAGTTCTAATGAGTTTTGGAGAATGAAGCAACTTGGAGACCATTGAAGATTCAAAGTAGGAGCAAGGAGGGAGCTTTAAATCTACAGACAATAGATTCTATCTTCTTATCTTCTTCTGTCTTTATCTTTTAATGATTATTCAATTGTGGATTCTTAGTTTTAATTCAATAATCATGAACTAATTCTTTGTTTGAGAATACAATAGATCTTATTGTGTAGTTTATTTAATATGCTTCGCTATCAATTATTATGTTCTATTATGAGAATTGTCTATTGTGATTTGGACTTAATTGCTTAATTGCCTAGCTATCAATTACCGTGATAATCTATATGAACTCGAGAGATGAAGTATTGATTTAGATTTTATCATGATAGCATGTGTTTGTGATTTCTACATAGATGGAATTCAAGATTCGTGTTTAGGATAGAGATATGCCTTTACGCCATATGTAATCTTATAGAGAACTTGTGCTTTAAATCCTTTTTAATTGTAATTCACATAGAGATATAGTGGATTAGTTAATTAGAGTGTCTTGCTTAATTCTATCATCTGTGGATTTAAGTGAGTATGGGTATTATGCATCGAGAGGTGGTTTTATCTGCTTTAGTGTTCTTGATTAACAATTCAGGATAAAAAATAATTGATGAGAAGTGTGTTAACTTAAATGAAGCAATAAGTGAAGTTGTGATTTTAAATCTTCGTAATCTTAATTTACCTAGTGGTAATTATATTAGTTTGTTTATAAATTGAAATTCATTCGTTTAAATAAGATTGAGTTGGTTACGGGTTAGTACTTGGTGATTTTTATAAAATAATTCCTCATGGGGACGATACTCTACTTTCACTTTATTACTTGTTGACCACGTATACTTGCGTGTTGTGCGTAATTAGATTTTACCCAACAAGTTTTTGGCGCCGTTGCCAGGCAATTAGTTAATATATTTTTGTCAATATTAGCTTCAATCAAATTAGTCTTAATTTAAACATTTTTTTTCTTTTTTAATTCTCTTCTTATTTTTCTTTCTTTTCATGTACCATGGCGGAATTTAATTATCAATGGTCGTATACAAGAATGACTCAAGCCAATGGGAGCAGAGATTGATGGTCTCAATGCATTTTCTGCATTATCGGACTGACTTGAGACACTTTCGAGGAGGTTGGACGTTGTTGCAAATTTCAACATACTCGAAGGATAGCGATTAATTGCAATTATTGTCTTTGGTAATCATCTCGAGTCATCAATGCACCCAATTAGTTTTGGTAGGGACAACACGGTGGTGAATACCTCAATGATTATACATATGCTAATTATCAGCAAGTTTGGGGGTATCACTCGAATTCATCATGGAGTGATACTTATGAAGACCAATACTACGCTCCAAATCCAACATTCACATCGGAATTTTTATGTGCACCTCCATTGCCACAAGAAGAAAAGCCAAATCTGAGGGATGTAATATTGAAGGGCATAGCAAACCTAGAGGAGATGAGGATTAGCCAAGAGTTGTCAACCCAAAATTTTAATAATCGGATGGAACAACTCGTCACTACCTCAACTAATGGTCCTCAATACATGGCTTCCGAGACTGAGACAAATAATTCAAGGTTGGAGGAATTGTTGTCCAAGTTCGTAGCATCAAGTGAGGAGAGGAGGATTAATCAAGAGTGATCAATTCAGAATCAAGAGAAATCAATTCAGAATCAAGAGAAATCAATTCAAAATATGTAGAACCAGATGGATCAAATGCTCAAAGCCTTGAACAACTATACTCAAAACAATTGGTGTTATGATGAGGATTCCTAGGTTGATGAAGTGCCTGAGCCAAATCTACAACTGGATGAGACACGAGATGTTGAAAAAAAGGAGACAAGTGGGGATAATGAAAATAAGGTCGGTGAAGAACTAACTATGAGTACCAACAAGGATGAGTCAATGTTATTAGTGCCCCAAGTTCTTTCTCCGCAAAAGATCAAGGGTCCAGTTCGATTTGCAAAACCATGCCCGCTTGATAGTCATGTCGTCGGCAAGGCTCTTTATTACATGAGAGGTAGTAAAAATGTAAAGCCATGGTGGGATAAGGAGGAGAAGATAGAAGAAGAGCCCGTTGTTCTTGCCAAGCCTCAAAGCCCCAATCGAATCATAGGCTCAACGGACGGAAAAGTACCTAGTTATTCAACATTCTCAATTGGGCACATATTTAAACAAAGCATGCTAGGTGACTTTAATTCGATAGCCATCACAAATGGGAACCTACCAAAAGCTACATTATTTCTGATTGATGGAGGGTTACTCAACTATCGAAGAGGAATTGGATAGCGTTGACCAGACAAAGTTAGGCTGAAAGATTATAATTCAAGCGCTAACTGGGAGGCAACCCAGGAATTTTTCTATTTATTTTCTTTACTAGTTTATTTAGTATATAGGAATTAATTTGCTTATTAAGTTCTCTTACCAATCCAAATGCTATTCTAATCCATGTTGTCTCTTCATTGTAGGTATTGGAGGTTCAATGGATAGTAAAATGGTCGTTGCCGCCATCGCCACCATCACCTCACGCTTAGTTGATTACATGGAAGTTCTCTTCTACTTACCGCTATATTCTTAAAACGAGGACATTGTAATTGCTAAGTTTGGGGGAGTTTAGTTTAGTTCATTATTACATGTTTAGTTTCATGTTTATGTTATGTTATTTTGCATATGTTAGGTTCATTAGGTGTGCATTCATGTAGTACAACTGCATAAGTAGTTGCATAGTAGTATAGTTTAAATAGCATTATATTAAGTTCTTACAATGGAAAAAAAAATTCAAAAATTCAAAAAAAAAAATTATTAGTTAGTTACTATGTTCATTTGCATGAATCCAGTTGTTAGATAGTTTACAGTTTGTTTTAGCCAATGATGAGATAGGAATTGGGTAGACAAGTATAGTACTGACCATTAGAGCTTTGATGTGATTTCTTATTATGAATTGAGTCTTTTTCTGTTTGATACTGGTATAATAAGGACAACATAGTAAAAACAACTTGTTGAATGATTGAGTTTAAATTGATACATAATGGGATTTTAAAGGATAATGCTAGTTTAAATAAGAGAATGACAAAGATAGGCAGTGAAGGCGAAGAATTAGGCAAGAACCTAGTTTTGGGGGAAAAAGTGGGGTATATATGCTTCTAAAAAAAATATATCGAGTTGAATAAATTGAGTCTCGTGGTGGGTCGAGAAGAAGCGTGAAATGCATTCCTCATAAACACAGGCGTGAGATGGAGCGTAAAACGCACTCACTATCCAAAAAGAAAAAGAAAAAGAAAAAATAGAAAAAATAGAATAAATAAAATGGGAAATAAGAGCAAAAAGCCCCGTGGGTGAAAAATAAAGCATAAGTATCCCATGTTGATCCTCGATATTGGTAATTGTTTGATTTTAGTTGGATCTAGCGTGTTTTTGGATTACTTGAGTTCACACCGTATGATGCTTTCGAAGAGACTTGTTATGTGTTAAATTTGATTTTATATCAGTTAACATTGTTATGGAGCACACACGCACTATATTAGTGATAACAGTCTAAGATTTGATGATTGATTCGGAAGTTATTGATGAGTTTTGATATGATGTATAATCGTGTTTACTTGATTTTTCTAAGGCCGGTTGAATATACTTGTTTCTGTCATTACTGCTGGATACGTAGGCATGTAGATTAGTTGCATTGCATATCATTGTTGTTTTGTGTTTTTGCTTGAGGACACGCAAAGGTTTAAGTTTGGGGGTATCCAAAAACTTGTTGGGTAAAATCTAATTATGCACAACAAACAAGTATACGTGGTCAACAAGTAATAAAGTGAAAGTAGAGTATTGTTCCCACGAGGAATTGTTTAATAAAAATCACCAAGTACTAACCGGGCCCGTAACCAACTCAATCTTATTTAAACGAATGAATTTCAATTTATAAATAAACTAATTCTAATTACCACTAGTTAAATTAAGATTACAGAGATTTAAGATCACAACTTCACTTATTGCTTCATTTAAGTTAACACACTTCTCATCAATTATTTTCTATCCTGAATCGTTAATCAAGAACACTAAAACAGATAAAACCACCTCTCGATGCATAATACATATACTCACTTAAATCCACAGATGATAAAATTAAGCAAGACACCCTAATTAACTAATCCACTATATCTCTATGTGAATTACAATTAAAAAAGATTTAAAGCACAAGTTCTCTATAAGATTACATATGGCGTAAAGGCATATCTCTATCCTAAATACGAATCATGAATTCCATCTATGTAGAAATCACAAACACATGCTATCATGATAAGATCTAAATCAATACTTCATCACTCGAGTTCATATAGATTATTACTGTAATACCCGTAAAATTTTATGATTTAATTTTATTATTAAATAGAGCCGATGAATTATTTATTTTATAAATGCTTACGTGGCATGAGGAGAGTAACTCAATTGAATTAAAATTGAGCTATTGATGATCGATAAGATAGGTTCATGAAATGTCTTGTGTGACACAATGATGGACTTAGTGAGGGATGATTAAGTATTTGCATGTTAAAGTCCAAATAATAAATTGGGAGTCTAGCCCAATAAGTTAATTGATGGACTGTTAAGTTAGCCCAATAAACTTGGGATATTTAGAATCCAATTCGGAACCCAACAAAATAGTTAACTGCGAGTACAAGTATTGGTTAAATTAAAATGTGGCGTGGGGCAGTGGGCCTGACCGACTAGCCCCTTGTCTATGTCTGAGATCTATTCTCTTGTCCCCAAATTAGGGTCACCAAGTATAAAGAACAGTAGCCTAAACTCTCTTTACGCGGAAATTTTCAAGTTCGCTAATCCTAGGCATGTAATGGCTAGCTTTAATTTGGTGGTGGAGTGATTGAACAACTCCTTAAATAACCGTTGTTCATTTCTATTGCACCATGAATCCCAAAATTGGGTAAAGCAAGTGTACGGTCCATGTTTTCTCTTTAAATACAAGCCCATTTAGGCGCGGTGCATTTTTAGCGACAAGAGTGTTGGAGAAATCGAGTAAAGAATTATTAGTTCTTTAAGCATTACCAAATCGATTGTGTGAGATATCAAGGTTAAAGCTCGAGAAGGTATAATTTCTACTCCGTTCTTAACTTGAGTCTTGTTGATTCTCGTTTTTCAGATTAATAGGTCAAGTATGATGAATTAGCATGATATAGGGTGTTTAGAAAGTTTACCTTCGTGCATGAATACGTTAAAAATTGTCTGGAATCAAGTTGTGACTACTCTGCAAAACAGAGCATGTTCACTGCTTCTGAAATCCATGGGGTGCAGCTGCACCGTACTTAGGAACCAACTGATGGGTTCGGTCATGTTAGACCATGTATTAAGAAATTCCCTTAGGTTGTATGCATATAGTGAAGTCTTAATGAAAATTAACCCGACGAACTTAAACTTTGTCAAAGTAGTGTGGACCGAAGTCTCTGAAGGAGCTGCTTCGGACAAAGCGTGATGTCTTCAGACAGAGCGTAATGTCTTCGGACAAAGCGTGATGTCTTCGGACAAAGCGCGATGTCTTCGGACGAAGCGCAATGTCTTCGGATGAAGCATGTTGTCTTCGAACAAGTCATAATATCTTCGAACATGGCGAGATGTCCTGGGACTCAGAGACAGCATCATAACTTGATATGAGGATGGATTAATAAATACTCCTATACTATTGTAAACTATTAGTACACGAATAAGTTCTAAGTGGAGAGTTGTACCAACTTTGGGAAAATAAATCTAATACTTGCAAACATGCGTAGAAGAAGGTCGGTGGGATTAATAGACGTTATGGTCTACTTAAAGCAATGAACCTCTTAGAACTTCGAGGAAGAAAGATTATGAATAAGCTAGCGAAGTGGTCGATAGTATGAGCATGTTAGTGTCTGCAATTATGAGTTTTGATGGGTATAGCGAGATAGAAAGAAAGATGTGTTATGTTTACATGTTATTGATATATATCAAGTGTGTTTGGCTAATAAATACTGTACTTATATGAATAGAATGATGACATAGTTTGTTGAGGTGATTTTTGCTATTAGTAGTAATCAACGCTAAAGGCAAGTTCTATCCTAAAAACTTGTTACTTATATCATGCAAGTTTTCTATCCCTAACTTATTGTTATTGTTGGGCAAGTTCCTAACCTCACTCAAATTTACATTGAGGAAGTATCCAGACACCTTTATTATTATTGTGTTGCAAGTTCCTACCCCTAAAAACTTGTTACTTATATCATGCAAGTTTTCTATCCCTAACTTATTGTTATTGTTGGGCAAGTTCCCTAACCTCACTCAAATTTACATTGAGCAAGTATCAGAACAACTTTATTATTATTGTGTTGCAAGTTCTACCCTAAAAACTTGTTACTTATATCATGCAAGTTTTCTATCCCTAACTTATTGTTATTGTTGGGCAAGTTCCTAACCTCACTCAAATTTACATTGAGCAAGTATCGAAGAACTTTATTATTATTGTGTTGCAAGTTCCTTAAATTCACACACTTTATCGTTGAATTGTTGTCATATCAATCATATTTTATCAAGCAAATATCGCTTCTATTCGAAAATCACTTGTATACCTTGGCGTTGTTGTAAGCATTGGACTTATCATTCCTAAATGCATGATGAAAAAGCTATCTAAGCCCTTGATTTGGCTAGACTATTATTATGAGTTAAGAGCTATCCAAATGGAGATTGATTTGGTGCGGACTATCGTAAATCTCTTGAGATGAACAACCCTCGTAGAAGGGAAATTATATATTGTCGGGGAACCAACGTGCGCACATGAGTATGATTAAATGTTATGCATAACATAGGGTACTTTTAAGTGATCTTTGATGTACTCGTGGATGTTGGATTACGTTGTAATCTTGCTAATTCTAGTAAGAGTTCTTGGTCATAGTATTTGCTCGATTACCCAATTATGTTGAACCTCGAAGTGAGTAAATCCACGAAATTTTGTTGATATCCTTCGGTCCATATAGCGACACTTATTGAATACTCTTGGTATTCTTGATATCCTTGAACTATCAATTATTATTATACCCATGAAAGATTCAAATGATATAACTGCTTGTTCTTCTAGCTATATTACTTGCTGGGCAAATTTGTTGCTCATTCTTGCTTCCTAAAACATTACAGTTAAGGCAGAGAAAGGCGGTATTCCAGGAAAGGACAAGGGAAAGGGCAAGGCGGCAGAATAACTTAGTCCTTAAGACTTGAAGTATTATTATTATTGTTATGATTATTATGATGTATTCAAGAATGATTAAGCTATGTTAAGCTAATCACAGAATTGTTGTAGTAATGGTTACGGTACCTTGGGACGTGAATATTTATATTACATCAATGTAAATTATTCTATTATTTTCGTTGTTAATGATTTTGTAAGATATTCGTAGTAGTAGCGTGATGCACCGAAATTCAAGATATGAGTGTCTGAAATTTTGGGGGCGTCACAATTACGGTAATTGATAGCTAGGCAATTAAGCAATTAAGTCCAAATCACAATAGACAATTCTCATAATAAAACATAATAATTGATAGCGAAGCATATTAAAATAAACTACACAATAAGATCCATTGTAATCTCAAACAAAGAATTAGTTCATGATTATTGAATTAAAACTAAGAATCCACAATTGAATAATCAGTAAAAGATAAAGATAGAAGAAGATAAGAAGATAGAATCTATTGTCTATAGATTTGAAGCTCCTTCCTTGCTCCTACTTTGAATCTTCAATGGTCTCCAAGTTGCTTCATTCTCCAAAACTCATTAGAACTATGATTTTGATCTAATTTACTCTATTCTAATATAATGGAATCCTCTCTCTAATCTCTAATCTCCTCTAATCCTTGTGATTCTCCTCCTTTTATAAGTCTCTTTACATGTGTTGGTCGATTTCACAATCAATAAATACGTGCAAGTATACACGGTCAACAAGTAATAAAGTGATAAGATAAAGTGTCGATCCCACAGAGAATTCTATTTAATAAATTCCAACTACTAGCACTATATCAACCCAATTTTATTTAAACAACTATAAATTATGATTTTCTGAAATATTGAAACTAAATTAAACAATTAAAGATATTACTCTAAAATAGGCAAATAAATGAAATAAGATTTGAATGAATGGCTTCAGATAAATAAGGATTAAGACTTCAATATCCCCAATTATGAACTATAATTTAATTATCCAATTATCCCAATTATTATGTCTACTGAATTGTTAACAGGAATTCTCAAATGTCAAAAGTCCTTTTCCAAGTAACCAATTGACTTCTATTTAATCCAGATTAATCTTGCTATATTCCTATGCAAAACAAGTGAACTAAACTCCTTCAATTCCAATTCCTTATGTGTTACATGCGGTGAACAGATATTTCCATTCAATTCACAAACCTAATTATTCACTGTGAAAATAACTAAGTCACACATTATCAAGCCAAATTCTAACCCTAGAATTCCTCTTTCAATTCCTTCTAGAGTAACAAGGTAATTATAGGCCAAATAATTAATCAATAGATGTAAGGCAAGACAAACAATTCACTTCAACATAAATAATTGGAATAAATTGAATAACTAATTTATAGCCATAAAAGGTTCAATTGAAATCTTAATTAAAGAATTAGTTCATAACGGAAATAAAAACCAACAATCTTTTGCAAATCATCATTAAAGAATTGCACAAATTGAAAATAAGGAGAATAAGAAAAACTCTTGAGCCAATCCTTAGTCTTCAAGTAATCCTTTGCTTAGCCTCCAATGATGAATGAATTGATCCTAATGTCAACACTCAACTTCTTTTTGTAGCTTCCCACAATCCTAATCCAAAACAACTTCTCAATAGCCTCCAATAATAAAGTCAACCGGATAGTCAACGCACGCGCCTTGGTCAACCATTGACACGGCCCAGCGCCCCGGCGTTGGGATTAGCACTGATTATAGCGCCCCGGCGCTGGCCTTCTAAAATTTACCATTTTGCCTTTTTATAGCTTAATATCCCCCGTTCGCTACTATAGCTCCCAAACCTGCAATAACACAACTAAACACAGTAAAACGAATCTAAATGCTTAGAAAATACAATAAATTAAGCCCAAATATATCCAATTCATGGGTATATTACCCAATCATCAAATACCCCCAAACTTAAATCGTTGCGTGTCCTCAAGCAACAAAATATTAACAACACAAAATAATACAAAAACGACAAACCGTGCAAATGCAAACTAACTAAATGATCGTAATTCCAGTAATCCAATAGCTCACGTATATCCATAGGCCTCAGAAAAATCACAAAAACATGCTAATACATCATGTTAAAGCAGATCAATAATATCCCAACAATCAATGAATCTAAATCTGTTATTACAGATACCGTGAGTTTGTGTTCAACAACCATGCTAACCAATGAAAGGCAGAAATATGAAAGATAATAAAGTTCTTAATAGGCATCATATAGTTTCAACTCAAGAACTCATCAAATACACTTGCTTCAACTGAAGTCAAACAATTACCAAAGTTCAAGGGTCAAAATGGAATACTCATGCTTTTCTTTTTCTTTATAACGGGGGCTTTTTGCTCTTTTCCCGCTTTATTTGTATTTATATATTTTTTTTCTCTCATGACTATGCATTGTCTTATTCCCTTAGGCTTTTCAGTGCTACCTTAACGAGCTTTCGACCAACGACTCCCAAGCCATTAAGACCTTAGGGCGCTAGGTGTAAAGACAATCCCCTCGGGCGTACTTACTCAAGTAGCAAAGGCCACAAAACTAGACAAGCATGCCACGGTTTTTATTTTTCTTTTTTTTTAGCTTATATATTCCAGATATATTTCCCCCAAACTTAATTTTATGTCTCAATTCAGTCTTCACTAGCTATTCAAATTGATCCTTTATTTCACTAGCATTCATCCTTTAGAACTCTATTGTCTATCCATTTAAACTATCATAGCCAACATGGTCATTCTTCAACGTGCTATCCTTATAATATCAGTGTCAAATAGATAAAGATTTAAATCATGCCAAGAAAATTATCTCACTAGCTCAACAATCCTTACTAGACTTGTTCATGTAATTTTAATTTCATCATTGGCCCCAAACATACTTACTATCAAAAGCTGGAATTAACATGCAGTCCTAAAATGCAACACTTAATCACCATAAAAATCCAAATTAAACCATTAACAATCTAAAATTAACTACCCCCAAACTTAACAAGAGCAATATCCTCATGCGAAAGATATAACAAAATAAAACAGAGGACTTCCCTGACGAGCTTATTCCTCGGGTGGATCATCCTCATCCTCGCTCATCTCTTGATCGAAAGGGGGAAACACTTGGCAGAATAGGAGCAGTAGGGAACTGGTTAAGAGTAACGCCCGGATAGAGTTAGGCATGCATGGCGTTCTGAGCAGCAAATTGGTCGACCATATACTTGTAGATGACATCTTGACGTTCTGATAGGCGGACATTATGAGATTCGATGTTGTAGAATCACCCGTCAATCTCATGCTGGACGACTTCAGGAACAACACCACGGTGAGCAGCAGATGAGGGACCATAACTAGGAGGATCCTGAGCTGGTGTACTAGATGGAGCCTCAGCTTGAGAAATTATAAAACCCAATCCCCGTGGGTGATTGGTACCGCCTGTCCACACCTTAAACCTACTGATCAACTTATGGTCCAACACTGGCATAGGAGTTTGAATCATTTCATCGGTTTTCCATTTCACCCCAAATTTGGCACATAACACACAAATGAGCGACGGATGTGGTAAACCTCATGTGGTCCCTCGTCGGGCCGCTCGGAGAATGGATTGCTGAATGACGTGACCGACATTTATCTACAAGCCTTGAATAATGGAATATAGCATCACCGCCCTCTCTTTGGTGACATGGCTCACATGTGTGCATGGCATGAGTTTGGCGCAGATAAAGGCATACCATGCCTTCCCATATAAACTGAAGTGAGAATGGGGGAAGGTCATGCGCCACGCGCTCATACCTTTATCCATGTAGTGCACGTTGTCAAAGCTCATGATTATTTTCTCATAGTGCGGACCTTGACTCGGAGAAAATAAGCATACTCATCGTTAAGATCCTCCAAATCCATTTGATAGCACCCATTGATGTCCTCTTCTCCCGAATTCCCTTTGTCTTTCTCCTCTGAAACACTTCATAGTGATCATGTTGCAGAAACGTTGGCATAGAATTCTTTCACATTGCGCAATCACTTCTAAAGGTCAGGGTTGTTCGGTTAGGGAGAACCAGTTTCTTTCAGCAATCATTACCGTTATTTCCCCATCTTTGGATTGATCGGGCCGTAAACCACGTTCGGGGATGAGAGAGCGGGTTGCCATCTTATTGTAGCGATCTTGGGCAGCGACACTCACAAACCGGCGGCTATATCAAATCTGGGTTGGGCTGACGCTGTCCCAGAATCGTCGCCACGTTGACGCTTGGAAGCCATTTAAAAATTTCTGTAAGAATTCGCATACACATGGATTAGAATTGGGAAAAACTCGAACACAACCCCCAAACTGCAAGTTATGTGCACATGAAGTACATGATTGGGGGTGTGGCACAACACATTGAACCGATCGGTCTCAAGTACTATGCACACGGTGTAATTTGCACATAAGCACACTATATAACATCATATTATGGCAGTTTTGAAGAATTTCAATCATATATATGCGACATATGCATCCATACAGTTCTACCCCCCCATACTAATGATATCTCCGTAGACCTACGGTATTGGGATGGTTAGAGTGCAAGTGTAGTCAATTTCGGTTATGATTATATGCATGAACGTTGGGTCAGACAAAACATCAAACATGTTGTGTGCAGTTTATACTTTGCTTAGAACACTCCCAATTTCTCTAACACTTTAAATCCTTTGCATTCAATCTCTATATAAGCATTCAATCCCAATCACAAAACTATAATGAGTCACATACGTACAAAATTGGATAGTCAAAACCAGAAGAATGAAAATCGTTAAGAAAATATGAAGCAAGATGAATATCGACTTTACCACCCGTACAATTAACAAAGCTTTATGCCACCATAATTCAAATACAAATCATTACATACCTTTGGAAGATGAACGAGAGAGATGAAAAATTACGGAACACAGTTATCAAAGGAAAGAGAGATGTGAAATTATGTCGTGAGTTATGCAAATAGCACCAAGAATTAGAATCTGAAATGAAGTCAAGGTATCTTCACCTCTTCGACATACCAGGTACGTACGTAAATTTCGAGGGCGAAATTTCATAAGGAGGGAAGATTGTGAGACCCTAGATTTTATTAATAAACATTTAATTTTCTCGAAATATTTTTTTTAATATTATGGTGTGGATTTGAGATAATGTAATAGTTGTGGGTAATATTTATAAATTTTGCAAAGTATGCAAGTTGTCATATTATATTCGATTGGTTGGGGAATATTTATTTTATCAGGGAATATTCGTACAATGGCACAATCATTGGTGGACCCTGCAACGGAATTATTGTCGGATTGAGAAAACGACAAAAATATTTTATGAAAATAATGGCGGAAGTTTTACCATTAATACTGTTGAACTACTCGGTAGTAAAAGTACAGTAATACGCGTGTTTGCATAGTAGCACACGGTATTAATTATTGATGCTTACGTGATAAGTCACTCAGTTTTGTTGGTATTATTAATGTAATAATCTGGAAAATCTTTTATATAAAGCAGAATACTTTTATAAAGTTATTCTATAAATAGAATATATTATATTCTATTATGCATAGTGTTGCATAATGTCCTGCATAGTATTTTGCATAGTAAAATCTTTTTATATAAAACAAAATACTTTTATAAAGTTATCTGTTTTATTAGACAATAATTAGAATATATTATATTTTATTATGCATAGTGTTTGCATAGTGTTTTGCATAGTAAAATCTTTTTATATAAAAAGCAGAATACTTTTATAAAGTTATACATTTTATTATACAATAATTAGAATATATTATATTTTATTATGCATAGTATTTGCATAGTAAAATCTTTTATAAAGTTATTAGTTTTATTAGATTATAAATAGAATATATTATATTTTATTTAAAAGATTTTGCTTTAAATATGGACCGTCAGATTAAAGTAAATCAGTAAGACCCCAAATAATTAATAAATAAAATTTATTTTTCTCTATTTATTATTTTGAAATAGTAAGGGTTGATGTGATTAATGTGGATAGTTATGAGTAAAATACGCAAATATTTCAAAATAAGCAAGTGGTTATAAAATATTCATTGTTGTCGGGGAATATTCGTTTGGTCGTGGAATATTAAATCTTTGTCGTGAACATTAAATGCGACCAGTAGCAACCATGTGTGGGCCCCATAATGGAAAGCGATTAGAGGAAGAAAGCGACAAAAATAAGTTGTTTAAAAATACTACAGTAGTTGTTCTGGTTTAATTGTTGGAATACCCGGTGGTTAAAACACGATGTCTGGCGTTGTTGCTTGCGATAGAAGATACGGTATTGCACCAATTATTGATTCTTATGTAAGAAGGCACTACTCGATAATGGTTACTGGTAATTCTTAAGATTATTTTATTTTATTGATTCAATAATTCTTTGTGTTGATATTTTATATTCTTGTTGTTTGATAATTGTCACTCTACACAAGTATTTTTCATTATCGAAGCAATAATTCATATTATCTGAATAATATTATTGGATAACATTATTGGCAATGTCTAGAAAGTTACATCTAAGGAGAGGTTTGGTCACCTAATTGCTTGCGCCAAAGAAAGAGAAATTCTTATTGGAAAGCCCCTCTTTCACGAGGAAGCGCTGGTTGTCGATATTGTGATTACGTAATATTATTTGTGAATAATTAATTATTGATTCATATGATGAGGAAAATATTGATTTTATGTGGATATAGATGGAGAAAATTTTTAATGTGACAATTGTTGAAAATTGAAATTTTATCTTTTTACGATAAAATAATTTATTTAATATATATATATATATATATATATATATAATTATATTTTAATAATATAATAATGGTGATATTTTACAACGAATGTGGGATATATGAGTATACGAGGAGGAAGAGTATTTTTGTTGCAATAAATGTTTAAAACATGTTAAACATGCAATGGACCCCATTTATTGGTGAAATTTGATTATAGCTTTGTAAATCGCTTGGTTTATGGATTTGGTCAATTTACATTTGGAATTTGAAAAACTTTCTTTCGCAAAGTTGTAGAGAATTGAATTTCTTATAGAAATCGTAAGATTGAATTTTTACGATAAAGGGCTATTTATTGTGAATTATTGAAGTTTCAAGCTCTTCAAATAATTGATTTTTGGAAGTTTTAATTATTTTAAATAAGAAAAGCGTTTTTTCTTATTTTTTCTAGAAGGTTGGCATGTGTGAATTCTTTGAAATTGATTTCAAAGAATACGTATAATATTTTTATAAATATTAATATTTTATTAAATTTTTTACGCTTTGGCGTTCTAAGCATTTTTCCTATAAATAGGGTGCTTAGGTTAGAATTGAAAATCACACGGTAAACTGAAGTTTTCTCTCTATATTATCGAAGTATTCTTGTGAGTATTTTGAGTATACTTTGAGTATTGCTTTTACGGTGAAAGTTAAAGTCATAGCCTATATCCAGGTGTTTCAATTAGAAGTATAAATCTTTCGAGGTAAGGGATATTATTTTTTTTTCGTAATGATATTATTTCTTCAATATCATTATCTTTGAAATATTGATCTGAAGTTTTATCAAATTTGGAACTTTTGGTGTCTGAGATTCTTATTTACGTATCTGACTTTATTCACGATACTCTGGTCTTATTCACGAATCTGGCCTTTATTCATCGAAAAATGAAAATTTTCCTTTTCGTCCAAAAATATCTATTGTGGATACTAGTTTTGATTGTATCCATGTTTTGATCATTCTTGAATTTTACACCACTATGATTATTTTTGAGGTATTTTTGGGCGTGGATAAAACAAAGTACTGAATCCTTAATCCTTAATCCTTGTCATTTTGTTTCACTGGATTCGTTTCTTTTAAAAAAATAAATATATTTTTCATCATCCTCAGTCTTAAATGATGATATTATTGAATATCTTTGGCCTGTAGTGCAAAGATGAATGATTTCTGATGAATATCTTTGGCCAGTGCAAAGATGAGCAGTGTTTAGATGAACATGACCCGGTGGTGAATGTCCTTGGCTTGTAGTGCAAGGATGAATATATGATTCGAGATATATATTAATTGATGTTCTGAGGATAAAATATATTGATGATGGGATCGTTAAATTCATAGATATTAGTAGATTTCATCCTCTACGTAACTCTTCTATGAATTAATATTTTTCATTGCGAGTATTGATTTAAAACTTGTTGTCTATTGTATTCTATTAAATTTTTCCTGTTGAAGACTAACGATAATTTGTTGTATATTATCTTAGTCATAATATTCTTTCTTTGGGCTAGTTGAGCTCACCCTTTTCCTTTTTGTTCCATTTTTTCTTCTCGGAGGCGAGAATGTAGCGAGTGCAGAGTGGGGTATGGAATGATGGTTTTAGAGAGTTGTTTAGTAGTCCTCACCATTTTTGTAAAATAATGTATCAATAATTATGATGAGGATTTATTTGTATGTGGATATTGTTTAGATGGCAATATCTGTATTTAAACTCACAGTTTTATTGTTGTAATAATAAAGTTGTAGTTGTTTATGTACCTTGTATTTGACAACTGAGAATGGGTGATGTATACCTATTTTGGGGTGTCACGGTTGGTATCGAGCTTAGGATATGATCTCTGGCGGAGATCGGGGAATAGAACTAGGAGGGAGAGGCGAGTAAATCCTTCGCTAGTGTGTCCTACTAAGCTTATTTGTTAGTTTGGTCGGTATATAAGGATATTATGTGATATATTGATTTGCTTAATTAACCCTTGTTTTATGACGGTATTTGAGAATGTCGAATGAGAATATTAACAATGGAAATGAGACCGTGGAGACGCTTTGTACTTCACCAACGAGGAGAAGCGCAACAGTCGTGGCAATGTTCCTCCTGTGAACAACACCACCGATCGACGATGAGCGACTTAATGTTTAGAAGCTTTTTTTGCGGTTCATGCAAAAATCGCACGAGGAGACTCGTGTTCAAAACATAGGAGGAAATGATAGCAATTCACGGGTTGTCACAACCCAAGCGATTCAAAGAGTTGGGACCACGAATTTAAGGGAAAGCGAGATCCGATCATAAGCGAGAAACATGGGTCAAGCAAATTACCAAGATATTCGATGTCTTGGGATGCGCAGAGGAACAGAAGGTTCCATTCGCCACCTTATGTTCCATGGCGAAGCGAGACTTTGGTGGGAGTCTATAAGCGTACCCATCCGGTACCTTTCGGCATGTCTTGGGAGACATTTCAGAAACTATTTAATGACAAATACTTTCACGAAAGTGTTCGTCTATATGAAGGAAGTGGAGTTTATTAAACTGGAGCAGAACAACATGGACGGTGTCTCGATGCGAGGCGAAGTTTGCGAGTTATCGAGTTTGCACCTCATTTGGTGGAGAATAAAGAACGATGACGCGGATGTTTACGAGAGGTTTGAAACCCGGACATACGTCAAATTATCTCATCTCTCATAAATTTTTCTCTATTCGAGGATGTTGTTAACGAGGCTCAATTGTTAGAAGCGAGATAACGAAAGTACGGTCAATCGAGGTACCACAATCGAGGATCATACCGAGAGATAGCGATCAACAAAACAATAATAACCGGTGGAGAAAGAAAAAGACGGACAAAATGGTAACCACTCTGGTGGTAATCATGGCCATGAAAATAGAAGAAGCGAGTTAGGAGGAGATTTTAAAAAGAGGAGATTCAACAACGACCATTATGTGAAGACGAGCGATGCAAAGAAGAAGCGGTTCCAAGGGAGGAGAACGACCACCGGTCGTATATGCTATAAATGCGGGAAAGAAGGACATATCGCCCAAAGCGCCCCTAGCAGTTCGGTATGCTATAATTGTGGAAAGGAAGGACATATCGCCGAGATTGCAGTAAGCGAAACCTAGTTCAAATGGGGACGGTGACTCAAAAGATCGTCCCATAAAAGTCAAAGTCAAGCGGTTCTGGAAGAGCGTTTGTTGTGGATTGGTCAAAATGCGAGGAACCCAAACGAGGTGATCACGGGTAAGCTATTTATAAATTCTTGTGAAGTTTATACTTTACAAGATACCGGTGCTACCCATTCATTTATCTCTCCTGCTTGTGCTCAACGTTTAAACTTGGCTCCAGAAAAATTAGACTTTGACCTATCTATGGAAACTCCGTTAGGAGAAACTTTCATCACATCCACTGTTTATAAATCTTGTTTGATTCAAGTTGGCACCATCACCTTACCTATTGACCTTATCTCTTTAAAGATACTTGCTTTTGATGTGATTTTAGGGATTGATTGGTTAACTACTCATCATGCCAAAATTGATTGTTTTAAAAGGTTGTTAGCTTTCATATTCCTAAACAACCCGTTGTTATGCAATTCAAGCAACTAAACCATTAAAATCAATCACCGTCATATCTAATCATAAAGCTATTCGTTTATTAAAAAGCGGATGTCAAGCTTTCTTAGCCCATGTTATGGATTTGAATAAAGACACATCAAATTTGAATAATATTCTGTTGTTATTGACTTTCACGAAGAACTTCCTGAATTCTACCCCGTAGCGTGAAGTTGAATTCTTTATTGACCTTGAACACGGTACAAAGCCCATTTCTAAAACCCCATATCGAATGGCTCCTATTTAACTTCGGGGAGTTAAAGGTCCAACTTCTGAGGAGTTGTTGGACATCGGTTTCATTCGTCCTAGTACATCTCCACAGGGGTGCTCTGTTTTATTTGTAAAGAAGAAAGGCGGGAGTATGCGACTTTGTATTATTCGTGGGGAATTGAACCATGTCACTATCAAGAATAGGTATCCTCTACCTCGTATTGATGACTTGTTTGACCAATTGCAAAGAGCACAATTCTTTTCAAAAATCGATCTTCTCGTTACGGATATCATCGGTGAAGATTAGGCGAGGATATTCCAAAGGCGCCTTTAGAACTCGAGACGGGCATTATGAATTCTAGTCATGTCTTTTGGATTGACTAATGCCCTCATGCTTTCATGGATATGATGAATCGAGTATTCAAAGAATATTTGGATCGGTTCGTTGTTGTCTTTATTGATGACATCCTCATATATTCCAAAAGTCGTGAAGATCATGAGCACCATTTGAAGCCGGTACTACAAAGGCTTCCACGAAAATAAGTTATATGCCAAGTTAAAGAAATGTGAGTTACGCTTGAGGAAGTAGCATTTCTTGGGCACGTCAGTGTCAAAACATGGAGTATCTGTTGAATGGGACGAAGATTGAAGCAATACAAAGTTGGGAGCAACAAGAAGATGGTGGATCAAGCACGTAGCTTTACGGGTCAAATTGGTTATTATCGGAGATTCGTGGAAGGGTTTTCTCGAATCGCATTCGTTAACTTCAGTTGACTCGGAAGGATACAAAATTCGTTTGGAGTGAAGAATGCGAGAAGAGTTTCCAAGAGCTTAAGAGGAGACTTATTTCTAAGACTGTTCTAACAATACCATCCAGTGCGGATGGATTTGTAATCTCAAATGATGCTTGGGCAAAGGGTTAGGATGTGTTCTCATGCAACATGGGAAAGTCATAGCCTATGCCTCATGACAACTTAAAGAATATGAGAGGAATTATCCTACTCATGATCTAGAGTTAGCGTGATCGTTAAGCGCTTAAAGATCCGGAGGCACTATCTATATGGGGAGAAAGTGGAGATATATTCGGACCATAAAAAGCCTTAAATATTTCTTCACTCGAAAAAAGAACTTAACATGCGACAAATGATGTTGGCTCGAGCTATTGAAAGACTACGACCACACTATTCAATACCATCCCGGAAAAGTTTAACGTGGTGTAGGCGACGCGTTGAGTAGAAGATCATATGTAGGAACGAAAAGTGCGATGATGTCAAGTATACGATAGAGCCAACTTTAATAGAAAAAGTTAAGGTTGCTCAAGCCACCAATCGGAAATGATGCATATGAAGAAGAAAGTACAAGAAGGTGCTATTAGGGGCGAGAATCGATGAAGAAGGAATACTTGAGTCCACTCTATACTTTGTGTTCCTAACGACTACGATTTGAAGTACAAGATTATGATGGAGGCACACAATACACCATTTGCAATCCATCTGGAAGTACCAAAATGTATCGTGATCTTCGACATACATTTTGGTGGAACAATATGAAGAAAGAGATTGCAAAGTTTATCTCAACGTGTTTAACTTGTTAACGTGTAAAGGCGGAGCATCAAGTGCCAAAGGGTCCGTTGCAACCACTTGAGATTCCGAAATGGAAGTGGGAACACATTACTATGGATTTCGTTCACGGGTCTTCCTACGGTTTCTCAAGGCATCAATGCTATTTGGGTTATTGTTGATAGATTAACCAAGTCCGCTCATTTCTTGCCGATCACGGAGACTTATTCCTTGAACGTCTTGCTCAAATGTAACGTAAATGAGATTGTGAGATTGCATGGCATGCCGGTATCTATAGTTTTGGATCGTGACCCAAGATTCATTTCAAGATTTTGGGTTAGCTTGCAAAAAGCTATGGGTGCGGATTTACGATTGATTCGGCATACCATCCTCAAGCAGACGGACAATCAGAGAGGACTATTCAAACTCTTGAAGATTTATTAAGACTCGTGTCCTGACTTCAAAGGGCGGTTGGGATAAGTATTTACCATTGGTGGAATTCTCCTACAATAACAGTTATCAGGCAAGTATAGGTGTGGCCCCATTCGAAGCATTATATGGACGAAAATGTCGCTCTCCAGTATGTCGCCCCATTCTTCTGAGCATTCTTGAATTTTACTCTACAAAGCAGTATCATGTTGACAATTTGAACGTTATTAGTTTTTGGACAAATTAATTTTTGAACTTGTTTTATTGAATTCTTATATCATTGTCATTATCCTCATATTTATATTTTTTGAAAGTCATTTGTGGCCTATAGTGCATAGATGGACTTGGTATGATTATGACCAGGGATTATTCGGTATAATCATAACCGTAATGTTACAAATGATGTGGAAAAAAGTCCTCATTGGCCCGTAGTGCATTGATGGACAGTTTTTGGTATGATTATGGCTATGGATTCTCTTTGGCCGTAGTGCAAAGATGAATTGTTTTATGGCATGATCAGGACCGTTGATGAAAACATGATTATCTTTGGCCCATAGTGCATGGATAATTCGTGGTCGTGATACTAAAGAATATCCTCGGCCGTAGCGGGGATGATTCGATAATGTGGATTATTTATTAAAAGTCGAGTCCCAAATGATAAAAGTGATGAAAAACCTTTTAAATCATAAAAGATAGTAGATTTTATTCTCTACTTGACTCTTTTAATGGATTGCTTGTTCCGTCTATGATTAAACTTGATGTTTGTTATATTGTATAAGTTTAACATTGTTTTAAGGCTAATGATAATTTATTCGCATTATCTTAGTCATAATATTTCTTCTTTGGGCTAGTTGAGCTCACCCTTTCTTTTCCTTTATTCTCTTGAAATGAGAATATAATTTGGGATGAGTCGGGGAGCGGAGTGATGGTCCTAGATGGTGCATTAGTAGTCCTCACTATTTTGTGAAATAGTGTGATAATAATTGTAATGAGGACTCCTTTTGAGTTTGTATACTCTCTAGTAGACAATATTGTATTCAAACTCACAGTTTATGTTTTGTCGTATTGTACACGACAGTTGTATTTGAATTCTGTACCATGTATCTGGCGACTCAAGATGAGTGATTTATACCTAATTTTGGGGGCGTCACAGGTTTCGTCAATTCTGTTGATTCAGATATACTCCATTCAGATCTTTGGAGATTATATTTTCGTCTGTATTTACACTTGAGGCTTTGTTCTGTATTTTGTCTCAATTGTTTTCATATATCAGTTGTATATCTGTATCCGTACTGGTCAATTGGCTCATGCTGTGTTTTTCTTTCGGAAGGTTTGCAGGGGTGATTCAGGGCTAGTGTGATGAAAGAGTTGTCTTTGACCATCTAGGTTGTTTCAATTTTTGGTTTTGGTTATTTTGACTCTAGTTAGAGAATTGTATTTAGTACTTCATTGATGGATATCGCTATTAATATTTTGAAGTTATTAGTGCTCTGTTTACTTATTTTGAGGTTTGTTGTGCTTCGCACGTGACCTCCCTTTCCTTTTCGGGAAGGGGTTGTTACAATATAGTTTCATGTCACACCTTTAATTAATTAAATAACTTTAGCTCAATTAATTTTAATAACTTGTAATGGTAATTAAAATAATTTCTATTATAATTATATTTATGAATAATAAATAATTATATATCTAATTTAATAAATAAATTAGACACATCACTTTATTTATTTTATTTATTTCCTTTAATATTAAACAATTCATTTAATTTAATTATTTTCTTAAATATTAAGCAATTGATTTAATTTAAATATTTCCTTAAATTAAATCCTTCAAATAAAATTATCATTACTCATTAATCAATTTAGTTACTAAATTAATTCTCCACAATTCATCAATTATTTATTTTCTCAATAAATAAATTAATTAAAATATTTATTTAATTCAATAAATATTTAAAATTAATTACTAAATTCATTTAATTCATTCAATAGTTAAGTTAACTATTAAACCTCACTTTTCCAATATATGAATATATATTTCTCTTCACACCCGATCATATATTTCAACATATATAGCATGTATATGTACATACTCAAACTCAAATCATCTCATAATAAGAATTTTAATTATTAAATTCTTATTTTAATAATTTATAAAAATTTGGATTGACACATGACTTCACTCTTATTCTTCTGCAATAGGGTAATCTCTTCAACCCATTTTTATTTACGTTATTAAAGTTCTCATGAAAAATGGCTTTCAAGTCTCTGTTCAAGTCTCTGTAATTGATAAGAGCAATAATTATATATATATATATATGTATATATGATAATATGCTATCATAACATGTTACCTACCATCTTCGTATGTTTTCAAAGCATTAAATCCATGCAAATATATAGTAATTGGATTATTTTAAAAGTTACAGAGTATAAAGTGTATATATGGCCATATGGCCCTTACGTACAAATTTAATGCTTTAATCATATGTTGTATTAAAATTTTTCACTTACGTATCCTTATGTATGTTAAAACGAAGAAATCAAACTTCGAATGGATAGATTTGGTGTTATAACGAACCCGTAATGTCAATTTTATGTTTTATATTTAACAACTTTCAAAATCACCAAGAACATGAAATTACATGCTTTGATTATGGAAATTGTATGTTTTAACTTGTTAAAATCATGCTAGAAGGGTTGGGTAGTAGTTATATGTGTATTACAGTGTCTGGGTATGCTTGTGAATAAATTAATTGGGTGTTTTGGCCATGTTCTGCAATTTTTCGCAAATTGCAATTTCAGTATTTTGTATCTTTGCTTGGCAGCACATCAATTTATAAAGCTTAAGACCCATGTACATATACCATTGTCCAGTAGCAGCGCTATTAGCCGCTTGCCAGAAGCGCCAAGAACAAGCTTGATGATGAAATGCGAAATACCACTCTCTGATTGTTGAAATGATTTTTCTTAAATTATTCATGTCCAGGAATGTAATAGTAACCTAATCTAATGAACATAAAAATGTGTTAAACATATAATGAGATGTTAAAATAGGTTCTTAACATGTCAATAAGGCATTTACATGTTGATTGAATTGTTGAACGCGTAGTTAGCTTGTTATTCGTGTAGTGTAATATTATGTGAAAACAAGTGTGGTAATTTGACTAAGTATAGTCATAATCAGAGTTTAGACAAAGAGAATGAACTTATGATGACTAGTTACGTTATAATTGACTTGTATTGTGAATGTAAATTGTATGTAGGATTAAATCGAGGAACGTGTAACCTACGCACGAGGCAAGTTTTCTAACCCTACTCGTTATCATTATATAAGTTTATAAACTTACCTCTTTATATTGAGCAAATTCTAGACCGAGCAAGTTCTTATTATTTATTGATCAAGTTTAATTTGTTATATTAAAGGTTATTAATCTTTTCAAAGTATGATTCTATTATACAATACTTATTCTATTGTATACCTCTTGAGTTTGTTATTCGATTTAAATATTAGTTATTTTTGAACCTTGTAAGACTAGCGAACCCTTATTGATTCGACTAGTCCATAGTTGATGAACGTTCTAAATTTCAGAACCCTTGTTGAATTATCCAAACCAAACTTCCTTTGGTGCGGACTCCAGTGTCAAACTTAGATGAACAACCTTGTATAGGGGATTACTTATGCGTTAATGTTAAGATATTGTGCACAGTATGGTACTAAGGGTTGATCCCCCTGAGTACGAGTAGAAGGGTCCACAGTCTTATGACTATTAAAGGTTTCAAGTATAACCCTTAATAACCTAGGACATAGTTTAAGGTCTTATGACCCTCAGAAGTTCTTTTGATTCTTGTTATTCATTCTTGATTCAAAAGTTGAGTTTCTTATTCCTGAAGTCTTTGATTCACTCGAATGTTATTATATTTTTGTTACATTATTATACTTGTGGGCAATATTGCTCACTCTTGCTAATAATAATATTGCAATTAAGAATGAAAGGTCCGACGAGCCTTCTACTAGCAAAGGCAAGGGCAAGATTTACAAGTGATGAGCACTTGTTACTTATATGTTTATGTATTTATGTTTCAGACTTATGTCAATGTTGTGTAAGACTATTATTTGTTTATGTTTCCGCATTTGAGAATTAAGGTTATTATGACCTAGGATTGATGTATTTATTTCAGATGATGTAACTCCTTAAGGAGAGGATTTATTTGTATATATTTATGTTTTCATTTATTATGGATAGAAGACATACGTTGTTTGTATAGTGAACACCAAAACATTTAGAAATTGAAGTACCCGAATTTGGGGGTGTCACATCATAGAAGCGCAGTTCTGTTGGATTGCGTTGGGGATTCGAAGTCGTTTCTGAATTTTTCCATAATCGGTATAATATCTAAACCACTGAATTAATATGTTTTCAATCATTCACTTGATCCTTCTCACTGCCATAACCTTATCAAATCACGGGGTGATCTCATCGTATACATTACGATTCATTTATATGTCTTGATCGTTTTGTTTTACGATCTCCTATCACTGTACTTTTAGTCTTTTAGACTCTATCTATTCATTACTACTGTTCACCTTTATTATCAGAGTTAGGAAACTCTGTATCTTTATAACTCGCTGAGATTCGTCTTTGAATCCTATCGATACACTAACTCTATTTGAAATAGTCCTTAACCTAATCACTGCAGTTGTTAGTCTCAGGTAACCCTACCTAAGGTTTATAACCAACAGCTTTGATACCAACTGTGAGAGCCCTAAATCCGGGTCCCAAATCACCGCGGATTCGGTACAATCATTATATCACTATTTCTATTACTATTGCGGAAGATATAAACAAAAATTGTTTATACAATAAACTTTACACACTATTTCTCCAAGGTCGAGTAACCTTAACTTATACATAATTCATAACCTATCTAACATATAACATTATTATCATACTATACTATTACATTTTAGCTGCACATATTATCCCAAGCTGAACTTGGCTTTGACATTTCCTGTATTCGAACGTATTCGGCTTATCTGCAATGTTTATCATGATATAGCAAGGGTGAGCAATAAGTTTTCCTAGCAAGTTTAAGTTCAATAAATTAAGGATATATCATGATTGAAAGAATTGAACAAAAGCTGGCTAAAGTTCTACAATATAATTGCGAACTAGCATGAAAAAATTTTACATAGCTGAACGAACATTGAACATGAACATATATATATCTGGACCGAATGGTAATGAAAGTGATCAACCTTTCATACCTGATGAATATATGTAGTATGCACAGAGTGCAATTTAATAATTCTTAGACATGGCAATAAGAAATGATTAACCACAAGTATAATTGAATAATACAACTCGAGGTTGAGTTAAGAAAAACTTGCATGAACCGTTGTTTACCGCTATGCAATTTATTAAGCTTTGTATGAACCTAATATATAAATAATATCGATATACAAAATAGAATAATATCATCACATTATTTAAAATAACCTAAACACATTATGTGACATCCCAGATTTTTAGAAATTATAAATGAGAATGTTATAAATAAAAGTATTATTTATGAGATATGTTGGGTGTGAGTATGTGTATGTCATATATTGTAGAATATGTGAATTGATGTGAAGAGAATGTTATATATTAATTTTATTATATATATAAATATTTAATTGAATTATTTATTGAGTTAAATAAATAAATTTTTTGATTATAGAGTAATGTAATTAAGTAATAGCATTAATTAAATAAATATTTAGTATTTAATTTAATTAATATAATAATTTTATAAGTTATAGTTCTAATTTAATTGAGATAATTAAATTAGATGAGTTATGTGATGATTGTTACACAAAATTATAATTAACAAGTAAATATAATTATGTGACAATTTGATGAGATTGATTGATGTTAAGCAATTGATTAATTAAAATAATGAGTATTTGCCAAACATGGTCTTAGTTATAGTCTAAGTTCATTGTTTTAATTATATTTTTATGTTCTTCATAATGTAGATAATTGTTATGTAGAAGTTGCATTGAGAAATTGAGAGAGATAGAGAGAAATAGAGGAATTGAGATGAGCTAGAAGAAGAAGAAGAAAAAAAAAAGCTAGAAGAAGGTAACTTCTAAACTCTTATTTAATCCTTGATTTTTTTTGGTAGATTTATGTTCTAGGGTAGTAGATCATGTTTAATCTATTTGTATTGGTTTAATCTTGGATGATCAAAAATCAAACAAGAGGATTCAAGAAAGAAAATGAAATGGAAAGAAAATTTGAAGAACAAAATTAGTAGGTTTTTAGTAATTGTGGACATATCTTGTGAAATTCATACCTCTTTTGGTATAATGAGTTAGAAAGTGAGCCTTATATCAAATCGAAGATATGGAAGTAAGCTATAATCTAAAAGTGGAATCACATGAAAACTCTTTGTAGATTTCTTGTAATGTCTGTTTTAGTAAGGCTGGTCCGAAGGGAAAATAATCTGTCCAGAAAATCAAAACTGTTACGGTTTCTGACTTTGAAAAATTCATATAAATTCGTGTGTTTTGAATCTGAAGAAACTTAAAACTTCAAAGTTGTAGATATGGACGTTTACTAGCTAGACTCCCAAGATTGAGCCATTTTATGGACAGGATAATGTCCGAAATAAATTGTTTAGTAAGGGTGTCAAGAAAATGAAATTTTCTAGACTAGTTGATGAATTACAGAATCTGGTTTAGATGGATAAGGGTCTGACTTTAAGGCCTAGATGAGGTTGTAGTACACTGAGTAAGGGTTAATTCTATATAAGAAGGAACAAAAACGAACAGGTAACGAACGAGTTACGTTAAAAACGAAAACAACGTTTTGTTAAAGAAATTGTGAAGATGAGTTTTATAGTTCTGTTTGAATTAAGACTTTGGGTGATGATATATTTGATGAATAAAAATATGTTTTGACATATGTAATGAGTATAAATATGTGTTATCATATTCTATGCATAATTAACCATTTAAGATCAAGAGTTGAGATAAGTTAATGTGTGCACATAACGTGCTCGATAAAATGCCTAAAAGTAATAGTGTTTCTAAACTTTGGTATACAAAGTGTCTAACTAATGGCTAATATTGGATATCTAAGTATGAAAAGATGATAATACAAGAATAATAATGGAAAAAAATCGAAAAGGGTAATTTTTGATTTATGAAGGAAAAATAAACATGTAAACAATGTGTTGAATATGCATTTTTGAAACCAAAGTGGTATAATAAAATGGTGTGATATATGCACATTAAACTACAAGTGTGATAGTCTAGCATGTGTGGTGATGAAAATGAAAAATAAAACCGAGTTGCATATAAAATAGTTATATGTCTATAAAGACATTATAAAGGATAATAAGATAAAGTAAGGTCACCCCAACTTTTATAAATAAAGATGAATTTTCTATAAATATTATTTTTGAATATTATGGAGTAAATTTGATATAATGTTATAGTTGTGGGTAATATTTATAAATTTTTCAAAGTAAACAAGTTGTTATAAAATATTCGTTTGGTCGGGAAATATTCTTTTTGTCGGGGAATATTCGTACGACGGCACAATCATTGGTGGACCCCACAACGAAATTATTGTCGGATTGAGAAAACGACAAAAATACATTATGAAAATAACGGCGAAGGTGTTACCGTTAAAACTGTTGAACTACCCGGTTGTAAAAGTACAGTAATACGCGTGGTTGCATAGTAGCACACAATATTGATTATTGATGCTTACGTGAGAAGTCACTCACCTATACTCAATTATTGCTCTGAGAATTCTACGTGATCATATCTCTTATATTATTAATTCAATTATTGTCACAAAGATCATCTCAGATAATATGTTATATTATTAAATTAATAATTGAGACGACAAGTTATAAATGATTAATAATTGTTGAAAGATTAAATATGTGTTGATTAAAAATAAAATGATTTGTGGTAATATTTATTCAATCCTTGATGTATATAAAGAGTCTATTATGAGACGTTTGTGGTAAGTTTGGTTATTTTATAGGGGGGCCCATATGTCATCATCTAAGAGTCTCTTCGTTAATAGTAATTACCTTCGTCAATAGTAATTACCTTTACCAGACATCAAACCACTTGGCGTTTCATATTACAGGCATCGAACCAATTGTCGTTTCACATTACAGGCGTCAAACCACTTGGTGTTTCACATTATAGGCGTCAAACCACTTTTCTTTTCACATCACCGATTAAATCAAGCCACTTGCCTTTTCACATTTCAAGTCTTAAGCTAGAAATCTTCTATAAATAGAGGCTTAGTGCTTCATTATTTTTCACTTAATTCATTCAAGCTATAGAGAGAAAGTATAGAGAGAATAAGAAAGAAAGAAGAAGAGTATTCATTACTACCTTCTACCGCAGTATTCAATCTCCTACTAATGTAAGGGGTGTTATTCTTTCTTATTCATGAAGAGAAGCATTGTTATTCCATTGATTATTATTACGTTGGAATAACCTGTATCTATGATTTTACCCTATACTTGGTGATATTCTTCTATTATTACATTGGAACATCCACATGTTTTTAACAGGACTTGGTTCCGCGTCTTTATTATTATTCTGTTGGAACATCATGTATCGTGTGTGTTTTACAGGACCGGTGCCATCTTTATTATTATTCTATTGGAACATCCATGCTCATGTGTTTTACACCGGACTGGTTAAAATCTTTATTATTCTCGTTGGAACATCACCGCCGGTGCAAATTTTGCTCGACGAGGTTCCGTTATTATTATTCTGTTGGAATAACTCGTCTATCTGGCACCGCATGCATGGTGATTTCTTTTGTTATTCCATTCTTTATTATACTCGGTTGGTTAAAGTTTTGACTTCTATACTCCATGAAATTAGTAGAATATCCTTGATATTTTGCGCTTCATCCAGTATCTTTTCGTGGAAATATTCATCTGATTATTCTTGAATTTTACTCTACAAAGTAGTATCATGTTGACAATTTGGACATTATTAGTTCTGGATAAATTAATTCTTGAACTTATTTTATTGAATTCTTATATCATTGTCATCATCCTCCAAAATTAGGTATACATCACCCATCTTGAGTCGCCAGATACATGGTATGTAATTCAAATACAACTTAATAATACAACTGTCAGTGTACAATACGACAAAACATAATCGTGAGTTTGAATACAAATATTGTCTACTAGAGAGTATACAAACTCAAAAGGAGTCCTCATTACAATTATTATCACACTATTTCACGTAATAGTGAGGACTACTAATGCACCATCTAGACCATCACTCCGCTCCCCGACTAGTCCCAAATTTATATTCTCATTTCCTCAAGAGAACAAAGGAAAGAAAGGGTGAGCTCAACTAGCCCAAAGAAGAAATATTATGACTAAGATAATGCGTAATAAATTATCATTAGCCTTAAACAAATGTTAAACCGATACAATATAACAAACATCAAGTTTAATCTGCAATGAACAAGCAATCCATTAAAAGAGTCAAGTAGAGAATAAAATCTACTATCTTTTATGATTTAAAAGGTTTTTCATCACTTTTATCACTGGACTCAATTTTAATAAATAATCCACATCATCAATCATCCCCGCACTATGTGCCAAGGATATTCTTTAAGATCACCACTTTAATTATCCATGCACTACGGCCAAAGATAATCATGTTTTCATCAACATTCCCGATCATGCCATAAAACAATTCATCTTTGCACTACGTACCAAAGAGAATCCATAGCCATAATCATACCAAAAACTCGGCCCATCAATGCACTACGGGCCAATGAGGACTTTTTTCCACATCATTTGTAACATTACTACCATGATTACAACCAATAATCCTCGGTCATAATCATACCAAGTCCATCTATGCACTAAAAGCCACAAATGACTTTCAAAAAATATAAATATGAGGATGATGACAATGATATAAGAATTCAATAAAACAAGTTCAAGAATTAATTTATCCAGAACCAATAACGCCCAAATTGTCAACATGATACATCGCTTTTGTAGAGTAAAATTCAAGAATGCTCGTAAGAATATTTCCATGAAAAGATATCGGATGAAGCGCAAATATCAAGGATATTCCACTAATTTCATGGAGTATAGAAGTCAAAACTTTAACCAACCGAGTATAATAAAGAATGGAATAACAAAAGAAATCACCATGCATGCAGATTTCAGATAGATAAAGTTATTCCAATGTAATAATAAATAATCGGAACCAAAGTCAAAGTAAATTCAAGACATGCATGTGATGTTCCAATGTAATAATAAAGAATGGAATAACAACAGTAAATCACCATGCATGCGGTATTTCAGATAGACATGTGTTATTCCAATGTAATACTAATAAAGATTTTAATCAGTCCCCAGAAACGCATGCAGTGATGTGATATTCCAATGTAATAATAATAAAGATTTAATCAGTCCCCAGAGAAAACGCATGCATGTGATATTCCAAATGTAATAATAAAGAATGAATAGTTCCAGAAAAATGATAGTAATGATATTCCAAAGTAATAATAAAGAATGGAATAATGTAAGAATGTCACCAAGTATAGGGTATCTCACAGATATAAAAGTTATTCCAATGTAATAATAAAGAATGGAATAAATAAGTTCTCTTCATGAATAAGAAAGAATAATACCCCTTACGAAAGTACAACAAATAATATTCCCTACCTTAGAAAGAAGAGTATCGGATATAGAAGTAGTGAAGAAAAGTAACACTTTTCTTTCTTCTCTCTATAGTTTTTCTCTCTAGAGTTTCAAAGGAATTCGTAAGAAATAATGAATGAATGAGCTTCTATTTATAGAAAAATGGATCAGATAGTAACTAACTCATGAACGGTCCAGATTGATTTATTTTTAATCTGACTATCCATATTTAAAGCAAAATCTTTTAAATAAAATATAATATATTCTATTTATAATCTAATAAAACTAATAACTTTATAAAAGATTTTACTATGCAAACACTATGCAGCACTATGCAAACACTATGCATAATAAAATATAATATATTCTAATTATTGTCTAATAAAAATGTATAACTTTATAAAAGTATTTGTTTTTATATAAAAAGATTTTACTATGCAAAACACTATGCAGTGCACTATGCAACACTATGCATAATAAAATATAATATATTCTATTTATATAATAACTTTATAAAAGTATTCTATTTTATATAAAAAGATTTTACTATGCAAAAACTAATACACTATGCAACACTATGCATAATAGAATATAATATATTCTATTTATATTTATAAAAGTAATGTTTATATAAAAGTATTCTCGCTTTTATTACATTAATAATACCAATAAAACAAAACCGAAAGTGACTTATCACGAAGCATCAATAATCAATACCGTGTGCTACTATGCAACCACGCCAGACATCGCATTTTTTACTACCGAAAGTAGTTTCAACAAGATTAATCTGTAAAACTTCCGCCGTTATTTTCATAAAATATTTTTGTCGCTTTTTCAATCCGACAATAATAATTCCGCATGGGGTCCACCAATGATTGTGCCATTGCATCTAATATTCCCCGATAAAACAAATATTCCCCACCAATCGAATATTATATAACAACTTGCATACTTTTGCAAAATTTATAAATACTACCCACAACTATAACATTATATCAAATCCACACCATAATATTAAAAAAAAATATTTCGAGAAAATTAAATCTTTATTCATAAAAACTGGGGTCTCACAATCTCCCTCCTTATGAAATTTCGCCTCAAAATTTACGACGCATTCGGTATGTCAAGAGGTGAGGATACTCGACTTCATTTCAAATTCTAAATCTTGAGGTATAACCTTTGAGTGTTGAATACGATCCTTCTTATCCAAGATTTTAACACGATCTCCTCATAACGCTAAATCTTCCGCTATCTCGTCCTTAGCTTCTAAATTAATAATGTGGTTCGGGTCGTCCACATATTTACGTAACATCGATACGTTAAAAAACGTTATGAACACGCCGACATACTTGGCGGTAAAACGAGTCTATAAGCCACAGTTCCTACCGATCGAGGATTTTAAATGGGCCAATTAAATCGAGGGTTGAGATTTCCTCTCTTCGTCGATTTTCGCTTCTAGAATAACGCCTCTTGAACCTTCTTCTTCACATTCATCGCCTCGAAAGTATGTAGCTTGAGCGGCTTTTAACTTTATCGATTAAAGTCGATTCTAATCAGATATTCGTTATCTTCACTGGGTTCCTAGAGTCTTTAACTCTATCTTCATCATTTGTAAGTTATATAAATGGGCCTTGTGTTAACAACATCGCACTCAGAACGCATACGATCTTCTACTCAACACGCCACCTACCACGCTCGCTTTTCCCACGATGGTATTGAATGGTACGATCGTAATCTTCAACAAAATCGAGCCAACGCCTTTGGCGCATGTTACGCTCATTTTAGTTGAAGAAATATTTGAGGGTTTAAGAAATGGGTTTTGTATCGGGGTCAATACAAAATTTGATTTCACGCCTAGGGTAGGCTAAGAAGTCTTCAAGAATACGTCAGAAATTTATTAACAATAGAAATATCATTCAAAATCGCGTGACTCTCATCCAAGACTTGGATAACACGTCACATTGATACCTATCAACTTGCCATCGCTATTCATTCACGACATCGCCTACGTAAAGTCCGGCTTTTGCATTCCACACAAGAAAGTCAACAACGAAAGGATCGGGCTCTTTTACTTATGGCTTGATATGACAATGATCGACTTTAGTGGTTTGTTGTTTGAATTCAGATAACAAAGTTGGTTAGAATATGAAAGCTAACAACCTTACAAAAAGCATGATGAGTAGTTAACCAATCGATTCCTAAAATCACATCAAAGGCAAGTATTTTCAAAGAGATAAGATCGATGTGTAACGTGAAAGTGTTGATTTGAACAAGATTTATAAATAGTGGAGGTAACGAAAGGTTTCTCCCAACCGAAGTTTAAACAGATATATCAAAGTCTAACTTCTCCTGAGTTAACTTCAAACATTGAACACAACTAGTGTGAAATAAAAGAGTAAGTAGAACCCAGATTTAACACACAGATAGACTTCGCAAGAGTTTATGACTAACATACCCGTGATAATTTTATTCGTGTTCCTCGTCAAAAAAAAAAATGCTCTCTTAAACTACCGCTTTTAGCTTGTCGGGACATCCTTTGGCATCACTATCCCAAATTGGAATTCGACTTCACCATACGACAAAATCGAGCTAGGTGACCTTCTTCCGCAATTAAAACACGCTTTTGATTGTCACAGACAGCTTTGGACGGATGTGTCCTCCCGTCCAAGATTTGAAACATACGACCGGTGGTCGCTTCTTCTTCCTTTGAAACGGGTGTCGTGCCGACGCCTTTACGCCATTGTTGAACCTTCTTCTTGAAATGTCCATTCTTATTGTTTTGGCCATGATTACCACCAAGTGGTTACCATTTTCGCATGTTGATTCCTCCATGCTTATTGTCACCGCTTTGATGATCAAGTATCACCCCAGATTATCATTTTGCTTACCGCTTCTTTTGGTTTGGTTGACTCATTATCGCTACTTCCAATAATCGAGCCCTATTAACAACATCTGAATACAAACACAGCTTTATGAGAGATAAGATATCGACGATCTCGTGTTTCAAACCTCTTTAAAACATCCGCGGCCATTCTCTCTTCATTATCAACCAAGTGGGACGCAAATCGGACAACTCGCAAACTTGGCTTCAGATCGCGACACACTGGCCATGTTGTTTTGCTCCAACTTGATAAATTCCACCTCCTTCATGTGACGTAATGCTTTCGGAAAGTACTTGTCATTGAACAACTCTTCGAACTTCTCCCAAGACATCTTGAAAAGGCCAGTCGGGTACGCTTTTTTACGATTCCCACCGTTGATCCGCCTCTTCACGCAACATAAAGGTGGCAAAAGGAACCTTTTGCTCCTGAGCATCCCAAGACATCAAATATCTTGGTGATCCGCTTTAACCACGCCTCCGCCTTTAAGTGGTTCTCGCTTTCCAAAAAACTCCGGTGGTCCCAGCCTCCTTGAATTGCTTATGGTGACCAACCGTGGGTTGCCATTGTTTCTCCCGCATTATGAACAGAGCCGCTTTTTCACCGATGTTGCATGAATTCTAAAAGCTCCTAAACGCATCATCGCTCGTCAATTGATCGTTGTTGTTGTTTATGGAGGATTATCGCCATCCCGCTGCACATTGTCCCGATTATCGATCCGTGGAGAATCAACAGCCTCCTCGTGCTCCATTGCTTATCTCAACATTTTTCGATGCCATTTTCAAACATCGCCACAAAACAAGGGTTAATTAACATATCACATATTATCTCTATACTCTCGACCGACCAATTAAATATCAAATAAACTTAGGTAGGTCATACTAGCTAAGGAATTCCTCGCTCTCCCTCCTAGTTCTAGTCTCACATCTTAGCCAGGATCATATCCCTAAGCTTTGATACCAACCGTGACGACCCCCAAAAAATTAGGTATACATCACCCATCTTGAGTCGCCAGATACATGGTATGTAATTCAAATACAACTTAATAATACAACTGTCGTGTACAATACGACAAAAACATAAATCGTGAGTTTGAATACAAATATTGTCTACTAGAGAGTATACAAACTCAAAAGGAGTCCTCATTACAATTATTATCACACTATTTCACGTAATAGTGAGGACTACTAATGCACCATCTAGACCATCACCGCTCCCCGACTAGTCCCCGCCTATATTCTCATTTCAAGAGAACAAATGAAAGAAAAAGGGTGAGCTCAACTAGCCCAAGAAGAAATATTATGACTAAGATAATGCGTAATAAATTATCATTAGCCTTAAAAAAGTGTTAAACCGATACAATATAACAAACATCAAGTTTAATCTGCAATGAACAAGCAATCCATTAAAAGAGTCAAGTAGAGAATAAAATCTACTATCTTTTATGATTTAAAAGGTTTTTCATCACTTTTATCACCGAGACTCAAATTTTAATAAATAATCCACATCATCAAATCACCCCCGCACTATGTGCCAAGGATATTCTTTAAGATCATCACCACCATTAATTATCCATGCACTACGCCAAAGATAATCATGTTTTCATCACTATTCCCGATCATGCCATAAAACAATTCAATTTTCACTACGGCCAAAGAGAATCCATAGCCATAATCATACCAAAAATCGGCCCATCAATGCACTACTACGCCAACGAGGACTTTTTTCCACATCATTTGTAATATTACTGGCCATGATTACAACCAATAATCCTCGGTCATAATCATACCAAGTCCATCTATGCACTACAAAAGCCATGATGACTTTCAAAAAAATATAAACATGAGGATGATGACAATGATATAAGAATTCAATAAAACAAGTTCAAGAATTAATTTATCCAGAACTAATAACGCCCAAATTGTCAAACATGATAATCGCTTTGTAGAGTAAAATTCAAGAATGCTCGTAAGAATATTTCCATGAAAAGATATCGATGAAGCGCAAATATCAAGGATATTCCACTAATTTCATGGAGTATATAGAAGTCAAAACTTTAACCAACCGAGTATAATAAAGAATGGAATAACAAAAGAAATCACCATGCATGCAGATTGTGATGTAGAAAAGTTATTCCAATGTAATAATAAATAAATCTAACTGTCAAAGTCAAAGTAAATTGCAGACCGGCATGTGATGTTCCAAATGTAATAATAAAGAATGGAATAACAATGTAAATCACCATGCACATGTAGATTTCAGATGTATAAAGTTATTCCAATGTAATACTAATAAAGATTTTAAATCAGTCCTGCAGAAACGCATGCATGTGATATTCCAAATGTAATAATAATAAAGATTTTAACCAGTCCCACAGAAACGCATGCATGCATGTGATATTCCAATGTAATAATAATAAAGATTTTAATCAGTCCCACAGAAAACGCATGCATATGTGATATTCCAATGTAATAATAAAGATGGAATAATAAGAATGTCACCAAGTATAGGTATCTCATGATATAAAAGTTATTCCAAATGTAATAATAAAGAATGGAATAACATAAGTTCTCTTCATGAATAACAAAAGAAAGAATACCCCTTACGAGTACAACAAATAATATTCCCTACCTTAAGAAGAAGAGTATCGGATATATAAGTAGTGAAGTAGTAGTAACACTTTTTTTCTTCTTTCTCTCTATAGTTTTCTCTCTAGAGTTTCAAAGTGAATTGTAAGAAATAATGAATGAATGAGCTTCTATTTATAGAAAATGGATCCCAGATAGTAACTAACTCATGAACTATCCAGATTGATTTATTTTAACTGACTATCCATATTTAAAGCAAAATCTTTTAAATAAAATATAATATATTCTATTTATAATCTAATAAAACTAATAACTTTATAAAAGATTTTACTATTTTACTATGCAAGCACTATGCAAACACTATGCATAATAAAATATAATATATTCTAATTATTGTCTAATAAAATGTATAACTTTATAAAAGTATTTTTGTTTTATATAAAAAGATTTTACTATGCAAAAACTATGCACACTATACACTATGCAACACTATGCATAATATAATATAATATATTCTATTTATAGAATAACTTTATAAAAGTATTCTATTTTTATATAAACTATATTTTTGCTATTATTACATAATAATATAAATAAAACAAAACCTTTTTATAAAGTGACTTATCACATTAATAAGCATCAATAATCAATAAAACTGAAGCTACTATCACGTAAAATCAATAATCAATACAGATGCAACCACGCAGACATCGCATTTTTTACTACGAAAGTAGTTCAACAAATTATTAATTCAGAAACTTCCGCCGTTATTTTCATAAAATATTTTTGTCGCTTTCAATCCGACAATAATTCCGCTTGGGGTCCACCAATGATTGTGTCATTGCATCTAATATTCCCCGATAAAAAAAATATTTCCCACCAATCTAATATTATATAACAACTTGCATACTTTTGCAAAATTTATAAATACTACCCACAACTATAACATTATATCAAATCCACACCATAATATTAAAAAAAAATATTTCGAGAAAATTAAATATTTATTCATAAAACTGGGTCTCACAATCTCCTCCTTATGAAATTTTTCGCCTCAAATTTACGACGCACGGTATGTCAAGAGGTGAGGATACCTCGACTTCATTTCAAATTCTAACTCTTGAGGTATAACCTTTGAGTGTTGAATACGATCCTTCTTATCCAAGATTTTAACACGATCTCCTCACACGCTAAATCTTCCGCTATCTCGCTTAGTTCTAAATTAATAATGTGGTTGGGTCGTCCACATATTTACGTAACATCGACACGTAAAAAAACGTTATGAACACGCGACATACTTGGCAGTAAAACGAGTCTATAAGCCACAGCTCCTACCGATCGAGGATTTCAAATGGGCCAATTAAATCGAGGGTTGAGATTTTCTCTTCGTCGATTCTTGCTTCTAGAATAACGCCTCTTGAACCTTCTTCTTCACATTCATCACCGAGTATGTAGCTTTGAGCGCTTTTAACTTTATCGATTAAAGTCGATTCTACTCAGATATTCGTTATCTTCATCTGGGTTCCAGAGTCTTTAACTCTATCTTCATCATTTGTAAGTTATAATTAAATGGGCCTTTGTGTTAACAACATCGCACTGTAAACGATACGATCTTCTACTCAACGCTACGCCTACCACGCTCTTTTTCCCACGATGGTATTGAATGGTACGATCGTAATCTTCAACAACCGAGCCAACCTTCTTTGGCGCATGTTACGCTCATTTTAGTTGAAGAAATATTTGAGGGTTTTAGAAATGGGTTTTGTATCGGGGTCAATACAAAATTCGATTTCACGCCTAGGGTAGGCTAAGAAGTCTTCAAGAATACGCCAGAAATTTATTAACAATAGAAATATCATTCAAAATCGTGACTCTCATCCAAGACTTGATAAGACGTCACATTGATACCTATCAACTTGCCATCGCTATTCACAACATCGCCTACGTAAAAGTCCGGCTTTGCAGCATTCCACACAAGAAAGTCAACAACGAAAGGATCGGGCTTTTTTACTTATGGCTTGATATGACAATGATCGATTTTAGTGGTTTTTGTTGCTTGAATTCGCATAACAAAGTTGGTTAGAATATGAAAGCTAACAACCTTATTTAAAAGCATGATGAGTAGTTAACCAATCGATTCCTAAAATCACATCAAAGGCAAGTATTTTCAAAGAGATAAGATCGACACGTAACGTGAAAGTGTTGATTTGAACAAGATTTATAAATAGTGGAGGTAACGTAAGGTTTCTCCCAACCGAAGTTTAAACAGATATATCAAAGTCTAACTTCTCCTGAGTTAACTTCAAACATTGAACACAACTAGGTGAAATAAAAGAGTAAGTAGAACCCAGATTTAACACTCAGATAGACTTCGCAAGAGTTTATGACTAACATACCCGTGATAATTTTATTCGTGTTCCTCGTCACGAAAAAAAAACGCGCTCTCTTAAACTACCGGCTTTGCTTTTTGTCTGGACATCCTTTGGCATCACTATCCCAAATTGGAATCGACTTCACCATACGACAAAATCGAGCTAGGTGACCTTCTTCCGCAATTAAAACACGCTTTTGATTGTCACACACAGCTTTGGACGGATGTGTCCCTCCCGTCCAAGATTTGAAACATACGACCGGTGGTCGCTTCTTCTTCCTTTGAAACGGTGTCGTGTGCCGACGCCTTTACGCCATTGTTGAACCTTCTTCTTGAAATGTCCATTCTTATTGTTTTGGCCATGATTACCACCAAGTGGTTACCATTTCTCGCATGTTGATTCCTCCATGCTTATTATCACCGCTTTGATGATCAAGTATCACCCAGATTATCATTTTTTGCCTACCGCTTCTTTTGGTTTGGTTGACTCATTATCGCGCTTCCAATAATCGAGCCCTATTAACAACATCTCAATACAAACACAGCTTTATGAGAGATAAGATATCGACGATCTCGTGTTTCAAACCTCTTAAAACATCCGCATTATTCTCTTCATTATCAACCAAATGGGACGCAAATCGACAACTCGCAAACTTGGCTTCAGATCGCGACACTGGCCATGTTGTTTTGCTCCAACTTGATAAATTCCACCTCCTTCATGTGATTTAATGCTTTCTTGAAAGTACTTGTCATTGAACAACTCTTGAACTTCTCCCAAGACATCTTGAAAAGGCCAGTCGGGTACGCTTTTACGATTCCCACCAGTTGATCTCGCTTCTTCACGCAACATAAAGGTGGCAAAAGGAACTTTTTGCTTCTGAGCATCCCAAGACATCAAATATCTTGGTGATCCGCTTTAACCACGCTCTCCGCTTTAAGTGGTTCGCTTTCCCAAAAACTCCGTGGTCCCAGCCTCCTTGAATTGCTTAATGGTGACCAAACCGGGTTGCCATTGTTTTCTCCCCCGACATTATGAACAGAGAGCGCCTTCACCGATGTTGCATGAATTCTAAAAGCTCCTAAACGTATCGCTCGCTCATCAATTCGATCGTTGTTGTTGTTTATGTGGAGGATTATCGCCATCCCGCTGCACATTGTCCCGATTATCGATCGTGGAGAATCAACAGCCTCTCGTGCTCCATTGCTTATCTCAACATTTTCAGATGCCATTTTCAAACATCGCCACAAAACAAGGGTTAATTAACATATCACATATTATCTCTATACTCCGACCGACCAATTAAATATCAAATAAACTTAGGTAGGTCATACTAGCTAAGGAATTCCTCGCCTCCCTCCTAGTTCTAGTCTCACATCTTAGCTGTGGATCATATCCCTAAGCTTTTTGATACCAACCGTGACGCCCCAAAATTAGGTATACATCACCCATCTTGAGTCGCCAGATACATGGTATGTAATTCAAATACAACTTAATAATAAACCGTAGGTACAATACGACAAAACATAAACTCGTGAGTTTGAATACAAATATTGTCTACTAGAGAGTATACAAACTCAAAAGGAGTCCTCATTACAATTATTATCACACTATTTCACGTAATAGTGAGGACTACTAATGCACCATCTAGGACCATCACCGCTCCCCGACTAGTCCCCAAATGCCTATATTCTCATTTTCCTCAAGAGAACAAAGGAAAGAAAGGGTGAGCTCAACTAGCCCAAGAAGAAATATTATGACTAAGATAATGCGTAATAAATTATCATTAGCCTTAAACAATGTTAAACCGATACAATATAACAAACATCAAGTTTAATCGCAATGAACAAGCAATCCATTAAAAGAGTCAAGTAGAGAATAAAATCTACTATCTTTTATGATTTAAAAGGTTTTTCATCACTTTTATCGCCGGGACTCAAATTTTAATAAATAATCCACATCATCAAATCACCCCTCGCACTATGTGCCAAGGATATTATTTTTAAGATCACGCACCACAATTAATTATCCATGCACTACGCCAAAGATAATCATGTTTTCATCAACGTCATCCCCGATCATGCCATAAAACAATTCATCTTTGCACTACTGGCCAAAGAGAATCCATAGCCATAATCATACCAAAAATCGCCCATCAATGCACTACGGGCCAACGAGGACTTTTTTCCACATCATTTGTAATATTACGGCCATGATTACACCAATAATCCCTCGGTCATAATCATACCAAGTCCATCTATGCACTACAGCCATGATGACTTTCAAAAAAATATAAACATGAGGATGATGACAATGATATAAGAATTCAATAAAACAAGTTCAAGAATTAATTTATCCAGAACTAATAACGCCCAAATTGTCAACATGATATCGCTTCAGTAGAGTAAAATTCAAGAATGCTCGTAAGAATATTTCCATGAAAAGATATCGATGAAGCGCAAATATCAAGGATATTCCACTAATTTCATGGAGTATAGAAGTCAAAACTTTAACCAACCGAGTATAATAAAGAATGGAATAACAAAAGAAATCACCATGCATACAGATCAGACAGATAAAAGTTATTCCAATGTAATAATAAATAACGGAACTGTGTCAAAGTAAATTGCACATATGTGATGTTCCAAATGTAATAATAAAGAATGGAATAACAATGTAAATCACCATGCATGCAGATTCAGATAGACAAATGTTATTCCAAATGTAATACTAATAAAGAGATTTAATCAGTCCAAAGCCAGAAACGCATGCATGTGATATTTCAAATGTAATAATAATAAAGACGGAATCAGTCCCACAGAAACGCATGTATGTGATATTCCAATGTAATAATAAAGATTGGAATCAGTCCAGAAAAACGCATGCATGTATGTGATATTCCAATGTAATAATAAAGAATGAAATAATGTAAGAATGTCACCAAGTATAGGTATCCCACAGATGATACAAAAGTTATTCCAATGTAATAATAAAGAATGGAATAATAATAAGTTCTCTTCATGAATACAAAAGAAATAATACCCCTTACGAGTACAACAAATAATATTCCCTACCTTTAAAAAGAAGAGTAGTATGGATATATAAGTAAGAAGAAGAAATAGTAACACTTTTCTTCTTTCTCTATAGTTTTCTCTCTAGAGTTTCAAGTGAATTCGTAAGAAATAATGAATGAATGAGCTTCTATTTATAGAAAAATGGATCAGATAGTAATTAACTCATGAACTATCCAGATTGATTTACTTTAATCTGACTATCCATATTTAAAGCAAAAATCTTTTAAATAAAATATAATATATTCTATTTATAATCTAATAAAATGAATAACTTTATAAAAGATTTTACTATGCAAACACTATGCAGCACTATGCAAACACTATGCATAATAAAATATAATATATTCTAATTATTGTCTAATAAAATGTATAACTTTATAAAAGTATTCTGTTTTATATAAAAAGATTTTACTATGCAAAAACTATACTATGCATACTACACTATGCAACACTATGCATAATAACATATATATATAATAGAATATAATATATTCTATTTAAAGATTTTAATAACTTTATAAAAGTATTCTGCTTTTATATAAAATTCTATTTTTTTTAAAAGTATTTATTACATTAATAATACCAATAAAACAAAACCGAGTGAGTGACTTATCACGTAAGCATCAATAATCAATAATCAATACCGCAGTGCTACTATGCAACCACGCCAGACATCGCATTTCTTTTACTACCGAAAGTAGTTTCAACAATTAATCAGTAAAACTTCCGCCGTTATTTTCATAAAATATTTTTGTCGCTTTTCAATCCGATAATAATTCCGCATGGGGTCCACTAATGATTGTGTCATTGCATTTAATATTCCCGATAAAAAAGAATATTCCCCACCAATCTAATATTATATAACAACTTGCATACTTTTGCAAAATTTATAAATATTACCCACAACTATAACATTATATCAAATCCACACCATAATATTAAAAAAAATTATTTCGAGAAAATTAAATATTTATTCATAAAACTGGGTCTCAATATATCGTAGAGTTATAAGGAATATGAATGTGGGGTTACCCAACTCCAATAATAAGGATGTAAGGTGATAATAAATAGACAATGTCTATAAAAAGAGAATGATAAAGAAGTTAAGAATAGAGAGTTATATCTAAGTGGTGCAATTGTACTCTTTCGTAGTTGATGTATGGTATCTGGGCTAAACGATTCCTTCATGTGAGCGGAGGTATATCTGAACTAGCAAACTCAGAACCTAGTTTGTTGGTTGTTTGTGGGAAACCACTCGTGCATACCATATTGAAACCGGTAGAGACTCGATGTGTACAAAGTATAGAAGTGGATACGTGTGATGAAAGTGTAGAACTTGAATGAAATGTTGAGCAATGTAAATGAAGTTAAAATTCTTAAAGTAAGAATTGTTATATAAATAAGAAGATTCAAAGAAGAATCTTGAAGAGATATAAAGATAAGAAATGGGAGTTTCCTAACTCCAAAAGCCAAGATAACGAATAATGTCGTAAATGATGAAAAAGAGAAAGAAAGAGGATCGTGAAACAAAAGCGATCACGAGTTAAGAAAAGAATTTTAAGGAGATGATTATAGAATAAGATCACGACGGTGATGCATTTTAAGTTATAAAAAGAAAGATGGTCTATAATGTTTGAATAAATATAGCTTAATGCTATGAAGATGGTGTACTATGAAAAGTATGAGATAACTCATGAGAGTTATAGATAATGTGATCTGAGGAATTAAGTATACGAGCGAAGAGCAAGTTAAGAGTAAGATAGAGTTAGGTGGGATTTCAATTGAGGACTAATGTGATGGTTGAGTTGTACAAATCTTTGTATGGGTGAGGTTTTGTGCTTGCACGGTTTATCATATTGATAATCATTGGAATGTTGGTGTCGCTATTATCTATGTATATATAAAATGAAAAGGTGATTCTTTTCTCGTTTGTATGTTTGATAGTTAGAAACTAGTGTCGCGCTATCTATGTATATGTGGCGAAAAGGTGATTCTTTTCTCATGTGTATGTTTGATAGTTAGAAACTATTAAGATTAGACAGATATTATAAGGTTAAGTGCGAGTTCTTAAAACTCATACTTATGGTAGGTTAAATGACTCATAATTATATGGTATGTTTTTGAACCCTCAATGAATGGGCGCCTATGGTCTCGACTAGGATAAGTTCTTAAACTCGTATGATTTGATGGCAAGTTCCCGAACTCATAACGTGTGGTAAGTTTGACGAACTGGGTATAGATAAGTATAAATGGAGTATTGAGGATGATAGAAATAGATAGACTTATTAAGCAATGGATCATTATAGAAAGTGGAGTTGATGGTGGAAGCATAGGTATTCTAAATCTACTAGCTATGCTAGACTTTCAAAATTTATTGACTTCGTGCTGATGTTTACACTTCTATTTTCTTGAAAAACATTGGATCAAATGATGGAACCAATGAGTTTTAACAATAATACTGTTATTCGTATGTCTATGCTAATTGTTTTGGCTAGACAAAATAATTTGCAATATATCAAAATGTATTTTATATCATTAATGCATCATGTAACCCTGGTGCAAAGATGATAAAAACGATGGAGTCATCAATGCAGTATTACCTAGTGTTGGATGTGATCTAAGGATCGTTAGCCCACTATGGTATGATGTAGTATGATAAAATCACCAAATAACGGAATCCTCAACGGACTGTAAATACAGTGCGGTATCATGACGTCATAAAAAGATTTTTGAGATTTCTTTGAGATATGAGAATACATATGTATGTATGTATGTATATGTATATTTTGGCTGATGTCCGAATTGTTGTAGAGGTCTATGCTATTTGATTCAGCTAGACAAATATTGAAAGATGTTCATGAAATTCAAGAGTTTCTTGAGAAGTTATTCCAAACCAAATTGTTTTGGTGCGGATTCGGATGTTGAAAAGCTGAGATGAATACCCTATTATTAGGGGTTGCGCTTAGTTTTATACTTTGCGCTGAAATATTTGTATACAATACATGTACAATTGGTTGATCACCTAGAGTACTTGCGGAGGGTGTTTTCAGTCTTTGTGATTGATAAACATTCTGCCAAAGAGGGTTTAAAGTGTGAAGACCTGGGGGTGAAGCACTATTAAACCTAGAGAATAGAGTTCATGGTCTTGTGACCCTCAGCATGATTTGAAATCTTTTAAATTCCTGAGTTATTCATACTACTTCCCAATTATTGAACAATTGTGGAGGATTCTTGTTATTCTGGAAGATGGAAGTGAAAAGGAAAGTATTCCTTAGAAAAAGAAGTAAGTCGAAATGCGATAATCGAATGATGGATATGTTGAATAAGTGAGAAAAATTTTTTGAAGTGAGAAGGATGTGAGTTATCAAAGAATAATGTGAAACTTTTATTAGAAAAGTTTAATAATTGTAGAATGATGTTTGTGGAAAGAAAGTGGTTATAGAAACCAATGAATGAATGAAGTAGTGACGTAAAAATCTACTTTGATAGATTGAATGAATAAAGATTAATAAATAAATAAAAAAAAATTCGAGGACAAATTATTCTTAGAAGAAGGGGTGAATGTAATGTCCCGAGAGTTTGATCATATAATATATGATAATGATCCTTAGAGAAAGATAATGAACGGGTTAAAGAATATGTAATACTCAAATATAATTGAGTCTAAGTAAATGTTAAGAAATAAAACTTATAAGAATTTATTATCAAGAATGGTAAGAGTAGAAAATATAAAACCTATATTAAGATAATGTGTTGAAGTTATTCAATGAATAGATTTGAGGAAAACACGAGTAAGGTAGGTTTCGATGATTTTGAGACGGAATCCTTATAAGGAGGGAAGGATGTGAGATCCCATATTTTAGAAATTATAAATGAGAATGTTATAAATAAAAATATTGTTTATGAGATATGTTGGGTGTGAGTATGTGTATGTCATATATTGTAGAATATGTGAATTGATGTGAAGAGAATGTTATATATTAATTTAATATATATAAATATTTAATTGAATTATTTATTGAGTTAAATAAATAAATTTTGTTTTTATTATAGAGTAATGTAATTAAGTGTAGCAGATTAATTAAATGAATATTTAGTATTTAATTTAATTAATATAATAATTTTATGTTATAGTTCTAATTTAATTGAGATAATTAAATTAGATGAGTTATGTGATGATTGTTACACGAAATTATAATTAACAAGTAAATATAATTATGTGACAATTTGATGTGATTGATAGATGTTAAGCTATTGATTAATTAAAATAATGAGTATTTGCCAAACATGGTTTTAGGGTTTTCAAGTTCAAATTGGTGTAACCTATGTATTAACTAGTAATTAGTATATCTAATAATTACTAGGAGTTACATATATTATATATTACTAGTATTGTATATTATATGTATATACTACAAGTTAGTATGTTAGTTTTAGAAAACAAACCAAAGAAAGAAGAAGAGAGTTAGAGAGAGTTGTAGGAGAAGAAGAAGAGGAAGAAAAAGAAGAAGAAGGGAAAGCTTTGAGAAGACAAAACAAGCCACATCATCATCATCTCCATCTCTCTCTTAAATTCATACTAATAAAGTTATAATCTAAATTCCTTGTTTTAATTATATTTTTATGTTCTTCATAATGTAGATAATTGTTATGTAGAAGTTGTACTGAGAAATTGAGAGAGATGGAGAGAAATAGAGGAATTGAGATGAGCTAGAAGAAGAAGAAAAAAAAAAGATGAATTTTTCTATAAATATTATTTTTGAATATTATGGAGTAAATTTGATATAATGTTATAGTTGTGGGTAATATTTATAAATTTTGCAAAGTAAGCAAGTTGTTATAAAATTTTCGTTTGGTCGGGGAATATTCTTTTTGTCGGGGAATATTCGTACGATGGCACAATCATTGGAGGACCCCATAACAGAATTATTATCGGATTGAGAAAACGACAAAAATACTTTATGAAAATAACGGCGGAGGTGTTACCGTTAAAACTGTTGAACTACCCGGTAGTAAAAGTACAGTAATACGCGTGGTTGCATAGTAGCACAACAGTATTGATTATTGATGCTTATGTGAGAAGTCACTTTCACTATACTCAATTATTACTCTGATGAATTGTTGCATCATATCTCTTATATTATTGATTCAATTATTGTCACAGTATCATCTGTATAATATGTTATATTATTAAATCAATAATTGAGACGACAAGTTATAAATGATTAATAATTGTTGAAAGATTAAATATATGTTGATTAAAAATAAAATTATTTGTGGTAATATTTATTTGTGCAAGGACGCCGTGTTGGTAAAACGCCGGTAAAGGCAAGTATTTCAGTTCCTTTTTGCTATGTGAACTTGATGATGATCTACTTTAAAATTTTAGTGTATGATGTATTGTATATATCAAACTTATGAAATGTGAAAGTCAATCTATGACTATGATGATTGAACTATGAATGTTGATTGAGTAAGGAACTCAATCTTTATAGTTGTTATGTGAACTACAACATGTATGCTATGCTTATTTATGATTATTCTTGTATGTTGAGCATGTTATTATGTGCTACGTGATGCATGAAAACTGTTAGATTTTGCTGAGTTGTCGAGCTCATTTTTGCAAATAACCATTTTTGCAGATTCAAGAATTGAAGGTAACGCTATGTGCTACTTGATTGTTATGGATTAAAAGTGATATATGAAGATTTAATATCCTAGCTAAGTTGTTATTCTTGTAAACCATGTCTAATGTTTCGAATAATGTATTAATATTGAATTGTAATATTATTTTGTGAATGTAAACTATTGTAGTATTAAAATGATTATGAGATATTTAGATGTAAAGGTTGAAGGTTTTGGGAACGAGGATAGTTTGTAATAGAAAATTTTAATTATTTCGCAAAATTTCAATGGTTGTATTATCGATTCATGATGTAAAATTAGAGGTTGAATGTATTATTAACGACCGAAGTCGAGAATTAAATTGAATGAATTTTGGGGTCGTTACAGTTGGTATCAAAGCTGATAGGTTAGAAACCTTAGGTAAGAGTACCTTAGGCTATAACCTTAGAGAAGAGAGGTGAAAATAAGGAACAAATAAGCTCAAATAGAGTTTGAACAATAAGGGATTAAAACTTGCGTGAAAGGATTCAAAGAAGAATATCGTAGAGTTATAAGGAATATGAATGTGGGGTTACCCAACTCCAATAATAAGGATGTAAGGTGATAATAAATAGACAATGTCTATAAAAAAGAGAATGATAAAGAAGTTAAGAATAGAGAGTTATATCTAAGTGGTGCAATTGTACTCTTTCGTAGTTGATGTATGGTATCTGGGCTAAACGATTCCTTCATAGAGCGGAGGTATATACGAACTAGCAACTCAGAACCTAGTTTGTTGGTTGTTTGTGGGAAACCACTCAGCGTACCATATTGAAACTGGTAGAGACTCGATGTGTACAAAGTATAGAAGTGGATACGTGTGATGAAAGTGTAGAACTTGAATGAAATGTTGAGCAATGTAAATGAAGTTAAAAATTCTTAAAGTAAGAATTGTTATATAAATAAGAAGATTCAAAGAAGAATCTTGAAGAGATATAAAGATAAGAAATGGGAGTTTCCTAACTCCAAAAGCCAAGATAACGAATAATGTCGTAAATGATGAAAAAGAGAAAGAAAGAGGATCGTAAAACAAAACGATCACGAGTTAAGAAAAGAATTTTAAGGGAGATGATTATAGAATAAGATCACGACGTGGTGCATTTTAAGTTATAAAAGAAAGATGGTCTATAATGTTTGAATAAATATAGCTTAATGCTATGAAGATGGTGTACTATGAAAAAGTACGAGATAACTCATGAGGAGTTATAGATAATGTGATACGAGGAATTCGTATCGAGCAAAGAGCAAGTTAAGAGTAAGATAGAGTTAGGTGGGATTTCAATTGAGGACTAATGTGATGGCTGAGTTGTACAAATCTTTGTATGGGTGAGGGTTTTGTGCTTGCACTCAGTTTATCATATTGATAATCATTGGAATGTTGGTGTCGCGCTATCTATGTATATATGGCGAAAAGGTGATTCTTTTCTCGTTTGTATGTTTGATAGTTAGAAACTAGTGTCGCGCTATCTATGTATATGTGGCGAAAAGGTGATTCTTTTCTCATGTGTATGTTTGATAGTTAGAAACTATTAAGATTAGACAGATATTATAAGGTTAAGTGCGAGTTCTTAAAACTCATACTTATGGTAGGTTCGTGACTCATAATTATATGGTATGTTTTTGAACCCCTCAATGAATGGACGCCTATGGTCTGACTAGGATAAGTTCTTAAACTCGTATGATTGTGGCAAGTTCCTGAACTCATAACGTGTGGTAAGTTTGACGAACTGGGTATAGATAAGTATAAATGGAGTATTGAGGATGATAGAAATAGATAGACTTATTAAGCAATGGATCATTATAGAAAGTGGAGTTGATGGTGGAAGCATAGGTATTCTAAATCTACTAGCTATGCTAGACTTTCAAAATTTATTGACTTCGTGCTGATGTTTACACTTCTATTTTCTTGAAAAACATTGGATCAAATGATGGAACCAATGAGTTTTAACAATAATACTGTTATTCGTATGTCTATGCTAATTGTTTTGGCTAGACAAAAATAATTTGCAATATATCAAAATGTATTTTATATCATTAATGCATCATGTAACCTGGTGCAAAGATGATAAAAACGATGGAGTCATCAATGCAGTATTACCTAGTGTTGGATGTGATCTAAGGATCGTTAGCCCACTATGGTATGATGTAGTATGATAAAATCACCAAATAACGGAATCCTCAACGGACTGTAAATACAGTGCGGTATCATGACGTCATAAAAAGATTTTTGAGATTTCTTTGAGATATGAGAATACATATGTATGTATGTATGTATATGTATATTTTGGTCGATGTCAGAATTATTTGTAGAGAGGTCTTGCTATTTGATTCAAATAGACAAATATTGAAAGATGTTCATGAAATTCAAGAGTTTCTTGAGAAGTTATTCCAAACCAAATTGTTTTGGTGCGGATTCGGATGTTGAAAAGCTGAGATGAATACCCTATTATTAGGGGTTGCGCTTAGTTTTATACTTTGCGCTGAAATATTTGTATACAATACATGTACAATTGGTTGATCACCTAGAGTACTTGCGGAGGGTGTTTTCAGTCTTTGTGATTGATAAACATTCTGCCAAAGAGGGTTTAAAGTGTGAAGACCTGGGGGTGAAGCACTATTAAACCTAGAGAATAGAGTTCATGGTCTTGTGACCCTCAGCATGATTTGAAATCTTTTAAATTCCTGAGTTATTCATACTACTTCCCAATTATTGAACAATTGTGGAGGATTCTTGTTATTCTGGAAGATGGAAGTGAAAAAGGAAAGTATTCCTTAGAAAGAAGTAAGTCGTAAAATGCGACACTGAATGATGGATATGTTGAATAAGTGAGAAAATTTTTTTTGAAGTGAGAAGGATGTGAGTTATCAAAGAATAATGTGAAACTTTTATTAGAAAAGTTTAATAATTGTAGAATGATGTTTGTGGAAAGAAAGTGGTTATAGAAACCAATGAATGAATGAAGTAGTGACGTAAAAATCTACTTTGATAGATTGAATGAATAAAGATTAATAAATAAATAAAAAAAAATTCGAGGACAAATTATTCTTAGAAGAAGGGGTGAATGTAATGTCCCGAGAGTTTGATCATATAATATATGATAATGATCCTTAGAGAAAGATAATGAACGGGTTAAAGAATATGTAATACTCAAATATAATTGAGTCTAAGTAAATGTTAAGAAATAAAACTTATAAGAATTTATTATCAAGAATGGTAAGAGTAGAAAATATAAAACCTATATTAAGATAATGTGTTGAAGTTATTCAATGAATAGATTTGAGGAAAACCTGAGTAAGGTAGGGTTTCGATGATTTCGAGGACGGAATCCTTATAAGGAGGGAAGGATGTGAGATCCCATATTTTTAGAAATTATAAATGAGAATGTTATAAATAAAAATATTGTTTATGAGATATGTTGGGTGTGAGTATGTGTATGTCATATATTGTAGAATATGTGAATTGATGTGAAGAGAATGTTATATATTAATTTAATATATATAAATATTTAATTGAATTATTTATTGAGTTAAATAAATAAATTTTGTTTTTATTATAGAGTAATGTAATTAAGTGTAGCAGATTAATTAAATGAATATTTAGTATTTAATTTAATTAATATAATAATTTTATGTTATAGTTCTAATTTAATTGAGATAATTAAATTAGATGAGTTATGATGATGATTGTTACTAAATTATAATTAACAAGTAAATATAATTATGTGACAATTTGATGTGATTGATAGATGTTAAGCTATTGATTAATTAAAATAATGAGTATTTGCCAAACATGGTTTTAGGCTTTTCAAGTTCAAATTGGTGTAACCTATGTATTAACTAGTAATTAGTATATCTAATAATTACTAGGAGTTTATATATTATATATTACTAGTATTGTATATTATATGTATATACTACAAGTTAGTATGTTAGTTTTAGAAAACAAACCAAAGAAAGAAGAAGAGAGTTAGAGAGAGTTGTAGGAGAAGAAGAAGAGGAAGAAAAAGAAGAAGAAGGGAAAGCTTTGAGAAGACAAAACAAGCCACATCATCATCATCTCCATCTCTCTCTTAAATTCATACTAATAAAGTTATAATCTAAATTCCTTGTTTTAATTATATTTTTATGTTCTTCATAATGTAGATAATTGTTATGTAGAAGTTGTACTGAGAAATTGAGAGAGATGGAGAGAAATAGAGGAATTGAGATGAGCTAGAAGAAGAAGAAAAAAAAAAGATGAATTTTTCTATAAATATTATTTTTGAATATTATGGAGTAAATTTGATATAATGTTATAGTTGTGGGTAATATTTATAAATTTTGCAAAGTAAGCAAGTTGTTATAAAATTTTCGTTTGGTCGGGGAATATTCTTTTGTTTGGGAATATTAAATGCGATGGCACAATCATTGGAGGACCCCATAATGTAAATTATTATCGGATTGAGAAAGCGACAAAAATACTTTTATGAAAATAACTACGGAGGTGTTACCGTTAAAGCTGTTGAACTACCGGTAGTAAAAGTACGATGAATCTGGCGTGGTTGCATAAGTAGCACACGGTATTGATTATTGATGCTTATGTGAGAAGTCACTCACCTATACTCAATTATTGCTACGAGAATTGTTGCATCATATCTCTTATATTATTGATTCAATTATTGTCACAAAGATTATCTCAGTATAATATGTTATATTATTAAATCAATAATTGAGACGACAAGTTATAAATGATTAATAATTGTTGAAAGATTAAATATATGTTGATTAGAAATAAAATTATTTGTGGTAATATTTATTTGTGCAAGGACGCCGTGTTGGTAAAACGCCGGTAAAGGCAAGTATTTCAGTTCCTTTTTGCTATGTGAACTTGATGATGATCTACTTTAAAATTTTAGTGTATGATGTATTGTATATATCAAAATTATGAAATGTGAAAGTCAATCTATGACTATGATGATTGAACTATGAATGTTGATTGAGTAAGGAACTCAATCTTTATAGTTGTTATGTGAACTACAACATGTATGCTATGCTTATTTATGATTATTCTTGTATGTTGAACATGTTATTATGTGCTACGTGATGCATGAAAACTGTTAGATTTTGCTGAGTTGTCGAGCTCATTTTTGCAAATAACCATTTTTGCAGATTCAAGAATTGAAGGTAACGCTATGTGCTACTTGATTGTTATGGATCAAAAGTGATATATGAAGATTTAATATCCTAGCTAAGTTGTTATTCTTGTAAACCATGTCTAATGTTTTGAATAATGTATTAATGTTGAATTGTAATATTACTTTGCGAATGTAAACTATTGTAGTATTAAAATGATTCTGAGATATTTAGATGTAAAGGTTGAAGGTTTTGGGAACGAGAATAGTTTGTAATAGAAAATTTTAATTATTCGGCAAAATTTCAATGGTTGTATTATCGTTTCATGATGTAAAATTAGAGGTTGAATGTATTATTAACGACCGAAGTCGAGAATTAAATTGTATGAATTTTAGGGTCTTTACACATTATCACATAATCCTATTCATCTATAACACACATAAGACTTAACCTCAAGTCAAACTTTTTACAGTCTGAGTCGAGTTCGGCACAATTCTGACATCCCGACGGCTTAGTCGAACAAATATCGAGTTTAAGTTCAATTTAACTCTGCCTAAACACTTAACAATTATATTAGATAATTATATTATTAATCAAAATATTTTTCATAAGCTCGTAATAATTTTTAGATAATTATTTTCATTTATCATGATTTTTCAATCATTAAAATCGTATTTATATAATATTAATACCACCTTATTCTCTTATCATTAATATTTATTTAACATTAAATACTAATGAAAATCTTAACATAATATTATAATATATCAAAGTATTTTAAATACCTTCAAATCATATTTATGTGATTTTTAAACAATTAAATCCATTATCCGATAATTGCTTTTAATATTAAAATATTAATATTTTCATGACAAAATATCAAAAGTTATATTTTATAACTTCAAATATTTTATAACACTTAAATCATTTTTTTATATGATTTTAAATCATTAATTCTATTTTTCCATAATTTATTTAATACATTTATTAAATAAACTAATTATCATTAATATTGATTAATTAATGAAATTCCTCACAAAATAGTAAAAGTCACTAAAAATAACTTCAAATATTTTCAGTATACCATAATATAATTTTTTATGATTTTTCATGTATTAAAATCATTTTAAATAATTTATTTAATATCATAATTAAATATATTAATTACCATTATTATTTCCAAAATATTAAATATTTATGAAATATATTTAGAATAATTAAAAATTAATTTTCAGGCTTTAAAATATTTTTTAGGAATTTATTTTGTATTTTTAATAATTAAAAACTATTTATTTCAATTTATTTATTAAAATAATTAATTTTCTAATTTATTCATGTCGCTAAAAGGACCCCTATAGCTTATTTAAACTGTCATTCAGCTGTAAGACCCCAACTTTTATAAATAAAGATGAATTTTCTATAAATATTATTTTTGAATATTATGGAGTAAAATTGATATAATAGTTGTGGGTAATATTTATAAATTTTGCAAAGTAAGCAAATTGTTATAAAATATTCGTTTAATTAGGGAATATTAAGACGACTACTCAATCATTAAGTGTGACCCCACAACGGAAGTATTATCGTAGTTAGAAAACGAAAAAATTATCTTTCTATAAAAATAATGGCGGAGGTGTTACCGTTAAAAGCATTGAACTACCCAGTAGTAAAAAAATGCGATGAATGGCGTGGTTGCATAGTAGACGCCAGTATTGATTATTGATGCTTACGTGAGAAGTCACTCGGTTATACTCAATTATTTGCTAAGAATTGTCGATCATATCTCTTATATTATTGATTCAATTATTGTCACAAAGATCATCAGATAATATGTTATATTATTAAATCAATAATTGAGACGCGACAAGTTATAAATGATTAATAATTGTTGAAAGATTAAATATGTGTTGATTAAAAATAAAATGATTTGTGGTAATATTTATTCAATCCTTGATGTATATAAAGAGTCTGTTATAAGACGTTTGTGGTAAGTTTGGTTATTTTATGGGGGGGCCATATGTCATCATCTAAGAGTCTCTTCGTCAATAGTAATTACCTTCGTCAATAGTAATTACATTTACCAGACGTCAAACCACTTGCCGTTTCATATTACAGGCGTCGAACCACTTGTCGTTTCACATTACAGGCGTCGAACCAATTGTCGTTTCACATTACAGGCGTCAAACCACTTTTATTTTCACATCACCAGTAGTCAAGCCACTTGCCTTTTCACATGGCAAGTGCTAAGCTAGAAATCTTCTATAAATAGAGGCCTATTGCTTCATTATTTTTCACGAATTCATTCAAGCTATAGAGAGAGAAAGTATAGAGAGAATAAGATAGAAAAAAGAAGAGTATTCTACATTACTACACTCTCTGCGGTATTCAATCTCCTACTAAAGTAAGGGGTGTTATTCTTTCTTATTCATGAAGAAAAGCTGTTGTTGTTCTATTTCTTATTATTACATTGGAATAACCTCAGATAATGCTGGTTTACCCTATACTTGGTGACATTCTTCTATTATTCATGTTGGAACATCACATGCATGTGTTTTACAGGACTTGGTTTAAATCTTTATTATTATTACATTTGGAACATCCTCGTCGTGTTTTTTTACCGGACTGGTTAAAATCTTTATTATTATTCATTTGGAACATCCATGCTGTGTGTTTTCTTTGGACGACTGGTTCTATTCTTTATTATTACGTTGGAATATCCTGTCTTTTGCGCTTTTCTTGTAGGACCGAATTCCGTTATTTATTATTCATTGGAATAACTTTTGCAAGGTCTATCGCATGCATGGTGATTTCTTTTGTTATTCCAGTCTTTATTATACTCAGTTGGTTAAAACTTTAACTTCTATACTCCATGAAATTAGTTGAATATCCTTGATATTTGCGCTTCATCCAGTATCCTTTCATAGAAATATTCTTTTAAGTATTCTTGAATTTTACTCTACAAAGCAGTATCATGTTGACAGTTTGGATGTTATTGGTTCCTGGATAAATTAATTCTTGAACTTGTTTTTATTGAATTCTTATATCATTGTCATCATCCTCATGTTTATATTATGTTGAAAGTCATCTGTGGTCTGTAGTGCATAGATGGACTTGGTATGATTATGACCAGAGATTATTCCATGTAATCATGACCATAATGTTACAAATGATGTGGTAAAAATCCTCATTGGCCCGTAGTGCATTGATGGACAGTTGTTGGCATGATCATGACCATTAATGAATACACAAATATTCTTGGCCCGTAGTGCATGGATAATTGTGGTCGTGATACTAAAGAATATCCTTGGTCAGTAGTGCGGGGGTGATTCGATGATGTGGAATATTTATTGTGAGTCTCAACTATAATGATGATGAAAAACCTTTAAATCATAAAAGATAGTAGATTTTATTTTCTACTTGACTCTTTTAATGGATTGTTGGTTCCATCATTAGATTAAACTTGATGTTTATTATATTTTATCGGTTTAACCTTTGTTGAAGGCTAATGATAATTTATTACGCATTATCTTAGTCATAATATTTCTTACTGGGCTAGTTGAGCTCACCCTTTCTTTCACTGTTCTCTTCAGGAAATGAGAATATAGCTGGGACGAGTCGGGGAAACGAAGTAATGGTCCAGAGGATAACATTAGTAGTCCTCAGTATTCTGTGAAATAGTGTGATAATAATTATAATGAGGACTCCTTTTGAGTTTGTATAATCTCTAGTAGACAATATTTATATTCAAACTCACAGTTTATGTTTTGTCGTATTGAACACGACAATTGTATTAGTAAGTTGTATTTGAATTCTGTACCATGTATCTGACGACCTAAGATGGGGGATGTGTACCTAATTTTGGGGGCGTCACAGTTGGTATCAAAGCTTAGGGATATGATCCCTGGCTAAGATGTGAGAATAGTACTAGGAGGGGAGAGACGGGGAATTCCTTCGCTAGTATGACCTATTTAAGTTTATGTGCTATTTTATTGGTCGGTTAGAATATAGGGATAATATGTTACATGTCAATTAACCTTTTGTTTTGTGGCAGTATCTGAAAATGACATCTGAGAATGTTGAGAATAGCAATGGAGAACAGGCGACCGTTGATTCACCACATATCAATAATCAGGATAATGTGCATGAGGAAGGCGATAATCCTCATGCAAACAACAACACTGAACAAATGATGAATGATCAAATGTTCAGAGGCTTTATGCAATTCATGCAACAGCAGGCGAGAGTGGCTCCTATCCAAAACGTATGTGGAAACACTGGAAACTCTCGGGCGGTCACCGCTAAACAGTTCAAGGAGCTGGGACCACCGGAGTTTAAGGGAGAGCCAAAACCACTTATGGTGGAAGCATGGATAAAGCAGATCACCAAGATATTTGATGTCTTGGGATGCTCCGAGGAGCAAAAGGTTCCCTTTGCCGCCTTTATGTTGCACGGAGAGGCGACATTCTTCGTGGGAATCTGATTAAAGCGTACTCAACTCTTTGTATTGAAGATATCTTGGGAGAAGTTCAGAGTCATTCAACGACAAATACTTTCCCGAAAGTATTCGCCACATGAAGGAGGTGGAGTTTATCAAGTTGGAACAAAATAATATGACTGTGTCGCAATGCGAGGCAAAATTTGCGGAATTATCCCGGTTTGCATCCCACTTGGTGGATAATGAAGAGAGAATGGCGTGAATGTTTTTAAGAGGTTTGAAGTCTGAGAATCGTCAACATCTTATTTCTCATAAAGCGTGTTTGTATTCGGATGTTGTAAATAAGGCTCGATTAGTGGAGCGCGATAACGAGTCAACGCAACTAAAAGAGAAGCGGTAAGCAAAATTATAATACCAAATGAGAGTAGTCATCAAGCGGTGACAACAAGCGTGGAGGAATCAACATGCGTAAATGGTAACCACGCCGGTGGTAATCAGGGCCAAAACAATAAGAATGGACATTTCAAGAAGAGGAGATTCAACAATGATGGAAAGACGTCAACGCCATCACCCGTTGTTAAGAATGGAGAAAGACCACCTATCATATGCTTCAAATGCGGAGGGGAGGGACACATCAGTCCAAATTGCGCGATGCCGTCCAAAGCATGTTATAATTATGGAAGAGAAGGTCACTTAGCCCGATTTTGTCGTTCACCGAAGACAAATTCAGCTAGGATGGAGGCACCAAAGGCCGTCCCAGAAAGGTCAAAGCTGGTAGTGCAAGGGAGAGCATTTGTTGTGACCTCCCAGAAAGCAAGGAACCCGAATGAGGTCATCACGGGTAAGCTTATCATAAACTCTAACGAAGTCTATACTTTATTTGATACCGGTTCTACCCATTCTTTTATCTCTCCTACTTGCGCTCATCGATTAAATTTGACTCCGGAGAAATTAGACTTTGACTTATCTGTGGAAACTCCGTTGGGAGAAACCTTCATTACATCCACTATTTATAAGTCTTGTTTGGTTCAAATCGGTACCCTCACATTACCTGTCGATCTTATTTCATTAAAAATACTTGCATTTGACGTGATTCTAGGGATTGATTGGTTAACTACTCATCATGCAAAAATTGATTGTTTTCGTAAGGTTGTTAGCTTTCATATTCCTAATCAACCTATTATGCGAATTCAAGCGACCAAACCATTAAAATCAATCACGGTCATCTCAAGCCATAAAGCTATTCGTTTATTGAAAAACGGATGTCAAGCTTTCTTAGTTCATGTCACTGATTTAAACAAAAATACGCCGGTTTTGAGCGATATTTCTATTGTTAATAAATTTCTGACGTATTCCCGAAGAACTTCTGGCCTACCCCAGGCGTGAAATTGAATTTTGTATCGACCTTGAACCCCAAGACAAAACCCATTTCTAAAGCCCCATATCGAATGGCTCCTATTGAACTTTAGGAGTTAAAGACCCAACTGCAGGAATTGTTAGACATTGGCTTTATTCGTCCTAGTACTTCTCCTTGGGGTGCTCCTGTTCCATTCGTGAAGAAGAAAGATGGGAGTATGCGACTTTGTATTGATTATCGGGAGTTGAATCATGTCACCATCAAAAATAGGTATCCATTGCCACATATTGATGACCTGTTTGACAAGTTGCAAGGAGCCAAATTCTTTTCAAAGATTGATCTTCGTTCAGGATATCACCAATTGAAGATTAGAACCGATGACATTCCAAAGACTGACTTCGAGGAACTCCTCAGACGGGTATTATGAATTCCTAGTCATGTCCTTTGGATTGACTAATGCTCCTGCTGCCTTCATGGATATGATGAACCGAGTATTCTAGGAATATTTGGATCACTTTGTGGTCGTCTTTATTGATGACATCCTTATTTATTCCAAAATCCGTGAAGATCATGAGCAACACTTGAGGCTGACACTCCAAAAGCTTCATGAATATAAGTTTTATGCCAAGTTGAAGAAATGCGAGTTCTGGCTTGAGGAAGTAGCATTCCTTGGGCACGTGGTATCAAGTCATGGAATATCTGTTAACCCAGAAAAGATTGAAGCTATTCAAAGCTGGGAGCAACCTAAATCAGTGACCGATGTACGTAGCTTTCTCGGTTTAGCTGGTTATTATCGGAGATTCGTGGAAGGATTTTCTCGAATTGATACTCCATTGACTCAGCTGGCTCGAAAAGATACAAAGTTCGGTTGGAGCAAAGAATGTGAGAAGAGTTTTCAAGAACTCAAGAGGAGACTCATTTCAGCACCTGTTCTGACAATACCATCTGGCTCGGAGGGATTTGTCATCTCTGATGATGCTTGAGCAAAGGGTTGGGATGTGTTCTCATGCAACATGGAAAAGTCATAGCCTATGCCTCGCGACAACTCAAAGAATATGAGAGGAATTATCCTACTCATGATCTAGAGTTGGCAGCTGTTGACTTTGCACTTAAAATTTGGAGGCATTATTGTAGTGTCCCGAGAGATTGAGAATATAGTATATGATAATGATCCTTAGGAAAAGATAATGAACGGGTCAAAGAATATGTAATACTCAAATATAATTGAGTCTAAGTAAATGTTATGAAATAAAACGTACAAAAATTTATTATCAAGAATGGTGGGAGTGAGAAATATAAAACCTATATTAAGGTAATGTGTTGAAGTTATTCAACGAAGAGATTTGATGAAAACCTGGGTAAGGTAGGGTTTCGGTGATTCCGAGGACGGAATCCTTATAAGGGAGGGTGAATGTAATATCCTAGATTTTTCCATGTAATTAAACAATTTCAATAAACAAACTTATGTGAAATTCTTATTTGACAATTATTTTTAGATGAATTATTTATTTTTATTATATGTTATGTGATAAGATGCTTAGTAATGGTTGTTACGGTTAGGACAATTATTTAAATTTGTTAAGGATGGAATTAATTCTAATTAATTTCGTGGGATGACTTACAAATATGAGTTTGAGTTTGGAGTGCAATTTAGAGCCTTGATTCTGCGTATTTGAGTTCAAACGCGTCGAAATTAGGCGAGGATAGATCGTAACCACTTTTAAATGTGTCACGAAAATGAGACATGTCTCATAATATTTTTAAATGTGTCACGAAAATGAGACATGCCTCATAATATTTTTATATATCCACCATTCTCTTTTACAATGCTCTTATTTATAGATATATGGACTTGAAAGTTTCATGATGTAAAATATCACATACAGTCAAATCTCTTCTCTTAGAACTTTATTAGATATAATATTATCTTCAATTTAACCCAAACACACTTTGGAGCTTATTTAATTGTCAACTACGAATTTTGAAGTTGTGTTTGATGAAACGGAGAGTTCCATGACGTCTGGGACGTCGACTTTAGTAGGAATCGATATAAGTATCGACACGTTTGACTACGGAGGACAAAATGGTCAAAATGACTTGTTAATTGATTAAATGATTAAAATAATGTTTTTATTTACATGAAGTTCAGTTGCTGGGAGTTCTTGTGACAATCTATATGGGACAAGGGAGGAGTATACGTACTATAAGGATTATTATTGGGGGGTTACTCTTGTGTTATTAAACAAAAACCTTTCATTTTCTTAACTCCTACCCATAATTAGCCTAATGAATTACGAGGGTAATGATATATCGATCATGGGGGAGTTGTAATGAAATTTGGAGATTTTAGTTTCATTACACTATATATGGTATATACATTCCATCTAAGCCTCTTCTTCCTTTCACAACAACTTTCTAACTAGAGAGCAAAAATAAAGAAAAGAAAAGAAAATATTGAGAGTAATAGATGTTGTGGTGATTTTTAGAGATTTTGGAGAGTCTAAGCAAGCAAGGAGTGAGTCTCTATGCAGATTAAATCAAGAGGAATTACCAAAGAGGTAAGCTATGAACCCATTCTCTATGTTCTTCCAAAACTATGAGAGAATATGCATATGAGACCTTTATAAATGGTTTGTTTTGGAGTATGTGATGTTGGGTAATTGTGGTCTGATTGTTATGGTGTAATAAGAACATAAGTTACGGACAAATCATGCCATGTATGCTTTAAAATCCAAAGAGTTATGCCTTGCATGCTAAGTGTTTGATATTATGCCTCTTAGTTGCTAATTTGATCAAAACATGAAAAGTTAGAGAAATGAATTGTTGTAACATGTATATATATTTATGTTAGTAAATGTGGTCTGGACAGTAGGAATCAAATCCATGCATGCTAGAATCAAAATCATGATTTTCTCAAAAGTTGGGTTAAACTAGTTTGCATGATTTTTCAGAATTTTTGGTCACTCGAAATCATGTCTTAGATAATCCATTTGTTGCATGTAATAATTTTGTAAAATAGTATGTAGCATGAGGTATAACATGTCCAAATTTCATTCGGATCGAAACTATATTGAGTGAGATATGAAAATCGTAAGGTCGCATAAATAAACATGTTAGAAACCGAAAAGAATTGTGAACTGCTGACCCTAAGGACAAATTCGGGGCTAGCTACAATTTCCAGAAACTTTTGGGCATTTGGATTATTATAGTACACTGAATAAGCTTTTCATAGACTCCAGAACGGACTAATTCCGACTTCGGAGCAAGGAGTTATGACTTTTCAAAGTAGTTGCGTCAAATCTGTCCAACAAATTCGGAGCAGTCTCCTTGCACGGATTTTCTGGAATTTTGTGCTTGGAATTTGAAGATGGTCCATGAATAAAAGTTGTAGCCACAGAAGTTAGCTTCGCGTGGGCGCAAGAATCGCTCAAAAATGTTTTAAAACGAATTAATTATGACTGTTTTAGCGAGGTATGGTAAAGCTGAGAAAAAAAATGTAAAAATTGTTATGTTTGGGCATTTTTATGTTCTTTTTTGGGCTGCCTATGATATCTAAAATGGGTGGCATATATTTTCTAAATATATTCTATTATGATGTTTATAGCATATCCAATAGGAGACCCTTTTACTTCAAACTAGATTGTGTATGAATGGTGATTAACGAGACACATGTGATTAGGTTATGTGAAGGTTAATCGTTAGCGTTAATTGTAGCAGGCTTATCGGCAAGTTTCCTGACCCTAATTTCTTTTGGGTATTTATTAAATCCTTACTAATATTATCGCAGTAAGGGTAAGTATTGGACTTGTGTTAGTTATTTATTCGTGCAAGTTTCTTCGTTGAAAAGTCATACAAACTTCAATTATCTTGCAAGCTCATCGATGATTATTCAGTTATTATTTTAACTGCCATATGTTTAAATTTCATTTCATTATCGAACTATTCTAAGTATGTTCCTGGCCTATGTTTTCGGCTAGTTATTATTGATGAAAAATGATTTAAAACACATCTTTCGAAGCTATTAAATATTTACCGATCCAAATTGCTTTGGTGCGGTCTCACATGATTACTAAGATGAACAACCCGAATAAACGGGCAAACAGATGTCGGGCAAATAGTCCCATTTCGCTTATGCAGCTTAAAACTTAATACTTGTGCATAACGTAGGGTACAATGGGCTGATCACCTGGCGTACTTGCAGAGATCATTTACAGTCTACACCCCTTAGTATGATATTGAAAATTCTTAAATTCTTATTCTTGATGTTCTTCTTTAACACTTGATAATCTTTCAAGCTGTTGAGATCTAGTAATTCAAATGCCTTTATCCCGATGTATATTTCCCATTTATTCAGTATACTTCTTTGGGCAATTTGTGCTCATTCTTGTTTAATCCTTTCAGTTAAGGATGAGAAAGTCGAGGGTTGAGGCAAAAGGACAAGGAAAGTTCAAGATGAAGTGATGCTAATGGTTATGTAATAAAATAATTATTTCTGCATATGTGTATTATAGCGATAAACACTAAGACTAAGTTCCAGTATGTTTTAAGGTTGTAAAGACTTGGGATTTTATTTTGAATAATTATGTAATAGTTAATATTATTATTCCTTATTGTTAAGGTTTACTTAGTTAGATGATGGTGTATGTTGTATCGTGAGCACCAAGTTCTGTAATCGATGATTACACGGATTTGGGGGCGTCACAGGTTGGTATCAAAGATGTAGGTTATAATCCTTAGGTAGGAGTACCTTAGGCTATAACCTTAGAGAAGAGAGGTGAAGATAATGATCGAATACACTCAAATAGAGTTTGAACAATAAGAAGTAATTTAAGAAATTTATAAGGAAGGGATGAAAACATGAGTGAGAGGATTCAAAGAAGAATCTCGCAGAGTTATGGAGTTACCCAACTCCAATAATAAGAATGTAAGGTGGTAACAAATAGACAATGTCTATAAGAAGATATTGGTAACGAAGTTAAGAATGAAAAGTTATAGTTAAGTATGGTACAGTTGTACTCTTTAGTAGTTGAGGTATGGTATCTGGGCTAAATGATTCCTTCATAGAGCGGAGGTATATACGAACTAGTAACTCGGAACCTAGTTTATTGGTTGTTTGTGGGAAACCACTCAGCGTACCATATTGAAACTGTTAAAGACTCGATGTGTACCAAGTGTAGAAATGGATACATATGATGAACGTGTAGAACTCGAATGAAATTTTGAGCGATGTAAATGAAGTTAGAAATTCTTAAAAGAAGAATTTTTTTTTATATAAACAAGAAGATTCAAAGAAGAATCTAAGAGACATAAAGATAAGAAATGGGAGTTTCCTAACACCAAAAGCCAAGATAACGAATAATGTCGTAAATAATGAAAAAGAGAAAGAAAGAAGATCGTAAAACGAAACGATCACGAGTTAAGAAAAGAATTTTAAGGGAGATGATTATAGAATAAGATCACGACGTGGTCTGTTTAAGTTATAAAAGAAAGATAATCTATAATGTTTGAATAATTATAGCTTAATGCTATGAAGATGGAGTACTATGAAATAGTACGAGATAACTCATGAGGAGTTATAGATGATGTGATACGAGGAATTCGTATCGAGCAAAGAGCAAGTTATAAGTAAGATAGAGTTAGGTGGGATTTCAATTGAGGACTTATGTGATGGCTAAGTTGTACAAACCTTTGTATGGGCGAGGGTTTTGTGCTTGCACTCAGTTTATCACATTGATAATCATTGGAATGTTTGTGTCGCGCTATTTGCTATATACTGTTGAGAAGGTGATTCTTTTCTCATGTGTATAATGAGATAGGTAGAGTATAGTTAGAGAATATTATAAGGTTAAGTGCGAGTTCTTAAAACTCATACTTATGGTAGGTTCGTGACTCATAATTATATGATATGTTTTTGAACCCCTCGTGAATGGACGCCTATAATTGCGACTAGGATAAGTTCTTAAACTCATATGAATGTGGCAAGTTCCTGAACTCATAACGTGTGGTAAGTTTGACGAACTGGGTATAGATAAGTGTAAATGGAGTATTGAGGATGATAAGAATAGATAGACCTATTAAGCAATGGATCATTATAGAAAGTGGAGTTGATGGTGGAAGCATAGGTACTCTAAATCTACTAGCTATGCTAGACTTTCGAAATTTATTGACTTCGTGCTGATGTTTACACTTCTATTTTCTTTTAAAACATTGGATCAAATGATGGAACCAATGAGTTTTAACAACAATACTGTTATTCGTATGTCTATGCTAATTGCTTCGGCTAGACAAAAATGATTTGAAAATATTAAAATGTATTTTATATCATTAATGCATCATGGAACCTGGTGCAAAGATGATAAAAACGATGGAGTTATCAATGCGCAATTTCTTAGTGTTGGATGTGATCTAAGGATCACAAACCCCACTATGGTATGATGTAGTATGACAAAGTCACAAAATGACGGAATCCTCAAGCTGATTTGTAAATACAATGCGGTATCATGGACGTCATAAAAAGATTTTTGAGGTTTCTTTAAGATATGAGAATATATATATATATATATATATATGTATATTTCGATTGATGTCCCAGAATTGTTGTAGAAGTCTATGCTATTTGATTAATTTAGAGACGAATATTGAAAGATGTTCATGAAATTCAAGTATTTCTTGAGAAGTTATGCCAAACCAAATTATTTTGGTGCGGATTCGAGATGTTGAAAAGTTGAGGTGAAAAAACCTTGTAAAAGGGGACATGTTATCGGAGACAATGGTTCCGGAAAGTAGCGATATATAGTCGTTATGATGTTAAGATGTAATACGCGTTGCACGACGTAGGGTACGAGATAGTCGATCACTTAGAGTACTTGGCAGAGAGTGTTTTGATACGTGTGATTGCTAAACATTCTCGTTAAAGATGGTTTATGGTGGTGATGCCTTCGTTAAACGTGGAGAAGAGTTCAAGGTCCAGATAGTCTTATATTTGTTAAAGGTTCAAGTCGAGATACTTGATAACCTAGGGACGTAGTTCAAGGTCTTATGACCCCTCAGCATGATTTGGAAACTTTAAATTCCTGTTATTCATATCCCTTCCCAATTATTGAACAATTGAGGAAGATTATTGTTATTCTGAAAGGTGAAAGTGGAAAGGATGAGACAATTAAGTAAAGCATAATAATTTCAAGAAAGAAATGAAATTTCAGAAAGAAGAGAAATGTGAAACTCTTAAAAGAGGATGAGGTGAGGAATATGATGATCTTAGAAAGATCCGTAGAGAAAGAATTTGGTTGCAGAACCTAATGAATAAATAGATATTAACATAAAATGTATTTTGATAAATGGAATGAATGAAAATTAGTACGTTAAAAAAAAATAAAAAATTCGAGGACGAAATTCTTAGAAGAATGGGTGAATGTAGTGTCCCGAGAGTTTGAGAATATAGTATATGATAATGATCCTTAGGAAAAAATAATGAACGGGTCAAAGAATATGTAATACTCAAATATAATTGAGTCTAAGTAAATGTTATGAAATAAAACGTACAAAAATTTATTATAAAGAATGGTGGGAGTGGGAAATATAAAACCTATATTAAGGTAATGTGTTGAAGTTATTCAACGAAGAGATTTGATGAAAACACAGGTAAGGTAGTGTAATATCCTAGATTTTTCCATGTAATTAAACAATTTCAATAAACAAACTTATGTGAAATTCTTATTTGACAATTATTTTTAGATGAATTATTTATTTTATTATATGTTATGTGATAAGATGCTTATTAATGGTTTATTCACGGTTAGGACAATTATTTAAATTGGTTAAGGATGGAATTAATTCTAATTAATTTAGGTGGGATGACTTACAAATATGAGTTTGAGTTTGGAGTGGAATTTAGAGGCCTTGATGCGTATTTGAGTCAGAAACGTCGAAATTAGGCAGGATAGATTGTAACCACGAAAATGTGTCACGAAAATGAGACATGTCTCATAATATTTTTAAATGTGTCACGAAAATGAGACATGCCTCATAATATTTTTATATATCCACCATTCTCTTTTACAATGCTCTTATTTATAGATATATGGACTTGGAAGTTTCATGGCGTAAAATATCACATCTGATCAAATCTCTTCTCTTGGAACTTTATTAGATATAATATTATCTTAAATTTAGCCCAAACACACTTTGGAGCGACGAATTGTCAACTACGAATTTTGAAGTTGTGTTTGATGAAACGGAGAGTTCCATGACATCCGGGACGTCGACTTTAGTAGGAATCGATATAAGTATCGACACGTTTGACTACGGAGGGCAAAATGGTCAAAATGACTTGTTAATTGATTAAATGATTAAAATAATGTTTTTATTTACATGAAGTTCAGTTGCTGGGAGTTCTTGTGACAATCTATATGGGACAAGGGAGGAGTATCGTCTATAAAGATTATTGAGGAGGGAGGGGGAGGGGGGTTACTCTTGTGTTATTAAACAAAAACCTTTCATTTTCTTAACTCCTACCCATAATTAGCCTAATGAATTGTGAGGGTAATGATATCGATCATGGGGGAGTTGTAATGAAATTTGGAGATTTTAGTTTCATTACACTATATATGAGGTATATACATTCCATCTAAGCCTCTTCTTCCTTTCACAACAACTTTCTAACTAGAGAGCAAAAATAAAGAAAAAGAAGAAAATATTGAGAGTAATAGATGTTGTGGTGATTTTTACGGAGATTTTGGAGAGTCTAAGCAAGCAAGGTGAGTCTCTAACAGATTAAATCAAGAGGAATTAGCCAAAGAGGTAAGCTATGAACCCATTCTCTATGTTCTTCCAAAACTATGAGAGAATATGCATAGGAGACCTTTATAAATGGTTTGTTTTGGAGTATGTGATGTTGGGTAATTGTGGTGCGATTGTTATGGTGTAATAAGAACATAAGTTACGGACAAATCATGCCATGTATGCTTTAAAAATCAAAGAGTTATGCCTTGCATGCTAAGTGTTTGATATTATGCCTCTTAGTTGCTAATTTGATCAAAACATGAAAAGTTAGAGAAATGAATTGTTGTAACAACATATATATATATGTTAGTAAATGTAGTGCAGACGGTAGGAATCAAATCCATGCATGCTAGAATCAAAATCATGATTTTCTCAAAAGTTGGGTTAAACTAGTTTGCATGATTTTTGAGGATTTTGGTCACTCGAAATCATGTCTTAGATAATCCATTTGTTGCATGTAATAATTTTTTGTAAAATAGTATGTAGCATGAGGTATAACATGTCCAAATTTCATTAGGATCGAAGCTATATTGAGTGAGATATGAAAATCGTAAGGTCATGTGAAATAAACATGTTAGAAAGCAAAAAAAATTGTGAGCTGCTGACCCTAAGGACAAATTCGGGGCTAGCTATAGTTTCAGAAAATTTTGGGCATTTGGGTTATTATAGTACCTTGAATAAGCTTTCCATAGACTCGGAGCGGACTAATTCCGACTTGAACAAGGAGTTATGACTTTTCAAAGTAGTTGCGTCAAATCATCCAACAAATTCGGGCGATCTCCTTGCACGGATTTTCTGGAATTTTGTGCTTGGAATTTGAAGATGGTCCATGAATAAAAGTTGTAGCCCCAGAAGTTAGCTTCGGCGTGGGCGCAAGAATCGCTCAAAAATGTTTTAAAAGCGAATTAGTTATATTTGTTTTAGCGAGGTATGGTAAAGTGAGAAAAAAATGTAAAAATTGTTATGTTTGGGCATTTTTAAGTTACATTTTGGGCTGCCTATGATATCTAAAATGGGTGGCATATATTTTCTAAATATATTCTATTATGATGTTTATAGCATATCCAATAGGAGACCCTTTTACTTCAAACTAGATTGTGTATGAATGGTGATTAACGAGACACATGTGATTAGGTTATGTGAAGGTTAATCGCTAGCGTTATTATATAGCAGGCTTATCAAGCAAGTTTTCTAACCCTAATTTCTTTTGGGTATTTATTAAATCCTTACTAATATTATCATGATGAGGGTAAGTATTGGACTTGTGTTAGTTATTTATTCGTGCAAGTTTCTTCGTTGAAAAGTCATACAAACTCCAATTATCTTGCAAGCTTTTCGATGATTATTAGGTTATTATTCTAAGCGCGACTATGCTTTTAAGTTTCATGTCATTATAGAACTATTATAATGTATGTTCCTGGCCTTTGTTTTCGGCTAGTTATTATTGATGAAAAATGATTTAAAACACATCTTTGAAGCTATTGAATGTTTACCGATCCAAATTGCCTTGGTGAGGTCTCACATGATTACTAAGATGAACAACCCGAATGAGCAGGGAAAAAGCGGATGTCGGGCAAATAGTCCCATTTATGCTTATGCATTTTAAACTTAATACATGTGCACAACGTAGAGGTACAATGAATTTGATCACTGGCGTACTTGCGAGAGATCGTTCTGATCTACACCCTTAGTATGATATTGAAAATTCTTAAATTCTTATTCTTGATGTTCTTCTTTAACACTTGATAATCTTTCAAGCTGTTGAGATCTAGTAATTCAAATGCCTTTATCTGATGTATATTTCCCATTTATTCAGTATACTTCTTTGGGCAATTTGTGCTCATTCTTGTTTAAACCTTCGAGTTAAGGATGAGAAAGGTGAGGGTTGAAGCGAGGACAAGGAAAAGTTCAAGATGAAGTGATGCTAATGGTTATGTAATAAAATAATTATTTTCGCATATGTGTATTGTAGCGATAAACACTAAGACTAAGTTCGGTATGTTTTAAGGTTGTAAAGACTTGGGATTTTATTTTGAATAATTATGTAATAGTTAATATTATTATTCCTTATTGTTAAGGTTTACTTAGTTAGATGATGGTGTATGTTGTATCGTGAGCACCAAGTTACATAATCGATGATTACAGTTTGGGGGCGTCGTCACGAGTTAGTATCAAAAGATGTAGGTTATAAACCTTGGGTAGGAGTACCTTAGGCTATAACCTTAGAGAAGAGGTGAAGATAATGAGCGAATACACTCAAATAGAGTTTGAACAATAAGAAGTAATTTAAGAAATTTATAAAGAAGGGATGAAAACATGCGTGAGAGGATTCAAAGAAGAATCTCAGCGAGAGTTATAGAGTTACCCAACTCAATAATAAGAATGTAAGGTGGTAACAAATAGACAATGTCTATAAGAAGAGATTAGTAATGAAGTTAAGAATGAAAAGTTATAGTTAAGTATAGAATGCAGTTGTACTCTTTAGTAGTTGAGGTATGGTATCTGGGCTAAATGATTCCTTCATAGGCGAAGGTATATCTGAACTAGTAACTTCGGAACCTAGTTTGTTGGTTGTTTGTGGGAAACCACTCGGTACCATATTGAAAGCTATTAGAGACTCGATGTGTACCAAGTGTAGAAATGGATACATATGATGAAAGTGTAGAACTCGAATGAAATTTTGAAGCGATGTAAATGAAGTTAGAAATTCTTAAAGGAAGAATTTTTTTTTATAAACAAGAAGATTCAAAAGAAGAATCTAAGAGATATAAAGATAAGAAATGGGAGTTTCCTAACTCCAAAAGCCAAGATAACGAATAATATCGTAAATGATGAAAAAGAGAAAGAAAGAAGATCGTAAAACAAAGCGATCACGAGTTAAGAAAAAGAATTTTAAGGAGATGATTATAGAATAAGATCACGGCGTTAGTGCATTTAAGTTATAAAAGAAAGATGGTCTATAATGTTTGAATAATTATAGCTTGATGCTATGAAGATAATGTACTATGAAATAGTACGAGATAAACTCATGAGGAGTTATAGATAATGTGATACGAGGAATTCGTATCGAAGCAAAAAACAAGTTATAAGCAAGATAGAGTTAGGTGGGATTTCAATTGAGGACTATGTGATGGCTGAGTTGTACAAACCTTTGTATGGGAAAGGGTTTTGTGCTTTTCGGTTTATCATTGATAATCATTGGAATGTTTGTGTCATGCGCTATTATCTATATATATGTGATGAAAAGGTGATTCTTTTCTCATGTGTATATTTGATAGTTAGAAACTATTAGATTAGAGATATATTATTAGGATTAAGCGCGGTTCTTAAAACTAATGCATATGGTAAGTTCGTGACTCATAATAATATGGTATGTTTTGAACCCCTCGGTGAATGGGCCTTTATGGTACGACTAGGATAAGTTCTTAAACTCATATTATTGTGGCAAGTTCCTGAACTTCAATGTGTGGTAAGTTTGATGAAGCTGGGGTATAATTAAGTTATGAATGAAGAATTGAGGGTTATGGGAATAGATAGAATTATTAAGCAATGGATCATTATAGAAAGTGGAGACATAAGATTTTCCAAATCTTCTAGCTATGCTAGACTTCAAATTTTGACATCAAGCTAAATTACGCACTATGTGCCTTTTTAAAATTATTTTTTTACTCTCAGCATGGTGACAAATGTGTATATTGGACTTCTTGACACATCGTTACATTGAGATATGATATCACTAAAACCGATTTTCAAAGATTTTTGAACTATTTAAAGAATAGTCTATGCTAATTGTTTTATTTAGACAAAAATGATTTGAAAATATCAAAATGTATTTTATATCATTAATGCATCATGGAACTGGTGCAAAGATGATAAAAAGCGATGGAGTTATCAATGCGAGAATTTCTTAGTGTTGGATGTGATCTAAGGATAAATCGACCCACTATGGTATGATGTAGTATGACAAAGTCACAAAATGGCGGAATCCTCAAGCGAATTTGTAAATACACGATGCGGTATCATGGCGTCATAAAAAGATTTTTGAGGTTTCTTTAAGATATGAGAATATATATATATATCGTGTATATGTATATTTGATTGATGTCCGAATTGTTGTAGAAGTCTATGCTATTTGATTTGACTAGGCGAATATTGAAAGATGTTCATGAAATTCAAGTATTTCTTGTGAAGTTATGCCAAACCAAATTATTTTAGTGCGGATTCGAGATGTTGAAAAGTTGAGGTGAAAAACCCTTGTAAAAGGGGACATGTTATCGGAGACAATGGTTAGAAAGTAGTAGTATATAGTCGTTATGATGTTAAGATGTAATACGTTGTGCTGACGTAAAGTACGATAAAGTGATCACCTAGAGTACTTGCGAGAGAGTGTTTTCGATCGTGTGATTGCTAAACATTACATTAAAGATGGTTTATGGTGGTGATGCCTTTATTAAACGTGGAGAAGAGTTCAAGGTCCGTATAGTCTTATGAGTATTAAAGGTTCAAGTCGAGATACTTGATAACCTAGGGGCGTAGTTCAAGGTCTTATGACCCCTCGGCATGATTTGGAAACTTTTAAATTCACATTATTCATATCGCTTCCCAATTATTGAGCAATTGAGGAAGATTCTTGTTATTACGAAAGGTGAAAGTGGAAAGGATGAGACAATTAAGCAAAAGCATAATAATTTCAAGAAAGAAATGAAATTTCGGAAAGAAGAGAAATGTGAAACTCTTAAAAGAGGATGAGGTGAGGAATATGATGATCTTAGAAAGATCCGTAGAGAAAGAATTTGGTTGCGAGAACCTAATGAATAAATAGATATTAACATAAAATCTATTTTGATAAATGGAATGAATGAAAATTAGTAAGTAAAAAAAAAAAAATTAGAGGCGAAATTCTTAGAAGAATGGGTGAATGTAATGTCCAGAGTTTGAGAATATAGTATATGATAATGATCCTTAGGGAAAGATAATGAGCGAGGTCAAAGAATATGTAATACTCAAATATAATTGAGTCTAAGTAAATGTTATGAAATAAAAGCGTACAAAAATTTATTATCAAGAATGGTGGGAGTAGGAAATATAAAACCTATATTAAGGTAATGTGTTGAAGTTATTCAACGAAGAGATTTGATGAAAACACAGGTAAGGTAGGGTTTTGGTGATTAGAGGACGGAATCCTTATAAGGGAGGTGAATGTAATATCCTAGATTTTTCCATGTAATTAAACAATTTCAATAAACAAACTTATGTGAAATTCTTATGTGACAATTATTTTTAGATGAATTATTTATTTTATTATATGTTATGTGATAAGATGCATATTAATGGTTGTTACGGTTAGGCCAATTATTTAAATTGGTTAAGGATGGAATTAATTCTAATTAATTTAGGTGGGATGACTTACAAATATGAGTTTGAGTTTGGGGCGGAATTTAGAGAGCCTTGGTCTGCGTATTTGAGTCCGAAACGTCGAAATTAGGCAGGATAGACTGTAACCACGAAAATGTGTCACGAAAATGAGACATGTCTCATAATATTTTTAAATGTGTCACGAAAATGAGACATGCCTCATAATATTTTTATATATCCACCATTCTCTTTTACAATGCTCTTATTTATAGATATATGGACTTGGAAGTTTCATGGCGTAAAATATCACATCTGATCAAATCTCTTCTCTTGGAACTTTATTAGATATAATATTATCTTAAATTTAGCCCAAACACACTTTGGAGCGACGAATTGTCAACTACGAATTTTGAAGTTGTGTTTGATGAAACGGAGAGTTCCATGACGTCCGGGACGTCGACTTTAGTAGGAATCGATATAAGTATCGACACGTTTGACTACTGAGGGCAAAATGGTCAAAATGACATTAATTGATTAAATGATTAAAATAATGTTTTTATTTACATGAAGTTCGATTCTTTGGGAGTTCTTGTGACAATCTATATGGGACAAGGAGGAGTATCGTCTTATAAGGATTATTGAGGGAGGGGGGGGTTACTCTTGTGTTATTAAACAAAAACCTTTCATTTTCTTAACTCCTACCCATAATTAGCCTAATGAATTGTGAGGTAATGATATCGATCATGGGGGGAGTTGTAATGAAATTTGGAGATTTCGGTTTCATTACACTATATATGAGGTATATACATTCCATCTAAGCCTCTTCTTCCTTTCACAACAACTTTCTAACTAGAGAGAAAAAAAATAAAGAAAAAAGAAGAAAATATTGAGAGTAATAGATGTTGTGGTGATTTACGGAGATTTTGGAGAGTCTAAGCAAGCAAGGGTGAGTCTCTAACAGATTAAATCAAGAGGAATTCGCATGAAAAGGTAAGCTATGAACCCATTCTCTATGTTCTTCCAAAACTATGAGAGAATATGCATAGGAGACCTTTATAAATGGTTTGTTTTGGAGTATGTGATGTTGGGTAATTGTGAAGTGCGATTGTTATGGTGTAATAAGAACATAAGTTACGGACAAATCATGCCATGTATGCTTTAAAAATCAAAGAGTTATGCCTTGCATGCTAAGTGTTTGATATTATGCCTCTTAGTTGCTAATTTGATCAAAACATGAAAAGTTAGAGAAATGAATTGTTGTAACATGTATATATATATGTTAGTAAATGTAGTGCAGACGGTAGGAATCAAATCCATGCATGCTAGAATCAAAATCATGATTTTCTCAAAAGTTGGGTTAAACTAGTTTGCATGATTTTGAGGATTTTTGGTCACTCGAAATCATGTCTTAGATAATCCATTTGTTGCATGTAATAATTTTGTAAAATAGTATGTAGCATGAGGTATAACATGTCCAAATTTCATTCGGATCGAAGCTATATTGAGTGAGATATGAAAATCGTAAAAGTCATGAGAAATAAACATGTTAGAAAGCAAGAAAAAAATTGTGAGCTGCTGACCCTAAGGACAAATTAAGGGGCTAGCTACAGTTTTCGAGAAAATTTTGGGCTTTTGGGTTATTATAGTACACTGAATAAGCTTTCCATAGACTCGGAGCGGACTAATTCCGACTTGAACAAGGAGTTATGACTTTTCAAAGTAGTTCGTCAAATCATCCAACAAATTCGGAGAAGTCTCCTTTGCGGATTTTTTGGAATTTTGTTCTTGGAATTTGAAGATGGTCCATGAGCGAAAGTTGTATCCCCAGAAGTTAGCTTGGCGTGGGCGCAAGAATCGCTCAAAAATGTTTTAAAGCGAATTAGTTATGACTGTTTTAGCGAGGTATGGTAAAATTTGAGAAAAAAAATGTAAAAATTGTTATGTTTGGGCATTTTAAGTTACATTTTGGGCTGCCTATGATATCTAAAATGGGTGGCATATATTTTCTAAATATATTCTATTATGATGTTTATAGCATATCAATAGGAGACCCTTTTACTTCAAACTAGATTGTGTATGAATGGTGATTAACGAGACACATGTGATTAGGTTATGTGAAGGTTAATCGTTAGCGTTAATTATAGCGAGGCTTATCGAGGCAAGTTTCTAACCCTAATTTCTTTTGGGTATTTATTAAATCCTTACTAATATTATATGATGATGAGGTAAGTATTGGACTTGTGTTAGTTATTTATTCGTGCAAGTTTCTTCGTTGAAAAGTCATACAAACTCAATTATCTTGCAAGCTTTTCGATGATTATTAGGTTATTATTTTAAGCGCTATGCTTTTAAATTTCATTTCATTATCGAACTATTCTATGTATGTTCCTGGCCTTTGTTTTCGGCTAGTTATTATTGATGAAAAATGATTTAAAACACATCTTTGAAGCTATTGAATGTTTACCAATCCAAATTGCCTTGGTGAGGTCTCGCATGATTACTAAGATGAACAACCCGAATAAGCAGGGAAAAAAATAGATGTCGGGCAAATAGTCCCATTTATGCTTATGCATTTTAAACTTAATACATGTACTGCTTGCGTATTAAGGTACAATGGGTGATCACTGGCGTACTTGCGAGAGAGATCGTTTCTGATCTACACCCTTAGTATGATATTGAAAATTCTTAAATTCTTATTCTTGATGTTCTTCTTTAACACTTGATAATCTTTCATTTGTTGAGATCTAGTAATTCAAATGCCTTTATCACGATGTATATTTCCCATTTATTAGTATACTTCTTTGGGCAATTTGTGCTCATTCTTGTTTAATCCTTTCAGTTAAGGATGAGAAGGCTGAGGGTTCGGGCAAGGACAAGGGAAAGTTCAAGATGAAGTGATGCTAATGGTTATGTAATAAAATAATTATTTCTGCATATGTGTATTGTAGCGATAAACACTAAGACTAAGTTCCAGTATGTTTTAAGGTTGTAAAGACTTGGGATTTTATTTTGAATAATTATGTAATAGTTAATATTATTATTCCTTATTGTTAAGGTTTACTTAGTTAGATGATGGTGTATGTTGTATCGTGAGCACCAAGTTACGTAATCGATGATTACACGGATTTGGGCGTCTCATTCATAGAGCGAAGGTATATCTGAACTAGTAACTTGGAACCTAGTTTATTGGTTGTTTGCAGGAAACCACCTCGGTATACCATATTGAAGCTCATTAGAGACTCGATGTGTACCAAGTGTAGAAATGGATACATATGATGAAAGTATAGAACTCGAATGAAATTTTGAGCGATGTAAATGAAGTTAGAAATTCTTAAAAGAAGAATTTTTTTTTATATAAACAAGAAGATTCAAAGAAGAATCTAAGAGATATAAAGATAAGAAATGGGAGTTTCCTAACTCCAAAAGCCAAGATAACGAATAATGTCGTAAATAATGAAAAAGAGAAAGAAAGAAGATCGTAAAACGAAACGATCACGAGTTAAGAAAAGAATTTTAAGGGAGATGATTATAGAATAAGATCACGGCGTGGTCATTTAAGTTATAAAAGAAAGATGATCTATAATGTTTGAATAATTATAGCTTAATGCTATGAAGATGGAGTACTATGAAATAGTACGAGATAACTCATGAGGAGTTAGATGATGTGATACGAGGAATTCGTATCGAGCAAAGAGCAAGTTATAAGCAAGATAGAGTTAGGTGGGATTTCAATTGAGGACTTATGTGATGGCTAAGTTGTACAAACCTTTGTAGGCGGGGCGTAGGGTTTTGTGCTTGCACTTTTCGCTTTATCACATTGAAAATCATTGGAATGTTTGTGTCGCGCTATTTGCTATATGCCTCGCTGAGAAGGTGATTCTTTTCTCATGTGTATAATGATAAGTAGAGTATAGTTAGAGAATATTATAAAGGTTAAGCGCTGAGTTCTTAAAACTCATACTTATGGTAGGTTCGTGACTCATAATTATATGGTATGTTTTTGAACCCCTCAAATGAATGGACGCTTTATGGTCCGACTAGGATAAGTTCTTAAACTCATATGAATGTGGCAAGTTCCCGAACTCATAACGTGATGTGTAAGTTTGATTGAATTTGGGTATAGATAAGTGTAAATGGAGTATTGAGGATGATAAGAATAGATAGACCTATTAAGCAATGGATCATTATAGAAAGTGGAGTTGATGGTGGAAGCATAGGTATTCTAAATCTACTAGCTATGCTAGACTTTCAAATTTATCGACTTCGTCTTTGATGTTTACACTTCTATTTTCTTGAAAACATTGGATCAAATGATGGAACCAATGAGTTTTAACAACAATATTGTTATTCAGTATGTCTATGCTAATTGCTTTGGCTTAGACAAAAATGATTTGAAAATATTAAATTGTATTTTATATCATTAATGCATCATGGAACCCGTGCAAAGATGATAAAACGATGGAGTTATCAATGCGTAATTTCTTAGTGTTGGATGTGATCTAAGGATCACAAACCCACTATGGTATGATGTAGTATGACAAAGTCACAAAATGACGGAATCCTCAAACGGACTGTAAATACAATGCGGTATCATGACGTCATAAAAAGATTTTTGATGTTTCTTTAAGATATGAGAATATATATATACGTGTATATGTATATTTCGATTGATGTCCGAATTGTTGTAGAAGTCTATGCTATTTGATTCAGCTAGACGAATATTGAAAGATGTTCATGAAATTCAAGTATTTCTTGAGAAGTTATGCCAAACCAAATTATTTTGGTGCGGATTCAGATGTTGAAAAGCTGAGGTGAACAACCCTGTAAAAAGGGGACATGTTATCGGAGACAATGGTTCCAAAAGTAACGCATATAGTCGTTACGATGTTAAGATGTAATACGTTGTGCACGACGTAGGGGTACGATAGGCTGATCACCTAGAGTACTTGCAGAGAGTGTTTTCAGTCTGTGTGATTGCTAAACATCTCAAGTAAAGATGGTTTATGGTGGTGATGCACTGTTAAACGTGGAGAAGAGTTCAAGGTCCGTATAGTCTTATGACTGTTAAAGGTTCAAGTCGAGATACTTGATAACCTAGGGACGTAGTTCAAGGTCTTATGACCCCTCAGCATGATTTGGAAACTTTAAATTCCTGTTATTCATATCGCTTCCCAATTATTGAGCAATTGAGGAAGATTCTTGTTATTCTGAAAGGTGAAAGTGGAAAAGATGAGACAATTAAGCAAAGCATAATAATTTCAAGAAAGAAATGAAATTTCAGAAAGAAGAGAAATGTGAAACTCTTAAAAGAGGATGAGGTGAGGAATATGATGATCTTAGAAAGATCCGTAGAGAAAGAATTTGGTTGCAGAACCTAATGAATAAATAGATATTAACATAAAATCTATTTTGATAAATGGAATGAATGAAAATTAGTACGTTAAAAAAAAATAAAAAATTCGAGGATGAAATTCTTAGAAGAATGGGTGAATGTAGTGTCCCGAGAGTTTGAGAATATAGTATATGATAATGATCCTTAGGAAAAGATAATGAACGAGTCAAAGAATATGTAATACTCAAATATAATTGAGTCTAAGTAAATGTTATGAAATAAAACGTACAAAAATTTATTATCAAGAATGGTGGGAGTGCGAAATATAAAACCTATATTAAGGTAATGTGTTGAAGTTATTCAACAAAGAGATTTGATGAAAACACAGGTAAGGTAGGGTTTTATGATTCCAGAGGACGGAATCCTTATAAGGGAGGGTGAATGTAATATCCTAGATTTTTCCATGTAATTAAACAATTTCAATAAACAAACTTATGTGAAATTCTTATTTGACAATTATTTTTAGATGAATTATTTATTTTTATTATATGTTATGTGATAAGATGCTTAGTAATGGTTGTTACGGTTAGGCCAATTATTTAAATTGGTTAAGGATGGAATTAATTCTAATTAATTTCGTGGGATGACTTACAAATATGAGTTTGAGTTTGGAGCGGAATTTAGAGACGCGGTCTGCGTATTTGAGTTTGAAACGTCAAATTAGGCGAGGATAGAACGTAACCCACGGAAATGTGTCACGAAAATGAGACATGTCTCATAATATTTTTAAATGTGTCACTAAAAATGAGACATGCCTCATAATATTTTTATATATCCATCATTCTATTTTACAATGCTCTTATTTATAGATATATGGACTTGAAAGTTTCATGATGTAAAATATCACATACAGTCAAATCTCTTCTCTTGGAACTTTATTAGATATAATATTATCTTCAATTTAGCCCAAACACACTTTGGAGCGACGAATTGTCAACTACGAATTTTGAAGTTGTGTTTGATGAAACGGAGAGTTCCATGACGTCCGGGACGTCGACTTAAGTAGGAATCGATATAAGTATCGACACGTTTGACTACGGAGGACAAAATGGTCAAAATGACTTGTTAATTGATTAAATGATTAAAATAATGTTTTTATTTACATGAAGTTCGATTCTTTCAAGTTCTTGTGACAATCTATATGGGACAAGGGAGGAGTATACGTATTTATAAGGATTATTGAGGGAGGGGGGGGTTACTCTTGTGTTATTAAACAAAACCTTTCATTTTCTTAACTCCTACCCATAATTAGCCTAATGAATTACGAGGGTAATGATATCGATCATGGGGGAGTTGTAATGAAATGGAGATTTCGGTTTCATTACACTATATATGAGGTATGTGACATTCCATCTAAGCCTCTTCTTCCTTTCACAACAACTTTCTAACTAGCGAGCAAAAATAAAGAAAAGAGAAGAAAATATTGAGAGTAATAGATGTTGTGGTGATTTTTAGAGATTTTGGAGAGTCTAAGCAAGCAAGGAGTGAGTCTCTAACAGATTAAATCAAGAGGAATTCGCCAAAGAGGTAAGCTATGAACCAATTCTCTATGTTCTTCCAAAACTATGAGAGAATATGCATATGAGACCTTTATAAATGGTTTGTTTTGGAGTATCTGATGTTGGGTAATTGTGGTCTGATTGTTATGGTGTAATAAGAACATAAGTTCTGGACAAATCATGCCATGTATTCTTTAAAAATCCAAAGAGTTATGCCTTGCATGCTAAGTGTTTGATATTATGCCTCTTAGTTGCTAATTTGATCAAAACATGAAAAGTTAGTTAAATGAATTGTTGTAACATGTATATATATGTTAGTAAATGTGGTCTGGACAGTAGGAATCAAATCCATGCATGCTAGAATCAAAATCATGATTTTCTCAAAAGTTGGGTTAAACTAGTTTGCATGATTTTTCAGGATTTTTGGTCACTCGAAATCATGTCTTAGATAATTCATTTGTTGCATGTAATAATTTTGTAAAATAGTATGTAGCATGAGGTATTAATGTCAAAATTTCATTCGGATCGAAGCTATATTGAGTGAGATATGAAAATCGTAAGGTCGCAGAAATAAACATGTTAGAAACCGAAAAGAATTGTGAACTGCTGACCCTAAGGACAAATTCGGGGCTATCTACAGTTTCCAAAAACTTTTGGGCATTTGGGTTATTATAGTACACTGAATAAGCTTTCCATAGACTCCAGAATGGACTAATTCCGACTTCGAAGCAAGGAGTTATGACTTTTCAAAGTAGTTGCGTCAAATTTGTCTAACAAATTCGGAGCAGTCTCCTTGCACGGATTTTTTGGAATTTGTGCTTGGAATTTGAAGATGGTCCATGAACGAAAGTTGTAGCCACAGAAGTTAGCCTCGCGTGGGCGCAAGAATCGCTCAAAAATGTTTTAAAACGAATTAGTTATGAATTTTTTAGTGAGGTATTGTAAAGCTGAGAAAAAAAATGTAAAAACTGTTATGTTTGGGCATTTTTAAGTTCTATTTTGGGCTGCCTATGATATCTAAAATGGGTGGCATATATTTTCTAAATATATTCTATTATGATGTTTATAACATATCCAATAGGAGACCCTTTTACTTCAAACTAGATTGTGTATGAATGGTGATTAACGAGACACATGTGATTAGGTTATGTGAAGGTTAATCGCTAGCATTAATCAGAAGCAGCTTATCAGCAAGTTTCCTAACCCTAATTTCTTTTGGGTATTTATTAAATCCTTACTAATATTATCATGAAGAAGGGTAAGTATTGGACTTGTGTTAGTTATTTATTCGTGCAAGTTTCTTCGTTGAAAAGTCATACAAACTTCAATTATCTTGCAAGCTCATCGATGATTATCAGATTAATCGCCATATGTTTAAATTTCATTTCATTATCGAACTATTCTAAGTATGTTCCGGCCTTTCTTTCCGCTTAGTTATTATTGATGAAAATGATTTAAAACACATCTTCGAAGTTATTAAATGTTTACCGATCCAAATTGCTTTGGTGCGGTCTCACATGATTACTAAGATGAACAACCCGAATAAACAGCAAAATGATGCCGGGCAAATAGTCCCATTTCGCTATATGCAATTTTAAAACTTAATACTTGTGCACAACGTAGGTACAATGGGTCGATCACCGCGATTTGCAGAGATCGATTTACGCCTACACCCCTTAGTATGTTATTGAAAATTCTTAAATTCTTATTCTTGATGTTCTTCTTTAACACTTGATAATCTTTCAACTGTTGAGATCTAGTAATTCAAATGCCTTTATCCTGATGTATATTTCCCATTTATTTCGTATACTTGCTGGGCAATTTGTGCTCATTCTTGTTTAATTCTTTCAGTTAAGGATGAGAAGGCTAAGGGTTCGGGCAAGGACAAGGGAAAGTTCAAGATGAAGTGATGCTAATGGTTATGTAATAAAATAATTATTTCTGCATATGTGTATTATAGCGATAAACGCTAAGACTAAGTTCCAGTATGTTTTAAGGTTGTAAAGACTTGGGATTTTATTTTGAATAATTATGTAATAGTTAGTATTATTATTCCTTATTGTTAAGGTTTACTTAGTTAGATGATGGTGTATGTTGTATCGTGAGCACCAAGTTCTGTAATCGATGATTACACGGATTTGGGGGCGTCACAATTACTTGTATGAGGAGAAAGTGGAGATCTTTACGGGTCATAAAAGCCTCACATATTTCTTCACTCAAAAGGAACTCAACATGCGACAACAACATTGGCTTGAACTGTTGAAAGATTATGATCATACCATCCAATACCATCTTGGAAAACCAAACGTGGTAGCTGACGCATTGAGTAGAAGATCATATGCAAGTACGAGTGCGATATTGTCAACGCAAGGGCCCATTTTGTGTGACTTGCAAAGGATGGTGATAGATTTAAAGACTCCAGGGACGCATGTGACGATGGCGAATATACGAGTAGAACCGACTTTAATTGATAAAGTTAAAGCTGCTCAAGCTATAGACCTGGAGCTGATGCGTATGAGGAAGAAAGTGTAAGAAGGTGCTATGCCAAGCAAGAATCGATGAAGAAGGAATACTTGAAGTCAACTCCGCACTTTGTGTTCCTAACGAATTCGATTTAAAGTATAAAATCATGATGGAGGCGCATAACACACCGTTTGTAATCCATCTCGGGAGTACTAAAATGTATCATGACATAAATCATACATTTTGGTGGAGCAATATGAAGAGAGAGATAGCGTTGTTTATCTCAAGGTGTCTAAATTGTCAACGAGTTAAAGCGGAGCATCAAGTACCAAAAGGTTCATTACAACCACTTGAAATTCCGGAATGGAAGTGGGAGCACATTACCATGGATTTCAATTCTGGGGCCTTCCTAAGGTTTCTCAAGGCATAGATGCGATTTGGGTCATTGTTGATAGATTGACTAAGTCCGCTCATTTTTACCGACACGAGAAACTTATACACTTGAACGTCTTGCTCAGATGTACATAAACGAGATTGTAAGACTGCATGGTATGCCGGTATCCATAGTTTCTGATCGATACCCAAGATTCACTTCACGATTTTGGGTTAGTTTGCAAAAAGCTATGGGCACAGACTTACGATTTAGCTCGGCATATCATCCTCAGACGGACGGATAGTCGGAGAGGACTATTCAAACTCTTGAAGATCTATTAAGACTATGTGTCCTTGATTTCAAGGGAAGTTGGGACAAGTTCTTACCATTGGTGGAGTTTTCCTACAACAACAGTTATCAAGCAAGTATTGGCATGGCTCCATTGAGCGTTGTATGGAAGAAAGTGTCGTTCTCAAAGATCTTTGGGATGAGGTGGGTGAAGCAACGTTGTTGGGACCGGAGTTGGTACGTATGACTACGGAAAAGATTCAAATGATCCGACAACGTATAAAAACCTCACAAAATCGACAAAAGAGTTATGTTGATCTTCATCGAAAGGACATGAAATTCGATATAGGAGATCATGTGTTGTTACGTGTTGCTCCATGGAAAGGAGTTACAAGATTTGGAAAGAGAGGAAAACTCAATCCTCGATTCATCGGCCCATTTTTAATCCTCGATCGAGTAGGAACTGTGGCCTATAGACTCGCTTTACCGCCAAAAGTTATATCTCAAGTCAAGGTTTTGTGGAGAAACCACGATGTTGAGGAAATGACTTGGGAGTTAGAATCAAATGAAATCAAGGTATCCTTACCTCTTCGACATACCGTATCGCACCCTAATTTCGAGGGCTAAATTTCATAAGAAGGGAGGTTGTAAGACCCCAACTTTTATAAATAAAGATGAATTTTCTATAAATATTATTTTGAATATTATGGAGTAAAATTGATATAATAGTTGTGGGTAATATTTATAAATTTTGCAAAGTAAGCAAGTTGTTATAAAATATTCGTTTGGCCTGGGAATATTCTTTTTCGGGGAATATTAGACGACGGCTCAATCATTGTGTAGACCCTTATTAATCAAGTATTGTCGTAGTTAGAAAGCGACAAAATTATCTTTCTATAAAAATAACTACGGAGGTGTTACCGTTAAAACCATTGAACTACCCGTAGAGTAAAAGTAAAGAATGTCTGGCGTGGTTGCATAGTAGCACACCAGTATTGATCATTGATGCTTACGTGAGAAGTCACTCGGATATACTCAATTATTCCTACAAAGAATTCTTTGATCATATCTCTTATATTATTGATTCAATTATTGTCACAAGATCCTCTCAGATAATATGTTATATTATTAAATCAATAATTGAGACGACAAGTTATAAATGATTAATAATTATTGAAAGATTAAATATGTGTTGATTAAAAATAAAATGATTTGTGGTAATATTTATTCAATCCTTGATGTATATAAAGAGTGCATTATGAGACATTTGTGGTAAGTTTGGTTATTTTATGGGGGGCCCATATGTCATCATCTAAGAGTCTCTTCGTCAATAGTAATTACCTTCGTCAATAGTAATTACCTTTATCAGACGTCAAACCACTTGCCGTTTCATATTACAGGCGTCGAACCACTTGTCGTTTCACATTATAGGCGTTGAACCAATTGTCATTTCATATTACAGGCGTCGAACCAATTGTCGTTTCACATTACTGGCGTCAAACCACTTTTCTTTTCACATCACCAGTCGTCAAGCCATTTGCCTTTTCACATGGCAAGTGCTGAGCTAGAAATCTTCTATAAATAGAGGCCTAGTGCTTCATTATTTTCACTTAATTCATTAAGCTAGAGAGAGAAAGTATAGAGAATAAAGAGAAAGAAGAAGAGTATTCTGTTACTACACTATCGCAGTATTCAATCTCCTACTAAAGTAAGGGGTATTATTCTTTCTTATTCATGAAGAGAACTGTTGTTGTTCCATTGCTTATTATTCATTGAAATAACTTTGATATGCGGTTTACCTATACTTGGTGACATTCTTCTATTATTACATTGGAACATCACATGTCTGGTGTTTTACAGGACCGGTTAAAATCTTTATTATTATTACATTGGAACATCACATGCACGTGTGTTTTACATCGGACTGGTTAAAATCTTTATTATTATTCTGTTGGAACATCCATCTCGCGTGGTGTTTTACGGCAGGACTGGTTCCATTCTTTATTATTATTCATTGGAATATCCTCATGCAGGCGCTTTTACGCCGGACCGGTTAATTATTTATTATTCATTGGAATAACTCGCCCATGCGGTTCTATTGCATGCATGGTGATTTCTTTTGTTATTCCAAATCTTTATTATACTCAGTTGGTTAAAACTTTGACTTCTATACTCCATGAAATTAGTGGAATATCCTTGATATTTGCGCTTCATCCAAAGATCCTTTCATGGAAATATTCTTCTAAGTATTCTTGAATTTTACTCTACAAAGCAAAGATCATGTCGATGCAGTTTGGATGTTATTGGTTCTGGATAAATTAATTCTTGAACTTGTTTTTATTGAATTCTTATATCATTGTCATCATCCTCATGTTTATATTATGTTGAAAGTCATCTCGTATTCTGTGGTGCATAGATGGACTTGGTATGATTATGACCTGTGGATTATTTGATTGTAATCATGACCATAATGTTACAAATGATGTGGTAAAAATCATCATTGGCCCGTAGTGCATTGATGGACAGGTTGTTGGCATGATCATGGCCATTAATGAATACACAAATATTCTTGGCCCGTAGTGCATGGATAATTGTGGTCGTGATACTAAGAATATCCTGGCCATAGCAGGGGTGATTCGATGATGTGAAATATTTATTGTCGAGTCTCACTATAATAAATGATGAAAAACCTTTTAAATCATAAAAGATAGTAGATTTTATTCTCTACTTGACTCTTTTAATGGATTCTTTCGGTTCACCGCAGCTTAAACTTGATGTTTATTATATTTTATCGTTTAACATGTTGAAGGCTAATGATAATTTATTCTCGCATTATCTTAGTCATAATATTTCATCGGGCTAGTTGAGCTCACCCTTTCTTTCACCTTGTTCTCTTGAAATGAGAATATAAATTTGGACGAGTCGGGGAACGGAGTAATGGTCCGGAGGATAGCATTAGTAGTCCTCACTATTCTCGTGAAATAGTGTGATAATAATTGTAATGAGGACTCCTTTTGAGTTTGTATAATCTCTAGTAGACAATATTTGTATTCAAACTCATAGAGTTCATGTTTTGTCGATTGTATAATGCATTTGTATTTGAATTGCATACCATGTATCTGGCGACCTAAGATGGGTGATGTATACCTAATTTTGGGGGCGTCACAGTCGCTATAGGTGTTCTTGAGCTGTTCTTGGCCAAACCTAGAAACTCATAGACAATTATAAGGGTGTAGGTTTGACCGATGCTAGATCCGCGATCCTTAGTATTTTTGGGCTACTAAAGTGTTATGCCTGTAGTATTAATGTAGTACTATAATTATAAACAAGTTCCATGTTCATTCTATATCATATCAGAGAGATCTTGGCCCTCAAAAATCTTGTCAGGCCTGTTCTTCATTTTCTGGGTTACCCAGAAATGAAGAACAGCCAAGGTACCTACTTTGCAGCTTTAAATCATAGCTTTCTGGACTCGGTTTGTGTGATCTAGTGGTTCAATATTGTAGAACACATGTCAGCGTACAACGACATAACATCATATCATTACAACAACATCACATATTGTAAGATCCCCAACTTTTATGAATAAAGATTAATTATTCTTGAAATATATTTTTGAATATTATGGTATGGATTTGATATAATGTTATAATTGTGGGTATTATTTACAAATTTTTCAAAGTAAGCAAGTGGTTATATAATATTCGATTGGTCGGGGAATATTCGTTTTAACAGGGAATATTCGTACGACGACACAATTATTGGTGGACCCCACAACGAAAGTATTGTCGTAGTTAGAAAACGACACACTACAAGAAAAAGGGTTATCTCCGACGGAATTAAATCCGACCGAATACATTTCGTTGAGGTTAATATAATGTCGACGGAATATTACGTCGAATTTAATTTCATCGAGGTTAGACTAAAGTCGACAGACATCCATCGAAATTAAGCCCCTTTACTTGGCGCGTAGATTTCTCGCCAGCGCGAGTTTAAGGTCGACAGAATATTTGTAAATTCGACTGATTGAACCGTTGAGAATAGCTAAAGGGCGACGGAACTAAAATAGACCGAAGTCCGTCGAGCTTATTCTTGTTTTAAACATCAATACGTCGCCCCAGCAGCCCTAATCTGTTTACCATCTTTCTGTCCTTTTCTTCTTAATTAGCAGCGGCGGCTCCTCCGTATTTCTTCTCCTCCTAATCTCTCCTCTCCCTTTCTTCTCCTTCTCATCTCCTCCATATTTCTTCCTTGTGTAAGCTCCCGTATTTGGTCCAAACCCCATTTGAGGAGGTGAAGTCAAGTGTGGTGGTTCCGTGGCAGAAGTGGCGGCTATCAAGTGTGGTGTTTTCATGGCAATGGCCATATTCTCAGTGTGTAAGTGGTGCCATTCACGACTGGGGTCTTCTTCTTCTTCCATAATTTGGTACTTTTTCAATTTACAGGTTAGGGCTTAAGTTTTTTGTAATCAGTTTTAAGAATTCCTAAATTGATTTTAGCCCTAAATATCAGAAATTAAACCGTTGAATGGTATGTTCTCTAAAATTTTATATAATGGTTCATCATATCCATTTTGGTTTGAATTAAGAAATTAAATTATTGATTGTTATGTTCCTAAATTGGTTGGAATATTTAGTGAAATGCATATGATTTGCCTTATATTCGATGAAATGAATTATTTATATTGGTTCAGCATATCCATATTGGTTTGAATTAAGGATTCATGTTAGTTTGAATAATTTGATTTGTCTTGGTTCAACATATCCATTTTCTGCCTTTTTTCTGTTATATGGATTTGGTTCAATTTGGTTCATATAAAATGGTTAAGCATATCCATTTTCTGCCTTATGGATTCTATATAGCATTGTGAATTGCATTATGTGAATCAATTGAAGACTTGTCTTATTTGGGTGTTAAATTATTTTCGACGGAATTTCCGACGGAATTTCCATGGAAGTTATAGAAAGTATTAAATAAATCAATACTTAACTATAAAAGACAATTAGGACTTAGTTTGACACTAAAATAAAATAAAAAAAAAGCACAATAAAGTTATACAAAATAAATAATATAATACAAAATAAATTAATTAAATAAAATAAATTAATTAATTAAGGTAAATTAAATTAATAATATAATACAAAATAAATAAATAAAAAATAAAACAAATAAAGTAAAATAAAATAATTAATTAATGTAAATTAAATAAAATAATATTATTCAAAATAAATAAAATTAAATAAATTAAATAATATAAATAATTTAAATTAATTAATTTAATTTAAATTAAATAATATAATACAAAATAAATGAATAATAAAATAAAATAAATTAATTAATTAAGGTATATTAAATTAAATACAAATAAATTAAATTAAAATAAAATAAAATAAATTATTTAAAATAAAATAAAATAAAATGATGATTTAATTTAAGATAATAAAAATTAAATTAAATTCAATAAATAATTGACTTAATTTAATTTAAAATAATATAATACAAAATAAATACAATTAAATTGAGTAGCACTTATTTAGTTAAATAAAATCAAAATTAAATAAAATACAATTAAATAAAATTAAATACAATTAATAACTAAGTAACATTAGTTTAGTTGGGATGCAATACAATAAAATAAAATAAAATGGAGGTGTCAACTTAGAAACCCGTTCGACATACATACTTTGGAGGTGTCAACTTAGAAACCCGTTCGACATTCACTAATTAGGAGTGAATGTCGAATAGTCCCCAGTTTGGGACTGTTACTGGATGTTATGTCTCTCACTTAGGTCGGTGCCAATGCACAGGGTGCGTTTTTATAAATTTTGAGGAACTTTCAGCTGGTGTCTCTACATGTTCTCCGAGTGCATACTTAGACTAAGTTTTCTTGGTCTATTTCGTGTACTTGGAGACCATGGGGAGGTGCTGCTGAAAATAGTAGGAATGTGCTTAAGGTTGGCACTAGTGAGGAGACGCATCCAGGAACGGGATAGAAGCCTAACCCCTGTGGAGTGGAGATATAAAATAGGTAAACTAAATTCATGCTTGAACCACATTCATGATTATTCTTGATCTAATTGGGTATTTTCTTCAATTAAAGATGGATGCCGACCGGAGTTGGATGTACCGTAGGATAAAGATTGATGGGAGGGGATTAGTTGATGTGTACCGTGACGGGGTGTCTAATTTTATGAACTAAGCAATAGAACATGCTGATGATCTGAACGGAAAGATGAGATGCCCATGTCTCAAGTGTAAGAACATGATATGGAAGACTGCCGATGAAGTGAAATTTGACTTATATTCACGTGGGTTTGTGGATGGGTATTCGGTATGGATTCATCACGGGGAATCAGTTGAGTTTAGAGATCTGTCAGAGAAAGACCAGACCAGTCAGATAACTATGATGTCGTAGAGATGTTGGTAGATGCGTATGGCCCTACGAATATTGATCAATGAAAATGAGCCCGTAAAGCAAAGGTCTTTGATCAACAAAAGCCAAATGATTCAAGAGTCGCCTTTCTACAAGATGTTATCTTAATCAAGGACCCCATTTTTAATTTTAGTCACCATACCTGCTTGGCTAGTGAAAACGATATTCATACAATAATATTCTTCTTCTCGATCGTTAACAATACAACTTTAATCTATCTTTACATCATTATTCGATATTAAAATCACTAAAAATGCGTAATATTTAAAACTTTTATACATTTCTTTTTTATTGCCCTAAATCGTAACCTTTACATTACATCTCTTCGATTCAAATTTATATCATGAATCGTTACAACAAAATGACTATACAAAGTCTTACATCATAAATAGATATCCATATACACCTGAGGATAGCTCAACTTACAATTCAACAACATGTTACATTCAAAATATTAAATACATTTCCCATAAAACATAAGTAATCTTTGTGAATATGGATCTCTATAATTCACGTAGCACATATCCTTACCTTAAATCTTTAACCTGCAAAAATGGTTATTTGCAAGGTTGAGCTCGAAAAACCAAAGAAAATCTAATAGCTTTTCATGCATCACATAGCACATAATAACATACTCAACATATATCTCATAAACATTGGACTAATCACAACATACATGTTGCATTTCATAAAACAAGTATAAAGATTGAGTTCCTTACTCAATCAACATTCATTATTCAATCAACGTAGTCATAAATTGACTTTACCATTTTATACTTTCAATATATATAGAACACATCATGCTCTTTTGCAACAAATATTTAAAAATAGTTCATCATCAAGTTCACATAACAAATAGAACCGAAAGACTTATTTTGATCGTTGTTTACCAATAACAGCTTTAACAAATTTATGCTTATCTCGCACTTCACGTGTCTCTACACAATTATATAATCATACACATCAACTATTAGTCACATAACAACACATAGTAATTGTAATGTAAACTCTACTCCACATCTCATAATCTTTCCTATTAATTAGCACACAATGTTCAATTAGATTCAGGTTAACTTTTTGACTTATGTAATATTCAAATTCATTCAAGTGTTTAAATCTTGCTAGGAATCATTATTGGTTTTATATTAAACCCATTTCATATTTTATAATATCCATTTCATTTGACTTAAAACACTTTTTACGCTCATTAACACTTATCACACTGCTGCTTCGACGCTTATTCATCACACGCCCAATTTGCATCTTTTGTGTATGCTTACTATGCTTCTATAACTTATCTAATAAATCATTATATTAATGTTAAGCATCATTATATTTACTAACATTCATGTTTTATAACTTAGAACAACATCTTTTATCGTCAAGAGCACTACACTAGCATACGTGCATGTCCGACGCCTCCGATTGCCTCCGAAAAACACAACAAATCCTAAAGATGACCATTTTGACCCTTCATAACCGATTTCAAATTGAAAACCTTAAAGAATAAAAGTTGTAGGTCTACTCGTCCCTCTTCCGGATCATCTTGAATCACCTCAATCGAGTTCTTATGAAAACGTTATGCTCATTTTAGTAAAACATGTCCCGATCGCTTTTTTTTTTCCAAAATTTGGCATGGCGGATTACCCCCCCCCCCCGGGGGGGTTTTTTTTACTAGGGGGTCCGCCGGTATGGGGTCCCTTCTGCTAATTCATGATTTTTCATCCCAAACACTACGTAAAGCCAAATTAGGCCTACAAACTCCTTTCTAACAACCATACCAACCTACCCAAGGTGTAATATGTTTACAGAAACATAAACTAATGTTTTCTAACACGTTTCTAACCACATAAACAACATAAACATCAAAGATTACAACCTTTAATTTCACTATTTCTCTTCTTTCTTCTTTCTTTGACATTCATAGCGTAAATTCTTCACGTGAATTCATTTTTAAACCAATTCAAGTAATTCCAATTGTGATAACTCATATTCTTAACATACTAACATAATACATGATCAATTTCAACAATAAATCATAACCAAACATCAATTTAATAGTTTAAAAGCCATTTTTCGTAAATTATTTCACGTAAAATCATTATGAACCCAATTCCTCTTGTTTATCAAAATTACATGGATCAATTGCTAGAAACAACCATATAACTCATAATCAAACACTATAAACATGATTTCATCATGTTCATCATATCTTTGTGAATTGAAACCTTTGAACAACTATAAAAAATCTCATGTAAACGCATACATGAAAACATATAAACACCATATATGCATATAGATTCACAATCATGAAAACCTAATTTTAGAAAGACTAAATACAAAACATCATAATTTAGTATAAGGGTTAGTTTGATACCTTTCTAGGTTGAATTAGGAGAAAAGATGGAGATGATGAAAGCTTTTCTTTTGTTTTCTCAAGGTTTCCTCTTCTTCTTCTTCTTCTTCTTCTTCTTCTTCTTCTTCTTCTTCTTCTTTCTTCTTCTCTTCTTTGTTCTTAGTTTAGACTTAGGTTTAGAAAACTAACGTAACTTAAAGTATATATAACAATATACATATAACACATATAATTATAGAATATGTAACTCCCAATATAATTACATATACTAATTATCAATTTAATATATAAGTTACAAAAATTAGAATTTTAAAAGCCCTAAGGCTTGTTTGGCAAAACCATATTAAAATAATGACTTAATCATTCCTTAAGCCTTGTTTGGCAAAAAACAAGATTAAAATAAGAATTTCAAAAGCTCTAAGGTTTTGTTTGGTAAAACCAAATTAAAACTCTTTAATTTATTTTCATAAGTCATTTATAATATAGTTTATTGTCCCACATTGTTTACTTGGATTTCCATATCCAATCTTAATTAAATAAACTAATTACCACATACTAAATAAATTTCCCACTTAACCAAATATCACAAAATTATAATCTCATTATAATTTTATTTAATAATTAATATATCACTTTAATTATTAAATTACTTACATCAATATAGCAACTCATGTAATCTTTAATAACTCTCTAACTGTTAAATTAAATTAGAGTATTATCTAATAAATTTAATTCACAAATATATACTAACAACAATCACATAAATAAAATATTTATTTAATTTAATAAATATTTTAAATTACAAATAAAATTGGATTGTTACATCATTCCTCCTTACAAGGATTTCATCCCCGTAATCACAACTCAAATAATTCATTCGTCACATTCTTCCTCCTTATAAGGATTCCGTCCTCTAATCACCAAACCCTACCTTCTCGTGTTTTCATCAAATCTCTTCGTTGAATAACTTCAACACATGACCTTAATATATGTTTTATATTTCCTACTACATTCATTTCTTAACAAATTCTAGGTTTCATTTCATAACTTTCACTTGAACTCAATTATATTCTGACAATTATATTCTTAACCCATTCATTTCCTTTTCTAAGGATCGCTATCACAAACACTCGGGATATTACATTCACCATTTCTTCTAAGAATTTCGTCCTCAAAATTTTATTTATTAATCTTCAATCTAACAAAAATAGATTTTACTTTAATACCTTATTCATTCATTGGATTCTATAACCACTTCCTTTCCACAAAGATCTTTCTACAATTATTAACTTTTCAATTAAAAGTTTTACATTATTCTTTGATAACTCATCTCCTTCTCATTTCAACATTTCTTTTCTCACTTATTCAATATATTCATCATTCAAAGGTCGATTCTACGACTTACTTCTTTCTAAGGAATATCATCCTTACCACATTCACCTTTTAGAATAACAAGAATCTTCCATAATTGCTCAATAATTAGGAAGTAATATAAAAAACTCAGGAATTTAAAAGATTCCAAATCATGTTGAGGGGTCACAAGACCGTGAACTCTATTCTTGGTTTATTAGTGCTTCAACTCAATCATTCACATCGCAAAACCGTAGTGTTTATCAATCACAAAGACCTAAAACACCTCCTTACGCATACACTAGGTGGCTAACTTATTGTATCACCACGTCAGTCAATAACGTAGTGTTTTGTAACGACTATATGCGTTAAGCTCTCTAACCATTGTCCCCAAAAACATGTCCCTTATAGGGTTGTTCACCTCAAATTTTTCAACATCTCGAATCCGCATCAAAACAATTTGGTTTGGCATAACTTTTCAATAAACACTTGAATTTCATGAACATCTTTCAATATTCGCCTAAACCGAATCAAATAGTATAGACTCTACAACAATTCATACATAAACCAAATATACATATATACATACATACATATGAATTCTCATATCTTAATGAAATCTCAAAAATCTTTTTATGACGTCATGATACCGCGCATCGTATTTACAATTCAGTTGAGGATTCCGTCATTTGGTGATTTTATCATACTACATCATACCATAATGGGTCGACGATCCTTAGATCACATCCAACACTAAGTAATATTGCATTGATGACTCCATCATTTTATCATCTCTACATTCAGGTTCCATGATACATTAATGATATATAAAATACATTTTGATATATTCCAAATCATTTTGTCTAGTCAAGAAATTAGCATATACATATGAATAATAAAGATTGTTGTTAAAACTCATTGGTTCCATCGGGTTGATCCAATGTTTTTCAAGAAAATAGAAGTGTAAACATCAAAGACGAAGTCAATAAATTTTGAAAGTCTAGCATAACTAGTAGATTTAGAATACATATGCTTCCACCATCAACTCCACTTTCTATAATGATCCATTGCTTAATAGGTCTATTCATTCCTATCATCCTCAATACTCCATTCACACTTATCTATACCCAGCTCATCAAACTTACCACACGTTATGAGTTCAGAACTTGCCACAATCATATGAGTTTAAGAACTTATCCTAGTCGCACCATAAGGCGCCCATTCGCCGAGAGGGTTCAAAAACATACCATATAATTATGAGTCACGAATCTACCATAAGTATGAGTTTTAAGAACTCGCACTTAACCTTATAATATTCTCTAACTATACTCTACCTATCTCATTATACACATGAGAAAAGAATCACCTTCTCAATGTATATATAGCAAATAAAGCGACACAAATATTCCAATGATTATCAATGTGATAAACTGAGTGCAAGTACAAAACCCTCGCCCATACAAATATTTGTACAACTCGGCCATCACAGGAGTCCTCAATTAAAACCCCACCTAACTCTATCTTGCTCTTAACTTGCTCTTTGCTCGATACGAATTCTTCATATCACATCATCTATAACTCCTCATGAGTTATCTCGTGCTATTTCATAGTACTCCATCTTCATAGCATTAAGCTATATAATTATTCAAACATTATGCACCATCTTTCTTTTATAATCTCTAAATGATCACGTCGTGATCTTATTCTATAATCATCTCCCTTAAAATTCTTTTATAAACTCGTGATCGTTTTGTTTTACGATCCTCTTTCTTTCTTTTTTTCATCATTTATGACATTATTCGTTATCTTGGCTATTGGAGTTAGGTAACTCCTATTTCTTATCTACATATCTCTTCAAGATTCTTCTTTGAATCTTCTTGTTTATATAATAATTCCTGCTTTAAGAATTTCCAACTTCATTTATATCATTCAATATTTCATTCAAGTTCTACATTTTCATCATACGTATCCACTTTCTAGACTTGGTACACATCGAGTCTCTAATAGTTTCAATATGGTACGCTGAGTGGTTTCTCACAAACAACCAACAAACTAGGTTCCGAGTTGCTAGTTCGTATATACCTCCACTCTATGAAGGAATCGTTTAGCCCAGATACCATACATCAACTACTAAAGAGTACAACTGTACCATACCTAACTATAACTTTTATTCTTAACTTCTTTACCAATCTCTTCTTATAGACATTGTCTATTTATTATCACCTTACATTCTTATTATTGGAGTTGGGTAACTCCATAACTGTGCGAGATTCTTCTTTGAATCCTCTCACGCATGTTTTCATCCCTTCTTTATAAATTTCTTAAATTACTTCTTATTGTTCAAACTCTATTTGAGTTTATTCTTTCATTATCTTCACCTCTTTTCTCTAAGGTTATAGACTACGGTACTCCTACCTAAGGTTTATAACCTACATCTTTGATACCAACTGTAACGACCCCAAAATTCATACAATAATATTCTTCTTCTCGATCGTTAACAATACAACTTTAATCTATCTTTACATCATTATTCGATATTAAAATCACTAAAAAAACGGAATATTTAAAACTTTTATACATTTCCTTTTTTATTGCCCTAAATCGTAACCTTTACATTACATCTCTTCGATTCAAATTTATATTATGAATCGTTACAACAAAATGACTATACAGAATCTTACATCATAAATAGATATCCATATACACCGGATAGCTCAACTTACAATTCAACAACATGTTACATTCAAAATATTAAATACATTTTCCATAAAACATAAGTAATCTTTGTGAATATGGATCTCTATAATTCACGTAGCACATATCCTTACCTTAAATCTTTAACCTGTAAAAATAGTTATTTGCAAGGTTGAGCTCGACAGCCCAGCAAAATCAAATAGTTTTCTTGCATCACATAGCACATAATAACATACTCAACATATATCTCATAAACATTGGACTAATCAGAACATACATGTTGCATTTCATAAAACAGGTATAAAGATTGAGTTCATTACTCAATCAACACTCATTATTCAATCAACGTAGTCATAAATTGACTTTACCATTTCATACTTTCAATATATATAGAACACATCATGCTCTTTGCAACAAATATTTAAAACAGTTCATCATCAAGTTCACATAACAAATAGGAACTGAAAGACTTGCCTTGATCGTTGTTTACCCATAACAGTTTAACATCTTACAGTTTTCTGCACTTCACGTGCCCTACACAATTATATAATCAAACACATCAACTATTAGTCACATAATAGCACATAGTAATTGTAATGTAAACTCTACTCCACATCTCATATTCTTTCTTATTAATTAGCACACAATGTTCAATTAGATTGTGTAAACTTTTTGACTTATGTAATATTCAAAATTCATTCAAGTGTTTAAATCTTGCTAGGAATCATTATTGGTTTTATATTAAACCCATTTCATATTTTATAATATCCATTTCATTTAACTTAAAACACTTTTTACGCTCATTAACACTTATCACTAGCGTTTCGACATTTATTCATTCACACGCCCAATTTGCATCTTTTGTGTATGCTTACTATGCTTCTATAACTTATCTAATAAATCATTATATTAATGTTAAGCATCATTATATTTACTAACATTCATGTTTTATAACTTAGAACAACATCTTTTATCGTCAAGAGCACTACACTAGCATACGTGCATGTCCGACGCCCTACGATTGCCTCCGAAAACACAACAGTCCTAAAGATGACCATTTTGACCCTTCATACCAATTTCAAATTGAAAACCTTAAAGACTAAAAGTTGTAGGTCTACTCGTCCTCTTTCAGAATCATCTTAAATCACCTCAATCGGAGTTCTTATGAAAACGTTATGCTCATTTTAGTAAAACATGTCCGATCAGTTTTTATTTTTCCAAAATTCGGCTTGGCAGCCTACCCCTCCCCCCGCTGGGGCGGGGTTTTGTTTTACTAGGGGGCATGCCGGGGCTAGGGTCCCTTCTGCTAATTCGCGATTTTTCATCCCAAACACTACAGAAAGCCAAATTAGGCCTACAAACTCCTTTCTACCAACCATACCAACCTACCCAAGGTGTAATATGTTTACTGAAACATAAACTAATGTTTGTAACACGTTTCTAACCACATAAACAACATAAACATCAAAGATTACAACCTTTAATTTCACTATTTCTCTTCTTTCTTCTTCTTTTGACATTCATAGCAAAATTCTTCGCTGTGAATTCATTTTTAAACCAATTCAAGTAATTCCAATTGTGATAACTCATATTCTTAATCATACTAACATAATACATGATCAATTTCAACAATAAATCATAACCAAACATCAATTTAATAGTTTAAAAAGGCATTTTTCAGACATTATTTCACATAAAATCATTATGAACCCAATTCCTCTTGTTTATCAAAATTACATGGATTGAACTGCTAGAACAACCATATAACTCATAATCAAACACTATGAACATGATTTTATCATGTTCATAATATCTTTGTAAATTGAAACCTTTGAACAACTATAAAAATCTCATTTAAGCGTATACATGAAAACATATAAACACCATATGTGCATATAAATTCACAATCATGAAAACCTAATTTTACAAAGACTAAAGATAAAACATCCTAATTTAGTATAAGGGTTAGTTTGATACCTTTCTAGGTTGAATTAGGAGAAGAGATGGAGATGATGAAAGCTTTTCTTTTGTTTTCTCAAGGTTTCCCTTCTTCTTCTTCTTCTTCTTCTTCTTCCTTTCTTCTTCTTCTTTGTTAAGTAGTTTAGACTTAGGTTTAGAAAAACTAACGTAACTTAGTGTATATACAATATACATATAACACATATAATTATAGAATATGTAACTCCCAATATAATTACATATACTAATTATAAATTTAATATATAAGTTACAAAAATTAGAATTTTAAAAGCCCTAAGGCTTGTTTGGCAAAGCCATATTAAAATAATGACTTAATCATTCCTTAAGCCTTGTTTGGCAAAACAGGATTAAAATAAGAATTTCAAAAGCTCTAAGGTTTTGTTTGGTAAAACAAAATTAAAACTCTTCTAATTTATTTTCATAAGTCATTTATAATATAGTTTATTGTCCCACATTGTTTACTTGGATTTCCATATCCAATCTTAATTAAATAAACTAATTACCACATACTAAATAAATTTCCCACTTAACCAAATATCACAAAATTATAATCTCATTATAATTTTATTTAATAATTAATATATCACTTTAATTATTAAATTACGACATCAATATAGCAATTCATGTAATCTTTAACAACTCTCTAACTGTTAAATTAAATTAGAGTATTATCTAATAAATTTAATTCACAAATATATACTAACAACAATCACATAAATAAAATATTTATTTAATTTAATAAATATTTTAAATTACAAATAAAATTCTGGATTATTACAATTATGGTAGCTTAGAATCTTCCACCGTCAATGTGCATAAGGGATCCGTATCTTTTCTTGACTTTACTAATACCGGGGGATAAGAGTCCTACAAAAGACATCAAAGTGTACCTTAGACCGTTAGTCGATGAACTTAAGATGTTGTGGGAAACATGTTGTGGACTATCACTGACTTTCCGGCACTTAGGATGGTCAGTGGTTGGTCGACCCATGGTAAATTGTCATGTCCAGTCTGTATAGGGGATGTGCAGGGCACACAACTACGTCATGGGTGAAAAACTTGTTTCTTTGGAACTGCTCGAAGATTCTTGCCTGTTAAGCACAGTTATAGAAAGATGTCTACACAGTTCAATAGAAAAACAGAAAAGAAGGGGGTTGTTGGTCGCTGTCAGCAACAGCGATGTATTGGGATGGCTAAATAATTTGACATTTCCACCTTTAGGAAGGAGCATGGTAAGTTGAGAGCAATAGGGTGCAGTAAATCTCATAATTGGACACACTTTCGCCCATTTGGTTTGAGTTGCCATCTTTGGGGCACACTAGCACTTCGTCATTGCATAGATGTCATGCATACGGAGAAGAATGTGTTCGAGAAGTTGTTTTACACTGTGCTAGATACGAGTGGTAAAATAAAAGACAATGATAAATCACGTAAAGACTTGGAGGAAATGAACATCAGGCGGGAATTGTGGCTACGTCCTAACAACTCAAAACCAAAAGCTCCATTTTGTCTTACCAAGCAACAGGTTGAAAACATTTGCAAATGGCTTAGTGCATTGAAGCTACCAAATGGTTATTCTTCTAACATCTCTCAATGTACTAAGGTTGAGCAGTTGAATATTACCGGATTCAAGAGTCATGAATGTCAAGTATTCATGCAGAAGTTGATTCCAATTGCCTTTCGTGAAGTATTACAGAGGAATATTAATGATGCATTTACCGCACTTTCAAATTTTTTTTGGGATATTTGCTCTACTGTTATAAGGTATAGTGATGTGGATCAGATGGAGAAAAATATAGTGTTGACAATGTGTAAGCTCGAAATGATCTTACTTCCAGGTTTCTTTGACTCGATGGAGCATTTGCCTATTCATCTGCCATATGAACTTAAGCTTGGAGGACCGGTGCAATTACTATGGAAGATTAAAGGAAGTGGTTGTGCTCAATTATCCAGGTGCTAAAAAGGTTGTTACATTTAAGTGTCGCTGGTTTGATACTGCAAAGGGTGTTAAAGTTGATCGTAATAGAATCGTCACAGTAGATATAAAATCGAATTTACAGTCTGATGACGTATTTGTGTTAACCAGCCAAGCAACTCAAGTGTACTATGCCCCTAATGTCGTAAATTATAGAACCCCCTGGTATACAGTTGTCACAACGAAGACTCGGTCATTTGATGGTACGGATGACCCGTTGCAAGAATAAGTTAGCAAACCCAGCCACGTTCTGCTATATGATGACGATGTGTTGGTTGATGATGTCGTTGACGTACTCGACGTTGACGAAGTGGAGGAAGATGTGGTTGTCAGTCCGTATGTGGTGGTAGAAGTTGATACTGAGGAAGAAATTGATACAGAAGAGGAAGAGACAGAATCAGAAGATGAAAATGAAATGATTTTGATTCTGACGGGTTTGACGACGTACTACTTCACTAATTGGTATTTTGTAAATATTATACAACGAAATTAGATATAATAATTGCATTGAAATTTAATTAATGTCATCGTATCTATGTCTGTTATTTCAGTAGTACAGCTATGCCTCGACATAGCGGTGGAGGTGGCCGTGGTGGCGGCCACTGAGGATCGGGCGACGGCTCCCAGGGCGGGTCGTCTTCAGATGCTAGTGAGTTGATTTCTTATTTTGGCTCAATAACGTGTTTTTCATAACTATATTAAACATACAGATGCTAGACGTCGACGTCAGCGAGGGCCTAACCTCGGTCGATTAGGCCATCCGCCGGCAGTGCCTGACGTCATTCCAGTTGATGTCGGCTCGTCTGTGTAGGTTTCAACTATCACTTATATATGTTCAATCGCGATGATATCAATTAAAATGTTCTTAATAAATTTTGTATTCTAGTATTATGGATCTTGTCGCTAAGGCGACCGTACACGCCATCTGTCTGGTGCATCTCCGTACTGGATGCATGCTATTTAGCCAGTACTCGCGATACGATGTCGGCTTCATGGTGACAGTGTTGCGGGAGTTTCACGTAAGTCGAATTACATATATTAAATCAAGGTTCATGTTATTTACATATTGTTCAAATAATTAATTATATGTATGTTATGTCTGTTTGATAGAGATACTATAGAGATCTGAGACCCAGATTACCGAGGCGGATGGTGACGCCGAATTATCATTGCCCTACATCTCAAGAATTATGTTGGATGGTACAGACGAGATGCGACGGAGAGCGGTCAAGGCGATAGAAGAATCGCCTGGGACTACTTTCTGAGATCATTGGCCACGGTAGTATCGAATCCTACATGGAATTTGATGTGTACATCTTTGGGATCTTCTTGTGTTCAAGACCAAGTCAAAGCGAGATGAAGAAGAATCGAGGCAAGCTACGAGTTGTACATACTTACGGCTGCATGATCATTTCGAGGAGGTTAAAGCGGTATGTATTTATCTTTAGTTTAGTTTAATATTAAAGCGCAACTATAGTAATTTAAGTTAATATTATTTAATGTATATATGATTTAGGCCATGCAGTGAGTAGCAGGGCGACCTCTACTATGATGGAGTTCAGGATAGTCCATACTGTAGAAGGGCTCTACTTGAAATTCGACGATGTCTCCAGCAGACTAGCTATACCGGGTAATACATTTACTATAATAAATATTATTTAGGATAATATTACGTAATTTATATGATGATACCAAGATAACTCACATGTACATATATCAAATTATAGGAACGATTTTAGAAGATCCACAACTAGCGTATAAGCGGGGTTGCATGCTGCTAGGGGCGATGCTGAGACGTTAGATTCCACCGTCCCTCCGCCTCGAGATTAGTTTATCTCAGGACGAGGAGACGGCTCTTTGGTCGCGTCTCAGGATACTCCCACTAGTACTAGCTGGTCGATGTCGAGTCTTTGGGGTTACTGAGGATACCGACCTATATCTCGCTGGGAGGTATAATATTTTTAGTTTATTTCTTGTTTATGAATAAAGAAAATTCGCCATATTATACATGTTATGTTTATTTTTTTAGGCTCTAGCCAGCGTCTGCGTTCGAGAGCCCCCGTGGGACCCAAATCACTGGTATTTGGCTTAAACGATGCTTTGTTCCGGCGTGTTATGGTTCATGCAAGTGTCGGAGAGGTTTGAGACCGATCCATTGTTCCATCATCGAGACACCGCCCACCGTTCTCGCCCATCAGCTTGCCCAGACGTTATAATTTGGTGCCACCGTCGAGAGTCTGGTATCCCTCCGGTAAGCGATGGGCGCGATGTGATTGAGATTGTTCGGATGGTTGTTACCTTAGTCGAGGACGCATTTGGGCCGATGTTGAGTCAACCCTCAACTGCTCAGGTATACTATTCGTTTTAAATTTAAATATATATTCTGCATGTAATTTAAATTTCATTTAGTTATCTTCAACTGAATCATATATATGGACTAATGAGTTACATTATATTTTATCAACAGGGTGACGATCGGACTGACGAGCGGGATAATGATGGTGGCGATTTTCATACTCCAGAGCAGCGTCGATGCCCGCCCGATGATCCTCCTCATACTGGGGGCTCTACTAGTTTTACTTAGTTTATATTCGTTTGTAGTTTACATTATTTTTGATGTATTGTAGTTTAAACCTTGGCATTTAGTTTAATTTAGCTTAATGAGATGTTTGATATACATTAGTTTAGATTAATGGGATGTTTTTGACCTTTTTACTTATCATTTAGTTGGTTTTGACATATCATTTTACTTGGTAATTGTAATTTGTGTTATTGGTTATATTATTAGCTTGTGTATGTGTATGTGCTATTGGAATACAGGTACAGGTACAAGATGTGGGTTAAATCCCTAGATATTGCAAAAACAAATAAAATATTAAAAAAAAATTACTATTCTCGACGGAATAGTACTATTATCGACGAAATTCCGTAAAAAATAAGCACTTCCCTATTTTTGTCAAGCTGCCACGTGTCATGCTTATCACCGACCGAATACTCTCGACCGAAGCTTTTCAGTCGAACATATAGTACCCTCGACCGAATATTCAGTCGATGATAAGTCCGTCGAGGTTACGTATCCCCGACCGAAAGATCGACGGACTTAATTTCGACCTGCTTATATACGCCCGAATTTTCGACCAAACATTCCATCGGAAATAAGGTTAACCTCGACGGAATATGCTTATCCCTTTTTGTTGTAGTGGACATAATTATCTTTTTATAAAATAACGGCGAAAGTTTTACCGTTAAACTGTTGAACTACCTGGTGGTAAAAGTACAGTAATACGCGTGGTTGCATAGTAGCACACGGTATTGATTGTTGATGCTTACATGAGAAGTCACTCAATTATACTCAATTATTGCTACAGTAGTTGCTGCATAATATCTCTCATATTATTGATTCAATTTTTGTCACAGTATCATCTGCATAATATCTTATATTATAATTGAGACGACAAAGTTATTAATATTTTTATTTACAATATTGACAATGTCTAGAAAGTTCTGTCAAGGAGAGGTTTGGTTACCTAATTGCGGCAATGATAGGAGAAATCATATCGGAAAAGCCCCCTCTTTCCTCGGAATGATCTGGTTGTTAAATATTGTGAGTTATAATATTAATGATGAATAAGTTCGTGTTGATTAAAGATGAAATTGATATTTCCATTATGTTGGGATTATTAGTGTTAGTGGAAATCAACATCTATTTCGATAATAATGGATGTCTAGAGGTTATATTGACTAATCGGGTAATTAATTGGATAAATGAACAATTAATTGCTATTAATTCACGTGCTTATAAATATTTGTTCACATGTGTGTACAATTGATTCACATGCATGTACTATTAGGAGAGGTGGTGCAAGATTGATAATACTTGCATGACTAAATTAAAAACGGAGGTATAGATGAAGGTACTATACTGTAATTATTTTTTTCTAATGATCTATTGAGTCACATTATTGTACTATTAATTCACATGATATACTATTAGGGGAGGTGGTGCAAGTTTGATAATACTTGCAGGACTAAATTAAAAATGAAGGAAAAGATGAAGGTATTATACTGTAATATTTCGAGCCCCAAAACGTGCAATTATCGAAACTATGTTTTTCTATAAATAGAAGCTCATTCTTCTTTAATTCTCACAAATTCACTAAGAGTCACAAGAGCAATTATAGAAAGAGAAGCTTTAGAGAGAAAGTAGAAGAGAAGTCTGCTACCTCACTATTCCAGTATCCAGTCTTCTTCTGAGGTAAGGGATATTATTTTTTTCAGTATTCATAGGAATAATATTGTCTTCCATACTCTGTAGTATGTGAATAATATTATTTCATCTCGTATTCCTCATTATACCCTCATTTTGTTAAAATATTGCTTCTATACTCCGTGAAATTAGTAGAATATCCTTGAAATTTGTGTTTCATCTAGTATCGTTTCACAAGGATATTTTCTGCACATTCTTGTTAAATTTTAAGCTTTTCATGTCGGAGTACTATCCATGAGTAGTATTCATTTTTATGGTACTATTCACAAAGTATTATTCATGGGGTACTATTCACAAAGTACTTTTCACGGGTACTATTTATAAAGTACTATTCATGAGTACTATTCACAAAGTACTATTCATTAGGTACTATTCCCAAAGTACTATTCACGGGGTACTATCCACTCGGGTACTATTCACCTAGGGAATTATTCATGACAAAAATTGATTTCTTTGCTGTCCAAATCATTTTTGATACAATATTATTCTTGAATTTTACTCCACAAAGCAGTATCATGTTGAAAATTTGGACATTATTGAATTCTGGATAAATTAAGTTATAAACTTTAAACAATTATCCTTTGCTTTCTTTTAATTGAATTCTTATATCATTGTCATCATCCCCATGCTTATATTGTTATAAAAGTCATCTGTGGCTTACGTGCATAGATGTACTATTGATTGGTATGATTATGACCAGGGATTATTCGGTATAATCATGACCATAATGTTACAAATGATGTGGTAAAAATCCTCATTGGCCTGTAGTGCATTGATGGACAGTTGTTGGTATGATTATGACCAGGGATTATTCGGTATAATCATGACCATTGATGATTACATGAATATCCTTGGCCCGTAGTGCAGGGATGATTCGATGATGTGGTTTATTTATTAAGCCGAGTGTTAGCGATAAAATTGATGATAAACTTTTTAAATCATAGAAGATAGTAGATATCATGCAATACTTTACTCTTCTAATGGATTGCTTGTTCCGCTGCAGGTAAACTTGATGTTTATTATATTTTATCATTTTAACACTGTTGAAGGCTAACGATAATTTATTCTGCATTATCTTAGTCATAATATTTCTTACTGGGCTAGTTGAGCTCACCCTTTTGCTTTCATTGTTCTCTTTAGGAAATGAGAACGTAGTTGGGACTAGTCGGGAAACGAAGTGACGGTCCAGATGTTTGCATTAGTAGTCCTCACTATTCAGTGAAATAGTGTGATAATAATTGTAATGAGGACTTTATTTGAGTTTGGATACTCTCTACGAGACATTATCCATTTTGAAACTCTCAGCTACGTTTTGTCGTACTGTATAAAAGAAGTTTGTATTTAAAATTTGTACCATGTATTTGGCGACTCAAGATGGGTGATGTATACCTATTTTGGGGGCGTCACAGTTGGTATCAAAGCTTAGGGATGTGATCCCTGGCTGAGATGTGAGACTAGAAATAGGAGGGGAGAGACAGAAAATTCCTTCGCTAGTATTGTCGACGTCGGGATTTTTGGATGTCCCTTTCCGTTACTTGTTCTTTGGTGTTCTCGTATTAGGTGAGATTTGTTTGAAAAAATAAGTGAAAAAGGTCCGACATGTATGATGTCGACAATGGGACTGTTAAGAGTCTCCAGTTGGTTTTTTAAATGGTTGTACCAACACAACCGATAAAAGGTTTGTACATTGACCCAGTGATGTGACAACGATATCTGGTCGGTAAACCGAGATTTGTTTAGGGTCAGGGGACTTGGTTATCTTTGAGGAAAGGTGTTAGGCACCCCCGACATCCGTGTTACCACGGCGACCGCCTCTTTTCAAGAAACTATTATCTGAGTGTGTGTGTGTCTGGGTCAATGTGCTACTATATGGAAGTTGTGCAAGGCCTCGTTCGAACCTATATACACAGGGTTTGAATTTATGTAAAAATTCAATTTTTAGCAAGATATGGAAGTGGTGTTTTATAAAAGAGGTTTTTCAAACCCTGATGCTCAATTGGAATTGAGACTTTTTATACTCCCATTTTTATTAAGTGATCGGCTGGATTGATTTTATTTGACGGATGCGAGGCATTCGTATGAAAATAATATACAAAAATAATGCCGACTTCCTCGTGGATATGGAAACCATCTGAGGAAATTCAGACATCGCAGAATAATTTACAAGCTGTTTACAGATGAAAAATGTCCATCACGGGAACCGAATCTAGATCCAATGGGATGAATCTGTGATCGCATGATTCCTAGGCGCACAGAATGTTGTAATTTATATAAAAGCAATAAGCAGGTATATATATAAAAGCGATAAATATATATATACAGACATGATCACCAACCACAAAGCACCTCCATGGGGGATCAGAAATGTAAATAAAGTTGTTAAAAGCTATCAACCGCCACGGAGGAAACTCCAAAGTGGACAAAACATAAATAAAGTCAGAAGCGATGAAGCGCCACTTAAGAAAAACTCAGTAGCGAATATATATATATATATATATATATATATATATATATATAAGTAGTAAATGCACGTATGTGAAATCGGGCTCATCGAGCAGAGTTCGACCACAGTTCATATATATAAGTATATATATATAAAAGCTTAGTAAACGCATAGGATATAAAATCGAGTGCTCATCGAGCGAGTCAGACATACGGTTAATATATATAAATGTACACACATATATATATATATATATATATATATATATATATATATATATATATATATATATATATATATATATTAAAGCAATAAACGCTCGGGAATCAAGTTCTAGGCTCATCGAACAAAGTTGACACAGTTATATATATATATATATATATATATATATATATATATATATATATATATATAAAAGCAAGTAAGCGCTCGGGCATCAAGTTCAGGCTCAATCGAGGCATAACTCGATAATGTTAGTCAATATATATAAGTATATATATATATATAATATATATAGAAGATTTGGAATGAAAACCACGAATCGAAGTTTGGGCAAAAGCAAGCAACACGACTCTCAACGCGTGTAGAAGGGTGTGTACGGATGAAGAAAAAAGACTCTAAAGTGTGTGAGAAGGCTTATACGGAAATCGCTAAAAAGAATTCTATATCTTTAGAGTGGGTAAACATGGCTTTTATGGGTACAAAAGAGGCTATATATAAGCTCACAGTGTTTAAAAGTGGGAAAATACATCGTTTATGGCGAGTGCAAGAGCAAATTGTGCAGGTTTCCGTCTTTTTTTCTCTTAAAAATCGGCGCCCCAAGCCCTCTATTTATAGGCATATGAGCTGTAGGTGTACTGCTTGGTGAGCCAGATGTGTACCAGAAGGCGGCGTCGGGCCCACGATTGTTGGGTGGTCGTCTCAAGCACGTGCACTCGAGCCTTCGTAATGTCCACTCGGAGTTTTTAGAAGTGCAATCCGCATCCGTTTGAGGTATACAGGACCTATTTCGGACCGCTGTTGCCGAGAGTTCAGACGATGGCATGGGATTAGAGTTTGTGCGAAGTCCTTGAAGATGGGACGATGCCCTCCGATCTTCAAGCTTCAACTTTCATCCGTTACCCTGCACAATAGTCACTCGGGATTGGTTAACCTTGTGGGACATTGTTGCGTAGAGATGTGATGTGGAATCGTTTTGGTCAGATGACGATATTTACCCTTACCGGTGTTATTGCCAGGTTGGGCTGATAAAGTAGACGTTGCTCAGCTTCGCTGGGATTGGACTGCTGCAATAGTTGAAGGTCCTCATTATCATCTTTGAGGTGTGCCTGTCTTCTCGATGTTATTGCTGGGTTGGTACAGTGCATCTCTTTGTGAGCGCCGAGATTGAAGCTGGTTGCATTTGAAACAAGCATTTCCAGGGTTATCTCCAAAACTGCTTTCCTTGGGGTTATCACCAAGGTTGGTGGCTATTCCCATGGTTGGGACTAAGACCGGATACCTCGGGGTTATCTCCAAGATTAATCGGTCTTCTCTCGGTGTGTGTTCCAGATCAGATTCGCATGCCTCGGGGTTACATCCGAGGTTGGATTTGTTACTCCAGCATTGTGATCGGGGTTGATCTTTGAACTTTCGGTAGTATCCGGCATGGATTTGGATTGTCTTTCAGGGTTCTCTCTTAAAAGACGAATCTATCCTCCTGCAATGTTAGTGATAGTGGTACAGAAAATTTCGAGTGTCTACAGATGCCCCTCTTTATCATACTCATGCATGGTGATGCATGGGTAGGATAAAGAATCCTAGACACTTGAAACGCAATAAGATGAACGTGGTACTATGGGTAGCAAAAATGATGCAAATGTATGATGCATGTTTACGGGGTTGTAGCCCAACATGCTGGGGATGATTTCGGGATCCCTGTTGCTTCAACTGGGGATTGGAAATACTGACCAGATCTGACGTATAAGCCAAATCAGTTAGGATGTTGATGTTGGAGTTATCACCAAATTCCTGTGTTCTTGATAATGATTCAATCCTGAAGAAGTACCTCTTGTGTGCAAGAGATCTGTGGGGATAAAGCTTGATCTGTTTGAGGATGTGTATAACATATTCCATCATCTATCCTCTTTGATAATGTTGACCTCTCCTGGTTAGTATCGCCAGAATATGTCACGATTCTCTTGGATTTACTACTAAAAGCAAATGTCGTATCGAGGGGATGCGACACCGAATCAATTGGTGAAACATCCTATGGGATGTACTGTCAAGGTTGCTTGACCTTTGCTGACGTGTGAATCAACGGCTGAGACTCTGTGAGGAGATCGTCAAGGTTGTTTGACCCTCGCTGATGTGTAGATCAACGGAGCATTGCGTTGTGACCCCCGCCGGGGGTCCGCTGGGGAATATGAGCAGCTGGGTATGAGAACCTCAAATAGCTCTATAGCTTTGATAGGTTTAAACGCTATCGGCTGAAATGACGTCAAGGTTGCTTGACCTTCGTTGATATGTGTGTCAACGGTTGAGCATGCGTTGCTACTCCAGCCGGAGATATACGTTGTAACCCCCGTCAGGGATCTATTGGGGACGCATGAGTACGTACGCAACCATCGAATGGTTCTCAATGCTTCGATGGGTTTACTTGCCATCGACTGAAATAATGTCAAGGCTGCTTGACCTTCGTTGATAGAATTGTCAACGGATGAACGTGTTGTAACCCCCACCGGGGATCTACGTTGTAACACCCGTCGGGGACCTACGTTGTAACCCCCGTCGGGGACCTACTTAGGGTAATGACCCGGAGTTGGCGGCATCGGACCTGTACAAAATATTGCCGGATGTGATTTGTGACAAATGGGATCATTGGCAGGGTATACCTCGTGTTCGGGTGACTACCAATGAGTGATGTATCTGTGTTCAAAGTCTCATTTGAGAAGATCGAGGATTGTATCTTTGTTTTGCTCAATCACGTGGCATTTTTATTCCTGATTTGACCTTTCTAGCCCGTAAGAACTCTGTTTCAACTCGAACTGGACCGAGCCAGAGGGGTGGGACCCACATAAAGGAGCCGCAGGTGAGCCTGCGGCTATGCGTGGATGATAAATCCTGCAGCCTGCCTTTGCAAGTTCATTTCTAACTCACTTCGCTTAGAAAAAACCGCGAGCCCTCTTGATTGGTCACGAGTTTGGGTGCTTCGCAAATTCATCACCGTGACAAGTGTTCTACACTATATCCACGGTAATGTATGCATGTATTTTTTTCGATTTCAATCAGTTGGATTGTGAGTTATCGCATACTAAATGCATCTAAACACATAGTAGTGATTATGTATGCACAAATAACTTGATAAAAATATTCAACATAGTAAATGTTAGTATTAAACCATCTTTGAACATAATGATGTGAAAAAATTTGACTTTTGAGGCAGTCAAATTGGCACCTTTTCTCGCTATTTTTTGTCCTATTTGAGGTCCAATGAGCAAAAAGGTAGAAAGGCAAAGTACTCCTAGCATTGAGGTTGGCCTTATGCATGATGATTTTGATTTTTAATGCATATATTATGTATATGACTTTGGGACAGGTGTGCTACTGAATGGCCACCTAGACATGCATGTGTGCATGTGGATAGTCCTATTTTCAAAGGGGACTATGGCAAATTTTTTCCAAATGTAGGCATTAGGTAGTCATGCATTCTAACTCCATTATATGTTTAAAGTAAATGCATGCATGCATATAGTCAAAAATTCATTTAAAAGCTCTAGGTAAGAAAATACCACACCCTTTCTGAGGTGATTTGGAGACATGTTGTCCAGATATTATGGATTCGAATCAGCCGAGCAGTTCTTACAGGACCGCTTCTGGCATACGGCGGAGGGCTTCTGAAGTGTCTCGTCCCCGTTCTGTCAGACAGCCTCGTCGGTTGGTGGAGGTTGTGATACGTCCTGTCCAGGTAGATGTTCCAGACGTTGAGGACGAGGAGGCGGATATTCCGATTAAGGATCCCGCTCCTGCTGCACATGTCCCTCGCAGGGAGCTTCCGAGCATTCAGGTGGCAAACCCAGAGTTGCTGGGTGATTTGGGCAGACATCCATCGATGTACTTGTATGCTAACGAGGTATGGCGTTAGACTTTGATCTTCCTTCTTTCCTATTGATGAGGATTTAAAGGGTTCTGACGTTGATCTGCATTTCATGCTTTGGTGTTCCGAGTTTTATGTACCGCCAGAGGCGGGTTCAAGATTCACTCCATAGAGCAGTAGTGCATGAGTGGGGATTTGGGGCATTTTTCTCCATCCTTCCCCGTCGTTGTCCCTGGGGTTACCTCAAGGCATTGTCTGAGCGATGGTTTCATCAGACTCAGTCACTCCACCTGCTGGATTGCGAGGTGATGATGACGCCTATGGATTGGCGATTTATCACAGGTATGGAGTTTATAGGGGAGCCAGTGCATTGCATAGTGAATTTTACCCCTACTGCCGTCAGATCCTTATTAGGAGTTCCAGCGGAGGCGCTCAAAGGCAGGACTGTCCGTTCAGGTTCTTTGAGCGTAGATGTTATGGGCGGGCTATTCAGTGAGCCCATGCCTGATGATGTCAGGATCAGGGATCGCGTTCTGCGGCGATTGTTCCTGATGATCATTCGAGGCTGCTTCATAGCAGATAACTCTTCCACGGTATCTTTCGCTTTGGTCAGCGCCACACGCGATGTGGACCGTATAGGAGAGTATGACTGGGGCTCTTATACCTTTGCCTATTTCCTCTGGGGCATGCGTCTACGCTCATAGGGTTTGAGCGAGGCTTGGCTAGGATTTTACCCATTTCTACTGGTGAGTATTTCTCTTGTCTTTCCCCATTCATAGGTTAAGAGTGTTTACTGATAGCAGATGTTTGGCCCTTGTGTTGGCAGTTTTGGGCCTATGAGAGGCTTCTATGTTTGCGTCCCATGAGTGTGTTAGGCTTAGATACCTATCCACGAGGATGACAATGGCACCATTCTATTTTGCCAGAGGTCCCCAGATGTCGAGGGCTTCACCTCCCGCTAGTATGCATTTGGAGTTCTTTGTAATAACCCGAGATTTTCTATATAAAATAAATAAGAAATTTTGCGTATAATTTTTTTTTATTTAATGACGAGACTAAGTGTCAAGTAAAGTGAACGATAAATGCGAATACATTTATTACTTGAAAAATTAGAAATAATTTTGGAATTATTAATTACCACAAATTATATGGTAATAAATTTCTGTAAGCCGAAATGTTTTTATTAATTATTTTCCATGAAAACATGATTGGAAATAATATATGAAGTGATAATTAGATTTATATAATAAATATTTTATTATATGAATTGTTCGTAATATTTAAGTTAATTATTTTAACTTGATTATTGATCTTTGTGTATACGAAGAATAAGTCGGACATTAGATCCAAACCTCGGATTGGGATTGTGATCAAGAGATGAGAATAATAATATTATATTATTTATATAATGATTTTCTGATTACCATAATTATGTCTTTGGGTATGTGAATGAGATAATATTGAGTAATGACGGTCGATTAATTAGGTCACAGCATATTATCTTTGTGAAACCCTAATTATTAAACCCGGTTATGGGATATTTACGAGTAGTGATTGTGTATATGAAGTTATCGTGAACAAGAATATCGGTAATTAGAAGAAACCCTAATTATGTTGTGACGTCGATAATTAGGACAAACCCTAATTATTATAACCCTAACTTAGGTTGAAATTAGAAAGCAGAACGCATTGTGTTAGTAACATACACAGATAATTAAAGAACCACTAATGGTCAATTAGAAACCCTAATTGATGACGTTGAGAAAACCTAATTTTAATTACCGGGTTTAATTTCGATGTTATTGTATAAGTGTTTTAATTTACCAAAGGATAGAAGTTAATTGGTAAATTATAAGAATTAAATCTAGTGATTAAATATTACATTTAATTGTCTTGTACAAGATTGCCCATACACTCTTAAACAAAGCCCAACCATCACCCATAACAAATCAGAAGCAAGAATCAAGATTTTTTTGGCAAAAAGGGTATAAGAACACTAAACCTAGAAATCCTTTGATTCGATGTTATTTGATGCAATTGATTGTTTAAAGTTGTGTAATAGGATTTTAGTTGATGATATGGGTTGATAAATCAAAGACCCATAACATCAAAGTGCACGAATTTGAAGATTTAAACAACTTGGAAAAACTGAATTCTGTTATTTTTCACCAAATGTCAGAGGCCATAACTCTTTGCTCGATCATGAGTTTTGTTCTTTAAAAGTTGTTATGTGTAGCCTGATATGTGGTCTTTAATCTGCAAAAAGAATCAAGTCCATATCATGTATAGATTAGAAGTTATAGATGGTCAAACATGGATGACCGATCATGATAAACTATTTTTGGGCAGTCTGTAATGGGGGCATTCTCGTCCACTTTTTGTGCTTTAAAAGGTCTGGGCTTTTGATATGTTGTAGTGAATGAGTTATTTACAGATTATTTACCCTTTTGATTATCAACATGTTAGCTCAGATATATATTCTGTTAAGTTGATTTCTAAATGGTTATACAAGTGTCCCCACTTGGATAATCATGACATTTATTCACATGTTGATATACCTTTGTCAATTACCCGTATATATATGTTGAATTACATATTATTGTTGAGCAAGATTAAAAACCTTCGGGTTTGGAACCAGGCATGTATGAACATCCCTATATGGGAAGATTTTTGCGCAAGGCAGATAGAGTGAGCGATGAATTTCGTTCAAGTTATGTAGTATTGATCAATCTGAGGTGCAATGAGGTGATCACCCTCCGTGCCCGTAAGTTATGACGGTTTGAGGATAGAATTCCGCTATACCTTTTCAAAAATGAAAAGAATGTTCATAGTATGTTTCTTAAACCCTATTCAATGGTAGAGCCAGAGCCAAATTTAAAGAATTTGAAAGAGAGTTGTTATGTGAATTTTTATCAAGACTGATTACTTCACAACTTTCAATTCGTTGTAGAAGTGTTAAGTAAAGAGAATACTAATATTCTTTCAAACTTATATATAATTGCTATTACTTGTCGGGCACTTAAATGCTCATCCTTGCTTAAATTAAATGTTTTCAAGTTATGTATGAGCAACTTTGAAGGCTCGAACACGAACAAAGGAAAAGGAAAGTCGATTGAATAAGTGTGTATTATGAGTTAATGGTTATAGTTGTATTGGTATCTATTCAAGTATTGTAAGGAATGTATTTGAAGGTCACGCACAGGGAAGTAAACTTTGATGTATGTAAATTAAGTTGAATGTATTATTATTTAGTATTATTCAAACTTAAAGAAATGGTATCGTGGAGAACCGAGTTGGGTTTCAAGTACCGGATTTGGGGTAAATCGCGGGTTGGTATCAAAGTCGTTGGTTATGAAGCTTAGGTAGGAATACCTAAGACTACTAAACCGCAATGATTAGGATAAGTATTAACTCATATAGAGTTAGTTGGTCGATAAGATTCAAAGATGAATCTCTATGAGTGTAAAGACACACGAGTTCCCTAACTCTATTTATAAAGTTAAACAGTAGTGGGGAATAGATTGAGTCTAAAAGACTGAAAGTGCAGTTATGAGAGATCATAAATTAAAACGATCAAGATATACAACTAAATCGTAATATATACGATGAGATCACCCTGATGATCGATAAGGCTATTGATGACCTATGAAGGAATCAATCGATGATTGGAAAGTTTACTGACAAGATTGCTTGTATGAATTGTACAATCAATTGGTACAGATCCAGAAAAGAATTATAAATACGAATTAAATTCGTATGGAGAATGGGGTTAGTGTTAGATGGGGATTCAATTGAGGACTCATGTCGGCAGCTGAGTTGTATGATTCTTCGTATGGGAGCAGAATTGTACTTGGTGTAAAAACCACTTAGTTTTTGGCACTGATAATCATTGAAATGTCCGTGTCGCGCTATTTGTTATATGCACATTAAGAGGATGACTCCATTCTTAGGTGTATAACAGGTAGATAGGTCATAGATAGAGAATATAAGATTAAGTTCGAGTTCTTAAAACTCATACCTATGAGACATTCTTGACTCATAATTATATGAAATGTTTATAAACCCCTCAGTGAATGGACGCCAAAGGTCTGACTAGGATAAGTTCTTAAACTCATATGATTATGGCAATTTATGAACTCATAAGTGTGGTTTGACGAACTGGGTATAGTTTTGTGTGAATGGAGTGTTATGGATTACGAGAGCAGATAGATTGTTAAGTAAATGATTTTTAGTGAAGGTGTTAGGTTTTCCTAAACTCCTAGCTATGCTAAACTTCAAAATTTTGACATCAAGCTAAATACGCACTATGTGCTTTTTGAAAACAAAAATGTAGACTCGTAATCATTTTTGAAACGGTTTAAAAATACTGGTCTATGCTACTTTATTTTGGCTAGACATAAATGATTTGAAATATCAAAATTTGTTTTAATTATCACTCATGTACCATGTAACTTCGATGCGAGAGATGATAAAAATGTGATGGAGTTGTAAATACGGGGAATACTTAGTGTGAATTTGACTCAAGTCATTGTTCCACTATTGTATGATGTGTTATGACAAAAGTCATACAATGGACAGCATCCTCAACGGATTATTAATGAAGACGGCATCATGACGTCATTCTCGAAAATGTTTTCAAAAGTTTAATTTGCCAACGGTTTGGCTACATCTAAATAATTGATTGAATTGAATTATTGATATGAGTCTATGCTATTTGAATCAACTAGACTAATGTTTATGAAAACTCTAAGTGTTCATTGAAAGAAATTTCCGAACCAAATTGTTTGGTGCGGAATCCTATGATAAGACCGAGGTGAATAATGTTGTTTGGATAAATGATCCAATCTAATGGCGTAAATATTAAGCTAGGTATGATTAATACGTTATGCATGACGTAGGGTACAATAGGCTAATCACCTAAAAGTACTATTAATGGTAGTTTACCTTCTTTGTGATTGTAAACATACGGGTAATGTTTTGTTTTGCAGTATGAATACCGTTAAAACTATGTGTTCATAGTTCATATGACCCTCAAAGACAATTTGAAAACTTTTACTCTTGTGAGAGGTGTATTGGGTAGCATGTGATGATATGTGTGAATGTTGTAAGCCACAGATAGAGTTAGCGAGTTATGAGGGAGGTTGGAGAGAGGAGATATTCAGATAAGACAGTTGAAGGTTGAAATAGAAGCCAAAGACACAAGATATATACCTTGGACCAGGCTTTAGTCATCACCTTCATGCGATTCGATGCAGAGTGGATGGAGCTGCCTTTCGGCAGAGATAGGCGTTGATGAGAATTGAATAAATTTATCATCAATCAAAATAAGAGACAACGTATATAGAACTCTTGATTGCTGTGTATATATACTATATGTTAATCAGGGTAACTTATGTTTGTAGATGTCTGGTGAGAAAGATATGTGGAATAAGAAGGATCATATTCACACCCCGAGCTAATATCAAGGCCAACAGATGAAATAGAAGCTCACTAGGAACCAAAATCGGACGAGGTGGCTATCGTGGAAAAACGTAGCATCAGATCCAGAAATGTTGGATTTGACAGATAGTGATTCAGACACTAAAGTTGAAGCTGCTCAAGCATCAACGGAGGTGCAGGATTTGGAGAACAAGGTTTCTTCATTGGAAAGGTTGTGGGAGATAGAAAAGTTGATGCGTCAGGCGTTAATGGAAACAATGGAAGAGCAGGATAAGCTCAAAATCCAAATTGACCAGATGGAGCCTCAAGCGACACATCCGTGAAGGACACACCTCTCCTCGTTGCCCCGACTATAAGAAAGGTGGATGTTTTAATTGTGGGATGGAAGGACATCGAGCGAATGAATGTCCGAGAAAAGGCTTGGTAAATAAGTAGTATGGGTTATGTATGTAATATGTGTGATAAGTAATGAACTATTTTTAACTTTTATGTTGGTTAAGATTTTAAATCCCACTTTTCGAGTCACAAAGGGATAGCCGTTGATTAAAGCAGGATGTCTTTGTGTAAATATTCGATAAATGAATATGAATCTAAGTTTGAGAAATGAAACGAGCTTAATACATTAATCTTATGCAATGAGGTTTAAAATGTAAGGGTATAATTTATGGTTTTATTTAACCGAGATAATGCCGCCAAGACGTCAAACTCGAAACCAAAGGATAGAAGAATCTACTAATCTTTGGGGAACGCAGCGCCTTAATCGATGCAAAACTTTGCAAACATGGTAGCTCAAAGCTGCAAAGTTAGGGAACACCAAATTGCTGGAAACTAGCGCATAATCGCCAGCAAAATTCAAAGACTTCAAAGCCGTAGGACCACCGAATTGAGAGGATCGGTGACCCTATAGAAGCCCGGACTTGAGTGAAGCGAGATAGAGAAGGCGTTCAGAATCGCTAAAGTAGATGAGGGCAAAAAGACCGCTTTTGCCACTTATATGATGAAAGGGAAGCTAACTTTTGGTGGGAGGCAAATAAGACTCAAAGGCGGAGAAGAAGAAATTACTTGGGATAGGTTTAAGGATTTATTTTTCAAAACTATCTCTCTGTTAGTATGCGATCTAGAATGGAGGTGAGATTCCCCGGAGTTAAAGCAGGATAATATTTGTTGTGGAGTATGCCGCAAAATTTAATGAGTTAGCTAGGTTTGCTCCACATCAAGTGGATACAGAGGCTAGGAAGGCAAGGAGATTTGAGTGGGCTTAAAACCCCGGCTCTACAATAAGGTGTCAAGACTGCAAATCAATACTTTTGCAAAGACTCATGGAGAAGGTTATCATTCTTTGAGCAGGAAGTGAGGCCATGAGCCTCTACCATAAGGAGAAGAAGAACAAAAAGCAAGTCGGGAGGAGCAAGAAAGATAGAAAGTAGTAGTGGGAATAGGGTGAGAAAAGAATGAGGAATTTTTCTGAGAAAATGAAAGTAAAGAAGGAAGGTATAAAGAAGCAGGTAGTGCAGTGCAAGAAATGCGGGAAGAATCACTCTGGCGAGTGTCTGAAGGGCAAGTTTGTATGCTACAAGTGCGGGCAAGAGGGTCATATCTCTCCCAACCGCCCCTAACTCAAGGATGATCATGGATGCTTCATATGTGGATCGATTGAGCATAAGGTGAGGAACTGTCCACAGAGGGGAATGGAGGCAGAGAACGTAACCACGGGGAGAAGCAGTGGGACGTTAGCAATTTCAGGACTAAACTCAACCAGTAACCCAACGAAAGCAACTCCAAGGGTTTACAACATGACGAGATAGATACGGTGGCAAATTTGGGAAGCAGAACTCAGTCTTTATTTGAATAACTTATATATCTTATATTTCGCTTAATCGGACAGACAAGTGTTATGATGAATAATTAAAGATCGGGTTCGATCAAGTATGATCGAGATCTACGTACAATAATTATATGCTATGTACCCTTCTGCATATAAGTTTTTAAAGCGGTGATTCCGGGGACCGAATCCTTATAAGGGAGGGTGAATGTAATAACCCGAGATTTTCTATATAAAATAAATAAGAAATTTTGCGTATAAATTTTTTTTATTTAATGACGAGACTAAGTGTCAAGTAAAGTGAACGATAAATGCGAATACATTTATTACTTGAAAAATTAAAAATAATTTTGAAATTATTAATTACCACAAATTATATGGTAATAAATTTACGTAGTTTAAATGTTTTTATTAATTATTTTCCATGAAAACATGATTGGAAATAATATATGAAGTGATAATTAGATTTATATAATAAATATTTTATTATATGAATTGTTCGAATATTTAAGTTAATTATTTTAACTTGATTATTGATGTTTGTGTACGAAGAATAAGTTTACATTAGATCCAAATCCTCGGATTGGGATTGTGATCAAGAGATGAGAATAATAATATTATATTCTTTATATAATGATTTTACTGAAGACCATAATTATGTATCGCTGCATTACAAAGACGAGATAATATTGAGTAAATGACGGTACCAATTAGGTCATAGCATATTACCGCTTTGTGAAACCCTAATTATTAAACTTCGGTTATGGGATATTTACGACGAGTAGGATCGTGTATATGAAGTTCTGTGAATAAGAATATCGATAATTAGAAGAAACCCTAATTATCGTTATGACGTCGATAATTAGGACAAACCCTAATTATTATAACCCTAACAGGTTGAAATTAGAAAACCGTAATTTAATCGTGTTAGTAACATACACAGATAATTAAAGAACCACTAATGGTCAATTAGAAACCCTAATTGATGACGTTGAGAAAACCTAATTTTAATTAATAGGGTTTAATTTCGATGTTATTGTATAAGTGTTTTAATTTACCAAAGGATAGAAGTTAATTGATAAATTATAAGAATTAAATCTAGTGATTAAATATTACATTTAATTGTCTTGTACAAGATTGCCCATACACTCTTAAACAAAGCCCAACCATCACCCATAACAAATCGTCGAAGCAAGAATCAAGATTTTTTGGCAAAAGGGTATAAGAACACTAAACCTAGAAATCCTTTGATTCGATGTTATTTGATGCAATTGATTGTTTAAAGTTGTGTAATAGGATTTTAGTTGATGATATGGGTTGATAAATCAAAGACCCATAACATCAAAGTGCACGAATTTGAAGATTTAAGCAACTTGGAAAACTCAATTCGTTATTTTCACCAAATGTCAGAGGCCATAACTCTTTGCTCGATCATGAGTTTTGTTCTTTAAAAGTTGTTATGTGTAGCCTGATATGTGGTCTTTAATCTGCAAAAAGAATCAAGTCCATATCATGTATAGATTAGAAGTTATAGATGGTCAAACATGGATGACCGATCATGATAAACTATTCTTGGGCAGTCTGTAATGGGGGCATTCTCGTCCACTTTTTGTGCTTTAAAAGGTCTGGGCTTTTGATATGTTGTAGTGCACTGAGTTAGGAAGCCATAAGCTTTGGAATGACCTCATTCAAGCCTCGGATGAGGAATTACGGTGATTGGAAGGAAATGTGTCAAATATCTCAAACCGAAAGTCAGCGAATGGATGTGCTATTCGGGACCTTCGTTTCGATCAGTTAATGTTTCCAAAACCTTCTGGGCTTTTGGTATGTTATAGTACACCGAATAAGCTTTCGATAGACTCTGAAACGGACTAAATCCGATATCGGAGGAGAGAGTTATGACATTTCAAAGTAGTAGTGTCAAAACTTCCCAACAAGTGCGGTGCAGTCCATTTGAACGGAATTTCTGGACTGATGTGTTCGGAATTTGGAAATGGTCAAAGAATAAAAGTTGTAGCCCAGAAGTTATCTTGGCGTGGGCTCAAGAATCGCTCAAAAATGTTTTAAAATGAAAGAGTTATGAATCTGTTTTAGCGAAAGAGGTAAAACTGAAACGAGATTGAAAACCTGTTATGAACGTCCACTTTTGACGACTGTTTGGGCTACCTAATGAACCCGAATTGGGTAATTCATATTTTTTAAAAATAGTCTTACATACCATGTATAACATATCCAAAAATCAGATTAATCTGAGTTATGAGAAATGCGTTAGAAAATCGCAAAGTGAGCTATTGAAAATTAGTATAAACCAAGTCCCACATCGACTAAATTGAGAACTTCACCATTTTCTAAACCTATAAATAGAAGGGCTTGGCCTTTGTTTCATTCACCAACAATAAGGCCTCCAATTTTGAGAAAGGCTTTGTTGTGGGAGAACTTTTTATAAAGATCTCCTTAGTTAAATTTTTAGGCGTGGAAGTGCGTATTCATCTGTGGAATTCGTATTTAGGGTATGTTTCTTATTTAATTTTTGTAATGTTATTATTTTTAATTGTTAGTTAAAGTTTGAATTTTGAAGTTTAGTTAGTGTTGTTAATAAACTAGTTAGTTTACTATGTTTATTTTGGCTTGGAATTGATTATGTAAATGAGTTATTTGTGATGACTTTTAATCTTTTGTGATGAATTTCATTAATTAATAATTATTAATGATATTAAAGTTATTTAATGATTATATTAAATAATTTAGTTTAAAATGATTTTAATATTATAAAAATCATTTTAAATGAAAATAAGGTATTTAAAAATATTTTAAGTTATAAAATATAACTTTTAATATTTAGATGATAATTTCATTAATAATTAAATATTAATGATATTAAGATAATATTAATGATATTTAGTTTATTTAATGATTAATATTAAATAAATAGTTTAAAATGGTTTTACTTATTTAAAACCATTTAAAGAGGATATTAAGGATTTAAAAATATTTTAAGTTATAATTAATGACTTTTAATATTTGGATAAATAGTACATTAATATTTAAATATTAATGGTAATTATTTGGGTAATATAAATGTTTAAAAATAGTTTGAGTTATTATAAATAACTTTTATATTTCAGTAATGGTTTCATTAATAGTTTAGTATTAATTAAACTATTAATGATAATGGAATTGTTTAATGTTTAAATCATTTAATTATGATTCCGATATTTGAAAGTTATAAATGGCCAAACTAGTGACTTGAGAACCCATTATGAAGTTCGAATTTGAAGAAGAACACCTATAGTATGATTATATCACTATAGGCCCTTTAGTGACAGATTTGAATTATTTTAAATTTTTCAATTTCCGAAATTGCGAAAATGATTAAAAATAAGATGTCTAATATTTACAAATGTTGAGGTATAGAATAAGAGTCTTAGACTCAAGATTTACCCGATAAAGTTTATCGATGACGCCCAACAAATGTTAGGACCTTATAAAAGAAAGAAAAAGACTATTAAAGAGCATAGATGAGATATTTGAAAAATGTATAAAAATATTTCAAGTACGTATAGGAACTAAAAGTATGATCACCGTGATTATGTGATTAGACTATGTCTCAATCGTAATAGATAAAGATTTATGTGTTATGATATATTGTTCTAATCGAACGAATGATCTGATTATTGATAGGTTGTGATAAAGAGATAAAACCCAAGTTGAGATTTGTAATCAGCGAATCAGGCAAGTATCCTACCTTTGCATTTTATTTATGCAATGGACATGAGTAAGAAGTTTCAGAATTATTCTATTCCTGTACAGATTATGTACGCTTTGATTATCAACATGTTAGCTCAGATATATATTATGTTAAGTTGATTTCTAAATGGTTATACAAGTGTCCCCACTTGGATAATCATGACATTTATTCACATGTTGATATACCTTTGTCAATTACCCGTATATATATGTTAAATTACATATTATTGTTGAGCAAGATTAAAACCTTCTGGGTTTGGAACCGTGCATGTATGAACATCCCTATATGGGAAGATTTTTTGCATGGCGGATAGAATGAGCGATGAATTTCGTTCAAGTTATGTAGTATTAATCAATACAGGGTACAACGGGGCTGATCACCCTCCGTGCCCGTAAGTTATGACGGTTTGAGGATAAAATTCCGCTAAACCTTCTCAAAAATGAAAAGAATGTTCATAGTATGTTTCTTAAACCCTATTCAATGGTAGAGCCAGAGCCAAATTTAAAGAATTTGAAAGAGAGTTGTTATGTGAATTTTTTATCAGTACAGATTACTTCACAACTTTTAATTCGTTGTAGAAGTGTTAAGTAAAAAGAATACTTATATTCTTTCTGCTTATATATAATTGCTATTACTTGCTGGGCACTTAAATGCTCATCATTGCTTAAATTAAATGTTTTCAGTTATGTATGAGCAACTTTGAAGGCTCAGTAACGAACAAAGGAAAAGGAAAAGTGATTGAATAAGTGTGTGTATTATGAGTTAATGGTTATAGTTGTATTGGTATCTATTCAAGTATTGTAAGGAATGTATTTGAAGGTCACGACTGGGAAGTAAACTTTGATGTATGTAAATTAAGTTCGAATGTATTATTATTTAGTATTATTCAATTTTAAAGAAATGGTATCGTGGAGAACCGAGTTCGGGTTTCAAGTACTGGATTTGGGGTAAATCACAGATTCTCGACGGCTGATGCCATCACATGGCTTCCATACTCAGGGGATCATTTGACCATCGGTTTTGAGTATGGAAACCCTACTGGAGTAGAGTATTTAATTTCCACCCGGAGATTTCCTCTCTTCACAGATGGAGGCTGGGAGCTCTATTTAGGAGAGCGTGCTATTAGGAGCACCATATGGGAGATTTGTATACCGATCTTGCCTCCTGTCAGGCGTCATTGGCCTGTATCACAGTCACCCGTCATAGATATTCCATTGTTGGTAGTTGACGGTTTTGATTTATCCGAGGGTCCATGTACTCAAGAGATATTCTAGCGTTGGTGGCTCCCTCGCACTATTGGGGCCCAGTCCCGTGCCACACAGTTTATGGGGGACATGGTTCCAGGATCTTTGATGATGACGGATTGGGTGGCTTGTGTCCGAGCTCCGACTCATCTGACCCAGATTGATAGTTTGACCCGACAGTTGGACCGAGCATTCGGGGCGAGAGATCCGCAGAGAAGCGAGTCATTTGTTCCTTCTAGCTCAGGTGCTGGCCCCTCGGACGACCCATTTGGTTTTGCCGGCGCAGATCCTCCTCTTTATAGGCCTGACATCCCTGTTGATAGAGATCCAGTGACTCAGGAGGAGTTACATCAGGTGGACAGGATTGAGGATGTGGACATCGAGACCCTGGTCTTCTTCTGATGTATATTCTCGTTATATCTTTTGATAGGCCTCTGTTAGATATTGGGTGGTTGTTCCCCATTCTCGCTATATCTTTTGATAGGCCTCTATTAGTAGTAGGGCATTTGTGCCCCATTTTCATGTATTTGTAGCTGTATAGAGCTGATGTATTAAATGATGATATATTTAGGAATGTATGCACCATTTTTCATTCCCTATATCATATTGCCATCGATTATCTGTTATGCATGTATCATGTTACGCATATGTATGTATATCTAGAGATATTCAAAGATTGACCTGGATGGTCTTATGACACCGCACATGAGATGTCATCTTGACGAGATTAGCCAGTATAGATCATACCCCACCGTCAGTGGTGGCATTAGGTATGCGATCGTGGTACGATAGCATGTCACCACCAGACAGGGGTGATTTGAGATCTATTCACGCAAAGATACCATGACCCTTTTGGCATTTTGAGTTCCCTGCAGGATTTGTAGGCGGGATGTTGGAGAGCATTGGCTACCGACAGGCGAGTATTCTATTTTGGCAACCATGAGTTGACTCTACCGGAGGAGTATGCACGTTTGACGACGCCGCCTTTAGCAGATCTTGCATGCACATGGCTTTGGGAGACATGAGTAGAGCGATTCATGACTCTCACGAGATTGAGGCGCAGAGTAATGAGGATGGTGACATCCGCCACGTGATCTCTCAAAGCATTTTCACGATATAATGATTTGGCGCGAGGATAGCTACTCACGACATTCCGGATTTCACCATGTCGAGGATCATTGGCATTTGGCGATTTGATGTCTTGATGCTATGTGTATCTTGTCATACGTGTATATGCCATGTATATGGATGAGATAGATATAGGAGTTATCATGGCCGTGAGAGCTCTCGGGAGGGTCGTACCATTGTACCTATGATCGCAGAGACCGATCAAGATCCTCATCTGCAAAGATACTTACACCGTTAGGCGTGTTTATCGGGAGTTCTATCATGTCAGTATGTGTGGTTTATGTCACACATACGACGATTAGTACCCTTAGATGGCATGGGTATTGCTTCTCCCATGATGTGGCTATGTCATACTCCTTTCAGCCATTGGAGTGTACAGATGCTCAGTCCTGGTCCGTATTTTTGGCAGATATCAGAGATCCATTTAGCATATTACTGTGCTCGGGGCTTTGCTCACCATACAACTTCATTACTCATGCTCCGGGCATGGATTTCCTCCCTCTGGCTGGCTTGAGGGGCTTTACCACTTATCACCCATTGGCCGTGATGTAGCAGTTTGACCAGTTCCAGGATTTCTATCCTTTTGAGGGGGCGATAGGTCAGTGTTCAGCTTCTCGATATCTCTCAGTAGAGGACCGATCCTGTGTGTATGCTTGCTGGGATCATCGCGAGATAGCTTCTTTTTCTGCCAGTCATCCCGGTTATTCTGTAGAGTATTCTGCATGGATGGAGACAGAGATTTTATCGGCTGCAGCAGTATCTGCAATACCAGATATTGAGTCAGACGATGTAGAGCCCATGGAGGACATTGATATCTACATCGAGGGAGAGCCCATGGCTTTGGGTTGTGATGATTTCTTAGGATTGTCCTAGTACCAAAGATTTTTTTGTGATTCAAAGACTTTTAAGACAAGATGCTTAGAGCAGAGTCTTCATCTGATGACCTTTGAGAGAGACCAGATTCGATCTATGATGTCTACTGCTCTTGATGTGAGGGACACTGCTCTATTGGAGAGAGACGAGGCATTAGATCGCAGAGATGCCCCTATTATTGAGCGGGATGAGGCTATATCAGCCAGAGATGCATCGATAGTTGATCAGGATAGTGCTATATCTGCCTGGGATGTGGCTGTCACAGATAGTACTATAGCGAGGTCCCTTACCACTGGTATGATCGCAGAGATGAGCGCTTATATTGATGAGCATATGGTCATCATGCAGATGGCTACAGATCTGTTGGGTCGTGTGGATATTCTCACCCAGGAGACTACAGCCTTACCTCCTTCATCTGAGAGGGACGCCATGTTGGTCTTGCTAGCTCGCATGTACCCTGACTCGTAGATGAGCTTTATATTCACCTGCACAGACTAGTTTAGCCCTTTTGTCATGTACAATTTACATTATATATATATCAAACAACATTATATATGACAGGGAAATATATTTTTGGATCACTTCCCTTTTAGATATGTCCTGCTATTTGCTTGATATTTTGCCTGCTGCTCCAGGGCTTGTGATTTTGATGTATTCTGAATTCCTCCTTGGTGGATGGACATTGAGTTATCTCTGGATAGTTCAGAATGGATCATCGATCTATGTATCCCTACCATCTTTGGTGTCTTGGGACTTGTTTTTGAATGGAAAATGTGGAGATGGGTGTGGCTTTCCTCTCTGAGATTAACCGCACCACAGATGGTCGCTATTACTTCTATTCAGGAGAAGCCTAGTTGATTCCACTTCTTATGGGTTGGTGTTGCTCTTCAAGGCATGACCGCAGCTTAGATGGTCGCCGAATCTCCTATTTAGGAGGAGTTCAGGTAATTCCATCCCTTTGGTCTGAAGCCGAATGAAATGTAGTGGATTGAAAGAGGATCCCAGTACCAGTTGACAATGGTTTGTGTTGTGGTAGGGGGTGAGACCGAACCATAAATGGCTACCTACGTACTCCTATTGAAGAGGAGATCAGGTCTGCGTAGTTCGAACCTGGTGTAAGAGGTTCAACGTTGTATATGGCTAACATGGTGTAGGAATGTTTTTGGTTGTTTTTGTTTTATGTAAGGGCAGAGAAGAAAAGCGTAATCCCATGTGCAGGTCAGAGTGCGGGGAGGAGAAAGTTTTAATCCTAGGTTGAGGATAAACTGTAGGTGAAAAGTTTGATCCTAGAAATGGGTAGCCAAACTATAAACGCAAGAGGTTCAATCCGCGGGGGGGATAACCTAAATTGTATGAGCGCGAAGGAGAAAGCCAGGCTACTGGCTTGAAGAGTACGTTTCCCTGAGGGGCAAAGTGTAGATAAGTTGTATGTGGTAAAGGGTTAAAGAACCGGAATGACTGGTGACCTGATGATTATGCATCAGGGTGTTTGCTAATTACTTCAGACATAATACCATTTCACAGTGTCTAAGTTGATGAGTTGTGGGAATTCATCGCCGTCCATCTCTTGTAATCTGAGAGCGCCTCCTGTCAACACTTCCTTAACAATAAACGGGCCTTCCCAATTAGGAGCGAATTTTCCTTCAGCCTGATCCTGGTTGTCAAGAATCTTTTTCAAAACCAAGTCATGTTGTTTGAACTGCCATAGCCGGACTTTTTTTGTTGTAGGATCAGGCGATCCTCTTTTATTATATAATGACCATGGAAGATAGTCGCGGTTCGCTTTTTCGCCTATTAGAGAGACAATTGGTGATACCTATCTTGTACCCATTGGTCTTCATCCAGCTGAGCGTCGATCAATACTCTGAGAGATTGTGGCGACCCCAAATCCGGATACTTGAAACCCGAACTCGGTTCTCCACGATACCATTTCTTTAAGCTGAATAATACTAAATAATAATAATAATATAATTCGAACTTAATTTACATACATCAAAGTTTACTTTCCTAGGTACGTGACCTTCAAAATACATTCCTTACAATACTTGACAATAGATTCCATTGTCTTACTAACTATAACCATTAACTCATAATAATTCTCATTCAACCACTTTTCTTTTCCCTTGTTCGTGCCTTGAGCCTTCAGGTCGATCGTAGGTAACTGAAAACATTTAGTTTAAGCAAGGATGAGCATTTGAGTGCCCAAAGCAAGTAATAACAATTATATATATAAGCTGAAAGAATATAAGTATTCTCTTTACATAACACTTCTACAACGAATCAATAGTTGTGAAGTAATCATCTTGATAAAAGATTCACATAACAACTCTCTTCCAAATTATTTAAATTTGGCTCGCTCTACCCATGAATAGGGTTTAAGAATCATACTATGAACATTCTTTTCATTTTCAAAAGGTTTAGCAGAAATCCATCCGCAAACCGCTTCTAAATTTTACGGTTGCACGGGAGGGTGATTAGCCCTGATTACAGACCATTGATCGATAATACTACATAACTTGAACGTAAATTCATCGCTCACCCTTTGTCCATGTAAAGCAGACGTAAAAATTTTCCCATTATCGGGATGTTCATACATGCGCTCGGGTTCCAAACCCAAGGTTTTAATCTTGATCAACAATAATATGTAATTCAACATATATGTATACGGGTAATTGAAAAAGTGTATCAACATGTGAATAAATGCCATGATTATCCAAGTGGGGACACTTGTATAACCATTTAGAAATCAATGAATGTAATATATATCCGAAGTTAATCAAAGCGTACATAATCATGATGGGAATAGAAAAGAATTTCAAACTTCTTACTCATGTCCATTGTAGACAAAGAAAATGCAAAGGTAGGATACTTCATCGATTTCATTGATTACAAATCTCAACTTAGGTTTTATCTCTTTATCACAACCTATCAATAATCGGATCATTCGCTCGATTAGAACAATATATCATAACACATAGTAATCGTCTATTACAACAAGACATAGTCTAATCACGTCATCACATAATCGCAAGTTGATCATACTTTTTAGTTCATATTCTATACTTGAAATATTTTATACATTTTTCAAATATCTCATCCATGCTCTTACTGAAGCCTTTTCTTTCTATTATAGGTTCGACATTTGTTTGCACAGACGACTTTTTTTATCGGGTAAATATCGAGTCTAAGACTCTTATCCTATACCTCAACATTTGTAAATATTTACATTTTAATCAATTTGAATTTTCCGTAAATTAAAAAATTTAAAATAATTCAAATCATCACCAAGGGCTTATAGTGATATAATCTGTTACTATGGGTGCTCTTCATCAAATCCTCGGACTTCATAATCGGTTCTCAAGTCATTTAGTTTGGTTATTTATAACTTTCAAACATCTAATCATAATTAAATGATTTAAACATCAAATAATTCTATTATCATTAATAATTAATTAATATTAAATTATTAATGAAACCATTGCAAAATATAAAAGTTATTTATAATAACTCAAACTATTTTTAAAACATTTATATTACCCTTTAAATGATTTTTAAAATAATTAAAATCATTTTTAAATAATCACCATTAATATATAAATATTAATGTACTATTCATCCAAATATTAAAAGTCATTAATTATAACTTAAAATATTTTTAAATCCTTAATATCCTCTTTAAATGATTTTTAAATAAATAAAACCATTTTTAAACTATTTATTTAATATAAATATTTTAAATAAACTTAATATCACAAATCATTAACTAAATATCATTAATATATAATTATTAATGAAATTATCTTCTAAATATTAAAAGTTATATTTTATAACTCAAAATATCTATAAATACTTTATTTTCATTTAAAATGATTTTTAAAATATTAAAATCATTTTAAAACTAATTATTTAATATAATCAATAAATAACTTTAATATCATTAATATATAATTAATTAATAAAATTCATCATTTAAATATTAAAAGTCATCACAAATAACTTGAAATATTTTCTTATACCATAATATAATTTTCATGATTTTTCATGAATTAAAACTATATTTTTAAATCATTTATTTAATATTATAATTAAATAAATAAATACCTTTTATATTCCAAAAAATATTAAATATATACTCAAAATAATTAAATAATATTTTTGAAATTTAAAATAATTTTTTTAGAATTTAATAAGTACTTTTAATAATTAAAATCTAATTTTTCTATTTTTTTAAATCATTTTCGGAAATTACAGAAAATAAAATAAATAAAATCCGTCGCTAAAGGCTATAGCGACAGACAACCGTCGCTATAGGTGTTCTTCATCTTAAGAACACTGTCAGAGACAGTTCAAGAGGGCTACTTTGATCATGAATAACGTTTTGGTCTTAATGAATCTGGGAAATCTATGAATTGGGTCTTGTAAAGGAAATACCAGACTACAATTACCAACAATCATAACCTCTAAAAAACATCAGATCTGGGAGAAATCGTACCTCAAAGTAGAAGCTATCGAGTCGTTTTCTTCGTGAAGAACAGTTCGTGATGCCTACTTTGGACCTCTATAACTTGATGATCGTAAAATTTTTACGTGATCTATCAATTCCAGTGTGTAGACAACATGTAGTAATACAACTTCAACACTTAACATCATCATAACAACAATAAATCAAGCATCTAAAGTATGGTCAAACCTTGTAATAAAAATCAACACTTAGAAAATTCGGCCGCCTGCAATTTTCTCGGTCAATCTTAAGCCAACCCAATTGACCTTAAATAACTCTTAATCCATAATATATATGGACTGATTCGTTTTGGAGGTTAAATAACACATAACAAGATACACATAACAACCTTTAGAACACAAAACACATTAAAGATAACCGAGATATAAGGTCGACATTTTCCAAAATAATATTTTTCGGACACTTAGAATATTTTCTGGTTTTGAAGAGCAGTAGGTCAATGCTTGGTCAACCCACTTTCACCGCTTATAAACCCGATCTACAATAGATATGAACTTGATTCCTTTTGAGATTAAAGACCACATATCGTGATACCTATAACATCTTTTAAACAACAAAAATCGTGATTGAACAAAGAGTTATAGCCTCGACATTTGGTGAAAAATAATGTAATTTGGTTTTTCCAACTTGTTTAAATCTTCAAATTGCGTGCACTTTGATGTTATGGGTCGTGTTTTTACAACCTGAACATTAATAGACTCCTATTACACTACTTTAAACAATCAATTGCATCAATTAACATCGAATCAAGGATTTCAAAATTAGAGAATTTCATACCTTTTCTAGCTTCGATTTTTGATTTTTTGGCTTTGATGCTTTTCGATTTGTTGTTTGTGATGGTTGGGATTTGTTTAGGGACCTGATATGCTAGATAATTTTCATTGGCTAGAGGTTGAGAGAGTGTAGGATGAGACTTTGGAAAATTTTAGTGTGCAAAATAATGTTAACTTTCCAATCTATTTATAAGCCAAATTAATTGCCTTGGATGCTAAATTTGGATGATTCCATTGTTTGATAGCTAATAACATGGTAGGGTAAGCATGTTGGGCATTTTTGTTACAAGATTCCATCAACAATGTAAGTAATAATACACTAATAAACCAAAAAGGGCATTTTGGTCATTTCACATATAATTTCAAGGGCATTTTTTTGTACATAGCAATTAAATGTAGTATTTAATCACTAGATGGAAATTCTTATCATTTACCAATTAAATCACTAGATGGTAATTCTTATCATTTACCAATTAATTCTATCCTTTGGTAAATTAAAACTTTTATACATTAACATCGTAATTAAACCCGATAATTTTAAATTAGGGTTTTCTATAGAAAATTAGGATTTTCTAATTAGGGTTTCTTAACGCCATCAATTAGGGTTTCTAATTGACCATTAGGTTCTCTAATTATCGTGTATGTTCTAACACAAATCGTTATTACGCCTCTAACTTCAACCGATTAGGGTTGTAATAATTAGGGTTTGTCTAATTATCGACATACAACGATAATTAGGGTTTTCTAATTACCGACATCTTATACACATTAACCTTCATATACATCACTACTACTCACCATATCTCAGAATCGAGTTTAATAATTAGGGTTTCACAATAGGTAATATGCTATGACCTAATTATCGTCATTCATTCAATATTATCTGTCTCAAGACATACACGAAGACATAATTATTGTATCAGAAAATCATTATAACAATAATATAATATTATTATTCTCATCTCTTGATCACAATCCCAATTCGAGGTTTGGATCTCATATCCGACTTCTCTTTCTTACACAAAGATCAATAATCAAGTTAAAATAATTAACTTAAATATTCTCAACAAATCATATAATAAAATATTTATTATATAATTCTAATTATCACTTCATATATTATTTCCAATCATGTTATCATGGAAAATAATTAATAAAAATATTTCATTTGTAAATTAATTACCATAAAATATAATTTGTAGTAATTAATAATTCCAAAATTATTTCTAATTTTTAAAGAAATAAATATATTCGTATTTATCGCTCACTTATTCTCGTCATTAAATAAAAAAAAAATTATACTTAAATTTTCTTATTTATTTTATTTATGAAATCTCGGGTTATTACATTCACCTCCTTTATAAGGATTCCGCCCCTAATCACCGCTTTAAAAACTCATATGCAGAAGGGTACATAGCATATAATCATTGTACGTAGATCTCGATCATACTTGATCGAACTGATCTTTAACTATTCTCCATAACGCTTGTCTATCTGATAAACAGAAATTTGATTTCTAAAAGAACTCAAATTCCTTCCTCAAAATTTCTTTAATAAAGTAATCTACTATATGTATATATATAGGAAAATCATATAAGACACATAAGTTATTCAAATAACACCTGGAGTTCTGTTTCCAGCTGCCACCGTATCCTGGACCGTCATGTTGTAGACCCTCGCAGTTGGGTTGTTTGTTGAAATTGGTTTCGTTGTCGCTTTATATCTTCTTCATCATTTCTCGATTCGCATTCCTTATCTCACTTCTCCTTCTTGAATAATCTTTCACCTTATACTCCATTGATTCACAAATAAAACATTCTTTATACATTCTTGAATTGGGACAATTGGAAGAGATATGTCTCTTTGCCCACAAACTTTCTCTTTATCTCATTTCCCTTTATCGATAGGTGATAAAAGTTATATTTTGCCCTTTTCGTTATCCTAACTATCATAAACGCTTCTCTCGAGTCACTTAATCCTCTATACCCTAGAAATAGGATTGCTTTAAAGTCTTTGGCGCTCGACGCTCGATTATCCGTTGATCTTCCGCAATTTGGTTTTCGCTTTTTCGATCTCGGTGACATAATCATAAATTATTCTTCATTTCCTTACATTCTAAGCCTCATCGATTATCGTTAGGACATATAACACAAATTTCTACTCAAATAATCATGTAATCAAAATATTGGATTTGAAACTTGGTTTACTATATTAACCAATATTCAGATAAATATCTCCTTACTTTTTTATAACAACTTACTTCATTAATCCAACTTGTGACACTCATGGTACTTCCAACCATAGCACCTCACATTAATAGAACTTAACATACCATAGCACATATTGCTTTTAAACATCATTTATCCCTTTGTGACTACAACATTGGGATTTTAAATCTTGACCAACATAAAAGTTGAAAATAGTTCATTACTTATCACACATATTACATAACATAACCCATACTACTTATCTACCAAGCCTTTCTTCTCTGGACATTCATTCGCTTCGATGTCCTTCCATTCCACAATTAAAACATCCACCTTTCTTATAGTTGGGGCAACGAGGAGAGGTATGTCCTCACACAATATAAATATAACATATCTTCTTCCCTTTCTTCTTATCGGGTTTTCCTAAGTCGGGATCTTCTACCTTTATTTTTTCCCTTACCCTCCGGAGCTGAACACGATGTGTTGCTTGAGGCTCCCATCTGGTCAATTTGGATTTTGAGCTTATCTTGCTCTTCCATTGTTTCTTTTAATGCTTTTCGCAGTTGAATATTAAGCAACTTTTCTATCTCCCACAACCTTTCTAGTGAAGAAACCTTGTTCTCCAGATCCTGCACCTCTGTTGATGCTTGAGCAGCTTCAACTTTAGTGTCTGAATCACTATTTGTCGAATCCACCATTTCTGGATCTGATACTACGTTTTCCACTATAGCCACCTCGTCTGATTTGGGTTCCTGGTGAGCTTCTATTTCAGCTGTTGGCCTTGATATTAGCTTGGGGGTATGGATCTGATCCTTCTTATTCCACATATCTTTTCCACCAGACATCTACATACATAAGTTACCCTGATTAGCATGTAGTATATATACACAACAATCAAGAGTTTTATATACGTTGTCTCTTATTTTGTTTGACGATAAATTTATTCAATTCTCATCAACGCCTATCTCTCTGCTTAGAAAGCAAATCCATCCACTCTACATCGAATCGTATGAAAGGCGATGTCAAAGCCTACCCAAGGTATATATCCCGGTGTCTTTGGCTTTATCTCAATCCTTCAACCGCCCCTATCTCAGATCTCCTCTGCTCCAACCTCCTCAGAATTCCTGTTAACTCCATCTGTTCGGTGAGCAGGCGTCCCTCTATCGCCGTTCAAATCCTGGAGAGTACGATTACGTGCGGCTCCGCCAAATTTCTAACCTTTAAGTCGCTGTTCCTAACTATCAAATCTCTTATCATCTCACCGTCTCTGGTACTCCTCGCTAGAGTCCATCGCCTCTTAGGTCAAGGAATTACTATTTTGACTTTCGTCATCCATCCTATGACCACAATAAACGAGACAACATCATTATGAAATAAAATATATTCATCATTACAATGAAGTAATATTTTATTTAGTACCACTAAAACTCATGAATCTCTTCAACTCATCATATCCTATAACTTCTCGCCGAGTACTTCGTCTCTGGTTCAATTGAATATTTATCTTAACTTTTGTCCTCCATTCTACTAAGGTTATAACCTAGGTTTCGCATTCCTAACGTTTATAACCTATGACTTTGATACCAACCTCGTATGCGACCCCTAAATCCGGATACTTGAAACCCGAACTCGGTTCTCCACGATACCATTTCTTTAAGCTGAATAATACTAAATAATAATAATAATATAATTCGAACTTAATTTACATACATCAAAGTTTACTTTCCCAGGTACGTGACCTTCAAAATACATTCCTTACAATACCTGACAATAGATTCCATTGTCTTACTAACTATAACCATTAACTCATACTAATTCTCATTCGAACAGCTTTTCTTTTCCCTTGTTCGTGCCTGAGCCTTCAGGTCGATCGTAGGTAACTGAAAACATTTAGTTTAAGCAAGGATGAGCATTTGAGTGCCCAGCAAGTAATAACAATTATATATATAAGCTGAAAGAATATAAGTATTCTCTTTACATAACACTTCTACAACCGAATCAATAGTTGTGAAGTAATCGTATTGATAAAAGATTCACATAACAACTCTCTTCCAAATTATTTAAATTTGGCTCTGGCTCTACCCATGAATAGGGTTTAAGAATTATACTATGAACATTCTTTTCATTTTCAAAAGGTTTAGCAGAAATCCATCCATAAACCGCTTCTAGCTTACTTTGCACGGAGGGTGATCAAATTTCATTGTACCTGTGACGATCAATACTACATAACTTGAACGAAATTCATCGCTTTCACCCTTTGTCCGTAGAAGAAGTATAAAAATTTTCCCATTATCGGGATGTTCATACATGCTCGGTTCCAAACCCAAGGTTTTTAATCTTGCTCAACAATAATATGTAATTCAACATATATGTATACGGGTAATTGAAAAAGTGTATCAACATGTGAATAAATGCCATGATTATCCAAGTGGGGACACTTGTATAACCATTTAGAAATCAATGAACAGAATATATATCTAAGCTAACATGCAAAGCGTACATAATCTATACAGGAATAGAAAAGAATTCTGAAACTTCTTACTCATGTCCATTGCATAAAGAAAATGCAAAGGTAGGATACTTACTTCGATTTTTCGATTACAAATCTCAACTTAGGTTTTATCTCTTTATCACAACCTATCAATAATCGGATCATTCGCTCGATTAGAATAATATATCATAACACATAGTAATCGTTTATTACAACAAGACATAGTCTAATCACGTCATCACATAATCGCGTTGATCATACTTTTAGTTCATATTCTATACTTGAAATATTTTATACATTTTCAAATATCTCATCCATGCTCTTATGCTTTTTTCTTTCTATTATAGGTCGACATTTGTCACAGATCGACGACTTTATCGGGTAAATACTGAGTCTAAGACTCTTATCCTATACCTCAACATTTGTAAATATTTATATTTTAATCAATTTCAATTTTCCGTAAATTAAAAAATTTAAAATAATTCAAATCATCACTCAAGGGCTTATAGTGATATAAATCATTACTTATATGGGTGCTCTTCATCAAATCTCGACTTCATAATCGGTTCTCAAGTCAACTAGTTTGGCCATTATAACTTTCAAAACATCTAATCATAATTAAATGATTTAAACATCAAACAATTCTATTATCATTAATAATTAATTAATATTAAATTATTAATGAAACCATTGCTAAAATATAAAAGTTATTTATAATAACTCAAACTATTTTTAAAACATTTATATTACCCTTAAATGATTTTTAAAATAATTAAAATCATTTTAAATAATCACCATTAATATATAAATATTAATGTACTATTCATCCAAATATTAAAAGTCATTAATTATAACTTAAAATATTTTTAAATCCTTAATATCCTCTTTAAATGATTTTTAAATAAATAAAACCATTTTTAAACTATTTATTTAATATAAATATTTTAAATAAACTTAATATCACAAATCATTAACTAAATATCATTAATATATAATTATTAATGAAATTATCTTCTAAATATTAAAAGTTATATTTTATAACTCAAAATATCTATAAATACTTTATTTTCATTTAAAATGATTTTAAAATATTAAAATCATTTTAAAACTAATTATTTAATATAATCAATAAATAACTTTAATATCATTAATATATAATTAATTAATAAAATTCATCATTTAAATATTAAAAGTCATCACAAATAACTTGAAATATTTTCTTATACCATAATATAATTTTTCATGATTTTTCATGAATTAAAACTATTTTTAAATCATTTATTTAATATTATAATTAAATAAATAAATACCTTTTATATTCCAAAATATTAAATATATACTCAAAATAATTAAATAATATTTTTTGAAATTTAAAATAATTTTTTAGAATTTAATAAGTACTTTTAATAATTAAAATCTAATTTTTCTATTTTTTAAATCATTTTCTAAATTACGTAAAATAAAATAAATAAAATCCGTCGCTAAAGGCTATAGCGATGCATAAACCGTCGCTATAGGTGTTCTTCATCTTAAGAACACCATCGAGACAGATTCAAGAGGGCTACTTTGATCATGAATAACGTTTTGGTCTTAATGAATCTGGGAAATCTATGAATTGGGTCTTGTAAAGGAAATACTGCGGACTACAATTACCAACAATCATAACTCTAAAAACATCGATCTGGGAGAATCGTGACTCAAAGTAGTTGCCGAGTCGTTTCTTCGTGAAGAAATGCGATTCAGTGATGCCTACTTTGACCTCTATAACTTGATGATCGTAAAAATTTTACGTGATCTATCAATTCCAGTGTGTAGACAACATGTAGTAATACAACTTCAACACTTAACATCATCATAACAACAATAAATCAAGCATCTAAAGTATGGTCAAACCTTGTAATAAAATCAACACTTAGAAAATTCCAGTCGCTTGAATTTTCCGGTCAATGCCGGTCAACCCAGTTTGACCTTAAATAACTCTTAATCCATAATATATATGGACCTGATTCGTTTTGGAGGTTAAATAACACATAACAAGATACACATAACAACCTTTAGAACACAAAACACATTAAAGATAACCGAGATATAAGGCCTGACATTTTCCAAAATAATATTTTACGGACACTTAGAATATTTTCTCTGGTTTGAAGAAGCAATGGTCAATGGCACAACCCACTTTGACCGCTTATAAATCCCGATCTACAATAGATATGAACTTGATTCCTTTTGGAGATTAAAGACCACATATCAGGATACCTATAACATCTTTTAAACAACAAAAATCGTGATTGAACAAAGAGTTATAGCCTCTGACATTTGGTGAAAAATAACAGAATTTGGTTTTTTCCAACTTGTTTAAATCTTCAAATTCGTGCACTTTGATGTTATGGGTCTGTGTTTTTACAACCTGTAACATTAATAGACTCTATTACACTACTTTAAACAATCAATTGCATCAATTAACATCGAATCAAGGATTTCAAAATTAGAGAATTTCATACCTTTTCTAGCTTCGATTTTTGATTTTTTTGGCTTTGATGCTTCTGATTTGTTGTTTGTGATGGTTGGGATTTGTTTAGGGACTGATATGCTAGATAATTTCGCTGGCTAGAGGTTGAGAGAGTGTAGGATGAGACTTTGGAAAATTTTTAGTGTGCAAAATAATGTTAACTTTCCAATCTATTTATAAGCCAAATTAATTGCCTTGGATGCTAAATTTGGATGATTCCATTGTTTGATAGCTAATAACATGGTAGGGTAAGCATGTTGGGCATTTTTGTTACAAGATTCCATCAACAATGTAAGTAATAATACACTAATAAACCAAAAAGGGCATTTTGGTCATTTCACATATAATTTCAAGGGCATTTTTTTGTACATAGCAATTAAATGTAGTATTTAATCACTAGATGGAAATTCTTATCATTTACCAATTAAATCACTAGATGGTAATTCTTATCATTTACCAATTAATTCTATCCTTTGGTAAATTAAAACTTTTATACATTAACATCGTAATTAAACCCGATAATTTTAAATTAGGGTTTTCTATAGAAAATTAGGATTTTCTAATTAGGGTTTCTTAACGCCATCAATTAGGGTTTCTAATTGACCATTGTGGTTCTCTAATTATCTGTATGTTCTAACACGATTAGTTACGGCCTCTAACTTCAACCGATTAGGTTGTAATAATTTGGGTTTGTCCTAATTATCGACATACACAAAGTAATTAGGGTTTTCTTCTAATTACCGACATCTTATACACAAGAACCTTCATATACTGTGATAAATACTACTCACCATATCTCGTGAATCGAAGTTTAATAATTAGGGTTTCACAAATAGGTAATATGCTTATGACCTAATTGATCGTCATTGCTCAATATTATCTCGTCTCAAGACATACACACGATACATAATTATTGTAATCAGTAAAATCATTATAACAATAATATAATATTATTATTCTCATCTCTTGATCACAATCCCAATTCGTGGTTTGGATCTCATATCGACTTTCTTTCTTACACAAAGATCAATAATCAAGTTAAAATAATTAACTTAAATATTCTCGAACAAATCATATAATAAAATATTTATTATATAATTCTAATTATCACTTCATATATTATTTCCAATCATGTTATCATGGAAAATAATTAATAAAAATATTTCATTTACGTAAATTAATTACCATAAAATATAATTTGTAGTAATTAATAATTCCAAAATTATTTCTAATTTTTAAAGAAATAAATATATTCGTATTTATCGTTTCACTTATTCTCGTCATTAAATAAAAAAAATTATAATTAAATTTTCTTATTTATTTTATTTATGAAATCTAAGTTATTACATTCACCTCCTTATAAGGATTCCGCCCCTAATCACCGCTTTAAAAACTCATATGTAGAAGGGTACATAGCATATAATCATCAGACGTAGATCTCGATCATACTTGATCGAACTGATCTTTAACTATTCTCCATAACGCTTGTCTATCTGATAAACAGAAATTTGATTTCTAAAAGAACTCAAATTCCTTCCTCAAAATTTCTTTAATAAAGTAATCTACTATATGTATATATATAGGAAAATCATATAAGACACATAAGTTATTCAAATAACACCTGGAGTTCTGTTTCCAGCTGCCACCGTATCCTGGACCGTCATGTTGTAGACCCTCGCAGTTGGGTTGTTTGTTGAAATTGGTTTCGTTGTCGCTTTATATCTTCATTGTCATTTTTCGATTCGCATTCCTTATCTCACTTCTCCTTCTTGAATAATCTTTCACCTTATACTCCATTGATTCACAAATAAAACATTCGCTATACATTCTTGAATTGGGACAATTGGAAGAGATATGTCTCTTTGCCCACAAACTTTCTTTATCTCATTTCCTTTTATCGTATAGGTGATAAAAGTTATATTTTGCCCTTTTCGTTATCCTAACTATCATAAACGCTTCTCATCGAGTCACTTAATCCTCTATACCCTAGAAATAGGATTGCTTTAAAGTCTTTGGCGCTCGACGCTCGATTATCCGGGTTGATCTTCCGCGGGTGGTTTTCGTTTGCGTCTCATTGACATAATCATAAATTATTCTTCATTTCCTTACATTCTAAGCCTCATCGTATAACGCTCGATATATAACACAAATTTTCTACTCAAATAATCATGTAATCAAAATATTGGATTTGAAACTTGGTTTACTATATTAACCAATATTCGAGATAAATATCTCGCTACTTTTATAACAACTTACTTCATTAATCCAACTTGTGACACTCATGGTACTTCCAACCATAGCACCTCACATTAATAGAACTTAACATACCATAGCACATATTGCTTTAAACATCACTATCCCTTTGTGACTACAACAAATGGATTTTAAATCTTGACCAACATAAAAGTTGAAAATAGTTCATTACTTATCACACATATTACATAACATAACCCATACTACTTATCTACCAAGCCTTTCTTCCTCGGACATTCATTAGCTCGATGTCCTTCCATTCCACAATTAAAACATCCACCTTTCTTATAGTTAGCAACGAGGAGAGGTATGTCCTCACAAAACGCAAATATAACATATCTTCTTCCCTTTCTTCTTATCGTGTTTTCCTAAGTCGATCTTCTACCTTTATTTTTTTCCTTACCTCTTGAGTCGAACACGATGTGTTGCTTGAGGCTCCCATCTGGTCAATTTGGATTTTGAGCTTATCTTGCTCTTCCATTGTTTCTTTTAATGCTTTTCGCAGCTTGAATATTAAGCAACTTTTCTATCTCCCACAACCTTTCTAGTGAAGAAACCTTGTTCTCCGGATCCTCGCACCTCTGTTGATGCTTGAGCGCCTTCAACTTTAGTGTCTCGAATCACTATTTGTCGAATCCACCATTTTCGGATCCGATACTACGCTTTCCACTATAGCCACCTCGTCGATTTGGGTTCTCGTGAGCTTCTATTTCAGCTGTTGGCCTTGATATTAGCTTGGGGGTATGGATCTGATCCTTCTTATTCCACATATCTTTTCCACCAGACATCTACATACATAAGTTACCCTGATTAGCATGTAGTATATATACACAACAATCAAGAGTTTTATATACGTTGTCTCTTATTTTGTTTGACGATAAATTTATTCAATTCTCATCAACGCCTATCTCTCTCCGCCAAAGGCGCTCCATCCACTCTACATCGAATCGTGATGAATATGGATGTCTAAAGCCTACTCAAGGTATATATCCCGTGTCTTTGGCTTTTATCTCAACCTTCAATCGTCCTATCTCAGATCTCCCTCTCGCTCCAACCTCCTCAGAACTCCTGTTAACTCCATCTCGTGTTCTATGAGCAGGCGCCCTTGTATCATTGTTCCAACCGAGAGTACGATTTCGTGCCTCACCGCCAAATTTCTAACCTTTAAGTCGCCGTTCCTAACTATCAAATCTCTTATCATCTCACCGTTCTGTGTACTCCTCGCTAGAGTCCATCGTCTCTTAGGTCAAGGAATTACTATTTTGACTTTCGTCATCCATCCTATGACCACAATAAACGAGACAACATCATTACTGAAATAAAATATATTCATCATTACAATGAAGTAATATTTTATTTAGTACCACTAAAACTCGATGAATCTCTTCAACTCATCATATCCTATAACTTCTCGCCAGAGTACTTCGTCTCCTGGTTCACTGAATATTTATCTTAACTTTCGTCCTCCATTCTACTAAGGTTATAACCTAGGTTTCGCATTCCTAACGCTTATAACCTCATGCCTTTGATACCAACTCGTATGCACCCCAAATCCAGGATACTTGAAAACCCAACTCGGTTCTCCACGATACCATTTCTTTTTTTAATAATACTAAATAATAATAATAATATAATTCGAACTTAATTTACATACATCAAAGTTTACTTTCCTAGGTACGTGACCTTCAAAATACATTCATTACAATACTTGACAATAGATTCCATTGTCTTACTAACTATAACCATTAACTCATAATAATTCTCATTCTAATGCCTTTTCTTTTCCTTGTTCGCGCCTCGAGCCTTCGTGTCGATCGTAGGTAATCAAAACATTTAGTTTAAGCAAGGATGAGCATTTGAGTGCCCAAAGAAGTAATAACAATTATATATATAAGTTTGAAAGAATATAAGTATTCTCTTTACATAACACTTCTATTAACGTAATCAATAGTTGTGAAGTAATCTGACTTGATAAAAGATTCACATAACAACTCTCTTCCAAATTATTTAAATTTGGCTCGCTCTACCCATGAATAGGGTTTAAGAATTATACTATGAACATTCTTTTCATTTTCAAAAGGTTTAGCAGTAGAATCCATCCAAGAAACCGCTTCTAGCTAATTACGGCACGGAGGGTGATCACCTCATTGTACCTCAGATTGATCAATACTACATAACTTGAACGAAATTCATCGCTCACCCTTTGTCCGTCAGAGCGCATAAAAATTTTCCCATTATCTGGATGTTCATACATGCCCGGGTTCCAAACCCAAGGTTTTAATCTTGCTTTCAACAATAATATGTAATTCAACATATATGTATACGGGTAATTGAAAAGTGTATCAACATGTGAATAATGCTATGATTATCCAAGTGGGGACACTTCAGTATAACCATTTAGAAATCAATGAATGTAATATATATCTAAGCTAACATGCAAAGCGTATATAATCTATACTGCAGTGAATAGAAAAGAATTCTCAAACTTCTTACTCATGTCCATTGACAAAGAAAATGCAAAGGTAGGATACTTGCCGATTTGGTTGATTACAAATCTCAACTTAGGTTTTATCTCTTTATCACAACCTATCAATAATCGATCATTCGCTCGATTAGAATAATATATCATAACACATAAGATCGCCTATTACAACAAGACATAGTCTAATCACGCCATCACATAATCGCAGGTGATCATACTTTTAGTTCATATTCTATACTTGAAATATTTTATACATTTTTCAAATATCTCATCCATGCTCTTACTGAAGCCTTTTCTTTCTATTATAGGGTCCTCGACATTTGCTTTGCCAGTATCGACAAATTTTTTTTATTTGCAAATAATTTGAGTCTAAGACTCTTATCCTATACCTCAACATTTGTAAATATCGACATTTTAATCAATTTTGAATTTTCCGTAAATTAAAAAATTTAAAATAATTCAAATCACACCAAGGGCTTATAGTGATATAATCGTTACTATGGGTGCTCTTCATCATCAAACTCGACTTCATAATCGGTTCTCAAGTCACCTAGTTTGGCCATTTATAACTTTCAAACATCTAATCATAATTAAATGATTTAAACATCAAATAATTCTATTATCATTAATAATTAATTAATATTAAATTATTAATGAAACCATTGCCAAAATATAAAAGTTATTTATAATAACTCAAACTATTTTTAAAACATTTATATTACCCTTTAAATGATTTTTAAAATAATTAAAATCATTTTTAAATAATCACCATTAATATATAAATATTAATGTACTATTCATCCAAATATTAAAAGTCATTAATTATAACTTAAAATATTTTTAAATCCTTAATATCCTCTTTAAATGATTTTTAAATAAATAAAACCATTTTAAACTATTTATTTAATATAAATATTTTAAATAAACTTAATATCACAAATCATTAACTAAATATCATTAATATATAATTATTAATGAAATTATCTTCTAAATATTAAAAGTTATATTTTATAACTCAAAATATCTATAAATACTTTATTTTCATTTAAAATGATTTTAAAATATTAAAATCATTTTAAAACTAATTATTTAATATAATCAATAAATAACTTTAATATCATTAATATATAATTAATTAATAAAATTCATCACTTAAATATTAAAAGTCATCACAAATAACTTGAAATATTTTCTTATACCATAATATAATTTTTCATGATTTTTCATGAATTAAAACTATTTTTTAAATCATTTATTTAATATTATAATTAAATAAATAAATACCTTTTATATTCCAAAATATTAAATATATACTCAAAATAATTAAATAATATTTTTTGAAATTTAAAATAATTTTTTTAGAATTTAATAAGTACTTTTAATAATTAAAATCTAATTTTTCTATTTTTTTAAATCATTTTTCTAAATTACGTAAAATAAAATAAATAAAATCCGTCAGCTTAAAGGCTATATAATGATGCATAACCGTCGCTATAGGTGTTCTTCATCTTAAGAACACCGCTCGAGACATTCAAGAGGGCTACTTTTGATCATGAATAACGTTTTGGTCTTAATGAAACTGGAAATCTATGAATTGGGTCTTGTAAAGGAAATACCTGTACTCACAATTACCAACAATCATAACCTCTAAAAACATCGATCCGAGAATCGTACCTCAAAGTAGTTCACGAGTCGTTTCTTCGTGAAGAACGATTCGTGATGCCTACTTTGACCTCTATAACTTGATGATCGTAAAATTTTTACGTGATCTATCAATTCCAGTGTGTAGACAACATGTAGTAATACAACTTCAACACTTAACATCATCATAACAACAATAAATCAAGCATCTAAAGTATGGTCAAACCTTGTAATAAAAATCAACACTTAGAAAATTTCTCGGGTCGCCAATTTTCCGGTCAATGCTTAAACAACCCAGTTTGACCTTAAATAACTCTTAATCCATAATATATATGGACCTGATTCGTTTTGGAGGTTAAATAACACATAACAAGATACACATAACAACCTTTAGAACACAAAACACATTAAAGATAACCGAGATATAAGGCCTGACATTTTCCAAAATAATATTTTCTGGACACTTAGAATATTTTTCTGGTTTCAACATAAATGGCCAATGCTTTGGCCAACCCACTTTGACCGCTTATAAATCCCGATCTACAATAGATATGAACTTGATTCCTTTTGAGATTAAAGACCACATATCGTGGATACCTATAACATCTTTTAAACAACAAAAATCGTGATTGAACAAAGAGTTATAGCCCTCGACATTTGGTGAAAAATAATGTAATTTGGTTTTTCCAACTTGTTTAAATCTTCAAATTCGTGCACTTTGATGTTATGGGTCCGTGTTTTTACAACCTGTAACATTAATAGATTCTATTACACTACTTTTAAACAATCAATTGCATCAATTAACATCGAATCGAAGGATTTCAAAATTAGAGAATTTCATACCTTTTCTAGCTTCGATTTTTGATTTTTTTGGCTTTGATGCTTCTGATTTGTTGTTTGTGATGGTTGGGATTTGTTTAGGGACTGATATGCTAGATAATTTCGTTGGCTAGAGGTTGAGAGAGTGTAGGATGAGACTTTGGAAAATTTTAGTGTGCAAAATAATGTTAACTTTCCAATCTATTTATAAGCCAAATTAATTGCCTTGGATGCTAAATTTGGATGATTCCATTGTTTGATAGCTAATAACATGGTAGGGTAAGCATGTTGGGCATTTTTGTTACAAGATTCCATCAACAATGTAAGTAATAATACACTAATAAACCAAAAAGGGCATTTTGGTCATTTCACATATAATTTCAAGGGCATTTTTTTGTACATAGCAATTAAATGTAGTATTTAATCACTAGATGGAAATTCTTATCATTTACCAATTAAATCACTAGATGGTAATTCTTATCATTTACCAATTAATTCTATCCTTTGGTAAATTAAAACTTTTATACATTAACATCGTAATTAAACCCGATAATTTTAAATTAGGGTTTTCTATAGAAAATTAGGATTTTCTAATTAGGGTTTCTTAACGCCATCAATTAGGGTTTCTAATTGACCATTAGGGTTCTCTAATTATCTGTGTATGTTCTAACATAATGTTATTGGCCTCTAACTTCAACCGATTAGGGTTGTAATAATTAGGGTTTGTCCTAATTATCGACATACAACAAGTAATTAGGTTTTCTTCTAATTACCTGAGCATCTTATACACAAAGTAACCTTCATATACATTACTACTACTCTACCATATCTCAGAATCGAGTTTAATAATTAGGGTTTCACAAATAGGTAATATGCTATGACCTAATTGATCATTATTGCTCAATATTATCTCGTCTGCACATACACGAGACATAATTATTAGATCAGTAAAATCATTATAACAATAATATAATATTATTATTCTCATCTCTTGATCACAATCCCAATTCGTGGTTTGGATCTCATATCGACTTCTCTTTCTTACACAAAGATCAATAATCAAGTTAAAATAATTAACTTAAATATTCTCGAACAAATCATATAATAAAATATTTATTATATAATTCTAATTATCACTTCATATATTATTTCCAATCATGTTATCATGGAAAATAATTAATAAAAATATTTCATTTCTGTAAATTAATTACCATAAAATATAATTTGTAGTAATTAATAATTCCAAAATTATTTCTAATTTTAAAGAAATAAATATATTCGTATTTATCGCTCACTTATTCTCGCCATTAAAAAAAAAAATTATATACATAAATTTTCTTATTTATTTTATTTAGGAAATCTCGGGTTATTACAGTAGATTCCATCTCAACTTCTATAGGACCTTTGCGCCCATCCCATAGGTTAAAGCGTAGGTGGTTGCCCCAGTTGAAGTCTTGCGATAGAGGTTCAGAGGCTAACAGAGAGTCGAGGCAATAGGTCGTGCCAATCTTTGTGGTTGGGTATCATCTTTTGCATAATCTTCTTGATATTTTTGTTAACCGCTTTCAACAAAGACCGCTCATCTTCTTGGACGATAGATGACATGAGTTAAGATGTTTGATGTGGAATTTATCGCATAATTCCTCCATCATTTTGTTGTTGAGGTTTTTGGCATTGTTCTCGACACAATCACCACGGTTGTCCATATCGACAAACGACATTGTTTTCGATGAAAGCAATGATGACTTCTTTAGTGACCTCGGGAAGGAGGTCGCTTCTACCCACTTGTTGAAGTAGTCGATCATGGTGAAGACAAATTGGTGACCATTATTGGCGCTAGGCTCGATGGGCCCGATAACGTCCATTCCCCACATTGAGAAGGGCCAAGGCGAACTCATATTGTGGAGTTCCCGTGGAGGGGCGTGTATAGCATTCCCATGAATCGCATCGATAACATCTTTTGACGTGGTCATTGCAATCAGTCTCGAGAGATAGCTAATAGTGCCTCGATCCCGAGGACTTTCTTGACAAGGAGGGGGCCACTCATGTGGGGCCACAGACTCCACCATGGATTTCATCCATAAGCCTTTGGGCTTGATCTTTGTCTGCAGACACCGAGGAGACTCTAGTAACGACGCCCCAAAATTAGGTATACATCACCCATCTTGAGTCGCTAGATATATGGTATGTAATTCAAATACAACTTAATAATACAACCGTCAGGTACAATACGACAAAACATAAACTTTGAGTTTGAATACAAATATTGTCTACTAGAGATTATACAAACTCGTAAGGAGTCCTCATTACAATTATTATCACACTATTTCATAGAATAGTGAGGACTACTAATGCACCATCTAGGACCATCACTGCTCCCTCGACTAGTCCCAGCCCACGCTCATTTTCCTCAAGAGAACGGTGAAAGAAAAGGGTGAGCTCAACTAGCCTAAGAAGAAATATTATGACTAAGATAGTGCATAATAATTTATCTAGGTTTCAGCCAAACAAAGTGTTAAACCGATAAAATATAATAACTATCAAGTTTAACTGCAGCGGAACAAGCAATCCATTAGAAGAGTCAAGTAGGGAATAAAATCTACTATCTTCTATGATTTAAAAGGTTTTTCATCACTTTTATCGTTGGGACTTAGCTTAATAAATAATCCACATCATCGAATCACCACTGCACTACGGCCAAGGATATTCTTTAGTATCACGACCATGAATTATCCATGCACTACGGCTTAAGATAATCATGTTTTCATCAACGGTCCTGATCATGCCATAAAACAATTCATCTTTGCACTACGGCCAAAGAGAATCCATAGTCATAATCATACCAAAAATTGTCCATCAATGCACTACGGGCCAACGAGGACTTTTATCACATCATTTGTAACATTACGGTTATGATTATACCCTAATAATCCTCGGTCATAATCATACCAAGTTCATCTATGCTTCATGTGCCACGATGACTTTCAACATAATATAAACATGAGGATGATGACAATGATATAAGAATTCAATAAAAACAAGTTCAAGAATTAATTTATCTAGAACCGATAACGCTCAAACAACAACATGATCATCGCTTTGTAGAGTAAAATTCAAGAATGCTCGAAGAATATTTCCATGAAAGAGATTTGGATGAAGTGCAAATATCAAGGCTATTCCACTAATTTCATGGAGTATAGAAGTCAAAGTTTTAACCAACCGAGTATAATAAAGAATGGAATAACAAAAGAAATCACCAGCATGCGATAGATCGCATATGCAAAGTTATTCCAATGTAATACTAAAGGATGGAACCAAGTCCCGCCAGAACGCACGCATGTGATATTCCGGCGTAATAATAAATAATGGAACAGTCGGTACAGAACGCACAAACAGGATATTCCGATAGAATAATAAATAATGGAACCCAGTCCAAATAGAATGCATGCATGTGATATTCCGATGTAATATTAAATAATTGAACTCAGTCAAAGCGAACGTTATTGCATGTGATATTCCCACGTAATATTAAAGAATGTAATATTAGAAGAATGTCACCATGTATAGGGTAGCTCGGCAGATACAAAGTTATTCCAATGTAATAATAAATAATGGAATAACATAAGTTCTCTTCATGAGTACAACAAATAACATCCCTTACCGTAAAAAAACTAAATATAAGAGTAGGGAAGTAGAAGAATATTTTTCTATAGTTTCTCTATAACTTTTCTCTCTAGAGTTTCAGGAATTCAGAAAAAATAATGAAGCAATGAGCTTCTATTTATAGGAAAATGGAATGAATAGTAACTAAATCATGAACGGTCCAGATTGATTTACTATTAAACGGACGGTCCATATTGGTTTACTATTAAAACTTAAAACAACGGTCAATACTGATTTACTAATAAAACTTTAAACCAGCGATCCATATTAATTTACTATTATAACTCCACTAGCGGTCCATATTGACTTACTATTATATCTTCAACCAACAGTCTAAAAAATTAGCACATCTCCTCATGGAATAATATTGTACCCAAATACCCGAATGCACAATACTAGAGTGAATAGTAACTGGGTAAATAGTAACTCATGAATAGTAACTCGTGAATAGTAACTCCAACACGAAAAGTGTCCCGAATACCCGATTGAACAATATATCATATTATGCGATGATGATCGTAATAATAATTAAATCAATAATATGAGAGATATGATGCAAGAATTATCTTGAAAGCAATAATTGAGTATAACTGAGTGACTTCTCACGTAAGCATCAATAATCAATACCGTGTGCTACTGTGCAACTACGTGTATTACTATACTTTTAATACCGGGTGTTTCAACAGTTAACGATAAAACTTTCGCCGTTATTTTCATAAAGTATTTTTTTCGTTTTCTCTATTCGACAATAATTCTGTTGTGGGGTCCACCAATGATTGTACCGTCGTACGGATATTCCCCGACAAAAAGAATATTCCCTGACCAATTGAATATTATATAACAACTTGTGTACTTTGCAAAATTTATAAATATTACCCACAACTATAACATTTCATCAAATCAACACCATAATATAAAAAAAATTATTTCGAAAAAATTAAATCTTTATTCATAAAATCTGGGGTCTCACAATCTCCCCTCCTTATGAAATTTCGCCCTTGAAATTTACGTACGTAAACAGGTGAGGATACCTTGACTTCACTTCAAATTCTAACTCTTGAGGTATAACCTTTGAGCGTCGAATATAATCCTTCTTATCTAAGATGTTAACACGTATCTCTTTATATTTTAAATCTTCTGCTATCTCGTCTAGTTTTAATTCAATAATATGGTTCGAGTCGTCCATATATTTACGTAACATCGATACGTGAAAAAAACGTTATGAACACGCGACATACTTGGCGGTAAAACGAGTCTATAGGCCACAGTTCCTACTCGATCAAGGATTTCAAATGGGCCAATAAAATCGAGGGTTGAGATTTCCTCTCTTCATCGATTCTTGCTTCTAGAATAATGCCCTCTTGAACCTTCTTCTTCACATTCATCACCGAGTATGTAGCTTGAGAAAACTTTAACTTTCTCGATTAAAGTCGATTCTAATCGTATATTCGTTATATTCACGTGGGTTGGTATATTCACACTTGTAACCGCATACGATCTTCTACTCAACGTGTCAGCTACCACGTTCGCTTTTCCACGATGGTATGGTACGATCATAATCTTTAACAGCTCGAGCCAACGTCTTTGGCACATTACACGTTCGTTTTAGGTGAAGAAAATATTTGAGGGTTTTAGAAATGGGTTTTGTACTAGGGTCAATACAAAATTCGATTTCACGCTCTTGGGTAGGCTAAGAAGTCTTCAAGAATACGTCAGGAAATTTATTAACAATAGAAATATCATTCAAAACTGTGACTCTCATCCAAGACTTGGATAACACGTCACATTGATACCTATCAACTTGCCATCGTCATTCACGACGTTGCCTATAGAAAGTCTGGCTTCGGTCCATTCCACACAAGAAAGTCAACAACGAAAGGATCGGGGCTCTTTATTTATGGCTTGATATGACAATGATTGACTTTAGTGGTTTGGTTAATTTGAATTCGCATAACAAGTTGGTTATGTGACAACCCTAAAATAGGTCCATTCCATCCAACCCATTCTGAGTCGTCAAATACATGGTATAGAAAACAACTACAACTTTATTACAATAATTGTCGTGCAAAATACAACAACACATATACTGTGAGTTTGGATACAAATATATACCAAATGTGGCACATGTCCCAACCGTGGACAGCACCTCACAGTGACACCTTACATAAAGGTATAGTCAAAAACTGTTTTAGAAACTAAAATCTTTGGGAAGTGCTCAAGGAAACCTTCGTACATGGGAGGCCATGCTTCAGGTTATGATAGATATCATATGGCCTGTAATTATCCTTGGTTGATCTAATAGACCCTAATAAAAATGAGAAGATTACTATCATATTCTTCCCAATGGTGAGTCTTCTCTTGATTTATCATTATCTCCACTGCCTCAAATTGAGAATTATACTTCAAACAAACACCAAGATTATATAGGTAGTGCTCAGTAAATATACTCAACAAGTGGATGAGCACAACCACGCCTCTTATGATGACACGATGTTGTATGTCATTAGACATCTTGTATGATAGTGGCAAAACACCCTTCCAACGTTGGGTTCGCCTCTCCTATATGATTCACCAAATATAACTACTAAAAGATGTATACAACACACTTGTCTATACTTGTTTAGGAGAACTCCTGACTAGAGACCACCGCTCTATTCCCTTGTTACCCTCGCCGACCCAAACCTACACTTTTATTACACGAAAGGAATTGTGAAGCAAAAGGGTGAGCACAACTAGCTCAAGAAAGAATATCATGACTAAAGATAATTAAATTATCAATAGCCTTCATCAATAACAAATCGTAGATTTAGAACATATGGTAGATGATAAAATTTCAACCATAGTTGCAACGGAACAAGCAATCCATTAGAAGAGTCAAATAGACAATACAGTCTATTATCTTCTCCATGTTAAAAATCCACCAACAATGTTTTATCCCTGTAACATCAATCAACAGTTCCTTTCCACAATTATATGAATATCTCATAATCATAATTGTAATTCTAAATTCCTCTTCATACCCGTGATTTAATATAATTTTCATCACATGTCTTTACTCGAAACATCAAAGATCATGGTTATACCAAATCACAGCCCTCGCTCATAATCATACTAATAAATTCATCTTTTTTGCACTACTACCAAAGATATTCATCCTGATTCATCTTCGCACCACTGGCCAAAGATATTCAACAATAGGTCATCTTTGCACTACGGGCCAAATATATTAATATCTCAAAGAAATATATAATCATTTCAGAATTTATATAAACAATAATTATAACCATGTTGATCAATTCACCTTTGCACTTAAGCTAAAGATATTCAATTATAAATTCAATGGTCATAATCATACCAGTCACAATTCAACTTTTTACTACTGGCCAAAGAGAACCCTAGTCATGATCATACCAATAATCTACCCATCTTTATACTCAAGTGAAAGAGAATTTCAATATCATGGTTATAAAAATGTTATATATGATAATAAAATCAATATATAGTTTTAATCTTCAGAGTAATATTCATAAATCAACTATAATTTGGTTAGAAAAAGAAACTAATTTTGTAGTGAATAGTAACTCGTGAATAGTAACTCATGAATAGTAACCCTGACACAAAAAGGTAGAAATTCCACAATAAAATCTATACCAATATTTCGGTATAATGATATTGAAAGAATAACATTTCTTAAACTTATAAATAATTTATTTTAATTGTTTACACTTTACTAAATAATGCATTTAATCATCATAAAATGCCAAACTTATAAGATTTCATCACCAATAACCAAAACCCTCATCAAAAATCTGCATATACCACATATATGATTCTCAAGCCATAAAATCATATTTTCCAATTTTCATCCATCACATAAAATATTTAACTCATTTATTCATAACTAGTCCATTTTCATGAAAAATATCAAATCAGTTCCAAAAATATTTCTTTTCTGGGATTTAGTAGAATATAGTCCCATATTGAACATATATTTTTCTTAGAATTTTTAAAATTCATTTACTATTTTTCATATGGCCAATACCGCCGAATATTTAGACATTTATCATAAATTGTACTTTTATCCAAAAATTCTAAAATTCAAACAGTACACTGATACTATATAGATGTACTCCCAATAAGAATTTCATCAATTTTGAAGTTAACCACAAGGAATTATAAGCATTTACTTTTAAAATAGTCTTTTCTCATAAAATTCATAACTCTTAATCTATACATCCAAAAATCACCATTTTTGGACACAAACAATAAAACTCATTAACATATCATTTCAAATTTTTCCAGAATTTTCTAAAGGTCAGAAGAAGTACGAACTGAAAAATATAATAACCCTTAAAATCCCTTACTATCCCTTACCTCAAAAGAAAGCAAAGACTTCGACCGGATATCGAGATATGACGCTGAAGGAAACTTGCACTGATGAATATCAACTCACCAAACATCTAAATACTCACAAAATACACTCAATAATCTAGAGAGAGAAAGAGAGAAAGCTTATGTTTCTGGTGTGATTTTCAATTCTAACTTAGCCTCTATTTATAGGAAAATTTTAGCAGACTTGACTGCAACTTTGATGGCTTTTACTCGCTACTATTCCCACCCACCACGTTTGAAATAAAATTCAGCACATTTCTTCACCAACCACAAGTGGGGCCCACTCAATTCTAGAATTTTCCACCAAAATGCTAAATTCAGATACTTCAATAATTTCTGAACCATTCACCTCTTAAAATTCATAACAAATCATACGTTAATTTTTAACGGTTCAAAATTTGTGGACATATACTCAGCTTATATATGTATAACATATCCAAAAATTACAACGATCCAACGGTCGGATTAAAAATTATAACTCATGCAATATATCTCAAAAACACAGTTTTAATTTTTAATATCTTCATTTCGACAAAAATACTGATAAAATACCTCAACATTAATTCCTTCATTTATAACCACATAAATAAATCCATCATTTATATCCACATCAAATAAATATTTCCTTATCATATAAATCAATAATTAATTATTCACAAATAATATTACTGTAATCACAATTATAACAACCAGCCGCTCCTTTGAAAGAGGGGCTTTCCAATAAGAATTTCTCTTTCTTTGGCGGCAATTAGGTGACCAAACCTCTCCTTGATAGAACTTTCTAGACATTGCCAATAATGCTATCTAATAATATTATTCAAATAATATGAATTATTGATCCGATAATGAGAAATATCATGCGTTGATAATTATTGAAACAACAATAATATAAAATATCAATTAAAGCAATTATTGAATCAATAAAATAAAATATTGAACAGTAATTATGTAATAATTATTGAGTAGTGCCTTCACGTAAGAATCAATAATTCAAAAATATTGTATAATACCGCGTGTTACTGTGTAACAACGCGTATTACTTTATTTTACCAACTGGGTATTCCAACAGTGTTAACGGTAATGATTACGCCGTTATTTATAAAAACTTAATTTTATCATTCTTCATCCGACAATTATTCGTTATGGGGCCCCACAAATGGTCATACTGATCGCATTTAATATTCCCCGACGTAGAAAGAATATTCCACCACCAAACGAATATTCCCTGACAACAATGAATATTTTATAACCACTTGTGTATTTTGAAAAAAAATTCATATATGACCCTTAACTTTAACTTTTATCAATTTAACCATTTACTGAATAGTAATTATAAGAAAAATTAAATACTTTTATTTCATAAATTTCGGGGTCTTACAATCTCCCCTCCTTATGAAATTTTGTCCCAAAATTTACGTACCTGGTATTTCGAAAAGTTGAGAATACCTTGCTTCCATTTCAGATTCTATCTCCCCGGTCATCATGATTTCTCTATCTCCCGTGATAACTTAATTTGGGTTCCTCATTTGTTGGGAAGTCATGACAACCGCCATCCCTCGAACTACCCGGTTTTGACTTGTCTGGGGTAGCATTTGGCGTTATCACTACCGTTGGAATATATTTTTCTATAGGACATATTCCTCCCTCAACTGCCTCGTCGTACTCATGTTTCATGATCTGAATCATCAATCATCGATCCATATCGAATTCAGGTTGGCATATATATGTGGTAATTCAAAACTCGATGTTGGGTTCTCCCAATTGCTTTCCAAAAAGAGAAATTCATGTCATCTATTTCAAACCTTCTTAGATCGGAAATCTCTTTCCACAATATCCACGTGTCGTGTGACTTTTACCCATGCATCAATCATTCTTTACTGTTCATTTTTTTCTTCTTTCAAATTCAGATTCCATCTTTATCATCTTATACTCGCTAAAGAATGCTTCTATTCAAGCATCACATATCGGGTAACACAAGCTTGAATTGTCAGATCCTTTTGTTCCACGATCGCCTCGTCGTTTCTTCAAATTTCGCTTCTTCTAACTCATGAATACGATTTTGAAATTCTACATTTTGATCATATAATACCTCTAATAAACTCTCCTCGTGTATTTTCTTCTTCCTCTTCTTCCCCACTCTCATTTGTTACTCTCGTGACTATCTCTAAAGGTGCAACTATCAATTCTTCACTCACCACATGGATATCTCTAATTCCTTCTTAAATCGACATCACATTATCATGGTAAGTGATTAGAGGTATCCCCAGCGGTCTCATTCACTCCATTGTTAACATTCTTAGCGTACCATTCTCAAATATCGCCATAAAACAAGGGTTAATTAAACAAATTAACATATCACATAATATCCCGATATTATGACCGACCAACAAATAAGCTTAGGTAGACACACTAGCGAAGGATTTACTCATCTCTCCTCCTAGTTATATTCCCCGATCTCCGCTTGGAGATCATATCCCTAAGCTCGATACCAAATGTGACAAATGTCCCATCAAATTGGATAGCACCTCACATTGGTACTATCGGTTTGCCATCGTAGAATCAAGGCCCCCCACGGAGAGTCCGGCCTTTTGCATCCCCCATCATTGGAAGTCACCAATGAGAGGCTCGGGGCTCTTTACTTATAGCTCTGATACCAACTGTGACAACCCCAAAATAGGTCCATTCCATCCAACCCATTCTGAGTCGCCAAATACATGGTACAGAAAATAACTACAAATTTATTACAATAATTGTCGTGCAAAATACAACAACACATATACTGTGAGTTTAGATATAAATATATACCAAATGTGACACATGTCCCAACCATGATGAAAGACTCACAAAGGACACCTTACATAAAGGTATAGTCAAAACCTGTTTTAGAAACTAAAATCTTTGGGAAGTGCTCAAGGAAACCTTCAGATATGGGAGGCCACGCTTCAGGTTATGATAGATATCATATGGCCACGTAATTATACTTGGTTGACCCAATAGACCTAATAAAAATGAGAAGATTACTATCATATTCTTCCCAATGGTGAGTCTTCTCTTGATTTATCATTATCTCCATTTGTCTCAAATTGAGAATTATACTTCAAACAAACACCAAGATTATATAGGTAGTGCTCAGTAAATATACTTTCAAAAGTGGATGAGCACAACCCTATCTTATGATGATGACACGATGTTGTATGTCATTAGACATCTTGTATGATAAGTGGCAAAACACTCTTCCAACGTTGGGTTCGTCTCTCCTATATGATTCACCAAATATAACTACTAAAAGATGTATACAACACACTTGTCTATACTTTTGTTTAGGAGTACTCCATGACTAGAGACCACCGCTCTATTCCTTGTTACCCTCTCGTCAATTCCAACCTACACTTTTATTACCCGAAAGGAATTGTGAAGCAAAAAAGGGTGAGCACAACTAGCTTCAAGAAAGAATATCATGACTAAAGATAATTAAATTATCAATAGCCTTCATCAATAACAAATCGTAGATTTAGAACATATGGTAGATGATAAAATTTCAACCATAGTTCATAATGAACAAGCAATCCATTAGAAGAGTCAAATAGACAATACGATTATTATCTTCTCCATGTTAAAATCCACCAACAATGTTTTATCCCTGTAACATCAATCAGCAGTTCCTTTTCACAATTATATGAATATCTCATAATCATAATTGTAATTCTAAATTCCTCTTCGCATCTGTGATTTAATATAATTTTCATCACATGTCTTTACCTGAAACATCAAAGATCATGGTTATACCAAATCATAGTTCCTGTTCATAATTATACTAATAAATTCATCTTTGCACTACGGCCAAAGATATTCATCCATAGTTCATCTTCGCACCACTGGCCAAAGATATTCAACAATAGGTCATCTTTGCACTACGGGCCAAATATATTAATATCTCAAAGAAATATATAATCATTTCAGAATTTATATAAACAATAATTATAACCATGTTGATCAATTCACCTTTGCACTTAAGCTAAAGATATTCAATTATAAATTCAATGGTCATGATCATACCAGTCACAATTCAACTTTTTACTACTGGCCAAAGAGAACCCTAGTCATGATCATACCAATAATCTACCCATCTTTATATTCAAGTGAAAGATAATTTCAACATCATGGTTATAAAAATGTTATATATGATAATAAAATCAATATATAGTTTTAATCTTCAGAGTAATATTCATAAATCAACTATAATTTGGTTAGAAAAAGAAACCAATTTTGTAGTGAATAGTAACTCGTGAATAGTAACTCGTGAATAGTAACTCACGAATAGTAACTCATAAATAGTAACCCTGACACAAAAAGGATAAAATCTATACCAATATTTCGGTATAATAATATTGAAAGAATAACATTTCTTAAACTTATAAATAATTTATTTTAATTGTTTACACTTTACTAAATAATGCATTTAATCATCATAAAATGCCAAACTTATAAGATTTCATCACCAATAACCAAAACCCTCATCAAAAATCTACATATAACACATATATGATTCTCAAGCCATAAAATCATATTTTCCAATTTTCTTCCTTCACATAACATATTTAACTCATTTATTCATAACTAATCTATTTTCATGAAAAATACCAAATCAGTTCCAAAAATATTTCTTTTCTAGGATTTAGCAGAATATAGTCCCATATTGAAAATATATTTTTCTTAGAATTTTTAAAATTTATTTACTATTTTTCATATGGCCAAAACCGCCGAATATTTAGACATTTATCATAAATTGTACTTTTATCCAAAAATTCCGAAATTCACAGAGTACACTGATATTATATAGATGTACTCCCAATAAAAATTTTATCAATTTTGGAGTTAACCACAAGGAATTATAAGCGTTAACTTTTAAAATAGTTTTTTCTCATAAAATTCATAACTCTTAATCTATACATTCAAAAATCACCATTTTTGGACACAATCAATAAAACTCATCAACATATCATTTCAAATTTTTCCAGAATTTTCTGAAGGTCAGAAGAAGTACGAACTAAAAAACATAATAACCCTTAAAATCCCTTACTATCCCTTACCTCAAAAGAGCAGCATTTCTGACTGGATATCGGATATGACGCTGAAGGAAACATGCATTGATGAATATCAACTCACCAAGTATCTAAATACTCACAAAATACACTCAATAATCTAGAGAGAGAAAGAGAGAAAGCTTATGTTTCTGGTGTGATTTTCAATTCTAACTTAGCCCTCTATTTATAGAAAATTTTAGCAGACTTGACCTGCAACCTGATGGCTTTACCTGCTACTATTCCCACCCACCACATTTGAAATAAAATTCAGCACATTTCTTCACCAACCACAAGTGGGGCCCACTCAATTCTAGAATTTTCCACCAAAATGCTAAATTCGGATACTTCAACAAATTCTGAGCCATTCACCTCTTAAAATTCTTAACAAATCATACGTTCATTTTTAACGGTTCAAAATTTGTGGACATATACTCAACTTATATATGTATAACATATCCAAAAATTACAACGATCCAACGGTCGGATTAAAATTATAACTCACATAATATATCTCGTAAACACCGGTTTAATTTTTAATATCTTCATTCGACAAAAATACCGATAAAATACCTCAACATTAATTCCTTCATTTATAACCACATAAATAAATCCATCATTTATATCCACATCAAATAAATATTTCCTTATCATATAAATCAATAATTAATTATTCACAACTAATATTACGTAATCACAATTATGACAACCAAAGTAGTTCCAAGGAAAGAGGGGCTTTCAATAAGAATTTCTCCTCATCTTGGCGCCGCAATTAGGTGACCAAACCTCTCCTCGACAGAACTTTCTATACATTGCCAATAATGCTATCTAATAATATTATTCAAATAATATGAATTATTGATCGATAATGAGAAATATTAATGCGTTGATAATTATTGAAACAACAATAATATAAAATATCAACGCAACAATTATTGAATTAATAAAATAAAATATTGAATAAGAATTATCGTAACAATTATTGAGTAGTGCCTTTCTTACGTAAGAATCAATAATTCAAAAATATCATGTAATACCTGCAGTGTCATGCTGCAACAACGCGTATTATTTTATTTTACCAACCGTATTCCAACAAAGATGTTAATTAGATAACGATTACGCTAGTTATTTATAAAACTTAATTTTGTCATTTTTTTAATCCGAGCATATTATTACATTGTGGGGCCCACAATGGTTGCGCCGTCATGCATTTAATCGATTTTACGTAAAGAATATTCCACGACCAAACTAATATTCCCACACAACAATGAATATTTTATAACCACTTGTGTATTTTGAAAAAAAAATTCATATATCACCTTTAACTTTAACTTTTATCAATTTAACCATTTACTGAATAGTAATTATAAGAAAAATTGAATACTTTTATTTCATAAATTTCGGGGTCTTACAGGTTAGGAGTATGAAAGCTAACAACCTTATGAAAAGCATGATGAGTAGTTAACCAATCGTTTCCAAAAATCACATCAGAGGCAAGTATTTTCAAAGAGATAAGATCGACAGGTAACGTGAAAAAGTTGATTTGAACAAGATTTATATAAATAGTGGAGGTAACGAAGGTTTCTCTCAACTGAGTTTAAACAGATATATCAAAGTCTAACTTCTCCTGAGTTAACTTCAAACATTGAACACAACTAGGTGCAATAAAAGATTGAGTAGAACCCCAGATTCAACACGGTATAGACTTCGCAAGAGTTTATGACTAACATACCCGTGATAATTTTATTCAGGTTCCTCGTCATGAAAAAAAAATGCTTTCTCTTAAACTACTGGCTTTGGCTTGTTTGGGACATCCTTTGGTGCCTCCATCCTAGCTGAACTTGTCTTCAGTGAACGATAAAATCGGGCTAAGTGACATTCTCTTCCATAATTATAGCATGCTTTGGACGACATCGCGCAGTTTGGACTGATGTGTCCCTCCCCTCCGCATTTGAAGCATATGATAGGTGGTCGCTCTCCTTCCTTAACAACAGGTGTTGGTGCTGACGTCTTTCCATCATTGTTGAATCTCCTCTTCTTGAAATGTCCATTCGTATTGTTTTGACCATGATTACCACCACAGTGGATACCATTTCTGGCATGTTGATTCCCTCCATGCTTATTGTCACCGCTTTGATGATCAAGTTATCACCCCAGATTATCATTTTTTTTCGTCTCTTTTGGTTGCTTTGACTTGTTATCGCGCTCTACTAACTGAGCCCTATTTACAACATCTGAATACAAACACAGTTTATGAGAAATAAGATATTGATGTATCTCCGGCTTCAAACCTCTAAAAAAAATCCGCGTCATTCTCTTCATTATCAACCAAGTGGGACTTAAATCGGGACAACTCGCAAACTTGGCTTCGATCGCGACACGGTCATGTTGTTTTGCTCAACTTGATAAATTCCACCTCCTTCATGTGACGAATGCTTTCGGGAAAGTACTTGTCATCAAACGACTCTTCGAACTTCTCCCAAGACATCTTGAGTGTGTCAGTGGGTACATTTTCTGATTCCCACCTGGTGATCCGCTCTTCACGCAACATAAAGGTGGCAAAGGAACTTTTACTCCTGGAGCATCCCAAGACATCAAATATCTTGGTGATGATCGCTTTAACCACGTCTCCACCTTAAGTGGTTCGCTTTCCCAAAACTCTAGTGGTCCCTCCTTGAATTGCTTAGCGGTGACCAACCGTGGGTTGCCATTGTTTCTCCTGCATTATGAATAGGAGTCGCACCGATGTTGCATAAATTCTAAAAGCTCCTAAACGCATCGTCATTCGTCAATTGATCGTTGTTGTTTTTACAAGAGGATTATCGCCATCCTGTTGCACATTGTCTCGATTATTGATCCGTGGAGAATCAACGGTCTCTCAGTGCTCCATTGCTATTCTCAATATTCTCGGATGTCATTTTTGACATCGCCACAAAACAAAGGTTAATTGACATGTAAATATATTATTCCTTTATTCGACGGCCGACCAATTAAATACCAAATAAACTTAGGTAGGTCATACTAGCGAAGGAATTCCCGCCTCCCTCCTAGTTCTATTCTCACATCTTTGCCAGGATCATATCCCTAAGCTTTGATACCAAACCGTGACGCCCAAAATTAGGTATACATCACCCATCTTGAGTCGCCCAGATATATGTAGTGTAATTCAAATACAACTTAATAATACAATTGTCGTGGTACAATATGACAAAACATAAACCGTGAGTTTGAATACAAATATTGTCTACTAGAGATTATACAAACTCAAAAGGAGTCTTCATTACAATTATTATCACACTATTTCACGTAATAGTGAGGACTACTAATGCACCATCTAGGACCATCACCGTTCTCGACTAGTCCCGAGACACGTTCTCATTTCCTAAAGAGAACAAGTGAAAGAAAGGGTGAGCTCAACTAGCCCAAAGAAGAAATATTATGACTAAGATAATGCGAATAATTTATCGTCACCTTCAACAATGTTGTTAAACCGATAAAATATAATAAATATCAAGTTTAATCGCAATGAACAAGAAATCCATTAGAAGAGTCAAGTAGGGAATAAAATCTACTATCTTCTATAATTTAAAAGGTTTTTCATCACTTTTATCGCTGGGACTCAGCTTAATAAATAATTCACATCATCGAATCACCCCCGCACTATGGCCAAGGATATTCTTTAGTATCATGACCATTTAATTATCCATGCACTTCTACTTAAGATAATCATGTTTTCATCAATTCATCCCGATCATGCCATAAAACAATTCATCTTTGCATTACTACCAAAGAGAATCCATAGCCATAATCATACCAAAACTCCGTCCATCAATGCACCACGTGCCAATGAGGACTTTTATCACATCATTTGTAATATTACTAACTATGATTATACCGAATAATCCTCGGTAATAATCATACCAAGTCCATCTATGCACCACAAAGCCACATATGACTTTCAATATAATATAAACATGAGGATGATGACAATGATATAAGAATTCAATAAAACAAGTTCAAGAATTAATTTATCCAGAACCGATAACGCTCAAATCACAACATGATATCGCTTAGTAGAGTAAAATTCAAGAATGCTCGTAAGAATATTTTCATGAAAAGATACTAGATGAAGTTTAAATATCAAGGCTATTCCACTAATTTCATGGAGTATAAGTCAAAGTTTTAACCAATCGAGTATAATAAAGAATGGAATAATAAAAGAAATCACCAGTGCATGCGATAGATCACAGAAAAAAGTTATTCTAATAGAATAATAAAGGATGGAACCAAAAGGCAGTAAAAGTATGAGCATGATATTCGACGTAATAATAAATAATGGAACCAGTCCAAACGAAACGCATACATACATGATATTTTGACGTAATAATAAATAATGGAACCAGTCCAACAGAACGCATAGCATGTAATATTCCGGCATGAATAATAAATAATGGAACCAGTCCCAGATAAACGCATGCATATGATATTAAACGTAATAATAAATAATGGAACCGTGTCCCATGGAACGCACAAACAGGATATTCCGACAGAATACTAAAGAATGGAATATTAGAAGAATGTCACCATGTATAGGGTAGCCCACGTATACAGGTTGTCCAATAGAATAATAAATAATGGAATAACAGAAGTTCTCTTCATGAGTACAACAAATAACATCCCTTACCGTAAAAGAAACTGAATATAAGAGTAGGGAAGTAGCAGAATACTTTTCTATAGTTTCACTATAACTTTTCTCTCTAGAGTTTTAGTGAATTCATAAGAAAATAATGAAGGAATGAGCTTCTATTTATAGGGAAATGGAATGAATAGTAACTAATTCATGAACGGTCCAGATTGATTTACTATTAAACGGACGGTCCATATTGGTTTACTATTAAAACTTAAAACAACGGTCCATACTGATTTACTATTAAAACTTTAAACCAGTGATCCATATTGATTTACTATTATAACTCCACCAAATGTCCATATTGACTTACTATTATATCTTCAACCAACGTACCCAAAAATTAGCACATCTCCTCATGGAATAATATTGTACCCAAATACCCGAATGCACAATACTAGAGTGAATAGTAACCGGGTGAATAGTAACTCGTGGATAGTAACTCATGAATAGTAACTCATAAATAGTAACTCGTGAATAGTAACTCATGAATAGTAACTCATGAATAGTAATTCTGACACGAAAAGTGTCCCGAATACCCGATTGATCAATATATCATGTTATGCAGATGATACTATAACAATAATTGAATCAATAATATGAGAGATATGATGCAGCAATTATTGTAGCAATAATTGAGTATAACTGAGTGACTTCTCACGTAAGCGTCAATAATCAATACCGTGTGCTACTGTGAAACTACGCCAGATATCGTATTTTTAACAAGGTGTTTCAACAGTTAACGGTAAAACTTCCGCCGTTATTTTCATAAAGTATTTTAGTTGTTTTCTCTATTCAACAATAATTCTGTTGTGGGGTCCACCTATGATTGTACCGTCGTACGGATATTCCCCGACAAAAAGAATATTCCCCGATCAATCGAATATTATATAACAACTTGCGTACTTTACAAAATTTGTAAATATTACCCACAACTATAACATTTCATCAAATCAACACCATAATATAAAAAAAATTATTTCGAGAAAATTAAATCTTTATTCATAAAATCTGGGGTCTCACAATCTCCCCTCCTTATGAAATTTCTCCATCGAAATTTACGTACGTACCTGGTATGCCGGACAGGTGAGGATACCTTGCCTTCACTTCAAATTCTAACTCTTGAGGTATAACCTTTGAGCGTCGAATATAATCCTTCTTATCTAAGATGTTAACACGTATCTCCTCATACATTAAATCTTCTGCTATCTCGTCTAGTTTTAATTCAATAATGTGGTTCGGGTCGTCCACATATTTATGTAACATTGATTCGTGAAAAAAATGTTATGAACACGCGACATACTTGGCGGTAAAACGAGTCTATAGGCCACATTTCCTACTCGATCAAGGATTTCAAATGGGCCAATAAAATCGAGGGTTGAGATTTCCTCTCTTCATCGATTCTTGCTTCTAGAATAATGCTCTCTTGAACCTTCTTCTTCACATTCATCATTTCCCGAGTATGTAGCTTGCAAGCAAATTTTAACTTTCTCGATTAAAGTCGATTCTAATCAGATATTCATTATATTCACGTGGGTTCGTATATTCACACTTGTAACCGCATACAATCTTCTACTCAACGCGTCAGCTACCACGTTCGCTTTTCCACGATGGTATGGTACGATCATAATCTTTAACAGCTCGAGCCAACGTCTTTGACACATTACACGTTCGTTTTAGGTGAAGAAAATATTTGAGGGTTTTAGAAATGGGTTTTGTACTAGGGTCAATACAAAATTCGATTTCACGCTCTAGGTTAGGCTAAGAAGTCTTCAAGAATACGTCAGGAAATTTATTAAGAATAGCAATATCATTCAAAATTGTGACTCTCATCCAAGACTTGGATAACACGTCACATTGATACCTACCAACTTGCCATCGTCATTCACGACGTTGCTCTGTAAAGTCCGCTTCGGTGCATTCCACACAAGAAAGTCAACAACGAAAGGATCGGAGGCTCTTTATTTATGGCTTGATATGACAATGATTGACTTTAGTGGTTTGATTACTTTGAATTCATATAACAGGTTGGTTAGGAGTATGAAAGCTAACAACCTTATGAAAAGCATGATGAGTAGTTAACCAATCGTTTCAAAAAATCAAATTAAAGGCAAGTATTTTTAAAGAGATAAGATCGACAGGTAACGTGAAAATGTTTATTTGAACAAGATTTATAAATAGTGGAGGTAACGAAGGTTTCTCTCAACTGAGTTTAAACAGATATATAAATTTCATGAATAGTAACTCATGAATAGTAACTCATGAATAGTAACTCTGACACAAAAAGTGTCCCGAATACCCGATTGAACAATATATCATATTATGCAGATGATACTGTAACAATAATTGAATCAATAATATGAGAGATATGATGCAGCAATTACTGTAGCAATAATTGAGTATAACTGAGTGGCTTCTCACATAAGCATCAATAATCAATACCGTGTGCTACTATGTAACTACGCGTATTACTGTACTTTTAACACCGGTTGTTTCAACAGTTAACGGTAAAACTTCTATCGTTATTTTCATAAAGTATTTTTGTCATTTTCTCTATTCGACAATAATTCTGTTGTGGGGTCCACCAATGATTGTACCGTCTTACGGATATTCCCTGACAAAAAGAATATTCCTTGACCAATCGAATATTATATAACAACTTGCGTACTTTGCAAAATTTGTAAATATTACCCACAACTATAACATTTCATCAAATCAACACCATAATATAAAAAAAATTATTTCGAGAAAATTAAATCTTTATTCATAAAATCTGGGGTCTCACACTAGTCCTACATCTCTTTTAGCGCATCTCCACTCAGCTAGAACTTCATAGCAAGTCGATGGATCCGCCTTTTCTCAGTCAGGCTCGCCTCAGCGGGTGTAGATCCATCTCGCAGATATTCTATGATATGCTGATACCAAGGAGGTTGGATGGGAGGTAGCTCATCCGATACTTTTCCAATGTAATTCCCATAGGCTGGGGCCTTGTTCAGGGAAATTATGACGCTTGGCAAGCATTCCTTGTCTGATATGCGAATCAAGGAGGCCAAATTGGCTAATGCGTCCGCAAAGTCATTCCTATTACGAGGAATGTGTAGAAAGGAGATTTCTTCAAACTCCAAAGCCATCTTCAAAACCTGCCGATGGTAAGGTAGCAAATGTAGTTCCTTGGTTTGATAGATTCCGGTGGATTGTCTGATTACCAACTCCGAATCTCCAAGGACAGTTAACCGTCTGATGCCTATTGAATGGGCAAGTTTTAGCCCCATGAGATGACCTTCATACTCATAGTATTATTGGTGCCGATAAATCGTAATTTGATTTAAGAACGGATATCTGCTTCCCCTGCATCGGATACTAGAACTTCTCCTACCCGTAACCTTCCATATTAACCCGCTCCATCAAAATACATCTTCCACGATTGGCGCCAGATCGTCATCGATGGTGTTCTTTGCATCGTCATTACTCCTTCATCGTGGAAATATGTTTCAAGGGTTTGAAATCCCCTCGAAGGTGCGGCGACCAGTTGATCCGCGATTCCTTGACCTTTGATGGACTTTTGAGTCACATATACAATGTCAAATTGTTGTAGGATCAACTGCCATCTGGCAATTTAACATGGCTTTATTGAACACATACTTGAGAGGATCCACGCGGGATATGAGATGGGTTGTGTGACCATGGAGGTAATGCTGTAACCTCATGGAAGCCCATGCTAAAGCATAACAAGTCTTTTCGATCAGCGTGTACTTGTGTTCACTACTGCTGAACCTTTTGCTGAGGTAATAGATAGCTCATTCTTGGCCTCTATCATCTTTCTATCCCAGCATGCAGCCCATGGCATTTTCACTTACGGACAGATATATGAACAGGGGAATATCGTCCCTGGGTGGTACCAAGACAGGAGCTTTGACTAGCTGTTTCTTGATTGTAAGGAAGGCATTCTGGCACTCATCATTCCATTTCATGGAGGAGTTCTTCCTTAATAGCTTGAAGATTGGCTCACAGGTTGCTGTGAGTTGGGAGATAAACCTGCTGATGAAGTTGATTCTTCCCAAAAATCCCCGTATTTTGTTCTCCGTCTGAGGAATGGGCATTTCAGTGATGGTTTGGATTTTGGCAGGATCCAGCTCTATCCCTTTGTGGCTGACTAGAAATCCTAGCAATTTGCCTGATCTAACGCCAAAGGCGCACTTAGCCGGATTCAACTTCAAGTTGTACTTACGCAATCTGTTGAACAACTTTTTGAGATGGTCTATATATGGTCAGCCTCCTTCCGGGACTTGATAATGATGTCATCCACGTAGATCTCAATCTCTTTATGCATTAAGTCGTGGAAAAGAGCCATCATAGCTCGTTGATAGGTAGCTCCGGCATTGATGAGGCCGAATGACAACCGTCTATAGCAAAAAGTTCCCCAAGTAGTGACGAAAGCATTCTTCTCACGATCTTCCTTGGCAACCATGATCTGATGGTACCCCGCATAGCAATTAGCAAAGGAGTACATATCATACTGAGAAGTATTGTCAATGAGAATGTGGATAAATGGCACGGGAAAGCTGTCTTTTAAGCAAGCTTTATTCAAGTCCCGGTAATCCACGTAAACTCGCACCTTCCCTCCCGGTTTAGGTACAGGCACGATGTTGGATATCCACTCAGGATATGTAGACACCATGATGATGCCAGCTTGAAACTGTTTCACAATTTCTTCTTTCACCTTTAAACTCCACTCCAGTTTCAATCGCCTGAGTCTCTGCTTGACTGGCTTAAATCCCACTTTGATGGGAAGGCGATGAAGGACAATGTCATTGGAAAAACCCACCATGTCTTCATGAGACCATACAAACACATCCTAGAACTGGGTTAATAATGTAACCATGCCATTCCGTTGGTTTGGCGTAAGGTCTGAACCAATCTGGATTAACTTAGGGCTTTCTAAGGTTCCGAGATTGAAAGAAGTGGTTTGATCAAGGTTGGGTTTGGGTTTGGCTTTGACCCATTCTTGAATTTCTGGAGGCACCTCAATGTCATCCGGTATATCCATCAAGGCTGAATTCATCTCTACATCGAAGGTACAATCCTTGTGTAGAGAGGCATCGTGTCCGTAAATACAGCACATCTAAATTCGAGTCCTCGAAACAAAATATACTTTCACTTAGTATATATGAAATGTGTTGATCATACGGTGTTAGCATATATGCTAATACCGCATGTAAAAAGTAAGAAGTTATTATATCTACAGGCGTAAAGAGTTCTACCTGCTTTTACCCTCGTCGACTCAAAGCAAGGAGTGTCGTCCCCAATCGGGTAAGGGTAAAGTCCGGTGGACTGCTTGATGATGGAGGGATTGTCATCATCCTCCCTATCCCGAATGATGGCCATTACGTCGGGGCAATCATCATCTGGGGGTATATCTGTTGGTATGTTCATTATGAACGATGATGCGTATACCGGAGATCATCCATATGACGTCTTGCTTGATTCTTCATTCTCTTCTTCCACCTTGGGATTTGGAACAAAGATTTCTTTCTCCTTCACCCAGAACGGCTTGGGACATAACATAGCCATTACATCACGGCACCTCACGGAGGTTGTGCGGACTCGAGTTTGAAGGCTAAGGTTAAACGCCCACATGGTTGAAGCTGAAGGAATCTGCTGATGCTTATGAGGATTCCTGTGATTAAAGCTGGCAGAATAGCCTAGTCCAGCTGTTCCAGCTTGCTTAGTTAATCGAATGGGGTACTTGATACCCTGGCAATTTTTACCCAACCCTTGTCCCGGTTTATGACCTAACGACATCATTTCTTGAGTGGCTAACATCACCTCGGCAGAGATCTTAGGTTCGGGCAATGGTGCTCCAATAGCATGGTATTGGGTGTTGCTTATTTCCAAAGCCTGAAAAATGACTGGTTCTACGTCTGTATTGGCATTGATGAACTGCATGTCCCCGTGCTGAGGAATCTCTGGTTCAGCGTTGACTGTGATCAGGCTATTATTGATGATGTATTTCAATTGTTGGTGAAGAGTGGAGGGGACAGCCCCAGCTATATGAATCCATGGTCATCCCAATAGCAGGTTGTATCCCGAATCTATCTTGAGCACATGGAAGGATACGTAGAATGTGTGAGTACCAATTTCTATTGGCAGCTCAATTACTTCGACCGAATTCCGGCGGGCTCCATCAAAAGCTTTGATGATAGTATGGCTACTCCGAATTTGGTTGAGATTGATGTTCATCTTCACCAAGGTAGCATATGGGCAGATATTCAGAGATGAACCTCCATCTATTAAGACTCCAGCTACCATATATCTGGAGGACAAGACCGCGATGTGCAACGGTTTGCAATTGACCGGTCCCCTTCGATGTATGTCATCATCGATGAAGGATATCACATTATTGTTGAAAATGTGATCAACCATATGTTGAAACTTTTCCGTATCCACTGATGTCGGGAGATAGGCTTCTTCTAGAACCTTTAATAAGATCTTCCGGTGATTCTCGGAAGTTAGGACCAAGTCCAAAATTGATATTTGTTGTGGAGCTTCTTTCAAGCTTAAAACCACCGTAGCTTCACTATGACCCACAGCGCGGAGGAATTTTTCAATCTTCTCCATGGGTATTTTCCCCTTTGATTTGGTGGTGGGCTTCATCACCTGATGGGGTAGATACAGTGGATTTTCCTTCGACATCTTCGCAGCTAGCTTGTATGTGAGGTGGATCCTTCACCTTCTCCATAATTCCATTTTAACCTTGTGCAAGCTAACAATAGGATATTGTGCTCTGCATGGCAAGTTGATTTGCTCGGGAGTGGCCACTTTCAAAGGATCATTTCCTCCTTTGAGTTGAATTATCGGTGTTGTGAATAAAGTATTAATCCCCTCAGCTTCATTGGATATAACTGCTACCACACTTTTCCACTTAGTAGGGCCTGCATTCTCACTTGCAAGCAACACAGTGTCGTTATCTACCAAACGCAGTACACCACTGTCGATTAAATTTTGGATAAGGTGGAGTGACCAAAGATTCTTCTGCAGGTCTTTGTGACCATTTAGACTGGGAGTGATATTGACATACTCCATCAGAGTTGTACTTTCCCGAACAGGGGGTTGATTGGAGGTAGAAGGGAACTAATCCTTCTTTCATTGATTAACATATAAAGAATTTCCTCTATGGGTTGGCCCAAATAGGTGAATTCCCTTTTGTTGGCGAAATCTCGACGGGCTTTGGCATTTGCTCTCTTCACCACTTTGTCTTCCAGCATTTCATTTTCTAAAGGTGACGAGGGAATATTCATGACAATGGGTAGGAGACTGGCGTGCTCCTAGCTGATTAACTGACGAGTCATCTGATGTTGATAAGTCACCAGTTCCGCCAATTGTTCAATTTGTTTGCAGAGAGCTTTCATCTTTCATTCCATTGTGAACTCTTAGCATAATCCCATCTGTCATCACCGTCTTTGATGGTCTGGAGGAATCACATCTGAAATTGGAACTCTGTCCACTGCTCCAATTAATCATGTTGACCTCTTCTTCTTTGTGTTGAGGAAGAGGGTTGTCTTGTACATGAGGCTGATCGAGTTTGGTGACTACGATCTCCCCGTTGTCTATCAGGTCCTGGATCTTGTGTTTCAAGGCCCAATAATCCTGAGTATCATGTCCAGGTGCCTCGGCATGATAAACACATTTCCTAGCAGCATTGAAACCCCGTCCATTAGGGTTGGCTGGTGGAAGAAGATGCGTGATTTTCTTTTGTGTTGTTAGAAGATTTAAAATGTTCTCGAGGGTATACCCTAAGGGTGTAAACACTCGAGGGCGTTTGACTTCTCCACCTCTTGGTACTGGAGGGTTTGCAGACTGTGCTGGAAAGCGAGTGTAGTTTCTCCTTTGAATAAACATATTTTGATTGCCTTTTTACCCTTATAATATCAGGGAAACATCTTCCTCTTTCTTTTTATGGACCCTCTGGGGGTTATTCCCATAATTTCCAGATTGGATGTGATCAGCAACAGCTTTGAGTGCAGCTAGGTCTTGAATCTTTCCTGACTTCAATCCCATCTCAGCCATCTCCCCATGTTTAACCATTTCAGAAAATGGTTTGCCGATGCCGGCTAAAACTCTCTCATAGAAGGGAGCTTCTTATATGTCTATGAATGGCATGACCATTTCTGGTTCCGTCATGGAAGGAATAACTTGGGCAGCCAGGCGTCTCCACCTTTGAGCATACTCTCTGAAAGACTCGTTAGACTGTTTCTTGATCTTGGTAATTTGATACCGATCAGAAGCCATCTGAGTTTGAAAACTGTATTGAGTGAGAAAGGCATATGCTAGCTCTTCCCAGCTGTGGATTTTGGAGTTTGTCAAATCTTGTGTACCACTTAAGCGGGCTTCTCGGTTAGACTCTTTTGGAACAATTGGATTTCGAGTTTTCATCCTCCGCATAGGATCCAAGTTCTCCAATAAATACTTTTAAATGTGTATAAGGATCCCCTAACCCGTCATATTTTTCAAAGTCAGGAGTTTTAAATTTTTCTGGATAGTAAACACCAAGAAAAATACATAGATCAGCATATGAAACACTCCCGTGTGTTCCAATTCCTTTGATAGTGCGAAGGGTCTCTTCCATTTGGAGGACTTTCTTTTTGATGTCACCAGTGTCTGGATCTCCAGTGGGATGGGTAGCATCGTGAATTTTGTTGGTTGTATCCAACTGAAGTTCACGTATGGTAATGACCGGGATTCCTCCTTGTGTGGAGGATTCAAGATGTCTGGTATTTTTGACCTCGTAGGTTGGTGTAATTCTTTTAATAGAACAACCAAATTTGTAATCTGTTTACTTAATCCGTTGAATTCTTTGCGAGAAACTGGATTAAGTTTAGTCTGGTCGGATGACGACATGATTGACTGTGGGCCTGTTGCCTTTTTGGACTTTGACCGGGTGATAGGTCCGATTGATTCCCTGCAAAAGACTTGCATAGTTTAGTCTTTAGGGGAGGTGTACCATAACATGCTTTGTGATGGGTTTGTTTTAGGGATTTTATCCTGCAAAACGGGTGTCAGCTGTTTGTAACATGTATGTGGACACATTGCTTCATATTTCTCATTACATGGAGATATATATGGCATGAAATTACAAGTAATTGTGTTTGCAAGTAATTGAAATGAGAGAGCATGAAGAGACTTTCTTCCATTTTGGGTTTATCAGAGGCTAACCTATCTTAGGTTACTCTCGTGGCTTTTTGGCATGAAGGTTCCCAAATCATCGCAATCTACTTGACGGGAAGTTAATCCAGGTCTTTCAAGCTGGGAGCGAATTTGGGTGGTGCCTTTCCGAGCCTCAGAGAATTAGTCTTCTCACGAGTCCAGTAATCAAACACCGACGGGATAGCCTCTTGGTGGAGGGACCACACAACGTACATTAACATACATCGCGTCTCACCGTATGAAATGATGACATGTGCGAAGCACTAATATCATAAGTAGTTTATAGTGCGAAGCACTAACATCACACGCAGATATGATGCGAAGCACTAAGTTCAATTAAGACATGCATTCGTACACATTCATCCAATGTAAATGCAACATCCACACACAAGCAGATAACAATTTTAAAAAGATTGCAATAGTGGCTTAAGTCCTCTTACTGGTGTCCCCAGCAGAGTCGCCAGCTGTCGACGTCGGGATTTTTGGATGTCCCTTTCCGTTACTTGTTCTTTGGTGTTCTCGTTTTAGGTGAGATTTGTTTAAAAAAAATAAGTGAAATAGGTCCGACATGTATGATGTCGACGATGGGACTGTTAAGAGTCACCAGTTGGTTTTTTAAATGGTTGTACCAACACAACCGATAAAAGGTTTGCACATTGACCCAGTGATGTGACAACGATATCTGGTCCCATGAAACCGAGATTCGTTTAGGGTCCGGGGGCTTGGTTATGCGGGGGGAAGGTGTTAGGAACCCCCCGACATCTTTCAAGAAACTATTATCTTAGTGTGTGTGTGTGTGGGTCAATGTGCTGTTATATGGAAGTTGTGCAAGGCCTCGTTCGAACCTATATACACAGGGTTTGAATTTATGTAAAAATTCAATTTTTAGTAAGATATGGCGGTGGTGTTTTATAAAGAGGTTTTTCAAACCACGATGCTCAATAGAATTGAGACTTTTATACTCCCATTTTTATTAAGTGATCGGCTGGATTGATTTTATTTGACGGATGCGAGGCATTCGTATGAAAATAATATACAAAAATAATGCCGACTTCCTCGTGGGTATGGAAACCATCTGAGGAAATTCAGACATCGCAGAATAATTTACAAGCTGTTTACAGCTGAAAAATGTCCATCACGGGAACCGAATCTAGATCCAATGGGATGAATCTGTGATCGCATGATTCCTAGGCCACAGAATGTTGCAATTTGTATAAAAGCAATAAGCAGGTATATATATAAAAGCGATAAATATATATATACAGACCTGATCACCAACCACGAAGTACCTCCATGGGGGATCAGAAATGTAAATAAAGTTGTTAAAAGTTATCAACCGCCACGGAGGAAACTCCAAAGTGGACAAAACATAAATAAAGTCAGAAGTTTATCAACCGCCATGAAGAAAAACTCCAAGCGGAATAATATATATATATATATATATATATATATATATATATATATATATATATATAAGTAAATGCACTTAGGATGTGAAATCTGTGCTCATCGAGCGAGTTCGACCACGCTTATATATATAAGTATATATATATATATATATAAAAGCTAGTAAATGCACGGATATAAAATCCGTGCTCATCAATGCAGTCCGACACATACGTTAATATATATAAATGTATATATATATATATATATATATATATATATATATATATATATATATATATATATATATATATATATATATATATATGTTAATAAACGCCTCCGCATCAAGTCTAGGCTCATCGAACAAAGTTAGACACACACGATATATATATATATATATATATATATATATATATATATATATATATATATATATATATATATATATATATATATATATATATATATATATTTAAAAGCAACGTAAACGCTCGGGCATCAAGTTCAGGCTCAATCGAGGCATAACTCGATAATGTTAGTCAATATATATATATATATATATATATATATATATATATATATATATATATATATATATATATACAGATTGAATGAAAAACGGACTGGAAATCAAGGGCAAAAGTAAGCAACACGATTCTCGGCGTGTAGAAGGTGTGTGCACAGATGAAGAGAAAGACTCTAAAGTGTGTGAGAAGGCTTACAACTGGGTCGCTAAAAAAGGCTTCTATATCTTTAGAGTGGGTGGCTCTTGGCTTTTTGTGGGTACAAAAGAGGCTATATATGAGCTCATAGGTGTTTAAAAGTGGGAAAATACACTGTATGGCGAGTGCAGAGCAAATTGTGTAGGGTTTCCCCATCTTTTTTCTCTTAAAAATCAGCACCCCAAGCCCTCTATTTATAGGCATATGAGCCGCAGGTGTACCTGCAACTCAGTCGCAGGTGTACCAGAGGCGGGTCGAGTCGGTCCGGGTTTGTCGGGTCGGGTTGTCTCGAGGTACGTGTACTCAGGCACTGTAATGTCCACTCGGATTTTTAGAAGTGCAATCTGGGCATCCGTTTGAGGTATACAGGACCTATTTCGGACCGCCGTTGTTGAGAGTTGTACGATGGCATGGGATTAGAGTTTGTCCGAAGTCATTGAAGATGAGACGATGCCCTCCGGTCTTCAAGCTTCAACTTTCATCTGTTACCCCGCACAATAGTCACTTGGGATTGGTTAACCTTGTGTGACATTGTTGCGTAGAGACGTGACGTGGCATCGCTTTGGTCAGATGACGATATTGCCCCTCTGGGGTGTTATCATTTGGGTTGGTAGATAAAGCAAACATTGCTCGACTTATTTGGGATTGGACTTTACGCAATTGTTGAAGGTCCTCATTATCATCTTTGAGGTGTGCCTGTCTTCCCGATGTTTTTGTCGGGTTGGTACAGTGTATCTCGTTGTGAGCGCCGAGATAGAAGCTGGTTGCATTTGAAACAAGCATTTCCGGGGTTATCTCCGAAACTGCTTTCCTTGGGGTTATCACCAAGGTTGGTGGCTATTCCCATGGTTGGGACTGAGACTGGATACCTCGGGTTATCTCCGAGATTAATCGTTCTTCTCCGGTGTGTGTTCTGGTATTGTATCTGCATGCCTCGGGGTTACATCCGAGGTTGGATTTTTTACTCCCAGATTGCGATCCGGGGTTGATGCTGAACTTTAGGTAGTATCCGACATGGATTTGGATTGTCTTTCAGGGTTCTCTCTTAAAAGATGAATATGTCCTCCTGCGATGTTAGTGATAGTGGTACAGAAAATTTCGAGTGTCTACAAGTATGTCCTACCTAGGTTTATTTGGTATTTATTTGGTCGGTCAGAGTATAGGGATAATATGTGACATGTCAATTAACCCTTGTTTTGTGGCAGTATTTAAAAATGGCATCCGAAAATATTGAGATAAGCAATGAAGCACATGAGACCGTTGAGTCACCAATGATCAATACTCAGGATAATGTGCATCAGGATGGCAATAATCCTCAAGAAAACAACAACGCTGACCAAATGATGAACGATGGGATGTTCAGAGGCTTTATGCAATTCATGCAACATCAAACAAGAGCGGCTCCTGTACAAAATGCAGGTGGAAACACTGGCAACTCTCAGACGGTCACCGCTAAATAGTTCAAGGAGCTGGGACCACCGAAGTTTATTGGAGAGCCAAAACCACTTAAGGCGGAGACGTGGATAAAGCAGATCACCAAGATATTTGATGTCTTTGGATGCTCCGAGGAGCAAAAGGTTCCCTTTGCCACCTTTATGTTGCGAGGAGAGGCAGATTACTGGGGGAATCGGTAAAGCGTACTCAACTGTCGCACTGAAGATGTCTTGGGAGAAATTCCAGGAACTGTTCAACGATAAGTACTTTCCCGAAAGTGTTCGTCACATGAAGGAGGTAGAGTTCATCAAGCTGGAGCAAAACAATATGACCATGTCACAGTACGAAGCTAAGTTTGCCGAGTTGTCCCGGTTTGCGTCCCACTTGGTTGATAATGAGGAGAGAATGACGCGGATGTTTCTAAGAGGTTTGAATCCCGAGATACCGCAATATTTAAATTCTCACAAACTGTGTTTGTATTCAGATGTTGTAAATAGGGCTAAGTTATTGGAGCGCGATAATGAGTCAACCTAACCAAGAGAGAGCAGTCGACAAAATGATAATACCAGTGGTAGCAGTCATCGAAGCGGTGACAACAAACGTGGTGGAAATCAATATGCTAGAAATGGTAACCACTTCGATAGTAATCATGGCCAAGACAATAAAAGTGGAAATTTCAAGAAGAGGAGATTCAATAATGATGGAACGACGTTAGCACCAGCACCTGTTGTTAAGGAAGGGGAACGACCGTCGATCGTATGTTACAAATGCGGAGGGGAGGGACACATCAGTCCAAACTATACGCAGCAGTCCAAAGCATGTTACAATTATGGAAGAGAAGGTCACCTAGCCCGATTTTGTCGTTCACTGAAGTCAAGTCCAGCTAGGATGGAGGCATCAAAGGTCGTCCCAAACAAAACAAAACCGGTAGTTCAAGGGAGAGCATTTGTCGTAACCTCCCAAAAAGTGAGGAATCCAAACGAGGTGATCACGGGTAAGCTATTCATAAACTCTAGCAAAGTCTATACCTTATTTGATACCAGTTCTACCCATTCTTTTATTTCTCCTAGTTGCGCTCAACGTTTAAATTTGACTCCGGAGAAATTAGTCTTTGACTTATCTGTTGAAACTCCGTTAGGAGAAACCTTCATTACATCAACTGTTTATAAGTCTTGTTTGATTCAAATTGGTAACCGCATGTTACCTATCGATCTTATTTCCTTAAAAATACTTGCATTTGACGTGATTCTAGGGATTGATTGGTTAACTACGCATCATGCTAAAATTGATTGTTTTCATAAGGTTGTTAGCTTTCATATTCCTAATAAACCTATTATGCGAATTTAAGCGACCAAACTATTAAAATCAATCATGGTCATCTCAAACCATAAAGCTATTCGTTTATTGAAAAACAGATGTCAAGCTTTCTTAGCACATGCCACATATTTAAACCAAAATACGTAAGATTTGAATGATATTTCTATTGTTAATAAATTTCCTAACGTATTCCCTGAAGAACTTCCTGGCCTACCCCCGGAGCCTGAAATCGAGTTTGGTATCGACCTTGAACCCGGTACAAACCCATTTCCAAAGACCCATATCTAATGGCTCTTATTGAACTTCAGGAGTTAAAAACCCAATTGCAGGAATTGTTAGACATCGGTTTCATTCGACCTAGTACGTCTCCTTGGGGTACTTCTGTTCTATTCGTGAAAAAGAAAGATGGAAGTATGCGACTTTGTATTGATTATCGGAAGTTGAATCATGTCACCATCAAAAATAGGTACCCGTTGCCTCGTATTGAAGACCTGTTTGACCAGTTACACAGAACCAAGTTCTTTTCAAAGATCGATCTTCATTCTAGATATCATCAGTTGAAGATTAAAACTGATGACATTCCAAAGACTGCTTTTAGAACTCGGTACGGGTATTACGAATTCCTAGTCATGTCTTTTGGATTGACTAATGCTCCTTCTGCCTTCATGGATATGATGAACCAAGTATTCAAGGAATATTTGGATCACTTTGTGGTCGTCTTTATTGATGACATCCTCATTTACTCCAAAGTCGTGAAGATCATGAGCAACACTTGAGGCTGATACTCCAAAATCTTCATGAAAACAAGTTATATGCCAAGTTAAAGAAATGCTAGTTCTAGCTTGAGGAAGTAACATTCATTGGGCACGTGATATCAAATCATGGAATATCTGTTGACTCGGCAAAGATTGAGGCAATTCAAAGCTGGGAGCAACCTAAGTCAGTGACCAAAGTACGTAGCTTTCTCGGCTTAGCTGGTTATTATCGGAGATTCGTAGAAGGGTTTTCTCGAATCACTACTCCATTAACTCAGCTAACTCAGAAAGATATAAAATTCGGTTGGAGCGAGGAATGTGAGAAGAGTTTTCAAGAACTCAAGAGGAGACTCATTTTAGCACTTGTTCTAACAATACCATCTGGCTCAGAGGGATTTGTCATCTACAGTGATGCTTCAGGCAAAGGGTTAGGATGTGTTCTCATGCAACATGGGAAATTCATAACCTATGCCTCACGACAACTAAAAGAATATGAGGGGAATTATCATACTCATGATCTAGAGTTGGCAGCTGTCATTTTTATGCTTAAGATTTGGAGGCATTACATGTATGGAAAGAAGGTGGAGATCTATACGGATCATAAAAGCCTCAAATATTTGTTCACTCAAAAGGAACTCAACATACGGCAACGATGATGGCTTGATCTATTAAAAGATTACGATCATATCATTCAATACCATCCTAGAAAAGCGAACGTAGTAGCTGACGCATTGAGTAGAAGATCATATGCGGGTACAAGTGCGATATTGTCAACGCAAAGGCCCATTTTGTATGACTTACAAAGGATGGAGATAGAGTTAAAGACTCCATGGACCCATGTGATGATGGCGAATATACGAGTAGAACCAACTTTAATCGATAAAGTTAAAGCTGCTCAAGCTACAGACCTGGAGCTGATGCGTTTGAGGAAGAAAGTGCAATAAGGTGCTATTCCGGAAGCAAGAATCGATGAAGAAGGAATATTTCGAGTCAACTCCAGACTTTGAGTTCCTAACGATTCTGACTTGAAGTATAAAATCTTGCTGGAGGCGCACAACACACAATTTGCAATCCATCCTGGGAGTACCAAAATGTATCATGATCTTCAACATACATTTTGGTGGAGCAATATGAAGAGAGATGGCGGGGTTTATCTCAAGGTGTCTAACTTGTCAATAAGTCAAGACGGAGCATCAAGTACCAAAAGGTCCATTGTAACCACTTCAAACTCCAGAATGGAAGTGGGAGCACATTACCATAGATTTTGTTACTGGTCTTCCCAAGGTTTCTCAAGGCATAGATGCGATTTGGGTCATTGTTGATAGATTGACCAAGTCTGCTCATTTATTACCGATGCAAGAAACTTATACACATGAACGTCTTGCTCGTATGTACATAAATGAGATTGTAAGATTGCATGGTATGCCAGTATCCATAGTTTCTGATCGAGACCCAAGATTCACTTCACAATTTTGGGTTAGTTTGCAAAAAGCTATGGGCATGGATTTACGATTTAGTTTGGCATATAATCCTCAAACGAACGGGCAGTCATAGAGGACTATTCAAACTCTTGAAGATTTATTAAGACTTTGTGTCCTTGACTTCAAAGGAAGTTGGGACAAGTTCTTACCATTGGTGGAGTTTTCCTACAACAACAGTTATCAAGCAAGTATTGGCATGGCTCCATTTGAGGCGTTATATGGAAGAAAGTGTCGTTCTCCAGTATGTTGGGATGAGGTGGGTGAAGCAACGTTGTTGGGACCGGAGTTGGTACGTATGACTACGAAAAAGATTCAAACGATTCGGCAACGTATAAAATCTTGAACCACATTATTGAATTAGAACCGGATGAGATAGCGGAAGACTTAACGTATGAAGAGGTACCTGTTAAAATCTTCGATAAGAAGGATCATATTCTACGCTCCATGGTTATACCTCAAGTCAAAGTTTTATGAAGAAACCATGATGTTGAGGAAATGACCTGGGAGTTAGAATCTAAAATGAAGTCAAGGTATCCTCACCTCTTCGACATACCAGGTACGCACCCTAATTTCGAGGACAAAATTTCATAAAAAGGGGAGGTTGTAAGATCCCCAACTTTTATGAATAAAGATTAATTCTTCTCGAAATATATTTTTGAATATTATAGTATGGATTTGATATAATGTTATAGTTGTGGGTATTATTTACAAATTTTGCAAAGTAAGCAAGTGATTATATAATATTCGATTGGTCAAGGAATATTCTTTTTAAAGGGAATATTCTTACGAAGGCACAATCATTGGTGGACCCCACAACGGAAGTATTGTCGTAGTTAAAAAATGACATAATTATCTTTTTATAAAAATAATCTAATAAAGTTTTACCGTTAAACTGTTGAACTACGGTGGTAAAAGTACAAGAATGTCTGTGGTTGGTTGCATAGTAGCACACAATATTGATTGTTGATGCTTACGTGAGAAGTCACTCAGTTATACTCAATTATTGCTACAGTAGTTACTGCATAATATATCTCATATTATTGATTCAATTATTGTCACAGTATCATCTGTATAATATCTTATATTATAAAATCAATAATTGAGACGAGAAAGTTATGCATATTATAATTTACAGTATTGACAATGTCTAGAAAGTTATGTTAAGAAGAGGTTTGGTCACCTAATTGCGCGCCAATAGAAAGAAATCCTTATCAAAAAAACCCCTCTTTTTTGGGAATGATCTGGTTGTTAAATATTGTGAGTTATAATATTAATGAGGAATAAGTTCGTGTTGATTAAAGATGAAATTTATATTTCCATTATGCTGGGATTATTAGTGTTAGTGGAAATCGACATCTATTTCGATAATAATGGATGTCTGGAGGTTATATTGACCAATCGGACAATTAATCGGATAAATGAGCAATTAATTGCTATTATTTCATATTCTTATAACTATTTGTTCATATTTGTGTACTATTGATTCACATGCATGTACTATTAGGGGAGGTGGTGTAAAATTGATAATACGTGCATGACTAAATTAAAAATGAAGGTATAGATGAAGGTACTATACTGTAATTATTTTTTTCACATGATTGTACTATTGAGTCACATGATTGTACTATTGATTCACATGATATACTATTAGGGCAGGTGGTGCAAGTTTGATAATACTTGCAGGACTAAATTAAAAATGAAGGAAAAGATGAAGGTATTATACTGTAATATTTCGAGCTCCAAAACGTGCAATTATCGATACTATGTTTTCCTATAAATAGAAGCTCATTTTTCTTTCATTCTCACCAATTCACTAAGACTCACAAGAGCAATTATAGAAAGAGAAGCTATAGAGAGAGAAGCTTTAGAGAGAAAGTAGAAGAGAAGTCTGCTACCTCACTATTCCAGTATCCAGTCTTCTTCTGAGGTAATGGATATTATTTTTTTCAGTATTCATAGGAATAATATTGTCTTCCATACTCTGTAGTATGTGAGTAATATTATTTTCTCTCATATTCCTGATTATACCCTCATTTTGTTAAAGTATTGCTTCTATACTCTGTGAAATTAGTAGAATATCCTTGAAATTTGCACTTCATCTAGTATCGTTTCACAAGGATTTTTTCTGCACATTCTTGTTAAATTTTAAGCTTTTCATGCCGGAGTACTGTCCATGAGTAGTATTCATTTTTATGGTACTATTCACAAAGTACTAATCACAGGATACTATTCACAAAGTACTATTCACAAAGTACTATTAATGAGTACTATTCATTGGGTACTATTCCTGAAGTACTATTCACGAGGTACTATTCACTCGGGTACTATTCACCCAAGGAATTATTTATGGCAAAAATTGATTTCTTTGCTGTCCAAATCATTTTTGATACAATATTATTCTTGAATTTTACTCCACAAAGCAGTATCATGTTGACAATTTGGACATTATTGAATTCTAGATAAATTAAGTTATAATCTTTAAAAATTTATCCTTTGCTTTCTTTTAATTGAATTCTTATATCATTGTCATCATCATCATGCTTATATTGTGATAAAAGTCATATGTAGCTTACGTGCATAAATGTACTATTGATTGGTATGATCATGACCAGAGATTATTCGGTATAATCATGACCGTAATGTTACAAATGATGTGGTAAAAATCCTCATTGGCCTATAGTGCATTGATGGACAGTTGTTGGTATGATTATGACCAGGGATTATTCGGTATAATCATGACCATGGATGATTACATTAATATGTTTTGCCCGTAGTGCAGGGATGATTCGATGATGTGGTTTATTTATTAAGCTGAGTCTCAGTGATAAAATTGATGATAAACTTTTAAATCATAGAAGATAGTAGATATCATGCTCTACTTGGCTCTTCTAATAGATTGTTTGTTCCGCTGCAGTTAAACTTGATGTTTATTATATTTTATCTATTTAACACTGTTGAAGGCTAACGATAATTTATTCTACATTATCTTAGTCATAATATTTCTTATTGGGCTAGTTGAGCTCACCCTTTTGCTTTCATTGTTCTCTTCACGAAATGAGAACATAGCTGGGACTAGTCGGGGAATGGAGTGACGGTCCAGATGTTTGCATTAGTAGTCCTCACTATTCAGTGAAATAGTGTGATAATAATTGTAATGAGGACTTTATTTGAGTTTGGATACTCTCTACGAGACATTATCCGTTTTGAAACTCTCAGCTACGTTTTGTCGTACTGTATAAAAGAAGTTTGTATTTAAATTATGTACCATATATTTTGCGACTCAAGATGGGTGATGTATACCTATTTTGGGGGCGTCACACATGACAGAACAAGGACGGTCAAACCATGTCAGAAAAAATCGCACATGAAGATCTGGGTTTCCCAGAAAACCTTCAAGAGACAGTTTGGTCAACCTATTTTGACCATGAGTATCTATGATTCTATTACGGATCTAGGTGATCTAAAAGCTTGAAAGTGTAGTCCTCATGTCATACTACAAAGATCAAACACTAACATGGTCATTAACCTTAACAGTAGCATGGCTCCATTCGAAGCATTGTATGGAAGAAAGTGTCGTTCTCTAGTATGCTGGGATAAGGTGGGTGAAGCAATGTTGTTGGGACCGGAGTTGGTACGTATGACTTTAAAAGATTCAAACGATCCGACAACGTATAAAAAACCTCACAAGATCGACAAAAGAGTTATCTTTGATCTTCATCGAAAGGGCGTGGAATTCGATATAGGAGATCATGTGTTGTTGCGTGTTGCTCCATGGAAAGGAGTTACGAGATTTGGAAATAGAGGAAAACTCAATCCTCGATTCATCGGCCCATTTTTAATCCTCAATCGAGTAGGAACTGTGGCCTATAGACTCACTTTACCGCCAAGTATGTCTCGTGTTCATAACGTTTTTCACATATCCATGTTACGTAAATATTTGAAAGACCCGAACCACATTATTGAGTTAGAACCGGACGAAATAGCGGAAGATTTGACGTCTGAAGAGGTTCCTGTTCAAATTTTGGATAAGAAGTAACATATTCTACGCTCCAAGGTTATACCTCAAGTCAAAGTTTTGTGGAGAAACCACGATGTTGAGGAAATGACTTGGGAATTAGAATCTGAAATAAAATCAAGGTATCCTTACCTCTTCGACATACTAGGTACGTACCCTAATTTCGAGGGCGAAATTTCATAAGAAGGGGAGGTTGTAAGACCCCAACTTTTATAAATAAAGATAAATTTTCTATAAATATTATTTTTGAATATTATGGAGTAAATTTGATATAATGTTATAGTTGAGGGTAATATTTATAAATTTTGCAAAGTAAGCAAGTTGTTATAAAATATTCGTTTGGTCGGGGAATATTCGTACGATGGCACAATTATTGGTGGACCCCACAACAGAATTATTGTCGGATTGAGAAAACGACAAAAATACTTTATGAAAATAATGGCGAGAGGTGTTACTGAATTAAAAGCATTGAACTACCCGGTAGTAAAAGTACGAGTAATATCCGGTGGTTGTATAGTAGCTTTACAGTATTGATTATTGATGTTTACGTGAGAAGTCACTCACTATACTCAATTATTGCTACGATAATTGGCCGCATCATATCTCTTATATTATTGATTCAATTATTGTCACATTATCATCAGATAATATGTTATATTATTAAATTAATAATTGAGACGACAAGTTATAAATGATTAATAATTGTTGAAAGATTAAATATGTGTTGATTAAAAATAAAATGATTTGTGGTAATATTTATTCAATCCTTGATGTATATAAAGAGTCTATTATGAGACGTTTGTGGTAAGTTTGGTTATTTTATGGGGGGGGGGCCCATATGTCATCATGTAAGAGTCTCGTCATCAATAGTAATTACCTTCGTCAATAGTAATTACCTTTACCAGACGTCAAACCACTTGCCGTTTCATATTACAGACATAGAACCAATTGTCGTTTCACATTACAGGTGTCAAACCACTTGGTGTTTCACATTACAGACGTCAAACCACTTTTCTTTTGTCATCACCAGTCGTCTAGCCACTTGCCTTTTCACATTTCAAGTTCTAAGCTAGAAATCTTCTATAAATAGAGGCTTAGTGCTTCATTATTTTTCACAAATTCATTCAAGCTATAGAGAGAGAAAGTATAGGGAGAATAAGAGAGAAAGAAGAAGAGTATTCTGTTACTACACTATAGCAGTATTCAATCTCCTACTAATGTAAGGGGTGTTATTCTTTCTTATTCATGAAGAGAATTGTTGTTATTCCATTGCTTATTATTCTGTTGGAATAACCTGTATACGTGGTTTACCTTATACTTGGTGACATTCTTCTATTATTCTGTTGGAATATCCTGTCTGTGTGTTTTACATCGGACCTGGTTCCGTCTTTATTATTATTATGTTGGAACATTCTGTCTGTGTGTTTTACACCGGACCTGGTTCCGTCTTTATTATTTTGTTGGAACATCCTGTCGGTTCAAATTTTGCCTGACCTGGTTCCATTATTATTATTCATTGGAATAACTTTGTCTATCTAAATACCGCATGCATGGTGATTTCTTTTGTTATTCCATTCTTTATTATACTCAGTTGGTTAAAGTTTTGACTTCTATACTCCATGAAATTAGTAGAATATCATTGATATTTGCGCTTCATCCAGTAGCTTTTCATGGAAATATTCTTCTGATCATTCTTGAATTTTACTCTACAAAGCAGTATCATGTTGACAATTTGGACATGATTAGTTCCTGGATAAATTAATTCTTGAACTTGTTTTATTGAATTCTTATATCATTGTCATCATCCTCATGTTTATATTATGTTGAAAGTCATCTGTGGCCTGTAGTGCATAGATGGACTTGGTATGATTATGATCATGGATTATTCAGTGTAATCATGCCCGTAATGTTACAAATGATGTGGTAAAGGTTAACATTGGCCCGTAGTGCATTGATGGACAGTTGTTGGCATGATCATGACCATTAATGAATACACGAATGTCCTCGGTCAGTGTAGTGTATGGATAATTTGTGGTCGTGATACTAAAGAATATCCTTGGTAGTAGTAGTGAGGTGATTCGATGATGTGGATTATTTATTAAGTTGAGTCCCAGTGATAAAAGTCATGAAAACCTTTTAAATCATAAAAGATAGTAGATTTTATTCTTTACTTGACTCTTTTAATGGATTGCTTGTTCATTGCAGTAGATTAAACTTGATGTTGTTATATTTTATCGCTTTAACACTTTGTTGAAGGCTAACGATAATTTATTCTCGCATTATCTTAGTCATAATATTTCTTCTTTGGGCTAGTTGAGCTCACCTTTTCTTTCTTTGTTCTCTTGAGAAAAAATGAGAAAATAGCGAGGACTAGTCGGGAATGGAGTGACGATCCGGAGGATAGCATTAGTAGTCCTCACTATTCTGTGAAATAGTGTGTTAATAATTGTAATGAGGACTCCTTTTGAGTTTGTATAATCTCTAGTAGACAATAATTGTATTCAAACTCACAGTTATGTTTGGTCGTACTATACACGACAGTTGTATTAGTAAGTTTTATTTGAATTTTATAGCATGTATCTGATGACCCAAGATGGGTGATGTATAACTAATTTTGGGGGCGTTACAGTTGGTATCAAAGCTTAGGGATATGATCCCTGGCTAAGATGTGAGAGTAGTACTAGGAGGGGAGAGACGGGGAATTCCTTCGCTAGTATGACCTACCTAAGTTTATGTGGTTTTTAATTGGTCGGTCAGAATTTAGGGATAATATGTTACATGTCAATTAACCTTTGTTTTGTGGCAAGATGTCGAAAATGACATCCGAGAATGTTGAGAATAGCAATGGAGCCTTTGCACACCGTTGATTCACCACATATCAATAATTAGGATAATGTGCATTAGAAGGCGACAATCCTCATACAAACAACAACACCGACCAAATGATGAATGATCAAATGTTCAGGGCTTTATGCAATTCATGCAACAAAGATGAGAGCGCTCTCTGTCCAAAATTCGGTGGAAACACTTGGAAACTCTCGGGCGGTCACCGCTAAATAGTTCAAGAAGCTGGGACCACCGGAGTTTAAGGGAGAACCAAAACCACTTATGGCGGAAGCATGGATAAAGCAGATCACCAAGATATTTGATGTCTTGGGATGCTCGAGGAGCAAAAGTTCCCTTTGTCGCTTTTATGTTAAAGTGAGAGGCGATTCTTGGTGGAAATCGGTAAAACGTACTCAACCTGCCGTACTGAAGATGTCTTGGGAGAAGTTCCAAGAGCAGTTCAACGACAAATACTTTCCCGTAAGTATTCGTCACATGAAGTAGGTGGAGTTTATCAAGTTGGAATAAAACAATATTACCGTGTCGCAATACGAGGCTAAATTTGCGGAGTTATCCCGGTTTGTGTCCCAATTGGTGGATAATGAAGAGAGAATGACACGGATGTTTTTAAGAGGTTTGAAGCCGGAGATACGTCAACATCTTATTTCTTATAAACTGTGTTTATATTCAGATGTTGTAAATAGGGCTCAGTTAGTGGAGCGTGATAACGAGTCAATGCAACTAAAAAGAAGCGGTAGGTAAAATGTTAATACCGGTGAGCGAAAACATCGGGTTGACGGTGACAACAAACGTGGAGGAATCAACAGGCGAAATGGTAACCACTTCGGTGGTAATCGTACAAAACAATAAGAATGGACATTTCAAGAAGAGGAGATTCAACAATGATGGAAAGACGCCAAGACCAAAGACCTATCGTTAAGGAAGGAGAAGCGACCACCTATCATATGTTTCAAATGCGGAGGGAGGGGCACATCGGTCCAAACTGTGTGATGCCGTCAAAGCATGTTATAATTGTGGAAGAGAAGGTCACTTAGCCCAATTTTGTCGTTCACCAAGACAAATTCAATTTAGGATGGAGGCACCAAAGGTCAGTCCCCGAAAAGTCAAACCTAGTAGTGCAAGGAGAGCGTTTGTTGTGACCTCCCAGAAAGAAAAGAACCCGAATGAGGTCATCACGGGTAAGCTTATCATAAACTCTAACGAAATCTATACTTTATTTGATACCGGTTCTACCCATTCTTTTAGTTCTCCTACTTGCGCTCATCGATTAAATTTGACTCCGGAGAAATTAGACTTTAACTTATCTGTGGAAACTCTGTTGGGAGAAACCTTCATTACATTCACTGTTTATAAGTCTTGTTTGGTTCAAATCGGTACCCTCACACTACCTGTAGATCTTATTTCATTGAAAATACTTGCATTTGACGTGATTCTAGGGATTGATTAGTTAACTACTCATCATGCAAAAATTGATTGTTTCCGTAAGGTTGTTAGCTTTCATATTCCTAATCAACCTATTATGCTAATTCAAGCGACCAAACCATTAAAATCAATCACGTTCATCTCAAGCCATAAAGCTATTTGTTTATTGAAAAATGGATGTCAAGCTTTCTTAGCTCATGTCACAGATTTAAACAAAAATACGTCAGTTTTGAACGATATTTCTATTGTTAATAAATTTCCTGACGTATTCCCTGAAGAACTTCCTGGCCTACCCCCTGAGCGTGAAATTGAATTTTGTATGGACCTTAAACCCAGTACAAAACCCATTTCCAAAGCTCCATATCGAATGTATTGAACTTCAGGAGTTAAAGACCCAACTGCAGGAATTATTAGACATCGGCTTTATTCGTCCTAGTACTTCTCCTTGGGGTGCTCCTGTTCTATTCGTGAAGAAGAAAGATGGGAGTATGCGACTTTGTATTGATTATCGAGAGTTGAATCTTGTCACCATCAAAAATAGGTATCCATTGCCACGTATTGATGACATGTTTGACCAGTTGTAAGGAGCCAAATTCTTTACAAAGATTGATCTTCGTTCCGGATATCACCAATTGAAGATTAGAACCAATGACATTCCAAAGACGGCTTTCAGAACTCGGTACGGGCATTATGAATTCCTAGTCATGTCCTTTGGATTGACTAATGCTCCTGCTGCCTTCATGGATATGATGAATCGAGTATTCAAGAAATATTTGGATCACTTTGTGGTCATCTTTATTGATGACATCCTTATTTATTCCAAAAGCCGTGAAGATCATGAGCAACACTTGAGGCTGACACTCCAAAAGCTTCGTGAATACAAGCTTTATGCCAAGTTGAAGAAATGCGAATTATGACTTGAGGAAGTAGCATTCCTTGGGCACGTAGTATCAAGTCATGGAATATCTGTTGACCCAGCAAAGATTGAAGCAATTCAAAGCTGGGAGCAACCTAAATCAGTGACCGAAGTACGTAGCTTTCTCGGCTTAGCTGGTTATTATCGGAGATTCGTGGAAGGATTTTCTCGAATTGCTACTCCATTAACTCAGCTGACTCGAAAAGATACAAAGTTAGCTTGGAGTGAAGAATGTGAGAAGAGTTTTCAAGAACTCAAGAGGAGACTCATTTCAACACCTATTCTGACAATACCAACTGGCTCGGAGGGATTTGTCATCTACAGTGATGCTTTGGGCAAAGGGTTGGGATGTGTTCTCATGCAACATGGGAAAGTCATAGCCTATGCCTCAAGACAACTCAAAGAATATGAGAGGAATTATCCTACTCATGATCTAGAGTTGGCAGTTGTTGTCTTTGCACTTAAAATTTGGAGGCATTACTTGTATGGGGAGAAGGTGGAGATCTTTACGGATCATAAAAGCCTCAAATATTTCTTTACTCAAAAGGAACTCAACATGCGACAATGACGTGGGCTTGAATTGTTGAAAGATTATGATCATACCATCCAATACCATCCTAGAAAAGCGAACGTGATAGCTGACGCATTGAGTAGAAGATCATATGCAAGTACGAGTACGATATTGTCAACGCAAAGGCCCATTTTGTGTGACTTACAAAGGATGGAGATAGAGTTAAAGACTCCAGGGACCCATGTGATGATGGCGAATATACAAGTAGAACCGACTTTAATAGATAAAGTTAAAGCTCCTCAAGTTACAGACCTGGAGCTGATGCGTATGAGGAAGAAAGTGCAAGAAGGTGATATGCCGGAAGCAAGAATCGATGAAGAAGGAATACTTCGAGTCAACTTCAGACTTTGTGTTCCTAACGACCCGACGAAGTATAAAATCATGATGGAGGTGCACAACACACCGTTTGCAATCCATCCTGGGAGTACCAAAATGTATCATGATATTCGTCATATATTTTGGTGGAGCAATATAAAGAGAGAGATATCGTTGTTTATCTCAAGGTGTCTAACGTGACAATGAGTTAAAGCGGAGAATCAAGTACCAAAAGGTCCATTGCAACCACTTGAAATTCCAGAATGGAAGTGGGAGCACATTACCATGGATTTCGTTATCGGTCTTCCTATGGTTTCTCAAGGCATAGATACGATTTGGGTCATTGTTGATAGATTGACCAAGTCTGCTCATTTCTTACCGATACGAGAAACTTATACACTTGAACGTCTTGCTCGTATGTACATAAACGAGATTGTAAGATCGCATGGTATGCGGTATCCATAGTTTCGATCGAGACCCAAGATTCACTTCACAATTTTGGGTTAGTTTGCAAAAAGCTATGGGCACGGACTTCACGATTTAGCTCTAAGATATCATCCTCGCAGACAGACGTATGCAGACGGAGAGGACTATTCAAACTCTTGAAGATCTATTAAGACTCTGTGTCCTTGATTTCAAGGGAAGTTGGGATAAGTTCTTACCATTGGTGGAGTTTTCCTACAACAATAGTTATCAAGCAAGTATTGGCATGGCTCCATTCGAAGCGTTGTATGGAAGAAAGTGTCATTCTCCAGTTGTTAGAGTTTATGCCCTAGAGGCCAATTATTTGATATAATTGCTTAACGTTTTGATATTATATTTGATTGAATAAATATATGATTTTATTATGGTTTGATTTACTGCGTAATATAATTGTTAACATAATAAAATTCCTTAGAATAGTGATACAAATTATATAGTTTCAAGTATATGACTTGAACATGAGATTATATATTACCATTAGTATCAGTGTTCTTAAATGTCCCTAGTCGAGTATCATTGTTGATGGGACAACAATGATGCATTGAGACTAGTATGTGGATCGATTGATGACCAAATCTCATTGGTCATAAATATATGAGATATTAAGTCAATGCATAGGTACATGTTAGAACGATGCGTATCGATGGACCCACCATGAGAATTCTATATGGAGCATTATGCGAAGTGTCATTAGCAATTCTCATAGTGATAATGATGTAATGGTCCTCCGACCGAAATCGCTTATATTACTACACGAGAATTTATGTACTTTGATATCATCAAATGTCACCTTTAATAGGGTGGACTATAAAGGTGATTATTGGGTTCATCATTAATCGTGTGAGAAATATGAGTGATCTAGATGGAATTTAACCATCCTATATATTATGGGTGATATCCATAGGCCTCTTGATTGAGTAGGACTATGAAATGCATGGCCATGCTCAAATAGTGATTTGTTTCATATAGTCTACTCATTGATCAAGAAAACGCAGATTAAATTATGAAGAGTATGACACATTCCATGACTCGAGTTTAATCTAGGATATTAAGGTTAAAAGGATTAAATTACATTGAAACATTGGTCACAAAAAGGTTGCATCGAATCATCGATCTTATTATTACTTGGGTAGCGATGATGCATTACTAGATGCCAGCTCATTGTTTATAATTTTATAATATGATTTTAAAATTATTGCCAACGTAATAATAACCTATATGGTCACATACATGTAACGTTATTTAAAAGGAAATTAATTTAAATTTTAAGGATTTAAATATATTAATATGATTAATAGTATTTAAATCACTTAATTTAAATTAAAAGGATAATTTGTATATATGTATATTAATTATGTAAGACTTAATTAAGATATATATATATATATATATATAAATTAGGATTTTATAAAATTAGGTTTTGATTTTGATTAATTCCTTTTAACTACTATATATATGATATATAGCGACTACTTAGGGAAGATATCATAATTGAAAAACCCTATCCGCTCTTAGAGAGACTAGAGAGAAAACAGCTTTTTAGAAAATCCATTCCTTTTGGTGGCTAGTACTAAGAAGTCCTTCTTATTTGCGAGAATCGTCGACTGCTCGTTAGATGCGGTATTAAATGTGGATCTGCATGCAGTATAATCGGGTTTGTATATGCGTTGGAGATTCGAGGCGCAATCGATTTTAGATTCTCATTTTTGTTTATATCTGGTATAATCTCTAAACCTCTGAATTAATTGATTTTTCGCATGGATCTGTTTTAGGTTTCGGAAATTGCTTTAAAATTTTAATTTTTCATTTGTGCGTTTTCGCGTCAAGCCCAACACCAAAGATATAAATTGTTATGTGCTTATTGTGATATGCATGGTGCCTGATTATAGCCTTTTGACCCATAGGTTAGTGGTTTTTGGTTTTGAAATACTACTTGCATGTCGTGCCTTTCTATAAATTCTAATGTAATATTCTCTTCTCATCTAAATCCCTCGAATGTAACTCGAGGTTTTCTATGTCATGTAATAATTTGTAATTGATGAAGATGTCAAGATGGAGAACACAATGGAAAGATGATGATGGAGAGGGCGATGCTAGAGGAAGATCCAGGAAGTTATTTATTTTAAGATCTTTTACCACCTTAGATTGACCTTGATCTTTCATTAGCTTGAAAAGATTAATTAAGATGGATTGTGCCATGCGTGACACATTTAATTTTGCACTTTATTTATGCTTGTATGTGATATGATATGATTAATAATGTGCATGCTTAACAAGATTAAAATTGGTGAGATCTAAATTAATAAAATCCCTCATTAAATTATTAAGTCTAAATCAGATGCCTTCCAATGAATAACACTCATCAAGACCTTGATCAATAGATGTAGGTTTGCCAAAGCAAAGTACCCTATTTATCTAGGTAAGATGCGATAGGATAATTGTGATATCCAAACTATTAAAATCATTGGGCTGAAACTTAACTAAGTTATCTCAATAGGATTGTGGACTTAGAGGCATAGAATTTGGTTGGTACCATTAGATGGACTAGAAACAAATGTTGTTTACCAAACTATCCAGGAGTTATATATGATATAATTGACAAAGGGTTGTCTACCTAAATAATTATGTTTTGAGAGAATAGCCAAAGCTAACTTAAGGCATAATGAAATATGGATCTTGGCTCACTAGAAAGATTTAATAGAAAATGCTTTCGGAATTAGTGGTGAGGGCTATTAATTTGAATAAAATAGTGGGAGGTATATTTTGAATGTACTATTATCAATTATAAAATATCAACTCTGTAATTTGACTTATTATTGTTGCACTTATAAATTGTAGATATCAAAGGGCAAACAACAACAACACAAATAGTCTTTCATTACGATCGGTCCTTGAAAAGGACAAGCTAAGTGGAATTAATTTCCTTGGTGGCATAGGAACTTGAGGATTGTCCTCAAACAAGCGTAAGCTATATGTCCTTGATGGGCCCATTCCTGCAAACACCGGTATGCCATCGCACTAATGCACGCGGAGCATAATGCTTACAAGAAGCATCAAGATGATGCTCTGGATGTGAGTTGTGTCATGCTAGTAACCATGAACTCTGAGCTTCAGAAGCAACATGAGTTGATGGAAGCATGAGATGATCGAGCATCTCAAGAAATTGTTCGAAGGGCATGCTCGACAGGAGAGGTATGATACAAGCAAGGCGTTGTATCACTGCAAAATAGGTGAACGTGATCCAGTTGGTCCACATGTGCTGAAAATGATTGGGTATATTGAGTACCTTGATAGGTTGGGTTTTCAATCACTCCTAAGCCCAAACCGACCTTGTTTTGCAATCTTTGAGCAAATGACTACGCTCAATTTGTTATGAACTATCTTATGAATGAAATTGAGAAATCCCTTACTGAGTTGTTGAGCATGTTAAGAACTGCCGAGAACAACATGAAAAAGGCAGGACCCGCTCCCATAATGATGGTGCAAAAGGGGAATGCTAAGGGAAATTGGAAAGGCAAGAAGAAGATAGTGTTAGAGTTTATGCCCTAGAGGCCAATTATTTGATATAATTGCTTAACGTTTTGATATTATATTTGATTGAATAAATATATGATTTTATTATGGTTTTATTTACTGCGTAATATAATTGTTAACATAATAAAATTCCTTAGAATAGTGATACAAATTATATAGTTTCAAGTATATGACTTGAACATGAGATTATATATTACCATTAGTATCAGTGTTCTTAAATGTCCCTAGTCAAGTATCATTGTTGATGGGACAACAATGATGCATTGAGACTAGTATGTGGATCGATTTGATGACCAAATCTCATTGGTCATAAATATATAAGATATTAAGTCAATGCATAGGTACATGTTAGAGAACGATGTAATTGGATGGACCCACCATGAGAATTCTATATGGAGCATTATGCGAAGTGTCATTAGCAATTCTCATAGTGACAATGATGTAATGGTCCTCAGACACGAAATCGCTATATTACTACACAAGAATTTATGTACTTTGATATCATCAAATGTCACCTTTAATAGGGTGGACTATAAAGGTGATTATTGGGTTCATCATTAATCGTGTGAGAAATATGAGTGATCTAGATGGAATTTAACCATCCTATATATTATGGGTGATATCCATAGGCCTCTTGATTGAGTAGGACTATGAAATGCATGGCCATGCTCAAATAGTGATTTGTTTCATATAGTCGACTCATTGATCAAGAAAACTTCAGATTAAATTATGAAGAGTATGACACATTCCATGACTCGAGTTTAATCTAGGATATTAAGGTTAAAAGGATTAAATTACATTGAAACATTGGTCATTAAAAGGTTGCATCGAATCATCGATCTTATTATTACTTGGGTAGCGGTGATGCATTACTAGATGTCATTTCCACCGTTTATAATTTTATAATATGATTTTTAAAATTATTGCCAACGTAATAATAACCTATAAAGTCACACACATAGACGTTATTTAAAGGGAATTAATTTAAATTTTAAGGATTTAAATATATTAATATGATTAATAGTATTTAAATCACTAATTTAAATTAAAAGGATAATTGTATATTAATTAAGTAAGACTTAATTTAGAGATATATATATATATATAAATTCGGATTTTATAAAATTAGGTTTTGATTTGATTAATTCCTTTTAACTACTATATATATGATATATAGCAGCTACTTAGGGAAAGATATCATAATTGAAAAACCCTAGCCGCTCTTAGAGAGAGACTAGAGAGAAAACAGATTTGTAAAATCCATTCCTTTTGGTGGCTAATCATGAAGTCCTTCTTATTGCAGAATCGTTCGATTGGTTAAATGCGGCGTTCGATGTGGATATCTGTGTAAGGCATAATCGGTTTGTATTGCGTTGGAGATTCGAGGTGATTGGTTTTGATTCTCATTTTTGTTTATATCTGGTATAATCTCTAAACCTCCGAATTAATTGATTTTTGCATGGATCCTATTTTAGGGTTTGGAAATTGCTTTAAAATTTTAATTTCTGCCTTTGTGCGTTTCGGGTGTCAACACCAACACCGATTATCTTTGGGATAAGGTGGGTGAAGCAACGTTGTTGGGACCGAGGAGTTGGTACGATATGACTACTGGAAAAGATTCAAACGATCCGACAACGTATAAAAACCTCACAAGATCGACAAAAGAGTTATGCTGATCTTCATCGAAAGGACGTGGAATTCGATATAGGATATCATGTGTTGTTACGTGTTTCTCCATGGAAAGGAGTTACGAGATTTGGAAAGAGAGGAAAACTCAATCCTCGATTCATCGGCCCATTTTTAATCCTCGATCGAGTAGGAACTATGGCCTATAGACTCACTTTACCACCAAGTATGTCTCGTGTTCATAACATTTTTCATATATCCATGTTACGTAAATATGTGAAAGACTCGAGCCACATTATTGAGTTAGAACCGGACGAAATAGCGGAAGATTTGACGTATGAAGAGGTTCCTGTTCAAATTTTGGATAAGAAGGAACATATTCTACGCTCCAAGGTTATACCTCAAGTCAAAGTTTTGTGGAGAAACCACGATGTTTAGGAATTGACTTGGGAGTTATAATCTAAAATAAAATCAAGGTATCCTTACCTCTTGACATACCAGTGCGTACCCTAATTTCGAGGCTTAAATTTCATAAGAAGGGAGGTTGTAAGACCCCAACTTTTATAAATAAAGATGAATTTTCTATAAATATTATTTTTGAATATTATGGAGTAAATTTGATATAATGTTATAGTTGTGGGTAATATTTATAAATTTTGCAAAGTAAGCAAGTTGTTATAAAATATTCGTTTGGTGGGGAATATTCTTTTTGTCGGAGAATATTAAATGACAGCTACACAATCATTAGTGGACCCCTGGCGGAATTAATTATCGGATTGAGAAAACGACAAAAATACTTTATGAAAATAAGCTGCGGAGGTGTTACCGTTAAAAGCTGTTGAACTACCCGGTAGTAAAAAGTACGAGAATATGCGTGGTTACATAATAGCACGGTATTGATTATTGATGCTTACATGAGAAGTCACTCATTTACACTCAATTATTACACGATAATTTTTGATCATATCTCTTATATTATTGATTCAATTATTGTCACGATTATCATCATATAATATGTTATATTATTAAATTAATAATTGAGACGACAAGTTATAAATGATTAATAATTGTTGAAAGATTAAATATGTGTTGATTAAAAATAAAATGATTTGTGGTAATATTTATTCAATCCTTTATGTATATAAAGAGTCTATTATGAGACGTTTGTGGTAAGTTTGGTTATTTTATGGGGGGGGGGGATCCCATATGTCATCATGTAAGAGTCTCTTTCGTCAATAGTAATTACCTTCATCAATAGTAATTACCTTTACCGACGCCAAACCACTTGTCGTTTCATATTCATGGCAAGGCCGAACCAATTGTTGTTTCACATTACACAAAGCGTCAAACCACTTGGTGTTTCACATTACAGGCGTCAAACCACTTTCCTTTTCTCATCACCAGTCGTCTAGCCACTTGCCTTTTCATATTTCAAGTTCTAAGCTAGAAATCTTCTATAAATAGAGGCCTAGTGCTTCATTATTTTTCACTTAATTCATTCAAGCTATAGAGAGAGAAAGTATAGAGAATAAGAGAGAAAGAAGAAGAGTATTCTGTTACTACACTCTTAAAGATTCAATCTCCTACTAATGTAAGGGGTGTTATTCTTTCTTATTCATGAAGAGAAGCTGTTGTTATTCCATTGCTTATTATTACATTGGAATAACTCTTTGATATAATGGCGGTTTACCCTATACTTGGTGACATTCTTCTATTATTACATTGGAACATCACATGCATGTGTTTTACATCGGACCTAGTTCCGTCTTTATTATTATTCATTGGAACATCCACATCATGTGTTTTACACGGACTGGTTAAAATCTTTATTATTATTCTGTTGGAACATCACTGTCTGCATGTGTTTTACAGGACTGGTTCCGTTAAAATCTTTATTATTCTGTTGGAACATCCTCGCTTGCAAATTTTGCTCGACTGGTTCCGTTATTATTATTCCGTTGGAATAACTTTGTCATCAAGCAACCGCATGCATGGTGATTTCTTTTGTTATTCCATTCTTTATTATACTCAGTTGGTTAAAGTTTTGACTTCTATACTCCATGAAATTAGTAGGATATCATTGATATTTGTGCTTCATCCAGTATCTTTTCATGGAAATATTCTTCTGATCATTCTTGAATTTTACTCTACAAAGCATTATCATGTTGACAATTTGGACATTATAGTTTCTGGATAAATTAATTCTTGAACTTGTTTTATTAAATTCTTATATCATTGTCATCATCCTCATGTTTATATTATGTTGAAAGTCATCCGTGGCTTTAGTGCATAGATGGACTTGGTATGATTATGACCATGGATTATTGATTGTAATCATGGTAGTAATGTTACAAATGATGTGGTAAAAGTTAACATTGGCCCGTAGTTCATTGATGGGCTTGTTGTTGGCATGATCTTGACCATTAATGAAATACGAATGTCCTTGGGCAGTAGTGCATGGATAATTTGTGGTCGTGATACTAAAGAATATCCTTGGCCAGTAGTGCGGGGGTGATTCGATGATGTGGATTATTTATTAAGTTGAGTCCCCGATAAAAGTCATGAAAAACCTTTTAAATCATAAAAGATAGTAGATTTTATTCTCTACTTGACTCTTTTAATGGATTGCTTGTTCCTTTGTGAGTTAAACTTGATGTTGTTATATTTTATCGGTTTTTTAACATTGTTGAAGGCTAACGATAATTTATTCTCGCATTATCTTAGTCATAATATTTCTTCTTGGGCTAGTTGAGCTCACCCTTTCTTTCCTTTATTCTCTTCAGAAATGAGAACATAGCGAGGGACTAGTCGAGAAGCGGAGTGACGGTCCGGAAGGATAGCATTAGTAGTCCTCACTATTCGTGAAATAGTGTGTTAATAATTGTAATGAGGACTCCTTTTTGAGTTTGTATAATCTCTAGTAGATAATAATTGTATTCAAACTCACGATTATGTTTTTGTCGTATTATACGGAGATGAGTTGTATTAGTAAGTTGTATTTGAATTTTGTACCATATATCTGACGACCCAAGATGGGTGATGTATACCTAATTTTGGGGGCGTCATAGGTAAAGATCTAAGGCCTCTGACATATGGCTGTTAGGCCACTTTTCAAACTTTTTCCAGATTTCTAAAAATACTATTTTTGTGCATCTAAGTGTTATAGATCTATGATCTATCAACCCAGATTACTCAAAGACACCCTAATACACAACTTTAACCAACCAATTACAACATATAACATAAGATCACTGATTTTGAAAGTTTAGTGTTTATACCTTTCTAGCTTTGATCTTTGATTTCTGACTTTTGATTCTGATATTGGCTTGCGATGAACTGATCTTAGCTTGGTTTCTAACTCTCTCTCACTCTAGATTTCAAAAATTGTGGAGAGAGAAAGTCTTGGAGAAAATGAAAATTAAAATATGCATTTTCTGTCTCTTAATCTATATAAATAATATGATTCAATGTATTTGATCTAACAAGTTGGCTGATATTTGACACATGGCTAGGGCAAGGGCTACGGCTAAGGTGGTTCACCAACTCAAGATCATGGCAAGATTTACAAGTTACTTACAAAATAATACAAAAAGGGTACTTTAGTCATTTTGATTTTAGTTTTAGTGGTATACATGTCAATTGTCCAAACCCTTAGGGTTTAGGGTTTAACCCTTAAGGTTTAGGGTTTAACCCTTAGGTTTGCAATTTAATTTCTATGATTTCCAAATTTCGATTTTCAAAATAGAAAATTAATATTTCTAAATTATAATTAGGATTTTTTGATTATATTAAAATTTAGTAATCATTATTCAAGCTTGCTAATTAGGATTAACATTTCCTAATTAAAATTGCTAATTTAGCAATTAAGGTTTCCAATTCAAAATTAGGTTTTCTAATTATTAGGGTTTCAAGTAAATCATTAGGGTTTTTCCTAATTAGGTTATAATTAATAACGTTTAAACCTTAGGGGTTTCAACTTAAGGGTTTCAACTTCCAAATTAGGGTTTTGGGTTCTCAGAACTAAAATTAGGGTTTCCAGAACCGGTTTTAGGATTTCTTATAAATCGTAAGAATTTTCAAACTAAACGTTGACGTTCTTAATATAATATTAGGGTTTGCCACTGATATAGATTATCTGGTCAACCCTTGACCCTTAACCACATATTGTACACATATACAACCATATACACAGAACATATTCACTTATATTCTTAATCCTGAATAATTCACCACATAAAATTTTAAATTCACAAAATTCCTTCTCGAAAATCTCAAATCCATTCACTTATTTTCTGTATAGGTTTATTATTTAACCTTAATTCAATATTTTAAGATTTTATTAATATCTAAATTCTCGGGTTGTCACAATGTCAATGTTGTGTAAGACTATTATTTGTTTATGTTTCCGCATTTGAGAATTAAGGTTAGTATGACCTGGGATTGATGTATTTATTTCAGATGATGTAACTCCTTAAGGAGAGGATTTATTTCTATCTATTTATGTTTTCATTTATTATGGGTAGATAGACATACGTTGTTTTTATAATGAACACCAAAACATGTGGGAATTGAAGTACCCGGATTTAGGGGTGTCACAGGTTGGTATCAAAGCTGTAGGTTATGAACCTTAGGTGGGGGAACAACCTTAGGTAGTAGCCTTATAGGAAGAATATAGTGATGGAAAACTCTTATCGAGTTCTAAGAAATGAATTTCTTAATTCATTGAATATAATAAAAGACTTTATGTGCTTATGTGATAAATTATGTGCTCGCTAGTACAACTTAGTAACTAAAACTTAAAACTGTGTTGTCAGGATGTCGGATGTTGGAGGAGCTAGTCGAGCTTGGGAGGAGGAACCCTGAGTACCTACGGAGGAGGATCCCCGAGACATTCATGTCGTCAGGGAGAAATTGGTACAGAAAGAGCCATCTTCGTTGATCACTGTTGTTGGTCAGGATCATGAGCCTGAGACTCATGAAGAGGAGGATCAAGAGGAAGAAGATGAGTTCCCACCGAACTCTATCAGTGCTGAGATGTACGATGAGTTGTATGACCATAACGTAGAGTTACGTGACACTGTTCAGGAGCTGAATGAGCGGACGATTATTCAGTAGCTTACCATCGAGCAGAGGGATAGGGAAGTTGTGACTTTTCACACACGTCTAGGAAACGTAGAGTGAGATTTGGTCCATGAGAAGGGTCAAACTGAGGAGAAGTCCGAGGAAATAGAGAAGTTGAAGAATGAACTAAAAGAGAACTCAGCAAGGCTGACCATAGCAAAGGAGGCCTGGGTAAGGGAATCAAATCGTGATGATCTTGCAGAAGAGGATTGTCATGCGAAGAATGTTAAGCATGGAGAGACATATTCTACACTTCATAATGCAATGGATGAGGCCCAAGATCAAGTGATGAGATACCCAATTCAGTTCGAAGGACTACCATCATATATGCTAGATCACATAACGATGTCCCGCATTATGGAAGAAGAATGTAGCAAGGCTATCCAACGCCTTAGTAGGCAGTGATAGGATTAGTTTAATTATGTGAAAACCTATCTGATATTTAAAATGTAAATTCCGATGTGTTTATAAAAAAAGGAATATTTTAATGGTTTAAATCCTGTAGATTCTTTATCTCGGGATAGTTGATGTAAATAGCAGTGATGCTATCGTAGTTTGTTAAAACTTTTGATTAAATAAATATATAAAGTTGTTTGAGAAAGTATATTAAGTGATTATGTTAAATTGTTTGAGTTAAGCCTTAAATATTTAGACAATTGGATAAAGATCTAATAAACATATATTTTAACAGAAATATGCCACCGAGAAGAAGACCAAACCGTCAACCAGCTCAAGAAGAATCGACGAACAACAACAACAACAACAACGCCAATGCTAACCCCATTCAGCAATTGGTGAACTTATTAGCTAGAGCGATTCATAATCAACCCCAAGCTCCACCGAATACAACGTTCAAGGATTTCAAGGCGGTGGGACCACCAGAGTTTAAAGGCTCCATAAACCCGATAGAAGCTCAGACTTGGGTTATGGAGATGGAGAATGTTTTTGATGTCGCCAAAGTCAGAGAAGACTAGAAAACCGCCTACGCAACGTTCATGCTGAAATCAGAGGCCAGTTATTGGTGGCAAGAAAATAAGGTCTGTGGAGGAGAAGGTGTGATTACTTGGGAGAGGTTCAAGGAGATGTTTTTCGAGATGTATTTTCTGACCAGCTCGAAGAACCAAATGGAGGTTCAGTTTCTGGAGTTGAAATAAGGGAATATGTCCGTACCAGACTATGCGGCAAGATTCAATGAGTTGGCTAGGTTCGCCACATATCAAGTGCACACGGATGAGAGAAAAGCAAGAAGGTTTGAACAAGGACTGAAGCCCTAGTTGTATAGTAAAGTGTCGATGATTCAGTTGAAGACGTTCGCTGGAGTATTGGAGAAAGCCAAACTAGCTGAAGGTGGGAGCGATTCGGTAACCAAGTATAATCAGGATCAGAAGAAGAAGAAGAGTGAAAATGAAGGAATTAATAAGGCTAGTGGAAGTAACACGGGAGGTAGTAATAATCAAAAGAGAAGGTGGTCTAACAACTCGTCAACTGGAAATCAGCAAGGAGGTCAAAAAAAGAGGATTGAAGCGTGCCCGACCTGCGGGAAAGCTCATTTAGGAGTGTGTATGAAGGGTAAACGAGTGTGCTACAATTGTGGTCAGGAAGGCCATATAGCACCTAACTGTCCTAACCCAAAGAAGGGCGCCTGTTTCACTTGCGGCTCAAAAGACCATCTGGCAAGAGATTGTCCTAAGAAGAGATCTGGAGAGGCAAGATCCGGAGGAAATTGGGGAAACAGCGGTGGAAGCGCTTTAACTATCACGGGACCAACCGCAACTGTGACGCCCCCAAAACGGGAATACATCACCCATATTGAGTCGCCAGATACATGGTACAGAAATCAAATACAAACTTCTTTAATACAACTGTCGTGTAAAAATACGACAAAACATAGCTGAGAGTTTTAAAATGAATATTTTCTTCTAGACAATATCCACACTCAATGGAGTACTCATTACATTTATTGTCACACTATTTCACAGAATAGTGAGGACTACTATAGCCACCATCTCGGACCGTCACTCCATTTCCTGACTAGTCCCAGCTATATTCTCATTTCTTGAAGAGAACATTGAAAGAAAATGGTGAGCTCAACTAGCCTAGTAAGAAATATTATGACTAAGATAATGCAGAATAAATTATCTTTAGCCTTCAACAGTATAACAACTGATAGAATACAATAGATGTGACAAACGAGATTTTATAATTTAATTTTAATATTTATTGAATTAAATAAATATTTTCGATGATTTAATTATTAAATTAAATAATTAATTGTTGAAGTTGTGGTAGATTAATTTAATTATATGTGTTATATTTATTAAATTAATGTGGAGAATTGTATTATTCAAAGTATGTAATTATGTGAGCTTATTGAATTAAATGAAATATTTAATAAGCATAATGGTATTTTAATAATTAATTAGAGATTTAATAATTTGACATAATTAATAAATGAGAAATTTAATTATGTGACTATGTGAATTAATGAGAAATTATTATATTTTATTTAAAATAAATTAAATAAGATATTTAATTATTGTGTAAATGGGTGTAACACTATTAAACTATAGTATAAAAGATTTATTAAATTAAATGGTTATGATTCTTTTAAGGCTAGCCAAACGGAGCTATAATACTTCGGAAAAATAAAATAAAATATTTGTTTTTGTATTTTAAATATATTGTTTGAATTATTTTTTGGCTTTAAATTGGGTCAAAGTAGTCATTTAAATTATGTGGGCTAATAAATATTAATAAGTGATAGATAATATTACGTGGTTAAAATTTGGGACTTAATATTAATTTAACCCAATTAGAAGTTTATTGAGGCAACCTAATTAATAAATAGCTAAACCTAATCATATGTACATTACCGTAGCTGCGAGTTGAAAGAATTGGGTGTGAGGCAGAAGAACAAGAAAAGAGAAAATCAGAAGATTTCAGAGGAAAGAAAAAGGTATTGTAACAATATGAATTACTTTATTATTCTTTGTTGGGTGAACATATGAGTGGGGAATTGAATTTTCAGCAATAAAGGAACTGCTATAAGGATTACCGAATTTAGGCGATATAAATCTTATAAAAAAATATATACACTAGTATGATGGAAGAAAAGGTAGTAGTCTGATTATATTTTTATAATAAGAACTTCACGTGGATACTAAGAGTGCTATGAATTAGTTTGATTTGTAATCATGCCCATCAAGTAAGGAGAATTAGAGACTATTCACATCAATATATATATATATATATATATATATATATATGTATATATATATTATAGTTGCAAGAGGCAGTGGGTAATTTAACTTGAATATGTATATATTCAATATTTTAGTAAGTATTTAGTGATAATGTCAATTGTATAAATCGAACTAAAAATGTGTAGATTATTTCAAATTAATTAATAATATTGTATTAATTTGATAATTATATAGATCAAATTGAGGAGATTTGGCGGTGTGATATTTGGGTACGGTGAATTATTTTGGTATTTTAAAATCCATGGAATGTATGAGTCATAATAATAATAATACAAAAAAAAGAAGTTAGTAATTAGTAATTTAGCTCATAAATTATTATTTTGTTTTTGTTTTGTTTAATTAGCTTGGACGGAGAGAATTTAAGGAGTTATGATTTGAAATGTAAATTTTGGGTATGACGTTGCTTAATTCAGGTACGGATTCCGTACTCTTTCAGCGATACTCTTGTTAAATTTGATTTGTTCGTTTTGTTGTTTGTTCGAATTTCGTTATTATTTCACATAATTGTTTCATGTGAAATAAATATATTAGTTTCATTTTGGAGTTGATATATATGACTCGTATTTGTACTCTTTGAATTAGGTTATCATGTTTAGTACTATTTATTTTTGATAATTGTAGAGCGGTACATGTTGCTACCTTCTTTTTGAGACCTTGTGACTATAATTTGATTTGGTTCAATATGTACATATAGAACACTTTTTGTTTGTATTATGTCACATGTGTTGTGACATAGTATTTTTGTTAGAATATACCATAGGGCATACCTGAGCTATAACCACTTGTGGGGGTACCGCGGGCATGTCGTCTTGGCACGAGAGGCATGACACTTTCCGTGGCGGTGTGATTAGTCCACGGCGTCTCCGTTTTAGGCTCCGGATGAAGTGGGCCGTTTGGTGTTTTGTTGTGGGAGGCGTATGGGTTAACCCTAGTTTTTTGTTCTGCGGAGTGGTGATGTTGTGCGAAACACACTATTCGATTTGCATACATTTGGATTCGCGGTCCAATGTATAATTTGCATGTGTGGCATCATTTGATTTGCCTGTGTGGCATTAGTTTGACTTGCCTGTGTCGCAAGATATATTTTTGAGCTCACTCGGTATGAAATAACCCCAGCCATTTATTTTAGCCTATTATTTTATTGTATTAGTTTTGTTTGTTTCTGTTCAGTTCAATTCATCGAGTTAGTTACTTCAGTTTGTTATTTCTTTATTCGTCTATTGGTTTAGTCAATTATGTTAAATCAGATATATTTCATTCAGATCTTTGGAGATTATATTTTCATCAGTATTTGCACTTGAGGCTTTGTTGATATTTTGTCTCGATTGTTTTCATTATATCGATTGTATATCTTTTGTGTATTTATATCTGTACTGGGCAATTGGCTCATGCTGTGTTTTTCTTCCGGCAGGTTTACAGGGGTGATTCAGGGCTAGTGTGATGAGAGTGTTGCCTTTGACCATCTAGGTCAATTCAAAATTTTTTTTTTGGGTGTTGATTATTTTGACTTTAGTTGGAGAATTGTATTTAGTACTTTATTGATGGATATCGTTATTTTGACTTTTGGGTGAGATAATTTGTTAAGATTATCATTGTTATGCGTTGGAGCAATGATATTAGTTAATAATTGTGATTGAATCATTGAGGTGAATAAATCTATACTTTGTGCATATAAGAAACGATCTTATATGAGATGCGTTTATGATATGAGTACTTATATCATCGAATATTTTATATTGAAGAATTATTTGTTAGAGTTATGTCAGGTATCAATTATTATGAGATCTAGAATTTAGAATTTGATTTGATTTGGGTTATGCTTTAAATTTTATTAAGTTTGTGGATAATTTGAGGTATGTGTATCGGTGGGATATTATGATAAAGTGAAAGCTATTAAATACAGAGGATCTCTTGTAATTTTGAGCAGTTGTAGAGGTTCGAGATAATAAGATTAATCTTTTGGAGTAAATCAACTTTCCGGTTATTCTAGACTTTTCGGTTATTCTAGTAAGATATTAAAATTATTTTATATGAAATTTCTTTGTGATAGTAAGATGAGATTTTGAAATTTTGAAATTTGTTGAGTTAAGGTTTGCACTAAGAGAATGATTGATTTATTGAATGATTAGATATATAATAAGTGATGAATCCAATATATCTTAAGAGATTTTGAAAGCTATAGTTTGCTTATTCAGATAGTATGATATATGATTTGGAGTTTGGTATGGTGATGGAGAGATCTTTGTAGTAGTATATTTTTGGTGTAATAATATTTGAGAACTATTTTGATTTGTGGTTATGATATTTTGAAACTCTTAAGGACTTAGGAGAGTTGGTGATAAAGAGATATTAGTAGTATATTCTTTGGCGCATGTTACGTTCACTTTAGTTGAAGAAATATTTGATGGTTTAAGAAATGGGTTTTGTACTAGGGTCAATACAAAATTCGATTTCACGCTCTAGGGGTAGGCTAAAAAGTCTTCAAGAATACGTCAGGAAATTTATTAACAATAGAAATATCATTCAAAACTGTGACTCTCATCCAAGACTTGGATAACACGTCACATTGATACCTATCAACTTGCCATCGTCATTCACGATGTCGCCTACAGAAAGTATGGCTTCGGTGCATTCCACACAAGAAAGTCAACAACGAAAGGACCGGGGCTCTTTACTTATGGCTTGATATGACAATGATTGACTTTAGTGGGTTGGTTGCTTGAATTCGCATAACAAGTTGATTAAGAATATGAAAGCTAGCAACCTTACGAAAAGCATGATGAGTAGTTAACCAATCTATTCCTAAAATCACATCAAAGGCAAGTATTTTCAAAGAGATGCGATCGACAGGTAACGTGAAAGTGTTGATTTTAACAAGATTTATAAATAGTGGAGGTAACGAAGGTTTCTCCCAATAGATATATCAAAGTCTAACTTCTCCGGAGTAAACTTCAAACATTGAACACAACTAGGTGAAATAAAAGAGTAAGTAGAATCGGTATTTAACACGATATAGACTTCGCAAGAGTTTATGACTAACATACCCGTGATAATTTTATTCAGGTTCCTCGTCACGAAAAAAAAAACTCTCTCTATTAAACTACCGGCTTTGGCTTGTCTGGGACATCCTTTGGCATCACTATCCCAGCTGGAATTGACTTCACCATATGATAAAATCGAGCTAGGAGACCTTCTCTTCCGCAATTAAAACACATTTTGGATTCTTTGCAGCGTCTGGTTTGGATGGATGTGTCCCTCTGTCGCATTTGAAACATCTGACCGGTGGTCGTTCTTCTTCCTTTGAAAAGGGTGTTGGTGCTTAAGCGTCTTTCGTCATTATTGAACCTTCTCTTCTTGAAATGTCCATTCTTATTGTTTTGGTCATGATTACCACCGAAGTGGTTACCATTTCGACATATTGATTCCTCCATGCTTATTATCACCGCTTTGATGGATGGTATTATCACCGTATTATTATCATTTTCTTATTTGCTATCTTTTGGTTTGGTTGACTCATTATCGCGCTCCAATAACTGAGCCCTATTAACAACATCTGAATACAAACACAATTTATTAGAGATAAGATATTGACGTATCTCTGGCTTCAAACCTCTTAAAAACATTCGCGTCATTCTCTCTTCATTATCAACCAAGTGGGACGCAAATCGGGACAACTCGACAAACTTGGCTTCGTACTGCGACACGGTCATGTTGTTTTGCTCCAACTTGATAAATTCCACCTCCTTCATGTGATGAATGATTTCGGGAAAGTACTTGTCATTGAACAGCTCTTGGAACTTCTCCCAAGACATCTTGAGTGCGTCAGGCTGGGTACGTTTTACAGATTCCCACCAGTGATATGCCTCTTCACGCAACATAAAGGTGGCAAAAGGAACCTTTTGCTCCTCGGAGCATCCCAAGACATCAAATATCTTGGTGATCTGCTTTAACCACGTCTCCGCCTTAAGTGGTTCTGGCTTTCCCAAAAACTCCAGTGGTCCCAGCTCCTTGAATTGCTTAGCGGTGACCAACCGTGGGTTGCCATTGTTTCCTCCTGCGTTATGAATAGGAGCAGTCTTCGCTTGATGTTGCATGAATTCTAAAAAGCTCCTAAATGTACCGTCGTTCATTAATTAATCAGTGTTGTTGTTTACAGGAGGATTATCGCCATCCTGTTGCACATTGTCCTGATTATTGATCTGTGGAGAATCTACAGTCTCCTGTGCTCCATTGCTTATCTCAACATTTTCAGATGCCATTTTCAAATACTACCACAAAAACAAGGGTTAATTAACATATCACATATTATCTCTATACTTTGACCGACCAATTAAATATCAAATAAACTTAGGAAGGTCATACTAGCGAAGGAATTCCTCGTCTCTCCCCTCCTAGTTCTAGTCTCACATCTTAGCCAGGATCACATCCTAAGCTTTGATACCAATTGTGGCGCCCCAAAATAGGGTATAAATCACTCATCTTGAGTGCCTTGGATACATGGTACGTAATTCAAATACAACTTAATAATACAACTACCATGTACAATACGATAAAACATAAACTGTGAGTTTGAATACAATATTGTCTACTAGAGAGTATACAAACTCAAAATGAGTCCTCATTACAATTATTATCACACTATTTCACAGAATAGTGAGGACTACTAATGCACCATCTAGGACCATCACTCCGTTCCCCGACTCGTCCCAGCTATATTCTCATTTCACGAAGAAGAAAACGGTGAAAGAAAGGGTGAGCTCAACTAGCCTAAGAAGAAATATTATGACTAAGATAATGCGAGAATAAATTATCATTAGCCTTAAAACAATGTTAAACTGATACAATATAACAAACATCAAGTTTAAGCTGCGGTGGAACAAGCAATCCATTAAAAGAGTCAAGTAGAGAATAAAATCTACTATCTTTTATGATTTAAAAGGTTTTTATCACTTTTATCATTTGGGACTCGGACAATAAATAATCCACATCATCGAATCATCCTTGCACTACAGGCCAAGGATATTCTTTAGTATCACGACCACGAATTATCCATGAACTACGGGCCAAAGATAATCGTGTTTTCATCAACGGTCCTGATCATGCCATAAAACAATTCATCTTTGCACTACGGCCAAAGAGAATCCATAGCCATAATCATACCAAAAACTGTCCATCAATGCACTACGGGCCAATGAGGACTTTTTTCCACATCATTTGTAACATTACGGTTATGATTATACCGAATAATCCCTAGACATAATCATACCAAGTCCATCTATTCACTACAGGCCACAAATGTCTTTCAAAAAATATAAATATGAGGATGATGACAATGATATAAGAATTCAATAAAACAAGTTCAAGAATTAATTTGTCCAAAAACTAATAACGTCCAAATTGTCAACATGATACTGCTTTGTAGAGTAAAATTCAAGAATGCTCAGAAGAATATTTCCATGAAAAGATATTGGATGAAGCGCAATTATCAAGGATATTCCACTAATTTCATGGAGTATAGAAGTCAAAACTTTAACCAACTAAGTATAATAAAGAATGGAATAACAAAAGAAATCAACATGCATGCGGTACTCGCACATAGGCGAGTTATTCAGCGAGAATACTATATAACGAAACCGGTCGGGTGAAGCTACTTGCCAAGCGGGATGTTCCAACGAGAATAATAAAGAATGAAATAACAATGAAATTACCATGCATGCGGTACTTCGCATAGACAAAGTTATTCAACGAGAATACTAATAAAGGGCGTAATCCGGTCGGCGTAAACGCTATTGACGACGGGATATTCAACAGAATAATAATAAAAGCGGAAACGAGTACGGCGTAAAATGCATGCTGACAGGATATTCCAATGAATACTAAAGATGGAATCGGTCCCGCAGTAAAACGCATGCAGACAGGATATTCCAGCGAGAATAATAAAAGCGGAATAATAGAAGAATGTCACCAAGTATATAGGGTAGGTCCAGCGTATCTGAGGTTATTCAACGAGAATAATAAAGAATGGAATAACATAAGTTCTCTTCATGAATACAAAAGAATAATACCCTTACGAGTACAACAAATAATATTCCCTACCTTAGAAAGAAGAGTCTTTGGATATAGAAGTAGTGAAATAGCGAGAACACTTTTCTTCTTTCTCTCTATAGTTTCTCTCTCTAGAGTTTTGATTGAATTAAGTAAGAAATAATGAATGAATGAGCTTCTATTTATAGAAAAATGGAATGCATAGTAACTAACTCATGAGCGGTCCAGATTGATTTACTTTAATCGATGGTCCATATTTAAAGAAAAATCTTTTAAATAAAATATAATATATTCTATTTATAATCTAATAAAAGCGAATAACTTTATAAAAGATTTTACTATGCAAACACTATGCAGGCACTATGCAAACACTATGCATAATAAAATATAATATATTCTAATTATTGTCTAATAAAATAGATAACTTTATAAAAGTATTATGTTTTATATAAAAAGATTTTACTATGTAAAATACTATGCAGACACTATGCAACACTATGCATAATAGAATATAATATATTCTATTTATAGAATAACTTTATAAAAGTATTTTGTTTTATAAAAACATTTTCTCTATTATTACATTAATAATACCAACAAAACTGAGTGAATTATCACGTAAGCATCAATAATTAATACCGTGTGCTACTATGCAACAACGCGTATTACTGTACTTTTACTACCGAGTAGTTCAACAGTATTAACGGTAAAACTTCCGCCGTTATTTTCATAAAATATTTTTGTCATTTTCTCAATCCGACAATAATTCCGTTGCGGGGTCCACCAATGATTGTGCCATTGCACGAATATTCCCTAATAAAACAAATATTCCCCGACCAATCGAATATAATATGACAACTTGCATACTTTGCAAAATTTATAAATACTACCCACAACTATAACATTATCTCAAATCCAATACCATAATATTAAAAAAAATATTTCGAGAAAATTAAATCTTTATTCATAAAATCTGGGGTCTCACAATCTCCCCTCCTTATGAAATTTCACTTACGTACGTACCTGGTATATCGAAGAGGTGAAGATACCTTGACTTCATTTCAGATTCTAATTCTTGAGGTATAACCTTTGAGTGTTGAATACGATCCTTCTTATCTAAGATTTTAACACGTATCTCCTCATACGTTAAATCTTCTGCTATATCGTTTAGTTCTAATTTAATAATGTGGTTCAAGTCGTCCACATATTTACGTAACATCGATACGTTAAAAACGTTATGAACACGCGACATACTTGGCGGTAAAAGCGAGTCTATAAGCCATAGTTCCTACTCGATCGAGACTTTTAAATGGGCCAATTAAATCGAGGGTTGAGATTTCCTCTCTTAAATCGATTTTTGCTTCTAGAATAACGCCTCTTGAACCTTCTTCTTCACATTTATCACTCTGGGTGTGTAGCTTGGCGGCTTTAACTTTATCGATTAAAGTCGATTCTACTCGTATATTCCGTTATCTTCACTTGGGTTCCTAGAGTCTTTAACTCTATCTTCATCATTTGTAAGTAAATCGACGAAATGGGCCTTTGTGTTAACAACATCGCCTTTTCAATAAGCGCATATGATCTTCTACTCAACGCTGCGTCCACTACCACGTTCGCTTTTTCCACGATGGTATTGAATGGTATGATCGTAATCTTCAACGGCTCGAGCCAACGTCTTTTTGGCGTATTACGTTCATTTTAGTTGAAGAAATATTTGAGGGTTTAAGAAATGGGTTTTGTATTTGGGGTCAATACAAAATTCGATTTCACGCTCTAGGGGTAGGCTAAGAAGTCTTCAAGAATACGTCAGGAAATTTATTAACAATAGAAATATCATTCAAAACTGTGACTCTCATCCAAGACTTGGATAGTACGTCACATTGATACCTATCAACTTGCCATCGTCATTCACGATGTCGCCTCTAAGAAAGTCGGCTTTGGTGCATTCCACACAAGAAAGTCAACAACGAAAGGACCGGGGCTCTTTACTTATGGCTTGATATGACAATGATTGACTTTAGTGGTTTGGTTTCTTGAATTCGCATAACAGGTTGGTTAAGAATATGAAAGCTAACAACCTTACGAAAAGCATGATGAGTAGTTAACCAATCTATTCCTAAAATCACATCAAAGGCAAGTATTTTCAAAGAGATACGATCGACAAGTAACGTGAAAGTGTTGATTTGAACAAGATTTATAAATAGTGGAGGTAACGAAGGTTTCTCCCAACAGATATATCAAAGTCTAACTTCTCTGGACTTAACTTCAAACATTGAACACAACTAGGTGAAATAAAAGAGTAAGTAGAACCGGTATTTAACATAGTATAGACTTCGCAAGAGTTTATGACTAACATACCCGTGATAAATTTATTCAGGTTCCTCGTCACGAAAAAAAAATGCTCTCTCTTAAACTATCGAATTTGGCTTGTCTGGGACATCCTTTGGCATCACTATCCCAGCTGGAATTGACTTCACCATATGACAAAATCGAGCTAGGTGACCTTCTTTTCCATAATTAAAACACGTTTTGGATTCTTTGCGTCTGATTTTGACGGATGTGTCCCTCTGTCGCATTTGAAACATCTGACCGGTGGTCGTTCTTCTTCCTTTGAAAGCGGGTCTTTGGTCTTAAGCGTCTTTCGTCATTGTTGAACCTTCTCTTCTTGAAATGTGCATTCTTATTATTTTGGCCATGATTTCCACCGAAGTAGTTACCATTTCTGACATGTTGATTCCCTCCATGCTTATTATCACCGCTTTGATAACTGTTATAACCGGTATTATCATTTTGCTGGCTGCTCTCTTTTGGTTTGGTTGACTCATTATCGTGCTCCAATAAGCGAGCCCCTATTAACAACATCCGAATACAAACACGGTTTATGAGAGATAAGATATTGGCGTATCTCGACTTCAAACCTCTTAAAAACATTAGCGTCATTCTCTCTTCATTATCAACCAAGTGGGGCCTTAAATCGGGACAACTTCGGCAAACTTGGCTTCGTCTTTGCGACACGGTCATGTTGTTTTGCTCAACTTGATAAATTCCACCTCCTTCATGTGATGAATGATTTCGGAAAGTACTTGTCATTGAGCGACTCTTGGAACTTCTCCCAAGAAATCTTGAGTGCGTCGGAGGTGAGTCGTTTCTGATTCCCACCGGTGATCGCCTCTTCGCATAACATAAAGGTGGCAAAAGGAACCTTTTGCTCCTCGGAGCATCCCAAGACATCAAATATCTTGGTGATGCTGCTTTAATCACGTCTCGCTTTAAGTGGTTACGGCTTTCCCAAAAACTCGGTGGTCCCGGCTCCTTAAATTGCTTAGTGGTGACCAGCCGTAGGTTGCCATTGTTTCCTCTGCATTATGAGCAGGGGGCCGTCTTAGCTTTGATGTTGCATGAATTCTAAAAAGCTCCCTAAGCGCGTCTCCGTCGTTCATCAATTGATCGGTGTTGTTGTTTACGGGAGGATTATCACCATCTTGTTGCACATTGTCACGATTATTGATCGTGGAGAATCAAGCGGTCTCTGTGCTCCATTGCTTATCTCAACATTTTCAGATGCCATTTTCAAATACTGCCACAAAACAAGGGTTAATTAACAAATCACATATTATCTCTATACTCTGACCGACCAATTAAATATCAAATAAACTTAGGAAGGTCATACTAGCGAAGGAATTCCTCGTCTCTCCCCTCCTAGTTCTAGTCTCACATCTTAGCCAGGGATCATATCCCTAAGCTTTGATACCAACTGTGACGCCCCAAAAATTAGGTATAAATCACTCATCTTGAGTCGCCAGATACATGGTACAGAATTCAAATACAACTTAATAATTGAACTATCGTGTACAATACGACAAAACATAAACTATGAGTTTGAATACAATATTGTCTACTAGAGAGTATACAAACTCAAAAGAAGTCCTCGTTACAATTATTATCACACTATTTCATAGAATAGTGAGGACTACTAATGCACCATCTAAGACCATCACTTGTTCTGAGCTTAGTCCCCTCACTCATTCAAACATCAAGTTAAGAAATATTATGACTAAGATAATGCAAGAATAAATTCCATTAAAAGAGCAAGTGTTAGAGAATAAAATATACTATCTTTTATGATTTAAAAGGTTTTTCATCACTTTTAAAGTCAAGTAGAGAATGGGACTCTATCTTTTAATAAATAATCCACATCGACAATAAATCATCCACATCTCGAATCATCCTACGCTAGCGAGGATATTATTTAGTATCACGACCATGAATTATCCATACTCACGGGCCAAAGATAATCATGTTTTCATCAACGGTCCTGATCATGCCATAAAACAATTCATCTTTGCACTACGGCCAAAGAGAATCCATAGCCATAATCATACCAAAAACTATCCATCAATGCACTACGGGCCAATGAGGATTTTTTTCCACATCATTTATAACATTACGGTTATGATTATACCGAATAATCCCTGGTCATAATCATACCAAGTCCATCTATGCACTACAGGCCACAAATGACTTTCAAAAAATATAAATATGAGGATGATGACAATGATATAAGAATTCTATAAAACAAGTTCAAGAATTAATTTGTCCAAAAACCAATAACGTCCAAATTGTCAACATGATACTGCTTTGTAGAGTAAAATTCAAGAATGCTCAGAAGAATATTTCCATGTAAAGATCTTTGGATGAAGCGCAATTATCAAGGATATTCCACTAATTTCATAGAGTATAGAAGTCAAAACTTTAACCAATGAGTATAATAAAGAATGGAATAACAAAAGAAATCACCATGCATGCGGTACTTGCATGAGTAAAGTTATTCAACGAGAATACTATATAACGGAACTAGGTCGGAAAAGCTACATGCCAAGCGAGGATGTTCAACGAGAATAATAAAGAATTGAATAACAACAAAATTACCATGCATGCGGTACTTCGCATAGGCAAAAGTTATTCAACGAGAATACTAATAAGGGCGGAATCAGTCCGGCGTAAAAGCAGCTTGAAGCATGGATATTCCAACAGAATAATAATAAAGATAGAACCAGTATACGACGTAAAATGCATGAACGAGGATATTCCAATGAATACTAAAGATGGAAATGGAATTAAGGCGTAAAACGCACGCATGTGAGGATATTCCAGCGAGAATAGTAAAGGCGGAATAATAGAAGAATGTCACCAAGTATAGGGTAGCAGCATTATCTGAGTTATTCCAACGAGAATAATTAAGAATGGAATAACATAAGTTCTCTTCATGAATACAAAAGAATAACACCCTTACGAAAGTACAACAAATAATATTCCCTACCTTAGAAAGAAGAAAGTCTTTGGATATAGAAGTAGTGAAGTAGCGAGAACACTTTTCTTCTTTCTCTCTATAGTTTCTCTCTCTAGAGTTTGATTGAATTTCGTAAGAAATAATGAATTAATGAGCTTCTATTTATAGAAAAATGGAATGCATAGTAACTAACTCATGAACGGTCAAAATTGATTTACTTTAATCTGACGGTCCATATTTAAAGCAAAATCTTTTAAATAAAATATAATATATTCTATTTATAATCTAATAAAAGCGAATAACTTTATAAAAGATTTTACTATGCAAACACTATGCAGCACTATATGCAAAACACTATGCATAATAAAATATAATATATTCTAATTATTGCCTAATAAAATAGATAACTTTATAAAAGTATTTTGTTTTATATAAAAGATTTTACTATACAAAATACTATATGCATACATTATGCAACACTATGCATATTAGAATATAATATATTCTATTTATAGAATAACTTTATAAAAGTATTACATTTTTTATATAAAAGATTTTTGTATTATTACATTAATAATACCAACAAAATTGAGTGACTTATCACGTAAGCATCAATAATTAATATCGTGTGCTACTATGCAACAACGCGTATTACTGTACTTTTACTATCGAGTAGTTCAACAGTATTAACGGTAAAACTTCCGCCGTTATTTTCATAAAATATTTTTGTCGTTTTCTCAATCCGACAATAATTCCGTTGCGGGGTCCACCAATGATTGTGCCATTGCACGAATATTCCCTAATAAAACAAATATTCCCCGACCAATCGAATATAATATGACAACTTGCATACTTTGCAAAATTTATAAATACTACCCACAACTATAACATTATCTCAAATCCACACCATAATATTAAAAAAAATATTTTGAGAAAATTAAATATTTATTCATTAAATCTGGGGTCTCACATTTTTGCTATGTGAACTTGATGATGAACTTCTTTAAAATTTTAGTGTATGATGTATTGTATATATCAAAAGTATGAAATGTGAAAGTCAATCTATGACTATGATGATTGAACTATGAATGTTGATTGAGTAAGGAACTCAATCTTTATAGTTGTTATGTGAACTACAACATGTATGCTATGTTTGTTTATGATTATTCTTGTATGTTGAGCATGTTATTATGTGCTACGTGATGCATGAAAACTGTTAGATTTTGCTGAGCTGTCGAGCTCATTCTTACAAATAACCATTTTCGCAGATTCAAGAATTGAAGGTAACGCTTTGTGCTACTTGATTGTTATGGATTAAAAGTGATATATGAAGATTAAATATCCTAGCTAAGTTGTTATTCTTGTAAACCATGTCTAATGTTTCGAATAATGTATTAATGTTGAATTGTAATATTATTTTGCGAATGTAAATTATTGTAGTATTAAAATGATTTTGAGATATTTAGATGTAAAGGTTGAAGGTTTTGGGAACGAGGATAGTTTGTAATAGAAAATTTTAATTATTCCGCAAAATTTCAATGGTTGTATTATCGTTTCATGATGTTAAATTAGAGGTTGAATGTATTATTAACGACCGAAGTCGAGAATTAAATTGTATGAATTTTGGGGTCGTTACAGTTGGTATCAAAGCTGAAAGGTTAGAAACCTTAGGTAAGAGTACCTTAGGCTATAACCTTAGAGAAGAGTGGTGAAAATAAGGAACGAATAAGCTCAAATAGAGTTTGAACAATAAGGGATTAAAACTTGCGTGAAAGGATTCAAAGAAGAATCTCGCATAGTTATAAGGAATATGAATGTGGGGTTACCCAACTCCAATAATAAGGATGTAAGGTGATAATAAATAGACAATGTCTATAAAAAAGAGAGTGATAAAGAAGTTAAGAATAGAGAGTTATATCTATGGTGCAATTGTACTCTTTAAGTAGTTGATGTATGGTATCCGGGCTAAACGATTCCTTCATAGAAGCGGAGGTATATACTGAACTAGCAACTCGGAACCTAGTTTGTTGGTTGTTTTTGTGGAAATCACCTCGGCACCATATTGAAACTGGTAGAGACTCGATGTGTACCAACTATAGAAAGTGGATACGTATGATGAAAGTGTAGAACTTGAATGAAATGTTGAGCAATGTAAATGAAGTTAGAAATTCTTAAAGGAAGAATTGTTATATAAACAAGAAGATTCAAAGAAGAATCTTGAAGAGATATAAAGATAAGAAATGGGAGTTTCCTAACTCCAAAAGCCAAGATAACGAATAATGTCTTAAATGATGAAAATGAGAAAGAAAAGAGGATCGTAAAACAAAACGATCACGAGTTAAGAAAAGAATTTTAAGGGAGATGATTATAGAATAAGATCACGACGTGGTCTATTTAAGTTATAAAAGAAAGATGGTCTATAATGTTTGAATAAATATAGCTTAATGCTATGAAGATGGTGTACTATGAAAAAGTACGAGATAACTCATGAGGAGTTATAGATAATGTGATACGAGGAATTCGTATCGAGCAAAGAGCAAGTTAAGAGTTAGGTGGGATTTTAATTGAGGACTCATGTGATGGCTGAGTTGTACAAATCTTTGTATGGGCGAGGGTTTTTGTGCTTGCACTCAGTTTATCATATTGATAATCATTGGAATGTTGGTGTCGCGCTATCTATGTATATGTGGCGAAAAAGGTGATTCTTTTCTCATGTGTATGTTTGATAGTTAGAAACTATTAAGATTAGACAGATATTATAAGGTTAAGTGTGAGTTCTTAAAACTCATACTTATGGTAGGTTCGTGACTCATAATTATATGGTATGTTTTTGAACCCCTCAAATGAATGGGACGATATGGTCCGACTAGGATAAGTTCTTAAACTTCGTATGATTGTGGCAAGTTCGAACTCATAACGTGTGGTAAGTTTGACGAACACGGTATAGATAAGTGTAAATGGAGTATTGAGGATGATAGGAATAGATAGACTTATTAAGCAATGGATCATTATAGAAAGTTGAGTTGATGGTGGAAGCATAGGTATTCTAAATCTACTAGCTATGCTAGACTTTCGAAATTTATTGACTTCGTGCTGATGTTTACACTTCTATTTTCTTGAAAAACATTGGATCAAATGATGGAACCAATGAGTTTTAACAACAATACTGTTATTCGTATGTCTATGCTAATTGTTTCGGCTAGACAAAAATAATTTGCAATATATCAAAATGTATTTTATATCATTAATGCATCATGTAACCTGGTGCAAAGATGATAAAAACGATGGAGTCATCAATGCAGTATTACCTAGTGTTGGATGTGATCTAAGGATCGTTAGCCCACTATGGTATGATGTAGTATGATAAAATCACCAAATGATGAGAATCCTCGGCTGATCGTAAATACATGATGCGGTATCATGACGTCATAAAAGATTTTTGAGATTTCTTTGAGATATGAGAATACATATGTATGTATGTATATGTATATTTTGGTTAATGTACGAATTGTTGTAGAGGTTTATGCTATTTGATTCAGCTAGACAAATATTGAAAGATGTTCATGAAATTCAAGAGTTTCTTGAGAAGTTATGCCAAACCAAATTATTTTGGTGCGGATTCGGATGTTGAAAAGCTAAGATGAACACCCTATTATTAGGGGTTGCGCTTAGTTTTATACTTTGCGCTGAAATGTTTGTATACAATACATGTACAATAGGTTGATCACCTAGAGTACTTGTGGAGGGTGTTTTCAGTCTTTGTGATTGATAAACATTCTGCCAAAGAGGGTTTAAAGTGTGAAGAACCGGGGGTGAAGCACTATTAAACCTAGAGAATAGAGTTCATGGTCTTCTGACCCTCGGCATGATTTGGAATCTTTTAAATTCTCGAAGTTATTCATCCGCTTCCCAATTATTGAACAATTATGGAGGATTCTTGTTATTCGCAAGATGGAAGTGAAAAGGAAAGTATTCCTTAGAAGAAAGTAAGTCGTAAAATGCGACCTTTGAATGATGGATATGTTGAATAAGTGAGAAAAGAAATTTTGAAGTGAGAAGGATGTGAGTTATCAAAGAATAATGTGAAACTTTTAATAGAAAAGTTTAATAATTGTAGAATAATGTTTGTGGAAAGAAAGTGGTTATAGAAACTAATGAATGAATGAAGTAGTGATGTAAAAATCTACTTTGATAGATTGAATGAATAAAGATTAATAAATAAATAAATAAAAATTTCGAGGACGAATTATTCTTAGAAGAAGGGGTGAATGTAATGTCCCGAGAGTTTGATCATATAATATATGATAATGATCCTTAGAGAAAGATAATGAACGGGTCAAAGAATATATAATACTCAAATATAATTGAGTCTAATTAAATGTTATGAAATAAAACTTATAAGAATTTATTATCAAGAATGGTAAGAGTAGAAAATATAAAACCTATATTGAGATAATGTGTTGAAGTTATTCAATGAATAGATTTGAGGAAAACCTAAGTAAGGTAGGGTTTCGATGATTTCGAGGACGGAATCCTTATAAGGAGGGAAGGATGTGACATCCCAGATTTTTAGAAATTATAAATGAGAATATTATAAATAAAAGTATTATTTATGAGATATGTTGGGTGTGAGTATGTGTATGTCATATATTGTAGAATATGTGAATTGATATGAAGAGGATGTTATATATTAATTTTAATATATATAAATATTTAATTAAATTATTTATTGAGTTAAATAACTAAATTTTGTTTTGATTTATAGAGTAATGTAATTAAGTGTAGCAGATTAATTAAATGAATATTTAGTATTTAATTTAATTAATATAATTATTTTATGTTATAGTTCTAATTTAATTGAGATAATTAAATTAGATGAGTTATGTGATGATTGTTACACAAAATTATAATTAACAAGTAAATATAATTATGTGACAATTTGATGAGATTGATTGATGTTAAGCTATTGATTAATTAAAATAATGAGTATTTGCCAAACATGATTTTAGGCTTTTCAAGTTCAAATTGGTGTAACCTATGTATTAACTAGTAATTTGTATATCTAATAATTACTAGTTGTTACATATATTATATATTACTAGTATTGTATATTATATGTATATACTACAAGTTAGTATGTTAGTTTTAGAAAACAAACCAAAGAAAGAAGAAGAGAGTTAGAGAAAGTTGTACGAGAAGAAGAAGAGGAAGAAAAAGAAGAAGAAGGGAAAGCTTTGAGAAGACAAAATAAGCCCCATCATCATCATCATCTCCATCTCTCTCTTAAATTTATACTAATAAAATTATAATCTAAATTCCTTGTTTTAATTATATTTTTATGTTCTTCATAATGTAGATAATTGTTATGTAGAAGTTGTATTGAGAAATTGAGAGAGATGGAGAGAAATAGAGGAATTGAGATGAGCTAGAAGAAGAAGAAGAAAAAAAAAAGTTAGAAGAAGGTAACTTCTAAACTCTTATTTAATCCTTGATTTTTTTTGGGTAGATTTATGTTCTAGGGTAATAGATCATGCTTAGTCTATTTGTATTGGTTTAATCTTGGATTATCAAAAATCAAACAAGAGGAATCAAGAAAGCAAATGAAATGGAAAGAAAATTTGAAGAACAAAATTCGTAGGTTTTTAGTAATTGTGGACATATCTTGTGAAATTCATACCTCTTTGGGTATAATGAGTTAGAAAGTGAGCCTTATATCAAATCGAAGATATGGAAGTAAGCTATATTCTGAAAGTGGAATCACATGAAAACTCTTTGTAGATTTCTTGCAATGTCTGTTTTAGTAAGGCTGGTCCAAAGGGAAAATAATATGTCCAGAAAATCAAAACTGTTACGGTTTCTGACTTTGAAAAATTCATATAAATTCGTGTGTTTTGAATATGAAAAAATTAAAACTGCAAAGTTGTAGATATGGATGTTTACTAGCTAGACTCACAAGATTGAGCCATTTTATGGACCGGATCATTTTCGAAATAAATTGTTTAGTAAGGGTGTCCAGAAAATGAAATTTTATAGACTAGTTGATGAATTACAGAATCTGGTTTAGATGGATAAGGGTCTGACTTTAAGGCCTAGATGAGGTTGTAGTACACCGAGTAAGGGTTAATTCTATATAAGAAGGAACAAAAACGGACATGTAACGAACGAGTTACGTTAAAAACGAAAACAACGTTTTGTTAAAGAAATTGTGAAGATGAGTTTTATAGTTCTGTTTGAATTAAGATTTTGGGTGATGATATATTTTGATGAATAAAAATATGTTTTGACATATGTAATGAGTATAGATATGTGTTATCATATTCTATGCATAATTAACCATTTAAGATCAAGAGTTGAGATAAGTTAATATGTGCACATAACGTGCTCGATAAAATGCCTAAAAGTAATAGTGTTTCTAAACTTTGCTATACAAAGTGTCTAACTAATGGCTAATATTAGATATCTAAGTATGAAAAGATGATAATACAAGAATAATAATGGAAAGAAATCGAAAAGGGTAATTTTTAATTTATGAAGGAAAATAAAACATGTAAACAATGTATTGAATATGCACTTTTGAAACCAAAGTGGTATAATAAAATGGTGTGATATACGCACATTAAACTACAAGTGTGATAGTCTAGCATGTGTGGTGATGAAAATGAAAAATAAAACCGAGTTGCATATAAAATAGTTAGATGTCTATAAAGACATTATAAAGGATAATAAGATAAAGTAAGGTCTTAGAATAAATTTGACCATGAGATTGAGTATTGATTTTATTTATTATCAATCTCACATACGAAGGTAGGTTGTGTAAAGGACGCGAAGTATTAGCGTGTTGGTAAAACGCCGGTAAAGGCAAGTCTTTCAGTTCATTTTTACTATGTGAACTTGATGATGAACTGCTTTAAAATTTTAATGTATGATGTATTGTATATATCAAAAGTATGAAATGTGAAAGCCAATCTATGACTATGATGATTGAACTATGAATGTTGATTGAGTAAGGAACTCAATCTTTATAGTTGTTATGTGAACTACAACATGTATGCTATGTTTGTTTATGATTATTCTTGTATGTTGAACATGTTATTATGTGCTACGTGATGCATGAAAACTGTTAGATTTTGCTGAGCTGTCGAGCTCATTCTTGCAAATAACCATTTTTGCAGATTCAAGAATTGAAGGTAACGCTATGTGCTACTTGATTGTTATGGATCAAAAGTGATATATGAAGATTTAATATCCTAGCTAAGTTGTTATTCTTGTAAACCATGTCTAATGTTTCAAATAATGTGTTAATGTTGAATTGTAATATTATTTTGCGAATGTAAACTATTGTAGTATTAAAATTATTATGAGATATTTAGATGTAAAGGTTGAAGGTTTTGGGAACGAGGATAGTTTGTAATAAAAAATTTTAATTATTCCGCAAAATTTCAATGGTTGTATTATCGTTTCATGATGTAAAATTAGAGGTTGAATGTATTATTAACGACCGAAGTCGAGAATTAAATTGTATGAATTTTGGGGTCGTTACATATTATCACATAATCCTATTCGTCTATAACACACATAAGACTTAACCTCGAGTCAAACTTTTTACAGTCTGAGTCGAGTTCAGCACAATTCTGACATCCCGATGACTTAGTCGAACAAATATCGAGTTTAAGTTTAATTTAACTCTGCCTAAACACTTAACAATTATATTATTAATCAAAATATTTTTCATAAGCTCGTAATAATTTTCAGATAATTATTTTCATTTATCATGATTTTTCAATCATTAGAATCGTATTTATATAATATAAATACGACCTTATTCTCTTATCATTAATATTTATTTAACATTAAATACTAATGAAAATCTTAACATAATAATATAATATATTTATAATATATCAAAGTATTTTAATACCTTCAAATCATATTTATGTGATTTTTAAACAATTAACTCCATTATCGATAATTGCTTTTAATATTAAAATATTAATATTTTCATCACAAAATATCAAAAGTTATATTTTATAACTTAAAATATTTTTATAACACTTAAATCATTTTTATATGATTTTAAATCATTAATTCTATTTTTTTTATAATTTATTTAATACATTTATTAAATAAACTAATTATCATTAATAATGATTAATTAATAAAATTCCTCACAAAATAGTAAAAGTCACTAAAAATAACTTAAAATATTTTCAGATATACCATAATATAATTTTTAATGATTTTTCATGTATTAAAATCATTTTAAATAATTTATTTAATATCATAATTAAATATATTAATTACCATTATTATTCCCAAAATATTAAATATTTATGAAATATATTCGTAATAATTAAAAATTAATTTTAGGCTTTAAACTATTTTTAGGAATTTATTTTGTATTTTAATAATTAAAACTATTTATTTCAATTTATTTATTAAAATAATTAATTTTCTAATTTATATGTCGCTAAAGGGCCCTATAGCTTATTTAAACTGTCGCTATAGGTTTTCTTGAGCTGTTCTTGGCCAAACCTAGAAACTCATAGACAATTACAAGGGTGTAGGTTTGACCGATGCTAGATCCGTGATCCTTAGTATTTTTGGGCTACTAAAGTGTTATGCTTGTAGTATTAATGTAGTACTATAATTGTAAACAAGTTCCATGTTCATTCTATATCATATCAGAGAGATCTTGGCCCTCAAAAATCTTGTCAGGCATGTTCTTCATTTTCTGGGTTACCCAGAAATGAAGAACAGCCAAGGTACCTACTTTGCAGCTTTAAATCATAGCTTTATGGACTCGATTTGTGTGATCTAGTGGTTCAATATTGTAGAACACATGTTAGCGTACAATGACATAACATCATATCATTACAACAACATCACATATTGTAAGATCCCCAACTTTTATGAATAAAGATTAATTATTCTCGAAATATATTTTTGAATATTATGGTATGAATTTGATATAATGTTATAATTGTGGGTATTATTTACAAATTTTGCAAAGTAAGCAAGTGGTTATATAATATTCGATTGGTCGGGGAATATTCGTTTTAATAGGGAATATTTGTACGACGGCACAATCATTGGTGGACCCCACAATGAAAGTATTGTCGTAGTTAGAAAACAACACACTACAAGAAAAAGGGTTATCTCCGATAGAATTAATTCCGACCGAATACATTTCGTCGAGGTTAATATAATGTCGACGGAATATTACGTCGAATTTAATTTCGTCGAGGTTAGACTAAAGTCGATGGACATCCATCGAAATTAAGCCCCTTTACTTGGCGCGTAGATTTCTCGCCAGCGCGAGTTTAAGGTCAACAGAATATTTGTAAATTCGACTGACTGAACCGTCGAGAATAGCTAAAGGGCGACGGAACTAAAATAGACCGAAGTCCGTCGAGCTTATTCTTATTTTAAACATCAGTATGTCGCCCCAGCAGCCCTAATCTATTTACCATCTTTCTTTCCTTTTCTTCTTAATTAGCAGCAGCGGCTCCTCCGTATTTCTTCTCCTCCTAATCTCTCCTCTCCCTTTCTTCTCATTCTCATCTCCTCCATATTTCTTCCTTGTGTAAGCTCCCGTATTTGGTCCAAACCCCATTTGAGGAGGTGAAGTCAAGTGTGGTCAGGTGTGGTGGTGCCGGCTCCGACGACTGGGGTCTTCTTTTTCTTCCACAATTTGGTACTTTTTCAACTTACAGGTTAGGGCTTAAGTTTTTTGTAATCAGTTTTAAGAATTCCTAAATTGATTTTAGCCCTAAATATCAGAAATTAAACCGTTGAATGATATGTTCTCTAAAATTTTCTATAATGGTTCATCATATCCATTTTGGTTTGAATTAAGAAATTAAATTATTGATTGTTATGTTCCTAAATTGGTTTGAATATTCAGTGAAATGCATTTGATTTGCCTTATATTCGATGAAATGAATTATCTATATTGGTTCAGCATATCCATATTGGTTTGAATTAAGGATTCATGTTAGTTTGAATAATTTGATTTGTCTTGGTTCAACATATCCATTTTCTGCATTTTTTCTGTTATATGGATTTGGTTCAATTTGGTTCATATAAAATGGTTAAGCATATCCATTTTCTGCCTTATGGATTCTATATAGCATTGTGAATTGCATTATGTGAATCAATTGAAGACTTGTCTTATTTGGGTGTTAAATTATTTCCGACGGAATTTCCGACGGAATTTCCGACAGAATTTCCATGGAAGTTATAGATAGTATTAAATAAATCAATACTTAACTATAAAAGACAATTAGGACTTAGTTTGACACTAAAACAAAATTAAAAAAACACAATAAAGTTATACAAAATAAATAATATAATACAAAATAAATTAATTAACTAAAATAAATTAATTAATTAAGGTAAATTAAATTAATAATATAATACAAAATAAATAAATAATAAAATAAAATAAAATAAAGTAAAATAAAATAATTAAATAATGTAAATTAAATAAAATAATATTATTCAAAATAAATAATATAAAATAATATAAAATAATTAAATTAATTTAAATTAAATAATATAATACAAAATAAATGAATAATTAAATAAAATATAATAAATTAATTAATTAAGGTATATTAAATTAAATACAAATAAATTAAATTAAATTAAAATAAAATAAAATAAAATAAAATAAAATAAATAATTTTATTTAAAATAAAATAAAATAAAATTATGATTTAATTTAAGATAATAAAAATTAAATTTAATTTAATTCAATAAATAATTGACTTAATTTAATTTAAAATAATATAATACAAAATAAATACATTTAAATTGAGTAGCACTTATTTAGTTAAATAAAATCAAAATTAAATAAAATACAATTAAATTAAATTAAATACAATTAATAACTAAGTAACATTTGTTTAGTTGGGATGCAATACAATAAAATAAAATGAAATGGAGGTGTCAACTTAGAAACCCGTTCGACATATATGCTTTGGAGGTGTCAACTTAGAAACCCGTTCGACATTCACTCATTAGGAGTGAATGTCGAATAATCCCATTTGGGGACATTCTATTGGATGTTATGTCTCTCACTTAGTGCGTGCTAATGCAATGTGGTGCGTTATAAATTTTGAGGAACTTTCAAATTTGTGTCTCTACATGTTCTCCAAAGTGCATACTTAGACTAAGTTTTCTTGGTCTATTTCGTGTACTGGAGACCATGGGGAGGTGTCATGAATTTTTTGAAAATAGTAGGAACGTGCTTAAGATTGGCACTAGTGAGGAGACGCATCCAGGAACGGGATAGAAGCCTAACCCCTGTGGAGTGGAGATATAAATAAGGTAAACTAAATTCATGCTTGGACCACATTCATGATTATTCTTGATCTAATTGGGTATTTTCTTCAATTAAAGATGGATGCTGAATCGAAGTTGGATGTACCGTAGGATAAAGATTGATGGGAGGGATTAGTTGATGCGCATCTTGGTGACGGGGTGTCTAATTTTATGAACAAAGCAATAGAACATGTTGATGATCTGAACGGAAAGATGAGATGCCCATGTCTCAAGTGTAAGAACATGATATGAAAGACTGCCGATGAAGTGAAATTTGACTTATATTCACGTGGGTTTGTGGATGGGTATTCGGTATGGAATCATCACGGGGAATCGGTTGAGTTTAGAGATCTGTCAGACAGTACTATAGACCAGCCAGATAACTATGATGTCGTAGAGATGTTGGTAGATGCGTATTGCCCTACGAATATTGACTAGGCTGAAAATGAGCCTGCGTCAAGCAGTGCTGATCAACAAAAGCCAAATGATTCAGCAGCTGCCTTCTACAAGATGCTATCTAAATCAAGGACCCCATTGTATCCTGAACATGACAAGCACACCAGGCTTTCTGCAGTGACGAAGCTTTTACACTACAAGAATGAGCATGACTGCAGTGAGAGAGGATTCAATGATTTGCTTGCTATTTTCAGGGAGTTCTTACCTAAGGATAATACATTTCCTGCGAGTTACTATGAAGTTAAGAAGATGGTTAAGGGGTTGAATCTTGGGTATGAGAAGATCGATGCTTGTGAGCAGGACTGTATGTTATACTATAGGGAGGAAAATGATAAGGTGCAGTGTGATATATGCAATTTGCCTAGGTACAAAATCACAAAACGTGGGGGGAAGGAGAAACATATTCCGAAGAAGATATTATGGTACTTTCCTCTTGCGCCGAGGTTGCAGCATCTATTCATGTCTTCGCATCGCATCGCAGAGTAAAGTTGGCATAGCAGACAAAGGACGCCGCCCCGGTCACCTTTACTCACCCAATGAGATGGAGATGAGTGGAAGAATTTTGATGCTAATTTTCCACAATTTGCCGACGATATTAGGAATGTCAGGCTTGGCATGGTTATAGATGGATTTTGTTCGTTTAATAATTTTAGTCAGCCATACTCTGTTTGGCCAGTGATTATTGTAACGACCCCAAAATTCTTACAATAATATTCTTCTTCTCGATCGTTAACAATATAACTTTAATCTATCTTTACATCATTATTCGATATTAAAATCACTAAAAATACGGAATATTTAAAACTTTTATACATTTCCTTTTTTATTGCCCTAAATCGCAACCTTTACATTACATCTCTTCGATTCAAATTTATATCATGAATCGTTACAACAAAATGACTATACAAAGTCTTACATCATAAATAGATATCCATATACACCGGATAGCTCAACTTACAATTCAACAACATGTTACATTCAAAATATTAAATACAATTCCCATAAAACATAAGTAATCTTCGTGAATAAATTTTGAAAGTCTAGTATAACTAGTAGATTTAGAATACCTATGCTTCCACCATCAACTCCACTTTCTATAATGATCCATTGCTTAATAGGTATATCTATTCCTATCATCCTCAATACTCCATTCACACTTATCTATACCCAGTTCATCAAACTTACCACACGTTATAAGTTCAGGAACTTGCCACAATCATATGAGTTTAAGAACTTATCCTAGTCAGACCATAGGCGTCCATTCGCTGAGGGGTTCAAAAACATACCATATAATTATGAGTCACGAACCTACCATAAGTATGAGTTTTAAGAACTCGCACTTAACCTTATAATATTCTCTAACTATATTCTACCTATTTGTTATAAACATGAGAAAAGAATCACCTTCTCAACAGGCATATAGCAAATAGCGCGACACAAATATTCCAATGATTATCAATGTGATAAACTGAGTGCAAGCACAAACCCTCGCCCATACAAAGATTTGTACAACTCGACCATCACAGGAGTCCTCAATTGAAACCCCACCTAACTCTATCTTGCTCTTAACTTGCTTTTTGCTCGATACGAATTCCTCATATCACATCATCTATAACTCCTCGTGAGTTATCTCGTACTATTTCATAGTACTCCATCTTCATAGCATTAAGCTATAATTATTCAAACATTACAGACCATCTTTCTTTTGTAACTTAAACAGATCACGTCATGATCTTAGTCTATAATCATCTACCTTAAAATTCTTTTCTTAACTCATGATCGTTTTGTTTTACGATCCTCTTTCTTTCTTTTTTTCATCATTTATGACATTATTCGTTATCTTGGATACTGGAGTTAGGTAACTCCCATTTCTTATCTACATATCTCTTCAAGATTCTTCTTTGAATCTTCTTGTTTATATAACAATTCCTTCTTTACGAATTTCCAACTTCATTTATATCATTCAATATTTCATTCAAGTTCTACATTTTCATCATACGTATCTACTTTCTAGACTTGGTACACATCGAGTCTCTAATAGTTTCAATATGGTACGCTGAGTGGTTTCCCATAAATAACCAACAAACTAGGTTTCGAGTTGCTAGTTCGTATATATCTCCGCTCTATGAAGGAATCGTTTAGCCTAGATACCATACATCAACTACTAAAGAGTACAACTGTACCATACCTAACTATAACTTTTATTCTTAACTTCTTTACCAATCTCTTCTTATAGACATTGTCTATTTATTATCACCTTACATTCTTATTATTGGAGTTGGGTAACTCCATAACTGTGCGAGATTCTTCTTTGAATCCTCTCACGCATGTTGTGACGCCCCCAAAATTAGGTATACATCACCCATCTTGGGTCGTCAGATATATGGTATAAAATTCAAATACAACTAACTAATACAACTATCGTGTACAATACAACAAAACATAACTGTGAGTTTGAATACAATTATTGTCTACAAGAGATTATACAAACTCAAAAGGAGTCCTCATTACAATTATTAACACACTATTTCACAGAATAGTGAGGACTACTAATGTTATCCTCTGGACCGTCACTCCATTCCCCAACTAGTCCCTGCTATGTTCTCATTTCCTGAAGAGAACAGTGAAAGAAAGGGTGAGCTCAACTAGCCCAGTAAGAAATATTATGACTAAGATAATGCAGTAATAAATTATCGTTAGCCTTCAACAATGATGTTAAACCGATAAAATATAACAACATCAAGTTTAACTGCAATGAACAAGTAATCCATTAAAAGAGTCAAGTAGAGAATAAAATCTACTATCTTTTATGATTTAAAAGGTTTTTCATGACTTTTATCATGGGACTCAATTTTAATAAATAATCCACATCATCGAATCACCCTCGTGACTACGGCCGAGGATATTCTTTAGTATCACGACCACAAATTATCCATGCACTACTGACTAAGGACATTCGTGTATTCATTAATGGTCACGATCATGCCAACAACATGCCCATCAATACACTACGGGCCAATGATAACTTTTACCACATCATTTGTAACATTACTACCATGATTACAATCAATAATCCCTAGTCATAATCATACCAAGTCCATCTATACACTACAGGTGCCATGATGACTTTCAACATAATATAAACATGAGGATGATGACAATGATATAAGAATTCAATAAAACAAGTTCAAGAATTAATTTATCTAGAACTAATAATGTCCAAATTGTCAACATGATATCGCTTTGTAGAGTAAAATTCAAGAATGATCGTAAGAATATTTCCATGAAAAAGATATGGATGAAGCGCAAATATCAATGATATTCTACTAATTTCATGGAGTATAAGTCAAAACTTTAACCAACCGAGTATAATAAAGAATAGAATAACAAAAGAAATCACCATGCATGTGGTACTTCAGACAGACAAAGTTATTCCAATGTAATAATAATAACGGAACCAGTCGGAAAAATTTGCATCGATGGGATATTCCAACAGAATAATAAAGAGCGGAACCAGTCGGTGTAAAAAACACATAGATGAGGATGTTCCAAAGAATAATAATAATAAAAGCGGAACCAGTCCTGTAAAACACATGCATGGATGTTCCAATGTAATAATAATAAAGGCGGAACTGTGTCCGTGTAAAAACACACAAACAGGATGTTCCAATGTAATAATAGAAGAATGTCACCAAGTATAGGGTAAATCAGCGTATATAGGTTATTCCAATGAGAATAATAAGCAATGGAATAACAACAGTTCTCTTCATGAATAAGAAAGAATAACACCCTTACATTAGTAGATTGAATCTTTGCAGTAGTGTAGTAAAGTAATACTCTTCTTCTTTCTCTCTTATTCTCTCTATACTTTCTCTCTCTATAGCTTAAATGAATTCGTGAAAATAATGAAGCACTAGGCCTCTATTTATAGAAGATTTCTAAGCTTAGCACTTGAAATGTGAAAAGGCAAGTGGCTTGACGACTAGTGATGTGAAAAGAAAAGTGGTTTCGACGCTCGTAATGTGAAACGACAATTGGTTCGACCTTTCGTAATATGAAACGGCAAGTGGTTTGACGTCTCAGTAAAGGTAGTTACTATCGACGAAGGTAATTACTATTATTTGAAGGTAATAACTATTGACGAAGAGACTCTTAGATGATGACATATGGGCCCCCATTAAATAACCAAACTTACCACAAACGTCTAATAATAGACTCTTTATATACATTAAGGATTGAATAAATATTACCACAAATCATTTTATTTTTAATCAACATATATTTAATCTTTCAATAATTATTAATCATTTATAACTTGTCGTCTCAATTATTGATTTAATAATATAACATATTATATGTGATGATAATCTTTGTGACAATAATTAAATCAATAATATAAGAGATATGATGCATCACCATCAGAGTAATAATTGAGCATAAATTGAGTGACTTCTCACGTAAGCATCAATAATCAATACCGTGTGCTACTATGCAACCACGTAGACATCGTACTTTACTACCTAGGGTAGTTCAATAGTTTGAAAGGTAACACCTCCGTCGTTATTTTCATAAAGTATTTTGTCATTTTCTCAATCAAATAATAATTCCATTGTGGGATCCACCAATGATTGTGTCGTCGCATTTAATATTCACGACAAAAAGAATATTCCCCGACCAAACGAATATTTTATAACAACTTGCTTACTTTGCAAAATTTATAAATATTACCCACAACTATAACATTATATCAAATTTATTCCATAATATTCAAAAATAATATTTATAGAAAATTCATCTTTATTTATAAAAGTTGGGGTCTTACACATGTTTTCATCCCTTCTTTATAAATTTCTTAAATTACTTCTTATTGTTCAAACTCTATTTGAGTTTATTCTTTCATTATCTTCACCTCTTTTCTCTAAGGTTATAGCCTACGGTACTCCTACCTAAGGTTTATAACCTACAGCTTTGATACCAACTGTAATGACCCCAAAATTCATACAATAATATTCTTCCTCTCGATCGTTAACAATACAACTTTAATCTATCTTTACATCATTATTCGATATTAAAATCACTAAAAATGCGGAATATTTAAAACTTTTATACATTTCCTTCTTTATTGCCCTAAATAGTAACCTTTACATTACATCTCTTCGATTCAAATTTATATCATGAATCGTTACAACAAAATGACTATACAGAGTCTTACATCATAAATAGATATCCATATACACCGGATAGCTCAACTTACAATTCAACAACATGTTACATTCAAAATATTAAATACATTTCCCATAAAACATAAGTAATCTTCGTGAATATGGATCTCTATAATTCACGTAGCACATATCCTTACCTTAAATCTTTAACCTGCAAAAATGGTTATTTGCAAGGTTGAGCTCGACAGCCCAGCAAAATCAAATAGATTTCATGCATCACATAGCACATAATAACATACTCAACATATATCTCATAAACATTGGACTAATCACAAAGATACATGTGTTGCATTTCATATAAATAAGTATATAAAGATTGAGTTCATTACTCAATTAACACTCATTATTCAATCAACGTAGTCATAAATTGACTTTACCATTTCATACTTTCAATATATATATAGAATACATCATGCTCTTTTCAACAAATATTTAAAACAGCTCATCATCAAGTTCAAATAACAAATAGGAACTGAAAGACTTGCCTTGATCGTTGTTTACCAATAACAGTTTAACAGCTTACAGTTATTTGCACTTCATGTGCCCTACACAATTATATAATCATACACATCAACTATTAGTCACATAAAAACACATAGTATTGTAATGTAAACTATACTCCACATCTCATAATCTTTCCTATTAATTAGCACACAATGTTCAATTAGATTGTGTAAACTTTTTGACTTATGTAATATTCGAAATTCATTCAAGTGTTTAAATCTTGTTAGGAATCATTATTGGTTTTATATTAAACCCATTTCATGTTTTATAATATCCATTTCATTTGACTTAAAACACTTTTTACGTTCATTAACACTTATCACGGCATTTCGACGTTTATTCGTCACACGCCCGATTTGCATCTTTTGTGTATGCTTACTATGCTTCTATAACTTATCTAATACATCATTATATTAATGTTAAGCATCATTATATTTACTAACATTCATGTTTTATAACTTAGAATAACATCTTTTATCATCAAGAGCACTACACTAGCATACGTGCGTATAAAAGCGCCCTCGATTGCCTCTCAAAAACACAACAAGTCTAAAGATGACCATTTTGACCCTTTATAACGATTTCAAATTGAAACTCTTAAAGAATAAAAGTTGTAGGTCTACTCGTCCTCGTTCAGGATCATCTTGAATCACTTCAATTGGAGTTCTTATGAAAACGTTATGCTCATTTTAGTAAAATATGTCTGATCAATTTTTTTTTCCAAAATTCGGCTAGGCAGCCTACCCCCCCCCCCATTTGTGCGGGGTTTTTTTACTAGGGGCCCTTCACGGCGGGGTCCCACTTCTGATTCGTGATTTTTCATCCCAAACACTACAAAAAGCCAAATTTGGCCTACAAACTCCTTTCTAACAACCATACCAACCTACCCAAGGTGTAATATATTTACAGAAACATAAAATAATGTTTCTAACCACATAAACAACATAAACATCAAAGATTACAACCTTTAATTTCACTATTTCTCTTCTTTCTTCTTCTTTTGACATTCATAGCGAAATTCTTCGCTGTGAATTCATTTTTAAACCAATTCAAGTAATTCCAATTGTGATAACTCATATTCTTAATCATACTAACATAATACATGATAAATTTCAACAATAAATCATAACCAAACATCAATTTAATAGTTTAAAAAGCCATTTTTCAGAAATTATTACACATTAAATCATTATGAACCCAATTCCTCTTTTTTTATCAAAATTACATGGATTGAATTGCTAGAACAACCATATAACTCATAATCAAACACTATGAACATGATTTCATCATGTTCATAATATCTTTGTGAATTGAAATCTTTGAACAACTATAAAAATCTCATGTAAGCGTATACATGAAAACATATAAACACCATATATCCATATAAATTCACAATCATGAAAACCGAATTTTACAAAGACTAAAGACAAAACATACTAATTTAGTATAAGGGTTAGTTTGATACCTTTCTAGGTTGAATTAGGAGAAAAGATGGAGATGATGAAAGCTTTTCTTTTGTTATCTCAAGGTTTCCCTTCTTCTTCTTCTTCTTCTTCTTCTTCTTCTTCTTCTTCTTCTTTTTCCCTTTGTTCTTAGTTTAGACTTAGGTTTAGAAAAACTAACGTAACTTAGTGTATATACAATATACATATAACACATATAATGATAGAATATGTAACTCCCAATATAATTACATATACTAATTATAAATTTAATATATAAGTTACAAAAATTAGAATTTTAAAAGCCCTAAGGCTTGTTTGGCAAAGCCATATTAAAATAATGACTTAATCATTCCTTAAGCCTTGTTTAGCAAAATAAGATTAAAATAAAATTTCAAAAGCTCTAAGGTTTTGTTTGGTAAAACAAAATTAAAACTCTTTTAATTTATTTTCATAAGTCATTTATAATATAGTTTATTGTCCCACATTGTTTACTTGGATTTCCATATCCAATCTTAATTAAATAAATTAATTACCACATCTTAAATAAATTTTCCACTTAACAAATATCACAAAATTATAATCTCATTATAATTTTATTTAATAATTAATATATAACTTTAATTATTAAATTCGACATCAATATATCAATTCATGTAATCTTTAACAACTCTCTAGCTTTATTAAATTAAATTAGAGTATTATCTAATAAATTTAATTCACAAATATATACTAACAACAATCACATAAATAAAATATTTATTTAATTTAATAAATATTTTAAATTAAAAATAAAATTCTAGATTATTACATTATTCCCTCCTTACAAGGATTCTGTCCCCAAAGTCACAACTCAAATAATTCATTCGTCACATTCTTACCTCCTTATAAGGATTCCGTCCTCGGAATCACCGAAACCCTACCTTACTCAGGTTTTCATCAAATCTCTTCGTTGAATAACTTCAACACATGACCTTAATATAGGTTTTATATTTCCTACTACATTCATTTCTTAACAAATTCTAGGTTTCATTTCATAACTTTCACTTGAACTCAATTATATTCTGACTATTATATTCTTAACCCATTCATTTCCTTTTCTAAGGATCGCTATCACAAACACTCGGGATATTACATTCACCCTTTCTTCTAAGAATTTCATCCTCGAAATTTTATTTATTAATCTTCAATCTAACAAAAATAGATTTTACGTTAATACCTTATTCATTCATTGGATTCTATAACCACTTCTTTCCACAAAGATCTTTCTACAATTATTAACTTTTCTATTAAAAGTTTTACATTATTCTTTGATAACTCATCTCCTTCTCATATCAAATTTCTTTTCTCACTTATTCAATATATTCATCATTCAAATTGTCGCATTCTCGACTTACTTCTTTCTAAGGAATATCATCCTTACCACATTCGCCTTTTAGAATAGCAAGAATCTTCCATAATTGCTCAATAATTAGGAAGTAATATGAATAACTCAGGAATTTAAAAGATTCTAAATCATACTGAGGGGTCACAAGATCGTGAACTCTATTCTCGGTTTACTAGTGCTTCAACTCAATCATTCACATCGCAAACCCAAAGTGTTTATCAATCACAAAGATGAAAACACCCCTCCTTACGCATACACTAGGTGGTGACCTATTATACCACTACGTTGGGTATAACGTAGTGTTTTATAACGACTATATCGTTACACTCGGAACCATTGTCCCCAAAAAACATGTCCCCTTATAGGGTTGTTCACCTTAGCTTTTCAACATACGAATCCGCACCAAAACAATTTGGTTTGGCATAACTTTTAATAAAGCTTGAATTTCATGAACATCTTTCAATATTCGTCTAAATTTGAATCAAATAGCATAGACCTCTACAATAATTCGGACATCAATGAAATATACATATATACATACATACATATGAATTCTCATATCTTAAAGAAATCTAAAAATATTTTTATGGCGTTATGATATCTCACTTTGTATTTGATTTTATTGAGGATTCCGTTATTTGGTGATTTTATCATACTACATCATACCATAGTGGGCTGACGATCCTTAGATCACATCCAACACTACGTAATATTGCATTGATGACTCCATCATTTTTATCATCTCTGCATCAGGTTCCATGATACATTGATGATATATAAAATACATTTGATATATTCCAAATCATTTTTTTCTAGCTTAAGAAATTAGCATGAACATACGAATAATGATATTGTTGTTAAAACTCATTGGTTCCATCAGTTGATCCAATGTTTTTCAAGAAAATAGAAGTGTAAACATGACGAAGTCGATAAATTTTGAAAGTCTAGCATAGCTAGTAGATTTAGAATACCTATGCTTCCACCATCAACTCCACTTTCTATAATGATCCATTGCTTAATAGGTATATCTATTCCTATCATCCTCAATACTCCATTCACACTTATCTATACCCGGTTCATCAAACTTACCACACGTTATGAGTTGGGAACTTGCCACAATCATATGAGTTTAGAACTTATCCTAGTTAGACCATAGGCGTCCATTCATTTGAGGGTTCAAAACATACCATATAATTATGAGTCACGGACCTACCATAAGTATGAGTTTTTAAGAACTCGCACTTAACCTTATAATATTCTCTAACTATACTCTACCTATCTCATTATAAACATGAGAAAAGAATCACCTTCTCCACAGGCATATAGCAAATAGCGCGACACAAATATTCCAATGATTATCAATGTGATAAACTGAGTGCAAACACAAAACCCTCGCCCATACAAAGATTTGTACAACTCGGCCATCACAGGAGTCCTCAATTGAAATCCCACCTAACTCTATCTTGCTCTTAACTTGCTTTTTGCTCGATCTGAATTCCTCGTATCACATCATTTATAACTCCTCGTGAGTTATCTCAGTACTATTTCATAGTACACCATCTTCATAGCATTAAGCTATAATTATTCAAACATTACGGACCATCTTTCTTTGATAACTTAAGCAGATCACGTCGTGATCTTAGTCTATAATCATCTACCTTAAAATTCTTTTCTTAACTCGTGATCGTTTTGTTTTACGATCCTCTTTCTTTCTTTTTTTCATCATTTATGACATTATTCGTTATCTTGGATATTGGAGTTAGGTAACTCCCATTTCTTATCTATATATCTCTTCAAGATTCTTCTTTGAATCTTCTTGTTTATATAACAATTCCTGCTTTAAGAATTTCCAACTTCATTTATATCGTTCAATATTTCATTCAAGTTCTACATTTTAATCATACGTATCTACTTTCTAGACTTGGTACACATCGAGTCTCTAATAGTTTCAATATGGTACGTTGAGTGGTTTCCCACAAACAACCAACAAACTAGGTTCCGAGTTGCTAGTTCGTATATACCTCCGCTCTATGAAGGAATCCTTTAGCCTAGATACCATACATCAACTACTAAAGTGTACAACTGTACCATACCTAACTATAACTTTTATTCTTAACTTCTTTACTAATCTCTTCTTATAGACATTGTCTATTTATTATCACCTTATATTCTTATTATTGGAGTTGGGTAACTCCATAACTGTGCGAGATTCTTCTTTGAATCCTCTCACACATGTTTTCATCCCTTTTTTATAAATTTCTTAAATTACTTCTTATTGTTCAAACTCTATTTGAGTTTATTCTTTCATTATCTTCACCTCTTTTCTCTAAGGTTATAGCCTACGGTACTCCTACCTAAGGTTTATAACCTACAACTTTGATACCAACTGTAATGACCCCAAAATTCATACAATAATATTCTTCTTCTCGATTATTAACAATACAACTTTAATCTATCTTTACATCATTATTCGATATTAAAATCACTAAAAATGCGGAATATTTAAAACTTTTATACATTAACTTCTTTATTGCCTTAAATCGTAACCTTTACATTACATCTCTTCGATTCAAATTTATATCATGAATCGTTACAACAAAATGACTATACAAAGTCTTACATCATAAATAGATATCCATATACACTAGATAGCTCAACTTACAATTCAACAACATGTTACATTCAAAATATTAAATACATTTCCCATAAAAAATATAAGTAATCTTAATTGAATATGGATCTCTATAATTCACGTAGCACATATCCTTACCTTAAATCTTTAACTTTTGTAAAAATGGTTATTTGCAAGGTTGAGCTAAACGAATGACCCAACAAAATCTAAATAGTTTTCATGCATCACATAGCACATAATAACATACTCAACATATATCTCATAAACATTGGACTAATCACAACATACATGTTGCATTTCATAAAACAAGTATAAAGATTGAGTTCCTTACTCAATCAACATTCATTATTCAATCAACGTAGTCATAAATTGACTTTACCATTTTATACTTTCAATATATATAGAACACATCATGCTCTTTGCAACAAATATTTAAAACAGTTCATCATCAAGTTCACATAACAAATAGGGCTGAAAGACTTGCCTTGATCGTTGTTTACCAATAACGGTTTAACAACTTACGGTTATACGCACTTCCGTGCCCTACACAATTATATAATCATACACATCAACTATTAGTCACATAATAACACATAGTAATTGTAATATAAACTCTACTCCACATCTCATAATCTTTCCTATTAATTAGCACCTGATATTGATTAGATTGTGTTAATTTTTTGACTTATGTAATATTAAAATTCATTCAAGTGTTTAAATCTTGCTAGAAATCATTATTGGTTTTATATTAAACCCATTTCATATTTTATAATATCCATTTCATTTGACTTAAAAACACTTTTACGTTCATTAACACTTATCACGGCGTTTGACGTTTATTAAATCATACGCTTAGATTTGCCTCTTTTGTGTATGCTTACTATGCTTCTATAACTTATCTAATACATCATTATATTAATGTTAAGCATCATTATATTTACTAACATTCATGTTTTATAACTTAGAACAACATCTTTTATCGTCAAGAGCACTACAATAGCATACGTGCATGTTTGACGCCCTCCGATTGCCTCCGAAAACACAACAGTCCTAAAGATAACAATTTTGACCCTTTACACCGATTTCAAATTGAAAACCTTAAAGACTAAAAGTTTTAGGTCTACTCGTCCTCGTTCCGGATCATCTTGAATCACCTCAATCGGAGTTCTTATGAAAACGTTATGCTCATTTTAGTAAAATATGTCTGATCAATTTTTTTTTCCAAAATTCGGCTAGGCGAGCCTACCCCCCCAAGGGTGAGGAGGGGTTTTTTTTACTAGGGGGGCCGGTAGGAGGCAGGGGTCCTTCTGCTAATTCGCGATTTTTCATCCCAAACACTCTGAGAAAGCCAAATTAGGCCTCTGAACTCCTTTACAACAACCATACCAACCTACCCGAGGTGTAATATGTTTCTGAAACATAAACTAATGTTTCTAACACGTTTCTAACCACATAAACATCAAAGATTACAACCTTTAATTTCACTATTTCTCTTCTTACTTCTTCTTTTGACATTCATAGCGAAATTATTCACTGTGAATTCGTTTTTAAACCAATTCAAGTAATTCCAATTGTGGTAACTCATATTCTTAACATACTAACATAATACATGATCAATTTCAACAATAAATCATAACCAAACATCAATTTAATAGTTTAAAAAGCCATTTTTCAGAAATTATTTCACATAAAATCATTATGAACCCAATTCCTCTTGTTTATCAAAATTACATGGATTGAATTGCTAGAACAACCATATAACTCATAATCAAACACTATGAACATGATTTCATCATGTTCATAATATCTTTGTGAATTGAAACCTTTGAACAACTATAAAAATCTCATGTAAGCGTATACATGAAAACATATAAACACCATATATGCATATAAATTCACAATCATGAAAACCTAATTTTACAAAGACTAAAGACAAAACATCCTAATTTAGTATAAGGGTTAGTTTGATACCTTTCTAGGTTGAATTAGGAGAAAAGATGGAGATGATGAAAGCTTTTCTTTTGTTTTCTCAAGGTTTCCCTTCTTCTTCTTCTTCTTCTTCTTCTTCTTCTTCTTCTTTTTCTTCTTCTTCTTCTTCCCTTTGTTCTTATCTTCTTCCCTTTGTTCTTAGTTTAGACTTAGGTTTAGAAAAACTAACGTAACTTAATGTATAAACAATATACATATAACACATATAATGATAGAATATGTAACTCCCAATATAATTACATATACTAATTATAAATTTAATATATAAGTTACAAAAATTAGAATTTTAAAAGCCCTAAAAGGCTTGTTTGGCAAAACCATATTAAAATAATGACTTAATCATTCCTTAAGCCTTGTTTGGCAAAACAAGATTAAAATAAAATTTCAAAAGCTCTAAGGTTTTGTTTGGTAAAACCAAATTAAAACTCTTTTAATTTATTTTCATAAGTCATTTATAATATAGTTTATTGTCCCACATTGTTTACTTGGATTTCCATATCAATCTTAATTAAATAAACTAATTACCACATACTAAATAAATTTTCCACTTAACAAATATCACAAAATTATAATCTCATTATAATTTTATTTAATAATTAATATATCACTTTAATTATTAAATTACGACATCAATATAGCAATTCATGTAATCTTTAACAACTCTCTCTAGCATTAAATTAAATTAGAGTATTATCTAATAAATTTAATTCACAAATATATACTAACAACAATCACATAAATAAAATATTTATTTAATTTAATAAATATTTTAAATTATAAATAAAATTTACGGATTATTACAAAAGATTCTTGCTGTTGAGCACGCTTATAGAAAGATGTCTACGATTCAATAGAAAAAGCAGAAAAAGAAGGGGTTGTTGGTCGCTTGTTTAGCAACGATGTGTATGGGATGGCTAAATAATTTGACATTTTCCACTTTGGGAAGGAGCATGGTAAGTTGAGAGCAATAGGGTGCAGTAAATCTCATAATTGGACACACTCGCCCATTTGGTTTGAGTTGCCATCTTTGGGGCACACTAAGCGCCGTCATTGCATAGATGCCATGCATACAGAGAAGAATGTGTTTGAGAAGTTGTTTTACACTGTGCTAGATACGATTGGTAAAACAAAAGACAATGGTAAATCACGTAAAGACTTGGAGGAAATGAACATCATGCGGGAATTATGGCTCCGTCCTAACAACTCAAAACCAAAAGCTCCATTTTGTCTTACCAAGCAACAGGTTCAAAACATTTGCAAGTGGCTTAGTGCATTGAAGCTACCAGATGGTTATGCTTGATGTACTAAGGTTGAGCAGTTGAATATTACCGGATTCAAGAGTCATGAATGTCATGTATTCATGCAGAAGTTGATTCCAATTGCCTTTCGTGAAGTATTACCAAGGAATATTAATGATGCATTTACTGCACTTTCAAAAATTTTTCGGGATATTTGTTCTACTGTTATAAGGTACAGTGATGTGGATCAGATGGAGAAAAATATAGTGTTGACAATGTGTAAGTTCAAAATGATCTTACCTCTAGGGTTCTTTGACTCGATGGAGCATTTGCCTATTCATCTGCCATATGAACTTAAGCTTGGAGGACCGGTGCAATTACTATGGAAGATTAAAGGAAGTGGTTGTGCTCAATTATCCAGGTGCTAAAAAGGTCGTTACATTTAAGTGTCGCTGGTTTGATACTGCAAAGGGTGTTAAAGTTGATCGTAATAGAATCGTCATAGTAGATATAAAATTGAATTTACAGTCTGATGATGTATTTGTGTTAGCCAGCCAAGCAACTCAAGTGTACTACGCCCCTAATGTCATAAATTATAGAACCCCCTGGTATACAGTTGTCACAACGAAGACTCGGTCATTTGATGGTACGGATGACCTGTTGCAAGAACAAGTTAGAAATCCCAGCCACGTTCTGCTATATGATGACGATGTGTTGGTTGATGATGTCGTTGACGTACTCGACATTGACGAAGTGGAGGAAGATGTGGTTGTCAGTCTGTATATGGTGGTAGAAGATGATACTGAGGAAGAAATTGATATAGAAGAGGAAGAGACAGAATCAGAAGATGGAAATGAATATGATTTTGATTCTGACGGGTTTGACGACGTACTACATCACTAATTGGTGTTTTGTAAATATTATACAACAAAATTAGATATAATAATTGAAATGAAATTTAATTAATGTCATCGTATCTATGTACATTATTTTAGTAATACGAGATATGCCTCGACATAGCGGTGGAGGTGGAGGTGGTAGTGGTGGCGGCCATTTCCGGATCGGCGGCACGGCTCCGGTAAGGGTCGTCTGCAGATGCTAGTGAGTTGATTTCTTATTTTGGCTCAGTAACGTGTTTTTCATAACTATATTATATATTCATTGACAATGTCATAACTATATTAAACATACAGATGCTAGACGTCAACGTCAGCGAGGGCCTAACCTCGGTCGATTAGGCCATTCGGCCAAGTAAGCAGGTTTCGACGTCGTCCGATTGATAATACTGTCTGTAGGTTTCAACTATCACTTATATATGTTCAATCACGATGATATCAAATGTTCTTAATAAATTTTGTATTATAGTATTATGGATCCTGTCGCTAAGGCGACCATACACGCCATCTGTCTGGCGCATCTCCCTACTGGATGCATGCGATTTAGCCAGTACTCGCGCTACGATGCCGACTTCATGGTGACAGTGTTGCGGGAGTTTCACGTAAGTCGAATTACATATATTAAATCAAGGTTCATGTTATTTATATATTGTTCAAATAATTAATTATATGTATGTTAGTTCTGTTTGATAGAGATACTATAGATACGAGATCGGCATCACTGAGGCGGATGGTGACGCCGTTATCATTGCCCACATCTCGAAGAATTATGCCTACCGGTCAGAGATCTTGACAGAGGCGGTCCGGCGATAGAAGAATCACTCGGGACTACTTTGCGAGATCATCAGCCGCCGGCAGTATCAGATCCTGCATGGTCTGTGATGTCTGCGTACTGGGATGATGCTACGTTTAAGACCAAGTCAGAGCAGATGAAGAAGAATCGAGGAAAGCTGCGAGTTGTACATACTTCTGGCTCACAATCATTTCAGGAGGTTAAAGCGGTATGTATTTATCTTTAGTTTAGTTTAATATTAAACTGCAACTATAGTAATTTAAGTTGATATTATTTAATGTATATGATTTAGGCCATGCGGAGTAAGCTCAATGACCTCCTACTATGATGGAGTTAAGGATAAAGTCCATATATCTTAGAAGGGGCTCTACTTCGGGGTCGACGATGTCTCCAGCTGCACTAGCTATACGGGTAATACATTTACTATAATAAATATTATTTAGGATAATATTACGTAATTTATATGATGATACCAAGATAACTCACATGTACATATATCAAATTATAGGAGCGATTTTAGAAGATCTGCTGACCAGATAATATAAAGTTACAGTTGCTTTAGGGCGATCTTGAGACGTTAGATTCCACTGCCCTCCCACCGAGATTAGTTTATCTCAGGACGAGGAGACGGCTCTTTAGGTCGCGTCTCGAGGATACTCCCACTAGTACTACTAATGCGCGTGTCAGACGTCTTTGAGATTCTACTGAGATACCATTTATACACTACCAGGAGGTATAATATTTTTAGTTTATTTCTTGTTTATGAATATAGAAAATTCGCCATATTATTCATGTTATATTTATTTTTTTAGGCTCTAGCCAGCGTCTGCGTCCTAGAGCCCCCGTGGGACCGTCACATATGGGCGCTGGCTTAGACGATGCTTTGTTCTAGCGTGTTATGGCTGCAGTGTCGGAGAGGTTTGAGACCGATCCGCTGTTCCATCGTCGAGACACCAAATTGTTCTTCGCCTCTATCGACTTTTTGCACAGACGTTCTGGTGGTGCCACCGCCGAGAGTACGGGTATCCCTCCGGAGAAGTGGGCCGCGATACGTGATGAGATTGTTCGGATGGTGGTTACCTTAGTCGAGGACGCATTTGGGCCGATGTTGAGTCAGCCCTCAACTGTTCAGGTATACTATTCGTTTTAAATTCAAATATATATTCTACATGTAATTTAATTTTCATTTAATTATCTTTAACTGAATCATATATATGGACTAATGAGTTACATTATATTTTATCAACAGGGTGACGAACGGGATGACGATGGTGGCGATTTTTCATACTCGGAGGCGTCGATGATGCTCTTACTCGATGATCCTCCTCATACCGGGGGCTCTACTAGTTTTACTTAGTTTACATTCGTTTGTAGTTTACATTATTTTTGATGTATTGTAGTTTAAACCTTGGCATTTAGTTTAATTTAGCTTAATGAGATGTTTGATATACATTAGTTTAGATTAATGGGATATTTTTGACCTTTTTACTTATCATTTAGTTGGTTTTTGACATATTTTCGACCTTGGTAATTGTAATTCGTGTTATTGGTTATATTGTTAGCTTGTGTATGTGTATGTGCTATTGGAATACAGGTACAGGTACAAGATGTGGGTTAAATCCCTAGATATTACAAAAACAAATAAAATATTAAAAAAAATTACTATTCTCTAATTGAATAGTACTATTATCGAATTGAATTCAAAAAAATCACGACTTCCTATTTTTGTAATGCTCCCACGTGTCATGCTTATCACCGACCGAATACTCTCGACCGAAGCTTTTCAGTCGGACATATAGTACCCTCGACCGAATATTCAGTCGATGATAAGTTCGTCGAGGTTAAGTATCCCCGACCGAAAGATCGACGGACTTAATTTTGACCTGCTTATATACGACCGAATTTTTGACCAAACATTCCATCGAAAATAAGGTTAACCTCGACGGAATATGCTTATTACCGACGGAAGATTCCGTCGGAAATAACCCTTTTCGTTGTAGTGGACAGAATTATCTTTTTATAAAATAACGGCGAAAGTTTTACCGTTAAACTGTTGAACTACCTGGTGGTACAGTAATACGCGTGGTTGCATAGTAGCACACGATATTGATTGTTGATGCTTACATGAGAAGTCACTCAATTATACTCAATTATTGCTACAGTAGTTGCTGCATAATATCTCTCATATTATTGATTCAATTTTGGTCACAGTATCATCTGCATAATATCTTATATTATAATTGAGACGACAAAGTTATTAATATTTTTATTTACAATATTGACAATGTCTAGATAGTTCTGTCAAGGAGAGGTTCGGTTACTTAATTGCGCGCCAATAGGGAGAAATTCTTATCGGAAAGCCCCCTCTTTCCTGAGAATGATCTGGTTGTTAAATATTGTGAGTTATAATATTAATGATGAATAATTTCGTGTTGATTAAAGATGAAATTGATATTTCCATTATGCTGGGATTATTAGTGTTAGTGGAAATTAACATCTATTTCGATAATAATGGATGTCTAGAGGTTATATTGACTAATCGGGTAATTAATCGGATAAATGATCAATTAATTGCTATTAATTCACGTGCTTATAAATATTTGTTCACATGTGTGTACTATTGATTCACATGCATGTACTATTAGGAGAGGTGGTGCAAGATTGATAATACTTGCATGACTAAATTAAAAATGGAGGTATAGATGAAGGTACTATATTGTAATTATTTTTTTCTAATGATTGTACTATTGAGTCACATTATTGTACTATTGATTCACATGATATACTATTAGGGGAGGTGGTGCAAGTTTGATAATACTTGCAGGACTAAATTAAAAATGAAGGAAAAGATGAAGGTATTATACTATAATATTTCGAGCCCCAAAACGTGCAATTATCGAAACTATGTTTTTCTATAAATAGAAGCTCATTCTTCTTTAATTCTCACCAATTCACTAAGACTCACAAGAGCAATTATAGAAAGAGAAGCTTTAGAGAGAAAGTAGAAGAGAAGTCTGCTACCTCACTATTCCAGTATCCAGTCTTCTTCTGAGGTAAGGGATATTATTTTTTTCAGTACTCATAGGAATAATATTGTCTTCCATACTCTGTAGTATGTGAGTAATATTATTTCATCTCGTATTCCTCATTATACCCTCATTTTGTTAAAATATTGCTTCTATACTCCGTGAAATTAGTAGAATATCTTTGAAATTTGTGCTTCATCTAGTATCGTTTCACAAGGATATTTTCTGCACATTCTTGTTAAATTTTAAGCTTTTCATGCCGGAGTACTGTCCATGAGTAGTATTCATTTTTATGGTACTATTCACAAAGTACTATTCACGGGGTACTATTCACAAAGTACTTTTCACGGGTACTATTCATAAAATACTATTCACGAGTACTATTCACAAAGTACTATTCACTGGGTACTATTCCTAAAGTACTATTCACGGGGTACTATTCATAAAGTACTATTCCCAAAGTACTATTCACAAAGTACTATTCACTCAGGTACTATTCACCCAGAAAATTATTCATGACAAAAATTGATTTCTTTGCTGTCCAAATCATTTTGATATAATATTATTTCTTGAATTTTACTCCACAAAGCAAAGATCATGTTGAAAATTTGGACATTATTGAATTCGGATAAATTAAGTTATAATCTTTAAAAATTTATCCTTTGCTTTCTTTTAATTGAATTCTTATATCATTGTCATCATTCTCATGCTTATATTGTTATAAAAGTCATATGTGGCTTACGTGCATAGATGTACTATTGATTGGTATGATTATGACCAGGGATTATTCAGTATAATCATGACCGTAATGTTACAAATGATGTGGTAAAAATCCTCATTGGCACTGTAGTGCATTGATGGGATGATTGTTGGTATGATTATGACCGAGGATTATTAGTATAATCATGACCATTGATGATTACATGAATATCATTGGCGTCAGTAGTGCGGGGATGATTCAATGATGTGGTTTATTTATTAAGCCGAGTCTCAGCGATAAAATTGATGATAAACTTTTTAAATCATAGAAGATAGTAGATATCATGCTCTACTTGACCCTTCTAATGGATTTCTTGTTTCATTGCGCATTAAACTTGATGTTTATTATATTTTATCTGCTTAACATCGTTGAAGGCTAACGATAATTTATTCGCATTATCTTAGTGATAATATTTCTTCTCGGGCTAGTTGAGCTCACCCTTTTGCTTTCATTGTTCTCTTCAGGAAATGAGAACATAGTTGGGACTAGTCGGGAGCAGGAGTGGCGGTCGAGATGTTTGCATTAGTAGTCCTCACTATTCAGTAAAATAGTGTGATAATAATTGTAATAAGGACTTTATTTGAGTTTGGATACTCTCTACGAGACATTATCCGTTTTGAAACTCTCAGCTACGTTTTGTCGTACTGTATAAAAGAAGTTTGTATTTAAATTTTGTACCATGTATTTGGCGACTCAAGATGGGTGATGTATACCTATTTTGGGGGCATCACAGTTGGTATCAAAGCTTAGGGATATGATCCCTGGCTGAGATGTGAGACTAGAAATAGGAGGGGAGAGACAAAAAATTCCTTCGCTAGTATGACTTACCTAAGTTTATTTGGTATTTATTTGGTCGGTCAGAGTATAGGGATAATATATGACATGTCAATTAACCCTTGTTTTGTGGCAGTATTTAAAAATGGCATCCGAAAATGTTGAGATAAGCAATGAAGCACATGAGACCGTTAAGTCGCCAATGATCAATACTCAGGATAATGTGCATCAGGATGGAAATAATCCTCAAGAAAACAACAACGCTGACCAAATGATGAATGATGGGATGTTCAGAGGCTTTATGTAATTCATGCAACATCAGGCGAGAGCGGCTCCTGTTCAAAATGCAGGGGGAAACACTGGCAACTCTCAGACGGTCATCGCTAAACAGTTCAAGGAGCTGGGACCACCAGAGTTTATTTGAGAGCCAAAACCACTTAATGCGGAGATGTGGATAAAGCAGATCACCAAGATATTTGATGTCTTGGGATGCTCCGAGGAGCAAAGGTTCCCTTTGCCACCTTTATGTTGTGAGGAGAGGCAGATTACTGGTGGGAATCGGTAAAGCGTACTCAACCTGCCGCACTGAAGATGTCTTGGGAGAAATTCCAAGAACTGTTCAACGACAAGTACTTTCCCGAAAGTGTTCGTCACATAAAGGAGGTAGAGTTCATCAAGCTGGAGCAAAACAATATGACCATGTCACAGTACGAAGCTAAGTTTACCGAGTTGTCCCGGTTTGTGTCCCATTTGGTTGATAATGAAGAGAGAATGACGTGGATGTTTCTAAGAGATTTGAATCCCGAGATACCGCAATACTTAAATTCTCACAAACTATGTTTGTATTCAGATGTTGTAAATAGGGCTCAGTTATTAGAGTGCGATAATGAGTCGACCCAACCAAGAGAGAGCAGTCGACAAAATGATAATACCTGTGGTAGCAGTCATCGAAGCGGTGACAACAAACGTGGTGGAAATCAACATGCCAGAAATGGTAACCACTTCTGTGGTTATCATGGACAAGAGAATAAAAGTAGAAATTTCAAGAAGAGGAGATTCAATAATGATGGAACGACGTCAGCACCAGCACCTGTTGTTAAGGAAGGGGAACGACCGTCGGTCATATGTTACAAATGCGGAGGGGAGGGACACATCAGTCCAAACTGTACACAGCAGTCCAAAGCATATTACAATTATGGAAGAGAAGGTCACCTAGCCCGATTTTGTCGTTCACTGAAGTCAAGTCCAGCTGGGATGGAGGCATCAAAGGCCGTCCCAGACAAGATAAAACCAATAGTTCAAGGGAGAGCATTTGTCGTAACCTCCCAAAAAGTGAGGAATCCAAACAAGGTGAACACGGGTAAGCTATTCATAAACTCTAGCAAAGTCTATACCTTATTTGATTCTACCCGTTCCTTTATTTCTCCTACTTGCGCTCAACGTTTAAATTTGACTCTGGAGAAATTAGACTTTGACTTATCTGTTGAAACACTGTTAGGAGAAACCTTCATTACATCAACTATTTATAAGTCTTGTTTGATTCAAATCGGTAACCGCACGTTACCTATCAATCTTATTTCCTTAAAAATACTTGCATTTGACGTGATTCTAGGGATTGATTGGTTAACTACGCATCATGCTAAAATTGATTATTTTCGTAAGGTTGTTAGCTTTCATATTCCTAATAAACCTATTATGCGAATTAAAGCGACCAAACTATTAAAATCAATCACGGTCATCTGAAGTCATAAAGCTATTCGTTTATTGAAAAACAGACGTCAAGCTTTCTTAGCTCATGCCACATATTTAAACAAAAATACGTAAGATTTGAATGATATTTCTATTGTTAATAAATTTCCTGATGTATTCCCCGAAGAACTTCCTGGCCTACCCCTGGAGCCTGAAATCGAGTTTGGTATCGACCTTGAACCCGGTACAAAACCCATTTCCAAAGACCCAAATCTAATGGCTCCTATTGAACTTCAGGAGTTAAAAACCCAACTACAGGAATTGTTAGACATCAGTTTCATTCGACCTAGTACGTCTCCTTGGGGTACTTCTGTTCTATTCGTGAAAAAGAAAGATGGAAGTATGCGACTTTGTATTGATTATCGACAGTTGAATCATGTCACCATCAAAAATAGGTACTCGTTGCCTCGCATTGAAGACCTGCTTGACCAGTTACAAGGCACCAAGTTCTTTTCAAAGATCGATCTTCATTCTAGATATCATCAGTTGAAGATTAAAACTGATGACATTCCAAAGACTGCTTTCAGAACTCGGTACGGGCATTACGAATTCCTAGTCATGTCTTTTGGATTGACTAATGCTCCTTCTGCCTTCATGGATATGATGAACCGAGTATTCAAGGAATATTTGGATCACTTTGTGGTCGTCTTTATTGATGACATCCTCATTTACTCCAAAAGTCGTGAAGATCATGAGCAACACCTGAGGCTGATACTCCAAAATCTTTATGAAAACAAGTTATATGCCAAGTTGAAGGAATGCGAGTTCTAGCTTGAGGAAGTAACATTCCTTGGGCACGTGATATCAAATCATGAAATATCTGTTGACCCGGTAAAGATTGAAGCAATTCAAAGCTGGGAGCAACCTAAGTCGATGATAGAAATCGTAGCTTTCTCGGCTTAGCTGGTTATTATCGGAGATTCGTAGAAGGGTTTTCTCGAATCACTACTCCATTAACTCAGCTGACTCGGAAAGATATAAAATTCGATTGGAGTGAGGAATGTGAGAAGAGTTTTCAAGAACTCAGAGAGGAGACTTATTTCAAAGACTTGATTGTTTCATGGATTTTAATTCGAATTCGAGGCCCCGAATCCGAGGTCCCGAATCACCGCGGATCCGGTTCGATCATTCTATACAACTTACTATTTGCAGAAGATATAAACATAAATTGTTTATACAATAACTTTACACACTATTCCCCAAGGTCGAGTAACCTTAACTTAATACACAATTCATAAATTTTCTAACAAATAACATTATTATTATACAATTCAATTACAAATCTACTGCACACGTATACTAAAGCTGGAACTATCTTGGACCTTTCCTTGTATACGACGTATTCGCCTTAATCTGCAATGTTTTATCATGATATAGCAAGGGTGAGCATAAAAATTGCCCGGCAAGTTTAAGTTCATTAATATAACGATATATCATGATTGAAAGAGTCTGAATAATAAGCTGGCTATAATTCAACAATATAATTGTGAACTAGTAGGAACAAATTTATGGATCGAAAAAGTATTATACATGAACAAATATATCTAAACCAACCTGGTAATGAAGGTGATCGACCTTTCATAATACGATTTTATACATGCAATATGTATAGAGTACAATTCATGGCAACCAAAGAATGATTAACCATAAGCATATCCAAATGAAACAACTCTTAATAGAGTTAAGTAAAATAAACTTGCACGAGCAGAATTTGATTACCAGCTCACGCAATTTATATCGCCTTATCCAAGACCTAATATTAATAATATAGATCTCTAATATTAGAATAATATCATCACAATATAGTACTATTATATATATACATACCTACACAGAATAACCTAAACACATAACACATAATACATAACCCTATCAGTCTATTACACACATAATACACGGTATCAAGTCAAACTATTTCAGTCTGACTTGAATCCGACAAAATTCTAACGTCACGACGGTCTAGTCGGACTTTTATCGAGTCTAAGTTCAATTAAACTCTGACTAATACTTAACAATTAACTCAGATAATTTTAATAACAGTCAAAATATTTTTCATAAGTTCTAATAATTTTCAAATAATTATTATCATTTATCTTGATTTTTCAATCATTAAAAACGTATTTAAATGAATTAAATACCACATAATTCTTTTATCATTAATATTTATTTATTATCAAATATTAATGAAATACATGTCATAATATTATAATATATTTATAATATCACAAAGTATTTTTAATACTTTAAAATCATATTTATATGATTTTAAACGAATTAAATTCATTATCCGATAATTTCTTTTAATATTAAATTATTAATATTTTCATGACAAATATCAAAAGTTATAGTTTATAACTTAAAAATATTTTTATAACACTTAAATCATTTTATATGATTTATAAATCAATTATTCTATTTTTCTATAATTTATTTAATATATTAATGAAATTCATCCTAAAATATTAAAAGTCACTTTGAAAATATCTTTAAATATTTTCTTATACCATAATATTATTTTCATGATTTTCATGTATTTAAATCATTTTAAATCATTTATTTAATATTATAATTAAATAAATTAAATACCATTTATATTCCAAAAATATTAAATATTTATGAAATATACTCTAAATAATTAAAACTATTTTTCAGTATTTAAAATAATTTTTCAAAATTTATTACGTATTTTTAATCATTAAAAACCCTTTTTATCTATTTTTAAATAATTTTTGAAATTAGAAATTAAAATAAATAGAAACTAGTCATTTAAAAGGGCCCTATTCTATGCAGACTAAATCATATAAGGTGTTCTTGGCCTATTCTTAAGTGTTCTTGAGCTTCATAGTTAGACAACAAGGTGGGTTGTTTGACCGGTTCTAATCCTATGTTCTAGTTCAATTCTGGACTGGTAATGGTGTTATAGTTATAGTATAAGTGTTATACTACAACTATAAATTGAGTTCATGGCCAAAACGTTACTTAATCGAGAGATCTACGCTTGAAAAAGCATGTGAAGTGTTCTTCATTTACTGGTTTTCGAAATGAAAAACGATTATTAAATCTTACTTTGAGCCTCAGGATCTAGGCCTTCCGTGTATTATTAATGTAATATTAAGGTTCCATTGTGTAGTACTCATGTCCTCGTACAACTACATAACCTCGGACCATCTTAACAACAACAGATCTAAGCTATCAAGGAATCGAACAAACTAGTGGTCAAGAAGGTCTTGAAGATTACAGGTTACCCGTAATCTCCTTCCCAAGCATGTAGGTGGCAATTTGTTTGACCACGTATACATTTGATTCTGAGTATGATCTAAGTGATCTAGTGGTTTGAGAATGTAGATAACATGTCAGAATACAATACCAAAACAACAACATGGCCAAAAAATAAAACGATCGCAAGATCGAGGAGGCTTGCAAAATCTTGTCGGGAGTTCTCGAGATTTAAGGCCCGAGGAAATCAGTTTCTATGAACGATCAACGAGGTTTGACCGCTCGTATCTCTCAATATATTAATGATCTGGTCGTGTTTCTTGTTTCAGATCATAGACAACATGTCATAGAACATATGTAAAACATAAAACCACAAAAATCAAAAACAGAGAAGGATTTACAGGCCCTGACATTAGCTTGTCAGGCCATCATTTTCCAGTTTTTTCCAGATTTCTATAATCATCAAATCTGAGCATCAAAATGATATGGATCTAGGTTTTGACCACCAAGATCATCAAGTGACACCATCTAGCACATATCTAAACAACAAACAACAACATTAACTTAAGATCACAAATTTTGAAATTTTAGGGTTCTTATACCTTTCAAGCTTGATCTTTGATTTCTAACTTTGTGATCTGATCTTGGTACGTTATAAACTGATCATGGCTTAGCTCTTCACTCCCTCTCACACTAGATTTCGAAAAGTTAGAGAGAGAAGGGACTTGGAGAAAATGAAATTGAAAGTATGCATTTTCTCTCTCTTAATCTAATATACATGGCATGATTCAATGTATCTAGTTGCTAGGTGTCCCCAAATCTGATCTTGGATGATTTAATGCACATGGGATAAACATTAGAGTAGTGAGTCGCCAAGATTGCCATATCTTTTGCTTAGGTTTTAAGAAAAGGGTATTTTAGTCATTTTGCATAACATTTTAATGGCATTCTAGTAAATGGGCAAACCCTTAAGGTTTAGGGTTTGGTTTAGGGTTTGAACCATTTTAGGGTTTAGGGTTTAACCCTTAACTTTGAACTTTAATTTCTAACATTTCCAAATTTTCGGTTTTAAAAATAGAAAATTAATATTTCTAAATTATAATTAGGATTGTCTAATTATATTAAAATTTCTTAATCATAATTTTAATCTTGCTAATTAGGATAACATTTCCTAATTAAAATGATAATTTAGCAATTAGGATCAAAATTGCTCATTAGGGTTTACAAACCAAAAATTAGGGTTTCTAATAGAAAAATAATTTCCTAATTTAGAAATTAGATTTCGTAATTAGATTAGGGTTTGCTAATTAATTAAGCTTTACCCTAACTAATCTTATAATTATTTACACTTACGCCATTAAATTCCCAATTTATGATTTTCCCGAAATTGAATTTAGGGTTTCCAGAACCGGTTTCTAGGATTTCTTATTAATCACTAGGGTTATCTAACCGAACGTTGACGTTCTTAATATATAATTAAGGTTTGTTACGGATATCGTTTATCTGGTTAACCCTTGACCCTACACCACATCATGCACACATATACACAGAACATAAATGCTTATTCCCTAATCCTGAATAATTCACTTAAATTCTTCACAGAATTTTGAAATCCTCAAAATTCATTCTTAAAAATATCAAACGCATACACTTATTTTCTGTCTAGGTTCTAATTTTGAACCTTAAATCAATAAATAAAAATTTAAAAAAATATTCTAAATTCTCGGGTTGTCACATGTTCTGACAATACCATCTGGCTCAGAGGGATTTGTCATCTACAGTGATGCTTCAGGCAAAGGGTTAGGATGTGTTCTTATGCAACATGGGAAATTCATAACTTATGCCTCACGACAACTAAAAGAATATGAGAGGAATTATCCTACTCATGATCTAGAGTTGGCAGCTGTCGTTTTTGCTTTTAAGATTTGGAGGCATTACCTGTATGGAGAGAAGGTGGAGATCTATACGGATCATAAAAGCCTCAAATATTTGTTCACTCAAAAGGAACTCAACATGCGGCAACGACGATGGCTTGAGCTATTGAAAGATTACGATCATACCATTCAATACCATCCTGGAAAAGCGAACATAGTAGCTGACGCATTGAGTAGAAGATCATATGCGGGTACAAGTACGATATTGTCAACGCAAAGGCCCATTTTGTATGACCTACAAAGGATGGAGATAGAGTTAAAGACTCCATGGACCCATGTGATGATGGCGAATATACGAGTAGAACCAACTTTAATCGATAAAGTTAAAGCTGCTCAAGCTACAGACCTAGAGCTGATGCGTTTGAGGAAGAAAGTGCAAGAAGGTCCTATTCCGGAAGCAAGAATCGATGAAGAAGGAATATTTCGAGTCAACTCCAGACTTTGTGTTCCTAACGATTCTGACTTGAATTATAAAATTCTGCTAGAGGCGCACAACACACCGTTTGCAATCCATCCTGGGAGTACCAAAGTGTATCATAATCTTCGACATACATTTTGGTGTAGCAATATGAAGAGAGAGATGGCAGGGTTTATCTCAAGGTGTCTAACTTGTCAACGAGTCAAGACGGAGCATCAAGTGCCAAAAGGTCCATTGTAACCACTTGAAATTCCAGAATGGAAGTGGGAGCACATTACCATGGATTTTGTTACTGGTCTTCCCAAGGTTTCTCAAGGCGTAGATGCGATTTGGGTCATTGTTTATAGATTGACCAAGTCTGCTCATTTCTTACCGATACGAGAAACTTATACACTTGAACGTCTTGGTCGTATGTACATAAACGAGATTGTAAGATTGCATGGTATGCCAGTATCCATAGTTTCTGATCGAGACCCAAGATTCGCTTCACAATTTTGGTTTAGTTTGCAAAAAGCTATGGGCATGGATTTAAGATTTAGTTCGACATATCATCCTCAAACGAACGGGCAGTCATAGAGGACTATTCAAACTTTTGAAGATTTATTAAGACTTTGTGTCCTTGACTTCAAAGGAAGTTGGGACAAGTTCTTACCATTGGTGGAGTTTTCCTACAACAAAAGTTATCAAGCAAGTATTGGCATGGCTCCATTTGAGGCGTTATATGGAAGAAAGTGTCGTTCTCCAGTATGTTGGGATGAGGTGGGTGAAGCAACGTTGTTGGGATCGGAGTTGGTACGTATGACTACGAAAAAGATTCAAACGATCCGACAACGTATAAAATCTTGAACCGCATTATTGAATTAGAACCGGACGAGATAGCGGAAGACTTAACGTATGAAGAGGTACCTGTTAAAATCTTCGATAAGAAGGATCATATTCTACGCTCCATGGTTATACCTCAAGTCAAAGTTTTATGAAGAAACCATGATGTTGAGGAAATGACCTGGGAGTTAGAATCTGAAATGAAGTCAAGGTATCCTCACCTCTTCGACATACTAGGTACGCACCCTAATTTCGAGGACAAAATTTCATAAAAAGGGGAGGTTGTAAGATCCCCAACTTTTATGAATAAAGATTAATTCTTCTCGAAATATATTTTTGAATATTATAGTATGGATTTGATATAACGTTATAGTTGTGGGTATTATTTACAAATTTTGCAAAGTAAGCGAGTGGTTATATAATATTCGATTGGTCGGGGAATATTCGTTTTAACAGGGAATATTCTTACGAAGGCACAATCATTGGTGGACCCCACAACGGAAGTATTGTCGTAGTTAGAAAATGACATAATTATCTTTTTATAAAAATAACGGCGAAAGTTTTACAGTTAAACTATTGAACTACTCGGTGGTAAAAGTATAGTAATACGCGTGGTTGCATAGTAGCACACAGTATTGATTGTTGATGCTTACGTGAGAAGTCACTCAGTTATACTCAATTATTGCTACAGTAGTTACTGCATAATATCTCTCATATTATTGATTCAATTATTGTCACAGTATCATCTGCATAATATCTTATATTATTAAATCAATAATTGAGACGAGAAAGTTATGCATATTATAATTTACAGTATTGATAATGTCTAGAAAGTTATGTCAAGGAGAGGTTTAGTCACCTAATTGCGCGCCAATAGAAAGAAATCCTTATCAAAAAGCCCCCTCTTTTCTGGGAATGATCTGGTTGTTAAATATTGTGAGTTATAATATTAATGATGAATAAGTTCGTGTTGATTAAAGATGAAATTGATATTTCCATTATGCTGGGATTATTAGTGTTAGTGGAAATCGACATCTATTGCGATAATAATGGATGTCTGGAGGTTATATTGACCAATCGGATAATTAATCGGATAAATGAGCAATTAATTGCTATTATTTTATATTTTTATAACTATTTGTTCACATTTGTGTACTATTGATTCACATGCATGTACTATTAGGGGAGGTGGTGCAAGATTGATAATACTTGCATGACTAAATTAAAAATGAAGGTATAGATGAAGGTACTATACTGTAATTATTTTTTTCACATGATTGTACTATTAAGTCACATGATTGTACTATTGATTCACATGATATACTATTAGGGCGGGTGGTGCAAGTTTGATAATACTTGCAGGACTAAATTAAAAATCAAGGAAAAGATGAAGGTATGATACTGTAATATTTCGAGCTCCAAAACGTGCAATTATCGATACTATGTTTTCCTATAAATAGAAGCTCATTTTTCTTTCATTCTCACCAATTCACTAAGACTCACAAGAGCAATTATAGAAAGAGAAGCTATAGAGAGAAAAGCTTTAGAGAGAAAGTAGAAGAGAAGTCTGCTACCTCACTATTCCAGTATTCAGTCTTCTTCTAAGGTAAGGGATATTATTTTTTTCAGTATTCATAGGAATAATATTCTCTTCCATACTCTGTAGTATGTGAGTAATATTATTTTTTCTCGTATTCCTGATTATACCCTCATTTTGTTAAAGTATTGCTTCTATACTCCGTGAAATTAGTAGAATATCCTTGAAATTTGTGCTTCATCTAGTATCGTTTCACAAGGATTTTTTCTGCACATTCTTGTTAAATTGTAAGCTTTTCATGTCGGAGTACTGTCCATGAGTAGTATTCATTTATGGTACTATTCACAAAGTACTATTCATGGGGTACTATTCACAAAGTACTATTCATGGGTACTATTCATAAAGTACTATTAATGAGTACTATTCACTGGGTACTATTCCCGATGTACTATTCATGATGTACTATTCATGATGTACTATTCACCCAGGGAATTATTCATGACAAAAATTGATTTCTTTGCTGTCCAAATCATTTTTGATACAATATTATTCTTGAATTTTACTCCACAAAGCAGTATCATGTTGACAATTTGGACATTATTGAATTCTAGATAAATTAAGTTATAATCTTTAAAAATTTATCATTTGCTTTCTTTTAATTGAATTCTTATATCATTGTCATCATCATCATGCTTATATTGTGATAAAAAGTCATATGTGGCTTACGATGCATAGATGTACTATTGATTGGTATGATCATGACCGAGGATTATTTAAAGTATAATCATGATCGTAATGTTACAAATGATGTGGTAAAAATCCTCATTGGCCTATAGTGCATTGATGGGACGATTGTTGGTATGATTATGACCGAGGATTATTCGGTATAATCATGACCATTGATGATTACATGAATATGTTTTGCGCGTAGTAGTGCGAGGATGATTCGATCATGTGGTTTATTTATTGTCGAGTCTCAAATGATAAAATTGATGATAAACTTTTTAAATCATAGAAGATAGTAGATATTATTCTCTACTTGGCTCTTCTAATGGATTGTTTGTTCCGCTGCAGTTAAACTTGATGTTTATTATATTTTATCTGTTTAACACTGTTGAAGGCTAACGATAATTTATTCTTCATTATCTTAGTCATAATATTTCTTACTGGGCTAGTTGAGCTCACCCTTTTGCTTTCATTGTTCTTTTCAGGAAATAAGAACGTAGCTGAGACTAGTCGGAGAAGGTGTGATTACTTGGGAGAGGTTCAAGGAGATGTTTTTTTAGATGTATTTTCCGACCAGATCGCAGAACCAAATGGAGGTTCAGTTTCTGGAGTTGAAACAAGGGAATATGTCTGTACCAGACTATGTGGCAAGATTCAATGAGTTGGCTAGGTTCGCCACATATCAAGTGCACACGGATGAGAGAAAAGCAAGAAGGTTTGAACAAGGACTGAAGCCCTAGTTGTATAGTAAAGTGTCGATGTTTCAGTTGAAGACGTTCGCTGGAGTATTGGAGAAAGCCATACTCGCTGAAGGTTGGGAGCGATTCGGTAACCAAGTATAATCAGGATCAGAAGAAGAAGAAGAGTGAAAATGAAGGAATTAATAAGGCTAGTGGAAGTAACAAGGGAGGTAGTAATAATCAAAAGAGAAGGTGGTCTGACAACTCGTCAACTGGAAATCAGCAAGGAGGTCAGAAAAAGAGGATTGAAGCGTGCCCGACTTGCGGGAAAGCTCATTTGGGAGTGTGTATGAAGGGTAAATGAGTGTGCTACAATTGTGGTCAGCACCTAACTGTCCTAACCCAAAGAAGGGCGTCTGTTTCACTTGCGGCTCAAAAGACCATCTGGCAAGATATTGTCCTAAGAAGGGATCTGGAGAGGCAAGATCCGGAGGAAATTGGGGAAATAGTGGTGGAAGCGCTTTAACTATCACGGGACCAACCGTAACTGTGACGCCCCCAAAACGGGCATACATCACCCATCTTGAGTCGCCAGATACATGGTACAGAAATCAAATACAAACTTCTTTAATACAACTGTCGTGTAAAAATACGACAAAACATAGCTGAGAGTTTTAAAATGAATATTGTCTTCTAGACAATATTCACACTCAATGGAGTACTCATTATATTTATTGTCACACTATTTCACAGAATAGTGAGGACTACTATAGCCACCATCTCGGACCGTCACTCCATTTTCCGACTAGTCCCAGCTATATTCTCATTTCCTGAAGAGAACAGTGAAAGAAAATGGTGAGCTCAACTAGCCCAATAAGAAATATTATGACTAAGATAATGCAGAATAAATTATCCTTAGCCTTTAACAGTATAACAACTGATAGAATACAATAGATGTGACAAACGAGATTTTATAATTTAATTTTAATATTTATTGAATTAAATAAATATTTTCGATGATTTAATTATTAGATTAAATAATTAATTGATGAAGTTGTGGTAGATTAATTTAATTATATGTGTTATATTTATTAAACTAATGTGGAGAATTGTATTATTCAAAGTATGTAATTATGTGAGCTTATTGAATTAAATGAAATATTTAATAAGCATAATGGTATTTTAATAATTAATTAGAGATTTAATAATTTGACATAATTAATAAATGAGAAATTTAATTATGTGACTATGTGAATTAATGAGAAATTATTATATTTTATTTAAAATAAATTAAATAAGATATTTGATTATTGTGTAAATGGGTGTAACACTATTAAACTATAGTATAAAAGATTTATTAAATTAAATGGTTATGATTCTTTTAAGGCTAGCCAAACGGAGTTGTAATACTTCGGAAATATAAAATAAAATATTTGTGTTTGTATTTTAAATATATTGTTTGAATTATTTTTTGGCTTTAAATTGGGTCAAAGTAGTCATTTAAATTATGTGGGCTAATAAATATTAATAAGTGACAGATAATATTACGTGGTTAAAATTTGGGCCTTAATATTAATTTAACCCAATTAGAAGTTTATTGAGGCAACCTAATTAATAAATAGCTAAACCTAATCATACGTACATTACCGTAGCTGCGAGTTGAAAGAATTGGGTGTGAGGCGGAAGAACAAGAAAAGAGAAAATCAGAAGATTTCAGAGGAAAGAAAAAGGTATTGTAACAATATGAAGTACTTTATTATTCTTTGTTGGGTGAACATATGAGTGGGGAATTGAATTTTCAGCAATAAAGGAACTACTATAAGGATTACTGAATTTAGGCGATATAAATCTTATAAAAAAAATATATACACTAGTATGATGGAAGAAAAGGTAGTAGTCTGATTATATTTTTATAATAAGAACTTCACGTGGATACTAAGAGTGCTATGAATTAGTTTGATTTGTAATCATGCCCATCAAGTAAGGAGACTTAGAGACTATTCACATCAATATATATATATATATAGATTAAATAAGTTATCTATTATAGTTGCAAGAGGCAGTGGGTCATTTAACTTGAATATGTATATATTTAATATTTTAGTAAGTATTTAGTGATAATGTCAATTGTATAAATCGAACTAAAAATTGTGTAGATTATTTCAAATTAATTAATAGTATTGTATTAATTTGATAATTATATAGATCCGATTGAGGAGATTTGGCGGTGTGATATTTGGGTACGGTGAATTATTTTGGTATTTTAAAATCCATGGAATGTATGAGTCATAATAATAATAATACAAAAAAAAAGAAGTTAGTAATTAGTAATTTAGCTCATAAATTATTAATTTGTTTTTGTTTTGTTTAATTAGCTCGGACGGAGACAATTTAAGGAGTTATGATTTGGAATGTAAATTTTGGGTATGACGTTGTTTAATTCAGGTACGGATTCCGTACTCTTTCAGCGATACTTTTGTTAAATTTGATTTGTTCGTTTTGTTGCTTGTTCGAATTTCGTTATTATTTCACATAATTGTTTCTTGTGAAATAAATATATTAGTTTCATTTTGGAGTTGATATATATGACTCGTATTTGTACTCTTTGAATTAGGTTATCATGTTTAGTACTATTTATTTTTGATAATTGTAGAGCGGACATGTTGCTACCTTCTTTTTGAGACCTTGTAACTATAATTTGATTTGGTTCAACATGTACATATAGAACCCTTTCGTTGGTATTATGTCGCATGTGTTGTGACATAGTATTTTTGTTAGAATATACCGTAGGGTATACCTGAGCTATAACCACCTGTGGGGGTACCACAGGCATGTCGTCTTGGCACGAGAGGCATGACACTTTCCATGGCGGTGTGATTAGTCCACGACGTCTCCGTTTTGGGCTCCGAAGGAAGTGGACCATTTGGTGTTTTGTTGTGGGAGGCGTATGGGTTAACCCTAGTTCTCTGTTCTGCGGAGTGGTGATGTTGTGCCAAACACACAATTCGATTTGCATACATTTGGATTCGCGGTCCAATGTATAATTTGCATGTGTGGCATAATTTGATTTGCCTGTGTGGCATTAGTTTGACTTGCCTGTGTGGCAAGATATATTTTTGAGCTCACTCGGTATGAAATAACCCCAGCCATTTATTTTAGCCTATTATTTTATTGTATTAGTTTTGTTTGTTTCTGTTCAGTTCAATTCATAGAGTTAGTTACTTCAGTTCGTTATTTCTTTATTCGTCTATTGGTTTAGTCAATTCTGTTAATTCAGATATATTTCATTCAAATCTTTGGAGATTATATTTTCATCAGTATTTGCACTTGAGGCTTTGTTCAGTATTTTGTCTCAGTTATTTTCGTATATCAGTCGTATATCTTTTGTGTATCTATATCCGTACTGGGCAATTGGCTCATGCTGTGTTTTTTTTCCAGCAGGTTTGCAGGGGTGATTCAGGGATAGTGTGATGAGAGTGTTGCCTTTGACCATCTAGGTCAATTCAAATTTTTTTTTTTGGGTGTTGATTATTTTGACTCTAGTTGGAGAATTGTATTTAGTACATTATTAATGGATATCATTATTACATATTTTGAAGTTGTTAGTGATTTGTTCACTTATTTTGAGGTTTGTTGTGCTTTGCACGTGACCTCCTTTTCCTAATCGGGAATGGGGTGTTACAGAGATGGTATCAGAGCTTAGGTTCTTTTTTGTAGAAAACTTATTTAGGTTTGGCCTGTGAGTTGTGGGTAAATCACTGGGTAGACATAGGAGTTTGACTCGATTTTGTTCTCTGTTTGGTTGGTCTTGATTTTGACGAAGTGTCCTCCACTTTTCGAGTTGTAGTTGATTTGAGAAAGGTGAGATAATTTGTTAAGATTATCATTGTTATGCGTTGGAGAAATGATATTAGTTAATAATTGTGATTGAATCATTGAGGTGAATAAATCTATACTTTGTGCAGATAAGAAACGATCTTATATGAGATGCGTTTATGATATGAGTACTTATATCATCGAATATTTTATATTGAAGAATTATTTGTTAGAGTTATGTCAGGTATCAATTATTATGAGATATAGAATTTAGAATTTGATTAGATTTGGGTTATGCTTTAAATTTTGTTAAGGTTGTGGATAATTTGAGGTATGTGTATCAGTGGGATATTATGATAAAGTGAAAGCTATTAAATACAGAGGATCTCTTGTAATTTTGAGGAGTTGTAGAGGTTCGAGGTAATAAGATTAATCTTTTGGAGTAAATCAACTTTCCGGTTATTCTAGACTTTTCGGTTATTCTAGTAAGATATTAAAATTATTTTATATGAAATTTCTTTGTGATAGTAAGATGAGATTTTGAAATTTGTTGAGTTAAGGTTTGCACTAAGAGAATGATTGATTTATTGAATGATTAGATATATAATAAGTGATGAATCCAATATATCTTAAGAGATTTTGAAAGCTATAGTTTGCTTATTCAGATAGTATGATATATGATTTGGAGTTTGGTATGGTGATGGAGAGATCTTTGTAGTAGTATATTTTTGGTGTAATAATATTTGAGAACTATTTTGATTTGAGGTTATGATATTTTGAAACTCTTAAGGACTTAGGAGAGTTGGTGATAAAGAGATATTAGTAGTATATTCTTTGATGTAGTATTATTTGATGAATAGTTCAAATTGAGGATGAGATATTTTGAAGCTCTTGAGGACTTGGGGAGAGTTGGTAATATAGTTTGCATAGTTGTTTTGTTTATCTGATGTCTTTAGAGTTTTGTATGAATTTATGTAAAATAAAACAAAAATAATTTGTTAGATCTTTGTCATATGTGGAATATAAACGTTTTACGAATTTAAAAAAATATTAAATATTTTGGGTATTCGAATCATATTTAGATGAAGAGAAATTTTTGTGTTTTCGAATTATGTTCTGAAGAGTACGTACGTTTGCAAGAATTAGAGACTATTCACATCAATATATATATATATATATATATATATATATATATATATATATATATATATAAAGATTAAATAAGTTATCTATTATAGTTTGCAAGAGGTAGTGGGTCATTTAACTTGAATATGTATATATTTAATATTTTAGTAAGTATTTAGTGATAATGTCAATTGTATAAATCGAACTAAAAATTGTGTAGATTATTTCGAATTAATTAATAGTATTGTATTAATTTGATAATTATATAGATCAGATTGACCATCTAGGTCAATTCAAAAAAAAAATTTGGGTGTTGATTATTTTGACTTTAGTTGGAGAATTGTATTTAGTACTTTATTGATGGATATCATTATTACATATTTTGAAGTTGTTAGTGCTCTGTTCACTTATTTTGAGGTTTGTTGTGCTTTGCACGTGACCTCCCTTTCCTATTCGGGAAGGGGGTGTTACAGGAGCCTTATTGGGAATTGGGAGCAGTTAACCCATGATCGGGTTAACTGACCACAACTGCGTCAGTTCTTAATTATTATATATGTGTTCTTCTTCTTTATTCTCTAATTCTGAAAACAAGAAAAACAAGTTTACAAAGAGAAATTGAGTTTTGTTAAGGCAGATTGTGAGTGGGTGATTGAAGAAACAACTGAGAAAAGTTTCCCTACTAATCTACACTCTACGCTTTGGGTAAATTCTTCAACCCAATTTTTATTTATGTCATTTAAAGTTTCTTGAAAAATGGCTTTCAAGTTAATTGTTTAAGTCTCTGTAATCGAAAAGGGTGGTGATTGTGTGGATGTAATATGTTAATGTAGTATGTTTTTTTTTACTATGATATATGAACCATAACATCAGTTTCATAAAATAGGTCGTATATTGTTCTTCAAAAGTTACAGAGTATGAAAATATGGCCATATGACCTTACATACCAAATTTGATACGATAATCATAAATTGTATCATAAATTGACACTTATGTGGATGTATGTGTTAATATGTTAACGTAGTATGTTTTTTTACTATGATATATGAACCATAACATCAGTTTTATAAAATAGATCGTATATTGTTCTTCAAAAGTTACAGAGTATGAAAATATGGTCATATGGCCTTACATACCAAATTTAACACGATAATCATAAATTGTATCATAAATTTACACTTGTATATAATTATGCATGTTAAAACGAAGGAATCAAACTCCAAATGAACAGATTCAGTGTTATAATGAACCTATAATGTTGATTTTCATGTTTTGTATTGAAAACTTTCAAGAAAATCAAGAACAATAATTTAAATGTTTTAATTCTGCAAAATTATGTATTTTAACATGTTATAATTATGCTAGAAGGATTAAGTAATAGTTATATGTGTATGACAATGTTTGGGTATGTCTAAATTTGTGTAGAAATAATTTAATTGAAAGTTATGGCCATGTTCTGTGTTCTTCAAGAGAACATATTAACTTGTGAGAGATTTTTTTGGCCTAATTTGGCCTTGTTATGCAGAAACTGAGTCTGGGTAACCTCGCCCCTAGCAGGCGTTACCAAACTAAAAAAATAAAAATAAAAATAAAAATAAAAATAAAAATAATAATAATAATTAAAAAATTATTAATTAAAATATTTATCAAATAAAATGAATATTTTAATTGATATATTCATGGAATAAAATAAATATTCGATGAAAATTATTATTAAAATATTTATAAAATAAAGTAAATATTTTAATTGAGATATTTATGGAATAAAATAAATATTCGATGAAAATTATTATTAAAATATTTATAAAATAAAGTAAATATTTTAATTGAGATATTTATGGAATAAAATAAATATTCGATGGAAATTATTATGAAAGTAAATATTTATTCATATCTCTTATATATATTATTGATTCAATTATTGTCACAGTATCATCCATATAATATGTTATATTATTAGATCAATAATTGAGGCGACAAGTTATAATATTAATGATTAATAATTGTTGAAAGATTAAATATGTGTTGATTAAAAAATAAAATAATTTGTGGTAATATTTATTCAATCCTTGATGTATATAAAGAGTTTATTATGAGACGTTTGTGGTAAGTTTGGTTATTCTATGGGGGCCCATATGTCATCATCTAAGAGTCTCTTTCGCCAATTGTCGTTTCACATTACAGGCGTCGAACAAATTGTAGTTTCACATTACAGGCGTCGAACCAATTGTCGTTTCACATTACAGGCATCAAACCACTTGGTGTTTCACATTACAGGCGTCAAACCACTTTTCTTTTCACATCACCAGTCGTTAAGCCACTTGCCTTTTCACATTGCAAGTGCTAAGCTAGTATTCTGTTACTACACTACTGCAGTATTCAATCTCCTACTAATGTAAGGGGTGTTATTTCTTTTGTATTCATAAAGAGAACTTCTGTTATTCCATTCTTTATTATTCTGTTGGAATAACCTGTATACGCGGACTACCCTATACTTGGTGAAATTCTTCTATTATTCAATTCTTTATCATTCTGTTGGAACATCCTGTCTGTACTGTACGGATGACCTAGTTCCATTATTTATCATTCTGTTGGAACATCCTGTCTGTGCTTTACGCATGACCTGGTTCCATGATTTATTATTCCGTTGGAATATCACATCTGTGCGTTACGCGCATGACTGGTTCCATTATTTATTATTACATTGGAATAACTTTATGCATGCGGTCTATCGCATGCTTGGTGAATTCTTTTGTTATTCCATTCTTTATTATACTCAGTTGGTTAAAGTTTTGGCTTTTATACTCCATAAAATTAGTGGAATATCCTTGATATTTGCGCTTCATCGATATCTTTTCATGGAAATATTCTTACGAGCATTCTTGAATTTTACTCTCACAAAGCGGTATCATGTTGACAATTTGGACGTTATTGGTTCCTGGATAAATTAATTCTTGAACTTGTTTTATTGAATTCATATATCATTGTCATCATCCTCATGTTTATATTCTGTTGAAAGTCATCTGTGGCCTATAATGCATAGATGAACTTGGTATGATTATGACCAGGGATCATTTGGTATAATCATGACCGTAATGTTACAAATGATGTGGTAAAAGTCTTTATTGGCTCATAGAGCGTTAATGGACAGTTGTTGGCATGATCATGACCATTGATGAAAATACGAATATCCTTGGCCCGTAGTGCATGGACAATTTGTGGTTGTGATACTAATGAATATCCTTGGCCGTAGTGCAGGGATGATGAGGATTATTTATTAAGCTGAGTCTCAGCGATAAAAGTATTGAAAAACATTTTAAATCATAGAAGATAGTATATTTTATTCTCTACTTGACTCTTCTAATGGATTGCTTGTTCACTGTGATTAAACTTGATGTTTGTTATATTGTATCGGTTTAACACTTTGTTGAAGGCTAACGATAATTTATTACGCATTATCTTGGTCATAATATTTCTTCTTTGGGCTAGTTGAGCTCACCCTTTTGCTTTCATTGTTCTCTCTTGAAATGAGAATGTAGCGCGAGGGACTAGTCGAGTCTGAGTGGCGGTCGGATGATAGCATTAGTAGTCCTCACTATTCTATAATATAGTGTGATAATAAATGTATTAAAGACTTATTTTGAGTTTGAATACTGTCTAGAAGACAATAATTGTATTAAAACTCACATCTTATGTTGTATATTTAAGATTGTATTTGTATTATGTACCATGTATTTGGCGACTTAGAATAGGTGATGTATACCTATTTTGGGGGCGTCACAGTTGGTATCAGAGCTTAGGGATATGATCCCTGGCTAAGATGTGAGACTAGAACTAGGAGGGGAGAGACGGAGAATTCCTTCGCTAGTATGACCTACCTAAGTTTATTTGGTATTTAATTGGTCGGTCAGAGTATAAGGATATTATGTTGCATGTCAATTAACACTTGTTTTGTGGCACTATTTAAAAATGACATCCGAGAATGTGGAGATAAGCAATGGAGCACATGAGACCGTTGAGTCACCAACGATCAATACCCAGGATAATGTGCAACAAGAAGACCATAATCCTCAGATAAACAACAATACCGATCAAATGACGAACGATGGGATGTTCATAAGCTTTATGCAATTCATGCAACATCAGGCGAGAGCGGCTCCTGTCCAAAATACAGGTGGAAACACTGGCAAATCTCGGATGGTTACTCCTAAACAGTTCAAGGAGCTGGGACCACCGGAGTTTATTGGAGAGCCAAACCACTTAAAGCGGAGACGTGGATAAAGCAGATCACCAATATATTTGATGTCTTGGGATGCTCCGATGAGCAAAAGGTTCCTTTGCCACCTTTATGTTGCGAGGGAGAGGCGATTCTTTGGTGGGAATCGGTAAAAGCGTACTCAACTGCCCGCCTTGAAGATGACTTGGGAGAAGTTCCAAGAATTGTTCAACGACAAGTACTTTCCCGAAAATATTCGTCACATAGAATTCATCAAGCTGGAGCAAAACAGCATGACCGTGTCGCAGTACGAAGCCAAGTTTTCCGAATTGTCCCGGTTTGCGTCCCATTTGGTTGATAATGAGGACAGAATGACGCGAATGTTTCTAAGAGGTTTGAAACCCGAGATACGTCAATATCTTATCTCTCATAAACTGTGTTTGTATTCAGATGTTGTAAATAGGGCTCAATTATTGGAGCGATGAGTTAACCCAACCAAGAGAGAGCAGTCGATAAGTCGATAATACCAGTGGTAGTAGTCATTGAAGCGATGACAACAAACGTGGAGGAAATCAACATGCCAGAAATGGTCACCACTTCAGTGGTAATCATGGCCAAGATAATAGAAGTGGAAATTTCAAGAAGAGAAGATTTAATAATGATGGAAAGGCGTCGGCACCAAGCTTTTGTTGTTAAAGAAGGAGAACGACCACCGGTCAGTATGTTTCAAATCTTGGACAGGGAGGGACACATCGGTCCAAAATGCTGCGTGACGATCAAAAGCATGTTATAATTGTGGAAAAGAAGGTCACGTAGCCCGATTTTGTCGTGCACCAAAGTAAAGTCCAGCTGGGATGGAGGCATCAAAAGCAGTCCCAAACAAGACAAAATCGGTAGTTCATGGGAGAGCGTTTGTCGTAACCTCCCAAAAAGCGAAGAATCCGAACAAGGTGATCACGGGTAAGCTAATCATAAACTCTAGCAAAGTCTATACCTTATTTGATACCAGTTCTACCCATTCTTTTATTTCTCCTACTTGCGCTCAACGTTTAAATTTGACTCCGAAGAAATTAGACTTTGACTTATCTGTTAAAACTCCGTTGGGAGAAACCTTTATTACATCCATGGTTTATAAGTCTTGTTTAATTCAAATCGGCAACCGCACGTTACCTGTCGATCTTATCTCTTTGAAAATATTTGCATTCGATATGATTTTAGGGATTGATTGGTTAACCATTCATCATGCTAAAATTGACTGTTTTTGTAAGGTTGTTAGCTTTCATGTTCCTAACCAACCTATTATGCGAATTCAAGTAACCAAACCATTAAAGTCAATCACTATCATCTCAAGCCATAAAGTTATTCGTTTATTGAAAAACGGATGTCAAGCTTTCTTAGCTCATGTTACAGATTTAAACAAAAATACGTCAGTCTTGAATGATATTTCTATTGTTAATAAATTTCCTGACATATTCCCTGAAGAACTTCCTGGCCTACCCCCGGAGCGTGAAATGGAGTTTTTTATTGACCTTGAACCTGGTACAAAACCCATTTCCAAAGCCCCATATCGAATAGCTCTTATTGAACTTCAGGAGTTAAAAACCCAACTACATGAATTGTTAGACATCGGTTTCATTCGTCCTAATACGTCTCCTTGGGGTGCTCCTGTTCTATTCGTGAAGAAGAAAGATGGACGTATGCAACTTTATATTGATTATCGGGAGTTAAATCATGTCACCATCAAGAATAGGTATCCGTTACATCGCATTGATGACCTGTTCGACCAGTTGCAAGGAGCACAATTCTTTTCAAAGATTGATCTTCGTAAAGGATATCATCAGCTGAAGATTAAAATTGAGGATATTCCGAAGACTGCCTTCAGAACTCGTTACAGGCATTATGAATTTTTAGTCATGTCTTTTGGATTGACTAATGCTCCTGCTGCTTTCATGGATATGATGAATCGAGTATTCAAGGAATATTTGGATCAGTTCATTGTTGTCTTTATTGATGACATCCTCATCTATTCCAAAAGCCGTGAAGATCATGAGCACCATTTGAAGCTGATACTTGAAAGGCTTCGTGAAAACAAGCTATATGCAAAATTTGAAGAAATGTGAGTTACGGCGAGGAAGTAGCATTCCTTGGGCGTGGTGTCAAAATATGGAGTATCATTGACCCGGCAAAGATTGAATCAATCTGGTGGGAGCAACCTAAATCGATGGCCGAAAATCGTAGCTTTCTCGGCTTTATTTGGTTATTATCGGAGATTCGTAGAAGGGTTTTCTCGAATCGCCACTCCATTAACTCAGCTGACTCGAAAAGATACAAAATTCGGTTGGACCGAGGAATGTGAGAAGAGTTTTCAAGAACTCAAGAGGAGACTCATTTCGGCTTTTTGTTACGCAATACCATACGGATCGAAAGGATTTGTCATCTCTGAGTGATGCATCAGCAAAGAGGTTAGGATGTGTTCTCATGCAACATGGGAAAGTCATAGCCTATGCCTCTCGGCAACTCAAAGAATATGAGAGGAATTATCCTACTCATGATCTAGAGTTAGCAGCTGTTGTCTTCGCACTTAAAATTTGGAGGCATTACTTGTATGGGGAGAAAGTGGAGATATTTACGGATCATAAAAGCCTCAAATATTTTTTCACCCAAAAGGAACTCAACATGTGGCAAAGACGTTGGCTTGAACTGTTGAAAGATTATGATCATACCATTCAATACCATCCTGGAAAAGCAAATGTGGTAGCTGACGCATTGAGTAGAAGATCGTATACGGGTATAAGTGGGATATTGTCAACGCAAAGGCCCATTTTGTATGACTTCCAAAGGATGGAAATAGAGATAAAGACTCCATGGACCCACGTGATGATGGCAAATATACGAGTAGAACCGACTTTAATCGATAAATTTAAAGTTGCTCAAGCTTCTGGACACGGAGTGATCGCGCATGAAGAAGAAAGTGCAAGAAGGTGTTATTCCGGAAGAAAGAATCGATGAAGAAGGAATACTTAGAGTCAACTCCAGACTTTGTGTTCCTAACGACTCTGATTTGAAGTATAAGATCACGATGGAGGCGCACAACACACCGTTTACAATCCATCATGGGAGTACCAAAATATATCGTGATCTTCAACATACATTTTGGTGGAGAAATATGAAAAGAGAGATAGCGGAGTTTATCTCAAGGTGTTTAACTTGTCAACGAGTCAATGCGGAGCATCAAGTGCCAAAAGGTCCATTGCAACCACTTGAAATTCCAGAATAGAAGTGGGAGCACATTACCATGGATTTTGTTACTGGTCTTCCCATGGTTTCTCAAGGAATTGATGCGATTTGGGTCATTGTTGATAGATTGACCAAATCTGCTCATTTTTTACCTATACGAGAAACTTATACACTTGAACGTCTTGCTCGTATTTACATAAATGAGATTGTAAGACTGCATGGTATGCCAGTATCCATAGTTTCTGGTCGAGACCCAAGATTTACTTCACGATTTTGGGTTAGTTTGCAAAAAGCTATGAGCACGGATTTACGATTTAGTTCGGAATATCATCCTCAAATGGACGGACAATCAGAGAGGACTATTCAAACTCTTGAGGATCTATTAAGACTCTGTGTACTTGACTTCAAAGGAAGTTGGGACAAGTTCTTGCCATTAGTGGAATTCTCCTACAACAACAGTTATCAAGCAAATATCGGTATGGCTCCATTCGAGGCGTTGTATGGACGCAAGTGTCGTTCTCCAATATGCTGGGATGAGGTGGGTGAAGCAACGTTGTTGGGACCGGAATTAGTACATATGACTACGGAGAAGACTCAAATGATCCGCCAACGTATAAAAACCTCACAAGATCGATAAAAGAGTTATGTTGATCTTTATCGGAAGGTCGTGGAATTCAACGTTGGAGAACATGTGTTGTTATGTGTGGCTCCATGGAAAAGAGTTACAAGATTTGAAATCCTTGATCATTGGTAGGAAATCCTTGTAGAAGTATAGACTATAGACTCGCTTTCCACAAGTATGTCTCGTGTTCATAACATTTTTCACATATCCATGTTACGTAAATATGTGGAGGACCCGAACCACATTACTAAGTTAGAACCGGACGATATAGCGGAAGATTTAACATATGAAGAGGTTTCTATTCAAATCTTGGATAAGAAGGAACATATTCTACGCTCCAAGGTTATACCTCAAGTCAAAGTTTTGTGGAGAAACCGCGATGTTGAGGAAATGACTTGGGAGTTAGAATCTAAAATGAAATCAAGGTATCCTCACCTCTTCGTCATACCAGGTATGTACCCTAATTTCGAGGACGAAATTTCATAAGAAGGGGAAGTTGTAAGACCCCAACTTTTATGAATAAAGATTAATTTTCTCTAAATATCATTTTTGAATATTATGGTGTGGATTTGATATAATGTTATAGTTGTGGGTAATATTTATAAATTTTGCAAAAGTAAGCAAGTTGTTATAAAATATTCGTTTGTCGAGGAATATTCTTTTTGTCGGGGAATATTAAATGCGACGACACAATCATTAGTGGACCCATAATGTGAATTATTGTCGGAGTTAGAAAAGCGACAAAATTATCTTTTTATAAAAATAACGGCGGAAGTTTTACCTTTAACTGTTGAAATACCCGGTAATAAAGGTACAGTATTACACGTGGTTGCATAGTAGCACACGGTATTGATTATTGATACTTACGTGAGAAGTCACTCAATTATACTCAATTATTGCTACAGTAATTGCTGCATCATATCTCTTATATATATTATTGATTCAATTATTGTCACAGTATCATCTGTATAATATGTTATATTATTAAATCAATAATTGAGATGACAAGTTATAATATTAATGATTAATAATTGTTGAAAGATTAAATATGTGTTGATTAAAAAATAAAATAATTTGTGGTAATATTTATTCAATCCTTGATGTATATAAAGAGTCTATTATGAGACATTTGTGGTAAGTTTGGTTTATTCTATGGGGCCCATATGTCATCATCGAGAGTCTCTTTCATGATAGTAATTACCTTTACCAGACGTCAAACCACTTGCCGTTTCATATTACATGCGTCAGAACCAATTGTCGTTTCACATTTACGTGCATCGAACCAATTGTCATTTCACATTCTGAGCGTCAAACCACTTGGTGTTTCACATTCTGAGCGTCCAAATCACTTGGTGTTTCACATTACTGATCAAACCACTTTTCTTTTCACATCACCGATTCGTCAAGCCACTTGTCTTTTCATATTGCAAGTGCTGCTAAGCTAGAAATCTTCTATAAATAGAGGCCTAGTTCTTCATTATTTTCACAAATTCATTCAAGCTATAGAGAGAGAAAGTATAGAGAGAATAAGAGAGAAAGAAAAAGAGTATTACATTACTACACTCTGCGATTATTCAATCTTCTACTAATGTAAGGGGTGTTATTTCTTTTGTATTCATGAAGAGAACTTACATTATTTCATTCTTTATTATTACATTGGAATAACTTTTGTATCTGCGGACTACCCTATACTTGGTGAAATTCTTCTATTATTCCATTCTTTATCATTACATTTGGAACATCTGTCATGTCATGTCTTTGTCGGATGACTGGTTCCATTATTTATCATTACATTGGAACATCACATGCGTGCTTTACGCATGACATTGGTTCTATTATTTATTATTACATACGTTGGAATATCATGTTGGAATATACATGCGTGCGTTACGCATGACTGGTTCCATTATTTATTATTACATTGGAATAACTTTATGCGTGCGATCTATCGCATGCTTGGTGAATTCTTTTGTTATTCCATTCTTTATTATACTTAGTTAGTTAAAGTTTTGGCTTTTATACTCCACAAAATTAGTGGAATATCCTTAATATTTGCGCTTCATCCAGTATCTTTTCATGGAAATATTCTTCTGAGCATTCTTGAATTTTACTCTACAAAGCAGTATCATGTTGACAATTTGGACGTTATTGGTTCCTGGATAAATTAATTCTTGAACTTGTTTTATTGAATTCATATATCATTGTCATCATCCTCATGTTTATATTTTGTTGAAAGTCATCTATAGCCTGTAGTGCATAGATGGACTTGGTATGATTATGACCAGGGATCATTCGGTATAATCATGACCGTAATGTTACAAATGATGTGGTAAAAGTCTTCATTAGCTCGTAGAGCATTGATGGACAGTTGTTGGCATGATCATGACCATTGATGAAAATACGAATATCCTTGGCCCGTAGTGCATGGACAATTTGTGGTTGTGATACTAATGAATATCCTTGGCCGTAGTGCAAGGATGATGTGGATTATTTATTAAGTTGAGTCTCAGCGATAAAAGTATTGAAAAACCTTTTAAATCATAGAAGATAGTATATTTTATTCTCTACTTGACTCTTTTAATGGATTGCTTGTTCATCTTGATTAAACTTGATGTTTGTTATATTGTATCGGTTTAACAACTTTGTTGAAGGCTAACGATAATTTATTACGCATTATCTTGGACATAATATTTCTTCTTTGGGCTAGTTGAGCTCACCCTTTTGCTTTCATTGTTCTCTTGAGGAAATGAGAGCGTAGTTGGGACTAATTAGGGGAATGGGTAGCGGTCCGGATGTTTGCATTAGTAGTCCTCACTATTCAGTGAAATAGTATGATAATAATTGTAATGAGGACTTTATTTGAGTTTGGATACTCTCTACGAGACATTATCCATTTTGAAACTCTCAGCTACGTTTTGATAGCATTAGTAGTCCTCACTATTCTATGAAATAGTGTGATAATAAATGTATTGAAAACTTATTTTGAGTTTGAATACTGTCTAGAAGAAAATAATTGTATTAAAACTCACAGCTTATGTTGTATATTTAAGATTGTATTTGTATTCTGTACCATGTATTTGGCGACTTAGAATAGGTGATGTAAACCTATTTTGGGGGTGTCACAGTTAAAGGTTTCAAGTATAAACATTTGAAAACCTTGGACATAGTTCAAGGTCTTATGACCCTCAGAAGTTCTTTTGATTCTTGTTATTCATTCTTGATTCAAAAGCCAAGTTTTCTTATTTTAGAAGTCATTGATTCATTCGCATGTTATTATTTTATTGTTATATTATTAAACTGGTGGGCAATTGTGCTCACTCTTGTGTAATAATAACATTGCAATTAAGAACGAAAGGTCTGACTAGCCTTCTACTAGTAAAGGCTAGGACAAGTTAACAAGTGATGAAGACTTGTTGTTTATTTGTTATGTTATGTTTCAGACTTATGTTTAAATTTTGTAAGACTTAATATTTGTTTATGTTTCCGCATTTGAGATTTAAGGTTAGTATGACCTAGGATTGATGTATTTATTTTCAAATGTTGTAACTCCATAAGGAGAGAATTTATTTATATCTATTTATGGTTTTTCATTTATTATGGGTAGATAGATACATGATGTTTGGACAGTGAACACCAAATCCCGAGGAAATTGAAGTACCCGGATTTGGGGGTGTCACAGGTTGGTATCAAAGCTGTAGGTTATGAACCTTAGGTGGGGAAACAACCTTAGGTAGTAGCCTTATAGGAAGAATATAGTGATGGAAAACTCTTATCGAGTTCTAAGAAATGAATTTCTTAATTCATTGAAGATAATAAAAGACTTTATGTGCTTATGTGTTAAATTATGTGCTCCTAGTAAATGCGACTTAGTAAGCTGAAACTTAAAGCGTGTTGTCGGGATGTTGGATGTTGGAGGAGGAACCCGGGGGAGGAGTACCCTACAGGAGGAGGAGCCCCAGAGACATTCATGTCGTCGGGGAAGCGGTTAGTCTGAGAGAGAGCCATCTCGATTGATCGTTGTTGTTGGTCAGGAGCATGAGCCTGAGACAGATCTAGAGGAGGATCTTGAAGAGGAAGAGGAAGAAGAGGAGTTCCTACCGAACTCCATTGATGATGAGATGTACGACGAGTTATATGACCGTAACATAGAGTTGCGTGACACTGTTCAGGATCTGACTGAGTGGGCGATTATTCAGCAGATTACCATCGAGCAGAAGGATAAGGAGGTTTTGACTCTTCACACACGTCTAGGGAATGTGGAGTGGGATTTGGTTCACAAGAAGGGTCAAATTGAGGAGAAGTCTGAAGAAATAGAGAAGTTGAAGAAGGAACTAAAAGAGAGCTCAGAAAGACTGACCATAGCAGAGGAGGGCTGGGTAAGATAATCACGTTGTGCTGATCTTGCAGAAGAGGATTGTCGTGCGAAGAAGGCTAAGCTTGGAGATACGTACTATACACTTCAAAATGCAATGGATGAGGCCCAGGATCGAGTTATGAGGTACCCAATCCAGTTCGAAGGACTACCATCGTATATGTTAGATCGCGGGACGATGTCCCGCATCATGAAAGAGGAACGTAGCAAAGGCTATTAAATACTTAATAAGCGGTGATATGATTTGTTTAATTATGTGAAAAACTTATCTCGTGTTAGATGTAAATTCTGATGTGTTTATAAACAAAGGAATATTTTAATGTTTTAAATCCTGTAGATTCTTTATCTCGTGATGGTTGATGTGAATAGCAGTGATGCTATCGTTTAATGTTAAAACTTTTGATTTAAATAAATATATCAGGGTTTATTGAGATAATGTGTTAAGTGATTATGTTTAAATGTTTTAGTTAAGCCTTAAATATTTAAAGGATTGAATAAAGACCTAATAAGTGTATATTCTTATCGAAACATCTTGGCAGAGAAGGCGACCAAATAAATCGACCCGACCTAGGAAGGGTTGACGAATAACAACAACAACAACAGCGCCAATGTTGACCCGATTCGATTGATTCGTGAACTTACTAATTTGGAGTGATGAATAATCCACCTCAAGCTCCACCAAACACGACGTTTAGGGATTTCAAGGAGGTGGGACCGCCAGAGTTTAAAGGCTCCATGAACGATCTGAGGCTCAAAGCGTGGGTTATGGAGATGAAAAAAGTTTTAGCGTCGCCTTGAGTCGAGAGAGGTCCAAGAAAACCGCTTTCTGTGACGTTCATCTTTGAAATCCGAAGCCAGTTATTGGTGGCAAGCAAATAAGGTCCGGGGAGGTGAAGGTGTGATTACCTGGGAGAGGTTCAAGGAGATATTTTTCGAGACGTATTTTCTGACCATCTCGCAGAACCAAATGGAGGTCCGATTTACAGAGTTGAAAGCAGGAAATATGTCAATACCAGATTATGTGGAAAAATTCAATGAGTTGGCTAGGTTCGCCAGTATCAAGTACACGGATGAGAGAAAAGTAAGAAGGTTTGAACAAGGACTGAAGCCCTGGGTATATAGCAAAGTATCAATGTTTTACCAAAACACTTTTGCTAGAGTACAGGAAAAGGTCATCCTCGCTGAAGGTGGGAGTGATGCGGTGACCAAGTACAATCAGGATCAGAAGAAGAAGAAGAGAGAAAATGAGGGAAATAACAAAAGTCGATTAAGCGATAACACGGGAGGAAGTATCAATCAGAAAAGGAGGTGGACTGACAACTCGTCAACTGGAAATCAGCAAGGAGGTCAGAAGAAGAGGATCGAAGCGTGCCCAACCTGTGGGAAAGCTCACCTGGGGGTTTGTATGAAGGGAAAGAGGGTGTGCTACAATTGTGGTCAGGAGGGCCACATAGCACCTAAATGTCCTAACCCAAAGAAGGGAGCCTATTTCACTTGCGTCTCAAAGGATCATTTGGCAAGGGACTATCCCAAGAAGGGATCTGGAGGGGCAGGATCAGGAGGGGACAGTGGAAACAGCGGTGGAAGTGCTTTAACTATCACGGGACCAACTGCAACCAACCGACCGACCGCCAGGACATTCAACATGACAGTGCATGATGCTGTGAAATCTCGTGATGTGGTGTCAGGTATCATTTCGATCAATAAAATTAATGCTTATGTATTATTTTATTCGGGTGCTACTTGTTCATTTATATCCGATGACTTTGCTAAGAACTTAGAATTGCCTAAGGATGAGTTAAAACACCCCATGAACATAGAAATTGCGAATAGAGAAATAATCCCTGTTAAGTATATACATAAGCACTGTAGAGTGGATATTAAGGGTAATATGATGAACGTAGATCTTATCCCTATTCGACTTGGAGAATTTGACGTTATTTTGGGTATGGAGTGGTTATTCAATCGCGGGCCGTAATTGATTTCCGGAAGAAGCGTATTAACCTCATGACTCATCAAAGGTTGTGTTTTATGGTAGCAAGTCGCCTAGACAAGCGAGTTGTCGGCGATGATGCGAGCGGGAAGTTGTTAAAGACAAGGTAGTGTAGGATATCTAGCTTACATAGTCGGACGATCGTAAAGAGAATCCAAAAGTAGAGGAGATACCGGTAGTGAGGGACTTTGCGGGCGTATTTTCGGATGATTTTCGGGACTTCGCGCGGATAGAGAGGTTGAATTTTTGATTGATTTGCACACGAGAGCGGCTCCAATATCGAAGGCACCGTCTAGAATGGCATCGATAGAAATAAAAGAATTGATGGTACAACTACAAGAATCACTGGATAAGAAGTACATTAAACCGAGCGCGTAACACCATGGGGAGCGCCGGTGTTATTTGTGAAGAAGAAGGATTGGACGATGCGACTCTGCATTGACTAAGAGAACCGAATAAGGTCACGATTAAGAATAGATATCCATTACAGGAGGATCGACGACTGTTTGATTAATTGAAGGGCGAGATACTTTTCAAGATAGACTTGAGGTGGTTATCATCAAGCTGAAGGGTGAGGCGGAGGATGTACCGAAGACAGCGTTTAGAACACGATATGGTCACTACGAATTTTTGGTAATGTTATTTGGTCTAACGAATGTTCCTGCAGCATTTATGGGCCTGCCTAATGAATGGAGTGTTCAAGCCGTTTTTGGACAAATTCGTAGTGGTATTTATAGATGACATTTTGGTATATTCAAAAACCAAGGAACAACATGAAGAACATTTGAAGGTAACGTTAGAGGCGTTGAAAAGGGAGAAGTTATATGCCAAGTTTTCGAAGTGCGAATTTTGGATTGAGCGGGTACAATTTCTTGGACATGTGATTGATAAAGACGGAATTTCGGTAGATCTATCCAAAGTCGAAGCCGTGATAAACTGGGATCAGCCGAGAACGCCGTCAAAAGTATGAAGTTTTTTGGGATTGGCAAGGTATTACAGAAGATTCAATCAAGACTTTCCCAAGATCGCAACTCCATTAACGAATTTGACTCGAAAAGCTGTGAAATTTGTTTGGACAGAGAAGTGTGAGGAAAGCTTTCAGGAACTAAAGAAGAGGTTGAGTACAGGACCTGTGTTATCTCTTCCGGATGATACAAGAAAGTTTGTTGTTTATAGTGATGCATCGCATAAAGGACTTGGATGTGTGCTTATACAAAACGGCAGAGTCATTGCATATGCATCACGACAGTTGAAGGATTATGAGAAGGGGTATCCGACCCACGACTTGGAGTTAGCTGTAGTGGTTTTTCCTTTGAAAATCTAGAGGCACTATCTCTACGGGGAGAAGTGTGAAATATATACAGATCACAAGAGTGCGAAATACATTTTACACATAAGGATTTGAATATCGCATGAAGAAGGTAATTTGGAGTTAATTAAGGACTATGATTGTGAAATTTTATACCATCCGGGTAAAGGCAAATGTGGTTCTTCGGCGCCTTAAGTAGAAAGGGTCGGGGAGAAATTGATGATGTTGTTGACCGCTCGAGAAGGAGCTAATTTGACCATGGAGAAGTTAGGCTGGAAGTGAAGTATCCTATGGAAATTGATGAGAAGTTGTTCGGATGCAATTTGGTACAACCCTCTTGGATAAAGTTAAGGAGGCTCAACTTGGGATGAAGAATGTAAAAAGGTGAAAAGAAGATGTCTGAAGGAGGCGAGGCAGAGATTTAAGGTGGGAAAGGAAGGAATAATTGAGATTTGAAAGCGAGAATTTGGGTACCTTGATGCGAGAGATTAAGGAAGATATTTTGGCGAGGCTCATAACTCACGATATTCGATTCACCCTGGTAGCACCAAAATGTATCAAGATCTTCGACAACATTTCTGGTGGCCAAAATTGAAATGAGATGTTGCAGAGTGTGTTGCCACGTGTCTGACATGTCAGAAAGTGAAAGCAAAACATCAGAGGCCAAGTGGGTTGCTACAACCATTAGAGATCCCAGAATGGAAATGGGAACATATTACGATGGATTTCGTGGTTGGCCTTCAGACAACTTAGAAAGGCTATGACGCAGTATGGGTTATCGTTGATCGACTGACAAAATCCGCACATTTCCTTCCGATCAAAATCAAATTTACCTTAGACCAGTTGGCAAAATTATATATAAAAGAGATTGTTTCGAGACACGGAGTTCCGGTGTCAATTGTTTCCGATAGGGATCCGCGCTTTACATCGAACTTCTTGAAATGTCCATAGGATTGCATGGGTACGCAGTTGCGAATGAGTACGGCATATCACCCTTAAACAGATGGGCAGAGTGAAAGAACGATTCAGACATTAAAAGCTATGTTAAGAGCAAGATAATGGACTTTAAAGGAAATTGGGATGATCACCTACCACTTATAGAGTTCGGCTATAACAACAGTTACTACGCTAGTATTGGCATGCCGCCTTACGAAGCATTATACGGCAGAAAGTGCAGAACTCTGCTATACAAGGATGAAGTTAGCGAGAGACTATTATTAGGTCCCGAACAAGTACAACAGACATCAGAGATAGTTAAACTGATCCGAACAAGAGGTGGTGCTTAGCGACTCAAGATAAGCGGAAGAAATCTGTGATCCACACTAGTAAAAATGTTGAGTTTGAACCGGGTAGTTATGTGTTTTTGAAAGTCTCTCCCTGGAAGGGAATGATCAGGTTCGGAAAGAAAGGGAAATTAAGCCCAAGATTCATTGGAACCTTCGAAATACTGTACAGAATCGGAGAAGTTGCATATGAGGTAGCCTTACCTCCAACACTCGAGAATGTCCACAACGTTTTTCATGTTTCGGTTTTACGACCCTACAAACCCGATTACAAGCACGTGATTGAATATGAACCCCTTCATTTTGAGAAAGACTTATCCTATGAAGAAATTCATGTTCAGATTGTCGATAGAAAAGAACAAGTTCTCAGAAATAAAGTAATACCTTCTGTTAAAGTAATTTGGAGGAACCACAACGCTAAAGAAGTAACGTGGGAACTCGAAGACCATATGATGAAAAATTAACCTCATTTATTTAATTAATTAATGTGTAAGCGATTTTAGGGACAAAATATTTGTAAGGGGGAGAGAATGTAATGGGGCGAATTGATTGAGTCGTGATTCTGAGGACAGGATCCTTTTAAGGGGGGAAAGATGTGACAAACGAGATTTTATAATTTAATTTTAATATTTATTGAATTAAATAAATATTTTCGATGATTTAATTATTAGATTAAATAATTAATTGATGAAGTTGTGGTAGATTAATTTAATTATATGTGTTATATTTATTAAATTAATGTGGATAATTTTATTATTCAAAGTATGTAATTATGTGAGCTTATTGAATTAAATGAAATATTTAATAAGCATAATGTTATTTTAATTAATTTAATAATTAATTAGAGATTTAATAATTTGACATAATTAATAAATGAGAAATTTAATTATGTGACTATGTGAATTAATGAGAAATTATTATATTTTATTTAAAATAAATTAAATAAGATATTTGATTATTGTGTAAATTGGTGTAACTTTATTAAACTATACTATAAAAGATTTATTAAATTAAATGGTTATGATTCTTTTAAGGTTAGCCAAACAGAGGCCTTATTGGGAGAGTTGAGGCGAGTTAACCCATGATGGATTAAGCGACACAAGCTGCATCGATTCTTAATTATTATATACGTATTCTTCCTTCTTTATTCTCTATTATTTAGAAAACAAGAAAAACAAGTTTCGAGAGAAATAGGAGAGAGTTTTGTTAAGGGAGATTGTGAGTGGGTGATTGAAGAAACAAGCGAGAAAAGTTTTCCTACTAATCTACACTCTACGCTTTGGGTAAATTCTTCAACCCAATTTTTATTTACGTCATTTAAAGTTTTCATGAAAAATGGCTTTCAAGTTAATTGTTTAAGTCTACGTGGAAAAGGGTAGTGGGTAGTGATTGTGTGGATGTAATATGTTAATGAAGTATGTTTTTTTTACTATGATATATGAACCATAACATCAGTTTCATAAAATAGGACGTATATTGTTCTTCAAAAGTTACAGAGTATGAAAATATGGCCATATGGCCTTACATACCAAATTTAATACGATAATCATAAATTATATCATAAATTGACACTTATGTGGATGTATGTGTTAATATGTTAACGTAATATGTTTTTTTTACTATGATATATGAACCATAATATCAGTTTCATAAAATAGGTCATATATTGTTCTTCAAAAGTTACAGAGTATGAAAATATGGCCATTTGGCCTTATATACCAAATTTAACACGATAATCATAAGTGGTATCATAAATTTACACTTGTATATAATTATGCATGTTAAAACGAAGGAATCAAACTCCAAATGAACAGATTCAGTGTTATAATGAACCTGTAATGTTGATTTTCATGTTTTGTGTTGAAAACTTTCAAGAAAATCAAGAACAGTAATTTATATATTTTGATTATGCAAAATTATGTATTTTAACATGTTAAAATTATGCTAGAAGGTTTAAGTAATAGTTATGTGTATGACAATGTTTGGGTATTGAAAGTTATGGCCATGTTTTGTGTTCTTCAAGAGAACATATTAACTTGTGAGAGATTTTTTTGGCCTAATTTGGCCTTGTTTTTGAAGCTACGGCCAGAAAGCGAGTCAGGTAACCTACGCCCCGTAGTACGTTACCAAACTAAAAAAAATTAAAAATAAATAATAATAATAATAATAATTAAAAAAAATTATTAATTAAAATATTTATCAAATAAAATGAATATTTTAATTGAGATATTTATGGAATAAAATAAATATTCGATAAAAATATTATTAAAATATTTATAAAATAAAGTAAATATTTTAATTGAGATATTTATGGAATAAATAAAATATTCGATGAAAATTATTATTAAAATATTTATAAAATAAAGTAAATATTTTAATTGAGATATTTATGGAATAAAATAAATATTCGATGAAAATTATTATTAAAATATTTATAAAATAAAGTAAATATTTTGATTGAGATATTTATGGAATAAAATAAATATTCGATGGAAATTATTATGAAATAATTTATTAGGAGTGTAATAATAGTAAGTGAATGAAAATATTCCAATTTAATTAAGTAATTAAATTAGAAGGGTAATGATTTGTTAAATAAAGTAGAGTTTATATTAAATAATTAAGTGAAAATGTAACTAATGAAAGTCGTGAATACATATGGTATGTGTGTAGGATTTGTGGTGAATAGAAGTAGTAATCGTTTAACCTACGCACGAGGCAAGTTCCTAAACCTTGTTTCTTTAAATAAAGCAAGTTCCTTAATCTATCTTGTTTATTATTGTTCAACTCAACATTTCATATTAGATGTTATCATTCTTTAAAAGCATGATTCCTGTTATATAATACTTATTCGATTGTATACATCTTGAACTTTATTATTCAAATTGAATATCAATTATTGTTGAACCTTGTAAGACTAACGAACCCTTATTGATTCGACTAGTCCATAGTTGATGAACGTTCTACATTTCTGAACCATTGTTGAGCTTATCCAAACCAAACTTCCTTTGGTGCGGACTCTAATGTCAAACTGAGATGAACAACCCTGTTATAGGGGATTAATAATGCTTTAGTTTTAAGATATTGTGCACAATATGGTATTAAGGGCTGATCCCCCTAAGTACGAGAAGAAGAGTCCTTAGTCTTATGACTGTTAAAGGTTTCAAGTATACAAATTTGACAACCTAGGACATAGTTCAAGGTCTTATGACCCTCAGAAGTTCTTTTGATTCTTGTTATTCATTCTTGATTCAAAAGCCAAGTTTTCTTATTTTAGAAGTCATTGATTCATTCGCATGTTATTATTTTATTGTTATATTATTATATTGGTGGGCAATTGTGCTCACTCTTGCGTAATAATAACATTGCAATTAAGAACGAAAGGTCAAGCGAGAGCCTACTAGTAAAAGCAAGGGCAAAGTTAACAAGTGATGAAGACTTGTTGTTTATTTGTTATGTTATGTTTCAGACTTATGTTTAAATTTTGTAAGACTTAATATTTGTTTATGTTTCCGCATTTGAGATTTAAGGTTAGTATGACCTAGGATTGATGTATTTATTTTCAAATGTTGTAACTCCATAAGGAGGGGATTTATTTATATCTATTTATGGCTTTTCATTTATTATGGGTAGATAGATACATGATGTTTTGACAGTGAACACCAAATCCAGAGGAAATTGAAGTACCCGGATTTGGGGGTGTCACAATACACAACAAGTTTTAGATCAACAACTGCAGCGGAATAAACAATCCATTAAAAGAGTCAAGTAGAACATAATGTCTACTATCTCCTCTAGATTAAAAGTCCATCGTTAATATTTCATTCCTGCAATACTTATCAACAGTTCTTTATTATACCCAAGACAAAAAGAATTCTCATCACATGTCTTCACCTGAACCACCAACGATTATAGTTAAATCCATAATTCATATTTATAATCATGTAAATCAACAGCTTCTCTTTGCCACAAAGGCTTAATAGAACGTTTACTCAATATCCTTACCCAAAGGCTAAAGACATTCAAGTGTAATAACAATGATCATACCAATTAGTTGTCTATCTTTGCACTACGGGCCAAAGATATTCAACTATAAAACCAATGGTCATTATCATAACAATCAATTGCCTGTTAGTGCACTACGGCCAAAGACATTCAACTGTTAACTAATGGTCATGATCCTACCAATCTCATCATCAAATTACCCATGCACTACGGCCAAGGATATTCGTTAGTATCACCAGTGGTCATGATCATGTCATACACCTGTCCATCTTTGCACTACATGCCAAAGCTATCAATTAACAGTTCATCTTTGTACTACGACCAACGATATCAATCAATTGTTCTTCTTTGCACTACGGGCCAAAGACATACAACTGTAAAACCAATAACTAACAGTCCATCTATGCACGTAAGCCACAGATGACTTTTATCACAATATAAGCATAAGGATAATGACAATGATATAAGCATTAATCCAACGAAATCAAATCAAACGAAATCAATGATAAATATTAAAGACTTTAAATTTATCCAGAGTTTGAAAATATCCAAATTGTCAACATGATACTTCTTTGTGGAGTAAAATTCAAGAATAATATTCATGTACGAAATATAATTTGGACAGAAAAGAAATATATTTTTGGGGTAAATAGTACCCCGTGAATAGCACTTCGGGAATAGTACCTCGTGAATAGTACCCCCGACATGAAAAGTATCCCAAAAACCCGAGTGAATAATATTCGAGTGAATAATAATTTGGGTGAATAGTAACCCGTGAATAGTACTCTGACATGAAAAGTGCCCCAAATACCCGAGTGAATAATACTAGAGTGAATAGTAACCGGGTGAATAGTAACATGTGAATAGTAACTCATAAATAAAATACCAAATAAAATGATATTTCATGACGATTACAAAAGAAATGATATTTCATACGAGTATAATAGAATATACGAAACTGCAAATGGATTTTCATCCGCCATGCGGTAATCCACGTAGACAGATCATTTCCATAATTTAATAAAGAATGAATACGAAAGGTCATTCACCATGCATGCAGTAGTCGTAGAGCGAGTTATTCAACGAGAATAATAAAGAATTGAATAACGAAGAATTCACCATGCATGCGATAAACCGCACGCAGACGAGGATAATCCAGCAGAATAATAAAGAATGGAACCGGTCATGCGTAATCCGCATGAGACGAGGATATTCCAACAGAATAATAAAGAATGGAATAACGAAGAATTTCACTATGTATGCGGTACTTGCGCATAGGCGGAGTTATTCAACATAATAATAAAGAATGGAATAATGAGAAGAATTTCACCATGTATAAATTACTTGCATAAGCGAGGTTATGCTAACATAATAATAAACAATGGAATAACAACCCTTACGAGTATTGAAAGAAAATAACTCTCTTCATGAATACAAAAGAATAATACCCCTTACCTCAGAAGAAATTGGATACTGGAATACTGAGGTAGCAGACTTCTCTTCTTCTTTCTCTCTATAATTTCTTTCTATAATAATTGCTCTATAGCTTTAGTGAATTGGTGAGAAATGAAGGAAGAATGAGCTTCTATTTATAGGAAAATATAGTTTCGATAATTGCATGTTTTAGGGCTCGAAATATTATAGTATAATACCTTCCTCTTTTTTCTTCATTTTAATTTAGTCCTGCGCAAGTATTATCAAACTTGCACCACCTCCCCTAATAGTAAATAATGTGAATCAATAGTTCAATCATGTGAATCAATAGTTATAATCATGTGAAAATACGAATTACAATTATAGTACCTCCATCTATACCTCCATTTTAACTTAGTCATGCAAGTACTATCAATCTTGCACCAACTCCCCTAATAGTACAAGAATGTGAATCAATAGTACACACATGTGAACAAATAGTTATAAGCATGTGAATTAATAGAAATTAATTACTCATTTATCCGGTTAATTACCTGATTTGTCAATATAACCTCCAGACATTAATTATTATCGAAATAAATGTCGATTTCCACTAACACTAATAATTCCCACACAATGGAACTATCAATTTCATCTTTAATCAACACGAACTTATTCATCATTAATATTATAATTTACAATATTTAACAACCGAAGTCGTTCGAGGGAAAAGGGGCTTTTCGATAAGGATTTCTCCTTATTGGCGCACAATTAGGTGACCAAACCTCTCCTTGACAGAACTTCTAAACATTGTCAATATTGCAAATAATAATATAAATTACTTTGTCGTCTCTGTTATTGATTTAATAATATAACATATTATACAGATAATAATTAAATCAATAATATGAGAGAGATATGATGCAGCAATTACTGTAGCAATAATTGAGTATAACTGAGTGACTTCTTACGTAAGCATCAATAATCAATACCATGTGCTACTATGCAACCACGCGTATTACTGTACTTTTACTATCGGGTAGTTCAACAATTTTAACGGTAACACTTTTGTCGTTATTTTTATAAAATCATAATTCTGTCATTTTTTAACTACGACAATACTTCTGTTGTGGGGTCCACCAATGATTGTACCGTCGTACGAATATTCCCTGTTAAAACGAATATTCCCCGACCAATCGAATATTATATAACAACTTGCTTACTTTGCAAAATTTATAAATATTACCCACAACTATAACATTATATCAAATCCACACCATAATATTCAAAAAAATATTTCGAGAAATTTAAATCTTTATTCATAAAATTTGGGGTCTCACAATCTCCCCTCCTTATGAAATTTCGCCCTCAAAATTTACGTACATACCTGGTATGCCGAATAGGTGAGAATACCTTGACTTCACTTCAAATTCTAACTCTTGAGGTATAACCTTTGAGTGTCGAATATAATCCTTCTTATCCAAGATTTTAACACGTATCTCCGCATACGTTAAATCGTCTGCTATCTCGTCTAATTCCAATTCAATAATATGTTTCGGGTCGTCCACATATTTACATAACATCGATACGTGAAAAAGACATTATGAACACGCGATATACTTGGCGGTAAAACGAGTCTATAGGCCACAGTTCCTACTCGATCAAGTATTTCAAATGGGCCAATTAAATCGAGGGTTGAGATTTCCTCTCTTTGTCGATTCTTGCTTCTAGAATAACGCCCTCTTGAACCTACTTCTTCACATTCATCAGCTCTGAGTATGTAGCTTGAGCGGCTTTAACTTTATCGATTAAAGTTGATTCTAATCGTATATTCGTAATCTTCACGTGGGTCCCTAGAGTCTTTAACTCTATCTTCAACATTTGTAAGTTATACGAAATGGGTTTTTGTGTTAACAACATCGCACTCGTAAACGCATATGATCTTCTACTCAACGCGTCAGCTACCACGTTCGCTCTTCCACGATGATATTGAACGGTATAGTCATAATCTTTAACAGCTCGAGCCAACGTCTTTGGCGCATTATACGTTCATTTTGGTTGAAGAAATATTTAAGGGTTTTGTATTGGGGTCAATACAAAATTCAATTTCACGCTCTAGGGGTAGGCTAAGAAGTCTTCAGGAATACGTCAAGAAATTTATTAACAATAGAAATATCATTCAAAACTGTGACCCTCATCCAAGACTTGGATAACACGTCACATTGATATCTATCAACTTGCCACCGCTATTCACGACGTCCCCTACGGATAGGAGTGAGCAAAAAACGAATAAAACCGAATTATCGAACACAACTGAATTTTTAAAACCAAATTATTTCGGTTTTTCGGTTTTTTTCCAAATTTCGGTTATATCTGATTTAATACTCGGTATTCGGTTTCGGCTACGATTTTAAAAAATAGGTTATTCAGATACCCGAATAACCGAACATTTTAATTAAAAAATAATAACCGTACGTGTATGTCTGTAATATGTAGCTTAATTGTTATGTTTTGCCTTTGCCCCTAATTTCCAAATCCTAGTTCCCACTTCCCAGATCCCAATTCCTCTTGCTTCTCCAGTTCTCCCACCTCTCAGTTTCACCGACATCCTCTCTGGCCTCCTCCTCTCTAAACTCTAGCTATCTCCGCCTCTCTGGACTCTGGTCTCATCGTGTATCCCTGCGAGTTGCGACATCTTTCGAGTTCTTCAACCTCGAGGTCCTCGACGGCTCGACCTCTTCCGAGTTCTTCAACTTCGACGACTCGACCTCTGCTGAGTTCCGAACTATCAAGATTGAAGTGCATGTTGTTTAAGATGGAGAACTCAATAATTAGTACTTCATGTGTTAAAGTTAACGCATTAAATATAGTTCAAGATCTTGAAGTTGGGTTTCGTTATGTATCTTAACTCATCATATGTGTTGTTCAGGAATATTGAATTGGAGGATCTCCTGTATGATGTATCAATGGTGAGTTCAAGCTATTAATTCTTGAGGATTATTTGTTTATAAAAGAAATTTTTTTTGAAGTGTAACTAGAAATAGATTGATACCCTTATTGTGATCTAACTGGCCTTGGGCTTTGGTTATTAGGGTGAAGATCCTGCCTTCTTGATTGATGATATGCAGGAGGTTTTCTCAAATAATATTGATCACGGAATCTAAAAGGTCGCCAAATGACACCACTGACTATTGGGAGTAAAACAGTATGATGATCCATTTCATTGCTCTTGTTTATATCCTGTAAAGGACTTTCTTCTTTGCTACTAAACTAAGACTAGTGTCCTCATTATTGGAATTTTTCTTCTATGCTTTAATCAGTATGCGATTGGTGGGACTGATGATGAAGTAATAACATTTGGAGTCCGTGTTTTTGACAAACTTAAGAGTGAATGGTGAGTTTATAATCTAATCGTAAAGTTGCTGCCATAAATCAATAATTAGTGAACAAAACTGAATTATGATTTATTGATTTGTGGGTTTTTGATATTGTTAGTGAAAAATTTACAAAATGCTTACCAGCAATAAAAGAGAGGAGGAGGGACTCAGATCTCTTGAGAAATTCCCAACAGAGGGGTTTTTTTAGGCCTAGCCTCCTTGTAAAATAATCAAGAAATGAAAGTGGTGTCACAGGGTTCATCTTCCATTTCAGCTAATTCTTAGGCATTGTTTTATTGTATGTTCATACCAACAGAACAAGAAAAACAAAGAAAATCTAGGTGTTAAATTATGTTTGTCTTTCCTTGTTAATTTGTTTTATTTCAGCCAGAAAAAATACTAGTAATACAAAAAAAAATGATAGAGAGAATGTGTAACTAGTAGTAGTGTTTGTGGGGGGTCATCCAATGCCTAAGAGTATGTATGTATGTTTAAAATCTCTGTCCCACTTTGTTTAGATTTGTATGTATGTATGGATTTATTTCTACTATCTAAAATGTTATTACGTTCATACAACAAAACAAGAAGTCTTGTTTCTAATATGTTCAAGCTCAGTCCCACTTTGTTTAGCTTGCTTGTGTTGTTATTGCTCGTTGCTGTTACTGTTGCATGTTGTTGTTGACTCAATGGATAAATGTTTGTTCATGTTGATGTTGGCTGTTGCACTTGTACAACTTTCACTGCTAGGTGCTAGCTACTAGTAGAATAAGTTCATATAGGGTGCTAACTGTTTTGTTAAGTCGTAAACTTTGTTAAGGACAGTTTGTTGCTGCTGTATTTTTAATTTGTTATGTCATAAACTTTGTGTTGGATGTTGGATGTTGGATGTTGGATGCTGCTAAGTTACTTTGTAATTTTAAACAATTAAAAGAGCACATGTTCGGTTATTACCCGAATACCCGAATGTACAATTCGATAATTCAGTTAGTTCCATATTTCGGTTATTGTTTCGGATAGTAGAATTATGGATAATTCGGTATTCGGTTATAACCGAATAGCCTATTCGGTTCGGTTATAACCGAATGATCACTCCTACCTATAGATATTCTAGCTTCGGGGTATTCCAAGACTTGGAAGTCACCAGCAAAGGGCTCGGGGCTCTTTGCTTATGGCTTGATATGACAATGATTGACTTTAGTGGTTTGGTTGCTTGAATTCGCATAACAGGTTGGTTGGGAATATGAAAGCTAACAACCTTACGAAAAGCATGATGAGTAGTTAACCAATCGATTCCTAAAATCATCTCAAAGGCAAGTATTTTCAAAGAGATAAGATCGACAGGTAACGTGAAAGTGTCGATTTGAATCAACAAGATTTATAAATAGTTGAGGTAACAAAGATTTCTCCTAACCGAGTCTCAATCGATAAGTCAAAGTCTAATCTCTCCGGAGTCAAATTTAAACGTTGAGCGCAAGCAAGAGAGATAAAAGAATGGGTAGAAACGGTATCTAATAAGGTATAGACTTCGCAAGAATTTATAATTACTAACCCGTGCTAACTTCGTTCGGGTTACTCGCTTTTTGAGAAGTCACGAAAAACGCTCACCCTGAAACCACCGAATTTGTTTTGTCTATATCCGCCTTTGGTGCCATCGTCCCAGTTGGACTTGACTTTGGTGCTTCCTTTTGTTCCACGACTGCCTGTTGTTCTTCACCCTGCTCTTCTAACTCACGAATACGATCTTACAGTTCTATATTTTGATCATAAAATTCTCCTTAATTCATTACTTAAACCTCTATATGAGTTCATCTCTTGATTTTAAGATTTCATTTTCTAACAATGCCACAAAACAAGGGTTAATTGACATGTCACATATTATCCCTATACTCTGACCGACCAATTAAATACCAAATAAACTTAGGTAGGTCATACTAGCGAAGGAATTCCCCGTCTCTCCCCTCCTAGTTCTTGTCTCACATCTCATCCAGGGATCATATCCCTAAGCTTTACCAACTGTGACACCCCAAAAACGGGCATACATCACCCATCTTGAGTCGCCAGATACATGGTACAGAAATCAAATACAAACTTCTTTAATACAACTGTTGTGTAAAAATACGACAAAACATAGCTGAGAGTTTTAAAATGAATAGTGTCTTCTAGACAATATCCACACTCAATGGAGTCCTCATTACATTTATTGTCACACTATTTCACAGAATAGTGAGGACTACTATAGCCACCATCTCGGACCGTCACTCCATTTCCCGACTAGTCCCGGCTATATTCTCATTTCCTGAAGAGAACAGTGAAAGAAAAGGGTGAGCTCAACTAGCCCACTAAGAAATATTATGACTAAGATAATGCAGAATAAATTATCCTTAGCCTTCAATAATATAACAACTGATAGAATACAATAGACAACAAGTTTTAGATCAACAACTACAGCTGAATAAACAATCCATTAGAAGAGTCAAGTAGAACATAATGTCTACTATCTCCTCTAGATTAAAAGTCCATTGTTAATATTTCATTCCTGCAATACTTATCAACAGTTCTTTATTATACCCATGACAAAAAGAATTCTCATCACCTGTCTTCACCTGCACCACCAACGATTATAGTTAAATCCACAATTCATATTTAAAATCATGTAAATCAACAGTTTCTCTTTGCCACAAAGGCTTAATAGAACGTTTACTCAATATCCTTACCCCAAAGGCTAAAGACATTCAAGTGTAATAACAATGATCATACAAATTAGTTGTCTATCTTTGCACTATGGGCTAAATATATTCAACTATAAAACCAATGGTCATGATCATACCAATCAATTGCATGTCAGTGCACTACGGCCAAAGATATTCAACTGTTAACTAATGGTCATGATCCTGCCAATCTCATCATCAAATTATCCATGCACTACGGTCAAGGATATTCATTAGTATCACCAGTGGTCATGATCATGGCATACACCTGTCCATCTTTACACTGCATGCCAAAGCTATCAATTAACAGTTCATCTTTGTACTACGACCAAAGATATCAATCAACTGTTCTTTTTTGCACTACGGGCCAAAGACATACAACTGTAAAACCAATAACTAGCAGTCCATCTATGCACGTAAGCCACAGATGACTTTCATCACAATATAAGCATAAGGATGATGACAATGATATAAGCATTAATCCAACGAAATCAAATCAAACGAAATCAAGGATAAATATTAAAGACTTTAAATTTATCCAGAGTTTGAAAATATCCAAATTGTCAACATGATACTTCTTTGTGGAGTAAAATTCAAGAATAATATTCATGTACCAAAAATAATTTGGACATAAAAGAAATATAATTTTCGGGTAAATAGTACCCCGTGAATAGTACCCCATGAATAGTACTTCAGGAATAGTACCTCGTGAATAGTACCCCGACATGAAAAGTACCCCAAACACTAGTGAATAATGATGTGGGTGAATAGTAACCCGTGAATAGTAACTCGTGAATAGTACTTCGACACGAAAAGTGCCCCGAATACCCGAGTGAATAATATTATAGTGAATAATGGCGAGTGAATAGTAACTTGAAGTGAATAGTAAATCGTAAATAAAATACCAAATAAAATGATATTTCATAGCGATTACAAAAGAAATGATATCTCATACGAGTATAATAGAATATCTGAAGCTCATGAATGGATTTTTTATAAAATGGTGTGGTAATCCCGTGAGCAGATCATTTCCACAATTTAATAAAGAATGAATCGAAAGGTCATTCATTATGCATGCGGTAGTCCGCGTAGAAAGGTTATTCCAACAGAATAATAAAGAATGGAATAACAGAAGAATTTCAACATGTATGCGGTACTTCGCATAGACAAGTTATTCCAACATAATAATAAAGAATGGAATAACAGAAGAATTTCACCATGTATGTGGTACTTCGCATAGACATGTTATTCCAATATAATAATAAAGAATGGAATAACAACCCTTACAAGTATTGAAAGAAAATAACTCTCTTCATGAATACGAAAGAATAATACCCCTTACTTCAGAAGAAACTAGATACTACAATAGTGAGGTAGCAGACTTCTCTTCTTCTTTCTCTCTATAATTTCTCTCTATAATAATTTCTCTATAGCTTTAGTGAATTGGTGAAAAATGAAGGAAGAATGAGCTTCTATTTATAGGAAAATATAATTTCGATAATTGCACGTTTTAGGGATCGAAATATTACAGTATAATACCTTCCTCTTTTTCTTCATTTTTAATTTAGTCCTGCAAGTATTATCAAACTTGCACCACCTCCCCTAATGGTAAATAATGTGAATCAATAGTTCAATCATGTGAAAATATGAATTATAGTATAGTACCTCCATCTATACCTCTATTTTTAACTTAGTCATGCAAGTATTATCAATCTTGCACCAACTCCCCTAATAGTACAAGAATGTGAATCAATAGTACACACATGTGAACAAATAGTTATAAGCATGTGAATTAATATCAATTAATTACTCATTTATCCGATTAATTTCCCGATTGGTCAATATAACCTCCAGACATTAATTATTATCGAAATAAATGTCTATTTCCACTAACACTAATAATTCTCACACAATGGAACTATCAATTTCATCTTTAATCAACATGAATTTATTCATCATTAATATTATAATTCACAATATTTAACAACCAGGTCGTTCCCAGGAAAGAGGGGGCTTTTCGATAAGGATTTCTCCTTTTTAGTGCGCAATTAGGTGACCAAACATCTCCTTAACAGAACTTCTAGACATTGTCAATATTGTAAATAATAATATGAATAACTTTGTCGTCTCAATTATTGATTTAATAATATAACATATTATACATATGATACTGTGACAATAATTGAATCAATAATATGAGAGATATGATGCAACAATTCTTTGTAACAATAATTGAGTATAAGCGAAGTGACTTCTTACGTAAGCATCAATAATCAATACTGTGCTACTATGCAACCACGCGTATTACTATACTTTTATTACCGGGTAGTTCAACAGTTTTAACGGTAACACTTTCGTCGTTATTTTTATAAAATGATAATTCTGTTGTTTTCTAACTACGACAATACTTCCGTTGTGGGGTCCACCAATGATTGTGCCATTGTACAAATATTCCATGTTAAAATGAATATTCCCCAACCAATCGAATATTATATAACAACTTGCTTACTTTGCAAAATTTATAAATATTACCCACAACTATAACATTATATCAAATCCACACCATAATATTCAAAAAAATATTTCGAGATATTTAAATCTTTATTCATAAAATTTGGGGTCTCACAGCAACCAACAGACTGACCGCCAGGACATTCAACATGATAGTGCAGGATGCAGTGCAGTCTCGTGATGTGGTGTCAGGTATCATTCCGATCAATAAAGTTAATGCTTATGTATTATTTGATCCAGGTGCTACTTGTTCATTTATATCTGATGACTTTGCTAAGAACTTTGAATTGCCTAAGGATGAGTTAGGATACCCCATGAACATAGAAATTGTGAATAGAGAAATAATCCTTGTTAAGTACGTACATAAGAACTGTAGAGTGGATATTAAGGGTAATATTATGAACGTAGATTTTATCCCTATTCGACTTGGGGAATTTGACGTTATCTTGGGAATGGACTGGTTATTCAATTACGGGGCTGTAATTGATTGCCAGAAGAAGTGTATTAACCTTATGACTCCGTCAAAGGTTGTGTTTTATGGTAGCAAGTCGCCTAGACAAATGAGTTGTTTGACGATGATGCAGGCCAGGAAGTTGTTAAGACAAGACTGTGTAGGATATCTAGCTTACATAGTCGACAGTCGTAAAGAGAATCTGAAAGTAGGGGAGATACCAGTAGTGAGGGACTTCGTAGATGTATTTCTAGACGATTTTCCAAGACTTCCGCCAGATAGAGAGGTTAATTTGTGATCGATTTGGCGCCAGGAATGGCTCCAATATCGAAGGCACCGTACCGAATGGCACCGATAGAGATGAAAGAATTGATGGTACAACTACAAGAATTACTAGACAAGAAGTACATTCAACCGAGCGTATCACCGTGGGGAGTGCCGGGGTTATTTGTGAAGAAGAATGATGGGACGATGCGACTCTGCATCGACTATAGAGAACTGAATAAGGTCACAATTAAGAATAGATATCCATTACCGAGGATCGGCGACCTGTTTGATCAATTGAAGGGAGCGAGATACTTTTCAAAGATAGACTTGAGGAGTGGTTATCATCAACTGAAGGTGAGGCCAGAGGATGTACCGAAGACAGTATTCAGAACACGATATGGTCACTACAAATTTTTGGTAATGTCATTTGGTCTAACGAATGCTCCTGCAGTATTTATGGGCTTAATGAATGGAGTGTTCAAGCCATTTTTGGACAAATTCGTAGTGGTATTTATAGATGATATTTTGGTATATTCGAAAACCAAGGAAGAACATGAAGAGCATTTGAAGGTATCGTTAGAGGCGTTGAGAAGGGAGAAGTTGTATGCCAAGTTTTCAAAATGCGAATTTTGGATCGAGCGGGTATAATTTCTTGGACATGTGATTGATAAAGACGAAATTTTGATAGATCCATCAAAAGTCGAAGCCATGATAAACTGGGATCAGCCAAGAACGCCGTCGAAAGTATGAAGTTTCTTGGATTGGCAGGATATTATAGAAGATTCATTCAAGACTTTTCCAAGATCGCAACTCCGTGAACGAATTTGACTCGAAAAGCTGTAAAATTTGTTTGGACGGAGAAGTGTGATGAAAGCTTTCAAGAACTTAAGACGAGGTTGAGTACAACACATGTGTTATCTCTTTAGGATGATACAGGAAATTTTGTTGTTTATAGTGATGTATCGCATAAAGTACTTGGTTGTGTGCTTATGCAAAATGGCAGAGTCATTGCGTATGCATCACGATAATTGAAGGATTATGAGAAGGGGTGTCCGACCCACGACTTGGAGTTAGATGCAGTAGTTTTTGCTTTGAAAATCTGGAGGCACTAACTTTACGGGGAGAAGTGTAAAATATATACAGACCACAAGAGTCTGAAATATATTTTTACACAGAAGGACTTGAATATGCGCCAAAGAAGGTGGTTGGAGTTAATTAAGGCCTATGACTGTGAGATTTTATACCTTCTAGGTAAGGAAAATGTGGTTGTCAACACCTTAAGTAGAAAGGGTTGGGAGAAATTGATAATGTTGCCCGCTTAGAAAGAGCTAATTTCAGTCATGGAGAAGTTGGAATTGGAAGTGAAGTATCCTATGAAAATTATTGAGAAGATGTTCCAGATACAATCTAGTACAACCCTACTGGATAAAGTTAAGGAGGCTCAAATTCAGGACGAAGAATATAAAAAGGTGAAAAAGAAGATATCCGAAGGAACCGAACCGAGATTCAAGATGGACAATGAAGGAATACTGAGATTTGAAAGTAGAATTTGGGTACCGCTAGTACCAGAGTAAGGAAGACATTTTGAACGAGGCTCATAGCTCACGATATTCGATTCACCCTGGTAGTACCAAGATGTACCACGTTCTTCGACAACATTTCTGGTGGCCAAATCTGAAACGAGATGTTGCAGAATGTGTTGCCAACTGTCTTGACATGTCAGAAAGTGAAAGCAGAACATCAGAGGCCGAGTGGGTTGCTACAACCGTTGGAGATCCCAAAATGGAAATTAGAACATATTACGATGGATTTCGTGGTTGGCCTTCCGACAACTCAGAATGGCTATGACACAGTATGGGTTATCGTTGACCGACTGACAAAATTCGCACATTTCCTTCCAATCAGAATCAAATTTAACTTAGACCAGTTGGCAAAATTATATGTAAAAGAGATTGTTTCGAGACATGGAGTTCCGGTGTCAATTGTTTTCTATAGGGATCTGCGCTTTACATCGAACTTCTGGAAGCGTCTAAAGGAATGCATGGGTACGCAGTTGCGAATGAGTACGGCATATCACCCTCAGACAGATGGGAAGAGTGAAAGAACGATTCAGACAATAGAAGATATGTGAAGAGCTTGTATAATGGACTTTAAAGGAAATTGGGATGACCATCTACCGCTCGTAGAGTTCAGCTACAATAACAGTTACCACGCTAGTATTGACATGTCGCCTTATGAAGCGTTATACGGCAGAAAGTGCAGAACTCCGCTATACTGGGATGAAGTTGGCGAAAGACAATTACTAGGTCCAAAACTGGTACAGCAGACAGCAGAGATAGTCAAAGTGATCAGAACAAGACTGGTAGCAGTTCAGGATAGGCAGAAGAAATACAACAATCCACACCGTAAAAATATTGAGTTCGAATCAGATAGTTATGTGTTTTTGAAAATCTCTCCCTGGAAGGGAAAGATCAGGTTCGGAAAGAAAGGGAAATTAATCCCAAGATTCATTGGACCCTTTGAGGTATTGCAAAGGATCGGAGAAGTTGCGTATGATGTAGCCTTACCTCCAGCACTCCAGAATGTACACAATGTTTTCCATGTTTCAGTTTTACGACCCTACAAACCCGATTACAAACATGTAATTGAATATGAACCCCTACATTTTGAGAAAGATTTATCTTATGAAGAAATTCATGTTCAGATTGTCGACAGAAAAGAGCAAGTTCTAAGAAATAAAGTAATACCTTCTATTAAGGTAATCTGGAGGAAACACAACGTTGAAGAAGCAACGTGGGAACTCGAATAGCATATGATGAAGAATTATCCTTATTTATTTAATTAATTTATGTGTAAGCGATTCTGGGGATGGAATCTTTGTAAGGGGGGAGAATGTAGCGGGACGAATTGATTGAGTCGTGATTCTGAGGACAGAATCCTTTTAAGGGGAGAAAGATGTGACGAACGAGATTTTGTAATTTAATTGAATATTTATTGAATTAAATAAACATTTTTTTCGATGATTTAATTATTACATTAAATAATTAATTGATGAAATTGTGGTAAATTAATTTAATTATATGTGTTATATTTATTAAATTAATGTTTAAAATTTTTATTATTCAAATTATATATTTATGTGATCTTATTGAATTAATGTTATTTTACTTAATTTAATAATTAATTAGAGATTTAATAATTTGACATAATTAATAAATGAGAAATTTAATTATGGAACTATGTGAATTAATGAGAAATTATTATATTATATTTAAATTAAATTAAATAGGATATTTGATTTATTGGCTAAATAGGTGTGACACGATTAAATTATATTATAAATGCTTAATTAAATTAAATGGGAATGAGTGTTATAGGAATAGCCAAACAAGGCCCTATGAGAAGTTAGGAGCAGTTAACCCATGAATGGGGTTAACTAACCACCACACTGCCAGTTACAAAGCGCATTTGTCGGTCTTAATTTATTACGTATGTTATTTTTGAAACAAAAAAACCTAAGAGTTCAAAGAATTCAGAGAGATTTTCAGAGAGAGTTTAAAGGAAATTGTGAGATTGAAGAAGAATCTGAAAAGGGACTTCACTCTTATTCTTCTGCAATTGGGTAATCTCTTCAACCCATTTTTATTTACGTTATTAAAGTTCTCATGAAAAATGGCTTTCGAATCTCTGTTCAAGTCTCTATAATTGATAAGAACAATAATTGTGTGTATATATATATATATGATAATATGCTATCATAACATTTTACCTACCATCTTCTTATGTTTTCAAAGCATTAAATCCATGCAAATATATAGTAATTGGATTTTTTAAAAGTTACAAAGTATAAAAGTGTATATATGGCCATATGGCCGTTACGTACAAATTTAATGCTTTAATCATATGTTGTATCAAAACCTTTCACTTGTGTATCCTTATGTATGTTGAAACAAAGAAATCAAACTTCGAATGGACAGATTTGGTGTTATAACGAACCCGTAGTGTCAATTTTATGTTTTATCTTTAACAACTTTCAAAATCACCAAGAACATAAAATTACATGATTTGATTTTGGAAATTAAATGTTTTAACTTGTTAAAATCATGCTAGAAGGGTTGGGTAGTAGTTATATGTGTATTACAGTGTCTGGGTATGCTTGTGAATAAATTAATTGGGTGTTTTGGCCATGTTATGCAATTTTTCGCGAATTGCGATTCGGTATCTTTAGTATCTTGTGTCACTTGTCCTTAATTTCTTTCATTTAAGACCGCTCCATGGGCCACCGCATGATCCGATCTTTGGCATGCCCATGACGCATAAGAACAAGCTTGATGATGAAATACTTGTTTCTCTCTCGCATGATTGTTCAGAAATGATTTTTCTTAAATTATTAATGTCCAGGAATGTAATAGTAACCTAATCTAATGAAAATAAAAATGTGTCAGACACATAATGAGATGTTAAAATAGGTTCTTAACATGTCAATAAGGCATTTACATGTTGATTGAATTGTTGAACGCGTAGTTAGCTTGTTGTTCGTGTAGTGTCATGTTATGTGAAAATAAGTGTGGTAGTTTGACTAAGTATAGTCATAATCAGAGTTTAGACAAAAAGAATGAACTTGTGATAACTAGTTACGTTATAATTGACTGGTATTATGAATGTAAATTGTATGTAGGATTAAATCGAGGAACGTGTATTATTAAGGTGTAACCTACGCACGAGCAAGTTTCCTAACCCTACTCGTTATCATTATATAAGTTTATAAACTTACCTCTTTACATTGAGCAAATTCTAGACCGAGCAAGTTCTTATTATTTATTGATCAAGTTCAATTTTTATATTAAAGGTTATTAATCTTTTCAAAGTATGATTCTATTATACAATACTTATTCTATTGTATACCTCTTGAGTTTGTTATTCGATTTAAATATCAGTTATTGTTGAACCTTGTAAGACTAGCGAACCCTTATTGATTCGACTAGTCCATAGTTGATGAACATTCTAAATTTCAGAACTCTTGTTGAATTATCCAAACCAAACTTCCTTTGGTACGGACTCTAATGCCAAACTGAGATGAACAACCCTGTATAGGGGATTACTTATGTGTTAGTGTTAAGATATTGTGCATAGTATGGTACTAAGGGTTGATCCCCCTGAGTACGAGTAGAAGAGTCCATAGTCTTATGACTGTTAAAGGTTTCAAGTATAACCCTTGATAACCTAGTACATAGTTCAAGGTCTTATGACCCTCAGAAGTTTTTTTGATTCTTGTTATTCATTCTTGATTCAAAAGTTGAGTTTCTTATTCAGAAGTCTTTGATTCACTCGCATGTTATTATATTGTTGTTACATTATTATACTTGTGGGCAATCGTGCTCACTCTTGCATAATAATAACATTCCAGTTAAGAACGATAGGTCCGACGAGCCTTCTACTAGCAAAGGCAAGGGCAAGATTAACAAGTGATGAGGACTTGTTACTTATATGTTTATGTATTTATGTTTCAGACTTATGTCAATATTGTGTAAGACTATTATTTGTTTATGTTTCCGCATTTGAGAATTAAGATTAGTATTGTAACGCCCCGAAATCCGGTCTACTTTCAGACCCGGACTCCGTGCGTCATGATTCCATTTCCTTCCAAACATACCTCATTATATAGTTAAATATAATAACATATATTGTAACACCCCCTTCCCGAAAAGGAAAGGGAGGTCACGTGCAAAGCACAACAAACCTCAAAATAAGTAAACAGAACACTAATAACTTCAAAATATTAATAGTGATATCCATCAATGAAGTACTAAATACAATTCTCCAACTAAAGTCAAAATAATCAACACCAAAAAATTTGAATTAACCTAGATGGTCAAAGGCAACACTCTCATCACACTAGCCCTGAATCACCCTTGCAAACCTGCAGTAAGAAAAACACAGCATGAGCCAATTGCCCAGTATGGATATAGATACACAAAAGATATACAACTGATATACGAAACCAACTGAGACAAAATACTGAACAAAGCCTCAAGTGTAAATACTGACGAAAATATAATCTCCAAAGATCTGAACGAAATATATCTGAATCAACAAAATTGACTAAACCAATAGACGAATATAGAAATAACAAAATGAAGTAACTAACTCAATGAATTGAACTGAACAGAAACAAACAAAACTAATACCATAAAATAATAGGCTAAAACAAATGACTGGGGTTATTTCATACCGATTAAGCTCAGAAGTATACCTTGCCACATAGGCAAGTCAAAACAATGCCACATAGGCAAGTCAAAATGATGCCACACAGGCAAGTCAAATGATGCCACACAGGCAAGTCAAAATAATGCCACACGGGCACATCAAAACAATGCCACACAGGCAAGTCAAAATAATGCCACACAGGCAAATCACACATTGGACCGCGAATCCAAATGTATACAAATCGGATATGTGTGTTTGACACAACATCACAAATCCGTAGAACAGGAAACTAGGGTTAACCCATACGCCTCCCACAACAAAACACCAAATGGCCCACTTCCTCTGGAGCCCAAACGGAGACCTCGTTGACTAATCACACCGCCACGAAAAGTGTCATGCCTCTCGTGCCAAGACGACATGCCTGTGGTACCCCCACAGGTGGTTATAGCTCAGGTATACCCTACGCTATATTCTAATAAAAATACTATGTCACAACACATGCGACATAATACCAACAAAAGGGTTCTATATGTACATGTTGAACCAAATCAAATTATAGTCACAAGGTCTCAAAAAGAAGGTAGCAACATGTACCGCTCTACAATTATCAAAAATAAATACTAAACATGATATCCTAATTCAAAGAGTACAAATACGAGTCCAATGTGTTAACTCCAAAATGAAACAAATATATGAATTTCACAAGAAACAATTATGTGAAATAATAACAGAATTTGAAATGAGGAACAAAATGATCAAATTAAATTTAACAAAAGTATCGCTGAAAGAGTACGGAATCCGTACCTGATACTTCTAAACCATCTATAGCACATTCCACCAAATCTTACCCTCAAATACCAATGATATCAAATACGAAACGTCATTCACAACCTAAACATATTCACCTCAAATTAAAATAATCCAAACTAATAATTCCCAAAATAATTCATAATCTATTTAATATGCCTTTAATCATCGCCTTATATCAATTATTAATACTCCAAAATTTATATTCCAAATATAACTCTTTAAATCCCCTTCGTTCGAACTAATTACACAATTTAACAAAAATTAATTAATATCTATAAGTTAAATTACTAATTACAAATTTACTTTTCCTAAGACTCACATTAATATTATTATAATTGCTACTAGTATAATTATTGTTTAATCATGTAAACTTCCAATTTTAAACTTTTTTTTGAAAAAAATCATTCACAATATATTAACCAAAATATTATAATTGTTAACTAAAGTATTGTAACAAAATGCATATATAAAAGCCACATATAAATATACAAGTTGACACACCTACAAAATTCATCCATATCTCATAGTTTTATTTAGTATTTTAAAGTTTTACTCTCCTGCTTTTTACTCCATATATATACGAACATGATATATATAGCCCCATTAATTACCATCACAATCTTAGAATGCCCATGACATACCCATGACATACTCCATGCAAAATCATCAAATTTCTATAAGTTGTCAGCATATCATGTACCTCAATTATATATATACCTATTATCACAAGTATTATAATATATATATATATATATATATATATATATATATATATATAAATTAAAGAAGGTCTTCCACATGATATATGAAAAGTCATCTTACATGACTTAAGCTTCTGTTGTAGACGCGAGATGAACATATAATTCCTCTCCTTTTTCATTTCTCCCTAACGGCGGCTTTGTTCTCCTTTTCTTTTCCTTTAGTCGGTTCCTGCTAAACGTAATGTTGAGCAAATTAGGTTTTAGACATTTATTTTATAACATATTTTATTAACTATCTTAATTTCAATAGGATTTATTGTTACCCACATATAAATCAAACCCAATAAATTTTAAAGCCCAATTTGTACTAAATTAATTTACCCATCACTCATTAATATTTATTAGCCCACACAAATTAAATAACTATTTTGATCCAAAATAATGGACAAAGTCAAATTAATATGCTTTCAAACAAAATAATTTTTATTATTTAATTTTTTTTTTCGGGGTATTACATATATTCTCGAATCCCAGGTTCTCGAAACCTTAAAACCTCTTTCATTACAAATAATGATAATTACATTATTCATTACATCGCACAAGAGTGACTTTTATCCGCCACCAAGGATACATATCGGTTCATTAAACTAATCTATAATTCAATTAAACTATTCTACATTACAAGTCTTCACTTGATCTTCACGCTCATTCATCCAATGAATAACACTTCGTCTAGATACCGATCAGCTTGATCTTTATGGGATCCTTAAGTTCTTTCTAACATCGTACGCTGAAAATGTTTTTCATTTAAAGCAAGTGTGAGCATGTAATTGCCCAGCAAGTCATAACAGTTGAACAAACAACTTCAAGAATTTAAACATTCTTCAGAACTTTAATAACCGAACAAAGGTTATGAAGCAGCTTGAATAATAGGAATAGTCTCGATTCCTATCATCTTAAAACATTAGTCATATTCACTTTAAAATACTTTCATTCCTCTACCTTTTTCATACACATCCTGTCTGGCTAGAATCATTAGCACAGACTTCACAATAACGGTTCATGTATAAATCGAACATACTTATATTAAACAGTTCAATCACAGAACAGTTCATCTCATAGAAACACCGAAGTGCTCACATTGTGGCACACGACCTCATACATTCTACCACCTTGTACAAATATCACACATTCGCACATAGACACAACTTCTCAAGTTCAACATCTGAGAAGTTTAAGAAACTAACATTCATGTAATATGAATGAAGTTAGGAAACTTGCCTTACATACGACTACGACTTATTTGAGCTCGCTCATTCAAATCCCTATATAACACATAAGGAAATACACGTACACCAATTAGTCATATACTTGACTTACGCATTGGTTTACTTAACTTTACTTCTTAGGGTTCGCGTTCTTGCAATATAAGTTTACGCGACTAACTTTCATTATCGGTTTATGGCTTCATGACCTACGGAGGTGTCTTACTCAAAACATTCATCATCTTTTATGATTTCCATTATTATCTTCTTCTTATAACTTCTATAGGACTCAGCACACATCGTTTCTCTGTTAGTAGTCCATATGGTACTCTGAGTGGTTTCCCACAAACAACCAACAAACAAGTTCCCGTCTCATCTACACTGCCCACAATAGTGAGTTAGATCGGTTGCCAGTTTTATATATACCTTCGCTCTCTGAAGGAATTGTTTAGCCCAGCTCCCATATGTCAACCATCAAAGGTTACGATTGTACCACAACCTAACTTATCATAACTTATTCGAACCATTAAACTATAACGTTCGTTAAGTCAACTTCTTATTCCTTGTGGCTTTCTGGCAACTAAATGCCATACCTCAGGATTCATTTCTTTATCGTCTAAGTCATACAGTCTTTTGTACTCTCAGAACGATCATTCAATGTCAATACTATGAGATCATAGCGTTAAACCTTTTATATTAACTTATTCATATCTTACAACGTCTAGTTTATTCAACTCAGAACGTTGTCCAAGTTATACTTATTAACTCGGCTTCTTAACGTTATACATTATTGTCTTCAATTTAGTTTCTTCACCGTTCACGGTTAATCAACATTCTTTATTACCTTATGGTCAAACCATACACGAAGGGTAGATTTTACCAGTTTAATATTCATGTACACTCAACCCTTACATTGGTTAAAGTGTAACGCTTACATTCATTCTAACATTCTTTATCTGACTCACACTCGGACTTTCTTTAATCTTATAACCGTTCATACGGCTTTCCTTGATAAATCATATCTTACTTACTACCTTCGTCAACGTCTAAGTCATACAATCATTGTATACTTAGAATGTTCGTCCGAAATGAATACGATTCACGAGAATCGTTTACGTATTCAACATTCACATTGTTCATCTCTTAATCTCTCAATCAACCTTTACTCAAGGTTTTAATTGCTTTTAATCGTTATCCAACACATGAACCCCATGTTCATTACTCTTTCTTACTTTCGAAGCCATACCGTTCGTTGTATGCTAAGACTGATCGTTCATCGCAACAACGTTGCATTCACATAGTCTATACGCTTTACACTTATCTCTCATTACCATGACATAACATCGAAATGTTATTCATTACCTTCATCACTCAATGTCTAAGGAATCACAATCATAGCAATCCCTCACATTCGTTCATTACGACTACGGTCCCTGGATATCGGTTACGTAATCTAGCGTTTACATTCTTTGTCTTTTAATCACGTTAAATCTTTCCGATCAACCTTCACTAACGATTTAAATCACTTGCTTAAGTGTTACATTAGGTGAACTACATGTTCATATTTCTTTTTTTCACATCCCCCAGTAATTGAGAAATAAAAATCTCATTTTTGTGCATTGCCCTGCACCGGCATTGCGGCGTCGTGCCCCTTCCTCTCTCTCTCGCGCTGCAGCGCGACCTACATTTCCCTCTTCTCTTGGTCTGGCTCCGCGGTGCCAAACTCTTTGTTATCTATCGCGATGTGGCGCCAATTAATTAACGATACCTAAGACCCGAGCTTCGTATTTGCGCTTTCCACTTTTCAAAGCTCGATTCGGCGTTCTTATGCCTTGAGCCTAAACCTAGAAAATTTCTCTAAGTGTTAACTCAATTTTGAGATGCTTACTTCACGATCTCATAACTCCTTCGTTATAACTCAGAACGAGGTCATTCCAAAGTCATTATCTTCCTTATCTTACGTACTTTAATACCCCTTGAGCAGAAATTCATTCTAAATCTGTTAACATGCTATTCGATTGGCTTGATCTTCACCCTTTGTTTATTTTATGTTTTTAACGCTCTTCGTTCGTTCGTCCGTAATTTGGTCATCTGAACTCGGAACTCGTTCGTTCTTGAGTCTACGAATCACATTTTCTACGTTCTCTTACTTCTTTATGAAACCCTACACGTTCTGGTTCATTCTCTAACTTTCTAATTCTCGTTCGTTTTTTACGAAAATTTTGCCATAACTCCATTATAGATAAGTTTTAATCCGTTCTTCATGAACGTTTCTACCGTTTCTAACCAAGCAATAAGCAACTAACTTATATGCGATGGTTTTAAGCTTGTCCATCAACAACAATTATCCTACGGTGGTTTTAAATTTGTCTATCAACTCCTACGATGGTTTTTAATTTGTCCATCAACAACGTTCTTCGTGTTCTTCGCGTGTTCTTCGTTCATTCTTCATTTTAATTGATATTTTGGATTACGATTCCACTTTTTCTTGGAATTTGATGTTATAGAACACCATTCCTTACTTATTTCACCTACTCATTCATAAGATTCATTTGGATCGCTCAAACTCCTTACGAATCTTATACTTCCTTAAGAAATTTATAAACTAAATTTCTAATTCTTATTTCTTCGTTTTCTCATGATTTCAACCATATGAAATCATTTCTAACATCATCTTCTCCCTATTCTCATTAAGCTATGTTTTAAGCATAAAAACTTAAAGAAAATATTAGAAGAAACTAGGGTTCGAATTACCGTTCTTCTTTAATCCTCTTCCGTTATATAAAGCTGGCGATTTGCAAGCTTTTCTATTTCACGATCACTTTTGATCCGAGCATTCATGCTCAAACTCTTCCTTCTCCCTTTTCATTCGAGCTCTCTCTCTCTCTCTCTCTCAAGTTATAGGATTTTCAAAATCCTAAAAAAATGAAATCTAGCTTCCTATTTATAGAAAACCAAAGCTTAGGGCAAATTGGTCATTTCGCCCCCACCTCCTTACTATTCCCACCTCCTCTAACACTTAGCCACCAAGTAAACTTGGCCTCCACCCTTACTTGATGGCCAAGTGGCCGACCCACATGCCCATGGGTCACCCCATGGGTTGCCCCATTGGTTATTACCCATCGGTTCGATCCGCGGTTTATCTTCTTGGTTTGGGCCTTAACCCTAATTCTTCTTGGGCCTATCTTGGGCTTGGTTTCACAAAGCATTGGGCTTGACATAATCTAAGTCCAATTGGATTCTACAAAGTCCATGAATTCAAAGTCCATTAAGACTAATCGTATTCTACGCATTCCATTCTCGTATTCTCGTATTCTCTTCGTATATCGTTCGTTTGATATTCATATTATACGTCGTACCAATCCTCTTGCTATACTTGTATAATAACTCATATCATACTCGTACTTCTCATGCATAATAACCCTAATTATTATGCGTGATCATTGAAATTCTCGGAACTCACTTTTCCTAACCCTTAGGTTTTGAGTCCGCAGGCGAAAACTTCATTTTTGCCATAGCTGAAATATTATTGAATATTCCATCACGTCTCAAAATTATACGTAATCATTAACTTCTCGGAATTTCAAAATAAATCTCCGAGCAGAAACGGATGAATAGTGCATATTTCGTCTTTTTCCCCAGAAAATATTTTGCTCCCGGAAAAATCTTATTTTTGTCTTGTAAATTTTTACTCGTTCAATCTTGCTCGTAGCCAGAATCCTCCTGATTTATAATCATCCTAGGTTATAGAACAATTAATAAACACATAGCACAGAATAGTATTAATAAAAATTCATTTTATTAATAATTAATTCTTTAAACCTAAATTCTGGATAATCCAAAATTCCGAGTTGTTATAAGTATGACCTAGGATTGATGTATTTATTTCAGATGATGTAACTCCTTAAGGAGAGGATTTATTTCTATCTATTTATGTTTTCATTTATTATGGATAGATAGACATACGTTGTTTGTATAGTGAACACCAAAACATGTGGGAATTGAAGTACCCGAATTTGGGGGTGACATCGTAGAAGCGCAGTTCTGTTGGATTACATTGGGGATTCGAAGTCGTTTCTGAATTTTTCCATAATCGGTATAATATCTAAACCACTTAATTAATATGTTTTCGTATGGATCCTGTTTTAGGGTTTCAGAAATTATTTTGATAATTTTAATTTCCGCTGCTTTTATGTGCCGAAATACCTACACCATTGATTCCACCTGCATTTTGAACAGGAATCTCTCTCGTTTGGTGTTACATGAATTGAATGAAGTTCCTAAACATCCCATCGTTCATCATTTGGTCAGTGTTGTTGTTTACAAAAGGATTATTGCCTTCCTGGTGCACATTATCCTTGTTATTGATTGACGGTACCTCAACGGTCTCATGTGCTCCATTGCTTATCTCAAAAAATTTAGATGCCATTTTCAAACACTTCCATAAAACAAGGGTTAATTAACATGCCACATATTATCCCTATATTCCGACCGACCAATTAAATAACAAATAAGCTTATGTAGGACACACTGGTGAAGGATTTATTCGTCTCTCCCCTCCTAGTTTTAGCCTCAGATATCCACCAGGGATCATATCCCTAAGTTTTGATACCAACTGTGACGCCCCCAAAATAGGTCCATACAACCTATTCTGAGTCGCCAAATATATGGTACAGAATTCAAATACAAATTAATTTATACAATTATTAATTGTCATGCAGAATACGATAAAACATAAGTTGAGAGTTTTAACACGAATATTGTCTCGTAGACAATATCCAAACTCAAATGAAGTCCTCATTACAATTATTATCACACTATTTCATAGAATAGTGAGGACTACTATAGCCACCATCTTGGACCATCACTCCAATCCCCGACTAGTCCCAACTATATTCTCATTTCTTGAAGAGAACAATGAAAGAAAAGGGTGAGCTCCACTAGCCTAGTAAAGAATATTATAACTAAGATAATGTAGAATAAATTATCATTAGTCTTCAACTGTATAAAAACTGATAGAATACAATAGACAATATGTTTAACTGCAGTGGAACAAGCAATCCATTAGAAGAGTCAAGTAGAGTATGATGACTACAATCTTCTATGATTTAAAAGTTCATCGTCAATATTTTATCTCTGTAACACAACTCAATAAATAATCCACATCATAGAATTATCCATGCACTACGGGCCAAGGATATTCGTTAGTATCACCAGTGGTCATGATCATGCCAAACAACTGTCCATCAATGCACTACGGGTCAATGAGGACTTTCACCACATCATTTGTGTGTAACATTACAGGTCATGATTATACCAATACATAATTCTTGGTCATAATCATATCAATCAACAGTCCATCTATGCACTACGGGCCAAAGATGAATTTCAGCGCAATATAAGCATGAGGATGATGACAATGATATAAGAATCAATCAAGTGAGATCAATGATAAATATTAAAGATTTTTAATTCAATTTATCCAGAGTTTAAGAATGTCCAAATTGTCAACATGATAACTAATTTGTGGAGTAAAATTCAAGAATGATATTCATGTATCAAAAATAATTTGGACAGAAGAACCCAATTTTGTCGTGAATAGTACCCCGAGTGAATAGTACCTGAGTGAGTAGTACCCCGAGAATAGTACTTCGTGAATAGTACCCCATGAATAGTATTGTATGTATAAATAGTATCGTATGAATAGTACCGTATGTATGAATAGTACCCCATGAATAGTACCCTGGCATGAAAAGATTAAAATTTAACACGAATGTTCAGAAAAATATTTTAGTGAAACGAAACTAGATGAAGCGCAAATTTCAAGGATATTCTACTAATTTCAAGGAGTATAGAAATAATACTTATCAAAATAAGTGTAGATTTAGGAATATGAAACGAAATAATATTACTTACATACTACAGAGTATGGAAGAAAATATTATTTATTACGAATATTGAATGAAATAATATCCCTTAGCGAAGATATTCTTGAAGAAAACTTGCACTATTTTCTACACTTAAAGTATCCTTATGCTAAAAAAAATATACTCAATATTATAGAAGAAGAATTCTCTGATTCTGGTGTGATTTCATTTCTTAACTAAGCATCTTATTTATAGGAGAATGGCATGGTACTATTTAAGAAAAAATCACGGGTGAACAGTTAAGGAAAACTCACGGGCGCAATCGGTTGATAATTTTGATTTTCACTATTTATTACTATTCATTACTGTGCAATAAAATATTCTAATAAAACAAAAACTTTATATAAAATATAATATATTCTATTTATAATCTAATAAAATGAATAACTTTATATATAATATAAAAAGTATTTTGTTTTATATAAAATTTTTATGTTTTATATAAAAAGTTTTCTGTTTTATTACTATTATTATAATAATAAAACAAAAACTGAGATAATTTTCTACCGGCGATTTTGAAAAATGAGTAAGTGGGGGGTCCATGTAATAAGGCAAACTTACAACAAATACTTCATGAACAACCCCTCTATTTATCACAAATCACTTGTCTTTGATAAACATATTTTTTAATCTTTCAACATTTATTCATCATTAATATTATAACTCATAATATTAACAACCAGATCATTCTCAGGAAAGAGGGGGCTTTCCGATAAGGACTTCTCCTTATTGGCGCGCAATTAAATGACCTAACCCCTTTCCTCGACAGAACTTTCTAGACATTGTCAATAATGCAAATAATAATATATATGAATAATTGTGTCATCTCATTTGTTAATTTAATAATATAAAATATTGTGCAGATGATATTGTGATAATAATTGAATCAATAATATGAGATACTATGTAACAACTACTATGGCAATTATTGAATAAAACTGAGTGACTTCTTAAGTAAGCATCAATAATCAAAGATATTGTACAATCACAGGTATCGCTCTCTTTGTGCAACCGCAGCGTATTCATCGTACTTTTATCACCGGATATTTCAGCGATTAATCGTAAAAGTTTTACCGTTATTTTATAAAAAATATTATTTACGTCGCTTTCTATATTAAATGAGTAATTACGTTGTGAGGTCAAAGAATGATTTGTCTTGAGTCGCACGGATATTCCCGATAAAGCGAATATTCCAGATTCAAACGAATATTTTATGACAACTTGCTAACTTTGCAAAATTTGTAAATATTACCCACAACTATAACATTATATTAAATCCACACCTTATTATTCATAATAACATTTAGAGAAAATTAAATCTTTATTCATAAAAGTTGGGGTCTTACAATCTTCGTGTATTATCTTAACCCACTCTTTTATGAATTTCAATATCATTTTTAGATCATTTAAACCTCATTCAAGTTTATAAATAACATTTCCTTTTCTTTCCCATCTATCTGGTTGAGGGTTATAGCATAGGGTACGCTTACCTAAGGTTTATAACTCATAGCTCTGATACCACCTTATGACGATGTGATGCCCCCAAAATAGGTATACATCACTCATTTTGAGTCGCCAAATACATGGTACTGAATTCAAATACAACTTAATTATACAACTGTCGTGTAAAATACGACAAAACATAGCTAAGAGTTTTAACACGAATATTGTCTTCTAGACAATATCCAAACTCAAATGGAGTCCTCATTAAAATTATTATCACACTATTTTATAAAATAGTGAGGACTACTACAGCCACCATCTCGGACCGTCACTCCATTCCCCGACTAGTCCCGGCTACGTTCTCATTTCTTGAAGAGAACAATGAAAGCAAAAGGGTAAACTCAACTAGCCCAGTGAGAAATATTATGACTAAGATAATGCAGAATAAGTTATCTTTAGCCGTCAACAGTGTTAAACTGATAGAATATAATAAACAACAAGTTTAACTGCAGTGGAACAAACAATCCATTAGAAGAGTCAAGTAGAGCACGATATCTACTATCTTCTATGATTTAAAAAGTTTATCATCAATTTTATCGCTGAGACTCAGCTCGATAAATAATCTAAATCCCTGAATTATCCATGCACTACGGACCAAGGATATTCATTAGTATCACATCCATGAATTATCCATGCACTACGGGCCAAGGATATTCGTGTTATCGCCAATGGTCATGATCATGCCAACAATTATTCATTAATGCACTACGGGCCAATGAGGACTTTTACCACATCATTTGTAATATTACGGGTCATGATTATACCGAATAATCCCTGGTCATAATCAAACCAATCAACAGTCCATCTATGCACTACGGCCAAAGATGACTTTCATCACAATATAAGCATGAGGATGATAAAAATGATATAAGAATTCAATTAAATGAAAGCAAAGCATAAATTTTAAATATTTATAATTCAATTTATCCAGAATTCAATAATGTCTGAATTGTCAACATGATGCTGCTTTGTGGAGTAAAATTCAAGAATAATATTGTATCAAAAATAATTTGAACAGAAAAGAAATTAATTTTTATCATGAATAGTACCTCAGGTGAATAGTACCCCATGAATAGTACTTCGAGAATAGTACCCCATGAATAGTACCCCGACATGAAAAGATTAAAAATTATCAAGAATGTTCAAAATAATATTTTCATGAAAAGATACTAGATGAAGCGCAAATTTCAAGGATATTCTACTAATTTCACGGAGTATAGAAGCAATACTTTAACAAAATGAGTGTAGAAATTCGGAATCGAAACGAAATAATATTACTTACATACTACAGAGTATGGAAGAAAATATTATTTCATACGAATATTGAACAAAAATAATATCTCTTACCTTAAAAAGAAGAGTATTTTTACTGGTATAGCGGGGATATTCTAGAAGAAAACTTGCACTATTTTCTACACTCAAAGCTTCCTTAAACTCTAAATAAATACGCTCAATATTATAGAAGAAGAATTCTCTGATCCTGGTGTGATTTTTAATTCTAAACTAAGCATCCTATTTATAGGAGAATGTAAAGGATACTATTTGAATAAAATCACGGACGCACAGGAAAAAGAATCATGGGCAAAATTGAATTTGTCTGATTTTTTTTCCTGATTTTACTATGCAAACACTATGCAAACACTATACAAACACTATGCATAATAAAATATAATATATTTTATTTTCATAAAAAACAAGACTTATTATATATATATATATATATATATATATATATAATAATCAATTCCTCCTCAAACCAAGTTTACTCCCCCAATTCAAATTAATATATATATAACAAACCGAGATAACATTCTCCCGACTATTTTTGAAAAATGGGTAAACGGGGGGTCCAATTAATACATCAAACTTACAACAAATATTTCATAAAAATCCTCTCTATTTATCTCAACTCACTTGGCTTCTCAAAACACATTTTTAAATCTTGGTTCGGTTCCTTCGGATATCTTATTTTTCACCTTTTTACATTCTTTGTCCTAAAGTTGAGCCTCCTTAACTTTATCTAGTAGGGTTGAACCAGATTGCATCTCGAATAGCTTCCCATCTATTTCCATAGGATACTTCACTTCCAATTCCAGTTTCTCCATTTCTGAAATTAGTTCCTCCTGAGCGGTCAACATCATTAATTTCTCCAGACCCTTTCTACTTAAGGCGTCGGCAACTACATTTGCCTTACCCGAATGGTATAAAATCTCATAATCATAGTTCTTAATTAATTCCAACCACCTTCTTTGACGCATATTCAAGTCCTTCTGTGTAAAAATATATTTCAGACTCTTGTGGTCTGTATATATTTCACACTTCTCCCCGTAGAGATAGTGCCTCCAAATTTTCAAAGCAAAAACTACTGCAGCTAACTCCAAGTCGTGGGTCGGATACCCCTTCTCATAATCCTTCAATTGTCGAGACGTATACACAATAACTCTGCCATTTTGCATAAGCACACAACCAAGTCCTTTATGTGATGCATTACTAAAAACGACAAAATTTCCTGTAGCATCCAGAAGAGATAACACAGGTGTCGTACTCAACCTCTTCTTCAATTCTTGAAAGCTTTCCTCACACTTCTCCGTCCAAACAAATTTCACAACTTTTCGAGTTAAATTCGTTAGCGGAGTTGCGATCTTAGAAAAGTCTTGAATGAATCTTCTGTAATATCCTGTTAATCCAAGAAAACTTCGTACTTCCGACGGCGTACTCGGCTGATCTCAGTTAATCACGGCTTCGACTTTGGATGGATCTACCAAAATTTCATTTTTATCGATCACGTGCCCAAGAAATTGTACTTGCTCGATCCAAAATTCGCATTTCGAAAACTTGGCATACAACTTCTCCCTTCTCAACACTTCTAATGTTAATCTCAAATGCTCTTCATGTTCTTCCTTGGTTTTCGAATATACCAAAATATCATCTATAAATACAACTACGAACTTGTCCAAAAATGGCTTGAACACACCATTCATTAGTCCCATAAATGTTGCAGGAGCATTCGTTAGACCAAACAACATTACTAAAAATTCATAGTGACCATATCGTATTCTGAACGCTATCTTCGGTACATCCTTTGGTCTCACCTTCAGTTGATGATAACCACTCCTCAAAACTATCTTGAAAAAGTATTTTACTCCCTTCAATTGATCAAACAAATCATCGATCCTCGGTAATGGATATCTATTCTTAATCGTGACCTTATTCAGTTCTCTGTATTCAATGCAGAGCCGCATCGTTCCGTCCTTCTTTTTCACAAATAACACCGGTGCTCCCCACGGCGATACGCTCGATTGAATGTACTTCTTGTCCAGTAATTCTTGTAGTTGTACCATTAATTCTTTCATCTCTACTGGTGCCATTCGGTATGGTGCCTTCGATATCGGAGCAGTTCCTGGCGCCAAATCGATCACGAAATCAACTTTTCTATCTGGCAGAAGTCCTGGCAAATCGTCTGGAAATACATCGGCGAAGTCCCTCACTACTGGTATCTCTTCTACATTCGGATTCTCTTTACGACTGTCGACTATGTAAGCTAAATATCCTACACAGCCTTATCTTAACAACTTCACGCTGCATCATCATCGCAGACAACTCGCTTGTCTAGGCGACTTTGCTACCATAAAACACAACCTTTGACGGAGTCATAAGGTTAATACGCTTCTTCTGACAATCAATTACAGCCCCGTAATTGAATAACCAGTCCATTCCCAAGATAACGTCAAATTCTCCAAGTCAAATAGGGATAAAATCTACGTTCATGATATTACCCTTAATATCCACTTTACAGTTCTTATGTACGTACTTAACAGAGATGATTTCTCTATTCGCAATCTCTATATTCATGGGGTATTCTAACTTATCCTTAGTCAATTCTAATAAGTTCTTAGAAAAGTTATCGGATATAAATGAACAAGTAGCACCCAAATCAAATAATACATAAGCATTAACTTTATTGATCAGAATGATACCTGACACCACATCGCTAGACCGAAGCAACATCCTCGTGATCGTATGTTGAAAGTCCACGGCGGTCGATCGATTAGTTGCGGTTGGTCCTGTGATAGTCAAGGCGCCTCCACCGCTGTTTCCCCGGTTTCCTCCTGATCCTTCCCCTCCAGATCCCTTCTTAGGATAGTCTCTTGCCAGATGATCCTTTGAACCAGAAGTGAAGCAGGCACCATTCTTTGGGTTAGGACAGTTAGGTGCTATGTGGCCTTCCTGACCACAATTATAGCACACTCATTTTCCTTTCATGCAAACTCCCAGATGAGCTTTCCCGCATGTCGGGCATGCTTCGATCCTCTTCTTCTGACCTCCTTGCTGATTTCCAGTTGATGTGTTGTCAGACCACCTTCTCTTCTGATTATTATTACCTCCTCCCGTATTACTTCCACTAGCTTTGTTATTTCCTTCACTTTCATTCTTCTTCCTCTTCTGATCCTGATTATATTTGGTTACCGCATCGCTTCCACCATCAGCGAGTATGGCTTTCTCTAGTACTCCTATGAATGTCTTCAACTGAAACAACGACACTTTGCTATACAACCATGACTTTAGTCCTTGTTCAAACCTTCTTGCTTTTCGCTCATCCGTGTGCACTTGGTATGTGGCAAACCTCGCCAACTCGTTGAATCTAGCCGTATAATCAGGTATGGACATATTCCCCTGCTTCAACTCCAGAAACTGAACCTCCATTTGGTTCTGTGAGCTGGTCGGGAAATACATCTCAAAGAACATCTCCTTAAACATTTCCCAGGTAATCACACCTTCACCTCCCCGGACCTTATTTCTTGCCACTGATAACTGGCTTCGGATTTTAGCATGAACGTTGCAAAAGCGGTCTTCTGATCCTCTCGGACTCTTGCAACATCAAAAACCTATTCCATCTCCATAACCCACGTCTGAGCTTCGATCGGGTTCATGTAGCCTTTAAACTCTGGCAGTCCTACCGCTTTGAAGTCTTTAAACATTGTATTCGGTGGAGCTTGAAGGTTGATTATTTATCGCATCAGCTAGTAAGTTCATTAATTGTTGAACAGGGTTAGCATTGGCGTTATTGTTATTCGTTGACTCTTCCTGAGCTGGTTGACGGTGTTGTCTTCTTCTTGACGACATATTTCTGTTAAAATATATGCTTATTAGAACTTTATTTATTTCTCTAAATAGTTAAGGCATTACTCAACGATTTAACATAATCACTTAACACATTATCTCAAATAACTTGATATATTTAATCAAATCAAAAGTTTTAACATCAAACGATAGCATCACTGCTATTTACATTAACTATCCCGAGATAAAGAATCCACAAGATTTAAAATATTAAAATATTCCTTTGTTCATAACTACATCGGAATTTACATCTACCAGATAAGCTTTTTCACGTAATTAAACAAATTTTATCACTGTCTACTAAGGCGCTGAATAGCCTTGCTACGTTCCTCTTCCATGATGCGAGACATCGTCCTATGATCCAGCATGTATGATGGTAGTCCCTCGAACTGGATTGGGTACCTCAAAACTCGATTTTGAGCCTCATCCATTGCATTATTGAGTGTAGAGTACGTCTCCCCAAGCTTAGCCTTCTTTGTACGACCATCCTCTTCTGCAAGATCAGCACGACGTGATTCTCTTACCCAGCCCTCCTTTGCTATGATCAGCCTTTCTGAGCTTTCCTTCAGTTCCTTCTTCAACTTCTCTATCTCCTCAGTCTTCTCCTCGGTCTGACCCTGTTCGTGGACCAAATCCTATTCTACATTTCCCAGACGTGTGTGAAGAGTCACAACCTCCATATCCTTCTTTTCGATGGTAATCTGCTGAATAATCGTTCGCTCAGTCAGATCCTGGACAGTGTCACGTAACTCTACGTTATGATCATATAACTCATTGTACATCTCAGCATTGATGGAGTTCGGTGGGAACTCCTCTTCTTCCTCTTCCTCTTCCTCCTCAGGATCCTCCTTTGGATCAGTCTCAGGCTCATGCTCCTGACCAACAACAGTGATCAATGGAGATGGCTCTCTCTGTATCAACTTGTCCCTGATAACATGAATGTCTCGGGGCTCCTCCTCAGTAGGTACTCGGGGTTCCTCCTCCCCAGCTCGACTAGCTCCTCCAACATCCGACATCCTGACAACATAGTTTCAAGTTTTAGTTACTAAGTTGCACTAATGAACACATAATTTGACACATAAGCACATAAAGTCTTTTATTATCTTCAATGAATTTTAAAAAAAAATCATTTCTTAGAACTCGATAAGTGTTTTCCATTACTATGTTCTTTCTATAAGGCTACTACCTAAGGTTGTTCCCCCACCTAAGGTTCATAACCTACAGCTTTGATACCAACCTGTGACACCCCCAAATCCGGGTACTTTAATTTCCACATGATTTGGTGTTCACTATTCAAACATCATATATCTATCTACCCATAATAAATGAAAGCATAAATAGATAGAAATAAATCCTCTCCTTAAGGAGTTACATCATTAACAAAATTACAACATTCCCAGGTCATACTAACCTTAAATCTTAACTGCGAAAACATAAACAATTTATAGTCTTACATAACATCAACATAAGTCTTAACACATAAATTTAACATCACATAAAACAACAAGTCTTCATCACTTGTTAATCTTTCCCTTGCCTTTAATAGAAGAAGGCTCATCGGATCTTTCATTCTTAACTGCAATGTTATTATTACGCAAGAGTGAGCATGATTGCCCACAAGTATAAAAATGAAATAACAATATATAATAGCATGCGAGTGAATCAAAGACTTCTGAAATAAAAGCTCAACTTTTGAATCAAGAATGAATAACAAGAATTCAAAAGATTTTTGAGGGTCATAAGACCTTGAACTATGTCCTAGGTTATCAAGGGTTATACTTGAAACCTTTAATGATCGTAAGACTATGGACTCTTCTACTCGTAGTTAGGGGATCGACCCTTAGTACCATCGCATGCACAATATCTTAACGCTAACGCATAAGAAATCCCTATACAGAGTTGTTCATCTCAGTTTGACATCAGAGTTCGTACCAAAGGAAGTTTGGTTTGGATAATTCAATAAAGGTTCTGAAATTTAGAACGTTCATCAACTATGGACTAGTCGAATTAAATAAGGGTTCGCTAGTCTAATAAGGTTCAACAATAAATGATAATTAAATTGAATAACAATCTTAAGAGGTATACAATAGAACAAGTATTGTATAACAGAATCATACTTTGAAATGATAGATAATCTTTAATATAACAAACTGAACTTGATTTATAAACTTGAATAATGATAACAAGTAGGGTTAGGAAACTTGCCTCGTACGTAGATTACACATTAATTATACACGTTATTCGATATAATCCTACATACCATTTTCATTCACAACTCTAGTTAATTATAATGTAACTAGTCATCATAAGTTTCATTCTTTTTGTCTAATTCGAATTATGACTATACTTAGTCAAATTACCACACTTATTGTCACATAATATAAATTTCACGAACAATAAGTTAACTATGTGTTTAATAATTCAATTCACACATAAATGCGTTAGTGACATGTTAAGCATCTATTTTAACATCTCATTATACTTCTAACATATTTTTATGTTCATTAGAATAGGTTAACATCACATTCATGGACTTGAACACTTTAAAATTTTCGTTTCTGAACATTCTGGAGAGTGGTATTTGCTATTTTCAATTATACTTATTCTCGGTCTTGTGATGACGGTATAGCTATGACTGAGTCTTCAGCCATACATGGCCTGGGTATTAAAGGCATCGGGCTGGAAGCCATGGTATGACGAACGATAACGATTCTGCAATTCGCGAAAAATTGCAGAACATGGCCAAAGCTTCCAATCAATTTATTTTTACACGAATTTTGACATACCCAAACACTATAATACACATCTAATCATTATTCAACCCTTCTAGCATGATTTTAATAAGTTAAAACACATAATTAACAAAATCAACACATGTAATTTTACTGTTCTTGAAGGTTTTGAAAACAAAACATGCAAATCAGTACTACGAGTTTGTTATAACACCGAATTCGTTCATTTGAAGTTTGGACTCTTCGTTTGAATATACATAATCCATTACAAGCATAAATTTATGATATAACCTATGATAGATGTATCAAATTTAGTACGTAAGGCCATATGGCCTTATTTTATACTCTGTATATAAGACCCCGAATTTTATGAAATAAAATTATTCAATTTTTTCTTATAATTATTATTCAGTAAATGGTTAAATTGATAAAAGTTTAAAGTTATGGGTGAATTATGCAAATTTTACAAAATACGCAAGTGGCTATAAAATATTCATTGTTGTCGGGGAATATTCGTTTGGTCGTGGAATATTCTTGATGTCGGGGAATATTCGTGTATGGCCTATGATCTTTTATCGGCCCATAATGTAAAAGCGATTGGATGAAGAAAATGACAAATATAAGTTGTTTATATAAATGGCCAGTAGTAGTTATTCACAATTATCTTGTTAAAATACTCGGTGGTTAAAACACGATAGCTGCACGGTATTGCACCAATTATTGATTCTTACGTAAGAAGACACTACTCAATAATTGTTACAGTAATTACTGTTCAATATTTTATTTTATTGATTCAATAATTGATGCATTGATATTTTATATTACTGTTGTTTCAATAAATTGTCATTACACAGTATTTTTCATTATCAGAGCAATAATTCATATTATCTGAATAATATTATTGGATAACATTATTGACAATGTCTAGAAAGTTCTGTCTAAGGAGAGGTTTGGTCACCTAATTGCGCGCCAGTAAGGAGAAATTTTTATTGGAAAGCCCCCTCTTTCTTGGGAACTGCCTGGTTGTCAATATTGTGATTATATAATATTATTTGTGAATAATTAATTATTGATTTTTATGATGAGGAAAATATTCATTTTATGTGGATATAGATGGAAAAAAATTTTAATGTGAAAATTATTGAAAATTAATATTTTATCTTTTTCTGATAAAATAATTCATTTAAATATATTATTATATTTTTTAATAATATAATAATGGTGATATTTTTATAGTGAATGTGGGATATATGAGTATATGAGGAGGAGGAGGAGTATTTTTGTTACCAAAAATGTTTAAAACATGTTAAACATGTCGGTGGACCCCATTTCTTGACTGAAATTTGATTATAGCCTGTAAAATCGTTCGTTTATGGATTTCGGTCAATTTTTGTTTGAAATTTGGAAAAACTTTCTTCTGCAAAGTTGTAGATAATTGAATTTCCTATAAACACTCTCAAGATTCAAATTTTCTAGCAAAAGGGCTATTTATTATGAATTATTGAAGTTCCGAAGCTCCGAAATAATTGATTTTTGGAAGTTTAAAATAATTTAAATAACAAAAATGTTTTTAACATTTTGTTTCCCTCATTTAACATGTGTTAGGGGCTGAGTTCTGATGTTGAGAGCATACGTATGAAGTCTTGGAAAAAATATAATATTATTATTTTAATAAATTTTACGCTTTGGTGTTCTAAGCAATTTCTATAAATAGGGTGCTTAGGTTATAATTGAAAATCACACCGTAGCTCAAGTTTTCTCTCTATATTATCGAGCGTATTCTTGTGAGTATTTTGAGTATACTTTGAGTATTTCTATACGGTGAAAGTTCGTTCAACGTTATTCCAGTCAGAAGTACTGCTCTTTTGAGGTTAGGGATAATAAGGGATTTTAAGGGTTATTATTTCGAAATTCTTCTGTACCTTCAAAAATTCTGGAAAAATTTGAAATGATAATTTGATGAGTTTTGTTGATTGTGTCCAAAAATGGCGATTTTTGGATGTATAGATTAAGAGTTATGAATTTTATGAGGAAAGACTATTTTAAAAGAAAACCCTTATAACTCCTTGTGATTAACTCCTAAATTGATGAAAATTTTATTGTGAGTACATCTATATAATATCAGTATACCGTGTAAATTTCAGAATTTTTAGATAAAAGTACAATTTATGATAAATGTCTGAATATTCGGTGGTTTTGGCCATGTGAAAAATAGTAAATGAATTTTAAAAATTTTGAGAAAAATATATATTCAATATGGGACTATATTCTTCTAAATCCTAGAAAAGAAATATTTTTAAAACTGATTTGGTATTTTTTCATGAAAATGTTCTAGTTATGAGTAAATGAATTAAATATGTTATGTGAATTAAGAAAATTGGAAAATATGATTTTATGGCTTGAGAATTATATATGAGATATATGCAGATTTTTGATGAGGGTTTTGGCTATTGGTGATGAGATCTTATGAGGTTGGCATTTTAAGATGATTAAATGCATTTATTAGTAAAGTGTAAACAATTAAAATAAATTGTTTATAAGTTTAAGAAATGATTAAAATATTGTGGTAGTATTAATAATATTAGATTATGAGATTATTAAGTGATTTATAACATTTTGATTAAGTTGTTATGAAATCATTGATTTATGAATCTTACTCTTGAGATTAAATCTATATGTTGATTATATTGTTTTTATATAACATTCTTATAACCCTAATGATGATATTTCTCTTTGACTTGAGTGTAAAGATGGATAGATTATTGGTATGATCGTGACTATAGGTTCTCTTTGGCCCGATGGTGCAAAGTTGAATTGTTGTTGGTATGATCATGACCATTGAATTTATAATTGAATATCTTTAGCTTAAGTGCAAAGGTGAATTGATCAACATATATGGTTATAATTATGGTTTATATAAATTACGAAATAATTATGTATTTCTTTGAGATATGAATATCTTTGGTAAAAGTAGTGCAAAGATGACTTGTTGATGAATATCTTTGCTTTTGTAGTGCAAAGATGAATTGTTGATGAATATCTTTGGGTCGTAGTGCAAAGATGACTGTAGTTGAATATCTTTGGCACGTAGTGCAAAAGATGAAGCTGTTGATGAATATCTTTGGCCTATAGTGCAAAGATGAACTGTTGATGAATATCTTTGGCCCGTAGTGCGAAGATGAATTTGTTAGTATGATTATGAACAGGAACTGTGATTTGGTATAACCATGATCTTTGATATTTGGGTAAAGACAAGTGATGAAAATTATCTTCGTCACGAATGAGAAAAGGAATTTAGAACAACAATTACGATTATGAGTTATACATGTGATTGTGGATGAAATTGTTGATTGATGTTACTGAGGATAAAACATTGTTGGTGGACTTTTAACATGGAGAAGATAATAGACTTTATAGTCTATTTGACTCTTCTAATGGATTGCTTGTTCCGCTGCAACTATGGTTGAAATTTTTTATCATCTACCATATGTTCTAAATCTCTGATTTATTATTGATGAAGGCTATTGATAATTTAATTATCTTTAGTCATGATATTTTTACTGAGCTAGTTGTGTTCACCCTTTTGCTTCACAATTCCTTTCAGGTAATAAAAGTGTAGCTGGGACAAGCGGGGAATAACAGGGGAATAAAACGGTGGTCTATAGATGTTGAGGGTGAGGTGAATTCAACTTTGGAAGGGTGTTTTGTCACTATTATACAAGATGTTTAATGACATACAACCTCGAGTCATCATAAGACGGGATTGTGCTCATCCACTTGCTGAGTATATCTACCAGCACTACCTATATAATCTTGGTGTTTGTTTGGAGTATAATACCCAATTAGAGACAGTGGAGATAATGATATGTCAAGAGAAGACTCACCATTGGGAAGAATATGATAGTAATCTTCTCGTTTTTCCTTGGGGTCTATTAGGTCAACCAAGGATAATTCTGTGGCCATATGATATCTATCATAACCTATACGTATGGTCTCCCATGTACGAAGGTTTCCTTGAGCACTTCCCAAAGATTCTAATTTTTAAAACAGTTTTCGACTATACCTTTATGTAAGGTGTCATTATGAGCTGCTGTCCACGGTTGGGACATGAGTCACAGTTGATATATATTTGTATCCAAACTCACAACATATGTGTTGTTGTATTTTGCAAGACAATTGTTGTAATAAAGTTGTAGTTGTTTTCTGTACCATGTATTTGGCGACTCAAAATGGGTTGGATGGAATGGACCTATTTTGGGGGCGTTACACTATAATTTTGTAGCAACAATATACGACATGTTTTATTCAACTGATGATATGATTTATACAATATATATAATCAAATACGATATGATGACATCTGATTACATGTATCAACACATAATCCATACCCTTTATAATTACAGAGACTTTAACAAAACGTGAAGCCATTTTCTTATAAAACTTAAACAATCGTAAAAAATAGAAATTGGGTTAAAGGAATTACCCAGAGTATAAAGTGTAGACTAAGAGAGCCTTGATGATCATTTCTCAGTTATTCGATCAATCACACACACTCACTCATAATTTCTCTCAACTTCACAATTTCTCTTTGTGAATTTTCCTTTTCTAGACTTAGCAAAGAATGAAAATAAAAGACGTTGTATTTTATAAAAATAACTGACTGTAATGTGGTGGTCAGTTACCCAGTAATGGTTAACTGCACTCAACCTCCACTAAGGCCTCGTTTGGCAAGCCTAAAATGGCTCAAAACCATTTAATTTCATAAATTCTATATACCATAGTTTAATAATGTCACACTTATTTATACAATAACTCAAATATATTATTTAATTTAATTTGAATAAATATAATAATTTCTCATTAATTCACATAGTCATACAATTAATTTTCTCATTAAATATAAAATAATATTAGGCTTATTAAATAATTCTTTTAATTCAATAAACTCACATAATTATATACTTTGAAAAATAAATATTCTCCACATTAATTTAATAAATATAACACATATAATTAAATTAATTTGTCACAATTGCATAAATTAATTATTTAATCTAATAATTAAATCATCGAAAAATATTTATTTAATCTAATAAATATTAAAATTGAATTACAAAAATCACGTTTGTCACAATAAAAATTCCCTCTATTTATCTCAACTCACTTGGCTTCTTAAAACACATTTTTAACAATATTTATCATTAATATTATAACTCACAATATTAACAACCAGATCATTCCCAGGAAAGAGGGGGCTTTCCGATAAGATTTTTTCTCTATTGGCGCGCAATTAGGTGACCAACCCCCTTTCCTCGACAGAACTTTCTAAACATCGTCAATAATACAAATAATAATATGAATAACTTTATCGTCTCAATTATTAATTTAATAATATAAAATATTGTGACAATAATTGAATCAATAATGTGAGATACTATGTAGCAATAATTGAGTATAACTGAGTGACTTCTCACGTAAGCATCAATAATTAATATTGTGTGCTACTATGCAACCACGCGTATTATTGTACTTTTATCACAGGGTATTTCAATAGTTAACGGTAAAACTTTCGCCATTATTTTTATAAAAAGATATTTCTGTCTTTTTCTAACTTCAACAGTAATTCCGTTGTGGGGTCCACCAATGATTGTTTCATCGTACGAATATTTCCTGATAAATCGAATATTCCCCGACCAATTGAATATTTTATGACAACTTGCTTACTTTGTAAAATTTATAAATATTACTCACAACTATAATATTATATCAAATCCACACCATAATATTCAAAAATGTATTTCGAGAAATTAAATCTCTATTAATAAAAGTTGGGGTCTTACAGACGACCCTAAAATCGGAACCAACTTAACCAAATATTAAGATTAAAATTAGTCTCGACCTTGTGCGTTCAATAATATTTCGATTCAACTTTAAATCATACAAGGATGATTTAACAACTTAAATTACGGATAATAAAAAATTTTCTTTCTTCTTTCCTACGTTCCTTAAATCACAACCTTTATGATCCCCTGTATTAGCGTAGTAAGTGAACTATGAAAGTTCAAGTACCAATGCTTATCATCTTTATATATTAATGTCCTACCTATATAATTTACATTCAACAACCACTACAATACATTCTTATTCGAAACAAATACTCTTTATTAAACATTTCAGAAGTTTACATATTTATATCTTGTACATCATCATCATAGCACCATCTAAGTTTTAACTAAAGGAAGCAGTTTTTCCTTGCATGTCTTCTTATCCAAATCATCCAGATAACAAGTATTATCGCATTGTACCATTAACCTATAAAAAGCTTATTTTTGCAAGATTGAGCTCGATAGCTCAGGAAATCTAATAGTTTTCATGCTTCACATAGCACGTAATATCATGCTCAGTTCATAATCATACTAAACATACATTATAACCTCGAAGGATAAGATTTAGCATATCACATATCAGTCAAGACTGAGTACCAAAACTCAATATGTTTAAGTCATAACTTGACTTTCATAGTTTAATGGCATAGTAGATAAATCATGTAATCATGTCAGGTTCATATAAATAATAAAAACTAGAAGATTTGCCTTGTGTGCTGCTAATACGTTATATATATATATATGTGTGTGTGTGTGTGTGTGTGTGTGTGTGCGCGCGCGCTTCATGTATCCTACATAATCCAAGTTCATATACATGCCACATCAGTTATATATATTCTTTGTAACATAGTTTACAATTAGCTAATGCACTAGTTTAACTAGTCTTGCTTCTATCTTGCTTATTAGTTTTATTTATAACTTTCTTGTTCAACCTTTGTCCGATTTATTCATTCCATGTTTGGATATGCTACCCACCTTGTATTTCATTTCATGTATTACAACTTTAAGAACTTATATTATAACACCCCCTTCCCGAAAAGGAAAGGAAGGTCACGTGCAAAGCACAACAAACCTCAAAAATAAGTAAACAGAGCACTAATAACTTCAAAATATTAATAGTGGTGATCCATTAATAAAGTACTACATATAATTCTCCAACCAGAGTCAAAATAATCAAAACCAAAAACTTAATCAACCTAGATGGTCAAAGCCAACACTCTCGTCACACTAGCCCTGAAACACCCCTGCAAACATGTCGGAAGAAAAACACAGCATGAGCCAATTGCCCAGTACGGATATAGATATATAAAAGATATACAACTGATATACGAAAACAACTGATACAAAATACTGAACAAAGCCTCAAGTGTAAATACTGACGAAAATATAATCTCCAAAGATCTGAATGAAATATATCTGAATCAACAGAATTGATGAAACCAATAGAAGAATAAAGAAATAACGAACTAAAGTAACTAACTCAATGAATTGAACTGAACAGAAACAAACAAAACTAATACAATGAAATAATAGGCTGAATCAAATGGTTGAGTTTTATTTCACACCACAAGAGTGAGCTTCGAAATATACATTGTCATACGGGCAAGTCAAAACAATGCCACACAGGCAAGTCAAAATAATGCCACACAGGCAAGTCAAATGATGCCACACAGGCGAGTCAAATGATGCCACACAGGCAAGTCACACATTGGACCGCGAATCCAAATGTATGTTAATCGGATAGGTGTGTTTGGCATAACATCACAAATCTGCAGAACAGAAAACTAGGGTTAACCCATACGCCTCCCACAAAAAAACACCAAATGGCCCACTTCCTCCGGAGCCCAAAACGGAGACGACGTGGACTAATCACACCGCCACGAAAACTGTCATGCCTCTCGTACCAAGACGACATGCCTGTGGTACCCCCACAGGTGGTTATAGCTCAAGTATACCCTACGGTATATTCTAACAAAAATACTATGTCACAACACATGCGACATAATACCAACAAAAGGGTTCTATATGTATATGTTGAACCAAATCAAATTATAGTCACAAGGTCTCAAAAAGAATGTAGCAACATGTACCGCTCTACAATTATCAAGAATAAATATTAAACATGATATCCTAATTCAAAAAGTACAAATACGAGTCATGTGTATCAACTCCAAAATGAAACTAATATATTTATTTCACATGAAACAATTATGTGAAATCATAACATAATTCGAAATAAGAAAACAAACGAACAAATCAAATTAAACAAGAGTATCGCTGAAAGAGTACGGAATTCGTACCTGAGTTAAGCAACGTCATACCCAAAATTATAATCCGAATATAACTCGTTAAATTTCTTCCGTCCGAACTAATTAAATAAAATAATAAATAAGTATAATTAGTGAATTATTATTATTATTATTACTCAAAATATATTCCAAATACAACTTGTTAGATTCTCTCCGTCCGGTCTAATAAAATAATAATAATACAATTATAAGTTACTTAATAATTATAATATATATTAGTATGAAATTAATTCCTCCAATTACATCAATTATATAAAAACCCAAATTAAATTATACTATATCTTTTAATCGATTTTTTTTTCTTTTATATATATTTTAACAAATCAGAACCTTAATATATGCTAATATATATGTATATACATATGGATAATATAAATCATTATTACACTACAAAAGTACAGTAGCTTTTATTTTCTTATATCAATGAATTTTATTTTATTTTTAATTAACTCATGGCCATCATAATAGCTTCTAAAATACTACAACTGTAGTACTATATATATATCATATGTCAGTGCTCCTTGCTTGACAACTTCAGACCTTGATTTTAAATCCTTTTTTTTTCTCCAGTAGGTTCAATAACTTTAAAAAAAAAATCATCAAAAGTATAGCATGACTACACGGCTCAGTCTCAAGTGCAATCATATATTATATATTAACAATTGATAATTGATAATTCTCCAGTTCCTATACATACACACATATCTATCTGGCAGCCTTTTGGGAAAGGGGGGTGTTACAAATCAAATCCTTGCTATCTTTCTTATCAAAATTTCTAGCATTAAGTACACACAAAAAGGAAAAATTCACAATATTGACAAACCTGTTATATTTTTCTCCTCTTATGTTCCTTTACAGCTGCTACTCCTCTTCTGTTCTTTTACGTATCACAACAAATGCCCAGTAGAATTAGGTTTACTTATCTATTTATTTATTAAAGTATCTTATTAGTTTTCTTAATTATAATAAGATTTAATATTACCCAAATATGAAAACCCAATTAGTTTTAAGGCCCAATTTAATGAAATTCCTTATTTATTATAGCCCAAATAAATTAAATACAATTTGACCCAAATAAAAACATAATCTAATTAATATGTTATAAAACAAAAAAATAAAATTTTATTATTTAATTTTTTTTTTTCGGGTATTACATCACCTACCCCTTAAAAAGAATTCCGTCCCCGGAATCAAAAGAATAAACGTACCTAATTATCAAAAGATGTGAATACTCCGCTCGAATAGACTCCTCTATCTCCCAAGTAGCTTCCCGCTCCGAATGATTTTACCACAAGACTTTAACAAAAGGAATTATTTTCCTCAATTTTAATTTAATCAGTTATTTAACTATCTACTAAAAGAATTTAATTTTTCCAAACAAAACAAGGAAGAAAAGAGGGAAACAAAAATTATTTACCTTTTCCAATTTAAATACAATTGTATAAGATAAAATCAATTAATATTTAATTATTAAAAAAATGAGTTATTACATTTTTCACCCCTTCAAAATAATTCCGTCCTCGGAATTCAAATAAGCTACAAAATAAATAAATAAATTTAGTTACGACGTAGCGTCACCATTTGTAACGATCAACGCGGATAAGTTATCGAACCACGTAATTATCAATGTATTTATAACAGATTCGTCAGCTACCGTGCCAAGCCTTGGTAAGGTTCTTCGCGTTGCATCAAATTAGATCACATGATCCACCGTTGGTGCGAGCCGTCGCTAATATCTTTGAGTTTAATCCTTGTAAACGTAGTCTTCGGAACATAATTCAAAATCACAAAAACTTCTCTTCATCCAAATACGATTCAAATACCCAAAATATTTAAAATTATTTTTAATTCGTAAAACGTTTATGTTCCACACATGACAAAGATTTAACAAATTATTTTTATTTAATTTTACATAAATTCATGCAAACTTCAATGACATCGGATAAACAAAACAATTATGCAAACTATATTACGAACTCTCCCCAAGTCCTCAAGAGCTTCAAAATATCTCATCCTCAATTTGAACTAGTCCTTAAATATTATTACACCGAAGAATATACTACTACTGTCTCTTTATCACCATATCAAACTCTAAGTCAAATATTCTACTATCTGCATAAGCAAACTATAAATATTCAAGATCTCTCAAAATCAATTGAATTTTATCACTTACTATCTAATTATATAATAAATCATTCATCCCTTATTGCAAACCTTAATCTAATAAATTTCAATGTCTCCCCATATTATCACAAATAAACTTCATAGAACATAACTCCAATATCCTACTAGAAATAGTTACAAAATTGATCATTAACTCCAAATAATTCACCTAATTACCTCGAATATCAACAACTAAAAAAAAATTACAATCATTTCATAACTGTACAAAATATCTAACCACAATCACATATTTATTCTCCTTAATGATATCCAATCACAATCCTTAACTAATATTATTGCTCCAATGCATAACAATAATAATCTTAACAAATTATCTCAACTTCTCAAATCAACTACAACTCGAATAGAGGATGACACTTAGTCAAAATTAAGACACACCAAACAGAGAACAACATCAAATCAAACTCCTACGACTACCCAGTGATATACCCACAACTCACAGGTAAAACCTAAATAGGTTTTCTACAAGAAAGAACCTAAGCTCTGATACCATCTCTATAACACCCCCTTCCCGAAAAGGAAAGGGAGGTCACGTGCAAAGCACAACAAACCTCAAAATAAGTAAACAAAGCACTAATAACTTCAAAATATTAATAGTGGTGATCCATTAATAAAGTACTAAATATAATTCTCCAACCAGAGTCAAAATAATCAAAACCAAAAACTTAATCAACTTAGATGGTCAAAGCCAACACTCTCGTCACACTAGCCCTGAATCACCCCTGCAAACCTGCCGGAAGAAAAACACAGCATGAGCCAATTGCCCAGTATGGATATAGATATATAAAAGATATACAACTGATATACGAAAACAACTGATACAAAATACTGAACAAAGCCTCAAGTGTAAATACTGACGAAAATATAATCTCCAAAGATCTGAATGAAATATATCTGAATCAACAGAATTGATGAAACCAATATAAGAATAAAGAAATAACGAACTGAAGTAACTAACTCAATGAATTGAACTGAACAGAAACAAACAAAACTAATACAATGAAATAATAGGCTGAATCAAATGGTTGAGTTTTATTTCATACCGAGTGAGCTCAGAAATATATATTGCCATACGGGCAAGTCAAAACAATGCCACACAGGCAAGTCAAAATAATGCCACACAGGCAAGTCAAATGATGCCACACAGGCGAGTCAAATGATGCCACACAGGCAAGTCACACATTGGACCGCGAATCCAAATGTATGCAAATCGGATAGGTGTGTTTGGCATAACATCACAAATTCGCAGAACAGAAAACTAGGGTTAACCCATACGCCTCCCACAAAAAAACACCAAATGGCCCACTTCCTCCGGAGCCCAAAATGGAGTTGCCGTGGACTAATCACACCGCCACGGAAAGTGTCATGCCTCTCGTGCCAAGACGACATACCTGTGGTGCCCCACAGGTGGTTATAGCTCAAGTATACCCTACGGTATATTCTAACAAAAATACTATGTCACAACACATGCGACATAATACCAACAAAAGGGTTCTATATGTATATGTTGAACCAAATCAAATTATAGTAACAAGGCCTCAAAAAGAATGTAGCAACATGTACCGCTCTACAATTATCAAGAATAAATATCAAACATGATATCCTAATTCAAAGAGTAGAAATACGAGTCATGTGTATCAACTCCAAAATGAAACTAATATATTTATTTCACATGAAACAATTATGTGAAATCATAACATAATTCGAAATAAGAAAACAAACGAACAAATCAAATTTAACAAGAGTATCGTTGAAAGAGTACGGAATCCGTACCTGAGTTAAGCAACGTCATACCCAAAATTATAATCCGAATATAACTCGTTAAATTCCTTTCGTCCGAACTAATTAAACAAAATAATAAATAAGTATAATTAGTGAATTATTATTATTATTACTCAAAATATATTCCAAATACAACTTGTTAGATTCTCTCCGTCCGATCTAATAAAATAATAATAATACAATTATAAGTCTTAATAATTATAATATATATTAGTATGAAATTAATTCCTCCAATTACATCAATTATATAAAGGCAACCCAAATTAAATTATACTATATCTTCTAATCGTATTTTTTTTCTTTTTTTTATATATATATTTTAACAAATCAGAACCTTAATATATGCTTATATATATGTATATACATATGGATAATATAAATCATTATTACACTACAAAAGTACAATAGCTTTTATTTTCTTATATCAACGAATTTTTTTTTTAATTAACTCATGGCCATCATAATAGCTTCTAAAATACTACAATCAGTAGTCTATATATATATATATATATATATATATATATATATATATATATATATATATATCATATGTCAGTGTTCCTTTCTTGACAACTTCGGCCCTTGATTTGAAATCCTTTTTTTATTTCCAGCAAGTTCAATAACTTTTAAAAAAATCATCAAAAGTATAGCATGACTACACGGCCCAGTCTCAAGTGCAATCATATATTATATATTAACAATTGATAATTGATAATTCTCCAGTTCCTATACATACACACATATCTATCCGGCAGCCTTTTGGAAAGGGGGGGTGTTACAAATCAAATCATTGCTATCTTTCTTATCAAAATTTCTAGCATTAAGTACACACAAAAAGGAAAAAATCACAATTTTGACAAACCTGTTATATTTTCCTCCTCTGCTGTTCCTTTACAGCCGTTACTCCTCTTCTGTTCTTTTACGTATCATAACAAATGCCCAGTAGAATTAGGTTTACTTATCTATTTATTTATTAAAGTATCTTATTAGATTTCTTAATTATAATAGGATTTAATATTACCCAAATATGAAAACCCAATTAGTTTTAAGACCCAATATAATGAAATTCCTTATTTGTTATAGCCCAAATAAATTAAATACAATTTGACCCAAATAAAAACATAGTCCAATTAATATGTTATAAAACAAAAAAATAAAATTTTATTATTTAATATTTTTTTTTCGGGTATTACATATATCCTCATCCCCTAAAGTCCAGTTCAAATCAAACTTGTCTCTGCAGCACAGTGCGGTCGCGCTGAGAATATGCTTAGGAATGGTGCAGTCGCGCTAATCCTATTAAAGTTTAGGACTGAGTTACTTCTCAGTCTGTCCAACCCTATCCTTGCCAATGACCTTAATAATCATCATGGCATATAAACACATGAACTTGGCAGCTTTTAAACCAGTTTAGGTTCTTTAAGTTTTTCTTTTCAAAATAATTTAGTTTTCTTTTAAAAACTTTTGTAAAATCATGAAAAAATAATTCAAATTCATCATAGCTAGGCTTGACCTCAAGTTGGACACATAAGGGTCTCTAATACATATGTCTTAAAGCTCAGCACATAAAACAAACATCTTGGGGTGACTGCAACATAACGCGGCCATGCTGGTCTCAGGCCTTGGAAGTGGCGCGGTCGCCCCACTTCGGATTCAAACGCAGATATGCCCTGTTTCAGCTAAACCCAAAATTTTTCCACTAGGTTCATTTCTTTTGCTTCCTAGCTTCTGTAATTCAAGTCTTTATGACTTGGGACAAGTTTCTTCTCCCAATTCTTGTTACACAATACACTTACATCATTCAAATACTATTTTAATTTCCAAATTTTGTAAATCAGTTTCCATATAGACATTTTCTCAAATAATTAGAAGGCTTGATATTTAGTACTTATAATCATGGCTTGCTAAACACATGCAAACCTAGATTTCACATAGAAATCTAATATAATTATAAACAGTCCAAGCACCGTCATCACAAAATTCTAATGAATTTCTTAAAATACCTCTTAATTTCTTTGAATTGCTTGCTTCCACCTTCTTTAATTCAGTTCTTCTTTGTCAAGTAAAAGCTTGCTTTGAATTAGATGATCTTATAGTTTCTTAAAATCACTTCGATCAGTTCCTTCCTTGCTCGACTTAATCAACCCAGTAATTCAATTTGATTTCTTGCCCAATTCGGTTAGTCCAGCTGAGAAGAGAAGTTGTCTATACTATAGTGTACGATTATTATAAAGGAATGAGAGAAAGGAACGGAGCAGGGGAGAATATATTGTGAACCAGGTTCAGTTTCCTCTCTTACCCACTATTCCCCATATTAAATGGTTTCCTGCTTGGCTATCTTAATAACAACTCATGCTTTAGGCCTAATGAGTCATTCTAATAGTGATTATACATAAGCCACCTCTTGGTAATTACCTTGTAACAACTCAGCAACTCATTTAGATTATTTCTATAGTAATGTCCCAAAAACTTAATCTCATATGTTTCATTTAAGTTCCAGCATAATATATATATATATATATATATATATATATATATATATATATATCTGAGAATGGATCGGTCCGGAGTAGGACCGATAAAAATCGGATCGATATTATTTTTTTTGCTTTTTTTAAAATAATTAAAAAAATTATTTAATATTTTATGGGAATCGAATTTTTTCATAATCTGATGTTTTGGGCATGATTTGAATACCTATACTAAAAAAATAGTAGTACGATGCGCATGCAATGCATATACATGTTTTGTTATACGTACCCAAATCACACCCAAAACACTGTATTATGGAAAAATTTTAATTCCATAAAATATTATTTATTTGTTTTTAGTTGTTTTGAAAAAAAAGCAAAAAAAAAAAAAGGTCCGGATTTTGGTCCGGTCCGGACCTGATCCGGCCTCATATATATATATATATATATATTCTCACATAATACACATATATTTGTTTCATACATATTACACACATATCGGATATAATACATACATTAATACATAATGCACATATTAAATATTTTTCGTACTTATCGCGAAATAGATTATGCATAATTTACATAATATATTTTAAATATTGAAACGTAATATCCAAAAATATTTGTCATATAAATGGAAGCTATACATTAAAAATATATTTTATTTAATGTAATAAATTTATTATATTGAAATAGTTTATTTTCATAAATTATTTTAGTACACCTTTTACGCATACAAACATTTTGTATATCGTAAATATTTTTTTCCCTTTATAACTCATTTTAACAATGTATTAAATATATATTAATATATTTATCACATCACATAAATACATATATTGTACTGCATAAATATTCAAATAAGCGTTCAAAATAAAAAGTTTATTTTCTTTAAAATTGTTTTTCCACAATTTGTTTGCAATTAAAATATAATATATTTGATTATTTTCTTTCCTTTCTATAAATTATATTTGTCCATTTATTTATATATAATAAAAAATAATAATATATTTATTATTATATACATCATCACATTGCACAACAAAATTTCAAATATCACATAATAAGAATTTTATTTAGTTAAATTCTTATTTAAACAATTTCTTGAAAATTCAATTCGTCACAAAATTAAATTAAGTTTGACGGAATGTGTTCCCTCGAAAATAATTTCATCATAATTATTCGATTTTCTTATACCAGTTTGTAACACCCCCTTCCCGAAAAGGAAAGGGAGGTCACGTGCAAAGCACAACAAACCTCAAAATAAGTAAATATAACACTAATAACTGAAAAATATTAATAATGATATCCAACAATGAAGTACTAATTATAATTCTCCAACTAGAGTCAAAATAATAAAAACCAAAAATCGAAACAACCTAGATGGTCAAAGACAACTATCTCGTCACACTAGCCCTGAATCACCACTGCAAACCTGTCGGAAGAAAAACACAGCATGAGTCAATTGCCCAGTACAGATATAATATACAAAAGATATACAACTGATATACGAAAACAACTGAGACAAAATACTGAACAAAGCCTCAAGTGTAAATACTGCCGAAAATATAATCTCCAAAGATCTGAAAGAAATATATCTAAATCAACAAAATTGACGAAACCAATAGACGAATAAAGAAATAACGAACTAAAGTAACTAACTCAATGAATTGAACTGAACAGAAACAAACAAAATTAATACAATAAAATAATAGGCTGAAATAAATGTCTGGGGTTATTTCATACCGATTGAGCTCAAAATATATCTTGCCACACAGGCAAGTCAAACTAATGCCACACAGGCAAATCAAAATGATGCCACATAGGAAACCAAAATAATGCCACACATGCAAATCACACATTGGACCGCGAATCCAAATGTATGCAAATCGGATAGTGTGTTTGGCACAACATCACCAATCCGCAGAACAGAAAACTAGGGTTAACCCATACGGCTCCACAACAAAACACCAAATGGCCCACTTCCTCCGGAGCGGAGACGCCGTGGACTAATCACACCGCCACGAAAAGTGTCATGTCTCTCATGCCAAGACGACATGCCTGTGGTACCCCCACAGGTGGTTATAGCTTAGGTATACCATACAGTATATTCTAACAAAAATATCATGTCACAACATATGCGACAAAATACCAACAAAAGGGTTCTATATGTACATGTTGAACCAAATCAAATTATAGTCACAAGGTCTCAAAAAGAAGGTAACAACATGAACCGCTCTACAATTATCAAAAATAAATAGTACTAAACATGATAACCTAATTCAAAGAGTACAAATACGAGTCATATATATCAACTCCAAAATGAAACTAATATATTTATTTCAAAGGAAACAATTATGTGAAATAATAACGAAATTCGAACAAGAGACAAAATGAACAAATCAAATTTAACAAGAGTATCGCTAAAAGAGTACGGAATCCGTACCTGATACTTCCAAACCATTTATAGCACACTCCACAAAATCTTACCCTTAAATGCCAACGATATCAAATATGAAATGTTATTCACAACCTAAACATATTCACCTCAAATTAAAAATAATCTAAACTAATAATTACAAAATAATTCATAATCTATTTAATATGCCTTTAATCATCGCCTTATATCAATTATTAATACTCCAAAATTTTAATCCCAATATACTTCGTTAAACTCCTTCCGTTCAAACTAATCAAAACAAATAAATAATTTATATATTTAATAGTTATTTAATATTAAATTTATCACCAATTAACCTTTATATTATATTTTATTTTATTTCTAAACTTCCAAAATCATGTATAACATCTCATTGTTACAACTGCCATATATTAATTAGTCAGTTCAATTATCTTATTATTATACGTTACTGCATTTTGTGACATTATTATTATTATTATTACCAAATAATACGTCATGAAGCTGACATCATACATATGATTCTTTCCAAAACTAATTCATATTGCTTTCATGAATCCAAATATTTACACCCACTGACTTCCATTCCATGACATTATATATATATATATATATATAATATACAATATAAAGAACACGATTACAAAAGACTTATTTTCCTAACTATATATATATATATATATATATATATATATATATATATATATATATATATATATATATATATACAACCAACTTTATGCTTACGACATCAATTCAATTTCAAGTGCACATGCAATATCTGATTTCATGTGTGTAGACTTTAAAATCAATCGAATATATATATAGTTGTTGTTGCAATTAATTGATTTGAAATTATCAACTATTGGATACATACCTTATATTAAATTCTCCACTCTCTTTTTCTCTTTCTCGCCTCCTGCCGCCTCCTCCCAATTTTGTTTTCTTCCTCTTGGTTGGTATGAGATGTGGTGCAAGTAATTAGGTTTTATTTACTAACAAGTTTTATAAATTCTCATAATTATAAAAGTATTTAATAATACTCCCATAAATTAAACTCAATTAGTTTTAAGGCCCAATTTTATCAAATTAATTTACCCATCAATTATTATTATTTATTAACCCATATAAATTAAATGATTAGTTTGACGCAATAAGTAACAAAGTCCAAACAATATGTTTTAAGAATATAAATTTAATATTATTATTTTATTTTTTTCGGGATATTACACGGTTGCTCTATGAATTAATTTTTATATCACTTGAGATTTAATTGTTTAGGTTATTTAAAAAAAATTAACTTAATAAGTTGGAAAAAGATTTTGTAATGTTTTTTTTTTAAAAAAAGCGCATAAAAATAAAAACTTATGGAGATGATTCTATTTTTATTTTAATCTTTTCCTTAATTTCTTAAATTATTTGTTATCATCAAAAATCCTATAACTAGGGGCGGCGGGGGGCATTTAACCCCGGTAGGGAGGTTGTAAAACTCTAACTTTTTGAATAAAGATGAATTTTCTATAAATATTATTTTTGAATATTATGGAGTGAAATTGATATAATGTTATAGTTGTGGGTAATATTTATAAATTTTGCAAAGTACGCAAGTTGTTATATAATATTCGATTAGTCGGGGAATATTCGTTTTAACAGGGAATATTCGTACAACGTCACAATCATTGGTGGACCCCGCAACGGAATTATTGTCGGATTGAGAAAATGACAAAAATACTTTATGAAAATAATGACGGAAGTTTTACCGTTAACTGTTGAAACACCGGTGTTAAAAATGCGATGTCTGGCGTGGTTGCATAGTAGCAATACTGCGGTATTAATTATTGATGCTTACGTGATAAGTCACTCAGCTTTTGTTGGTATTATTAATGTAATAATCTGAAAATCTTTTTATATAAAAATGAATACTTTTATAAAGTTATTCTATAAATAGAATATATTATATTCTATTATGCATAGTGTTGCATAGTGTCTGGCATAGTATTTGCATAATTAAAATCTTTTATATAAAATAGAATACTTTTATAAATTTATCTGTTTTATTAGACAATAATTAGAATATATTATATTTTATTATGCGTAGTGTTTGCATAGTGCCTGCATAGTGTTTGTATAGTAAAATCTTTTATAAAATTATTCGTTTTATTAGATTATAAATAGAATATATTATATTTTATTTAAAAGATTTTGCTTTAAATATGGACCGTCAGATTAAAGTAAATCAATCTGGATAGTTCATGAGTTAGTTACTATGCGATCCATTTTTCTATAAATAGAAGCTCATTCCTTCATTATTTTCTTACGAATTCACTGAAACTCTAGAGAGATAAACTATAGAGAGAAAGAAGAAATTATTCTGCTACTTCACTACTTATATTGTAAGACCCCGAATTTTATGAAATAAAAGTATTCAATTTTTCTTATAATTATTATTCAGTAAATGGTTAAATTAATAAAAGTTAAAGTTAAGGGTGATATATGAAATTTTTTTTAAAATATACAAGTGGTTATAAAATATTCATTGTTGTCGGGGAATATTCGTTTGGTCGTGGAATATTCTTTCTGTCGGGGAATATTAAATGCTGACAGTAGCTTGACCATTTGTGGGCCCCATGTGAGAATCCTTGTCGGATGAAGAAAATGACAAAATTAAGTTTTTATAAATAACGGCGTAATCATTCAAATTAACCTTTGTTGGAATACCCGGTGGTTAAAATACTGATGTCTGGCGTGTTTGCGCGCGATGTAATACGGTTTTACAGTATTTTTGAATTATTGATTCTTACATAAGAAAGCACTACTCAATAATTGTTACGATAATTCTTTATTCAATATTTTATTTTATTGATTCAATAATTCTTTGCATTGATATTTTATATTATTGTTGTTTCAATAATTATCATCGCACAATATTTCTCATTATCAGATCAATAATTCATATTATTTGAATAATATTATTAGATAACATTATTGGCAATGTCTAGAAAGTTACATCAAGGAGAGGTTTGGTCACCTAATTGCACGCCAAGAAGAAGAAATTCTTATTGGAAAGCCCTCTTTCACGAGGAGCAGTGCGGTTGTCATAATTGTGATTCTGTAATATTATTTGTGAATAATTAATTATTGATTTATATGATAACGAAATATTTATTTGATGTGGATATAAATGATGGATTTATTTATGTGGTTATAAATGAAGGAATTAATGTTGAGGTCTTTTATCAGTATTTTTGTCGGAATGAAGGTATTAAAATTAAACCGGTGTTTTGAGATATATTGCGTGAGTTATAATTTTTAATCCGTAGTTGGATCGTTGTAATTTTTGGATATGTTATACATATATAAGTTGAGTATATGTCCACAAATTTTGAACTGTTAAAAATGAATGTATGATTTGTTATGAATTTTAAGAGGTGACTGATTCGAAAATTATGTTATAAATGATTTTGGTAGAAAATTCTAGAATTGAGTGGGCCCCACTTGTGGTTGGTGAAGAAATGGGCTGAATTTTATTTCAAATGTGGTGGGTGGGAATAGTAGCAGGTAAAGCCATCAGGTTGCAGGTCAAGTCTGCTAAAATTTTCCTATAAATAGAGGGCTAAGTTAGAATTGAAAATCACACCAGAAACATAAGCTTTCTCTCTTTCTCTCTCTAGCTTATTAAGTGTATTTTGTGAGTATTTAGATACTTGGTGAGTTGATATTCATCAGTGCAAGTTTCCTTCAGCGTCATATCCGATATCCGATCGGAATCTTTCATTGTTTTGAGGTAAGGGATAGTAAGGGATTTTAAGGGTTATTATGTTTTCAGTTCGTACTTCTTCTGACCTTCAGAAAATTCTGGAAAAAATTGAAATGATATGTTGATAAGTTTTATTGATTGTGTCCAAAAATGGTGATTTTTGGATGTATAGATTAAGAGTTATGAATTTTATGAGAAAAGACTATTTTAAAAGTAACCGCTTATAATTCCTTGTGGTTAACTCCAAAATTGATGAAATTTTTATTGGGAGTACATCTATATAATATCAGTGTACTCTGTAAATTTCGGAATTTTTGGATAAAAGTACAATTTATGATAAATGTCTAAATATTCGGCGGTTTTGGCCATATGAAAAATAGTAAATGAATTTTAAAAATTCTAAGAAAAATATATGTTCAATATGGGACTATATTCCGCTAAATCCCAGAAAAGAAATATTTTTGGAACTGATTTGTTATTTTTCATGAAAATGGACTAGTTATGAATAAATGAGTTAAATATGTTATGTGAAGGAAGAAAATTGGAAAATATGATTTTATGGCTTGAGAATCATATATGTGGTATATGCAGATTTTTGATGAGGGTTTTGATTATTGGTGATGAAATCTTATAAGTTTGGCATTTTATGATGATTCAATGCATTATTTAGTAAAGTGTAAACAATTAAAATAAATTGTTTATAAGTTTAAGAAATGTTATTCTTTCAATATCATTATACCAAAATATTGGTATGGATTTTATTATGGAATTTCTACCGTTTTGTGTCAGGTTACTATTCATGAGTTACTATTCACGAGTTACTATTCACGAGTTACTATTCACTGATACTATTCACTACAAAATTGGTTTCTTTTTCTAACCAAATTATAGTTGATTTATGAATATTACTCTGAAGATTAAAACTATATATTGATTATATTGATTTCATTATCATATATAATATTTTTATAACCCTGATGTTGAAATTCTCTTTCACTGGAGTGTAAAGATGAGTAGATTATTGGTATGATCATGACTAGGGTTCTCTTTGAAAAGTTGAATTGTGACTGGTATGATCATGACCATTGAATTTATAATTAAATATCTTTAGCTTATGTGCAAAGGTGAATTGATCAACATGGTTATAATTATTGTTTATATAAATTCTGAAATGATTATATATTTCTTTGAGATATCAATATCTTTGGCCTGTAGTGCAAAGATGAATTGTTGATGAATATCTTTGGCCAGTAGTGCAAAGATGAGCTGTTAATGAATATCTTTGGCCCGTAGTGCAAAGATGATGACTGTTGTTGAATATCTTTGCCGATTAGTGCGAAGATGAGCTGTGGATGAATATCTTTGGCCCGTAGTGCAAAGATGAATTTATTAGTATGATTATGAGCAGGGAACTATGATTTGGTATAACCATGATCTTTGATGTTTCGGTAAAGACATGTGATGAAAATTATATTAGATCACAGGTACGAAGAGGAATTTAGAATTACAATTATGATTATGAGATATTCATATAATTGTGGAAAGGAGGCATTGATTGATGTTACGAGGATAAAATATTGTTGGTGGACTTTTAACATGGAGAAGATAATAGGCGGTATTATCTATTTGACTCTTCTAATGGATTGCTCGTTCATTTTGCAACTATGGTTGAAATTTTTTTATCATCTACCATATGTTCTAAATCTCGATTTGTTATTGATGAAGGCTATTGATAATTTAATTATCTTTAGTCATGATATTCTTTCTTGAGCTAGTTGTGCTCACCCTTTTGCTTCACAATTCCTTTCGGGTAATAAAAAAGTGTATTTTGGGTCGAAGCGGGGTAACAAGGAATAGAATGGTGGTCTCTAGTTGTGGAGTTCTCCTAAGCAGTATAGACAAGTGTGTTGTATACATCTTTTAGTAGTTATATTTGGTGAATCATATAGGAGAGGTGAACCCAACGTTGGGAGGGTGTTTTGCCACTATCATACAAGATGTCTAATGACATACAACCTCGTGTCATCATAAGGCGAGTTGTGCTCATCCACTTCTTTGAGTATATTTCTGAGCACTACCTATATAATCTTGGTGTTTGTTTGAAGTATAATTCTCAATTTGAGGCAGTGGAGATAATGATAAATCAAGAGAAGACTCACCATTGGGAAGAATATGATAGTAATCTTCTCATTTTTCTTTGGGGTCTATTAGATTGACCAAGGATAATTACGTGGCCATATGATATCTATCATAACCTAGAAGCATGGCCTCCCATATACGAAGGTTTCCTTGAGCACTTCCCAAAGATTTTAGTTTCTAAAAGCAGGTTTTTGACTATACCTTTATGTAAGGTGTCTTTGTGAGGTCTCATCCACGGTTGGGACATGTGTCACATTTGGTATATATTTGTATCCAAACTCACAAAGATATGTGTTGTTGTATTTTGCACGACAATTGTTGTAATAAAGTTGTAGTTATTTTCTGTACCATGTATTTGGCGACTCAGAATGGGTTGGATGGAATGGACCTATTTTGGGGTTGTCATATATATATATCCAGTACTCTTCTTCTTAAGGTAGGGAATATTATTTATTGTACTCGTAAGGGGTGTTATTCTTTTGTATTCATGAAGAGAACTTATGTTATTCCATTCTTTATTATTCTGTTGGAATAACCTATATACGAAGGCTACCCTATACTTGGTGACATTCTTCTATTATTAGTCTTTATTATTACATTGGAATATCACATGCATGCGTTTCATCTTGGGACTGATTAAAATCCTTATTAGTATTACATTGGAATAACTTTGTCTATCGAAGTACCGCATGCATGGTGATTTCGTTGTTATTCCATTCTTTATTATTTTGTTGGAACATCACAGCCGGTGCAATTTACTTTGACTTTTGGTTCCGTTATTTAGTATTCTATTGGAATAACTCGCAATCATCTGAAATCACCGCATGCATGGTGATTTCTTTTGTTATTCCATTCTTTATTATACTCGGTTGGTTAAAGTTTTGACTTCTATACTCCATGAAATTAGTGGAATATCCTTGATAATTGCGCTTCATCCGATATCTTTTTATGGAAATATTCTTACGAGCATTCTTGAATTTTACTCTACAAAGCGGTATCATGTTGACAATTTGGGCGTTATTGGTTCTTGGACAAATTAATTCTTGAACTTGTTTTATTGAATTCTTATATCATTGTCATCATCCTCATATTTATATTTTTTGAAAGTCATCCAAGTATTTTGTAGTGCATAGATGGACTTGGTATGATTATGAGCGAGGAATTATTCGGTGTAATCATGGTAGTAATGTTACAAATGATGTGTAAAAGTCTTCATTGGCGTAGTAGTGCATTGATGGATGAGTTGTTGGCATGATCATGACCATTAATGAATACACAAATATTCTTGGCCCGTAGTGCATGGATAATTGTGGTCGTGATACTAAAGAATATCCTTGGCTGTAGTGCAGGGGTGATTTAATGATGTGGATTATTTTTAAGCTGAGTCCCAGCGATAAAAGTGATGAAAAACCTTTTAAATCATAAAAGATAGTAGATTTTATTCTCTACTTGACTCTTTTAATGGATTACTTGTTCCACTGCAGTTAAACTTGATGTTTGTTATATTGTATCAGTTAACACTGTTTAAGGCTAATGATAATTTATTCTGCATTATCTTAGTCATAATATTTCTTACTGGGCTAGTTGAGGTCACCCTTTCTTTCACTGTTCTCTTTAGGAAATGAGAATATAGCTGGGATGAGTCGGGGAACGGAGTGATGGTCCTAGATGGTGCATTAGTAGTCCTCACTATTTTGTGAAATAGTGTGATAATAATTGTAATGAGGACTCCTTTTCAGTTTGTATACTCTCTAGTAGGCAATATTTGTATTCAAACTCACAATTTATATTTTGTCGTATTGTATATGACATTTGTATTATTAAGTTGTATTTGAATTCTGTACCATGTATCTGGCGACTCAAGATGGGTGATGTATACCTAATTCTGGGGGCATCACAGTTGGTATCAAAGCTTAGGGATATGTTCCCTGGCTAAGATGTGAGACTAGAACTAGGAGGGGAGAGACGGGGAATTCCTTCGCTAGTGTGACCTACTTAAATTTATTTTGTATTTAAATTGGTTGGTCAGAGTTTAGAGATAATATGTTACATGTCAACTAACCCTTGTTTTGTGGCAGTATCTAAAAATGACATCCGAGAATGTTGAGAATAGCAATGGAGCACAAGAGACCGTTGAGTCTCCACATATCAATAATCAGGATAATATGCATCAGGAAGGCGACAATCCTCATGCAAACAACAACAACGAGACCAAATGATGAATGATGGATTGTTAGGAGGCTTTATGCAATTCATGCGACATCGGCGAGAGCGCTCTCGTCTCAAAATGTAGGTGAAAATCGAAACTCTCGGGACGGTCATCGCTAAGCGATTCAAGGAGCTGGGACCACCGGAGTTTATTGGAGAGGCAAAACCACTTAAGGCGGAAGCATGGATAAAGCAGATCACCAAGATATTTGATGTCTTGGGATGCTCCGAGGAGCAAAAGGTTCCCTTCGCCACCTTCATGTTGCATGAAGAGGCATATTACTAATGGGAATCTGTAAAACGTACCCAGCCTGACGCACTCAAGATGTCTTGGGAGAAGTTCCAAGAGCTATTCAACGTCAAGTACTTTCTCGAGAGTATTCGTCACATGAAAGAAGTGGAGTTTATCAAATTAGAACAAAACAATATGACCAGGTGTCATGATATAAGGCTAAATTTGCGGAGTTATCCGGTTTGCATCCCATTTGGTCGATAATGAGGAGGCGAATGACGCGAATGTTTTTAAGAGGTTTGAAAGCAGGAGATACGTCGATATCTTATTTCTCATAAAGCGTATTTGTACTCGGATGTTGTAAATAGGGCTCGATTATTGGAACACGGTATGAGTCAACCCAACCAAGAGAAAGCGGTAAAGTGACATGAAAATACCGGTGGTATCGGTCATCGAAAGCGGTGACAACAAACATGGAGGAATCAACATGCCAAAAATGGTAACCACTTGGTGGTAATCATGGCCAAGACAAGTAAAATGGACATTTCAAGAAAAGGAGATTCAACAATGATGGAAGGACGTCGGCCACCCAAAGACTGCCGTTGTTAAGGAAGGAGAATGACCACCTATCATATGCTTCAAATGTGGAGGGGAGGGACACATCAGTCTAAACTGTGCGATGCCTCCAAAGCATGTTATAATTGTGGAAGAGAAGGTCACTTAGCCCGATTTTGTCGTTCACCGAAGACAAGTCCAGCCAGGATGGAGGCACCGAAGGCCGTCCCAGAAAAGTCAAAGCCGGTAGTACAAGGGAGAGTGTTTGTAGTGACCTCCCAGAAAGCAAGGAACCCGAATGAAGTCATCACGGGTAAGCTTATCATAAACTCTAGTGAAGTCTATACCTTATTTGATATCGGTTCTACCCATTCTTTTATTTCTCCTACTTGCATTCAACGATTAAATTTGACTGCGGAGAAATTAGACTTTGACTTATCTGTAGAAACTCCGTTGGGAGAAACCTTCATTACATCCACGGTTTATAAGTCTTGTTTGGTTCAAGTTGGTACCCACACATTACCTGTCGATCTTATTTCATTGAAAATACTTGCATTTGATGTAATTCTAGGAATTGGTTGGTTAACTACTCATCATGCAAAAATTGATTATTTTCGTAAGGTTGTTAGCTTTCATATTCCTAATCAACCTATTATGCGAATTCAAGAAACCAAACCATTAAAATCAATCACTGTCATCTCAAGCCATAAAGCTATTCGTTTATTGAAAAATGGATGTCAAGCTTTCTTAGCTCATGTCACGGATCTAAACAAAAATACGTCAGTTTTGAATGATATTTCTATTGTTAATGAATTTCCTGACGTATTCCCTGAAGAACTTCCTGGCCTACCCCCAGAGCGTGAAATTGAATTTTGTATCAACCTTAAACCTGGTACAAAACCTATTTCCAAAGCCCCATATCGAATGGCTCCTATTGAACTTTAGGAGTTAAAGACCCAACTACAAGAATTGTTAGACATCGGTTTCATTCGTCCTAGTACTTCTCCTTGGGGTGCTCCTGTTCTATTCGTGAAAAAGAAAGATGGGAGTATGCGACTTTGTATTGATTATCGGGAGTTGAACCATGTCACCATCAAAAATAGGTATCCATTGCCACGTATTGATGACCTAATTGACCAGTTGCAAGGAGCCAAATTCTTTTCAAAGATTAATCTTCGTTCCGGATATCACCAATTGAAGATTAGAGCCGATGACATTCCAAAGGCGGCTTCCGGAACTCCCAGACGGGCATTATGAATTCCTAGTCATATCCTTTGGATTGACTAATGCTCCGCTTTGCCTTCATGGATATGATGAACCAAAGTATTCAAGGAATATTTGGATCACTTTGTGGTCGTCTTTATTGATGACATCCTCATATATTCCAAAACCCGTGAAGATCATGAGCAACACTTGAGGCTGATACTCCAAAAGCTTCGTGAATATAAGCTTTATGCCAAGTTGAAGAAATGCGAGTTCTGGCTTGAGGAAGTAGCATTCCTTGGGCACGTGGTATCAAGTCATGGAATATCTGTTGACCCAAAGAAAGATTGAAGCTATTCAAAAGCGGGAGAAACCTAAATCGATGGCCAGAAAGTACACGTAGCTTTCTCGGCTTAGCTGGTTATTATCGGAGATTCGTAGAAGGGTTTTCTCGAATCGCTACTCCACTAACTCAGCTGACTCGGAAAGATACAAAGTTCGGTTGGAGCTAGGAATGTGAGAAGAGTTTTCAAGAACTCAAGAGGAGACTCATTTCAAAGACTGTTACAGTGATACCATCCGGTTCGGAGGGATTTGTCATCTCTGATGATGCTTCGGGCAAAGGGTTAGGATGTGTTCTCATGCAACATGAGAAAGTCATAGCCTATGCCTCACAACAACTCAAAGAATATGAGAGGAATTATCCTACTCATGATCTAGAGTTGGCAGCTGTTGTCTTCGCACTAAAGATTTGGAGGCATTACTTGTATGAGGAGAAAGTGGAGATCTTTACGGATCATAAAAGCCTCAAATATTTCTTCACTCAAAAGGAACTCAATATGCGACAACGACGTTGGCTTGAACTGTTGAAAGATTATGATCATACCATCAATACCATCACGGAAAAGAAGCGTGGTAGGCGACGCATTGAGTAGAAGATCATATGCAAGTGCGAATGCGATATTGTCAACGCAAAGGCCCATTTTGTGTGACTTGCAAAGGATGGAGATAGAGTTAAAGACTCAGGGACCCATGTGATGATGGCGAATATCACGAGTAGAACCGACTTTAATTGATAAAGTTAAAGGCGCTCAAGTTCTGAGACACTGGAGGCGATGCATTATGAGGAAGAAAGTGCAAGAAGGTCTGCTACAGGAAGCAAGAATAGATGAAGAAGGAATACTTGAGTCAACTCCAGACTTTGTGTTCCTAACGACCCTGATTTAAAGTATAAAATCATGATGAAGGAGCATAACACATCGTTTGCAATCCATCATGGGAGTACCAAAATGTATCATGATATTCGTCATACATTTTGGTGGAGCAATATGAATGAGAGAGATAGTAATTTGTTTATCTCAAGGTGTCTAACGTGTGTCAACAAGTCAAGTGAGCATCAAGTACCAAAAGGTCCATTGCAACCACTTGAAATTCCGAATGGAAGTGGGAGCACATTACCATGGATTTTCGTTCTGGGTCTTCCTAAAGTTTCTCAAGGCATAGATGCGATTTGGGTCATTATTGATAGATTGACCAAGTCCGCTCATTTCATCGTCACGAGAAACTTATACACTTGAAAGTCTTGCTTTCGTATGTACATAAACGAGGTTGTAAGATTGCATGGTATGCAAGTATCCATAGTTTCGATCGAGACCCAAGATTCACTTCAAGATTTTGGGTTAGTTTGCAAAAAGCTATGGGCACGGATTTCTGATTTAGCTCGGCATATCATCCTCCGACTGGACGGGCAATCGGAGAGGACGATTCAAACTCTTGAAGATCTAGTAAGACTACGTGTCCTTGACTTCAAGGGAAGTTGGGACAAGTTCTTACCATTGGTGGAGTTTTCCTACAAACAAACAGTTATCAAGCAAGTATTGGCATGGCTCCATTCGAGCGTTGTATGGAAGAAAGTGTCGTTCTCGGTATCTTTGGGATGAGGTGGGTGAAGCAACGTTGTTGGGACCGAGTTGGTAATGTATGACTATGGAAAAGATTCAAATGATCCGACAACGTATAAAAACCTCAGAAGATCGACAAAAGAGTTATGCTGATCTTCATCGAAAGGACGTGGAATTCGATATAGGAGATCATGTGTTGTTACGTGTTGCTCCATGGAAAGGAGTTATGAGATTTAGAAAGAGAGGAAAGTTCAATCCTCGATTCAACGGCCCATTTTTAATCCTTGATCGAGTAGGAACTGTACCCTATAGACTCGTTTTACCGTCAAGTATATCTCGTGTTCATAACATTTTTTACATATCCATGTTACGTAAATATGTGGAAGACCCGAACCACATTATTGAGTTAGAACCAGACGAAATAGCGGAAGATTTGACGTATGAAGAGGTTCCTGTTCAAATCTTGGATAAGAAGGAACATATTCTACGCACCAAGGTTATACCTCAAGTCAATATTTTGTGGAGAAACCACGATGTTGAAGAAATGACTTGGGAGTTAGAATCTGAAATAAAATCAAGGTATCCTTACCTCTTCGATATACCAGGTACGTACCCTAATTTCGAGGGTGAAATTTCATAAGAAGGGGAGGTTGTAAAACCCCAACTTTTTGAATAAAGATGAATTTTCTATAAATATTATTTTGAATATTATGGAGTGAAATTGATATAATGCTATAGTTGTGGGTAATATTTATAAATTTTGCAAAAGCACGCAAGTTGTTATATAATATTCGATTGGTTGGGAATATTCGTTTTAACGGGGAATATTCGCATACAACGGCACAATCATTGGTGGACCCCATAACGGAATTATTATTTCGGATTAAGAAAAGCGACAAAAATACTTTATAAAAATAATGGCGAAAGTTTTCTAGTTAACTATTGAAACACCGGTGTTAAAAATAAAGATGTCTGGCGTGGTTGCATAGTAGCTACGGTATTAATTATTGATGCTTACGTGATAAGTCACCGGTTTTGTTGGTATTATTAATATAATAGTACGTAAAATCTTTTTATATAAAAATGAATACTTTTATAAAGTTATTCTATAAATAGAATATATTATATTCTATTATGCATAGTGTTGCATAAGTGTACGCATAGTGTTTTGCATAGTAAAATCTTTTTATATAAAATAGAATACTTTTATAAAGTTATCTGCTTTTATTAGGCAATAATTAGAATATATTATATTTTATTATGCATAGTGTTTGCATAGTACTGCAAGATAGTATTTTGCATAGTAAAATCTTTTATAAAATTATTCATTTTATTAGATTATAAATAGAATATATTATATTTTATTTAAAAGATTTTGCTTTAAATATGGACCGTCAGATTAAAGTAAATCAATATGGACCGTTCATGAGTTAGTTACTATGCGGTCCATTTTTCTATAAATGCTCATTCCTTCATTATTTTCTTTTAATTCACCGAAACTCTAGAGATAAACTATAGAGAGAAAGAAGAAAGTATTCTCGCTACTTCACTACTTATATATCCAAAGATTTTCTTCTTAAGGTAGGGAATATTATTTGTTGTACTCGTAAGGGGTGTTATTCTTTTGTATTCATGAAGAGAACTTATGTTATTCCATTCTTTATTATTACATTGGAATAACTCAGATATGTGAGCTACCCTATACTTGGTGACATTCTTTTATTATTCCGTCTTCATTATTACGTTGGAATATCTTGTCTATCGTTTTTTTGGGAGGACGGTTCCGTCTTTATTATTATTACATTGGAATATATATCATCATATGCGTTTCACGATGGGAATTCGATAAAATCCTTATTAGTATTACATTGGAATAACTCATCTATGCAAGCACCGCATGCATGGTGATTCTGTTGTTATTCCATTCTTTATTATTTTGTTGGAACATCACGCTTGGTCGCAATTTCACCGACCGGTTCCGATTATTTAGTATTCTATTGGAATAACTGTTTATTATTGTAAATCACCGCATGCATGGTGATTTCTTTTGTTATTCCATTCTTTATTATACTCAGTTGGTTAAAGTTTTGACTTCTATACTCCATGAAATTAGTGGAATATCCTTGATAATTGTGCTTCATCCAGTATCTTTTTATGGAAATATTCTTCTGAGCATTCTTGAATTTTACTCTACAAAGCAGTATCATGTTGACAATTTGGACGTTATTGGTTCTTGGACAAATTAATTCTTGAACTTGTTTTATTGAATTCTTATATCATTGTCATCATCCTCATATTTATATTTTTTGAAAGTCATCCGTGGCCTGTAGTGCATAGATGGACTTGGTATGATTATGAGCAGGAATTATTCGGTGTAATCATGACCGTAATGTTACAAATGATGTGGTAAAAGTCTTCATTGGCCCGTAGTGCATTGATGGACAGTTGTTGGCATGATCATGACCATTAATGAATACACAAATATTCTTGGCCCGTAGTGCATGAATAATTGTGGTCGTGATACTAAAGAATATCCTTGGCTATAGTGCAGGGGTGATTTAATGATGTGGATTATTTATTAAGCTGAGTCCCAGCGATAAAAGTGATGAAAAACCTTTTAAATCATAAAAGATAGTAGATTTTATTCTCTACTTGACTCTTTTAATGGATTACTTGTTACCGCAGATTAAACTTGATGTTTGTTATATTGTATCGGTTTAACATTGTTTAAGGCTAATGATAATTTATTCGCATTATCTTAGTCATAATATTTCTTCTTTGGGCTAGTTGAGCTCACCCTTTCTTTCACCTTTTCTCTTCGTGAAATGAGAATATAGTGGAGCAGTCGGGGAATGGAGTGATGGTCCTAGATGGTGCATTAGTAGTCCTCACTATTTTGTGAAATAGTGTGATAATAATTGTAATGAGGACTCCTTTTGAGTTTGTATACTCTCTAGTAGGAAATATTTGTTTTCAAACTCATAGTTTATGTTTTGTCGTATTGTACACGCACAGTTGTATTATTAAGTTGATTTGAATTTGTACCATGTATCTGGCGACTCAAGATGGGTGATGTATACCTAATTTTGGGGGCGTCACAGGCTGATCGGGAGGAGCTAGGAAAGGGCAGGGCGGGGGCCATGGGGGGAGGCGGCAAAGGCGCCGGCCGTGCATGGCGAGAGCTCATCGCCTCCTGCCTCTTCCATCTTCTTCTTCTCCGATTGTGCAATTTTTTTTCCTTCCTCTTAACATTAGGACTTCTTAATTAGAGATTTCCGACTAAATATCTTTTTGCTAGTCAGATTAGACAAGTTTTTGAAAAAAACTGAAAAGCGATTTTGAGAAAAAAATTGAATATTATGGGGGAGTAGAACATTGGCGGGAAGAAGGTAAAAAAAGATTATGGGTGTTATATCTCTATGAGGACATAAAAGCGTATTATTTTTTTATTATGAGTATGAAGTACAATTGAGTTCTTTTCAGATATCCGAAAGCCATTGTAATTACTTCAGTTGATGTTTTTGTTGCATTTGTTTGATGAGTTTGTTCCTAATTACTATAATTAGGTATTATATTTAATCTCATTTATATAAAAAAAATCATGTTCAAAACTCATGGAGTATAGTTGTTAGTGTGCGGAGTAATAAGGATGGCGGATTCGGGTTGGAACACAAAGAAATTGCTAAGAAATCTGATTGTTAAAGTGACGCACATAACATGTTCGCTAAAAGTCCTCTTAGGATTGTTTTTGCTAAAAACTAGGAATTAAGCAAAGTCAAGACCCAAAGTATATACATATATGCTTTATATAGCTATAAAGAGCTTGGGTAAATCGAATCATGAAAAGGCATTTTAAAATCAAAATAAAAAATTAGTGTGTCCGGTCATTTTTGGGACCTGCTATGACCTGTCAAACGAATCTAAATTAACAATTAGTCCCTTGCACATTCGTTTAGCCAAGAAGTTTGTTGATCAGAATTGGAAAAATAACAATTCTATAATTTAACGTATTAGCTAGCTTTTAATTTCCTTTCATATTTTAGGCTAAGGCCTACAACAATGCTTCTGCTATTAAATTTTTCAATAATCAAACACCCACGACCCACCTGCTAGCTAGCTCTTCCAATACAGTTTACCAGTTTAGTTTGAACAGAATAATTAAAAGCTCATTTTAGGCCTATATTTTAGAACAAATAGAATATCATATATTTTTAACAATTAACAAGTTCAGCAAGTGGTGGTATTAATAATTTCGGCTCGCTTGGTTTAAAAATTTTGACCCCCTACAAAATTGTTCTGGTTCCGCCACTGCGTGGAAGACCCAACATAAAGGAAGAGCGGAGAAAACTTACATTTTAGATTTATACTACTAATTTATCCTTATATTAGTTTTTATTATGTTTGTAATATATATAGAGGGTATGATATCAATATTAAAAGATGTGTTTTTGTTATTTAGTTTTTCATCTAAATTCGTCCATTTTTAGACTAAATACTTTAACAAGAAAAGTGGAAAAAAATTTTGTCTATTTTTTTTTCATTAAAAGAACTCAATAACAAAAAAACTAGACATAAAAACTAAGTTTTCCATCCGTTTCTTTTTTGGCTTAAATATGAATTAATACCCTAAACTATAGGCCATATTCCACTTCGGTGATTCACCTTTCAATTTTGTCAATTAGATGATTAAACTATCAATTTTTTCAATTGCACTAATTGAACATACGCCACGTCGAGAAAATCACGACGTGGCTAATTATAATGGGCCTTAAGAAGCTTATGTGGCAAAAAAATTATTTTTTAATCATTAAATAAACAACTCTATTTAAATAAAGGGTAAAATGGTCAAAACCTAAATTAACATTTCTAATTAAAACAAATCAAAACAAAACTAAACTAAAATTAAAAGAAATCAAGTCAGACCCTCTCTCCCCTAATCTTTCCTATCCATTTCATGTTCCTTCGATTCTTGAACTAAAATTAAAAGTGGGCTCTTAAATCATAAAACAGATGAGCGGCGGCGATGGGAGATCGCGATGGGAGAAATCTCCTTTTTATCCAGCTGGTAAATTTTTATTTTTTATTTTTATGTCTTCTGTATAAACCATTTGTAGGTGTTCATTGGATTTATGTGTTTGTACTTTTGTATACAGGGGAATATGAGTACATAGATGTGATTGCGGAAAAAGGTGAGAGAGTGTTAGTCGACATAGACTTCATATCAGAATTCGAGATAGCTCGGCCCACCGAAAACTACAGAACGATCCTTTAATCTCTGCCATACATCTTCGTCTTCAACAAATAGTTTCAACAAATTGTGGAGAATTAGATTTAATTTTTGGAGAAATTACCACATCGTCAACAGAGAAAAATCAAATAATCCCATCGACGATGAGAAATTGCCGGTGATGACGTTGCCGTGGCAACCTCCGTCGGTCAAACCAAAGACCTGCGACCGAGGCGGCAAGGCGATTGTCACCAGATTAGCTTCTCTCTTCAAAGAGAAAGCTTGAAAATTTTGGAATTATTTAAACACTTGGATATTTTTTTTCAAGTTGCTTTTGGTAAAAAATAATATAGAAAATTGTAGATAATTAAGGGTTTAGATAGTTGATAGACTCCACCAAGACGCCATGTGAAATTGGTCGTCGCTGCGATCGCTTTCAAGTTGTTGGGTGAATTAATTTAACACCTTAACCCTTCGCCTATATATATAGGCGGTAATCTTGTACAAATGGCTCGCGTTCGAAATTCTACGTTGAATGAACACCAACGACACCTTGACCCCTCGCTTATATTGAAGCGGTAATCTCGGTACAATCGACGATTGATGCAGTAGAAGACGCCACACACAACTATGAATTGTTGTATGATAAGTCAAATTGAGTCTCAAAGAAATAACTAAGAAAAATACTTAGGAATTCTTCAAAGAACCAAAAGTAGAGAATAACCTCACAAATATATTGAATAATAATAATGAACATGCAAATAACTCATCTCTCAAACCATCTTGATGATAAACACTTCTTGAATCAAAACCATATGATAGCAAATCACGCAATGAAGATTGCTCCAACGAAACAACATGATTACTACCATTGTCAACTAACGACAATTCATGTAAAGATTGACTAGCATGAAACCCTAAGTCAATATCTGGATAACAAAACTTAGAATTCATTTCATGCAAGTAAACACATTGAAAATGAGAATATATATATCATGATCATAAACTAACTCAACATAAATCAAATATCCTCCATAGTTTATGATAAAAATGATTCTACCATCAAAATAGCTAACAACAAATTTTCCAATGGAAGCATGCAAAACATGTTTTAAATAACTCATGAAAATATTAGATGCATCAGTTAATCTAACAGAAATAACTAACCACCTATATAACTCATATGCTAAAATAATTTTCCATTTATCACAATCTCACGTGCTAAATTGATTAGGCATTGTCATCACATGATCATTATCACATATAGATAAAACACAAGTACTATGCAATTTATCAAGCATATTATCCAAACAAGAAAAAGAATAACGATACTTGTTTACCCATTCAAAATCGACGAACAAACTCGTTGTCCCATCCTCCTTAGATCTTATGATCTCATAATCAACACATGAACTCATGTCTTCTCTCACGATACCCACTTTCACTAACTCTCCAACCCGCATTGGTAACTCCGTCTTCTCCTCGGGAATACTCTCAGCTGATCGGTACGAAATGATAGCATAGGGTATTTCATCAACAACTTGCACAATAGAAAAAATAGAATTAGTGTTAGTATTCAAAAGCGCCGTCTTGTATGAATGTACAGTCATTGGCTTTTCAAAATATAACTCACTTTTCAACTCATTCTCTTTTTCATAGTCACATATTTCTTCTCTCTCTTCTTTATGCTCACCCTCTCGCTTGTTTTTCTCTCGTTTATTTTCATTCTCCCTTTTCTTTTCTCTCTCATTCTTTTCAAATTTTCTTTTTTCACTATCAATCATTTGAGCAGTTTCTTTTTTGTCTTTTTTTTTCTTCTTGCATTTGATCACGATCTTTTGTAAATACATTAGATCGTCATGAACTTGCTCGGACGTCATAGGACAAAGGTTGACTCTTATTCGATTGTGTACCAATGAATACTTATTAGTACAACTATTATGCTTATTCTACATTTCTTTGGTCGCCATGGCCTCGCTTTCAAGTAACAAATGACAAGTATGGATTGGAACTACATCACATAATATTTCATCTTCATATCTGCCAATGCGAAAAGAAACTGACACTTGTCTAGTCACCATTACCTCCTCACAAACGACGATCCCTTGCATCTTGTAAGGCCAAGGATGTGCAACTATTGACAACCCTAGTTTATCCACCATTGTAGTGCTAGCAATGTTAGTACCAATTTCACAATCAATTTTTACAATGCATACCTTTTCTTGTACTAGAAACCTAGTATAAAACATATTCTTTTGTTGCATTGTTTCTTCCTCGTTAGCTTGCTCACTTATAGCTTTCCTAGTCTCCCATGACTCTCCAAGAATCGCATGATCTTCTTCAACTTTTATTTTCCTAGACAATAAATGTTCCCTCCTATGCTCCATAGGTTTATGAGGTTGCTCCCTACATCCATTATAATTATGATGCCTCTCATAATCCTCATCCCATGATCTCCACCACTCATCCACGCCAGACTTCATACGAACTCTGGGTCTTCTTTTCAATGGCTCCTCATAGCCAAACATATTAATTTACTGCAAAACAAGGGTTAGTAGATAAAAATAATTTCCGCACACACTCCCTTACGTGTTTCACTCGAATTAATGGTTCACTCGTGTATACTCTCAATAAATTGGCTTTTACCCTCAATTAATCTCACCACTAAGCCTTTTACCTAAATATTCTCTCTAATAGGTTCTTCTTGAATTCCCCTAGTAAAATTCTTGGTTTTACTAATCAATTCAAAAATTACTTATCACAAAATAAAAATATAGATGGCGTGACTATCAGAATACCACAAAATCACCGATCGATTGTCTTGTACTCCACTTGTATTCTTCAGATTTGTAAATTGTAGCTCCGTTTCAGAATTGATGATGATGGAACGGTATGAAATATTTGTTGGAATTTGATGATTTGATGTTGTGCTACAAGTTTGGTTAACACAATGAAAATAGAATATGAATTTTATTTTTCTTTTCTTTTTCTCCTTCTTTTTTTTTACAATATATATTTCGACAGAAAATTAAAGATAAGTAACTTGCTAGAAAGGCTTTGCTTTGATTCCAAATGATAGACTCCATGGCACGCTTGCGTGAGGTGGTCGTCGCCCGGATCGCTTTCTAGCAAAGTTGTTTGGTGAATTGCTTGCAACACCTTAACCCTCGCCTATATGTAGAGCGGTAATCTTGGTACAATTGCTTTCAAGCGTTCGAATTACTGCGTTGAATGAACACCAACGACACCTTGACCCTCGCTTATATTGAAGCGGTAATCTCGGTACAATCGACGATTGATGCGGTAGAAGACGCCACACACAACTATGAATTGTTGTATGATAAGTCAAATTGAATCTCAAAGAAATAACTAAGAAAAATACTTAGGAATTCTTCAAAGAACCAAAAGTAGAGAATAACCTCACAAATATATTGAATAATAATAATGAATAATGTATTTGATTACATCAACTTAGACCTCTATTTATACTACTCAAAACAATCCAAATCCTAATAGGAATAATAAACTATAACCCTAATAGAAAGTCAATTTGAAAAAGAAATCCTAATTAAAAAGAAATTCTAATTACAATAGAATTTAAAATTCTAAAATCCTTCCAATGTTGTGTAAGCGAAATTCTTTAAATTAGCGTGGATAATCGGTAACTTGTCGGCGTGAAGCGAGATCATTTCTTGAACCTTAAATTGATTAATATAGAAATTTCCTTGCAAGCCAAGAATCCATGTCTTCGCTAGGACTTTACATGCTCTAGCTTTATGATTGTTATTATGCGTGACGTGGCCCACATGCTAATATCTTTGAAAATATTAAAGACTCCTTTGCATGCCAACCTCCTTTCTTTGTAATCTATAGTCCACGTGTATCTTGCCCATATCACTCATTCCAATAAGACTTGCTAATATCATGTATATAAGCAACATATGAAGTCTCGATGACTTAAGATTAAATCGACCCACATGATAATAAATTAATAAACCAACCCATGCGGCCTACTTGAATAATCTTTTAGCCCAATTACTTGAAATTATTTATTGAACACTTGACACTCAAGTCGATAAATTGACGAAAAATTCGACGGTCGAACATCATCATTCCTCCTCTTCAAAAGGATTTGTCCTCAAATCTGACATCTGTTCCCCTTGAAAAGGATTTGTCCACAAATATGATCCTACATCAAACAATCAAAGTTAGAATCACCAAACAAAACATAACCACAAGTCTCACCTGGTAATTTAAATGAATAAGCAATATCAGCAACGCAAGAAAGAATTTGAAAAGTTCTAACTCCTCCTGGATCAAATATCAAAATGAAAAACTCTTCATGTGATAGATTTTCCCAAGGGCGAATTCCCGGATCAAACAGAAATCTTATGATCTCGATCATTTTCAAACATAACCACGTCAATGATCCTGGGCCAAATATCAACTTTTGAAATTCATCAGGTCGCATAAGCTCATAAACCTGAATCCCTGGATTAAACACAAAATAAAACAAATCAACAAGTTCCTTTTGTCTAATCACAAAGAAATTAAATAAACCAAAATCATATGTATAGTCTACTAAAACAATATTCAAAACACTTCCCTGTAGATGTCTTATGCATTGAACGAGACAAACTGCACGATCCATGCTTCCCTCGATGAATATGATCCTATCACGAATCTGCAAAACACAACCAACCTCCCTCTTTCCATTGACATTAACACAATAAAGAACAAATAATGTTATCAACGGAGTAAAAAGGTCACAAGCATAAATTAAAAATTCAATAGCATATCAACGATGATCACAAACAAACTTAACACATGCTAAAGAATTTCCCAAAATGTTGACAAAAATCGAAATATCATCAAAATAGAGAATAACAAATTTTTCCATGAAAGAATGCAAAATATAATTCAACAATTCCATGGAAGTATGCAATGCCTTAGCTAATCTAAGTGAACTAACTAAACATGCAAATAACTCATCTCTCAAACCATCTTGATGATAAACACTTCTTGAATCAAAACCATACGATAGCAAAACACGCAATGAAGATTGCTCCAACGAAACAACATGATTACTACCATTGTCAACTAACGACAATTCATGTAAAGATTGACTCGCATGAAACCCTAAGTCAATATCTGGATAACAAAACTTAGAATTCATTTCATGCAAGTAAACACATTGAAAATGAGAATATATATATCATGATCATAAACTAACTCAACATAAATCAAATATCCTCCATAGTTTATGATAAAAATGATTCTACCATCAAAATAGCTAACAACAAATTTTCCAATGGAAGCATGCAAAACATGTTTTAAATAACTCATGAAAATATTAGATGCATCAGTTAATCTAACAGAAATAACTAACCACCTATATAACTCATATGCTAAAATAATTTTCCATTTATCACAATCTCACGTGCTAAATTGATTAGGCATTGTCATCACATGATCATTATCACATATACATAAAACACAAGTACTATGCAATTTATCAAGCATATTATCCAAACAAGAAAAAGAATAACGATACTTGTTTACCCATTCAAAATCGACGAACAAACTCGTTGTCCCATCCTCCTTAGATCTTATGATCTCATAATCAACACATGAACTCATGTCTTCTCTCACGATACCCACTTTCACCAACTCTCCAACCCGCCTTGGTAACTCCGTCGTCTCCTCGGGAATACTCTCAGCTGATCGGTACGAAATGATAGCATAGGGTATTTCATCAACAACTTACATAAGAGACAAAACAAAATAGAAAAATAGAATTAGTGTTAGTATTCAAAAGCGCCGTCTTGTATGAATGTACATCATCATTGGCTTTTCAAAATATAACTCACTTTTCAACTCATTCTCTTTTCATAGTCACATATTTCTCTCTCTCTCTTCTTTATGCCCACCCTCTCGTTTGTTTTTTCTCGTTTATTTTCATTCTCCTTTTTTTTCTCTCTCATTCATTTTTCAAATTTTCTTTTCTCACTATCAATCATTTGAACAATTTCTTTTTGTCGATCTTTTTTTCTTCTTGCATTTGATCACGATCTTTTGTAAATACATTAGATCGTCATGAACTTCGTTCGGACGTCATAGGACAAAGGTTGACTCTTATTCGATTGTGTACCAATGAATACTTATTAGTACAACTATTATTATGCTTCACTTTCTCTTTGGTCGCCATGGCCTCCGCCCAAGTAACAAATGACAAGTATGGATTGGAACTACATCACATAATATTTCATCTTCATATCTGCCAATGCGAAAAGAAACTGACACTTGTCTAGTCACCATTACCTCCTCACAAACGACATTTATCCTTGCATCTTGTAAGGCCAAGGATGTGCAACTATTGACAACCCTAGTTTATCCACCATTGTAGTGCTAGCAATGTTAGTACCAATTTCACAATCAATTTTTACAATGCATACCTTTTCTTGTACTAGAAACCTAGTATAAAACATATTCTTTTGTTGCATTGTTTCTTCCTCGTTAGCTTGCTCACTTGTAGCTTTCCTAGTCTCCCATGACTCTCCAAGAATCGCATGATCTTCTTCAACTTTTATTTTCCTAGACAATAAATGTTCCCTCCTATGCTCCATAGGTTTATGAGGTTGCTCCCTACATCCATTATAATTATGATGCCTCTCATAATCCTCATCCCATGATCTCCACCACTCATCCACGCCAGACTTCATACGAACTCTGGGTCTTCTTTTCAATGGTTCCTCATAGCCAAACATATTAATTTACTGCAAAACAAGGGTTAGTAGATAAAAATAATTTCCTCACACACTCCCTTACGTGTTTCACTCGAATTAATGGTTCACTCGTGTATACTCTCAATAAATTGGCTTTTACCCTCAATTAATCTCACCACTAAGCCTTTTACCTAAATATTCTCTCTAATAGGTTCTTCTTGAATTCCCCTAGTAAAATTCTTGGTTTTACTAATCAATTCAAAAATTACTTATCACAAAATAAAAATATAGATGGCGTGACTATCAGAATACCACAAAATCACCGATCGATTGTCTTGTACTCCACTTGTATTCTTCAGATTTGTAAATTGTAGTCTGCTTTGTAATTGATGATGATGGAACGGTATGAAATATTTGTTGGAATGTGATGATTTGATGTTGTGCTACAAGTTTGGTTAACACAATGAAAATAGAATATGAATTTTTTTTTTTTTTTTTTTCTCTTTTTTTTTTTTACAATATATATTTCGACAGAAAATTAAAGATAAGTAACTTGCTAGAAAGGCTTTGCTTTGATTCCAAATGATAGACTCCATGGCACGCTTGCGTGAGGTGGTCGTCGCCCGGATCGTTTCTAGCACAGTTGTTGGGTGAATTGCTTGCAACACCTTAACCCCTCGCCTATATATGTGAGCGGTAATCTTGGTACAATTGCTTCGTTCGAATTTCTGCGTTGAATGAACACCAACGACACCTTGACCCCTCGCTTATATTGAAGCGGTAATCTCGGTTGAAGACAATCGACGATTGATGCGGTAGAAGACGCCACACACAACTATGAATTGTTGTATGATAAGTCAAATTGAATCTCAAAGAAATAACTAAGAAAATACTTAGGAATTCTTCAAAGAACCAAAAGTAGAGAATAACCTCACAAATATATTGAATAATAATAATGAATAATGTATTTGATTACATCAACTTAGACCTCTATTTATACTACTCAAAACAATCCAAATCCTAATAGGAATAATAAACTATAACCCTAATAGAAGTCAATTTGAAAAAGAAATCCTAATTAAAAAGAAATTCTAATTACAATAGAATTTAAAATTCTAAAATCCTTCCAATGTTGTGTAAACGAAATTCTTTTGCAGCGTGGATAAACGGTAACTTGTCGTGAAGCGAGATCATTTCATTGAACCTTAAATTGATTAATACCTAGAAATTTCTTGCAAGCCAAGAATCCATGTATCTGCTAGGACTTTACATGCTCTAGCTTTATGATTGTTATTATGCAGACGTGGCCCACATGCTAATATATGTGAAAATATTAAAGACTCCTTTGCATGCCAACCTCCTTTGTTGTAATCTATAGTCCACGTGTATGCTTGCCCATATCATCACTCATTCCAATAAGACTTTACCAATATCATGTATATAAACAACATATGAAGTCGATGACTTAAGAAGTCATGACCCACATGATAATAAATTAATAAACCAACCCATTGTACTACTTGAATAATCTTTAGCCCAATTACTTGAAATTATTTATTGAACACTTGACACTCAAGTCGATAAATTGACGAAAAATTCTGACCCGGTCAATCTGTCATCATTCCCCTCCTCTTCAAAAGGATTTGTCCTCAAATCTGACATCTGTTCCCCTTGAAAAGGATTTGTCCACAAATATGATCCTACATCAAACAATCAAAGTTAGAATCACCAAACAAAACATAACCACAAGTCTCACCTGGTAATTTAAATGAATAAGCAATATCAGCAACGCAAGCAAGAATTTGAAAAGTTCTAACTCGTCCTGGATCAAATATCAAAATGAAAAACTCTTCATGTGATAGATTTTCCCAAGGGCGAATTCTCGGATCAAACGGAAATCTTATGATCTCGATCATTTTCAAACATAACCACGTCAATGATCCTGGGCCAAATATCAACTTTTGAAATTCATCAGGTCGCATAAGCTCATAAACCTGAATCCCTAGATTAAACACAAAATAAAACAAATCAACAAGTTCCTTTTGTCTAATCACAAAGAAATTAAATAAACCAAAATCATATGTATAGTCTACTAAAACAATATTCCAAACACTTCCCTGTAGATGTCTTATGCATTGAACGGGACAAACTGCACGATCCATGCTTTCCTCGATGAATATGATCCTATCACTAATCAAGCAAAACACAACCAACCTCCTCTTCCATTGACATTAACACAATAAAGAACAAATAATGTTATCAACGGAGTAAAAAGGTCACAAGCATAAATTGAAAATTCAATAGCATATCGACGATGATCACAAACAAACTCAACACATGCTAAAGAATTTCCCAAAATGTTGACAAAAATCGAAATATCATCAAAATAGAGAATAACAAATTTTTCCATGAAAGAATGCAAAATATAATTCAACAATTCCATGGAAGTATGCAATGCCTTAGCTAATCTAAGTGAACTAACTAAACATGCAAATAACTCATCTCTCAAACCATCTTGATGATAAACACTTCTTGAATCAAAACCATATGATAGCAAATCACGCAATAAAGATTGCTCCAACGAAACAACACGATTACTACCATTGTCAACTAACGACAATTCATGTAAAGATTGACTAGCATGAAACCCTAAGTCAATATCTGGATAACAAAACTTAGAATTCATTTCATGCAAGTAAACACATTGAAAATGAGAATATATATATCATGATCATAAACTAACTCAACATAAATCAAATATCCTCCATAGTTTATGATAAAAATGATTCTACCATCAAAATAGCCAACAACAAATTTTCCAATGGAAGCATGCAAAACATGTTTTAAATAACTCATGAAAATATTAGATGCATCGATTAATCTAATGTAAATAACTAACCACCTATATAACTCATATGCTAAAATAATTTTCCATTTATCACAATCTCTCGTGCTAAATTGATTAGGCATTGTCATCACATGATCATTATCACATATAGATAAAACACAAGTACTATGCAATTTATCAAGCATATTATCCAAACAAGAAAAGAATAACGATACTTGTTTACCCATTCAAAATCGATTTAACAAACTCGTTGTCCCATCCTCCTTAGATCTTATGATCTCATAATCAACACATGAACTCATGTCTTCTCTCACGATACCCACTTTCACCAACTCTCCAACCCGCCTTGGTAACTCCGTCGTCTCCTCGGGAATACTCTCAGCTGATCGGTACGAAATGATAGCATAGGGTATTTCATCAACAACTTGCACAATAGAAAAAACAGAACTAGACAAAGAAGAATCATTAGTGTTAGTATTCAAAAGCGTCGTCTTGTATGAATGTACAGTCATTGGCTTTTCAAAATATAACTCACTTTTCAACTCACTCTCTTTTTCATAGTCACATATTTCTTCTCTCTCTTCTTTATGCCCACCCTCTCGTTTGTTTTTCTCTCGTTTATTTTCATTCTCCCTTTTCTTTTCTCTCTCATTCTTTTCAAATTTTCTTTTCTCACTATCAATCATTTGAACAGTTTCTTTTTGTCGATCTTTTTTTTCTTCTTGCATTTGATCACGATCTTTTTGTAAATACATTAGATCGTCATGAACTTGCTCGGACGTCATAGGACAAAGGTTGACTCTTATTCGATTGTGTACCAATGAATACTTATTAGTACAACTATTATGCTTCGCGCGCCTGCTGTGTCGCCATGGCCTCCGCCCAAGTAACAAATGACAAGTATGGATTGGAACTACATCACATAATATTTCATCTTCATATCTGCCAATGCGAAAAGAAACTGACACTTGTCTAGTCACCATTACCTCCTCACAAACGACGATCCCTTGCATCTTGTAAGGCCAAGGATGTGCAACTATTGACAACCCTAGTTTATCCACCATTGTAGTGCTAGCAATGTTAGTACCAATTTCACAATCAATTTTTACAATGCATACCTTTTCTTGTACTAGAAACCTAGTATAAAACATATTCTTTTGTTGCATTGTTTCTTCCTCGTTAGCTTGCTCACTTGTAGCTTTCCTAGTTTCCCATGACTCTCCAAGAATCGCATGATCTTCTTCAACTTTTATTTTCCTAGACAATAAATGTTCCCTCCTATGCTCCATAGGTTTATGAGGTTGCTCCCTACATCCATTATAATTATGATGCCTCTCATAATCCTCATCCCATGATCTCCACCACTCATCCACGCCAGACTTCATACGAACTCTGGGTCTTCTTTTCAATGGCTCCTCATAGCCAAACATATTAATTTACTGCAAAACAAGGGTTAGTAGATAAAAATAATTTCCGCACACACTCCCTTACGTGTTTCACTCGAATTAATGGTTCACTCGTGTATACTCTCAATAAATTGGCTTTTACCCTCAATTAATCTCACCACTATGCCTTTTACCTAAATATTCTCTCTAATAGGTTCTTCTTGAATTCCCCTAGTAAAATTCTTGGTTTTACTAATCAATTCAAAAATTACTTATCACAAAATAAAAATATAGATGGCGTGACTATCAGAATACCACAAAATCACCGATCGATTGTCTTGTACTCCACTTGTATATTCTTGATTTGTAAATTGTAGTCCGCTTCGTAATTGATGATGATGGAAGCAGTATGAAATATTTGTTGAATTTGATGATTTGATGTTGTGCTACAAGTTTGGTTAAGACAATGAAAATAGAATATGAATTTTATTTTTCTTTTCTTTTCTCTTTTTTTTTTTTACAATATATATTTCGACGTAAAATTAAAGATAAGTAACTTTCTAGAAAGGCTTTGCTTTGATTCCAAATGATAGACTCCATGGCACGCTTGTGAGGAGGTCGTCGTCGCCGGATCGTTTCTAGCACAGTTGTTGGGTGAATTGCTTGCAACACCTTAACCCCTCGCCTATATGTAGACGGTAATCTTGGTACAATTGCTCGCGTTCGGAATTCTGCGTTGAATGAACACCAACGACACCTTGACCCCTCGCTTATATTGAAGCGGTAATCTCGGTACAATCGACGATTGATGCGGTAGAAGACGCCACACACAACTATGAATTGTTGTATGATAAGTCAAATTGAATCTCAAAGAAATAACTAAGAAAAATACTTAGGAATTCTTCAAAGAACCAAAAGTAGAGAATAACCTCACAAATATATTGAATAATAATAATGAATAATGTATTTGATTACATCAACTTAGACCTCTATTTATACTACTCAAAACAATCCAAATCCTAATAGGAATAATAAACTATAACCCTAATAGAAGTCAATTTGAAAAAGAAATCCTAATTAAAAAGAAATTCTAATTACAATAGAATTTAAAATTCTAAAAATCCTTCCAATGTTGTGTAAACGAAATTCTTTGCCGCGTGGATAATCTGGTAACTTGTCGCGTGAAGCAGATCATTTACTGAACCTTAAATTGATTAATACCGAAATTTCCTTGCAAGCCAAGAATCCATGTACTGCTAGGACTTTACATGCTCTAGCTTTATGATTGTTATTATGCAGACGTGGCCCACATGCTAATATCTTTGAAAATATTAAAGACTCCTTTTGCATGCCAACCTCCTTTCTTTGTGTAATCTATAGTCCACGTGTATGCTTGCCCATATCAGCTCATTCCAATAAGACTTGCCAATATCATGTATATAAACAACATATGAAGTCTGATGACTTAAGAAGTTGCAGCCCACATGATAATAAATTAATAAACCAACCCATGCGGCCTACTTGAATAATCTTTAGCCCAATTACTTGAAATTATTTATTGAACACTTGACACTCAAGTCGATAAATTGACGAAAAATTCTGACCCGGTCAATCTGTCATCAATAGTTGTACAATATTTTATTTTATTGTTCATATTGGATATTTATTGTCAGATCTGGTATGGTGGAGGTGGTGGCTACGGAAGAAGTGGTGGCGGCGCGGCGGCGATGGATTCTGCAGCAGTGTAGGCAGCGATTGACTTTATGAAGATGAATATGGTGGGGGTGGTGGCTACGGAGGAAGAGGTCGTCAGGAAGATAGTGGCGGTGGTTATGGTGCTGGTGGTGATGACGGTGGTTAGTGGCGGTGGTTATGGTCTTTGAGGCGATTATGGTCTTTGGTGGTGATGGTAATATGGCGATCGGGTTGGTTTTGCTTTTTGATGTTTTTGATTATTATTAATGTTTGATATAAAGTTATTTGACAATTTTAACCTTTAATATATCATGAATGTTTAGTTAAAAAAGTAAAAATTATTATTTTGTTACACATCAGCTTAATTATGGCCCACCTAAATAGCCACGTCAGCAATTTCTGACGTGACAGACTCAATTTGTTGTAATTGGAAAAAATTAATAGTTCAATCATCTAATTGACAAAATTGAAAGGTGAATCACTGAAGTGGAATATGACCTATAGTTTAGGGTAGTAAATTATATTTAAGTCTTCTTTTTTTTTTGGTCCATCTAAAATCTCAATAACACCGTGTCAAGTGCATTCATAACTTATTAGTTGACTCTCGACTAGACTGTTGTTTTAGTACTTATAATTTAGCAACGTAAAGTGTTTAAATCTCACATTTTTTAGAGCTTAATTTTTAATTTTTATCAAACACCCAGAAAACTTCTTGAAATGGAAAACAAAAATAAGACGCTTAAAATGTATCCTAAAAGTTTTGAAATAGTCAAACTATTTTCCATCCGTAAAACTAGTTTATGTTCCCCCCCACAAACATTGTCATTGTGTGACCTGGTGTTGTGCATAATTTGCGCTTATGTTGCTTACCATACCGCATATTATCTTGCAAGATTTGTCTTTTGGTCTTCCTTATACATTAAGCATATGAAATGCAAATTCCTTGGCTTTATTAATTTTCTCTTCTGTTAAAGAAGCACTCATTTTGCTTGACAGGTACTCTCTCTCTCTCTATCTATCTATCTATCTATCTATATCTTTATACACGTATAAACATGTTTATATTGTTCAAAGTATATATATATATATATATATATATATGGGTTCCATCCACAAAGAATAGGTTGTTGTGGAAAGAACTTTTTTTACCTTGTGAAATTTTTAATTTGGAGCCAAAAAAAAATTCATTAAACAAAAAAGGGTTGTTCCACGTTAAAGCCGGTTCTTTGTGGATGGAACCTATATATATATATATATATATATATATATATATATATATATATATATATATATATACACACGATAATGATCATGTATTTTTATGTATTAAGAATTAGGACATACACCATCTCTATCGTTCAATATAAGAATCAACGACCGATATTATAATTGAAAAATTTACGTCCGCTACTAATAACGAAAGACAGTACTATTTTTAACAATATTAGGTACTATTACTAGCGGACAACACCCGTCAACCGTCCAACTATTTGTAGCTAACGTAAAAATTTTCAGTTCTAATATCGATCATTGGTTCTTGTGTTGGACTGATCATTTAGTTATTCATATAGGACTGCTCATATACACACGTATTCATAATCTAATATTTCTTTAAATAAAAATATAGGACTCTTTTTCTTGAGATAAGAATTTGGTAAAACTTTTGAACTATGTAAAACGAAATTTCTAATTTCTAGCTATTTTTTAATATTATATCTACCTAATTAATAGGACATAAATTTATACCTTCTTAACTCATTAACATGTCATGTATTATCCAATATTATACCTTCTTAACTCATTATATTAGTTTTAACTCATTCATATAGGTTTTATAAAAAAATCAAATTTAAATATTTCTGTAAATTAATAACCATTTGGGTTAACCAATCAAAACTAATGGTCCGCACCAGTACCACCCCCTAAGCACGAATTGTTTATGTATTTTAACCCAAAAATTATAGATAAATTTATAGGTAAATGAGAAGTTTGAGAATTTATATTTGTTTAAGAATTTAGGAATAAATTCGTACTTTATGTTTCTATCAAAAATACCCTAGCCAATATTATAATGTTATAATTTGTAAATATTTTTTTCTAATAGTATCTGTAACTAATCAATAGGACAAAAAATTATACTCCACTTTTTAACTTATTAACATGTTATGTATAATATTTGTTTTAGTTTTAAATCATCAATATAGGTTTTAAAGAAATTTTAACTTCGTTAAATTAATAACGGTCTGGGTTAAAACTAAAAAAAAAAACAAGCATAAGTTAATGTTGACTACTCTGGTCAAAGTTAGACTAAATTTCAATTTAGACCTTAAACTTTAGCTCTAAAATCATTTTGCATCATAAATTTTATTTTAAATTAAATGCACACTATTATTTTACCGAAAAAACAAAATGCATACTTTTCATCATTTTTCGACCCAACTTGCACCGAAAACTGCAGTCATGTGAAATATTCAAGGCATTCCTTTAGATTTTCATATTATAGAGACCGTTCATATAAGAAATCAAGAGGTAGGGTGTGCATTTTTTCAATGAATGTTTGGCCAAAAAATGATACAAAGTGTGCATTTTATTTTTTTCTAAAATATAGGGTGTATTTAATTTAAAATAAAATTTATGATGCAAAATCAATTTTATACCTAAAGTTTAGGATGCAAATTTGAATTTAATCATCACAGTTATCAAAAATGAAAATATCACTTTCGCTATTAGCATATAGAAGATATTAGTACTCATTAGTTTTGCACATGGATGGAAAGTGACTGCACCCTATAGAGCATACTTGTTTATTTTAACCCAAAAAATTAATGAGAAATTTACAAGTAAGTGTGTGGTATGAGATTTTATATTTGTTTATGAATTTAAGAATAAATTTGTACTATATGTTTCCATAAAAAATATCCCTGTCAAAAAATTTAATTTATTAACTTTTGCAATATTATTTCTATCTACTCCCTCCATTTCTATATGTAGGTCGTTTTAGATTTTTTTTTTCTAATTATTTGTCGTTTGTGGTTATCTAGGAGAATTAATTACTATTTTTTCCAAATTGTCCCTTATTACTCCACCTAATCTTTTGATCCATATTTATGAGATAAGTGAGGTAAAAGGTATTATAGACAATTGATACTATAGTTAATGCTTTTCAATCATTTTCTTAATTCTTGTGCACATGTCTAAAACGACCTATATTAAGGAACGGATGAAGTAATTAATAGAAAATAATTTCAAACTTTGTTTACTCATTAACATGTCATGTATAAAATTTACTCCCTCTGTTCCTAAAAGATTGTCGTTTAAGGTTAATACACACAGATTAAGGAATATAATTAATACCTATCGAAAATACTATACTACCCTTATTAATTGTCTCAACCAATTATGCTCTTTTCAATGTTTCTTATTCAATTCAACCAATCACTTCTTATTCAACCAATTACTACTTTGATTATAACATTGAATTGAGTAAGAATTATTGGGAAGGAAAGAAAACTTTAAATAGGAAAAAACTTTAAATAAGGGTAAAGTAGGGAAAAATTAGCTAATGTGTATTGATAAACTCAAAACGACAATCTTTTTGGAACAAAAATTACTTCCTAAAACGATAATCTTTTAGGAACGGAGGGAGTATATTAGTTTTAAATCATCAATATAGGTTTTCTAAAAATTTCAAATTCATTAAATTAATAACCCTTTGGCTTAACCAAAAAGGAAAGCTAAACAGAAACAATCAAAAGTTAATGCTGACGACTAATGGTATAAGTTAATGAAAATGAAAAAAAATTCACTTTTATTACTAGTATAGGGGTATTAGTGCTCATTAGTTTTGCACATGGATATAAAGTGACTACACCCCTAGCACATGGAGTTCTTGTGTAACTAAACTCAAATATTAATAGTAAGTTTATAGATAAGCGATATATGAGATTTTAAATTTTTTTAAAAATTTAAAAATAAAGTTGCACTTTCTGTTTCTATCAAAAATACCCCGGCTAAAAGTACAAGTCCAAATCACTATATGTTAAAAATGTTTTAGGAGAATCAACAAAAAAATATAAAATCAAATTTAATTCAAAAGTACATTCTAATCCCTAAAAAGTCCCACCAAACAGCTCTAGAATTTGTTGTCAAAATGGGGTCCAAGGTTTTACAAGAGGAAATATAATAACAAAAATTGAGTGTCACAGCCCTGTCCAAATGCAAACAACAATTTGGGATCTAGATTTTTCTGAGTTGGAGTCTACAATAGGATTGGAAATTTTACTTCCCATTAAAGTTATTCCTTTAATATCTACACTAATTTTCACATTACAATTTCATGTTCTGCCAAAAAGCACAAAATAAAATAAAAAGAAAAGAAAAGAATATATAGGATTAATTTGCTTATTAAATATATCTTTTGATATCCCTCCATCTAATTTTCACAAATTTATTACTTCCACTATTTTAAAATTAGAGATCAAATTTTCGTTTTCATTTTGGTCCAAAAAATACGAATACATTTTTATTTTTAAATTATTTAATGGCATTAAATTTTTAACATGTCATTACTTAACAATATTAGGTGAAGTGAGTATTATTTTTGTACACGATAAATATTGCTCGAACAAACATGAAGTTTTCAGTGCAGTAAGTATCGCTTAATAGGTTAAGAGGGTGTTTGATAAAAATTAAATAAATTTGAATTTGAATCTGAATGAAATTTGAATCTGAATGAGCTAATTTATTCAAATTTCAAAAAAATCGACTTAGCAAAGAAAGTTTCGCTATATCTTACCGATTCAAATTAATTCGCAATAAAACAAACGTATTGTGACCGATTCAAATTTATTCATGATTCAAATTCCATCCAATTCTAAACAAACACCCCATAACTATAATTAGAATAATTAAAAAAATATTATTAAATATATATTTACTTTAACACCATTATTATCCTCCGGATCTTTAAATTTGGAGTAAAGCAAGAATTTCTTAATTACTCCCATCTGGCTTTGAATGCAGGAGCACTTAATTAAAAAGTCCATTAATGGCAACAAAAGCAAAGGAGAGTAGTCAAGTGAAGGCAAAGAGGGGAACGTCTCCTTCTCTTCCTCGTAACGCCGACACCACACAACGCAAAAAAAGTCTCAACCCAGGTACAGCCTCTCCTGATCAACAGAAACATGGTAAAACCTCATCATCATCAGATACTACTAAACCTGTTCCAAGCTACCTTAGAGCTACCAAAAGTTCAACCCTCGATCCCTTTAAGCAGCAAGCCAACAAAAAGCCCACTAGCACAGCCGGAACCGCCCAAAAGCCAGCCGCTCTATCTAGAAGAAGATCCTTTGACAAGCCTTCTACATCAACTTCTCAAGTACAAAAACCAGGAGGCACTACTACTAGAGAGAGAGTTCTCCGTTCTTCGTCTTTCACATCAACCAATAATTTGCCAAAACCAAAAACGCCCTTCAATGATGCTGGGAGACCTCAATCTGAGATCTTAAGACGTGGGAATACAAAGAAGATAAGTACCACTACTATCCAGAAGCAGCAACGCGACGTAGGTACTACTTCAAAATCGAAGACTAAAACTGCTCATTCGCCTTGTACTACTGCTATGAATGAAGCTGAAAATGTAAGTCCAAGGTTTGAGGTTGAACCTCATCAAGATGATCAAGAATCATCAGTTACTGAAGTTGGAGAAGATAATAGTATTGTAGTAAATGACGAGAACAACAATGAATTGTCGGGTAATGACATATTAGTTTTTGACGATAAGGATCATCTAGATACGCTAGACGATGAAGTACTGGAGAGCGATGAAAGCAGTGAAATCAAGGTCTGTGAGGCATCCACTTTGATTTCTAAAGAAGATAAAACTAAATCCCCAGCAGTTGAAGCCGAAGATGAAATACCTATCGAAGAAATAGTAAACGATATTGAAGAAGAAGTAGAAGAACAACAAGACAACATTGAACAAGATGAAAATAATAAACACCCTGAGTTGATTTCTGTCAGTGGGTCAAAAGGAGAATCTACAGAAACATCACAGCAACTGGAAGAAACTGAAACTGATGGGAATGGACAAGAAAATGCATTGGATGAAAAGGTAGAAATTGATGAAGGAAAAGTAGTTGAATCTACAAAAATACCAGAACAAATAGTTGAAGTTACCGAAGATAATCATGTGAAGAGTGAGAAGAATAATTCTATTTCTGCAGCAAAACCTCAAGGTGGAGGTCAAGGGCATAAGAAGGATTTGGCAGCATACAATGACGTGATTGAGGAGACTGCAACTAAACTTCGCCTGCAGAGGAAAAACAAGGTGTTAGCACTGGTTGGAGCCTTTGAAACCGTTATATCCTTACAAGATCCAGAGTCTTAATTAACACAGAAGCCAAATACGCGCCTGCGCGCATATATATCGTATATTGTATATCATATATCCTGATGGGAGATTCAAATTGAATATTAGGATATTTAACAAAATAATCAGGTGAAATGAGAATAAAATGCTTGCCCTAATTTACAATGGACTTCAAAATGCATGACTTGAATCTCTGATTTTCTTTATGGATAATTGGTTATATGATATACTCCACGACACGTTTGCCTGAGATGGTCGTCGCTCCGATCTTTTTTAGCAAACTATGAAGGTGAATCGTTTATAACAACTCAACCCCTTGCTTATATGTAATCTTGATACAATTGCTCGCATTAAGAAATCTGTGTTGAATGGACACCAACCCTCGCTTATATGTAAGTGGCAATCTTGGTACAATCAACGATTGATGCGGTAGAAGACGCCACACACAACTATGTAGTGTTGTATGATAAGTCAAATATGAACCTCACCGAAAACTATGAACAGTTCAAGAGTTCTCAAAGAACCAAAGGAGAATAATCTCCCCATAATTTTATTAATCAAAAGTTGTCTATCAATTATATCAGCTATGTATCATATTTATACTAGTTACAATAAACCTTAACTCTATAAGGAATAAGAAAACAAAAATGAATTAAAAACCCTAGCTTACAAATCATCTTGGAAATCAAATTTTATCTAATATACTTCCTAGATACAATAGAATTATAAAAGAGATCTAAATTCCCTAAAATAATGGAAATATATGGAATAGGTTTGCTGAAAACGAGTAAAAACGCGTTTTTGAAAATCACGCATCGGCACGGCCGCTCCAATTTTGAACTGGATAACGGCGCGACAACGCCCAAACTCTAAAGGCGTTTTTTGGTTTGTAGAAACGGGCGGTGGCGCTCGGTTTAACTGCAGATCACAGTAGCAGATCGCTAATGGTCCGAACTCGCTACACTGATGTTCTTTTTAAGTCTTGAATTTGTTCCCCTTTGCTTGTACCAAGTTAACGAACTTAGATCCCAACTTGAATGACACAGTATATGGGTAAACTTATGTTGTCGCGTGATAGATTGCAAGATCCTATCCATGTTTGGATATTCATATCGTCGGGCATAAGCTTGTAATCTTCCATGAATTGGAACATAACATTGTCGCAGATTAGACGACACAAACAATCACGACTATGATGACCTGACTGGCGTAGAGATTTGGTCTCACTAAATAGATTATACCTAGCAATCTCAAATCATATGAACGATCCTTAAGCTCCATTCCATGAATTCTCAAACCAATTTCAGTCCGCTTACTCAAAATCATTATGAACCCTTGGAACTTGAGGTGAGTGGATGTTTGATACGAGCCCGATCAGGATCGTGTCATCCCCCTCCTTTTGAAAAGGACTTGTCCTCAAATCATGTATCCCCTCATCTGGAAAAGGACTTGTCAACTTTAATATATGTGAATTTTATAAATAATATTAATAATTTAATTAATAAAAGTTTGAGTATTTATGTTGAATACATATATATTTATGTCTTGAAATGTGATCATTCGAATTGAATTAAATAAAGTATGTGATTAAGTAAGTAAAGTGGCGGAAATGATGATAAGCTTAATTAAGCTTATGTGATATGACTAGTGTGGCATAACTGTGGACCAAGTAATTCATTAATTAAATTAATGAGGAAATGGTTAAATAATGCGATGGACTAATTAGTGTTATTATCTTAATTAGTTATTTGTTAATTTGCAGTTATACATGTTATGTGAGCATATAAAAAAATAGCATCATGTATAATATATAAGATGGGTAATTAAAGGTAATATTATAATGTGAATATTATTCCGTGAGACTATATAATAATAATCTTAATTTATGTAATTCTACTAACTTGAATAAAAGAGCCTTGTGTGATATAATGGTAAACCAATTAAATATGTATTTTAAATGTATGGGAGAAAATAAATGTAAGTAAATAAATATTTGCTATTAAATGTTTATTTCCATATTTATGTGTAATTGGGATAATAAGTTTATGGGAAATAATGGGTTGTTAATATTCTACTAATTTATATTTTAGCCCAATTCAAATATTATTTGGATGAACCAATTGTACATAGATTATATGATTATGTGTATATGTGTCCATAACTAAAGCCTAAAAAATAGCATTAAGTCATCACATGTAAACTAGTAAGCCAAAAAGGAAATAAACTTGAGTGTATTAGCAACCATTTTGCTATTTCAGACCAAACAAACTCCTTGTCCCATATTAAGTGTCTCAGCGGTATTATAACAATAGCCTACCCTCTTCTTTACGTGAACTCAGTGATGCAAATGATGGCTAGAGAATGGAGTTGGTAGTGGCTTTTCACCAAATTCCTCATATCTAATTGCTTCTTCATCTTCCCTTTGGTTTCATTCTTAAGGCAAAACCCAGATGTTGGGTAATAGCTTGGCTATAAATTGGAAGCTTCCCCTTCTCTAATTGAGTTGCTAGAATCTTAAGTTCAAATTAGAATGTTAGTGTTGTTGAATTGAAGAGCAATATGAAATTTAAAGCAAGAGTTAACATTTCATCTTCAAAGAGGTAGTATCCTGTAGCATGTTCATGATTTCAAAGTTTTATAAATTCTTAGGAATTTCATGAATTACTTGATAATTGATTTGGAAATGGATACCATGATGTTATATGAGTTTGTATGTATGTTATGGATAATGTATGTCTGGTCTGAGCATGCTAAATTAAGTATATATGTTGTAGTGTTTGAGTTATGAAGCGAGCCAAGATCGGTGTTAGATCAAGTGGCGGCAGTAGCGCCACTTCCCAATCTAAAACCAATGCCGGTCGCACTCTTTGCCAGTCTTGAAATCTAATTTTTGTTTGCTTCTAATATTCTAAGCATGTTTGGTTGACATTAACATGAATATAAATAGTTATTACATATGAATCAAGGCTAAATGAACCTCTACTACGCTTGCTAACATATATCCAATTCATTTGCATATAGTTAGTATGGTCCTCTACTTGAAAGCTCATTTTAAATCATGCTTGAATAGTTTATATTACGCCTAACCATATAAACCAACATATTAGTCACGTGTTAAGGCATGAAAGAGCTTGATATGTTTGTACATAAGGTCAAAATATGAGTATGATAGTTTTCAACAAAGTTGGTTTTCAAACCTCTAAGTTTTTCTTAAAAATCTCATGTTAAACCAAACTAAACATGCAAAGCAACTTTGAATCCACATTCCATACTCATATGTATACACAACTAGGCCACATACACATGCTAACAAGATCAAAAATCAAAGGCATATGGTTTATCAAGTTTGGTTTTTGACTTCTAAATTTTCTTTCAAAAATGCTACTAAACCAAGCTTTACGTAAACTAAATCAACTCATGTCATGCAAGGGGAGAGACGGGGAATTCCTTCGCTAGTATGACCTACCTAAGTTTATTTGGTATTTAATTGGTTGGTTAGAGTATATGGATAATATGTTGCATGTCAATTAACCCTTGTTTTGTGGAAGTATTTAAAAATGGCATCCGAGAATATTGAGAATAGCAATGGAGCACAAGAGACCGTTGAGTCTCCACAGATCAACAATTAGAATAATGTGCATCAGGAAGGCAACAATCCTCATGCAAACAACAACACTGACCAAATGATGAACGATGGAATGTTCAGAGGCTTTATTCAATTCATGCAACATCAGGCGAGAGCGGCTCCTGTCCAAAATGAAGGTGGAAACACTGGAAACTCTCGGACGGTTACCGCTAAACAGTTCAAGGAGCTGGGGCCACCGGAGTTTATTGAAGAGCCAAAACCACTTAAGGCTGAAGCATGGATAAAGTAGATCACCAAGATATTTGATGTCTTGGGATGCTCCGAGGAGCAAAAGGTTCCCTTCGCCACCTTCATGTTGTGTGGAGAGGCAAATTACTGGTGGGAATTTGTAAAACATACCCAGCCTGACACACTCAAGATGTCTTGAGAGAAGTTCCAAGAGCTATTCAACGACAAGTACTTTCCCGAAAGTATTCGTCACATGAAAGAGGTGGAGTTTATCAAGTTGGAGAAAAACAATATGACCGTGTCGCAATACGAGGCTAAATTTGCGGAGTTATCATGGTTTGCATCCCATTTGGTCGATAATGAGGAACGAATGACGCAAATGTTTTTAAGAGGTTTGAAACCGAAGATACGTCAATATCTTATTTCTTATAAACTGTGTTTGTTTCAGATGTTGTAAATATGGCTCAGTTATTGGAGTGCGATAACGAGTCAACGCAACCATGAGAAAGCAGCCGGCAGAATGAAAATACAAGTGGTAACAGTCTTCGAAATGGTGACAACAAGCGTGGAGGGAATCAACATGCGTAAATGGTAACCACACGGTGGTAATCACGCCCAAGACAATAAAATGGACATTTCAAGAAAAGGAGATTCAACAATGATGGGAAGACAACAGCACCAACACCCGTTGTTAAGGAAGGAGAACGACCACCTATCATATGCTTCAAATGCGGAGGGGAGGGACACATCAGTCTAAACTGTGAGATGCCGTCCAAAACATGTTATAATTGTGGAAGGGAAGGTCACTTAGCTCGATTTTGTCGTTCACCAAAGACAAGTTCAGCTAGGATGGAGGCACCAAAGGCCATCCCAGAAAAGTCAAAGCCGGTAGCACAAATTAATTCTTGAACTTGTTTTATTGAATTCTTATATCATTGTCATCATCCTCATATTTATATTTTTTGAAAGTCATCCGTGGCCTGTAGTGCATAGATGGACTTGGTATGATTATGAGCAGGAATTATTCGGTGTAATCATGACCGTAATGTTACAAATGATGTGTAAAAGTCTTCATTGGCCCGTAGTGCATTGATGGACAGTTGTTGGCATGATCATGACCATTAATGAATACACAAATATTCTTGGCCCGTAGTGCATGGATAATTGTGGTCGTGATACTAAAGAATATCCTTGGCTGTAGTGCAGGGGTGATTTAATGATGTGGATTATTTTTAAGCTGAGTCCCAGCGATAAAAGTGATGAAAAACCTTTTAAATCATAAAAGATAGTAGATTTTATTCTCTACTTGACTCTTTTAATGGATTACTTGTTCATCAGCATTAAACTTGATGTTTGTTATATTGTATCGATTAACATTTGTTTAAGGCTAATGATAATTTATTCTGCATTATCTTAGTCATAATATTTCTTACTGGGCTAGTTGAGGTCACCCTTTCTTTCACTGTTCTCTTTAGGAAATGAGAATATAGCTGGGATGAGTCGGGGAACGGAGTGATGGTCCTAGATGGTGCATTAGTAGTCCTCACTATTTTGTGAAATAGTGTGATAATAATTGTAATGAGGACTCCTTTTCAGTTTGTATACTCTCTAGTAGGCAATATTTGTATTCAAACTCACAATTTATATTTTGTCGTATTGTACATGACATTTGTATTATTAAGTTGTATTTGAATTCTGTACCATGTATCTGGCGACTCAAGATGGGTGATGTATACCTAATTCTGGGGGCATCACAGTTGGTATCAAAGCTTAGGGATATGTTCCCTGGCTAAGATGTGAGACTAGAACTAGGAGGGGAGAGACGGGGAATTCCTTCGCTAGTGTGACCTACTTAAATTTATTTTGTATTTAAATTGGTTGGTCAGAGTTTAGAGATAATATGTTACATGTCAACTAACCCTTGTTTTGTGGCAAGATTCTAAAAATGACATCCGAGAATGTTGAGAATAGCAATGGAGCACAAGAGACCGTTGAGTCTCCACATATCAATAATCAGGATAATATGCATCAGGAAGGCGACAATCCTCATGCAAACAACAACACAGACCAAATGATGAATGATGGATTGTTCAGAGGCTTTATGCAATTCATGCAGCATCAGGCGAGAGCGGCTCCTGTCCGAAATGTAGGTGAAAACACTGGAAACTCTCGGACGGTCATCGCTAAACAGTTCAAGGAGCTGGGACCACCGGAGTTTATTGGAGAGGCAAAACCACTTAAGGCGGAAGCATGGATAAAGCAGATCACCAAGATATTTGATGTCTTGGGATGCTCCGAGGAGCAAAAGGTTCCCTTCGCCACCTTCATGTTGCATGAAGAGGCATATTACTAATGGGAATCTGTAAAACGTACCCAGCCTGACGCACTCAAGATGTCTTGGGAGAAGTTCCAAGAGCTATTCAACGTCAAGTACTTTCTCGAGAGTATTCGTCACATGAAAGAAGTGGAGTTTATCAAATTAGAACAAAACAATATGACCGTGTCGCAATACAAGGCTAAATTTGCGGAGTTATCCCGGTTTGCATCCCATTTGGTCGATAATGAGGAGCGAATGACGCGAATGTTTTTAAGAGGTTTGAAACCGGAGATACGTCAATATCTTATTTCTCATAAACTGTATTTGTACTCAGATGTTGTAAATAGGGCTCAGTTATTGGAACACGGTAACGAGTCAACCCAACCAAGAGAAAGCAAACGTGACAGAAGATGAAAATACTAGTGGTATCGGTCATCGAAACGGTGACAACAAACATGGAGAGGAATCAAAGATGCAAAAATGGTAACCACTTCGGTGGTAATCATGGCCAAGACAGTAAAAATGAACATTTCAAGAAAAGGAGATTCAACAATGATGGAAGGACGTCAGCACCAGCACCCGTTGTTAAGGAAGGAGAATGACCACCTATCATATGCTTCAAATGTGGAGGGGAGGGACACATCAGTCTAAACTGTGCGATGCCTCCAAAGCATGTTATAATTGTGGAAGAGAAGGTCACTTAGCCCGATTTTGTCGTTCACCGAAGACAAGTCCAGCCAGGATGGAGGCACCGAAGGCCGTCCCAGAAAAGTCAAAGCCGGTAGTACAAGGGAGAGTGTTTGTAGTGACCTCCCAGAAAGCAAGGAACCCGAATGAAGTCATCACGGGTAAGCTTATCATAAACTCTAGTGAAGTCTATACCTTATTTGATATCGGTTCTACCCATTCTTTTATTTCTCCTACTTGCATTCAACGATTAAATTTGACTGCGGAGAAATTAGACTTTGACTTATCTGTAGAAACTCCGTTGGGAGAAACCTTCATTACATCCACGGTTTATAAGTCTTGTTTGGTTCAAGTTGGTACCCACACATTACCTGTCGATCTTATTTCATTGAAAATACTTGCATTTGATGTAATTCTAGGAATTGGTTGGTTAACTACTCATCATGCAAAAATTGATTATTTTCGTAAGGTTGTTAGCTTTCATATTCCTAATCAACCTATTATGCGAATTCAAGAAACCAAACCATTAAAATCAATCACTGTCATCTCAAGCCATAAAGCTATTCGTTTATTGAAAAATGGATGTCAAGCTTTCTTAGCTCATGTCACGGATCTAAACAAAAATACGTCAGTTTTGAATGATATTTCTATTGTTAATGAATTTCCTGACGTATTCCCTGAAGAACTTCCTGGCCTACCCCCAGAGCGTGAAATTGAATTTTGTATCGACCTTAAACCTGGTACAAAACCTATTTCCAAAGCCCCATATCGAATGGCTCTATTGAACTTTAGGAGTTAAAGACCCAACTACAAGAATTGTTAGACATCGGTTTCATTCTGGTCCAAGACGTCTCCTTTGGGTGCTCCATTACTCGCTCGTGAAAAGAAAGATGGGAGTATGCGACTTTTGTATTGATTATCGGGAGTTGAATCATGTCACCATCAAAAATAGGTACCCATTGTCACGCATTGATGACTGTTTGATCGCCATTACAAAGGAACACAATTTTTTCAAAGATCGATCTTCATTACGGATATCATCAATTTGAAGGTTAAAACTAAAGATATTCCAAAGATCGTCAGAACTCAGACGTGCATTATGAATTCTTAGTCATGTCTTTTGGATTGACTAATGCTCCGCCGCTTCATGGATATGATGAACCGAGTATTCAAGGAATATTTGGATCATTTTGTGGTCATCTTTATTGATGACATCCTCATATATTCCAAAAGCCGTGAAGATCATGAGCAACACTTGAGGCTGATACTCCAAAAGCTTTGTGAAAATAAGCTATATGCCAAGTTGAAGAAATGTGAGTTCTGGCTTGAGGAAGTTGCATTCCTTGGGCACGTGATATCAAGTCATGGAATATCTGTTGACCCAGCAAAGATTGAAGCTATTCAAAGCTGGGAGCAACCTAAATCAGTGACCGAAGTACGTAGCTTTCTCGAATTAGCTGGTTATTATCGGAGATTCGTAGAAGGATTTTCTCCAATCGCTACTCCATTAACTCAACTGGCTCGAAAAGATATAAAGTTCGGTTGGAGCGAGGAATGTGAGAAGAGTTTTCAAGAACTCAAGAGGAGACTCATTTCAAAGACTGTTCGACAATACCATATGGCTTGAGGATTTGTCATCTCTGATGATGCTTCATGCAAAGGGTTAGGATGTGTTCTCATGTAACATGGGAAAGTCATAGCCTATGCCTCACAACAACTCAAAGAATATGAGAGGAATTACCCTACTCATGATCTAGAGTTGGCAGCTGTCGTTTTTGCGCTTAAGATTTGGAGGCATTACCTGTATGGAGAGAAGGATGAGATCTACACAGATCATAAAAGCCTCAAATATTTCTTCACCCAAAAGGAACTCAACATGCGACAACGACGTTGGCTTGAACTATTGAAAGATTATGATCATACCATCCAATACCATCCTGGAAAAGCGAACGTGGTAGCTGACGCACTGAGTAGAAGATTATATGCGGGTACGAGTGCAATATTGTCAACGAAAAGGCCCATTTTGTATGACTTGCAAAGGATGGAGTTAGAGATAAAGACTCCAGGGACCCACATGATGATGGCAAACATACGAGTAGAACCGACTTTAATCGATAAAGTTAAAGTCGCTCAAGCTGCTGGACACGGAGCTAATGCGTATGAAGAAGAAAGTGCAAGAAGGTGCTAAGCCAAGCAAGAATCGATGAGTAAGGAATACTTCGAGTCAACTCCAGACTTTGTGTTCCTAACAACCCTGATTTAAAGTATAAAATCATGATAGAGGCGCACAACACACCGTTTGCAATCCATCCTGGGAGTACCAAAATGTATCGTGATCTTCGACATACATTTTGGTGGAGCAATATGAAGAGAGAGATAGCAAAGTTTATCTCAAGGTGTTTAACTTGTCAACGAGTCAAGGCGGAGCATTAAGTACCAAAAGGTCCATTGCAACCACTTGAAATTCCAGAATGGAATTGGGAACATATTACTATGGATTTCGTTACTGGTCTTCCCAAGGTTTCTTAAGGCATAGATGCAATTTGGGTCATTGTTGATAGATTGACCAAGTCTGCTCATTTTCTATCTATACGAGAAACTTATACACTTGAACGTCTTGCTCGTATGTACATAAACGAGATTGTAAGATTGCATGGTATGCCAGTATCCATAGTTTCTGATCGAGACCCAAGATTCACTTCAAGATTTTGGGTTAGTTTACAAAAAGCTATGGGCGCGGATTTACAATTTAGCTCAAAGATATCATCCTCGGGACAGACGGCAATGGAGAGGACCATTCAAACTCTTGAAGATCTATTAAGACTTTGTGTCCTTGACTTCAAGGGAAGTTGGGACAAGTTCTTACCATTGGTGGAGTTTTCCTACAACAACAGTTATCAAGCAAGTATTGGCATGGCTCCATTTGAGGCGTTATATGGAAGAAAGTGTCGTTCTCGATATCTCGGGATGAGGTGGGTGAAGCAACGTTGTTGGGGACCGGAGTTGGTACGTATGACTACGAAAAAGATTCAAACGATCCGACAACGATAAAAACCTCACAAGATCGATAAAGAGTTATCTTGATCTTCATCGAAAGGACGTGGAATTCGATATTGGAGATCATGTGTTGTTATGTGTTGCTCCATGGAAGGGAGTTACGAGATTTGGAAAGATATGAAAGCTCAACCCTCGATTCATTGGCCCATTTTTAATCCTCGATCGAGTAGGAAGCGTAGGCGTATAGACTCGCTTTTGCTTAAGTATGTCTCGTGTTCATAACGTTTTTCACATATCTATGTTACGTAAATATGTGAAAGACCCGAACCACATTATTGAATTAGAACCAGACGAGATAGAGGAAGATTTAACGTATGAAGAGTTTTCTGTTAAAATCTTGGACAAAAAAGATCATATTCTACGCTCCAAGGTTATACCTTAAGTCAAAGTTTTGTGGAGAAACCACGATGTTGAGGAAATGACTTGGGAATTAGAATCCGAAATGAAATTAAGGTATCCTCACCTCTTCGACATACCAGGTACGCACCCTAATTTCAAGGACAAAATTTCATAAGAAGGGGAGGTTGTAAGACCCTAATTTTTTAAATAAAGTTTAAATTTTCTCAAAATATATTTTTGAATATTATGGTGTGGATTTGATATAATGTTATAGTTGTGGGTATTATTTACAAGTTTTGCAAAGTACGCAAGTTGTTATATAATATTCGATTGGTTGGGGAATATTCGTTTTAGCAGAGAATATTCATACAACGGCACAATCATTGGTGGACCCCACAACGGAATTATTGTCGGATCGAGAAAATGACAAAAATACTTTATGAAAATAACGGCGGAAGTTTTACAGAGTTAATCTGTTGAAACACCCAAAGTGTTAAAAGTATGCAATTATGCTGGCGTGGTTGCATAGTAGCACACCAGATTGATTATTATTGCTTATTATGTGAGAAGTCACTCGGTTATACTCAATTATTGCTACAAGAATTATTTGATCATATCTCTTATATTATTGATTCAATTATTGTTACAAGATCATTTGCATAATATTTTATATTATTAAATCAATAATTGAGACGACAAAGTTATTCATATTATTATTTGTAATATTGACAATGTCCAGAAGTTCATCAAGGAGAGGTTTGGTCACCTAATCTTGGCACCAATAAGGAGAAATCCTTATCGAAAGCCCTCTTTCCAGGAACGACACGCTTGTTAAATATTGTGAGTTATAATATTAATGATGAATAAGTTCGTGTTGATTAAAGATGATATTGATAGTTCCATTGTGTTGGGATTGTTAGTGTTAGTGGAAATCGACATCTATTAGATGATATTGATGTGCAGGGGTTATATTGATAAATCGGGTAATTTATCGGATAAATGAGCAATTAATTGCTACTAATTCACATGCTTATATAACTATTTGTTCACATGTGTGTACTATGGAATCACATTCTTGTACTATTAGGGGAGTTGGTGCAAAATTGATAATACTTGCATGACTAAGTTAAAAATGGAGGTATAGATGGAGGTACTATACTGTAATTCGTATTTTTCACATGATTATACTATTGATTCACATGATTAAACTATTGATTCACATTATTTACTATTAGGGGAGGTGGTGCAAGTTTGATAATATTTGCAGGACTAAATTAAAAATGAAAGAAAAGTTGAAGGTATTGTACTATAATTTTTTGAGCCCCAAAACGTGCAATTATCGAAACTATATTTTCCTATAAATAGAAGCTCATTCTTCCTTCATTTCTCACCAATTCACAAAAGCTTTAGAGCGATTATTATAGAGAGAAATTATAGAAAGAAGAAGAGAAGTCTGCTACCTCACTATTCCAGTATCCAGTTTTTCTAAGGTAGGGAGTATTATTTCTTTCTTATCCATGAAGAGAACTTCTGTTATTCCATTCTTTATTATTCTGTTGGAATAACCTGTATACGCGGGCTACCCTATACTTGGTGAAATTCTTCTGTTATTCCATTCTTTATCATTCTGTTGGAACATCCTGTCTGTGCATTTACGCCGGACCTGGTTCCATTATTTATCATTCTATTGGAACATCCTCATGCATGCGATCTACGCCTGGGAATTCTGGTTAAAATCTTTATTATTCTCATTGGAATATCACATGCTGTGCGTTTTACTACGGACTGATTCCGCTTTTTATTATTTTGTTGGAATATCACATGCATGCGTTTTCGCCGGACCGATTCGATTATTTATTATTACATTGGAATAACACGCCTCGTATGGTCTATCGCATGCCCGGTGATTTCTTTTGTTATTCCATTCCTTATTATACTCGGTTGGTTAAAGTTTTGACTTCTATACTCCATGAAATTAGTGGAATATCCTTGATATTTGCGCTTCATCCGATATCTTTTCATGGAAATATTCTTGAGCATTCTTGAATTTTACTCACAAAGAAGTATCATGTTGACAATTTGGGACGTTATTAGTTCTGGATAAATTAATTGTTGAACTTGTTTTATTGAATTCTTATATCATTGTCATCATCCTCATGTTTATATTTTGTTGAAAGTCATACATGGCCTATAGTGCATAGATGGACTTGGTATGATTATGACCGTGGATTATTCGGTGTAATCATGACCGTAATGTTACAAATGATGTGGAAAAAGTCCTCATTAGCGTAGTGCATGGATAATTGTGGTCGTGATACTAAAGAATATCCTTGGCGCAGTCATCGAGGGTGATTCGATGATGTGGATTATTTATTGTCGAGTCCCAACGATAAAAGTGATGAAAACCTTCTAAATCATAAAAGATAGTAGATTTTATTCTCTACTTGACTCTTTTAATGGATTACTTGTTCCACCGCAGATTAAACTTGATGGTTGTTATATTGTATCGGTTTAACACCGTTGAAGGCTAACGATAATATATCTCGCATTATCTTGGTCATAATATTTTCTCTTGGGCTAGTTGAGCTCACCCTTTTACTTTTATTGTTTTCTCTTGAAATGAGAACGTAGAGGAGGACTAGTCGTTGAAGCGGAGTGACGGACGGATGATAGCATTAGTAGTCCTCACTATTCAATTGAAATAGTGGAAAATAAATGTAATAATATTGAATTTGAGTTTGTATATTGTCTGCAGGCGATAATATTTGTATTAAAACTCACGACTTTATGTTTTGTCGTATTTTACACACGACAATTGTATAATTAAGTTATATTTGTATTACGTACCATGTATTTGGCGACTCGGAATAGGTGATGTATACCTATTTTGGGGCGTCACAAAGTACAACTTATCACCCTCGCATGCATCAGGAATGAGTGAAAGAACGATTCAGACATTAGAAGATATGTTAAGAGATTATATAATGGACTTTAAAGGAAATTGGGATGATCATCTACCACTCGTAGAGTTCGGTTACAACAACAGTTACAACGCTAGTATTGGCATGCCACCTTATGAAGCGTTATACAGTAGAAAGTGTAGAACTCCACTATACTGGGATGAAGTTGGCGAGAGACAATTATGAGGTCCCGAACTGGTACAACAGACAACATAGATAGTCAAAGTGATCCGAACAAGACTAGTAGCAACTCAAGATAGGCAAAGAAATACGCCGATCCACACCGTAAAAATGTTAAGTTTGAATCGGGTAGTTTTGTGTTTTTGAAAGTCTCTCCCTGGAAGGGAAAGATCAGGTTCGGAAAGAAAGGGAAAAATTATGCCCAAGATTCATTGGACCCTTTGAGGTACTGCGAAGGATCAGGGAAGTTGCGTATGAGGTAGCATTACCTCCAGCACTCGAGAATGTCCACAACGTCTTCCATGTTTCAGTTCTACGACCCTACAAACCCGATTACAAGCACGTGATTGGATATGAACCCCTACATTTTGAGAAAGACTTATCCTATGAAGAAATTCCTATTCAGATTGTCGATAGGAAAGAACAAGTTCTCAGAAATAAAGTAATACCTTATGTTAAGGTAATTTGGAGGAACCACAGCGCTGAAGAAGCTACGTGGGAACTCGAAGAGAATATGATGAAGAATTATCCTTATTTATTTACTTCAATCATATTAAAGCGATTCTGGGGACATAATCTTTGTAAGGGGGAGAATGAATGTAACGGACGAATTGATTGAGTCATGATTTTGAGGACATAGACCTTTTAAGGGGGGAAAGATGTGACGAACGATATTTTGTAATTTAAAATTTCTATATTTATTGATTTACATAAATATTTTTTGACGATTTAGTTTTTGGATTAAATAATTAATTGATGAAATTGTGGTAGATTAATTTAATTATATGTGTGAAATTTATTAAATTAACGTGGAGAATTGTTATTATTCAAAGTATGAATTTATGTGAGCTTATTGAATTAAATGAAATATTTAATAAGCATAATGTTATTTTAATTAATTTAATAATTAATTAGAGATTTAATAATTTGACCTAATTAATAAATGAAAATTTTAATTTTATGACTATGAGAATTAAGGAGAAATTATTATATTAAATTTAAATTAAATTAAATAAGATATTTGATTTATTGTGTAAATAGGTGTGACAGTATTAAACTATGGTATAAGAGGTTTATCAAATTAATGGGAAAACTTTCTAATAAGTGAACCAAACAAGGCCTTAGTGGAGGTTGAGGGTAGTTAACCTATGATTGGTTAACTGACCACAACTGCGTCAGTTTTATAAATTATACGTCTTCTTCTTTCATTTTATTTTTCTAAGTCTGACAAAAACTAGTCAGAGAGAAATTGAGAAATTGTTGAGGGAATTGTGAGTGTGTTGTTGAAGAAGTATCTGGAAAAGGTTTCATCTCTACTAATCTATACTCTGGGTAATCTCTTCAACCCATTTTAATTTTACGTCATTGAAGTTTTCATAAAAAAATGGCTTTCAAGTTTCTGTTAAAATCTTTGTAATTGGAAAGGGTAGCGATTATGTGGATAGATGTGATAATATGTTATCATAGCATGTTTTACTATATATTGTATGTTTCCATAACATCAATTTCATAAAAATATGTCGTATATAGTTTCTTCAAAGTTACAGAGTATAAAATATGGCCATATGGCCCTTACGTACAAATTAAATATGTTAATCATATGTTGTATCATAAATTTACACTGGTGTATCCTTAAGTGTGTTAAAACGAGGAAATCAAACTTTGAATGGGAATGTTTGGTGTTATAACAAACCCATAGTGTCAATTTTCATGTTTTATTTTCAAAACTTTCAAAAACAACAAGAACATTGAAATTATATAATTTGATTCAAGTAATTCTGTGTTTTAACTTGTTAAAATCACTCTATAAAGGTTGGATAATAATCATGTATGAATTATAATATTTGGGTATGCTTAAATTAATGTATGGACAAGGAAATTGGAAGTTATGGCCATATTCTGTGTTCTTCACAGAACGTATAATTGAACTTGTGAGAGATTTTTTGGCCTAATTTGGCCATGTTATGTTCATGAAATGCGAATCGAGTGCAGGTAACCTGCTTCCCGTGCGTTGCTACTAAAAAATTACCAGCCCGTGAAAAAAAATAAAATAAAAATAATAAAAATAAATAAATAAATAATAATGATTATTTAAAATATTTATCAAATAAAATAAATATTTTAATTGAGATATTTATGGAACAAAATAAATATTCGACGAAAATTATTAATTAGAATATATATCAAATAAAATGAATATTTTAATTGAGATATTTATGGAATAAAATAAATATTCGATGAAAATTATTATTAAAATATTTATAAAATAAATTAAATATTTTAATTGAGATATTTATGGAATAAAATAAATATTCGATGAAAATTATTATTAAAATATTTATAAAATAAAGTAAATATTTTAATTGAGATATATATGGAATAAAATAAATATTAGATGAAAATTATTATTAAAATATTTATCAAATAAAATAAATATTTTAGTTGAAATATTTATGGAATAAAATAAATATTCGATGAAAATTATTATGAAATAATTTATTCGAGTGTAATAATAGTAAGAGAATGAAAATATTCTAATTTAATTAAGTAATTAAATTAGAAGGGTAATGATTTGTTAAATAAAGTGGAGTTTATATTAAATAATTAAGTAAAAATGTAAATAATGAATGTCGTGAATACATATGGTATGTGTGTAGGATTTGAGGTGAACAGAAGTAGTAATCGTTTAGCCTACGCATGAGGCAAGTTTCCTAACCCTACTTGTTATCGTTATTCAAGTTATAAACTTACATCGAGCAAATTCTCGTTATTATTAATCATGTTCAATTTGTTATATTAAAGATTACTAATCTTTTCAAAGTATGATTCTGTTATACAATACTTATTCTATTGTATACCTCTTGAGATTGTTATTCGATTTAAATATCAGATATTGTTGAACCTTGTTAAACTAGCGAACCCTTATTGATTCGACTAGTCCTTAGTTGATGAACGTTCTAAATTTTAGAACACTTGTTGAATTATCCAAACCAAACTTCCTTTGGTGCGGACTCTAATGTCAAACTGAGATGAACAACCCTGTATAGGGGATTACTTATGCGTTAGCTTTAAGATATTGTGCACAATATGGTACTAAGAAATTTGATCCTCTAAAATGCAGTAGAGCGAGTCCATAGTCTTATGACTGCTAAACATTTCAAGTATAACCCTTGATAACCTAGGACATAGTTCAAGGTCTTATGACCCTCAGAAGTTCTTTTGATTCTTGTTATTCATTCTTGATTCAAAAGTTGAGTCCTTATTCCAGAAGTCTTTGATTCACTCGCATGTTATTATATTGTTGTTTCATTATTATACTTTGTGGGCAATCGTGCTCATTCTTGCATGATAATAACATTGCAGTTAAGAACGAAAGGTCCGACGAGCCTTCTACTAGTAAAGGCAAGGGCAAGATGAACACATGATGAAGACTTGTTGTTATTGTGATTATGTATTTATGTTTTAGACTTATGTTAATGTTGTGTAAGACTATTTGTAACAATTCAAGATTTTATTGTAATTTAAAATATTTATTAAATTAAATAAATATTTTATTGATGAAGAAGTTATTGTTTTGTAATTTAAAAGTATTTCTTAAATTAAATAAGTATTCTATTGATGTGGTTATTATTAGTAAATATTTATGAATTAAATTTATTAGATATTATTCTAAATTTATAATTTAGAGAGTTGTAATATAACATGAGATGTTATATGGTTGTTTTAATTTAATAATTTAAAATGGTATGTTAAATTATTAAACTAAATTATAGTGAGAATATAATTTTTGATATTTGTTTAAGTGGAATATTTATTTAAAATATAGTATGTGTAATTAATTTAGTTGATTTAATGTTGGATATAGAAATCTAAAAAATAATATGTGATTATAATTTATAAACTAAATTGTTTATTAAAATAGATTAAAGGAGTTTAAATTAGTTTTTTCAAACAAGGCTTAAATATATATTAAGTCTTTAATTTTAAAGAGTTTTGCCAAACAAAGTCTTATGGCTTTTGGATTTTTAATTTTGAATTTGTAAAATAATTTATATAAAATAAAATAAATAATAAATATAATAATATATTCATAATATATATGTTTATTATTTAGTAACTGTTATATTAAATCTATGTATTATGGCCCTATCGGTTATTTGTTTACGCTTAACTAAGAAGTTGGTGTACTGAGGAAGAAGAGAAGAAAAGTTACAGAGAACTTGAGAGAGAGAGAGAGTTAAGAGAGAATTCTTAAGTTTTCCAAACAAATTCCTGTGTTTAGCAAGGTTGTGCAAGCTAATTGAAGGTAATTTTCCATAATCTCCATTATATATATATATATATATATATATATATATGTATATATATGAGTTTAAGGCATAAAAATCTCATGTTCTGTGAATTCAATTGTTGAATTGTTGATATATATATAATTGGTAATTGTGATTATACCTGTTTATGATGTTAGAGTTTGCATTAGATAAGAATTTGGGATGTTAATTACGGTTAAATAGGAAGAAAGTGTTTACAGGGAATATTTTTCGTATGGTTTATGAAAGTACAAAATTCGTTGGTCATTTTATATGATAATCTGTGAATTGAGTCTTGTATATGTTAGTTCGGTAAGAAACGAAGATAACGTAGTTTGAACGAAGTAATTTGGTATAGAACTGAGATTACAATGATGATTTGTGTAAAGGATGTCAACTATGGTCTTTTTGTATAAAAACAAGAAATTCAAAGAATTAAACTAGTATAATTGTTGTTAAATTGTTCTATGTTGAGGAATATGTTGGCAAACATGTTTATGATGGTTTTGTATCAATTGTACGTGTTAATATTCATTTTTTAGTGGGTGAAATTCATATTTGTTGGGCTAAAATTGGCTCATTATTCATAGCCGTCTTCGCCTCTGTTGTGCTTGTTGCATAATTGGCTGCTTTGACTGCGAGAAGGCTAAAATCAATTCTTGGCCGGTTGCAGTAATGTATGCATGCCTTCACGCATTATAACCGATCTCGGCGATGGCCTCTAACTGCTTCTGCAGAGACTTGGGATATCGATGTAACTTGGTCTATTGATGTATTAATGTAATAAACATGGAACATGGAGGTTAAAATAGAACCGTGTTATGTCATTGATAATTTCAAAGTTGTAAAGGATTAGTAAGTTACGAACGGGTTATGACTTAATGTATACAATCAATAGTGAATAAGTCTTGTGATGTTAACACTTGTGATTTCTGAAATGAGCACTAAGATATGGAATGTGATTAATATAAAACCATTGAGTCCTAGGAAGACTTAAATACTTGGTTGAACTTCAAGTTCGATTAAGGAGAAATGTAGTATTGATTAATAAGAGTTGAAAATGTGATTTTGATGTTAAAAGGCTTATGTAGGTGTTAGTGAGTTTTTAGATTCGTGTTATGTGGTTTAGTATTATGGATAGACCTTAACTAAAGGTTATAACTTAACTAAGATAAGAAATAAATCTATGAGGTTAATGTATATAGCTAATTGATGTGATATTCCTAATGATATGTGTAGGATATTGGAGTACGTGAGTTGTAATTGTGTAGCTTACGCAAGAGGCAAGTTCCCTAACCTTTGCTATTTTATTATTCAGCAAGGTTACTTTTCACTGTTATGTTATACTTATGTAAATTCTCTATTTCTAATCTCTTGTTGAGCAATTTATTATTATGCAAGTTCTTTAACCCTCATTTACTATTGAGCAAGTTAATTAATCTTTATTTATTTATTTATTCCAAACGAGATTACTTTGGGTATTCAAAGTCTGTAATGTTGTTGTAAGAAATGTGTTTATTTAGCTACTAATAACTGTTGTTTGATCTCCGTTCTCCAATGTCATTGTACTATCTTACATTATTGTACCGAACTCTAAGTTGCCTAGCGATTCTTTACCAATTCAACTAATCCTTAGTTGATGAATGTTCTAAACTCTAAATTTCCTTGAATTCAACCTAAACCAAACTTCCTTTGGTTTGCTTATTAACTCACACAATATTGAAAGCATGTTGTCGATGATAACATTTGTTCAATTTAGAAACTGTTAATACTCTAGCTCTTATTAATTCATCGATATACCTTTTTCATGAAAATATTATAATCAAACTCTTGAATAATTATTGGTCTCTATCCGATTCAACCGAAGACTTGGTAGATGAGCATTCTAAAGATCTAGAATTTCCTTTGAAGCTAATTCCAACCAAACTTCATTTGGTTGAACACGATAATCTAAGCCGAGATTAACAACCCTATATCGGGGATTATTTTAGAACTATGCAATAACTTTAAAATGTTTTACAATAATACGTAGTACAAAAGGGCTAAATTTGGAGTACGGAATGATGGTCCATATAGTCGTTTAGACTGTTAAAGGTTACAGTAGAAACACCTGTTAACCTAGGACATAGATGATGATTATAGTCTTTTAGACTGTTAAAGGTTAAAGTAGAAATACTTGAGACCTAGAGTATAGTTCGTGGTCTTGTGACCCTCAGTGTATTCTTTGATGTTGATATCTATTGTTAACTTAACGTTCATTATTCCTTTGAACTTATAGTTGTTGAATTAAAGTTTATTGTTCCGGTAAGAACACTTTACCATTGAAAGCTCAGTTAATTTTCATTCATAAAATGTTATTGTATATTATACTTCTTGTGGGCAATTATTTGCTCACTCTTGCACAAAATAATGCATATGAAGTTAAGAAGTTTGAAGAGCTTTCTACAAGCAAGGGCAAGGACAAAGTGCTTGATTAGACGACAACATTTAATTTACCTTTTATATATGAAGCTTATGTAATAGATTTAATTATGATCATGTTTCAACTTTTCCACTGATTATTGTAATAAAGGTTAGATGACCTGGGATTTATTTTAGATTATGTAACCCTTTAATGGGAGATTGATTGTTTAAACTTTTGAGTTTAATTATATCCTTTGTTTATGGGTAGTTAGTTATGATTTTATTGGACAGTGAACACCAAATCTGTGGGATTGAGGTGCCCGGATTTGGGGTTGTCACAAATTGGTATCAAAGCTTTAGGTTATGAACCTTAGGTGGGGAAACCTTAGGCTATAACCTTCTAGGAGATCAAAAACAAAGAGGTGACAAACTCTTATTGAGTTTTGAGGAATGAATTAAGGAAATTCATTGAAGATAAAATGATAAAAGATTTTATGTTCTTATGTGTTAATGACTTATGTGCTCGTGAGTACTTAGGAGTAGCAAATATTATACATATCAAGTTGTGGAGTTATTAAAACTTTGTTGTCAGAGAGATTGATGAAGGAAGATAGGGATTAGGAGCCCTGAGAAGTTATATAGTTTGAGTGTAGTTGGTATTGGGAAAGCCATAGAGCTAGAACTTGGAAAAAAGCTTGATGTGATCGGGAAGAAGATTTTAGAAGGTAAATATGACTGAGTGAAAAGTTAGGAAAGATGAGAGTAGATTATCTCGCGACTTAAAGTATTAAAGAGGATACTTATTAGTTATTCGGTTAAAGAGATTAAAGGGATAGTTATGAGTTATTAGCGAGATTAAAAGAGAATGGCTAGGGAAAAGAGTCAACAAACCGAGAAAGACGATGGATGGATGGGCTTCTAAATGCATAGAACGTGTTGAAGACAAGTCAAAGAGTGCCAATCGAATGATGGAACTTAGCATTTAATCTTCCACTCTCATGATGATTCGTATCGTGGAGCAAGAGTGAAATGAAGCTGTACAACGTGGACTGTTCTTGTAGATTGCAGGGAAAAAACATTAAGATTATATAAATCACGATGAAAATTAATAAAATGTAAATCCTAACTTTTGAATTAAATAGTTGGATGTGATGAAGTAATCCTGGAATTTTATTATTTCGGGATAAATAATATAAATAGCTGCGAGGCTATTTTGTTTTGTGTGGTATAATAAATGAATAAAGTATTATCATTGTTTATTAAGATATATTATGTGTTATCTATAAGTGGTTAAGATAAGTTTGAAAACCTTATCTATAAGTGGTTAAGATAAGTTTGATGTTATCATTGTGTTATCTAAAAGATAAAAGAAGTGTTTATTAAGATATATTATGTGTTATCTATGTGTGGATGAACGATGATCTAATAGTCCAAGTATAAACAGTAAGATGTCTCCTTAAAGAAGACAACAACGTCAACAGAGCCCCAAGGAAAATGCATACAATAGGGAAGCTAACGCAAATCCGAAGGCTACAATTGGTGAATTTCTTTGGTGGAAGAAGCACCGGCAAATCAAGCTGAATTTCTGGCTGTATAATCAAATCTCGATATTCCAACCAAATTCGTTTACAACAGGGTTAGAGAGAACGATTGATGTAGACGGGGAAGGTAATACGCTGGCATACAATCAAGAACAGAGGGGAAAGAAGAGTGAGGATGATAAGGTGGGTGATAGTTATACCGGTAACGCTTATAAAAGAAAGTGGGACAATAATATTAACGCTGAAAATCAGCAAGGGAAGGAAAAGAAGAAGGTAGAGGCGTGTAGTAGCTGCGAAAAGAAACATGTAGGTGTTTGTTTGAGGGGAAAAAAGGTGTGCTTTCATTGTGGCTTCAAGGGCCACATTGCACTAAAATGTTCAAGACCGAGGAAGGGAGCCTGCTTCACGTGTGGATCGAAGGAGCACTTGGCTTGAGGTTGCCCAAAGAAAGCGGTAGGAAAAGCAAGTGGAAGCAAAGGGGGCAGCGGCAAACTGGTTATTATATAGTCAGCTACGCCGAGTCGACCAACCGATTAAACAACCAACATGAAGTTCCAGAACGCAATGCAAGGTATGGTTCCGATCAGTTATCTATATAGCTGCGTGTTATTTAATTTAACCGCCACTTGTTAATTGATGCCTGATGATTTAGTTTAGAAATAATGATTCTTTTTAAGAAGAGTTAGACTATTCCCTAAATATAGAAAGTGTGAATAATGATTCCTTTTACATTTGATTTGTAAAAACGTTTGTAAGGCCACGTGTTAAACCATGTGGTGATAAGTCATTGTCAAAGAAAGCGATAAACCTTAAGACTCGAAGAAGTCAAATGTAGTATTTTATTCTTTTAATTGCAAGACGCGATGCATACGGTAGAGTTATTTATCGATGTTGTAAAATAAGAAGTTATTAAGAAAATAAATTGTGGGTTATGTGAAGATCAAGATAGTTACTTAGTTAGCTAAATTGACGAGGAAATCAGTAGAATTTATATGTAAGAAATTATAGAATGAATTTTAAGAATTGAAGAAGAATTTAGTATGGCACCTATGTTGTCTCTACCAGATAGTACATAAAACTTTGTGTTGTATAGCGATACATCATACAAAGTATTAGGCGGTGTGTTTAAAGCGAGCAACTATTGGTCATTTCTTACGCACCGCGTCAGTTAAAATTTTTATGTGAAAGGGTATTCGACTCACGATTCAGAGTAGAGGTATTAGTGATTGCCCTGAGGATTTAATGATGTTATTTTTTTTAGTAGTAGTGTGAGGAAAAAAAGAGAGGGTAGTAGTTATTTTTGTAAGCTGTACAAAATGGGTTCATAATAGAAATGACTAAGTAGTGGTAGGAGGAAAGATATGAAAAAGCAGAGGAGAAGCTTTTAGATGAAAAATAATCTGACTTTGTTGGATAGAGTTAAGGAAGACTATTGTGGATGAAGGAAGTGTCAATTCAAAATTGATATTGAAGGATAGTTGAAATTAGAAGGAAGAAACTAGGTTTCGCTAATACCAGGAATTGAAAAGGAAGTTTTGTTTAAAATTTATAGATTGAATCAACTAGGAAGCACACAATTATATATTTCCTTCGATATTACTATTGGTGGCAAGATGATAGATTATTTGGTATGTAAAGTTATATAATATAGATTATATGTGTGAAGTTGAATTATTTCAAGACACGATGTTTCGTGTCAATTGTGTCGAACCGAGATTCACGATTTACATCGAATTTTCAAAAGGGTTTGCAAGAACGTGTGGAACGCAATTAGAAAGAAGTATGTCATATCGTTTGCAAATCGATTACCAAACTAAAAGGAAGTCCAAACATCGGAAGGCGGGCTAAGCACACGAGAAGTTTTTGTTAATGTCATACGAGGAATCCGCATTGAGCAAGTTATGGGTAAGTTAAAAATAATTTAAGAGTAAGGTTATGTTAGGTGGGTTTTCATTTGAGGACCATATGGTGAATAAGTCGTACAAACCTTTGTATGGGCATAGGTTTTGTGCATATACTTGGTTTATCACATTGATAATCATTAGAATATCGGTATCGCGCTATCAATGTATATGTGGTGGAAAGGTGATTCTTTTCTCATGTATATATTTGATAGTTAGAGGTTTTTAAGATTAAGATAGATGATATTAAGATTAGGTTCGATTCTTAAAACTAAAGCATATGGTAAGAGCATGACTCATAATCATATGGTATGTTTTGAACCCCTCAGCGAATGGATGCCTATGGTCTGACTAGGATAAGTTCCTAAACTCATATGATTATGGCAAGTTCCTGAATTTCCAAAGTGTGCTAAGTTTGATGAACGATATTGGGTATAAAATGGTTATAGTATAGGAAACGTTGATGAAGTTGAAAGATGGTTTTGAGGTAGCTTTACCTCTATAGTTAGAGCGCATTCGTAATGTTTTTCATGTTTCGGTGAGATGATTGAACCAGCTCGACTGCAATCTTATGATCAAGTACGACAATGTTGAAGAGACTACGTGGGACCTCGAGGATGTAATGAGAAAGAATTACCTTGAGTTATTTGTTTAATCTGTGTCTTCGATTCTGGGGACAAAATCTTTTTAAGGAGAGAAGAATGTGACGATTTGATTGTTTGAGTTGTGATTCTGGGGACAGAATCCTTGTAAGGAGGGAAGGATGTAACAATCTAAGATTTTATGTGTAATTTAAAATATTTATTAAATTAAATAAATATTTTATTGATGAAGTTGTTGTTTTGTAATTTAAAGTATTTCTTAAATTAAATAAGTATTCTATTGATGTGGTTATTATTAGTAAATATTTATGAATTAAATTTATTAGATAATATTCTAAATTTATAATCTAGAGAGTTGTAATATAACATGAGATGTTATATGGTTGTTTTAATTTAATAATTTAAAATGGTATGTTAAATTATTAAACTAAATTATAGTGAGAATATAATTTGTGATATTTGTTTAAGTGGAATATTTATTTAAAATATAGTATGTGTAATTAGTTTAGTTGATTTAATGTTGGATATATAAATCAAAAAAAATAATATGTGATTATAAATTATAAACTAAATTGTTTATTAAAATAAATTAAAGGAGTTTAAATTAGTTTTGCCAAACAGGGCTTAAATATATATTAAGCCTTTAATTTTAAAGAATTTTGCCAAACAAAGCCTTATGGCTTTTGGATTTTTAATTTTTGAATTTGTAAAATAATTTAAATAAAATAAAATAAATAATAAATATAATATATTCATAATCTATACGTTTATTATTTAGTAACTGCTATATTAAATCTATGTATTATGGCCCTATCAGTTATTTGTTCCTGCTTAACTAAGAAGTTGGTCTACTGAGGAAGAAGAGAAGAAAAGTTACAGAGAACTTGAGAGAGGGAGTTGAGAGAGAATTCTTAAGTTTTCCAAAGCAAATTCATGTGTTTAGCAAGGTTGTGCAAGCTAATTGAAGGTAATTTTCCATAATCTCCATATTATATATATGTATATGTATATATGAGTTTAAGGCATAAAAATCTCATGTTCTGTGAATTCAATTGTTGATATATATATATATATAATTGGTAATTGTGATCATACCTGTTTATGATGTTAGAGTTTGCATTAGATAAGAATTTGGGATGCTAATTACGGTTAAAATGGAAGAAAGTGTTTACAATGAATATTTTTCGTATGGTTTATGAAAGTACAAAATTCATTGGTAATTTTGTATGATAATCTGTGAATTGAGTCTTATATATGTTAGTTCGGTAAGAAACGAAGATAACGTAGTTTGAACGAAGTAATTTGGTGTAGAACTGAGATTACAATGATGATTTGTGTAAAGGATGTCAAAAATGGTTTTTTTGTATAAAAATAAGAAATTCAAGGAATTAAACTAGTATAATTGTTGTTAAATTGTTCTATGTTGAGGAATATGTTGGCAAACATGTTTGTGATGGTTTTGTATCAATTGTACGTGTTAATATTACTGTTTACTGGGTGAAATTCGTGTTTGTTTGGCTAAAAGTTAAACTCTCGTTCATATAGTCTCGCCTCTGTCACGTGCACCATTGCAAATTGCTATTTGGTGCTAAAGGTTAAAATACAAGAATTGCTTGTGTATGTGTATGTAACTATGCCATACAATCGATCTCGAGGCGATGGCCTCTCACGTCCGCTTCTATGAGACTTGGGATATCGATGTAACTTGGTCTATTGATGTGTTAATGTAATAAACATGGAACATGGAGGTTAAAACAAAATCGTGTCATGTCATTGATAATTTCAAAGTTGTAAAGGATTAGTAAGTTACGAACGCGTTATGACTTAATGTATACAATGAATAGTGAATAAGTCTTGTGATGTTAACACTTGTGATTTCTGAAATGAGCACTAAGATGTGGAATGTGATTAATATAAAATCATTGAGTCCTAGGAAGGCTTAAATACTTGGTTGAACTTCAAGTTCGATTAAGGAGAAGTGTAGTATTGATTAATAAGAGTGGAAAATGTGATTTTGATGTTAAAAGGCTTATGTAGGTGTTAGTGAGTTTTTAGATTCGTGTTATGTGGTTTAGTATTATGGATAGACCTTAACTAAAGGTTATAACTTAACTATGATAAGAAATAAATTTATGAGGTTAATATATGTAGCTAATTGATGTGATATTCCTAATGGTATGTGTAGGATATTGGAGTACGTGAGTTGTAATTGTAATATCCCAAAAAAATAATAATATTAAATTTATATTCTTAAAACATATTGTTTGGACTTTGTTATTTATTGGGTCAAACTAATCATTTAATTTATAGGGGCTAATAAATATTAATAAGTGTGGATAAATTAATTTGATAAAATTGGGCTTTTAAATTAATTGGGTTTAATTTATGTGTGGATAATAAATCCTATTAGAGTTAGGAGAATTAATAAAATATTGATAATATATAACTAACACAAACCCTATTGTATACTCAAGCCATTATTCGTCTGAAAGAAAAAGAAAAGGAGGCGGCGGCTAAGAGAAAAAGAAAAGAAAAACTTACGAGCATCTGCACAATCTATGTATATGTAAGTATATTTCAGCCTAGATGGGTGTATGTATTATATATATATGTGTATATATATATATATATATAATTGGTACATATATAATAAGCGCACTCATAAGTTACCTATAGATGTAAAGCAACACATGGTCTAATTCTTATATATATATATATATATATATATATATATATATATATATATATATGTTTATTCAAGAATCTACCTACTTACTACTTTGCTAATTCCCTCTTGATTAGATTACATATATAAATATATATGCTTAATCATGCAATTTCGATATACATATCTATATATAAGTTATATAGACTTCTTAAAAAAAAAAAAAAAAGAAAAGAGAAAGTAATAAATAATATTATAATATTGTTGTTATAATTAAAATATATCTTTTGATTACAAATGAATATAGTATATTAAAATTATTGAATTTATGAAAATATAATTTGTATGAGTTCATAATTTAATTATGTGTATTATATTTTATTTTGATAATTAGATCGAGATAGGGAATTTAAAGAGTTATATTTGGAATATAAATTTTAGAGTATTAATAATTGATATAAGGCGATGATTAAAGGCATATTAAATATATTATGAATTATTTTGGAATTATTAGTTTGGATTATTTTTAATTTGAGGTGAATATATTTAGGTTGTGAATAAAGTTCCGTATTTGATATCGTTGGCATTTGAGGGTAAGATTTTGTGGAGTGTGCTATAAATGATTTGGAAGTATCAGGTACGGATTCCGTACTCTTTCAGCGATACTCTTGTTAAATTTGATTTGTTCGTTTTGTTCCTCATTTCGAATTCTGTTATTATTTAACATAATTGTTTCTTGTGAAATTCATATATTTGTTTCTGTTATTATTTCACATAATTGTTTCTTGTGAAATTCATATATTTGTTCATCTTGGAGTTTACACATTGGACTCGTACTTGTACTCTTTGAATTGGTTATCATGTCTAGTATTTATTTTGATATTTGTAGAGCGATATGTTGTTACCTTCTTTTGGTGACATTATAATTTGATCTGGTTCAACATATACATTAGAACCCCATTTTTGTGGATATTGTTTCGCATGTGTTGTGACACGGTATCTATTTTTATTGGTATTATATATGTCACATGTGTTGTGACACGATACTTATTTTGATGGTATTATGTCGCATGTGTTGTGATATGATATTTTGTTAGAATGTACCCTAGGGTATACCTGAGCTATAACCACCTGTGGGGGTACCACATGCATGTAGTCTTGGCACGAGAGACATGATACTTTCCGTGGCGGTGTGATTAGTCCACGACGTCTCCGTTTTGGGCTCCGGAGGAAGTGGGCCATTTGATGTTTTGTTGTGGGAGGCGTATGGGTTAACCCTAGTTTTCTGTTCTGCGGATTTGTGATGTTGTGCCAAACACACCTATCTAATTTGCATACATTTGGATTCGCGGTCCAATGTGTGATTTGCCTGTGTGGCATTATTTTGGTTGCTCTGTGGCATCATTTGATTTGTTTGTGTGGCATTAGTTTGACTTGCCTGTGTGGCAATATATATTTTTGAGCTCACTCGATATGAAATTAAACTCAACCATTTGATTCAGCCTATTATTTCATTGTATTAGTTTTGTTTGTTTCTGTTCAGTTCAATTCATTGAGTTAGTTACTTCATATTCATTATTTCTTTACTCTTCTATTGGTTTCGTCAATTCTGTTGATTCAGATATATTCCATTCAGATCTTTGGAGATTATATTTTTGTCAGTATATACACTTGAGGCTTTGTTCAGTATTTCGTCTCAATTAATTTCGTATATCAGTTGTATATCTGTATCTGTACTGGGAAATTGGCTCATGCTGTGTTTTTCTTCTGGCAGGTTTGCAGGGGTGATTCATGGCTAGTGTGATGAGAGAGTTGCCTTTGACCATCTAGGTTATTTCGAATTTTAAGTTTTGATTATTTTGACTCTAGTTGGAGAATTGTAATTAGTACTTCATTGATGGATATCATTATTATATATTTTTAAGTTATTAGTGCCCTGTTTACTTATTTTGAGGTTTGTTGTGCTTTGTACGTGACCTCCCTTTCCTTTTCGGGAAGGGGGTGTTACAGTAATTGTGTAGCTTACGCAAGAGGCAAGTTCCCTAACCTGTGCTATTTTATTTTTCAGCAAGGTTACTTTTCACTGTTATGTACTTATGCAAATTCTCTATTTCTAATCTCTTGTTGAGCAGTTTATTGTTATGCAAGTGCTTTAACCCTCATTTACTATTGAACAAGTTAATAAATCTTTATTTATTTATTCTAAACGAGATTACTTTGGTTATTAAAAGTCTGTATTGTTGTTGTAAGAAATGTGTTTATTCAGCTACTAATAACTGTTGTTTGATCTTCGTTCTCCAATGTCATTGTACTATCTTACATTATTGTACCGAACTCTAAGTTGCCTAGCGATTCTTTACCAATTCAACTTGTAACGACCGAGAAATTTGAATCCTTTGTAAAATATGTGAAAGAATTAAATAATAAATAAAATAATATTATTTGTTATTTAATATGTGTTAATGAGATGTATGTCGTTCTATAACCTAGAAACGTCGGAACATTGTAGTATTTGAACCACGTGAAGGATTTAAAGTGTTTGAGTTTCCAAGACGAAAATAAAAGTTTTCCGAGAAAGTTTACGAAAAACATTATTCACCGTTTATCGCTCGGGAATTATTTTTGAACTTCCGAGAAATACGTAACGTTATAATATCGAGGCGAGATGGATTATGCAATAATAATCTAAGTATGCAAAACGCAATATTTTGCATGCGGACTTAAATTGAGAATATATATAATAAAAGTTTAATGAAAAGGGAAGGGTGAATCTTGTATGAAGAACAAGTTCAATAAAATTAAAGGTGTAAGCCTATGTGTAAATAATATTAAGCCCAAGTGATTAACAAAATGAAACCAAGCTAAATGAATACAAGCCCACAAGAAATAGATTAGTTGATTACAACCAAGCCCAAGATTTGATCCATTAATTAAATAAGATCCATGGGGCAACCCATGGGTGTAGTAGTGGGCAAGTACTTTATGTGATGATCAAGTGTTGTGATGAGCAAGAAAAAGGAGTGGCTAGCAAGTTTACTTAGTGGTTAAGTAGATGAATAATAAGGAGGTTAGTTGAGGAGGTGGGTTGATTAATGACTAGTATGCCCTCACCTTAGCTCTCCTATAAATAGAAGAAGTTGCTAGTCATTATTCATTGTTCAAGTTTCATCCAATACAATTTTACTTAAGTGTTATAGAGAATAAGCACTTTATAAGCCAACACATCCTTTGCTAGATTTTCAAAGAGAAGAGACGTACAAGTGTTAGAGAGAATACATATTTGAATAATAATTATTCTTTACATTAATTTAATAAATGTAACACATATAATTAAATTAATCTACCACAATTGCATTAATTAATTATTTAATCCAATAATTAAATCATCGAAAAAATATTTATTTAATTCAATAAATTATAAAATTAATTTACAAAATCTCGTTCGTCACATGGGCCATTTGGTGTTTTATTGTGGGAGGCGTATGAGTTAATCCTAGTTTTCTGTTCTGCGGATTTGTGATGTTGTGCCAAACACACCTATCCGATTTGCATACATTTGGATTCGCGGTCCAATGTTTGATTTGCCTGTGTGGCATTATTTTGGTTGCCTATATGGCATCATTTGATTTGTCTTTGTGGCAGTAGTTTGACTTGCCTGGGTGGCAAGATATATTTTTGAGCTCACTCAATATGAAATTAAACTCAACCATTTGATTCAGCCTATTATTTCTATGTATTAGTTTTGTTTGTTTCTGTTTAGTTCAATTCATTGAGTTAGTTACTTCATGTTCGTTATTTCTTTACTCTTCTATTGGTTTCGTCAATTATGTTGATTCAGATATATTCCATTCAGATCTTTGGAGATTATATCTTTGTCAGTATATACACTTGAGGCTTTGTTCAGTATTTCGTCTTAATTATTTTTGTATATCAGTTGTATATTTGTATCCGTCTTTGGGCAATTGACTAATGTCCGTGTTTTTCTTGAAAGCGAGTTTTGCGAGGGGTGATTTAGGGCTAGTGTGATGAGAGAGTTGCCTTTGACCATCTAGGTTGTTTCGAATTTTAAGTTTTGATTATTTTGACTCTAGTTGGAGAATTGTAATTAGTACTTCATTGATGGATATCATTATTATATATTTTGAAGTTATTAGTGCTCTGTTTACTTATTTTGAGGTTTGTTGTGCTTTGCACGTGACTTCCCTTTCCTTTTTGGGAAGGGGGTGTTATAGAGATGGTATCAAAGCTTAGGTTCTTTCTTGTAGAAAACCTATTTAAGTTTGACCTGTGAGTTGTGGGTAAACCACTGGGTAGACGTGGGAGTTTGATTCGATTTTGTTCTCTATTTGATTGGTCTTGATTTTGACCAAGTGTTTTTAGCTCTTTGAGTTGTAGTTGATTTGAGAAAGGCGAGATAATTTGTTAAGATTATTATTGTTATGCGTTGGAGCAATAATATTAGTTAAGGATTGTGATTGGATCATTAAGGAGAATAATGTCTTATTTTATTCAGTTAAGAAATGATTATACGATTATGATGTGATTATTTGTATCGACGAGAATTTGATTTTGGAAAAATTATTTGTTAGAGTTGTTTTTTTTGTGATAATCATTATGATCGTTGAATTGAGGATTTGATTTTAGTTAGGTTTTGATTTATGTTAAGCTTGTGGATAATTTGAGATTTATGTATTGATGGTATACTATGCTAAAGTGAAAATTATGAAGTATAGAGGATTTCTTATAATTTGAGTTGTTGATATTTGAGGTAATTAGATTAATCATTTGGAGTTAATGATCAATTTTGTGGCTATTTTCTAGTAGAATATTGGAGTTATGTTCTATGAAATTTCTTTGTGATAGTATGGGGAGACATTGAAATTTATTGGATTTAGGTTTGCAATAAGGGATGATTGATTTATTATATGATTAGATAGTAAGTGATGAAATTCAATTAATTTGAGAGATCTTGAATATTTATAGTTTGCTTATGCAGATAGTAGAATATTTGACTTAGAGTTGATATGATGATAAAAAGATCTTAGTAGTATATTCTTTGGTGTAATAATATTTAAGAACTAGCTAGTTCGAATTGAGGTTTGAATATTTTGAAGCTCTTGAGGATTTACAAAAAGTTGATACAATTTGTTGAGTTGTTTGGTTTAGCCGATATCCTTGGAGTTTTGTATGATTTTATCTAAATAAAATAAAAATAACTTGTTAAATCTTTGTCATGTGTGGAACATAAACGTTTTACGAATTAAAGATAATTTTAAATATTTTGGGTATTTGAATTGTATTTGGATAAAGAGAAATTTTTGTGATTTTGAATTATGTTCCGAAGAGTACGTTTACAAGAATTAAACTCAAAGATATTAGCGACGGCCCGCACCAACGGTGGATCATGTGATCTAAATTGATGCAACACGAAGAACCTTACCAATTAAGGCTTGACACAGTAGCTGACGAATCTTTTACAAGTACATTGATAATTACGTGGACCGATGACTTATCCGCGTTGATTGTAACAAATGGTGGCGCTACGTCGTAACTAATTATTTTTTTTAAGCTTATTTGAATTTCGAGGACGGAATTATTTTTAAGGGGTGAAAAATGTAATGACCCATTTTTTTAATGTATAATTAAATATTAATTACTTTTATTTTATACAATTATATTTAAATTGGAAAAAGTAAATGATTTTGTTTCCCTCTATTCTTCCTTGTTTTGTTTGGAAAATTAAATTCTTTTAGTAGATAATTAAATAACTGATTAAATTAAAATTGAGGAAGATAATTCCTTTTGTTAAAGTCTTGTGGTAAAATCATTCGGAGTGGGAAGCTACTTGGGAGATAGAGGAGTCTATTCGAGCGGAGTATCCACATCTTTTGATAATTAGGTACATTCATTCTTTTGATTCCGGGGACGGAATCCTTTTTAAGGGGGAGGTAACGTAATATCCCAAAAAAAATAATAATATTAAATTTATATTCTTAAAACATATTGTTTGGACTTTGTTATTTATTGGGTCCAACTAATCATTTAATTTATATGGGCTAATAAATATTAATAAGTGTGGATAAATTAATTTGATAAAATTAGGCTTTTAAATTAATTGGGTTTAATTTATGTGTGGATAATAAATCCTATTAGAGTTAGGAGAATTAATAAAATATTGATAATAAATAACTAAAACAAACCCTATTGTATACTCAAGCCATTATTAAATACGAAGAAAAAAAAAGAAAAGGAAATGTAATTTAAGAGAAAAGAAAAGAAAAACTTACGAGCATCATCGCACAATCTATGTACATGTAAGTATATTTAAAATTTAGATGGGTGTATGTATTATATATATATATATATATATATATATATAATTGATACATATATAATTGGCAGACTCATAAATTACCTATAGATGTAAAGCAACCTGTGGTCTAATTCCTTATATATATATATATATATATATATATATATATATATATATATATATATGTTTATTCAAGAATCTACCTACTTCTGCTGCCAATTCCTACTGATTCGTTACGTATATAAATATATATGCTTAATCATGCAATTTCGATATACATATATATAAGTTATATAGACTTCTTAAAAACAGAAAAAAAAAGAAAAGAGAAAGTAATAAATAATACTATAATATTGTTGTTATAATTAAAATATATCTTTTGATTACAAATTGAATATAGTATATTAAACATTATTGAATTTATGAAAATATAATTTGTATGAGTTCATAATTTAATTATGTGTATTATATTTTATTTTGATAATTAGACCGGACAGAGGGAATTTAAAGAGTTATATTTGGAATATAAATTTTGGAGTATTAATAATTGATATAAGGCGATGATTAAAGACATATTAAATAGATTATGAATAATTTTTGGAATTATTAGTTTGAATTATTTTTAATTTGAGGTGAATATGTTTAGGTTGTGAATAACGTTTCGTATTTGATATCGTTGGCATTTGAGGGTAAGATTTTGTGGAGTGTGCTATAAATGGTTTGGAAGTATCAGGTACGGATTCCGTACTCTTTCAGCGATACTCTTGTTAAATTTGATTTGTTCGTTTTGTTCCTCATTTCAAATTCTGTTATTAATTAACATAATTGTTTCTTGTGAAATTCATATATTTGTTCATCTTGGAGTTGACACATTGGACTCGTACTTGTACTCTTTGAATTGGTTATCATGTCTAGTATTTATTTTGATATTTGTAGAGCGATATGTTGTAACCTTCTTTTGGTGACATTATAATTTGATCTGGTTCAACATATACATTAGAACCCTATTTTTGTTGATATTGTGTCACATATGTTGTGACACGGTATCTATTTTTATTGGTATTATATATGTCGCATGTGTTGTGACACGATACTTATTTTGATGGTATTATGTCGCATGTGTTGTGATACGATATTTTGTTAGAATGTACCCTAGGGTATACCTGAGCTATAACCACCTGTGGGGGTACCACAGACATGTCGTCTTGGCACGAGAGACATGACACTTTCTGTGGCGGTGTGATTAGTCCACGACGTCTGTGTTTTGGGCTCCGGATGAAGTGGGTTATGACACCCCCAAATCCGGGTACTTCAATTCCACGGAATTTGGTGTTCACTGTACAAATATCATCTATCTATCTACCCATAATAAATGCAAGCCATGCAATAGATAGAATAAAATCTTTCCCTTAAGGGTTACAACATCCGAATAATAATAATACAATCCCAGATTAAACTAACCTTAAACATCTGTGCGGAATCATAAACAAATAAGTCTTAAACAACATCATTAACTCAAGTCTTAAACATAAATACATCATCTAATAAAATAACAAGTCTTCATCACTTGTTAACTTGCTTGCTTGCCTTTTACTAGTGGAAGGTTCGTCAGTTCTTTCGTTCTTAACTGCAATGTTATTATTAAGAAAGAGTGAGCACGATTGCCCACAAGTATAACAATATAACAATGAATAATAACATGCGAGAGAAATAATAACTCCTGAAATAAAAGCTCAACTTCTGAATCAAGAATGAATAACAAGAATCAAAAGATTTTTGAGGGTCATAAGACCTTGAACTATGTCCTAGGTTATCAAGGGTTATACTTGAAACCTTTAACAGTCATAAGACTATGGACCTTTCTACTCGTACTTAGGGGGATCAACCCTTAGTACCATACTGTGCACAATATCTTAACGCTAACGCATAAGTAAATCCCTTTGTAGGGTTGTTCATCTCAGTTTGACATTCGAATCCGCACCAAAGAAAGTTTGGTTTGGATAATTCAATAAGGGTTCTGAAATTTAGAACGTTCATCAACTATGGATTAGTTGAATCAGTAAGGTTCACTAGTCTAATAAGGTTCAACAATAATGATATTCAAATTGAATAATAATCTCAAGAAGTATACAATAGGACAATTATTGTATAACTGAATCATGCTTTGAAAAGATAATCAATCTTTAATATAACATTTGAACTTGAATAATAGCAATGATAATTTACTCGAGGTAACTAATAAACTTGAACAATAATGACAAGTAGGGTTAGGAAACTTGCCTTGTGCGTAGATTACACTTTAACTAAGCACGTTCTTTGAATTTTATCCTATATACCATTCACATTCACAATACTAGTTAATTATAACTTAACTAATCATCAAAAACTCATTCTCTTTGTCTACTTTGATTATTAACTATACTTAGTTAATTTACCACTTTGTCACATAATTTATACTTAATGAATAACAAGCTAATTATGTATTCAATAATTCGATCCACATGCAATTATGTTATTTACATGTTAAACATCTATTTTACATCTCATTATACTTCTAACATGTTTACATGTTCATTACATTAAGTTACTAACACATTGCTAGACTTAACATTTTAAAAATAATTCATTACGAACTTTACGAGAGTGGTATGGGCGCCATATTATTACACTTAGTCTTCAGATCATGGCAGGTAGTACTTGGCTTATTTCGAGTCATCATGGCACTTGAGGGTGGCACTGCATGGCGTACAGCATACGAAATGGCGGTTCAGAAAAATCGCAGAACATGCCAATTTCTACCAATTTCTTAATTTCTACTTGAATTTAGACATACGCACATGTTATAATTCATGTATAATCATAACCCAACATTTATATAATGACTTTAACCAATCTAAACACTTAATTATAGAATTTAAGCATGCAATTTCACTGACTTTGATGTTTCTTGAAGGTTTTGAAAATAAAACATAAAAATTGTCACTACGGATTCGTTATAACACCGAATCCGTTCATTTAAACTTTGGTCTCTTCGTATCAACATGCATAATAACATACGAGTGTAAAATTTAGGGATAATATACGATCAACGCATGAAATATCACGTATAAGGCCATATGGCCAAAACCCAAACTCTGTAATTTATGAAAAACTTATACGATATGTGTTTTCATGAAACTGATGATATGGTTTAAATAATATATATAATCAAATACAATTTGATAACATTTAACACATATATAAACTTATAATCATATCATTTCCCAAATACAGAGATTACTGAAAACTTAAAAGCCATTTTTCTATGAAAACTCAATGACGTAAAAACATAATTTGGTTTGGAGAAATTACTCAGAGTATAGATTTAGAAGAGATGATCAGTTGTGATCCTTTCACAAGTATTTGTTTGATTACACACTCACAATTTTCTTCACAATACTTTAATTATCTCTGACAAACTCTCTCTGAGTATTCTCTAGACTTAGTAAAATAATGAAGAAGAGAAAAGAGAATACGCATTATAAGAATCGACTGACGCGCACTATGGTCAGTTACCCATCATGGGTTAACTGCCCATAACTCCCTCTAAGGCCATGTTTGGCTAGTTTAATAGATTACAAAACCATTTAATTTAATAAAGCTTTATAATATAGTTTAAATCATGTCACACCCACTTGCACAATAAGTCTAATATCTTATTTAATATAAATAAAATATAATAACTTCTCATAAATTTACATAGTCATATATTTAATTTCTCATTAATAAATAATGTCAAATTATTAACTCTCTAATTAATAATTAAATTAATTAAAATAACATCATGCTTAATTAAATATTTCATTTAATTCAATAAGCTTACATAAATACACATTTGAATAATAATTATTTTTTACATTAATTTAATAAATGTAACACATATAATTAAATTAATCAACCACAATTGCATCAATTAATTATTTAATCCAATAATTAAATCATCGAAAATATTTATTTAATTCAATAAATATTAAAATTAATTTATAAAATCTCGTTCGTCACATGGGCCATTTGGTGTTTTATTGTGGGAGGCGTATGAGTTAATCCTAGTTTTCTGTTCTGCGGATTTGTGATGTTGTGCCAAACACACCTATCCAATTTGCATACATTTGGATTCGCGGTCCAATGTTTGATTTGCCTGTGTGGCATTATTTTGGTTGCCTATGTGGCATCATTTGATTTGTCTTTGTGGCAGTAGTTTGACTTGCCTGGGTGGCAAGATATATTTTTGAGCTCACTCGGTATGAAATTAAACTCAACCATTTGATTTAGCCTATTATTTCTATGTATTAGTTTTGTTTGTTTCTGTTCAGTTCAATTCATTGAGTTAGTTACTTCATGTTCGTTATTTCTTTACTCTTCTATTGGTTTCGTCAATTATGTTGATTCAGATATATTCCATTCAGATCTTTGGAGATTATATTTTTGTCAGTATATACACTTGAGGCTTTGTTCAGTATTTCGTCTTAATTATTTTTGTATATCAGTTGTATATTTGTATCCGTACTGGGCAATTGACTCATGCTGTGTTTTTCTTCAGGCAGGTTTGCAGGGGTGATTTAGGGCTAGTGTGATGAGAGAGTTGCCTTTGACCATCTAGGTTGTTTTGAATTTTAAGTTTTGATTATTTTGACTCTAGTTGGAGAATTGTAATTAGTACTTCATTGATGGATATCATTATTATATATTTTGAAGTTATTAGTGCTCTGTTTACTTATTTTGAGGTTTGTTGTGCTTTGCACGTGACTTCCCTTTCCTTTTCGGGAAGGGGGTGTTACAGTAATTGTGTAGCTTACGCAAGAGGCAAGTTCCCTAACCTGTGCTATTTTATTTTTCAGCAAGGTTACTTTTCACTGTTATGTACTTATGCAAATTCTCTATTTCTAATCTCTTGTTGAGCAGTTTATTGTTATGCAAGTGCTTTAACCCTCATTTACTATTGAACAGGTTAATAAATCTTTATTTATTTATTCCAAACGAGATTACTTTGGTTATTAAAAGTCTGTATTGTTGTTGTAAGAAATGTGTTTATTCAGCTACTAATAACTGTTGTTTGATCTTCGTTCTCCAATGTCATTGTACTATCTTACATTATTGTACCGAACTCTAAGTTGCCTAGCGATTCTTTACCAATTCAACTTGTAACGACCGAGAAATTCGAATCCTTTGTAAAATATGTGAAAGAATTAAATAATAAATAAAATAATATTATTTGTTATTTAATATGTGTTAATGAGATGTATGTCGTTCTATAACCTAGAAACGTCGGAACATTGTAGTATTTGAACCACGTGAAGGATTTAAAGTGTTTGAGTTTCCAAGACGAAAATAAAAGTTTTCCGAGAAAGTTTACGAAAAATACTATTCACCGTTTATCGCTCGGGAATTATTTTTGAACTTCCGAGAAATACGTAACGTTATAATATCGAGGCGAGATGGATTATGCAATAATAATCTAAGTATGCAAAACGCAATATTTTGCATGCGGACTTAAATTGAGAATATATATAATAAAAGTTTAATGAAAAGGGAAGGGTGAATCTTGTATGAAGAACAAGTTCAATAAAATTAAAGGTGTAAGCCTATGTGTAAATAATATTAAGCCCAAGTGATTAACAAAATGAAACCAAGCTAAATGAATACAAGCCCACAAGAAATAGATTAGTTGATTACAACCAAGCCCAAGATTTGATCCATTAATTAAATAAGATCCATGGGGCAACCCATGGGTGTAGTAGTGGGCAAGTACTTTATGTGATGATCAAGTGTTGTGATGAGCAAGAAAAAGGAGTGGCTAGTAAGTTTACTTAGTGGTTAAGTAGATGAATAATAAGGAGGTTAGTTGAGGAGGTGGGTTGATTAATGACTAGTATGCCCTCACCTTAGCTCTCCTATAAATAGAAGAAGTTGCTAGTCATTATTCATTGTTCAAGTTTCATCCAATACAGTTTAACTTAAGTGTTAGAGAGAATAAGCACTTTATAAGCCAACACATCCTTTGCTAGATTTTCAAAGAGAAGAGACGTACAAGTTCTTCAAGGGTAAGACTCTTGTCTAATACAACTTCATCTTCATCTCTATCATTATAGGGTGATAAGAGAAGTGTAACTTAATAAGCATGTATGCTAAGAACATGTAAGAATTGATTAAGCAATGAACTTAAGCCGAATAAAGTTATGAATAAGTAACTTGAACCTAAATAAGTTATTAACTTATGATGAACTTGTCATATGATTGTCATTTGAATTTAGTATGTTGGATAAGATGTGAGAACATTGAGTAAAGGACTTGAACCAATAAAAAGTTGATGTAATAAGTAGGTTAAAATGACCATTTGATGGTTATAATCCATTTAGAACCATGATCATATCATTAGTAATGAAGTTTCTCCGGAATTCACACGATTGGATGATAATCGTCGAATTCGTAAAATTCTCGGAATGGAAGTCATATTTTGTATTTTAACTCGTAAACGTTGGTTTTCGATGGAGACAAGTCGTATTTGGCATTATAGAGTTAGAATGAAGAAACGAGCGTTGAACGTTCACGAACGTTTATCGTTTAGGTGAAATTTTAGCAAACGAAGTCGAATAGATAAAATTCTTGCATGAACACGTAGAGTATGTGATTTGTGAACCGTATGCTCTTGAACGAGCCAATTCAGACTTATAACGAATAAGTTACGAGTCATGGAATCTCACCATTTGAAAAATTTGTCAAAATAATCTGTGGCACAGAGTCCGCGTCGCGGCGTGACTCCAAGCCAATTACCCGGCGCCACAGCGCCAAAGTGAGCCTCAGCCCCTACAAACTCGTGCAAATACGATAAGTAAACAAAGGACTCGCCACGAGTCAGGTTTTTAAGCAATAATGGGTGTGCCTTGCATAGCTTGACACTAAGAGTAATAAGCCGCTCTCAAACGCTTGACCTCAAGAACTACATAGTGAAAAATGTTTACATGTTGAGCATGAAGAATAAAGGGTTAACACTTAACGAAGATCTTAATGAAACATTGTTAAGACATAATTAAGCCTTAAGTATGATCACTTAGGGTTAAAGAAAGTCAGTTACTTATGAACGTAAGAATGACATAACGGAAAGCCAAAACCAATAATAATAAATCTGATATACGTAAAAAGATTTAGAAGAAGGGTAAGATTCTTTAGAAACCATGTATGTTTATTCATGACCTAATGTGTTATGTGATGTTATCATCTACTGTAGAGACTTAAAGATTTAAAGTGTACGTGTTATAAACTGTAGCAGACGCTAAAGGCAAGTATTCTAACCCTTGTTCCAGTTCGTTCTGGATATGTCTTTGTGATTCAAGTATTTTTCGCATAAGTTAATATTTGATGAAGTCAACGCCAATTCCCTCGGCTAGACTTACGATATGTTGGATTCTTTAAATCTTTCAAGTATGTGCAATGATTTACCAAACTAATATTGTTGTGGTTTTCAAAAGGAGACTGAGTATGCCAAATTGTTTTGTCGTCAAACGACAGGCACGTGAGGTTGCCACAACTTAAACGTATACACGTTTAATGAATGTAGTGTTGATCAACATAGAGCACTATAGGCTGATCACCTATACGTGCTCGTAAGCTATGCCGGACTTACGGACTTAGTGCCGGAACGTCCTTTTCAAAGTACTTATGAAATGCTCACGGTCTTGTACCGGAATTGATGTGTTACTGAGTATTGTTGTTGTAAAATGTTTTGAAAGAAAAGAAGTGCTATTTTGAATTATCAATAGTACTTCGTAACTATAATTCAGTTATTGAAGATATATGATTCCTATGTCTCAAGCATGCTATTTTACTAGAATTGTTGTACTTGCTTAGCTAGTTAGGCTCACTCTTGCTTGAACTATATGAATGCAGCTAAGACCGAACGGACCGACGGATCCGACAAGGATAAAAGGAAGGCTAAGGCGAACCCGTAGATTACCTATATAATAATATAGGTTCTGTAATGATAATATTTTTATATTATGATAAGAACAGATGTAACGGTTATACAGAACCTGGGAGAATGTTAATATTATTTTGAATATATATAAGACATTCGTTCTTTTGAGGCATTTCAATTGAATGATTGTGTGAACTATAGAACCGTGTAGCACTATCTGTCGGGTTGAAAGATACCCAGATTTGGGGGCATTACAGGTTGGTATCAAAGCATTTGGTTATAAAACTTAAGGGGGGGGGGGATTTAAACCTTAAGTCATAACCTTAAGAAAAGTCAAAGAATAAAAGATGGAAATTAACCTTATAAAAATGCATTATATATGTTATGTGTTTTTATTATTCTACTGACGTGTACTAATCAAACTTTTTGTGTTGTTGTAGATGTCAGGAAAAAATAGAGACGTACAGGTAGTCAGCGAAGGGTCGGTAAATCAGATAGAAATTATACCGAACCCCATAGCAGCAAATCCCGAAGTGGTACTGGTTGAGTCTTGAGACTCTAGATCTCATGTCCGTGTTCGACGGCATGTTAGAAGAAGAGGTGGAGGTAGTGTCCTTCAACCCCGTAGCAATTGCAGTAGAGATGGCTCCAGGGAGTCAATGATGTCGTTATTCATGTCAGTGCTGGATATAAACATCCATTACTGTCAGGAGGTTAAGGAGCTGAAGGCAGAGCTCCAAGATATTATAGAGGACAAGACGGACATAGAGTCCATGTGGGAACAAGAGCATGATGAAAGGGTTTTGGCTAAGGACAAGGTCTATGAGCTGAAACAGGAGGTCTTTGAGCTCAGGGGGGGAGCTAAAGACCAAGAAGCAGAAGATATGGAGAATGTCCTATATCCATAGGAGTTCTAATGCATATTTCCAATTACAGGTAGCTAGTTATCTCAGAGAAGAGGCGGATACCTGATACTATCACCGTGTGATATTTATTTCGGTCTTGCCAAGGCGGATTTTGAGAATGCCTTAAGGCAGATGTGATCTAGTAGTGGCTAGAGTAGGTTAGATATGTAAATATTATGTATCTAGTAGTGACGTAAAACCCTCTTTTGTATAACAAAGGGAAGTCTTTTGTAAATCCCAATTTTTGGAAAGTAATTGCGGGAAAGTAATGTAATCAGCTTAAGCTATGTAATGTAACCGATGTAGTGTTATACCACAATAAATTAATATAAGTTTCTTTTTCGAAACATGATGAATAATGAATGTTTGGGTTATTATTTAAAATTGAATAATAATTAACTAACAGGAATTGAATAATAACAAAATGTGTTGTTTATTGTAACAACAAAATACCACCAAGAAGAGTACCACGTAACCAAGGTGCGAACACAAACCAACCAGAGGGAGGTCCGGTTAACCCCATGCAAGAGTTCATAAATCTATTAACAGCTGCGTTTAATAGAACTGGGGCTAACATCCCCGTAAATCCTGGTGTAGTACGAGCTACTACGTTTAAGGACTTCAAGTGTGTGGGTCCGCCGGAGTTCAAAGGAACTACGGACCCTATTGAAGTCCAAACGTGGGTAAAGGAAATAGAGAAGGCAATTGTGATAGCAAATGTCGACGAGGCCCAGAAGGTTGCTTTTGCAACCTACATGATGAAGGGAGATGCCAACTTTTGATGGGAGGCCAATCAGGCTAGGGCCGGAATAGATGTTATAACGTGGGTGAGGTTCAAGGAAATATTCTACGAGAACTAATTTCCCACGAGCATGCAGGGAAGGATGGAGATACGGTTTCTAGAGTTGAAACAAGGGGACATGACGGTTCCCCAATACGCCGCCAAGTTTAATGAACTAACAAGGTTCGCTCCACACCAAGTGGATACCGAGGTGAGGAAAGCACGATGGTTCGAGCAGGGCTTGAAACCCTGGCTCTATAACAACATATCCATGTTCTAAAGTACTTCCTTTGGAACCATTTTAGAGAAGGCAATAATTGCCGAAGGTGGTAGCGAGGCGTTGAGCTAATACCACAAGGATAAGAAAAACAAGGGGAAGGTGGATGGGGGAGTGAAGGTTGAAGGTGCCAGCGGGAGTGGCGAAGGGTATAAGAGGAAGGTAGTTAGCTCTGGGAATACTGGAGTAAAACAAGGAGACCCGAAGAGGAGGATGAAGGTCTGCAAAACCTATGGGAAGACTCACTTAGGAGTCTGTCTCAAAGGTAAGGCCGTGTGTTATAACTGTGGACAGGAGGGGCATATTGCGCCTAACTATCCGAGTTTGAAGAAAAACCATGGATGCTTTGTGTGTGGGTCAACTGACCACATGGCGAAGAACTGCCCAAAGAAGGGGGCGGACAGGAATAAGGGCACCAATAGTGGTAAGTTAACTATTGGGGGTCTAGCGCAGTCGGGTAGGCCGATGGCCCGTACCTTTAATATGACCGTCTAAGACGCGATGGCCTTGGGGGACGTAGTCGCAGATATTATTCCGATCAACAACCTAAATGCATACGTGTTATTTGATTCGGGTGCTACCTGTTCATTTATCGCTTGTGATTTTGCTAGATGATTAGGATTACTTCCCGAAAAGTTGCCTATACCTTTAAACATTAAGGTAGCAAATGAAGAGATAATTCCTGTTGAAGATATTCATAGGAGTTGTTGCGTAGACATACGAGGTTGTAAATTATCGGTAGATCTAATACCGATAAAGTTAGGAGAATTCGACGTAATTCTCGGAATGGATTGGTTGGTTCATCATGGGGAAATTATAGATTATCAAAAGAAAAGCGTAAATATTAAAACATTAAGACAACCTCATGTAATATTTTATGGGAATAAATCACCAGGACGTTCGTGTTGTCTTACTATGACACAAACTAGGTAATTATTAAGGAAGGGGTGTGTAGGCTATTTGTGTCATGTGGTTGATACCCAGAGAGTGGGAACGACCATGAAACAAATACCTATAGTGAGTGAATTCATAGATGTATTTCCGAGTGAATTGTTGGGTCTTCCGCCGGATAGGGAGACCGAGTTCATAATAGACATTGTGCCAGGAGAGACACCAGTTTCCAGGGCACCGTATCGTATGACGCCAGTGGAGATGAAGGAGTTGATGGTGAAATTGCAAGAACTGTTAGACAGAAAGTACATACAACCGAGTGTTTCGCCGTGGGGAGCGCCGATATTGTTTGTCAAGAAGAAGGATGGATCTTTAAGACTGTGTATCGACTACCGAGAGTTGAACAAGTTGACAACAAATAATAAGTATCCATTGCCCAGGATCGATGATCTTTTTGATCAGTTGAAAGGGGAAAAGTATTTTTCCAAAATAGATTTGCGGACGGGGTATCATCAGCTAAAGGTTAGGAATGAAGACGTGCCGAAGATAGCATTCATGACTCGTTATGGTCATTACGAGTTTCTGGTGATGTCATTTGGGTTGACTAATGCACCAGCTGCATTTATGAATATGATGAACAGAGTGTTCAAATAATATTTGGACAAGTTCATTGTGGTGTTTATCGATGATATTCTAGTCTATTCTAAGACGCTAGAAGATCATATTGAACACCTAAGAATAGTGTTGGAGACACTAAGAAAGGAGAAGTTATATGCGAAGTTCACTATGTGTGAATTTTGGTTAGAGAGGGTACAATTTTTAGGCCATGTCATTGACCACGAGGGGGTTTCAGTAGATCCAGCGAAGGTGGAAGCCGTGATGAAATGTGAACAACCGAAGACATCGACGGAGGTGCAGAGTTTCCTAGGGTTAGCGGGTTACTATCGGAGATTCATTTAGGATTTTTCGAAGATAGCTACTCCGTTGACTAATTTGACAAGGAAGACGGTGAAGTACGCGTGGACGGAGAAGTGAGAATACAGTTTTCAAGAACTGAAGAAAAGATTGAGTGAAGTGCTTGTTTTATCATTACCCGATGACACATGAAATTTCATAGTTTATAGTGATGCTTTGCATAGAGGACTTGGTTGCGTTCTCATGCAGCATGACAAGGTCATTGCGTATGCATCTAGACAGTTGAAGGATTATGAGAAAGTTTATCCTACTCATGATCTGGAACTAACCGCGGTGGAGTTTGCCTTAAAGATATGGCAACATTATCTTTACGGGGAAAAGTGTGAGATATACACGGACTATAAGAGTCTAAAATATATCTTCACACAGAAGGAGTTGAATATGAGACATAGGAGATGGCTAGAGTTGATAAAGGATTACGACTATGAAATCCTGTATCACCCTGGAAAAGCCAATGTAGTGGCCGACGCCTTGAGTAGAAAGGGTCGGGAGAAGTTATCTATGATAACAGCTCAAACTGAGTTAATAACATAGATGGCTAGGATGGAGTTAGAGGTGAAGTTGCCGAGTGAGGTGGATCAGAGATTGTTTGGAACGGAAATACAATCTACAATCGTAGAGAGAATCAAGGAAGTGCAGCTCAAAAAGGATGAGTGTAACCAGATAAAGAAGCGGTTGACTAATGAAAAAGATATGAAGTTTAGTCTTGATAATGAGGAATTATTAAGATTTGAAGGAATAATTTGGGTTCCGAATGAGACGGAATTAAAGGAGCAAGTGTTACAAGAGGCTTACAGTTCGAGGTACTCGATTCATCCTGGTAGCACTAAGATGTATCAAGACCTTCGACAGAGTTTTTGGTGGACGAATATGAAGAGAGAAATAGCCGAATATGTGAGTAGGTGCTTAACTTGTCAGAAAGTTAAGGTCGAACATCAACGACCAAGTGGCTTTACAGTCATTGGAGATTTCGGAGTGGAAGTGGGAGCATATCACGATGGACTTTGTGGTGGGACTTCCGACTACTCGGATAGGGTATGATGCGATTTGAGTAATAGTGGACCGGTTGACAAAGTCCGCTCACTTTTTGCCAATTCGGGTCAAGTATAACTTAGATCAATTAGCGAAACATTATGTTAAGGAAATTATTTCCAGACATGGAGTACCAGTTTTGATTGTGTCAGATCGTGACCCACGATTCATGTCGAACTTTTGGAGAAGTCTTCAAGAGCAGTTGGGGATGCAGTTGAAGTTGTGTATGGCATATCATCCAGAAACCGATGGACAGAGTGAGGGGACGATTCAGACATTATAAGATATGTTAAGATCTTGCATCATGGATTTCAAGGGTAGTTGGGATGATCATCTACCATTAGTAGAGTTTACATATAACAACAGTTATCATGCAAGCATATGTATGCCACCTTATGAAGCTTTATATGGGAGAAAGTGCCGAACGCCATTGTGTTGGGATGAAGTGGGAGAACGCCGAATGCTAGGACCAGAATTGGTGCAGCAAACAGCAGATATAGTGAAGTTGATACGGATGCGTCTCGTAGCAGCTCAAGACAGACAGAAGAAGTACGCAGACTTACATCGAGAGAATAGGGAGTTTGAGCTAGGCTTGTACGTATTTCTAAAGGTATCTCCCTGGAAAGGAAAGATACGCTTTGGGAAGAAGGGGAAACTAAGCCCAAGGTTCATAGGACCTTTTGAGGTATTAAAACGGGTAGGTGAGGTAGCGTATATGGTAGCATTACCTCCAGACCTAGAGCGAATACATAACGTATTTTACGTTTCAGTGCTACGTCCTTACAAACCAGATTATAAACATGTGATAGAATTTGAGCCTATTCAAATCGAGAAGGACTTAACATAAGAAGAGATGCCGGTTCAAATCATCGATAGAAAAGAGCAAGTTCTGCGAAACAAGGTTATATCGTCGGTAAAGGTATTATGGAAGAACCACGATGCCGAGGAAGCAACGTGGGAATTGGAAGAGAAGATAAAGGAGGATTATCCTTATTTGTTTGCGTAGTGTAAGGCGAGATTCTGGGGGCATAATCTTTATAAGGGGGGAATAATGTAACGACTGAGAAATTCGGATCCTTTGTAAAATATTTGAAAGAATTAAATAATAAATAAAATAATATTATTTGTTATTTAATATGTGTTAATGAGATGTATGTCGTTCTATAACTTAGAAACATCGGAACATTGTAGTATTTGAACCACGTGAAGGAATTAAAGTGTTTGAGTTTCCAAGACAAAAATAAAAGTTTTCCGAGAAAGTTTATGAAAAACACTATTCACCATTTATCGCTCGGGAATTATTTTTGAACTTCCGAGAAAATGTAACGTTATAATATCGAGGCTAGATGGATTATGCAATAATAATCTAAGTATGCAAAACGCAATATTTTGCATGCGGACTTAAATTGAGAATATATGTAATAAAAGTTTAATGAAAAGGGAAGGGTGAATCTTGTATGAAGAACAAGTTTAATAAGATTAAAGGTGTAAGCCTATGTGTAAATAATATTAAGCCCAAGTGATTAACAAAATGAAACCAAGCTAAATGAATACAAGCCGACAAGAAATAGATTAGTTGATTACAACCAAGCCCAAGATTTGATCCATTAATTAAATAGGATCCATGGGGCAACCCATGGGTGTAGTAGTGGGCAAGTACTTTATGTGATGATCAAGTGTTGTGATGAGTTACTTATTGGTTAAGTATATGAATAGTAAGGAGGTTAGTTGAGGAGGTGGGTTGATTAATGACTAGTATGCCCTCACCTTGGCTCTCCTTTAAATAGAAGAAGTTGCTAGTCATTATTCATTGTTCAAGTTTCATCCAATACTAATTAACTTAAGTGTTAGAGAGAATAAGCACTTTATAAGCCAACACATCCTTTACTAGATTTTCAAAGAGAAGAGAAGTACAAGTTCTTCAAGGGTAAGACTCTTGTTTAATACATCTTCATCTCTATCATTATTGGGTGATAAGAGAAGTGTAACTTAATAAGCATGTACGCTAAGAACATGTAAGAATTGATTAAGCAATGAACTTAAGTCGAATAAAGTTATGAATAAGTAACTTGAACCTAAATAAGATATTAACTTATGATGAACTTGTCATATGATTGTCATATGAATTTAGTATGTTGGATAAGATGTGAGAACATTGAGTAAAGGACTTGAACCAATAAAAAGTTGATTTAATAAGTAAGTTAAAATGACCATTTGATGGTTAGAATCCATTTAGAACCATGATCATATCATTAGTAATGAAGTTTCTCCGGAATTCACACGATTAGACAATAATCGTCGAATTCGTAAAATTCTCGGAATGGAAGTCGTATTTTGTATTTGAACTCGCAAACGTTGGTTTTTGATGGAGACAAGTCGTATTTGGCATTATAGAGTTGCGGACTCAAAAATGTCCGGATTCCAACTTAGAACGAAGAAACGAGCGTTGAACGTTCATGAACGTTTATCGTTTTCGTTAAAAATTGACTAATAGGTGAAATTTTAGTAAACGAAGTCGAATAAATAAAATTCTTGCATGAACACGTAGATTATTTTATTTGTGAACCGTAGGCTCTTGAACGAGCCAATTTAGACTTATAACAAAGAAGTTACGAGTCTGGGAATCTCACCATTTGAAAATTTTGTCAAAATAATCTGTGGCACAGAGTCCGAACCACGGCGCGACTCCAAGCCAATTAGCTTGATCTGTCACAACGCCAAAGTGAGCCTCACTTCACCAGAAACTCACACTGTGTAGTCATGACAGTAACAAAGGGACTCACTACGAGTCCAGTTTTAAGCAATAATGGGTGACGCCATGATGCGACACTAAGAGTAATAAATTTGGCGCTTCACACAAATTTCAAGAACTACATAGTGAAAAATGTTTACATGTTGAGCATGAAGAATAAAGGGTTAACACTTAACGAAGATCTTAATGAAACATTGTTAAGACATAATTAAGCCATAAGTATGATCACTTAGGGTTAAAAAAAGTCAGTTACTTATGAACTTAAGAATGACGTAACGAAAAGCCGGAACCAATAATAATAAATCTAATACGTAGCAAGATTGAGAAGAAGGGTAAGATTCTTTAGAAATCATGTATGTTTATTCATGACCTAATGTGTTATGTGATGTTATCATCTACTGTAGAGACTTAAAGACTTAAAGTGTACGTGTTATAAACTGTAGCAGACGCCAAAGGCAAGTATTCTAACCCTTGTTCCAGTTCGTTCTGGACAAGTCTTTGTGATTCATATATTCTTCGCATAAGTTAATGTCTGATGAAGTTAACGCCAATTCCTTTGGCTAGACTTGCGATATGTTGGATTCTTTAAATCTTTCAAGTATGTGCAATGATTTACCAAACTAATATTGTTGTTGTTTTCAAAAGGAGACTGATTATGCCAAATTGTTTTGTCGTTAAACGACAGGCACGTGTGGTTGCCACAACTTAAATATATACACGTTTAATGAAAGTAGTGTTGATCAACATAGAGTACTATAGGCTGATCACCTAGACGTGCTCGTAAGCTATGCCGGACTTACGGACTTAGTGTCGGAACGTCCTTTTCAAAGTACTTATGAAATGCTCACGGTCTTGTACCGGAATTGATGAGTTACTGAGTATTGTTGTTGTAAAACATTTTGAAAGAAAAGAAGTGCTATTTTGAATTATCAATAGTACTTCGTAACTATTGTTCAGTTATTGAAGATATATGATTCCTATGTCTCAAGCATGCTATTTTCCTAGAATTGTTGTACTTGCTGAGCTAGTTAGGCTCACTCTTGATTGAACCATATGAATGCAACTAAGATCGAATGGACCAGCGGATCCGACAAGGATAAAGGGAAGGCTAAGGTGAACCCGTAGATTACCTATTTAATAATATAGGTTTTGTAATGATAATATTTTTATATTATGACAAGAACAGATGTAACGGTTATATAGAATCTGGGAGAATGTTAATATTATTTTGAATATATATAAGACATTCGTTCTTTTGAGGCATTTCAATTGAATGATTGTGTGAACAGTAGCACCGTGTAGCACCATCTGTCGGGTTAGAAGATACCCGGATTTGGGGGCGTCACACAACTAATCCTTAGTTGATGAATATTCTAAACTCTAAATTTCCTTGAATTCAACCCAAACCAAACTTCCTTTGGTTTGCTTATGTACTCACACAATTTTGAAAGCATGTTGTCAATGATAACATTTGTTCAATTTAGAAACTGTTAATACTCTAGCTCTTATTGATTCATCGATATACTTTGTTCATGAAAATATTATAATCAAACTCTTGAATAGTTATTGGTCTCTATCTGATTTAACCAGTACTTGGTTGATGAACATTCTAAAGATCTAGAATTTCTTTTGAACCTAATTCCTAACCAAACTTTATTTGGTTCGGAACCTGATAATCTAAGCAATATTAGGGGATTATTTTTGAACTACGCAATAGCGTTAAAATGTTTGCACAATACATAGTACAAAGGGCTGATCACCTGGAGTACGGAATGATGATCCATATAGTCGTTTAGACTGTTAAAGGTTACAGTAGAAACACATGTTAACCTAGGACATAGATGATGATTATAGTCTTTTAGACTGTTAAAGGTTAAAGTAGAAATACTTGAGACCTAGAGTATAGTTCGTGGTCTTGTGACCCTCAGTGTATTCTTTGATTTTGATATCTATTATTAACTTAACGTTCATTATTCCTTTGAACTCATAGTTGTTGAATTAAAGTTTATTGTTCCGGTAAGAACACTTTACCATTGAAAGCTCATTTAATTGTCATTCATAAAACGTTATTATATCCTTCTTGTGGGCAGTTATTTGCTCACTCTTGCACAAAATAATGCAGATGAAGTTAAGAAGTTTGAAGAGCTTTCTACTAGCAAGGGCAATGACAAAGTGCTTGATTAAACGACAACGTTTAATTTACCTTTTATTTATGAAGCTTATGTAATAGATTTAATTATGATCATGTTTCAACTTTTCAGCTGATTATTGTAATAAAGGTTAGATGACCTGGGATTTATTTTAGATTATGTAACCCTTTAATGGGAGATCGATTGTTTAAAATTTTGAGTTTAATTATATCCTTTGTTTATGGGTAGTTAGTTATGATTTTATTGGACAGTGAACACCAAATCTATGGGATTGAGGTGCCCGGATTTGGGGGTGTCACACTATTAATTGTTTATGTTTTTGCATTTGAGATTTAAGATTAGTATGACCTAGGATTTATGTATTATTTCAGATGATGTAACTCCTTAAGGAGAGGATTTATTTCTATCTATTTATGCTTTCATTTATTATGGGTAGATAGACATATGATGTTGTATAGTGAACACCAAATCATGTGGGAATTGAAGTACCTGAATTTGGGGGTGTCACATCAATAGTTAACTTTTAAGATGGAAAGTTAAACTTTGAGTTCTGATGGAACTAATAAATAGCTAAAGATAGTGAGATAAGGAACATTTATACATGTATTAGGATATAACCCAAAAGGATTGGGTGAGTTAAAGTGAGTTCAAAAGTTATTTTGAATAAGATGAACAAACTAAGCTTGTTTGAAAAATGAGGTGACAAAGTAATTTTGAGCCAATTTTGGACTAATTAATTAATAATAAAAATTATGAATTTGTGGGGCTTTTGTAGAGCATGTTTAAATCTTTCCATAGCCTCAAGAATGACCTAATTCGGATAATAGATGACCAAGTTATGAAGATTTGAAATACGTGCGTTAAAATGGACAAAATTTGGAAAAGTTGGAAAATTGGCAAAATGATTGACCAATTCCCTGCCTCCTAGCGCGCGCTGGCCTAGACTAATTTGGGGAGCCTAGTGCACTGGCCAGGTGTTGGGCCAAAAGACAACTCATACATACTTTAGTAAAACGGGCATAACATTTTCATACGAACTCTGATTTAGGTGATTCAGGATGATTTGGAAAGATAACAAGTAGACCTACAACTTTTATTCTTGAAGTTTTGAGATTTTTGGTCAGGATCAAGGCCTAAAATGGCCATTATTGGGATTGATGAGCGTTTAAAGGCAATCGAAGAGCATTGGGCATGCGCGCATGAAACATGTAATGCTTTGACGATAAAGGATGTTGTTATAAGTTGTAAAACATGAAAATTATGAAATATAATGATATTTAACATTAATTAATGATGAATTAGATAAATATATGAGCATGCTAAGCATTCACAAATGAGGCGAATCGGCCATGTGACGAATGAACGTCGAAATGCCGTGCCAAGTGTTAATGAACTTAAAAAAAGCGTTCCAATTCAAATGAAATGAACATTATAAGATGTGGTGTGGGGTTAATATAAACCAATAAAGATAGATGATTATGTGGGTCATAACATTTTCAAACAATGCGATGCCGAGAGATGTTTTGGAGTTAATCACGTTAATTAAACTATAATGCGCGAACAAGATGAAATAAAAATTAATATATGTAAACCAATTTGAGAATCATTAAGTGACTAATTGGTATGTTCTACATTAATGATATATATAGGTTCTTCGATGAGTTATGTAGCGTAAACGGTAAAGAAGAACTTACTCAATCTTATATTTGAGCAAGTTCTCCAACTTCGTATAATGATGTTCTTATGAAGGTTATATGAGGTATTGATGTTCCAATTTACACAATGCTTAGATATATTGTGTGAATTCTAATCGTATGCAAATCTTGTCATATGTTTTGAAGTTTGAATTTCATTAGTTCATGAAATTCATTAGATGAGATGAGATGAATTATTATATACAAAATTCTTATTGATGTAGATGTGAATTATAATAATTCTTTAATTTTGATATATTGATGTTGCCAAATCAAATTATTTGGACAATTGATAGTATAGGTTGCACTTTGTGCATTAAGATGTTGATGCAGGTAGTTGTGGTTATGATTACACCCATCGTGTAACGATGTGATGGCAAATATAAGCAATAATGTGGTAAACCAATATCCGCACCTAGGTGCGATCCTAAGAGATGTTCCAAAATTGAACTATTTACGATGCTAAGTTATGATAATCAAGAATCATGATGAGAAATAGGTGGATGTTAGATGTTTTCAAATATGGTGATGGTTAAGATTGTGTTAGATATGCTAGACGATAAGGAATCTAAATTATTCCTTTTTATTCGTATAACTTCACAATTATTGTTCCAATTGTTGAAGTTTTCGACCAGATGCTATTCTAATCCTATGTTTTTATTTATTCAACTTTTATACTTGTTGGGCAATTGACTGCTCAACCTTGATATATATAAATGTTTTTAAGCTAAAGCACAGCGGACTAAAGGATCCGCTAAAGCTAAAAGATGAAGGATTAAAGATTGAAGATGTTTTGTATTAATTGTTATATTTTTAAATGATGTAAAATTCATTTTTAATAGATGATGTATTTAAGTAAAGGTCTTAAAACCTGGGATTAGATGTGATGTATTGTAATAAATATAGAGAATATATTCAAGATGTTAAGGTTATGAAGGATGATCAGTACCGTGGAGCACCAAACTCATGCTTGAAGGTAATACCCAGATTTGGGGGCGTCACAGGTTAGTATCAGAGCTGATAGGTTATAATCCTTAGGTAGGAGTACTTTAGGCTATAACCGTAGTGATGATGATAAGAATGGTAAGAAATAAACTCGAATATAGTTTAAGTGATAAGAGATGAATTTAGGAAATTTATTATTAAGTAAAGAAGAAGATAAAGACATGTGTAAGATTAAAAGAAAAATAAAAAAGATTCAAAAAAGAATCTCGAAGAATTATAAAAGATAAGAATCCGGAGTTACCTGACTCCGACAATAAAGATGAAAAGTAATGATAAATAGACGATGTCTATAATATGAAAGTGTAAATAAAATCATAATATAATATGATTAAGGGAAAGAGTAAAGAAGATCTTAGAATAAAATGATAGTAAGGATAAGGAGAAATAATTACAAATAAGATCACGACGTGATCGAATTGAATTATTGAATAACATATGATATATTAAACGATTGAGAAGATATAGCCTGACGCTATAAAAGGAATGTACTATGAAATATTACGAGGTAAACTCAGGAAAGAGTTATAAATGATAAGATACGAATTAAGAATATTCATATCAAGTAAAGAGAATATTAGAATTATGTGGGATTTCAATTGTGGACTAATGTGATAGCTGAGTTGTACAAACTTTTGTATGGGCAGGGGTTTTATGCTTGGTCTAACGACTACTTAGTTTATCACATGTATAATCATTGAAATATTGGTGTCGCGCTATCGATATACATATGGCGAGAAGGTGATTCTTTTCTCATATTTATATTTGATAGTTAGAGAATATTAAGGTTAAGTAGTTCTTAAAACTTATGCTTATGGTAAGTTTATGACTCATAATCATATGGTATGTTTTTGAACCCCTAAGAGTATGGAAAGTCCTTGATCTGTTCTTGGACTACATATTAATAAGACAAGTTCATAAACACATATTATTGTGGCAAGTTCCTGAACTCATAATGTGTGGTAAGTTTGATAAACCTGTCATCGGGGTATATAAAGGTTTTAGATTGTAAACTACGAATTTACAATATGATGAGCATTGGTGATGATAGAATTATTAAGCAATGGAGTATTAGAGAAAGTTGGAATTGATGGAGGAAGCATATGTATTCTAAATCTTCTTGCTACGCTAGATTTTGAAGTTATTGACATCGTATTCGATATTTACACTTTTGTGTTTTTGAAAAAATATGTTGGACCAATTTTTGAACCAATAAGTTTTGAAAAGGTCCTATTATTCAGATGTCTATGCTAATTGTTTTAGCTAGGCAAAAACGATTTGAAAATATAAAATATATTTTATATATCATCGATGCATTTAGTGGGCGGATGATAAATGATGGAGTTATCAATGCGGATTAACCTAGTGTTAGATGTGATCTAAGGATCTTGTTCAATATGGTATTTTGTAGTATGATAAAGTCACCAAATGACGAAATCCACAACGGATTGTATAAACAGTGTAGTATCATGACGTCATAAAATGATATTTAGATTTTTAAAGATACGTTAATGATTATTGAATTGGCCAGACAAATATTTCGATTGATGTTAGAATTTTTGTATACGTCTAAGCTATTTGATTAAGCTAGACAAATATTTATGAAATTTAAGTATTCTTTGAAAGCTTATGTCAAACAAAATTATTTTGGTGCGGAATCTTGTGTTAAGTCTGAGGTGAACAACCCCGAAAAAAGAGGATATACCGGTTGGATAATATATTTTAATCTATGAGGGCATATAGTCACTATACATGAATGATAACGTCAGTGCATGATGTATGATATGGTAGGCTGATCACCTAACGTACATGCAATGGTAGTTTACCCTCTTCGTGATTGTAAACATACCTAGTATGATGTGATTGCAATGGGAGTACCTGTTGAACTTGAGAGTTCATGGTCTATATGACCCCCAACAATATATGAAACGTTTTTTTGAATAAAACTTTTTACATTGTTTATACTGCTTCACAGTTATTGAATAATTATGAAGACTCTTGAATGTTTAGAAGATGTAAACTCTTATAGAGTAGCCATGGTAGACTGAGATAATAGAAGAGAAATCCTCAGAGGAGGAAAGGGAATTGCTTACAAGATATTAAAGTGAAAATATAAAGGTTACATTGAAAACCTAGTTTTGATTAATAGAATGAAAATACATTAGTATGGTATAATTTTGAGGACGAAATTCTTAGAAGAAAGGGTGAATATGATAACCCCAAAATTTAATAGTTTTGTCTCGAATAATTAAATGAAGGTTTAAAGAATAAAACCTAGATTGGAAGTAGAGGAATGAATGATTAAATTTTTTAAGAAAAACATATGTGGTTTGATATTTGAAAGAATGTAAAGAGTATTAAATGTGAATGATAGAAAATTTGAAGAGTAAGAAATGGGGAGATGAAGAGTAAGAAGTGAGAAGAGTGTTGTATAAAGTTTTGCAATTAAAAGAATGTATTACGTCACACTAACAATAATAAAAACAGTATTAAAGAATAAAATTTAGTTTTGAGTATACTGAGATATACTGGACAAAGATGTTAGTACCTAAGAATAAGCAAATAAAAGAGGGGGATTGAATCTTCTTGAAGGATGGCATGGGGTGGCTAATGGAGCCGATTATTGGGGTGGGGTGGGGTGAGGTGGGGTGGGGGGTGGGGAGAGTATGCTGAAATTATGTTCCATTGACTCCGAACAATCCCCCAGTGCTCTAACCAACCTTATTTTTCATTGGTTACACTTTTGGGTGTGGGGCAAGGAAGTTGGTCATTGATTAAGTCTAATACGAAAAATGTTCAGCCATCTCCTCATCATTTTGTTAGGTTTTATGAAAATCATAGACGTAATCAAATTGCACAATATAAATGAAACATGACAAAATTAGATTTTAAAATTTTCGTTAAACCAAATACCGGATCATCCTTTATGCATATTATTAATTAGAACAAAGAACAAGGAGTTATAGAATCACACCTTTGTAGATACGAGCTTCCATAGGTACGAGTTTAACTCCTACTTCTCCGCGATCTCCTTGAATCTCCGGGTTGATTCTTTCTTTTGATCAACGTTAGCCACCCAAGCGCTTGGCCTTTAGAGGTGATCCACCAAGAAAGAATAAAAATCAAGAAGAAGTGTGTATTGGTTAAAACCCTAGTTTTCTATCTCTGTAGAAAACGGGGGTGTACTTTCCAACTATTAGAATCACATATATATAATATCTGATATAAAACTCCTCTTATAAAGGTATCAGGTAACCCTATTTAATTAAAATAAGGTATTATTTTTTTAATTAAACTCCTTTAATTAATTAGGCTCGCTAATATTATTAGAGATAATTAATTAAACTCATTTAATTAATTTTACCTCCTAATCCTATTAGGAATAAATGAGAGTACTTATATTAAAATTAATTCCTAAACTCTTTTAGAAATTAAATAATAATAATTGTAATATAATATTAATACGACTCCTCTTATTAATTTATATTTAATATTTTCAAAATATTAAATAATAATATTAAGCTATTTAATTTACTCTATCACCATAGATTAAATTAAATACACTTAACATATTAGTACGATTATGCCATTAAATTCTAAAATAAATATTCTTCCTTTTATGGTGTGACTCTTTAGGTTCTCCATATTAAACTAGTTGTGAATAAATCAATTAGAACAATTCTAATCTTATTTAAATAAATAAATTAGACTATTAATTTATTTAAATAAATACTATTTATTCTACAATAGGGATAAGTCTCTCTAGCGATCAACGACTTTCCAGATAATATAGATTTCAACATTAATCATAAAAGAACCTTTGAGTAAATAGTTACTGTACAATTCAATCATTCCACCATACAATGTCCCAATTAAATATAACACATGAAATTACTGTCAAGTCATATTCCTGAGTTGTCATTTATTGAATCACATAGGACATTTCTCTTCTTTTACTAGAAGTGGTAGATTCTTTATTGATCATTCATTATCTCCATAGATAACTTATTACACCCAAGCATACCCTTTGATATACCCTAAGAGTCTTAAGGAATAAGTCAAATTGTAATTCATTATGTAACGCCCCCAAAATAGGTATACATCACCCATCTTGAGTCGCTAAATAAATGGTACATAATTTAAATACAAACTTCTTTTATACAGTACGACAAAACGTAGTTGATAGTTTCAAAACGGATAATGTCTCGTAGAGAGTATCCAAACTCAAATAAAGTCCTCATTACAATTATTATCATACTATTTTATTGACTATTGAGGACTACTAATGCAAACATCTGGACTGTCACTCCGTTCCCCGACTAGTCCCAGCTACGTTCTCATTTCGTGAAGAGAACAATGAAAGCAAAAGGGTGAGCTCAACTAGCTCAAGAAGAAATATTATGACTAAGATAATGCAGAATAAATTATCGTTAGCCTTCAAATCAACAGTGTTAAACCGATAAAATATAATAAACATCAAGTTTAACTGCAATTGGAATAAGCAATCCATTAGAAGAGTCAAAGTAGAGCATGATATCTACTATCTTCTATGATTTAAAAGTTTATCATTAATTTTATCGCCGAGACTCAACTTAATAAATAAACCACATCATCGATTATCCTCGCATTACGCAAAAGATATTAATGTAATCATCAATTGCCATGATTATACCGAATAATCCTGGTCATAATCATACCAACAATTGTCCATCAATGCACTACATGCCAATGAGAATTTTACCACATCATTTGTAATATTACGATCATGATTATCTTAGAATAATCCACGGTCATAATCATACCAATCAATAAGACATCTATGCACGTAGTTACATATGACTTTTATCATAATATAAGCATGAGGATGATGACAATGATATAAGAATTCAATTAAAAGAAAGCAAAGGATAAATTTTTAAAGATTATAACTTAATTTATCTAGAATTCAATAATGTCCAAATTGTCAACATGATACTGCTTTGTGGAGTTAAATTCAAGAATAATATTGTATCAAAAATGATTTGAACAGCAAAAAAATTAATTTTTGTCATGAATAATTCCCCGGGTGAATAGTACCCGAGTGAATAGTACCCTGTGAATAGTACTTTGGGAATAGTACCCCGTGAATAGTACTTTATGAATTGTACTCATGAATAGTACTTTATGAATAGTACCCATGAATAGTACTTTGTGAATAGTACCCCATGAATAATACTTTGTGAATAGTACCGTAAAAATAAATACTACTCATGGAAAGTACTCCGACATGAAAAACTTAAAATTTAACAAGAATGTGTAGAAAATATCCTTGTGAAACGATACTAGATGAAGCGCAAATTTCAAGGATATTCTATTAATTTCACGGAGTATAGAAGCAATACTTTAAAAAAATGAGGGTATAATCAGAATACGAGACTTAAATAATATTATCCACATACTACAGTGAGTATGGAAGAAAATATTATTCCTATGAATCTCGAACAAAATAATATCCCTTACCTCAGAGGAAGACTGGATACTGGAATAGTGAAGTAACAGACTTCTCTTCTACTTTCTCTCTAAAGCTTCTCTTTCTATAATTGCTCTTGTGAGTCTTAGTAAATTGATGAGAATGAAAGAAGAACGAGCTTCTATTTATAGAAAAACATAGTTTCGATAATTGCACGTTTTGGGGCTCAAAATATTACAGTATAATACCTTCATCTTTTCCTTCATTTTTAATTTAGTCCTGCAAGTATTATCAAACATGCACCACCTCCCCTAATAGTACATCTTGTGAATCAATAGTACAATCATGTGAAAAAAAATAATTATAGTATAGTACCTTCATCTATACCTCCATTTTTAATTTATTCATGCAAGTATTATCAATCTTGCACCACCTCCCCTAATAGTACATGCATGTGAATCAATAGTACACACATGTGAACAAATAGTTATAAGCATGTGAATTAATAGCAATTAATTGCTCATTTATCCGATTAATTACCTGATTGGTCAATATAACCTCAAGACATCCATTATTATCGAAATAGATGTCGATTTCCACTAACACTAATAATCCCAACACAATGGAAATATTAATTTCATCTTTAATCAACACGAACTTATTCATCATTAATATTATAACTCACAATATTTAACAACCAAATCATTCCCAAGAAAGAGGGGGCTTTCCGATAAGGATTTATCTCTATTGGCGCGTAATTAGGTGACTAAACCTCTCCTTGACAGAACTTTCTAGACATTGTCAATATTGCAAATAATAATATGAATAACTTTGTCGTCTCAATTAATTATTTAATAATATAAGATATTATGCAGATGATACTGTGATAATAATTGAATTAATAATATGAGAGATATTATGCAGCAAATACTATAGCAATAATTGAGTATAACTGAGTGACTTCTCATGTAAACATCAATAATCAATACCGTGTGCTACTATGCAACCACGCGTATTATTGTACTTTTACCACCGGGTAGTTCAACAGTTTAACGGTAAAACTTTCGCCGTTATTTTTATAAAAAGATAATTCTGTCATTTTCTAACTACGACAATACTTTCATTGTGGGGTCCACCAATGATTGTGTCGTCGCATCTGAATATTCCTGTTAAAACGAATATTCCCCAACCAAATCGAATATTATATAACCACTTGCTTACTTTGCAAAATTTGTAAATAATACCCACAACTATAACATTATATCAAATCCACACCATAATATTCAAAAATATATTTCGAGAAAAATTAATCTTTATTCATAAAAGTTGGGGTCTTAAACATTACATATACGATACTATGATGATCTCAAGTCTAAGGATCATTTGTACTACTATCACTACAGGAATTCCTATTGATAGACAAGTAAAACTCCATTAGGTATTCCTTAGCGAGTCACGTTCAGTGAACTTATTTTCCAATAAGCACCTTTATACTTGCTTTAGTGTCTCCACATAAATAATCATGAGATCAATCATTCTCATCCAATGAGCAAACAACGTATGTATCAATCTATCCGGATTCACTAATCCCCTTTTTAGTAATCCATTGATTGAGAACATTTTAGTTTTAAGGTATTTAAGAATTTAGATCTCATTAACATGATCTCATCATGATTCTACAAGCATTGCTTAAAACTATGGGTTTATCACATATTATTAAAACATCACCATGTAGATAATAATTGCCTTTAAAAAATAATTCTTTTATTAATAAATAAAGAAGATTGATTACAAAGTATATGCTTTATCATCATACATGATTGGCTTGTATGCATACTACTTTCAATCTCCCACTTTCACTAAAGTCAATCAGTGTGGTATCTCATACCCATCTTCTATAAGTGACGATCGAACTGCTGTTGTGTTAAAGCTTTAGTAAATGGATCTGAAATATTATCTTGAGAGTCCACACGCTCCAAGGTGACATCTCCTCTTTCAGTGATCTCTTTGATCAAATGAAACTGTCGCAATACATGTTTGGATTTCTGATGAGACCTGGGTTCCTTAGCCTGCGCAATAGCTCCAGTGTTGTCACATAATAAAGGTACTGGTCCTATAATGCTGGAAATCATACCAAGTTCGGTAATGAACTTTTTCATCCAAACAGCCTCCTTTGCAGCTTCACATGCAGCTATGTACTCTGCCTCTGTCACTGAATCAACAACTGTTTGCTATTTGGAACTCTTCCAACTCACTACACCACCATTCAAGGTAAACACATACCCCGAAATGGATTTACTATCATCTTGGTCCGTTTAGAAACTTGAGTATGTGAAGCCCTCTAGTTTCAATTCAGACCCATCGTAGACAATAAATACATCCTTTGTTCTTCTCAATTACTTTAGGATATTTTTCACTGCCTTCCAGTGCTCTTCTCCTGGATTCGACTGATATCTGCTTCTCACACTTAGTGCATGAGCGACATCCGGTCTAGTACATATCATACCGTACATGATAGATCCTATTGCTCAAGTAAAATGAATCTTACTCATACGATCTCTCTCTTCAAGTGTCTTTGGGGCCTATTTCTTGGAGAGATGTATTCCATGGCTCATCGGCATGAGACCTCTTTTGGAATCTTCCATGCTAAACTTCTTTAACATCGAGTCAATGAACGTTCCTTAGGACACGTCAAGCATCCTTTTAGATCTATCTCTATAGATCTTTATCCCCAAAATATAGGATGTTTCTCCCAAGTCCTTCATGGAGAAGTGTTTAGATAATCATATTTTAATTGATTGTAGCATAGGAATTTCATTCCCTATCAGTAATATATCATCAACATATAATATAAGGAATGAAACAGTGCTCCGACTAACCTTCTTGTACACACATGGTTCATCATCATTTTTGATAAAATCAAACTCTTTGATTGTTTCATCAAAATGGATGTTCCACCTACGAGAAGCTTTCTTCAATCCATAAATGAATCGTTATAGCTTACAGACTTGATTTGTTCCAATTGTTGAAACAAATCCCTCTGGTTGTGTCATATACACATCCTCCTCAAGTTGTCCATTGAGGAAGGCCGTTTTCACATCCATCTACTAGATTTCATAGTTGTGGTAAGCTACAATCGCAAGCAAAATCCGAATGGACTTTAGCATCGCTACTAGTGAGAAGGTTTTGTCATAGTCAACTCCTTGTCTTTGTTTGAAACCTTTTGCGACCAGTAGGGCCTTATAGGTCTCTACCTTGCCGTCTGCTCCAGTCTTTCTTTTAAAGACCCATTTACACCCAATAGGCTTAATGCCTTTAGGTGGTGAAACTTAAGTCCATACTTGGTTTTCATACATGGAGTACATCTCGGATTTCATGGCTTCTTACCACTTCTTTGAGTCTTTACTACTCATAGCTTGTTCGTAATTCAATGGATCATCATCATTTATGATGCGTACCTCATCGTCATCTTCGGTACTCTTCCAGATTTACGAATAGAGTGTGTTACAATAGGTTCATCCACTTGGTTAGGTACCTGACTTTGATCCATAGTATTTTGTGGTTCTTGAACTTCTTCAAGATATATCTTACTCCCACTGACCCCTTCAAGGATAAACTTCTTTTCGAAGAAGGCGACATGTTTCGCAACAAACACCTTTTAATCAGTTGGATGATAGAAATAATACCCTGATGTTTCTTTAGGGTATCCCACAAATCTACACTTGTCGGATCCAGTCTCTAGCTTATCGTTTTCAAACTTTTTGACATAAGCTAGACAACCCTAAGTCTTAACATGCTTAAGATTTAGTTTCCTCCCTGTCCATAATTCCTATGGGGTCTTAGGGATGGATTTGGTAGGTACCTTGTTAAGTAGGTATGCAACTGATTTTAGAGCATATCCCCAAAATGAAACTAGAAGATCGGTAAAGCTCATCATGGATCGAACCATGTCCAACAATGTTCAATTTCTCCTTTCAGATACACCATTCAGCTGTGGTGTCTTTGGTGGAGTCCATTATTATACCATTTTTTTTGAGACAATTGAGAAACTCATCGCTTAAGTATTCACCAGCTCGATCAGATCGAAGAATCTTAATACTTTTGACAGTTTGTTTCTTTACTTCACTTCTGAACTCTTTGAAATTTTCAAATGATTCAGATTTGTATTTCATTAAATACACATATCCAAATCTTGAGTGATCATCTGTGAAAGTTATAAAATAAGAATACCCTCATCTTGCATTAGTTTCCATAGGTCCCACATACATCTTTGTGTACCAACGCTAACAACTCTATAACTCTTTCTCCTTTTCCACTAAAAGGAGATTTAGTCAATTTTCCCATGAGACAAGATTCACAAGTTGGATATGATTCATAATCAGATAGCTCTAAGAGCCCATCCTTATGCAACTTGGATAATCTTGTTTCATTAATATGACAGAGTCTACAGTGCCACATATAGGTATAATTAACATAATCTCTTTTCTTTTTATTTGATTGTTCAATTTGAAGTATATTTTCATGCAAGTCAAGTATATATAGTCCATTTCGCAAATTACCAATACCATATAAAACATTATTATTATAAATAGAACAATTGTTGTTCTTTATTATTGTGGACGCCCCCAAATGGGTATCTTCCAACAATGATGATGGTGCTACACAGTGCTACAATTCACACAATCATTCAATTAAAATACCTTAAAAGAACAAATATGTCTTATATATATTCAAGGTAATATTAACATTCTCCCAGGTTCTTTATAACCATTACATCTATTTTTGTCATAATATAAAATAGTATCATTACAAAACTTATACTATTACATAGGTAAACTATGGGTTCGCCTTAGCCTTCCCTTTATCCTGCTTGGGATCCGGCTTCATCTGTTTGGTCTTAGTTGCATTCATATGGTTCAAGCAAGAATGAGCCTAACTAGCTCAGGAAATACAACAATTCTAGGAAAATAGCATGCTTGAGTCATATGAATCATATATCTTCAATAACTGAACAATAGTTACGAAGTACTATCGATAATTTAAAATAGCACTTCTTTTCTTTCAAAACATTTTACAACAACAATATTCAGTAAAACATCAATTCCGGTCCAAGACAATGAGTATTTCATAAGTACTTTGAAAAGGACATCCCGTCACTAAGTCCGTAAGTCCGGTATAGCTTACGAGCACGTCTAGGTGATCAGCCTATAGTACTCTATGTTGATCGACACTACATTCATTAAACGTGTTTACGTTTAATTTGTGGCAACCTCACGTGCCTGTCGTTTGACCACAAAACATTTTGGCTTACTAATGAGTGAGTTTTATACTCATAATTGAGTGCGCTTGAGCTTAATCTTTTGGATGTTTTTAAGTGTTTATATCTATTCATGCATGTTTTACATTGTTTTGTAGGAATTGGGACAAAAGTTACTTGGATCGATGTTTGGGGTGACTAGATGCGCATTTTCGGCTTGCCATTTACACAATAGTCACTTCAGAACCAATTTGAGTATTGGTCCGGACCTTATTTCGAAAAACTTAAAGAATTAAAGTTGTAGATCTACGTCTCCTCTTTTCGGAACATCTTGAATCATCAAATTTATGTTCGAACGTAGAAGTTATGACCATTTTCCCAAAGGACGGCAGAGCCGAAAAATGTCAGAAAATGTTCCAAATACGGGTCGCCCAAATCAAAGCTTATTTATGCTGTTGGGACACTAGGGGCGTAATCCCAAGAGTCGTGTCCAAAGACCGTGGGCCGGGGAAGAGTTTCGTCAGCTTATACGGCGCTTTTGCTTAATTTTGACACTTTTCTGACTCTAAATTGGATTGGGTTTGTTCCTAAGCTAAAATTTGGACTTGTAACCTATAAATACATGATGTAAGGCATAAAATAAAGGGGGATTTCATAGATTAGATTAGAGATACACTCAATTAGATTTGAACATAAACCCTAGTTCTTATTAGTTTTGGATATTGAAGCAACTTGGAGAACACTGGAGATCAAGAGCAAGAACAAGAGGGGAGCATCAGATTTGCTGACAACATATTCTATTCTCTTCTCTTATCATACTCTTATCTTTTAATGTCTATTTAGTTGTGGATTCGTGTAACGATGTGATGGTGAATATAAGCAATAATGTGGTAAACCAATATCCGCACTTAGGTGCGATCGTAAGAGATGTTCCAAAATTGAACTGTTTACGATGCTAAGTTATGATAATCAAGAACCATGATGAGAAATAGGTGGATGTTAGATGTTTTCAAATATGGTGATGGTTAAGATTGTGTTAGAGATGCTAGACGATAAGGAATCTAAATTATTCCTGTTTATTCGTATAACTTCACAATTATTGTTCCAATTATTGAAGTTTTTGACCAGATGCTATTCTAATCCTATGTTGTTATTTATTCAACTTTTTATACTTGTTGGGCAAATTACTGCTCAACCTTGATATATATAAATGTTTTTAAGCTAAAGCACAACAGACAGAAGGATCCGCTAAAGCTAAAAGATGAAGGATTAAAGATTGAAGATGTTTTGTATTAATTGTTATATTTTTAAATGATGTAAAATTCATTTTTAATAGATGATGTATTTAAGTAAAGGTCTTAAAACCTGGGATTAGATGTGATGTATTGTAATAAATATAGAGAATATATTCAAGATGTTAAGGTTGTGAAGGATGATCACTACCGTGGAGCACCAAACTCATGCTTGAAGGTAATACCCAGATTTGGGAAGCGCCACAAAAGTTAGTAAGAAAGTCGATAGGTTATAATCCTTAGGTAGGAGTACTTTAGGCTATAACCGTAGTGATGATGATAAGAATGGTAAGAAATAAACTCGAATATAGTTTAAGTGATAAGAGATGAATTTAGGAAATTTATTATTAAGTAAAGAAGAAGATAAAGACATGTGTAAGATTAAAAGAAAAATAAAAAAGATTCAAAAAAGAATCTCGAAGAATTATAAAAGATAAGAATCCGGAGTTACCTGACTCCGACAATAAAGATGAAAAGTAATGATAAATAGATGATGTCTATAATATGAAAGTGTAAATAAAATCATAATATAATATGATTAAGGGAAAGAGTAAAGAAGATCTTAGAATAAAATGATAGTAAGGATAAGGAGAAATAATTACAAATAAGATCACGACGTGATCGAATTGAATTATTGAATAACATATGATATATTAAACGATTGAGAAGATATAGCCTGACGCTATAAAAGGAATGTACTATGAAATATTACGAGGTAAACTCAGGAAAGAGTTATAAATGATAAGATACGAATTAAGAATATTCATATCAAGTAAAGAGAATATTAGAATTATGTGGGATTTCAATTGTGGACTAATGTGATAGCTGAGTTGTACAAACTTTTGTATGGGCAGGGGTTTTATGCTTGGTCTAACGACTACTTAGTTTATCACATGTATAATCATTGAAATATTGGTGTCGCGCTATCGATATACATATGGCGAGAAGGTGATTCTTTTCTCATATTTATATTTGATAGTTAGAGAATATTAAGGTTAGGTGCGAGTTCTTAAAACTTATGCTTATGGTAAGTTTATGACTCATAATCATATGGTATGTTTTTGAACCCCTAAGAGTATGGAAAGTCCTTGATCTGTTCTTGGACTACATATTAATAAGACAAGTTCATAAACACATATTATTGTGGCAAGTTCCTGAACTCATAATGTGTGGTAAGTTTGATAAACTGTACTGGGGTATATAAAGGTTTTAGATTGTAAACTACGAATTTACAATATGATGAGCATTGGTGATGATAGAATTATTAAGCAATGGAGTATTAGAGAAAGTTGGAATTGATGGAGGAAGCATATGTATTCTAAATCTTCTTGCTACGCTAGATTTTGAAGTTATTGACATCGTGCTGATATTTACACTTTTGTGTTTTTGAAAAATATGTTGGACCAATTTTTGAACCAATAAGTTTTGAAAAGGTCCTATTATTCGTATGTCTATGCTAATTGTTTTAGCTAGGCAAAACGATTTGAAAATATAAAAATATATTTTATATATCATCGATGCATTTAGTGGGCAGATGATAAATGATGGAGTTATCAATGCGGATTAACCTAGTGTTAGATGTGATCTAAGGATCTTCAGCCCAATATGGTATTTTGTAGTATGATAAAGTCACCAAATGACGAAATCCACAACGGATTGTATAAACAGTGTAGTATCATGACGTCATAAAATGATATTTAGATTTTTAAAGATACGTTAATGATTATTGAATTGGCCAGACAAATATTTCGATTGATGTTAGAATTTTTGTATACGTCTAAGCTATTTGATTAAGCTAGACAAATATTTATGAAATTTAAGTATTCTTTGAAAGCTTATGTCAAACAAAATTATTTTGGTGCGGAATCTTGTGTTAAGTCTGAGGTGAACAACCCCGAAAAAAGAGGATATACCGGTTGGATAATATATTTTAATCTATGAGGGCATATAGTCACTATACATGAATGATACGTCGTGCATGATGTATGATATGGTAGGCTGATCACCTAACGTACATGCAATGGTAGTTTACCCTCTTCGTGATTGTAAACATACCTAGTATGATGTGATTGCAATGGGAGTACCTGTTGAACTTGAGAGTTCATGGTCTATATGACCCCCAACAATATATGAAACGTTTTTTTGAATAAAACTTTTTACATTGTTTATACTGCTTCACAGTTATTGAATAATTATGAAGACTCTTGAATGTTTAGAAGATGTAAACTCTTATAGAGTAGCCATGGTAGACTGAGATAATAGAAGAGAAATCCTCAGAGGAGGAAAGGGAATTGCTTACAAGATATTAAAGTGAAAATATAAAGGTTACATTGAAAACCTAGTTTTGATTAATAGAATGAAAATACATTAGTATGGTATAATTTTGAGGACGAAATTCTTAGAAGAAAGGGTGAATATGATAACCCCAAAATTTAATAGTTTTGTCTCGAATAATTAAATGAAGGTTTAAAGAATAAAACCTAGATTGGAAGTAGAGGAATGAATGATTAAATTTTTTAAGAAAAACATATGTGGTTTGATATTTGAAAGAATGTAAAGAGTATTAAATGTGAATGATAGAAAATTTGAAGAGTAAGAAATGGGGAGATGAAGAGTAAGAAGTGAGAAGAGTGTTGTATAAAGTATTGCAATTAAAAGAATGTATTACGTCACACTAACAATAATAAAAACAGTATTAAAGAATAAAATTTAGTTTTGAGTATACGAGATATACGGACAAAGATGTTAGTACCTAAGAATAAGCAAATAAAAGAGGGGGGGGGGATTGAATCTTCTTGAAGGATGGCATGGGGTGGCGGCTGGGAGCTGATTATTGGGGTGGGGTGGGGTGGGGGTGGGGAGAGTATGCTGAAATTATGTTCCATTGACTCAACAATCCCCAAAGGTTTCTAACCAACCTTATTTTTCATTGGTTACACTTTTGGGTGTGGGGCAAGGAAGTTGGTCATTGATTAAGTCTAATACGAAAAATGTTCAGCCATCTCCTCATCATTTTGTTAGGTTTTATGAAAATCATAGACGTAATCAAATTGCACAATATAGCGGAAACATGACAAAATTAGATTTTAAAATTTTCGTTAAACCAAATACCTGGATCATCTTTTATGCATATTATTAATTAGAACAAAGAACAAGGAGTTATAGAATCACACCTTTGTAGATACGAGCTTCCATAGGTACGAGTTTAACTCCTACTTCTCCGCGATCTCCTTGAATCTCCGGGTTGATTCTTTCTTTTGATCAACGTTAGCCACCCAAGCGCTTGGCCTTTAGAGGTGATCCACCAAGAAAGAATAAAAATCAAGAAGAAGTGTGTATTGGTTAAAACCCTAGTTTTCTATCTCTGTAGAAAACGGGGGTGTACTTTCCAACTATTAGAATCACATATATATAATATCTGATATAAAACTCCTCTTATAAAGGTATCAGGTAACCCTATTTAATTAAAATAAGGTATTATTTTTTTAATTAAACTCCTTTAATTAATTAGGCTCGCTAATATTATTAGAGATAATTAATTAAACTCATTTAATTAATTTTACCTCCTAATCCTATTAGGAATAAATGAGAGTACTTATATTAAAATTAATTCCTAAACTCTTTTAGAAATTAAATAATAATAATTGTAATATAATATTAATACGACTCCTCTTATTAATTTATATTTAATATTTTCAAAATATTAAATAATAAATATTAAGCTATTTAATTTACTCTATCACCATAGATTAAATTAAATACACTTAACATATTAATGCGATTATGCCATTAAATTCTAAAATAAATATTCTTCCTTTTATGGTGTGACTCTTTAGGTTCTCCATATTAAAACCGATTGTGAATAAATCAATTAGAACAATTCTAATCTTATTTAAATAAATAAATTAGACTATTAATTTATTTAAATAAATACTATTTATTCTACAATAGGGATAAGCCTCTCTAGCGAACAACGACTTTCCAGATAATATAGATTTCAACATTAATCACAAAAGAACCTTTGAGTAAATAGTTACTGTACAATTAAATCATTCCACCATACAATGTCCCAATTAAATATAAGACATGAAATTACTGTCAAGTCATATTCCTGAGTTGTCATTTATTGAATCAAATAGGACATTTCTCTTCTTTTACTAGAAGTGGTAGATTCTTTATTGATCATTCATTATCTCCATAGATAACTTATTACACCCAAGCATACCCTTTGATATACCCTAAGAGTCTTAAGGAATAAGTCAAATTGTAATTCATTATGTAACGCCCCCAAAATAGGTATACATCACCCATCTTGAGTCGCTAAATAAATGGTACATAATTTAAATACAAACTTCTTTTATACAGTACGACAAAACGTAGTTGAGAGTTTCAAAACGGATAATGTCTCGTAGAGAGTATCCAAACTCAAATAAAGTCCTCATTACAATTATTATCATACTATTTTACTGATTATTGAGGACTACTAATGCAAACATCTGAATTTGTCACTCCGCTCCCGACTAGTCCGGCTATTTACGCTCTCATTTCGTGAAGAGAACAATGAAAGCAAAAGGGTGAGCTCAACTAGCTCAGTAAGAAAAATATTATGACTAAGATAATGCAGAATAAATTATCGTTAGCCTTCAACAGTGTTAAACTGATAAAATATAATAAACATCAAGTTTAACTGCAGCGGAATAAGCAATCCATTAGAAGAGTCAAGTAGAGCATGATATCTACTATCTTCTATGATTTAAAAAGTTTATCATTAATTTTATCGCTGAGACTCAACTTAATAAATAAACCACATCATCGAATTATCCCTGCACTACGTGCAAAAGATATTAATGTAATCATCAATTGCCATGATTATACTGAATAATCCTTGGTCATAATCATACCAACAATTGTCCATCAATGCACTACATGCCAATGAGGATTTTTACCACATCATTTGTAACATTACGATCATGATTATACCGAATAATCCCTGGTCATAATCATACCAATCAATAGTACATCTATGCACGTAAGCCACATATGACTTTTATCATAATATAAGCATGAGGATGATGACAATGATATAAGAATTCAATTAAATGAAAGCAAAGGATAAATTTTTAAAGATTATAACTTAATTTATCTAGAATTCAATAATGTCCAAATTGTCAACATGATACTGCTTTGTGGAGTTAAATTCAAGAATAATATTGTATCAAAAATGATTTGAACAACAAAGAAATCAATTTTTGTCATGAATAATTCCCCGGGTGAATAGTACCCGAGTGAATAGTACCCTATGAATAGTACTTTGGGAATAGTACCCCGTGAATAGTACTTTATGAATTGTACTCATGAATAGTACTTTATGAATAGTACCCATAAATAGTACTTTGTGAATAGTACCCCATGAATAATACTTTGTGAATAGTACCGTAAAAATAAATACTACTCATGGAAAGTACTCCGACATGAAAAACTTAAAATTTAACAAGAATGTGTAGAAAATATCCTTGTGAAACGATACTAGATGAAGCGCAAATTTCAAGGATATTCTATTAATTTCACGGAGTATAGAAGCAATACTTTAAAAAAATGAGGGTATAATCAGGAATACGAGACGAAATAATATTATCCACATACTACAGAGTATGGAAGAAAATATTATTCCTATGAATACTGAACAAAATAATATCCCTTACCTCAAAGGAAGACTGGATACTGGAATAGTGAGGTAACAGACTTCTCTTCTACTTTCTCTCTAAATCTTCTCTTTCTATAATTGCTCTTGTGAGTCTTAGTAAATTGATGAGAATGAAAGAAGAACGAGCTTCTATTTATAGAAAAACATAGTTTCGATAATTACACGTTTTAGGGCTCAAAATATTACAGTATAATACCTTCATCTTTTCCTTCATTTTTAATTTAGTCCTGCAAGTATTATCAAACTTGCACCACCTCCCCTAATAGTACATCTTGTGAATCAATAGTACAATCATGTGAAAAAAATAATTATAGTATAGTACCTTCATCTATACCTCCATTTTTAATTTATTCATGCAAGTATTATCAATCTTGCACCACCTCCCCTAATAGTACATGCATGTAAATCAATAGTACACACATGTGAACAAATAGTTATAAGCATGTGAATTAATAGCAATTAATTGCTCATTTATCCGATTAATTACCTGATTGGTCAATATGACCTCAAGACATCCATTATTATCGAAATAGATGTCGATTTCCACTAACACTAATAATCCCAACACAATGGAAATATCAATTTCATCTTTAATCAACACGAACTTATTCATCATTAATATTATAACTCACAATATTTAACAACCAGATCATTCCCAGGAAAGAGGGGGCTTTCCGATAAGGATTTATCTCTATTGGAGCGTAATTAGGTGACCAAACCTCTCCTTGACAGAACTTTCTAGACATTATCAATATTGCAAATAATAATATGAATAACTTTGTCATCTCAATTAATTATTTTATAATATAAGATATTATGCAGATGATACTGTGATAATAATTGAATTAATAATATGAGAGATATTATGCAAAGAACTACTATAGCAATAATTGAGTATAAGCGAGTGACTTCTCATGTAAACATCAATAATCAATCGTGTACTACGCAACTATGCCACCACGCGTATTATTGTATTTTTTACCAAGGGTAATTCAACGGTTTAACGGTAAAACTTTTCACCGTTATTTTTATAAAAGATAATTCTCGTCATTTTCTAACTACGACAATACTTTCGTTGTAGGGTCCACCAAGATGATTATTGTCGTCGTCATATTAATATTCCCTGTTAAAACGAATATTCCCCGACCAATCGAATATTATATAACCACTTGCTTACTTTGCAAAATTTGTAAATAATATCCACAACTATAGCATTATATCAAATCCACACCATAATATTCAAAAATATATTTCGAGAAAAATTAATCTTTATTCATAAAAGTTGGGGTCTTAAACATTACATATAAGATACTATGATGATCTCAAGTCTAAGGATCATTTGTACTACTATCACTACAGGAATTCCTATTGATAGACAAGTAAAACTCCATTAGGTATTTCTTAGCGAGTCACGTTCAGTGAACTTATTTTCCAATACGCACCTTTATACTTGCTTTAGTGTCTCCACATAAATGATCATGAGATCAATTATTCTCATCCAATGAGCAAACAACGTATGTATCAATCTATCCAGATTCACTAATCCCCTTTTTAGTAATCCATTGATTGAGAACATTTTAGTTTTAAGGTATTTAAGAATTTAGATCTCATTAACATGATCTCATCATAATTCTACAAGCATTGCTTGAAACTATGGGTTTATCACATATTATTAAAACATCACCATGTAGATAATAATTGCCTTTAATAAATAATTCTTTTATTAATAAATAAAGAAGATTGATTACAAAGTATGTGCTTTATCATCATACATGAGTGGCTTGTATGCATACTACTTTCAATCTCCCACTTTCACTAAAGTCAATCAGTGTGGTATCTCATACCCATCTTCTCTAAGTGACGATCGAACTGCTGTTGTGTTAACGCTTTAGTAAATGGATCTGAAATATTATCTTGGGAGTCCACACGCCTGTGGTGACATCTCCTCTTTCAAATGATCTCTTTGATCAAATGAAACCGTCATAATACATGTTTGGATTTCGATGAGACACGGGTTCCTTAGCTGCAATAATGCCTCCAAAGTGTTGTCACATAATAAAGGTACTGGTCCTATAATGCTGGGAATCATACCAAGTTCGGTAATGAACTTTTTCATCCAAACAGCCTCCTTTGCAGCTTCATATGCAGCTATGTACTCTGCCTCTATCATTGAATCAACAACTGTTTGCTGTTTGGAACTCTTCCAACTCACTACGCCACCATTCAAGGTAAACACATACCCCCAAATGGATTTATTGTCATCTTGGTCCGTTTGGAAACTTGAGTATGTGAAGCCCTCTAGTTTCAATTCAGACCCATCGTAGACAATAAATACATCCTTAGTTCTTCTCAAGTACTTTAGGATATTTTTTTACCGCTTCCAAAGGTGCTCTTTCTCCGGATTCGATCGATATTCAGTAACATCCCCGATTCGGGTCCTAAATCACCACTTAATCCCAAGGTGTACTATTTCTATAACTATCAAGAAAGATATAAACATAAATTGTTTATACATTAAACATTACACACTATCCCCAAGGTCGAGAACCTTCACATAATACCTAAATCAATATCCTATCGTACATACAAAGCTATTATCATACATTCTTGTTACAACTTTAATGCATATATAATCCAAAGTCGACTTGTCTTGGACTTTTTTCAGAATCATGTATTCGCTCATAATCTGCAATGTTTATCATGATATAGCAAGGGTGAGCAACAATTTTGCCCAAGCAAGTATAAGTTCAATTAAGGATATATCATGATCGAGAAAAGAATTGAACAATAAGTTGGCTAACTTTCTACAATATATACATTGCGAAAGAGCATGAATAAATTTTCATAGTTGAACGAATAATGAACATGAATAAATCAACTGGACCAAATGGTAATGAAGGTGATCAGCCTTTCATACCTGATGAATACATGAAATGTGCACATAGTGAGAATCAATAATTCATAGACATGGTATAATCAGTAATGATTAACCCCAAGCATATTTCAAAAATATCAATTCGAGATCGAAAGTTAGAGAATTTGCACCATGTACTATTGATTACAAATTATGCAACCTATATCGCTTTTTTTGAAGACCTAATATAGATAATACCGATCTCCAAATATTAGAATATCATCACAGTATAGTACTGTTAAATACAGTTATAATATAACCTAACAAATTACCACATAATCCTATCAGTCTATAAAATACCTAAAATTCGGTATCAAGTCAAACTATTTCAGTCTGAGTTGAATTCAGTATAATTTCTGACATCCCAAAAAGTCTAGTCAGATAATTCATTAGTCTAATTTCCATAATACTTTGCCTAAATGCTTTACATTTACCTTAGATAATTTCATTTTCAGTCAAAATATTTTTCAATGACTTATAATAATTTTCAAATAATTATTTATCATGATTTTTCAATCATTAATATCATATTAATATGAATTAAATACTACTCAATTCCATTATCATTAATATTAATTTATTAATGAAATTCATTACAAAATATTAAAAGTCATAAAAATAACTTAAAATATTTCCTTACACTTTAATATAATTTCAAATGACTTTTAAAGTATTAAAATCATTTTATGTAATTTATTTAAAATAATAATTAAATAAATTAACTATCATTAATATTTAAAAATATTAAAATATCAGTGAAATATATTCCAAATTATTAAAAACCCATTTTTAGGCTTTAAAATAATTTTTACAAATTTATTATGAATTTCTAATATTTATTTTCTATTTATTCTATAATTTTCGTTTAAAGTTGGGGTCATCCACAGAAACACTTGTAGACGGTGATCTACAAGTCTGATTTGGGCCCACTTGATATTGTTAGAACCGTGACTTCCCGAGCTACATTTTAGGCTCAAGAAACGGTCCATTTGGCACAGTATAGTACCCTGAAAACAGGCCACTACCGACTGACCATTACATGCCTTGTAAACATTTTCAGTTTTGGAGTCTTTTACAGAAACGCTTGTATTACGAGATCCACAACTCCGATTGAGGCCCAATCAAACTCGTTAGATCCGTATCTTCTTGAACTATAGTTTTCAGTTATCAAATACCAAATTCCAATCTGTCTAGGTCCCTGAAATCAGGTCCAAAGTGACTGGTCCGCAAGGTTTTCTTCAACAATTGGTTCATTTTCCAGATTTGGGGTGCTTAACGGAAACGCTTATAAAACGAAATCTACAAATCGGATTTAGGTCCAATAGGTATCGTTGGATTCGTAATTTGCCGAACTACAGTTTCCACATATCAAATATCTATTTTGGTTCTGTTTTGGTCCCGAAAAAATGGACAGAAGTGACTGATCAGTAGATTGTGTTCAACAGTTAAGGTAGTTTGGGATTTAATTCATAACTTGCTCATTTCTTAACATATTTGAGTGATTCCAAAGGAGTTTTGCCCTTAACTCATGTATCTAGCATGCTAGCATGTTTTAAACCATTAATCACATGAACCCAAAGAATCTAACATAAAAAAATATATATAGCATACAAAGGAAAGCTTTTTCTTAAACCTTTTGGTACAAAACTTGATTTCCTCACTTTGGATCTAACTTTTGATTTCAAAAATACTTTGATACACATAAAATACCAATACTCATGTAAATCATGAGTTTTTAATGATCCAAAACAAAAGTTGCTTGGTTCATAAAGATCTAACAAAAAGAGCACAAAAAGTGAAAACTTTCATTTTCTTACCTTTTTCTTCTTTCAAGCTTTCTTGATCCTTCAAAGTAGCTTATGATTTTAAGTTGTATGAAGATCCAAGACCCCTCCTACTCCCTATAACTACCGAAATATGAAGCCTCCTTTCTCTCTCTATTGTTCTTAGTTTAGACTTAGGTTTAAAAATTAACATAACTTAGTGTATATACAATATACATATAACACATATAATTATAGAATATGTAACTCCCAATATAATTACATATACTTATTATCAATTTAATATATAAGTTACAAAAATTAGAATTTTTAATGCCCTAAGCCTTGTTTGGCAAAACCATATTAAAATAATGACTTAATCATTCCTTAAGCCTTTTTGGCAAAACAAGATTAAAATAAGAATTTCAAAAGCTCTAAGGTTTTGTTTGGTAAAATCAAATTAAAACTCTGTTAATAAATATAGTTTATTATCCCATATTGTTTACTTGGATTTTCATATCCAATCTTAATTAAATAAACTAATTATCACATACTAAATAAATTCCCCACTTAACCAAATATCACAAAATTATAATCTCATTATAATTTTATTTAACAATTAATATATCACTTTAATTATTAAATTACGACATCAATATAACAACTCATGTAATCTTTAACAACTCTTTAACTGTTAAATTAAATTAGAGTATTATATAATTCACAAATATATACTAACAACAATCACATAAATAAAATATTTAATTAATTTAATAAATATTTTAAATTACAAATAAAATTTTGGATTGTTACATCATTCCCTTCTTACAAGGATTCTGTCCCTAGAATCACAACTCAAATAATTCATTCGTCACAATATCTGCTTCTCACACTTAGTGCATGAGTGACATCCGGTTTAGTACATATCATACCGTACATGATAGATCCTATTGCTCAAGTAAAAGGAATCTTACTCATACGATCTCTCTCTTCAGGTGTCTTTGGGGCCTATTTCTTTGAGAGATGTATTCCATGGCTCATCGGCATGAGACCTCTTTTGGAATCTTCCATGCTAAACCTCTTTAGCATCGAGTCAATGTATGTTCCTTAGGACACGTCAAGCATCCTTTTAGATCTATCTCTATAGATCTTTATCACCAAAATATAGGATGTTTCTCCCAAGTCCTTCATGGAGAAGTGTTTAGATAATCATATTTTAATTGATTGTAGCATAGGAATATCATTCCCTATCAGTAATATATCATCAACATATAATATAAGGAATGAAACAGTGCTCCCACTAACCTTCTTGTACACACATGGTTCATCGTCATTTTTGATAAAATCAAACTCTTTGATTGTCTCATCAAAATGGATGTTCCACCTACGAGAAGCTTTCTTCAATCCATAAATGAATCGTTATAGCTTACAGACTTGATTTGTTCCAATTGTTGAAACAAATCCCTCTGGTTGTGTCATATACACATCCTCCTCAAGTTGTCCATTGAGGAAGGTCGTTTTCACGTCCATCTACTAGATTTCATAGTTGTGGTAAGCTACAATCGCAAGCAAAATCCGAATGGACTTTAGCATCGCTACTAGTGAGAAGGTTTTGTCATAGTCAACTCCTTGTCTTTGTTTGAAACCTTTTGTGACCAGTAGGGCCTTATAGGTCTCTACCTTGCCCTCTGCTCCAGTCTTTCTTTTAAAGACCCATTTACACCCAATAGGCTTAATGCCTTTAGGCGGTGAAACCAAAGTCCATACTTGGTTTTCATACATGGAGTACATCTCAGATTTCATAGCTTCTTACCACTTCTCTGAGTCTTTACTACTCATAGTTTGTTCGTAATTCAATAGATCATCATCATTTATGATGCGTACCTCATCGTCATCTTCGGTACTCTTCCAGATTTACGAATAGAGTGTGTTATAATAGGTTCATCCACTTGGTTAGGTACCTGACATTGATCCATAGTATTTTGTGGTTCTTGAACTTCTTCAAGATATATCTTACTCCCACTGACCCCTTCAAGGATAAACTTCTTTTCGAAGAAGGCGACATGTTTCGCAACAAACACCTTTTAATCAGTTGGATGATAGAAATAATACCTTGATGTTTCTTTAGGGTATCCCACAAATCTACACTTGTCGGATCAAGTCTGTAGCTTATCGTTTTCAAACTTTTTGACATAAGCTAGACAACCCTAAGTCTTAACATGCTTAAGATTTGGTTTCCTCCCTGTCCATAATTTATATGGGGTCTTAGGGACGGATTTGGTAGGTACCTTGTTAAGTAGGTATGCAACCGATTTTAGGGCATATCCCCAAAAGGAAACTGGAAGATCGGTAAAGCTCATCATGGATCGAACCATGTCCAACAATGTTCAATTTCTCCTTTCAGATACACCATTCAGCTGTGGTGTCCTTGGTGGAGTCCATTATTATACCGTTTTTTGAGACAATTGAGAAACTCATCGCTTAAGTATTCACCATCTCGATCAGATCAAAGAATCTTAATACTTTTGACAGTTTGTTTCTCTACTTCACTTCTGAACTCTTTGAAATTTTCAAATGATTCAGATTTGTATTTCATTAAATACACATATCCAAATCTTGAGTGATCATCTGTGAAAGTTATAAAATAAGAATACCCTCATCTTGCATTAGTTACCATAGGTCCCACATACATCTTTGTGTACCAACGCTAACAAATCTGTAACTCTTTCTCCTTTTCCACTAAAAGGAGATTTAGTCAATTTTCCCATGAGACAAGATTCACAAGTTGGATATGATTCATAATCAGATAGCTCTAAGAGCCCATCCTTATGCAACTTGGATAATCTTGTTTCATTAATATGACAGAGTCTACAGTGCCACATATAGGTATAATTAACATAATCTCTTTTCTTTTTATTTGATTGTTCAATTTGAAGTATATTTTCATGCAAGTCAAGTATATATAGTCCATTTCGCAAATTACCAATACCATATAAAACATTATTATTATAAATAGAACAATTGTTGTTCTTTATTATTGTGACGCCCCCAAATCTGGGTATCTTCCAACCCGACAGATGGTGCTACACAGTGCTACAATTCACACAATCATTCAATTAAAATACCTTAAAAGAACAAATATGTCTTATATATATTCAAGGTAATATTAACATTCTCCCAGGTTCTTTATAACCATTACATCTATTTTTGTCATAATATAAAATAGTATCATTACAAAACTTATACTATTACATAGGTAAACTATGGGTTCGCCTTAGCCTTCCCTTTATCCCTGCCGGATCCGTCGGTCCGTTTGGTCTTAGTTGCATTCATATGGTTCAAGCAAGAATGAGCCTAACTAGCTCAGGAAATACAACAATTCTAGGAAAATAGCATGCTTGAGTCATAGGAATCATATATCTTCAATAACTGAACAATAGTTACGAAGTACTATCGATAATTTAAAATAGCACTTCTTTTCTTTCAAAACGTTTTACAACAACAATATTCAGTAAAACATCAATTCCGGTCCAAGACAATGAGTATTTCATAAGTACTTTGAAAAGGACATCCCGTCACTAAGTCCGTAAGTCCGGTATAGCTTACGAGCACGTCTAGGTGATCAGCCTATAGTACTCTATGTTGATCGACACTACATTCATTAAACGTGTTTACGTTTAAGTTGTGGCAACCTCACGTGCCAGTCGTTTGACGAAAAAACAATTTGGCTTACTGATGAGTGAGTTTTATACTCATAATTGAGTGCGCTTGAGCTTAATCTTTTGGATGTTTTTAAGTGTTTATGTCTATTCATGCATGTTTTACGTTGTTTTGTAGGAATTGGGATAAAAGTTACTTGGATTGACGATTGGGGTGGCTAGATGCGCGTTTTCGGCTTGCCATTTACACAATAGTCACTTCAGAGCCAATTTGAGTATCGCTCGGGACCTTATTTCGAAAAACTTAAAGAATTAAAGTTGTAGATCTACGTCTCCTCTTTCCGGAACATCTTGAATCATCAAAATTGGAGTTTGAACGTAGAAGTTATGACCATTTTCCCAAAGGACGGCAGAGCCGAAAATGTCAGAAAATGTTCCAGTGGCATACGGGCGCCCAAATCGAGCTTATTTGCGGTTGTCGGGACGCTAGGGCGAGAATCCCAAAGATCGTGCCCTTGCTTGGTGCTTAGGGGAAGAGTTTGGTCAGGCTTGTACGCGTTTTGGGGCGAATTTTGACACTTTTCTGACTCCAAAATTGACGATTGGGGTGGCTAGATGCGCGTTTTCGGCTTGCCATTTACACAATAGTCACTTCAGAGCCAATTTGAGTATCGCTCGGGACCTTATTTCGAAAAACTTAAAGAATTAAAGTTGTAGATCTACGTCTCCTCTTTCCGGAACATCTTGAATCATCAAAATTGGAGTTCGAACGTAGAAGTTATGACCATTTTCCCAAAGGACGGCAGAGCCGAAAATGTCAGAAAATGTTCCAGCGCCGGGGCGCCCAAATCAGGCTTATTTGCAGCGTCGGGACGCTAGGGGCCAGAATCCCAGCATCGTGCCCAGCGCCAGGGTGCCGGGGAAGAGTTTGGTCAGGCTTATACGCGTTTTGGGGCGAATTTTGACACTTTTCTGACTCCAAATTGGATTGGATTTGTTCCTAAGCTAAAATTTGGACTTGTAACCTATAAATACATGATGTAAGGCATAAAATAAAGGGGGATTTCATAGATTAGATTAGAGATACACTGAATTAGATTAGAACATAAACCCTAGTTCTTATTAGTTTTGGAGATTGAAGCAACTTGGAGAACACTGGAGATCAAGAACAAGAACAAGAGGGGAGCATCAGATTTGCTGACAACATATTCTATTCTCTTCTCTTATCATACTCTTATCTTTTAATGTCTATTCAGTTGTGGATTCGTGTAATGATGTGATGGCGAATATAAGCAATAATGTGGTAAACCAATATCTGCACTTAGGTGCGATCCTAAGAGATGTTCCAAAATTGAACTTATTACGATACTAAGTAATGATAATCAAGAACCATGATGAGAAATAGGTGGATGTTAGATGTTTTCAAATATGGTGATGGTTAAGATTGTGTTAGAGATGCTAGACGATAAGGAATCTAAATTATTCCTGTTTATTCGTATAACTTCACAATTATTGTTCCAATTGTTGAAGTTTTCGACCAGATGCTATCCTAATCCTATGTTGTTATTTATTCAACTTTTTATACTTGTTGGGCAAATTACTGCTCAACCTTGATATATATAAATGTTTTTAAGCTAAAGCACAACAGACAGAAGGATCCGCTAAAGCTAAAAGATGAAGGATTAAAGATTGAAGATGTTTTGTATTAATTGTTATATTTTTAAATGATGTAAAATTCATTTTTAATAGATGATGTATTTAAGTAAAGGTCTTAAAACCTGGGATTAGATGTGATGTATTGTAATAAATATAGAGAATATATTCAAGATGTTAAGGTTGTGAAGGATGATCACTACCGTGGAGCACCAAACTCATGCTTGAAGGTAATACCCAGATTTGGGGGCGTCACAGGTTAGTATCAAAGCTGATAGGTTATAATCCTTAGGTAGGAGTACTTTAGGCTATAACCGTAGTGATGATGATAAGAATGGTAAGAAATAAACTCGAATATAGTTTAAGTGATAAGAGATGAATTTAGGAAATTTATTATTAAGTAAAGAAGAAGATAAAGACATGTGTAAGATTAAAAGAAAAATAAAAAAGATTCAAAAAAGAATCTCGAAGAATTATAAAAGATAAGAATAGGAGTTACGATTTCCACAATAAAAGATGAAAAGTAATGATAAATAGATGATGTCTATAATATGAAAGTGTAAATAAAATCATAATATAATATGATTAAGGGAAAGAGTAAAGAAGATCTTAGAATAAAATGATAGTAAGGATAAGGAGAAATAATTACAAATAAGATCACGACGTGATCGAATTGAATTATTGAATAACATATGATATATTAAACGATTGAGAAGATATAGCTTTGTTATTTATAAAAGGAATGTACTATGAAATATTACGAGGTAAACTCAGGAAAGAGTTATAAATGATAAGATACGAATTAAGAATATTCATATCAAGTAAAGAGAATATTAGAATTATGTGGGATTTCAATTATGGACTAATGTGATAGCTGAGTTGTACAAACTTTTGTATGGGCAGGGGTTTTATGCTTGGTCTAACGACTACTTAGTTTATCACATGTATAATCATTGAAATATTGGTGTCGCGCTATCGATATACATATGGCGAGAAGGTGATTCTTTTCTCATATTTATATTTGATAGTTAGAGAATATTAAGGTTAGGTGCGAGTTCTTAAAACTTATGCTTATGGTAAGTTTATGACTCATAATCATATGGTATGTTTTTGAACCCCTAAGAGTATGGAAAGTCCTTGATCTGTTCTTGGACTACATATTAATAAGACAAGTTCATAAACACATATTATTGTGGCAAGTTCCTGAACTCATAATGTGTGGTAAGTTTGATAAACTGTACTGGGGTATATAAAGGTTTTAGATTGTAAACTACGAATTTACAATATGATGAGCATTGGTGATGATAGAATATTAAGCAATGGAGTATTAGAGAAAGTTGGAATTGATGGAGGAAGCATATGTATTCCAAATCTTCTAGCTACGCTAGATTTTGAAGTTATTGACATCGTACTGATATTTACACTTTTGTGTTTTCAAAAAATATGTTGGACCAATTTTTGAACCAATAAGTTTTGAAAAGGTCCTATTATTCGTATGTCTATGCTAATTGTTTTAGCTAGGCAAAACGATTTGAAAATATAAAAATATATTTTATATATCATCGATGCATTTAGTGGGCAGATGATAAACGATGGAGTTATCAATGCGGATTAACCTAGTGTTAGATGTGATCTAAGGATCTTTAGCCCACTATGGTATGTTGTAGTATGATAAAGTCACCAAATGACGAAATCCACAACGGATTGTATAAACAGTGTAGTATCATGACGTCATAAAACGATTTTTAGATTTTTAAAGATACGTTAATGATTATTGAATTGGCCAGACAAATATTTTGATTGATGTTAGAATTTTCGTATACATCTAAGCTATTTGATTAAGCTAGACAAATATTTATGAAATTTATGTATTCTTTGAAAGCTTATGCCAAACCAAATTAATTTGGTGCGGAATCTTGTGTTAAGTCTGAGGTGAACAACCCCGAAAAAGGAGGATATACCGGTTGGATAATATATTTTAATCTATGAGGGCATATAGTCACTATACATGAATGATACGTCGTGCATGATGTATGATATGGTAGGCTGATCACCTAACGTACATGCAATGGTAGTTTACCCTCTTCGTGATTGTAAACATACCTAGTATGATGTGGTTGCAATGGGAATACCTGTTGAACTTGAGAGTTCATGGTCTATATGACCCCTCAACAATATATGAAACGTTATTTTGAATAAAACTTTTTACATTGTTTATACTGCTTCACAGTTATTGAATAATTATGAAGACTCTTGAATGTTTAGAAGATGTAAACTCTTATAGAGTAGCCATGGTAGACTGAGATAATAGAAGAGAAATCCTCATAGGAGGAAAGGGAATTGCTTACAAGATATTAAAGTGAAAATATAAAGGTTACATTGAAAACCTAGTTTTGATTAATAGAATGAAAAGACATTAGTATGGTATAATTTTGAGCACAAAATTCTTAGAAGAAAGGGTGAATATGATAACCCCAAAATTTATTAGTTTTGTCTCGAATAATTAAATGAAGGTTTAAAGAATAAAACCTAGATTGGAAGTAGAGGAATGATTAAAAATTTTAAGGAAAACATATGTGGTTTGATATTTGAAAGAATGTAAAGAGTATTAAATGTGAATGATAGAAATTTTGAAGAGTAAGAAATGAGGAGATGAAGAGTAAGTTGTGAGAAGAGTGTTGTATAAAGTTTTGCAATTAAAAGAATGTATTACGTCACACTAACAATAATAAAAAGAGTATTAAAGAATAAAATTTAGTTTTGAGTATACGAGATATGCGAACGAAGATGTTAGTACCTAAGAATAAGCAGGTAGTAATGAGCCAAAGCAAGTCAGATGAGACTTGGGCTAAGAATAGATTTCTGTCTATGAATTGGATAGCAAAGGATAAAGGAATGAGATAGTAAGATAATACCTATGATGAGGTAAGTTGCTGAGATGAGTTGTTAAGAGAAATTGTGTAAAAGTTTAGTAATAAACTAAACTAGAACGTTATGGTAGTAGTGATTCTAGGAATGAAATTCTTGTAAGTGGGAAAGAACGTAATAACCAAGGGATGAAAATATAAACCAATATGATTAATTAAGGTAAGTATATGAGAAACAAGATAAAACTATGTTATGAATTAACATAGCTTGAATATTGGCCTTGAATGACAAATGAGAATATAAATAAGTATAAAATGAGTAGCTAGTGTAAAGAGAAGCAAATTAAAACTCAAATTTATTTTAGTTCGGAAAAGAAATTTGGAAGCGCGGATTGCTCAATTGAATCCGAAATGTCAAGTGTAGAAATAAAAGATTGTAAACCCGATATGGTTTTAGAGTTGACTTTTTGGTCAAACTCAACAATTAACTTTTCAGATGGAAAGTTAAACTTGAGTTCGGATGAGATTTTTGACATACGAATTGCATATTTGAGTCCGGAGTGTCGAAATTAGCCAAGATTGAAATAAACACTATTTTGAGTCAGGGTTGACTTTTTGGTCAAAGTCAACGTTTGACTTTTGGAAAAAAGTCAACGTTTGACTTTTTGGAAAAAAGTCAAACTCAAAAATTTAAGATGAACTTTATGAGAAAAATATCTCAATGACGTTGAGAACGTCGATGTTAGTAAGAATTGATTGTATTCATAAAAAAGTCTATTTTTAGTACCCAAATTGATCAAATAGTCAATTAATCGAATAAATGAGCAAATAAAAGAGGGGGGGGGGGGGATTGAATCTTCTTAAAGGATGGCATGGGGTGGTAATTTGGGAGTGATTATTGGGGAATTGGGTGGGGTGGGGGTGGGGAGAGTATCTTTGAAATTATGTTCCATTGACTCCGAACAATCCCCCAATGCTCTAACCAACCTTATTTTTCATTGGTTACACTTTTGGGTGTGGGGCAAGGAAGTTGGTCATTGATTAAGTCTAATAGGCAAAATGTTCAGCCATCTCCTCATCATTTTGTTAGGTTTTATGAAAATCATAGACGCAATCAAATTGCACAATATAGCGGAAACATGACAAAATTAGATTTTAAAATTTTCGTTAAACCAAATACCTGGATCATCCTTTATGCATATTATTAATTAGAACAAAGAACAAGGAGTTATAGAATCATACCTTTGTAGATACGAGCTTCCATAGGTACAAGTTTAACTCCTACTTCTCCGCGATCTCCTTGAATCTCCGGGTTGATTCTTTCTTTTGATCAACGTTAGCCACCCAAGCGCTTGGCCTTTAGAGGTGATCCACCAAGAAAGAATAAAAATCAAGAAGAAGTGTGTATTGGTTAAAACCCTAGTTTTCTATCTCTGTAGAAAACGGAGGCGTACTTTCCAACTATTAGAATCACATATATATAATATCTGATATAAAACTCCTCTTATAAAGGTATCAGGTAACCCTATTTAATTAAAATAAGGTATTATTTTTTTAATTAAACTCCTTTAATTAATTAGGCTCGCTAATATTATTAGAGATAATTAATTAAACTCATTTAATTAATTTTACCTCCTAATCCTATTAGGAATAAATAGAGAGTACTTATATTAAAATTAATTCCTAAACTCTTTTAGAAATTAAATAATAATAATTGTAATATAATATTAATGTCGACTCCTCTTATTAATTTATATTTAATATTTTTAAAATATTAAATAATAAATATTAAGCTATTTAATTTACTCTATCACCATAGATTAAATTAAATACACTTAACATATTAGTAAGATTATGCCATTAAATTCTAAAATAAATATTCTTCCTTTTATGGTGTGACTCTTTAGGTTCTCCATATTAAACCAGTTGTGAATAAATCAATTAGAACAATTCTAATCTTATTTAAATAAATAAATTAAACTATTAATTTATTTAAATAAATACTATTTATTCTACAATAGGGATAAGCCTCCCTAGCGATCAACGACTTTCCAGATAATATAGATTTCAACATTAATCATAAAAGAACCTTTGAGTAAATAGTTACTGTACAATTCAATCATTCCACCATACAATGTCCCAATGAAATATAAGACATGAAATTACTGTCAAGTCATATTCCTGAGTTGTCATTTATTGAATCATATAGGATATTTCTCTTCTTTTACTAGAAGTGGTAGATTATTTATTGATCATTCATTATCTCCATAGATAACTTATTACACCCAAGCATACCCTTTGATATACCCTAAGATTCTTAAGGAATAAGTCAAATTGTAATTCATTATGTAACGCCCCCAAAATAGGTATACATCACCCATCTTGAGTCGCTAAATACATGGTACATAATTTAAATACAAACTTCTTTTATACAGTACGACAAAACGTAGTTGAGAGTTTCAAAACGGATAATGTCTCGTAGAGAGTATCCAAACTCAAATAAAGTCCTCATTACAATTATTATCATACTATTTTACTGAATATTGAGGACTACTAATGCAAACATCTGGACTATCACTCCGTTCCCCGACTAGTCCCAACTACGTTCTCATTTCCTGAAGAGAACAATGAAAGCAAAAGGGTGAGCTCAGCTAGCTCAGTAAAAAATATTATGACTAAGATAATGCAGAATAAATTATTGTTAGCCTTTAACAGTGTTAAACTGATAAAATATAATAAACATCAAGTTTAACTGCAGCGGAATAAGCAATCCATTAGAAGAGTCAAGTAGAGTATGATATCTACTATCTTCTATGATTTAAAAAGTTTATCATTAATTTTATCGCTGAGATTCAACTTAATAAATAAACCACATCATCGAATCATCCCTGCACTACGTGCCAAAGATATTCATGTAATCATCAATGGCCATGATTATACCGAATAATCCCTGGTTATAATCATACCAACAATTGTCCATTAATGCACTACATGCCAATGAATATTTTTACCACATCATTTGTAACATTATGATCATGATTATATCGAATAATCCCTGGTCATAATCATACCAATCAATAGTACATCTATGCACGTAAGCCACATATGACTTTTATCACAATATAAGCATGAGGATGATGACAATGATATAAGAATTCAATTAAAAGAAAGCAAAGGATAAATTTTTAAAGATTATAACTTAATTTATCCAGAATTCAATAATGTCCAAATTGTCAACATGATACTGCTTTGTGGAGTAAAATTCAAGAATAATATTGTATCAAAAATGATTTGAACAGTAAAGAAATTAATTTTTGTCATGAATAATTCCCCGGGTGAATAGTACCCGAGTGAATAGTACCCTGTGAATAGTACTTTGGGAATAGTACCCCGTGAATAGTACCTTATGAATTTTACTCATGAATAGTACTTTATGAATAGTACTTTATGAATAGTATCCCATGAAAGTACTTTGTGAATAGTACCCCATGAATAGTACTTTGTGAATAGTACTGTAAAAAAGAATACTACTCATGGACAGTACTCTGATATGAAAAACTTAAAATTTAACAAGAATGTGTAGAAAATATCCTTGTGAAACGATACTAGATGAAGCGCAAATTTGAAGGATATTCTATTAATTTCATGGAGTATAGAAGCAATACTTTAAAAAAATGAGGGTATAATCAGGAATACGAGACAAAATAATATTACCAACATACTACAGAGTATGGAAGAAAATATTATTCCTATGAATATTGAACAAAATAATATCCCTTACCTCAGAGGAAGACTGGATACTGGAATATGATGAGGTAACAGACTTCTCTTCTACTTTCTCTCTAAAGCTTCTCTTTCTATAATTGCTCTTGTGAGTCTTAGTAAATTGATGAGAATGAAAGAAGAACGAGCTTCTATTTATAGGAAAACATAGTTTTGATAATTGCACGTTTTGGGGCTCAAAATATTACAGTATAATACCTTCATCTTTTCCTTCATTTTTAATTTAGTCCTGCAAGAATTATCAAACTTGCACCACCTCCCCTAATAGTACATCTTGTGAATCAATAGTACAATCATGTGAAAAAATAATTATAGTATAGTATCTTCATCTATACCTCTATTTTTAATTTATTCATGCAAGTATTATCAATCTTGCACCACCTCCCCTAATAGTACATGCATGTGAATCAATAGTACACACATGTGAACAAATAGTTATAAGCATGTGAATTAATAGCAATTAGTTGATCATTTATCTGATTAATTACCTGATTGGTCAATATAACCTCAAGACATCCATTATTATCGAAATAGATGTCGATTTCCACTAACACTAATAATCCCAACACAATGAAAATATTAATTTCATTTTAATCAACACGAACTTATTCATCATTAATATTATAACTCACAATATTTAACAACCAGATCATTCCCAGGAAAGAGGGGGCTTTCCGATAAGGATTTATCCTTATTGACGCGCAATTAGGTGACCAAACCTCTCCTTGACAGAACTTTCTAGACATTGTCAATATAGCAAATAATAATATGAATAACTTTGTCGTCTCAATTAATTATTTAATAATATAAGATGTTATGCAGATGATACTGTGATAATAATTGAATTAATAGTATGAGAGATATTATTATAAAGAACTACTATAGCAATAATTGAGTATAAGCGGAGTGACTTCTCATTTAAGCATCAATAATCAATCTGGTGCTACTATGCAATGCACGCCAGCGTATTATTGTACTTTACCATCGGGTAGTTCAATAGTTTAACGGTAAAACTTTTCGTAGTTATTTTTATAAAAAGATAATTACATCATTTTCTAACAACGATAATACTTTCGTTGTGGGGTCCAATAATGATTGTGTCGTCAAACTAATATTCCCCTGTTAAAAGCGAATATTCCCCAACCCAAATCGAATATTATATAACCACTTGCTTACTTTTGCAAAATTTGTAAATAATACCCACAACTATAACATTATATCAAATCCACACCATAATATTCAAAAATATATTTCGAGAAAAATTAATCTTTATTCATAAAAGTTGGGGTCTTAAACATTACATATAAGATACTATGATGATCTCAAGTCTAAGGATCATTTGTACTACTATCACTACAGGAATTCCTATTGACAAACAAGTAAAACTCCATTAGGTATTCCTTAGCGAGTCACGTTCAGTGAACTTATTTTCCAATAAGCACCTTTATACTTGCTTTAGTGTCTCCACATAAATGATCATGAGATCAATCATTCTCATCCAATGAGCAAACAACGTATGTATCAATCTATCCGGATTCACTAATCCCCTTTTTAGTAATCCATTGATTGAGAACATTTTATTTTTAAGGTATTTAAGAATTTAGATCTCATTAACATGATCTCATCATGATTCTACAAGCATTGCTTAAAACTATGGGTTTATCACATATTATTAAAACATCACTATGTAGATAATAATTGCCTTTAATAAATAATTCTTTTATTAATAAATAAAGAAGATTGATTACAAAGTATATGCTTTATCATCATACATGATTGGCTTGTATGCATACTACTTTCAATCTCCCACTTTCACTAAAGTCAATCAGTGTGGTATCTCATACCCATCTTCTCTAAGTGACGATCGAACTGCTATTGTGTTAATGCTTTAGTAAATGGATCTGAAATATTATCTTGAGAGTCCACACGCTCCAGGGTGACATCTCCTCTTTCAGTGATCTCTTTGATCAAATGAAACTGTCGCAATACATGATTGGATTTCTGATGAGACCTGGGTTCCTTAGCCTGTGCAACAGCTCCAGTGTTGTCACATAATAAAGGTACTGGTCCTATAATACTGGGAATCATACCAAGTTCAGTAATGAACTTTTTCATCCAAATGACCTCCTTTGCGACTTCACGTGCGCCTATGTACTCTGCCTCACATCCTTTGAATCAACAAGCTGCTTTTCTTTGTTTGGAACTCTTCCAACTCACTACGCCACCATTCAAGGTAAACACATACCCCTAAATGGATTTACTGTCATCTTTGTCCGTTTGGAAACTTGAGTATGTGAAGCCCTCTAGTTTCAATTCAGACCCATCGTAGACAATAAATACATCCTTAGTTCTTCTCAAGTACTTTAGGATATTTTTCACTGCCTTCCAGTGCTCTTCTCCTGGATTCGACTGATATCTTCTTCTCACACTTAGTGCATGAGCGACATCCGGTCTAGTACATATCATACCGTACATGATAGATCCTATTGCTCAAGTAAAAGGAATCTTACTCATACGATCTCTCTCTTCAGGTGTCTTTGGGGCCTATTTCTTGGAGAGATGTATTCCATGGCTCATCGGCATGAGACCTCTTTTGGAATCTTCCATGCTAAACTTCTTTAGCATCGAGTCAATGTACGTTCCTTAGGACACGTCAAGCATCCTTTTAGATCTATCTCTATAGATCTTTATCCCCAAAATATAGGATGTTTCTCCCAAGTCCTTCATGGAGAAGTGTTTAGACAATCATATTTTAATTGATTGTAGCATAGGAATATCATTCCCTATCAGTAATATATCATCAACATATAATATAAGGAATGAAACAGTGCTCCCACTAACCTTCTTGTACACACATAGTTCATCGTCATTTTTGATAAAATCAAACTCTTTGATTGTCTCATCAAAATGGATGTTCCACCTACGAGAAGCTTTCTTCAATCCATAAATGAATCGTTATAGCTTACAGACTTGATTTGTTCCAATTGTTGAAACAAATCCTTCTGGTTGTGTCATATACACATCCTCCTCAAGTTGTCCATTGAGGAAGGCCGTTTTCACGTCCATCTACTAGATTTCATAGTTGTGGTAAGCTACAATCGCAAGCAAAATCCGAATGGACTTTAGCATCGCTACTAGTGAGAAGGTTTTGTCACAGTCAACTCCTTGTCTTTGTTTGAAACCTTTTGCGACAAAGAGGGCCTTATAGGTCTCTACCTTGCTTGCCCCGCTCGATCTTTCTTTTAAAGACCCATTTACACCCAATAGGCTTAATGCCTTTAGGCGGTGAAACCAAAGTCCATACTTGGTTTTCATACATGGAGTACATCTCGGATTTCATGGCTTTTTACCACTTCTTTGAGTCTTTACTTCTCATAGCTTGTTCGTAATTCAATGGATCATCATCATTTATGATGCGTACCTCATCGTCATCTTCGGTACTCTTCCAGATTTACGAATAGAGTGTGTTACAATAGATTCATCCACTTAGTTAGGTACCTGACTTTGATCCATAGTATTTTGTGGTTCTTGAACTTCTTCAAGATATATCTTACTCCCACTGACCCCTTCAAGGATAAACTTCTTTTTCGAAGAAGGCGACATGTTTCGCAACAAACAACTTTTAATCAGTTGGATGATAGAAATAATACCCTGATGTTTCTTTAGGGTATCCCACAAATCTACACTTGTCGGATCCAGTCTGTAGCTTATCGTTTTCAAACTTTTTGACATAAGCTGGACAACCCTAAGTCTTAACAGGCTTAAGATTTGGTTTCCTCCCTGTCCATAATTCATATGGGGTCTTAGGGATGGATTTGGTAGGTACCTTGTTAAGTAGGTATGCAACCGATTTTAGGGCATATCCCCAAAAGAAAACTGAAAGATCGTTAAAGCTCATCATGGATCGAACCATGTCCAACAATGTTCAATTTCTCCTTTCAGATACACCATTCAGCTGTTGTGTCCTTGGTGGAGTCCATTATTATACCATTTTTTTGAGACAATTGAGAAACTCATCGCTTAAGTATTCACTAGCTCGATCAGATCGAAGAATCTTAATACTTTTGACAGTTTGTTTCTCTACTTCACTTCTGAACTTTTTGAAATTTTCAAATGATTCAGATTTGTATTTCATTAAATACACATATCCAAATCTTGAGTGATCATCTGTGAAAGTTATAAAATAAGAATACCCTCATCTTGCATTAGTTGCCATAGGTCCCACATACATCTTTGTGTACCAACGCTAACAACTCTGTAACTCTTTCTCCTTTTCCACTAAAAGGAGGTTTAGTCAATTTTCCCATGAGACAAGATTCACAAGTTGGATATGATTCATAATCAGATAGCTCTAAGAGCCCATCCTTATGCAACTTGGATAATCTTGTTTCATTAATATGACGAGTCTACGATTGCCACATATAGGTATAATTAACATAATCTCTTTTCTTTTTATTAGATTGTTCAATTTGAAGTATATTTTCATGCAAGTCAAGTATATATAGTCCATTTCGCAAATTACCAATACCATATAAAACATTATTATTATAAATAGAACAATTGTTCTTCTTTATTATTGTGACGCCCCCAAATCTGGGTATCTTCCAACCCGACAGATGGTGCTACACGGTGCTACAGTTCACACAATCATTCAATTGAAATACCTTAAAAGAACAAATATGTCTTATATATATTCAAGGTAATATTAACATTCTCCCAGGTTCTTTATAACCATTACATCAATTTTTGTCATAATATAAAATAGTATCATTACAAAACCTATACTATTACATAGGTAAACTACGGGTTCACCTTAGCCTTCCCTTTATCCCTGCCGGATCCGTCGGTCCATTTGGTCTTAGTTGCATTCATATGGTTCAAGCAAGAGCGAGCCTAACTAGCTCAACAAATACAATAATTCTAGGAATATAGCATGCTTGAGTCATAGGAATCATATATCTTCAATAACTGAACAATAGTTACGAAGTACTATCGATAATTTAAAATAGCACCTCTTTTTTTTCAAAACATTTTACAACAACAATATTCAGTAAAACATCAATTCCGGTCCAAGACAATGAGTATTTCATCAGTACTTTGAAAAGGACATCCCGTCACTAAGTCCGTAAGTCCGGTATAGCTTACGAGCACGTCTAGGTGATCAACATATAGTACTCTATGTTGATCGACACTACATTCATTAAACGTGTTTACGTTTAATTTGTGGCAACCTCACGTGCCTGTCGTTTGACCACAAAACATTTTGGCTTACTGATTAGTGAGTTTTATACTCATAATTGAGTGCGCTTGAGCTTAATATTTTGGATGTTTTTAAGTGTTTATGTCTATTCATGCATGTTTTACATTGTTTTGTAGGAATTGGGACAAAAGTTACTTGGATCGACATTTGGGGTGACTAGATGCGCATTTTCGGCTTGCCATTTACACAATAGTCACTTCAGAGCCAATTTGAGTATTGGTTGGGACCTTATTTCGAAAAACTTAAAGAATTAAAGTTGTAGATATACGTCTCCTCTTTTCGGAACATCTTGAATCATCAAATTTGGAGTTCGAACGTAGAAGTTATGACCATTTTCCCAAAGGAAGGCAAATAGAAAATGTCGAGAAAATGTTCAATGGCCGGGCGCGCCAAATCGAGCTTATTTACAGCATCGGGACGCTAGAAGCGGAAATCTAGTGTCGTGCTTGTAGCCAGTCTTGGGGAAGAGTTTAGTCGAGCTTATATGGCGTTTTTTGGTAATTTTACACTTTTCTGACTCTAAATTGGATTGGGTTTGTTCCTAAGCTAAAATTTGGACTTGTAACCTATAAATACATGATGTAAGGCATAAAATAAAGGGGGATTACATAGATTAGATTAGAGATACACTGAATTAGATTAGAACATAAACCTAGTTCTTATTAGTTTTGGAGATTGAAGCAACTTGGAGAACACTGGAGATCAAGAGCAAGAACAAGAGGGGAGCATCAGATTTGCTGACAACATATTCTATTCTCTTCTCTTATCATACTCTTATCTTTTAATGTCTATTCAGTTGTGGATTCTTGGTTTTAATTCATTAATTATGAACTGTTGTGTAAATGGCAAGCCGAAAACGCGCATCTAGCCACTCCAAACGCCGATCCAAGTAACCTTTGTCCCAATTCCTACAAAACAACATAAAACATGCATGAATAGACATAAACACTTAAAAACATCCAAAAGATAAAGCTCAAACGCACTCAATTATGAGTATAAAACTCACTCATCACTTACTCAGTCTCCTTTTGAAAACCACAACAATATTAGTTTGGTAAATCATTACACATACTTGCAAGATTAAAAGAATCCAACACATCGTAAGTCTAGCCGAAGGAATTGGCGTTGACTTCATCAGACATTAACTCATGCGAAGAATACATGAATCACAAAGACTTGTCCAGAACGAACTGGAACAAGGGTTAGAGTACTTGCCTTTAGCGTCGGCTACAGTTTATAACACGTACACTTTAAGTCTTTAAGTTTCTAAAGTAGATGATAACATCACATAACACATTAGGTCATGAATAAACATATATGGTTTCTAAAGAATCTTACCCTTCTTCTCAATCTAATTACGTATTAGATTTGTTATTATTAGTTTTAAACTTTAAGAATTTACGTCATTCTTACGTTCATAAGTAACTGACTTTCTTTAACCCTAAGTGATCATACTTAAGGCTTAATTATGTCTTAACAATGTTTCATTAAGATCCTTAGTTAAGTGTTCATCAATTACACTTCATGCTCAACATGTAAACATTTTTCACTATCTACTTTATGAGGCTTGTGACGAACGAGATTTTTGTAATTTAATTCTTAATATTTATTGAGTTAAATAAATATTTTCGATGATTTAATTATTTGGTTAAATAATTAATTGATGCAATTATGATAGATTAATTTAATTATATGTGTTATATTTATTAAATTAATGTGGAGAATTATTATTATTCAAGTATGTATTTATGTGAGCTTATTAAATTAAATGAAATAATTAATTCGAGATTTAATAATTTGACATAATTAGTAAATAAGAAATTAATTATGTGACTATATGAATTAATGAGAAATTATTATTTTATTTAAATTAAATTAAATAAGATATTTGATTTATTTCATAAAGGGGTGTAACACTATTAAACTATAGTATAAGAGAATTATCAAATTAAATAAGAATGAGTCTTTTAAAGCTAGCCAAACATTAGTGGGAGTTGGGTACAGTTAACCCATGATTGGGTAACTGACCAGAATGCGTCAGTTCCTTTCCTTTATTATATTATATGTATTCTTTTCTTTTCATTATCTACTAAGTCTGGAAAAGCAAAAAAGAGAGGGAGAGAAAGAGAGAATTTGAGAATTCAGAGGAATTGTTGAGAGATTGTGATATTGAAGAAGAATCAAAAGGGACTTCACTCTTATTCATCTGTAATAGGGTAATCTCTTCTTCCTAAATTATAAATTTACGTTGTTTAAGTTTTTATAAAAAAATGGCTTTCAAGTTTTCTGTAAAGTCTCTGTAAGTTGGAAATAGTAAGGATTATGTGCATGTATGTGTTAAGATGTACCATATCATATTTAATTATATATAATACAGATTTCTATATCATCAGTTTCATAATATTAACGTATGTTATGGCTTCAAAGATTTACAGAGTATGGGATATGGCCATATGGCCCTTATACTTGATTTTAATATGTCAAACATAAATTTTTTTGTAAAATTCTAACTCATATATGATTATGCATGTTAAAACGAAGAAAACAAAACCTGAATGGTTGGATTTGGTGTTATAACGAATCCGTGATATTAAATTTTGTGTTTTTATTCAAAAACCTTCAAGAACACCAAAAACAGTGAAAGTTGCATGTTTTAATTCTGTGATTATGTGTTTTAATTGGTTAAAATCACTCTATAAATGTTGAATAATGATTATATATGAATTCTAGTATATGGGTATTTCAAATTATATGTAAGAAATAACAAATTGGTAGAAATTGGCATGTTCTGCGATTTTTTCATGAACGCCATTCTGTCTGTCTGATCTGTTGTGAAGACCATGACTTACATTATGCCATGACGCCATTGACCAGTCATAGTCAGCAGCGTCGTCCTTGTGTAGATAATCGATCAACAAGATAATGCAGAAATGCATATGCCACTCTCCAGAATGTTTAGAAACGAAAATTTTAAAGTGTGCAAGTCCATGAATGTGATGTTAACCTAATTTAATGAACATAAAAATATGTTAGAAGTATAGTGAGATGTTAAAATAGATTCTTAACATGTCAATAACATAATTTCATGTGGATTGAATTATTGAATGCATAATTAGTTTTGTATTCGTGAAATGTTTATTATGTGACAATAAGTGTGATAATTTTACTAATTATAGTCATAACTAAAGTTAGACAAAGAGAATGAACTTATGATGACTAGTTACATTATAATTAACTATAGTTGTGAATGAAAATGATATGTAGGATTAAATTCAAGGAACACATTTAATTAACGTGTAATCTACACACGAGTCAAGTTTCCTAACCCTACTCGTTATCATTATTCAAGTTATTCTCATTATTATTAATCAAGTTCAATTGTTATATTAAAGATTAATTATCTTTTCAAAGTATGATTCTGTTATACAATAAGTATCCTATTGTATACCTTTTGAGATTATTATTCAATTTAATTACCATTTATTGTTGAACCTTGTTAGACTAGTGAACCCTAATTTGATTCAACTAGTCCATAGTTGATGAACGTTCTAAATTTCAGAACCTTTATTGATTTATCCAAACCAAACTTCCTTTGGTGTGGACTCTAATGTTAAACTGAGATGAACAACCCTGTATAGGGATTATTTATGCGTTAAGCGTTAAGATATTGTGTGCATGATGATGGTACTAAAATTTGATCCCCTAAAATGCAGTAGAAGAGTCCATAGTCTTATGATTATTAAAGGTTTCAAGTATAACCCTTGATAACCTAGGACATAATTCAAGGTCTTATGACCCCTCATAAATCTTTTGAACTCTTGTTATTTATTCTTGATTCAAAAGTTGAGCTTTTATTTCAGAAGTCTTTGATTCACTCGCATGTTATTATATATTGTTATTTCATTTTTATACTTGTGGGCATTCATGCTCACTCTTGCGTAATAATAACATTGCAGTTAAGAATGAAAGGTACGATGAGCCTTCTACTAGCAAAGACAAAGACAAAGCTAATAAGTGATGAAGACTTGTCATTTAATTTTAAGAATGCTATTGTAAAGACTTGATGTTGTTTAAGACTTATTTGTTTATGTTTCCGCACATATGTTTAAAGGTTAGATTGACCTGGGATTGTATGTATTATTCAGATGTTTTAACCCCATAATGGAAGGATTTTATTTCTTTCTATTGCATGGTTTGCATTTATTATGGGTAGATAGATAGATGATATTTGTACAATGAACACCAAATCCCGTGGAATCGAAGTACCCGGATTTGGGGGTGTCACAGGTTGGTATCAAAGCTGTAGGTTATGAACCTTAAGTGGGGGAAAACCCTTAGGTAGTAGCCTTATAGAAAGAATATAGTAATGGAAAACTCTTATTGAGTTCTAAGAAATGAATTTCTTTAATTCATTGAAGATAATAAAAGACTTTTTGTGCTTATGTGTTAAATTATGTGCTCAGTAGTATGACTTAGTAACTAAAACTCGAAATTTTGTTGTCAGGATGTCGGATGTTGGAGGAACTAGTCGAGCTAGGAGGAGGAACCTGAGTACCTCAAGACCTCTGAGGAGGAGCCCAAGAGACATTCATGTCGTTAGGAGCAGATTGTCTGAGAGGAGTCATCTCCGTTGATCAGATTGTTGGTCAGGAGGATGAACCTGAGACTGATCCTGAGGAGGATCCTGAGGAGGAATTTGAAGAGGAAGAGGAAGAAGAGGAGTTTCCACAACACTCCATTGATGTTGAGATGTACAACGCGTTATACGACCGTAACGTAGAGTTAAGAGATGATGTACATGATCTGACTGAACGGGCGATTATTCAACAGATTACTCTCGAGCAGAAGGAGAGGAGATTTCGACTCTTCACTCATGGTGGAAATGTAGAATGGGATTTGGTCCACGAGAAGGGTCAAACAGAAGATAAGACAGAAGAGATAGAGAAGTTGAAGAAATGGCGAAGGAAAGCTCTGAAAATGTCGATCATAGCGAGAGGAAATTTGGGTAAAAGAGTCACGTCGTGCTGATCTTGCGGAAGAGGATGGTCGTGCAAAGGAGACTAAACTTGGGGAGACGTACTCCTCACTTAATAAGGCAATGGATGAGGCCCAGGATCGAGTTTTGAGGTACCCAATCCAGTTCGAAGGGCTACCATCGTACATGCTGGATCGCAGGACGATGTCTCGCATCATGAAAGAGTAGCTTAACAAGGCTATTCAGCACCTTAACTAGCAGTGATAGGATTTGTTTAATTATGTGAAAGACTTAATTAGTTTTTTATATGTAAATTCCGATGTGTTTATGAATGAAGGAATATTTTAATATTTAAATCCTGTGGATTCTTTATCTCAGGATAGTTGATGTAAATAGCAGTGATGCTATCGTTTGATGTTAAAACTTTTGATTTAATTAAATATATCAAGTTTTTTGAGATAATATGTTAAACAATTATGTTAAATTATTGAGTAATGCCTTAACTATTTAGAGAAATAAACAAAGATCTAATAAGCATATATTTTAACAGAAATATGCCGCCAAGAAGAAGACAACAACGTCAACCAGCTCAAGAAAGATCTACAAATAAGAACAATAATGCCAATGCTAATTCTGTTCAGCAATTGGTTAACTTGCTAGCTGGAGCAATGAATAATCAACCTCAAGCTCCACCAAATACTATGTTTAAGGATTTCAAGGCGGTGGGACCGCCAGAGTTTAAAGGTTCCATGAACCCAATTGAGGCTCAAACATGGGTTATGGAAATGGAGAAGGTTTTCGATGTTTCTAGAGTTAGAGAAGATCAGAAGATCGCTTTTGCAACGTTTATGCTGAAGTCTGAAGCCAGTTACTGGTGGCAAGCAAACAAGGTCCATGGAGGTGAAGGTGTGATTACTTGGGAGAGATTCAAAGAGATGTTTTTCGAGATGTATTTCCCGACTAGCTCACAGAACCAAATGGAGGTTCAGTTTCTGGAGTTGAAGCAGGGGAATATGTCCGTACCTAATTATGCAGCTAGATTCAACGAGTTGGCGAGGTTCGCCCCGTATCAAGTTCACACGGATGAGAGAAAGGTGAGACGGTTTGAACAAGGACTGAAGCCCTGGGTATACATCAAAGTATCAATATTTCAGCTAAACACGTTTGCTGGAGTATTGAAAAAGGCCATCCTCGCTGAAGGCGGAAGCGATGCGGTGACCAAGTATAATCAAGATCAGAAGAAGAAGAAGACTGAAGGTGAATGAAATAACAAGGCTAGTTGAAGTGGCACAGGAGGTGGTAATTTTAATCAGAAGAAGAGGTGGAATGACAACTCATCATCGGGGAATCAGCAATGAGGTCAGAAGAAGAGGATTGAAGCATGCCCGACCTGCGGGAAAGCTCATTTGGGTGTTTGTATTAGGCAAAGCGGGTGTGCTACAATTGTGGTCAGGAAGGCCACATAACACCTAACTGTCCTAACCCAAAGAAGGGTGCCTACTTCACTTGTGGTTAAAAAGATCATTTGGCAAGAGATTGTCCTAAGAAGAGATCTGGAGGGGCAGGATCAGGAGGAAAAAAGGGAAATAGCAGTGGAAAAGCCTTAACTATCATAGGACCAATCGCAATCAAAGCAAATGACCGCCTTGGGACTTTCAACATGACGGTGCGAGTTGCGATTTCGGTCTCGTGATGTGGTGTCAGTATCATTTAGATCAATAAAATTAATGCTTATGTTTTATTTGATTCGGGTGCTACTTGTTCCTTTATATCCGATGACTTTGCTAAGAATTTAGATTTTCCTAAGGATGAGTTAGAATACCCCATGAACATAGAAATTGCGAATAGAGAAAAAATCCACCTTTAAAATGCGTATATAAGAAGCTGTAGAGTGGATATTAAGGGTAATATCATGAATGTAGATCTTATCCCTATTCGACTTGGGGAATTTGACGTTATCTTGGGAATGGACTGGTTATTCAATTACGGGGCTGTAATTGATTGCCAAAAAAAGCATATTAACCTTATGACTCTGTGACAACCTAGAAATTCGGGTTGTCCAGAATTTAAGTTTAAAGAATTAGTTATTAATAAAAGGAATTTTTATTAATATTATTATGTGCTATGTGTTTATTAATCGTTCTATAACCTAGGATGATTATAAATTGGGAGTATTCTGGCTACGAGCTAGATTGAGTGAATAAGAATTTTCAAGACGAAAATAGAAGTTTTTCAGGAAAAAAATATTTTCGGGGAAAAAGACGAAATAGGCACTATTCTTCTATTTCTGCTCGGAGATTTATTTTGAAATTCCGAGAAGCTATAGATTTCGTTTAATTCTGAGACGTGATGGAATATTCAATAATATTTCAGTTATGGCAAAAACAATGTTTTCGCCTACGGACTCAAAACTTAAGGGTTAGGAGAAGTGAGTTCCGAGAATTTTATGATCACGTATAATAATTAGGGTTATTATGCGTGAGAGATATGAGTATGATATGAAGTATTATACAAGGATAGTACGAAGATTATTACGACATATAATACGAATATCGTACGAACAATATACGAATAGATTACGAGAATTCGAGAATACGAGAATAGAATGCGTAGAATACGATTAGTCTTAATGGACTTTGAGTTCATGGACTTTGTAGAATCTAATTGGACTTGGATTATGTCAAGCCCAACGCTTTGTGAAATCAAGCCCAAGATGGGCCCAATAAGAATTAGGGTTAAGGCCCAAACCAAGAAAAGAAACCATGGATCGAACCGATTGGTAAACGGATGGGTAATAACCAATGGGCAACCCATGGGTTGACCCATGGGCATGTGGGGCGGCTACTTGGCCACCAAGTAAGGGTGGTGGCCAAGTAAACTTGGTGGCTAAGTTGTGGGAGGAGGTGGGAATAGTAAGGAGGTGGGGGCAAAATGACTAAAATGCCCTTAGCTTTGAAAATCTATAAATAGTAAGCTTATTTCATTAATTGTGGATTTTGAAAATCCCACACTTGAGAGAGAGAGAGAGAGAGAAGTCAGATGGGAGGGAGAAGGAAGAGTGTGAGCATGAATGATCGGATCGAAAGTGATCGTGTAATAGCAAAGTTTGCAAATCGTCGGCTTTGTATAACGGAAGAGGATTAAAGAAGAACGATAATCTGGAACTTTTAAATTTTCTTTAAGTTTTTATGTTTAAAAACATAACTTAATGAAGATAAGAGGTGGTTAAGGTTAGAGATGATTTCATATGGTTGAAATCATAAGAAAATGAAGAAATAAGAATTAGAAATTTAGTTTATAAATTTCTTAAAGAAGTATAAGATTCGTAATGAATTAGAGCGATCCGAATGGATTATATGAATAAGTAGGTTAAATAAGTAAGGAATAATATTCTATAACATCAAATTCCAATAAAAAGTGGAATCGTAATCCAAAATATCGATTAAAATGAAGAACGAACGAAGAACACGCGAAGAACACGAAAAACGTTGTTGATGGACAAATTTAAAACCATCGTAGTGTAATTGTTGTTGATGGACAAGTTTAAAACCATCGCGTATAAGATAGATGTGTATTGTTTGGTTAGGAACGGTAGAAACATTCATGAAGAACGGATTAAAACTTAGCTATAACGAAGTTATAGCGAAATTTCGTAAAAGACGAACGAGAATTAGAAAGTTAGTAAACGAACCCGAACGTGTAGGGTTTCATAAGAAAGTAATAGAATGTAGAAAACGTGGGTCATAGACTCAAGAACGAACAAGTTCCGAGTTCGAATGATTGAATTACAGACGAACAAACGAAGAGAGTTAAAAATGTAAAAATGAACGAAGAGTGAAGATCAATCCAATCTAATGGCACGTTAACAGATTCAGAATGAAGTTCTATCTGAGGGGTATTAAGGTGCATAAGATAAGGAAGAGAATGGCCTTGGAACGACCTCATTACGAGTTATAACGAAGGAGATATGAGATCGCGAAGTAAGCATCTCAAAATTTATTTAACACTTAGAGAAAAATTCTAGGGTTAGTGCTTGGCGCATGGCTGATCATGCCTTTGTAGAGTGGTCTTGTAAGCGCTGGCTAGACCGGAAAGGCGGGCATCAGCAAACTCGATCAGCAGTGCGAGAGATAACAAAGGAGGAGTATGCATGGCTAGTGTTGGGAAATTCAGCTAGACAAATGGTATGTCATCGAGCTTTCTTTGAGAACTTGTGCCAAACCAAATTGTTTTGGTGCGGAATCTAATGATTTAGTCCGAGGAGAACATGGAAGAGGTAGTTACTTTCTTTGTGATTGTGTTGGCCAGTTAAAGAAGGGATTACTACGAAATCTTTGTTTAACCTAGTAAGAGTTCATGGTCGATTTGACCCCTCAAACAAAAGTATGAAAGCGTTTTAAGAGGAAATTTTATATTCCTCGTCATTCCTTTTACTTCATGATTCTTGATAGGTTATGGGGGTTAGGAATGAGGAAAGATAAGAACTCAGATTGAAGAGAAGTTGAGAAGAAAGGTAGGCTAAAATTTCGAGGACGAAATTCTGTGAAGAAGGGGTGAATGTGATGGCCCGGGTAAGGGTGTGGTTTTAAGAAATTCCGAGGACGGAATTTTTATAAGTGGGTAAGAGTGTGACGACCCAGAAATTCGGGTTGTCTAGAATTTAAGTTTAAAGAATTAGTTATTAATAAAAGGAATTTTTATTAATATTATTATGTGTTATGTTTTTATTAATCGTTCTATAACCTAGGATGATTATAAATCGGGAGTATTCTAGCTACGAGCTAGATTGAAGCGAATAAGAATTTTCAAGACGAAAATAGAAGTTTTCTAGAACAAAATATTTTGGGGAAAAAGTAAAATAGGCACTTTATTCATAGTTTACGCTTTCGAGAGATTTATTTTGAAATTCGAGAAGCTATAGATTTCTTTTAATTACGAGGCGTGATGGAATATTCAATAATATTTCAGTTATGGCAAAAACAAAGTTTTCGCCTACGGACTCAAAACCTAAGGGTTAGGAGAAGTGAGTTCCGAGAATTTTATGATCACGTATAATAATTAGGGATATTATGCGTGTAAGACCCCGAATTTTTTTTAAATAAAAAGGAATTTCCTTTATTTATTATTTTGAAATAGTAAGGGTGGATTTGATTAATGTGGTTAGTTATGGGTAAATGCATAAATATTTTAAATAAGCGGTGGTGATATAATATTCATTATTGCTAGGGAATATTCGTTTAGTCGTGGAATATTAAATGCTTGTCGGGAGAATATTCATACTGACCAGTAGCGACCATGTGTGGGCCCCATAACTTGAAAGCGATTGGAGGAAGAAAGCGACAAGAATAAGTTGTTTATAAATAATGGCAGTAGTTATTCTCAATTATCTTGTTAGAATACCCAGTGGTTAAAACACACTAATACGGCGTTGTTGAAGCGGTAGCACTGCAGTATTGCACCAATTATTGATTCTTACATAAGAAGACACTACTCAATAATGGTTACAGTAATTCTTTATTCGTATTTTATTTTATTGATTCAATAATTCTTTGCATTGATATTTTATATTCATTGTTTCAATAATTGTCATTACACGGTATTTTCATTATTGAAGCAATAATTCATATTATCTGAATAATATTATTAGATAACATTATTGGCAATGTCTAGAAAGTTCTGTCTAAGGAGAGGTTTGGTCACCTAATTGCGCGCCGGTAAGGAGAAATCTTTATTGGAAAGCCCCCTCTTTCCTGGGAACTGCCTGCTGGTCAATATTGTGATTTTGTAATATTATTTGTAAATAATTAATTTTTTTGATTCATATGATGAGGAAAATATTGATTTTATGTGGATATAGATGGAGAAAATTTTTAATGTGACAATTGTTGAAAATTGAAATTTTATCTTTTTCTGATGAAATAATTCATTTAAATATATATATATTATTATATTTTAATAATATAATAATGGTGATATTTTTACAACGAATGTGGGATATATGAGTATACGAGGAGGAAGAGTATTTTTGTTGCAATAAATGTTTAAAACATGTTAAACATGTCGGTGGACCCCATTTATTGACTGAAATTTGATTATAGCTTTGTAAAATCGCTTGGTTTGTGGATTTCGCCAATTTTCATTTGGAATTTGGAAAAACTTTCTTACGCAAAGTTGTAGAGAATAGAATTTCCTATAAAAAGTCGTGAGATTGAATTTTTCGACAAAAGGGCTATTTATTATGAATTATTGAAGTTTCGGAGTTCTAAAATAATTAATTTTTGGAAGTTTTAATTATTTTAAATAATAAAAATGTTTTTGGTGAGTGTTCCACATGTTATAAATGTGTCATGTTGCTGAATTCAGATCTAGGAAGGTTGGCGTAGAAAACTTAATATATATATATATATTATTAATTTATTAAATTTTCTGCTTTGGTGTTCTAAGCATTTTCCTATAAATAGGGTGCTTAGGTTAGAATTGAAAATCACACAGCTAAATTTTTTCTCTCTATATTATCGGCGTATTCTTGTGAGTATTTTGAGTATACTTTGAGTATTGCTATATACGGTGCAAGTTCAAGTTATAGCCTATATCTGGTATTTCAACTAAATCTTGTCTTTCGAGGTAAGGGATATTATTTTTTTTTCGTAATGATATTATTTCTTCAATATCATTATGCTGAAATATTGATCTGAAGTTTTTATCAAATTTGAAACTTTTGGTGTTGGAGTTACTATTCACGATACAAAGACTATTCACGTTATAACGACATTATTCACGAATCACGACACTTTATTCATCGAAAAATGAAAATTTTTCTTTTCAGTCAAAATATCTATTACGGATACTAGTTTTGATTATATCCATGTTTTGATCATTCTTGAATTTTACACCACTATGATGATTTTTGAAGTAATTTTGGACATGGATTAAACAAAGTACGAATCCTTAATCCTTAATCCTTGTCATTTTGTTTCTCTAGATTCGTTTCTTTAAAAATATATTTTCATCATCCTCGGTCTTAAATGATGATGTTAATGAATATCTTTGGCACCGAAAGTGCAAAGATGATTGATTTCGATGAATATCTTTGGCTGTGTAGTGCAAAGATGAATGATTTTCGATGAATATCTTTGGCCCAGTAGTGCAAAGATGAGCAGTGTTTAGATGAACATGACCAACTAATGAATATCCTTGGCCTGTAGTGCAAGGATGAATATATGGTTCCAGATATTTATTGATTGATATTACGAGGGATAAAAATATTGATGATGGACCGTTAAATTCATAGATATTAGTAGATTTCATCCTCTACACGTAACTCTTCTATGAATTAATATTTTTATCATGGTATTGATTTAAAACTTGTTGTCTATTGTATTCTATTAAATTTTTCCTGTTGAAGACTAACGATAATTTGTTACGTATTATCTTAGTCATAATATTCTTTATTGGGCTAGTTGAGCTCACCCTTTTCCTTTTTGTTCCATTTTTCTTCTCGGGAGGCGAGAATGTAGCGAAATGCAGTCGGGGTATGGAATGATGGTTTTAGAGAGTTGTTTAGTAGTCATCACCATTTTTGTAAAATAATGTATCAATAATTGTGATGAGGATTTATTTGGGTATGTATATTGTCTAGAAGACAATAATTGTATTTAAACTCACAGATTATATATGTTGTTGTCGTATTTTTTGCACGACAAATGTATTAATAAAGTTGTAGTTATTTACGTACCATGTATTTGGCGACTCAGAATGGGTTGGATGGAATGGACCTATTTTGGGGGCGTCACAATGCGTGAGAGATATGAGTATGATATTAAGTATTATACGAGGATAGTACGAAGATTATTACAACATATAATACGAATATCGTACGAACAATATACGAATAGATTACGAGAATTCGAGAATAGAATGCGTAGAATACGATTAGTCTTAATGGACTTTGAGTTCATGGACTTTGTAGAATCTAATTGGACTTGGATTATGTCAAGCCCAGCGCTTTGTGAAATCAAGCCCAAGATGGGCCCAATAAGAATTAGGGTTAAGGTCCAAACCAAGAAAAGAAACCGTGGATCGAACCGATTGGTAAACGGATGGGTAATAACCAATGGGCAACCCATGGGTTGACCCATGGGCATGTGGGGCGGCTACTTGGCCACCAAGTAAGGGTGGTGGCCAAGTAAACTTGGTGGCTAAGTTGTGGGAGGAGGTGGGAATAGTAAGGAGGTGGGGGCGAAATGACTAAAATTCCCTTAGCTTTGAAAATCTATAAATAGTAAGCTTATTTCATTAATTATGGATTTTGAAAATCCCACACTTGAGAAATAGAGAGAGAAGTCAGATGGGAGGGAGAAGGAAGAGCATGAGCATGAATGATTGTATCGAAAGTGATCATGTAATAGCAAAGCTTGCAAATCGTCGGCTTTGTATAACGGAAGAGGATTAAAGAAGAACGGTAATCTGGAACCTAATCTCTTTTAAATTTTCTTTAAGTTTTTATGTTTAAAAACATAACTTAATGAAGATAAGAGGTAGATAAGGTTAGAGATGATTTCATATGGTTGAAATCATAAGAAAATGAAGAAATAAGAATTAGAAATTTAGTTTATAAATTTCTTAAGGAAGTATAAGATTCATAATGAATTAGAGCGATCCAAATGGATTATATGAATACGTAGGTTAAATAAGTAAGGAATAATGTTCTATAACATCAAATTCCAATAAAAAGTGGAATCGTAATCCAAAATATCGATTAAGATGAAGAATGAACGAAGAACACGAAGAACACGCGAAGAACACGAAGAACGTTGTTGATGGACAGATTTAAAACCATCGTAGTGTAATTGTTGTTGATGGACAAGTTCAAAACCATCGCGTATAAGATATATGTGTATTGTTTGGTTTGGAACGGTAGAAACGATCATGTAGAACGGATTAAAACTTAGCTATAACGAAGTTATGGCAAAATTTCGTAAAAGACGAACGAGAATTAGAAAGTTAGTAAATAAACCCGAACGTGTAGGGTTTCATAAGAAAGTAATAGATCGTAGAAAACGTGGGTCATAGACTCAAGAACGAACAAGTTCCAAGTTCGAAGGAGATATGAGATCGCGAAGTAAGCATCTCAAAATTTATTTAACACTTAGAGAAAAATTCTAGTGTTAAGGCTTGTAATGTGCATGGCCGATCATACCTTGTAAGTGATAGCGGCGGCACCAGATAGGGGGCAGAGTCTTTAAACTCGCATAGTGGTGCGAGAGATAACAAAAGGAGTGGAAGCGCATGGCGGCCGGTGTTAGGAAAAAGCGAGAGATGATCTTTTAAGCGCTTTCGACTCTTGGGGAAATGTAAGGGATGATAAAGAATATAATATTCTACTAATATAACACTTAATCAAGTGATGTAAACCTTTATTAAAGGTTGAACGTATAGATTAAACAAGATTAAATGACAAAGAATATAATCATGGAGTTACATAACAGATATCCAGGGGACCGTGAGTCGGGATGAGCGAACGTGAGGAATTGCTATGGTTGTGATTCCTTAGGCGTTGAGTGTGCGAGGGCAATGAATAACATTTCGATGTTATATAATGATAATGAGAGATAAGTGTGAAGCGTATAGACGCTGTGAACGTAACGTCGTTGCGATGGACTCTTGGTCTTAGCATACAATGATCGGTATGGCTTTGACACTAAGAACGAGTAATGAACATGGGGTTCATATAATGCATAACAAAAGTATTAAATAGTATATGAATTATTAAGAAAGCCGTAACAAATGGTAATAAGATTAATGAAAGCCGAATGTGATTCGATAAAGAATGAATCTGGAGGGATGACATTTAGTTGTCAGAAAGCCATATGGAATAAGAAATTGACTTAATCGAACATTATAGTTTAATAGTTCGTATAAGTTAAGAGAAGTTAGGTTGTGGTACAATCGTAACCTTTGATGGTTGACATATGGGAGCTGGGCTAAACAATTCCTTCAGAGAGCGAAGGTATATATAAAACTGGCAACCGATCTAACTCACTATGATGGCAGTGTAGATGAGACGGGAACTTGTTTGTTGGTTGTTTGTGGGAAACCACTCAGAGTACCATATGGACTACTAGCAGAGACGTGATGTGTGCTGAGTCCTAGAGAAGTTATAAGAATAAGATAAGAATATAAATCATCCAAGATGATGAACGTTTTGAGTAAGACATCTTCGTATGTCATAAAGCCGTAAATTGGTAAAAGAAGTTAGTCGCATAAACTTATATTGCAAGAACGCGAACTCTAAGAAGTAAAGTTAAGTAAACTAATGCGTAAGTTCAATATATGACTAATTGGTGTTTATGTTTTCTCCATATGTGTGATATAGGAATTGAAATGAGCAGATCAGCGTAAGCTGTAGCTGGGCGTAAGGCAAGTTTCCTAACTTCATTCATATTACATGAATGCTAGTTTCTTAAACTTCTTAGATGTTGTACTTGAGAAATTCTGTCTATGTGCGAATGTGTGATATTTGTACAAGGTGGTAGAACGTATGAGGCCTTGAGCCACAATTTGAACACTTCGGTGTTTCTATGATATGCATTGTTCTGTGATTGAGTTGTTCAATACAAGTATGTTCTGTTTATACATGAACCGTTATTGTTAAGTCTGTGCTAATGATTTTAGCCAGACAAGATGTGTATGAAAAAGGTAGAGGGATGAAAGTATTTCAAAGAGAAAACGATTGATGTTTTAAGATGATAGGAATTGAGACTATTCCTATTATTCAAGCTGCTTCATAACCTTTGTTCGGTTATAGAAATTCTAAAGAAATGTTTTAATTTTGAAGTTGTTTGTTCAACTGTTATGACTTGCTGGGAAATTGAATGCTCACACTTTCTTTAAATGAAAAACAATTTTCAGCAAACAAGGTTAGAAGAACTTAAGGATCCCGTAAAGATCAAGCTGACGGTCTCCAGATGAATTGTCATTCAGAGTGTGAAGGTAGCGAGAAGATCAAGTGAAGACTTGTAATTTAGAAAGATGAATTGAACTCTAGACTAGTTTAAGGAACTGTTATGTATCCTTGGTGGCGAATAAAAGTCACTCGTAAGATGAAATGAATAATGTATTTATTATTATTTGTAATGAAAAGGTTATAAGGTTTCTAGAACCTGGGATTTAAGAGTGTATGTTGTTATATTTCAGTATATAATGATGTATGTTGGATGAATGATGTACTTTCGTGGACGTCACGGAATCCAAGGGTGTGAAGATAGGCCGGATTTCGAGGTATTCTGAACATCTGTCAAAGGTTGTGTTTTATGGTAGCAAGTCGCCTAGACAAGCGAGTTGTCTGATGATGACGCAGGCCAGAAAGTTGTTAAGACAGGGCTGTGTAGGATATTTAGCTTACATAGTCGACAGTCGTAAAGAGAATCTGAAAGTAGAGGAGATATCGGTAGTGAGAGACTTCGTCGATGTCTTTCCAAACGATTTTTCAGGACTTCCACCAGATAGAGAAGTTGATTTCGTGATCGATTTAGCGCCAGGAACCGCTCCAATATCAAAGGCACCGTACCGAATGGCACCGATAGAGATGAAAGAATTAATGGTACAACTACAAGAATTACTGGAGAAGAAGTACATTCAATCGAGCGTATTACCGTGGGGAGCGCCGGTGTTGTTTGTGAAAAGAAGGATGGAGCGATGCACTCTGCATTGACTACTGAAGAACCCGAACAAGGTCACGATTAAGAATAGATATCCATTACTGAGGATCGATGATCTGTTTGATCAATTGAAGGGAGCGAGATATTTTTCCAAGATAGACTTGAGGAGTGGTTATCATGAATTGAAGGTGAGACCAGAGGATGTACCAAAGACAGCGTTCAGAACACGATATGATCACTAAGATTTTTTAGTAATGTCGTTTGGTCTTACGAATGCTCATGCAGCATTTATAGGACTAATGAATGGTGTGTTCAAGCCGTTTTTGGACAAGTTCGTAGTGGTATTTATAGATGACATTTTGGTATATTCAAGAACCAAGGAAGAACATGAAGAGCATTTGAGATTAAAATTGGAAGTATTGAGAAGGGAAAAGTTGTATGCCAAGTTTTTGAAATGCGAATTTTGGATTGAGCGAGTGAAATTTCTTGGGCACGTGATCGATAAAAATGGAATTTCGGTAGATCCATCCAAAGTCGAATCCGTGATTAACTGGGATCAGCCGAGGACGCCGTCGAAAGTACGAAGTTTTCTTGGATTGGCAAGATATTACAGAAGATTCATTCAAGACTTTTCCAAGATCGCAACTCCGCTAACGAATTTAACTCAAAAAGCTGTGAAATTTATTTGGACGAAGAAGTGTGAGGAAAGCTTTCAAGAATTGAAGAAGAGGTTGAGTACAACACCTGTGTTGTCTCTTCCAGACAATACACAATAATTTTGTTGTTTAATTAAAGTGATGCGTCGCATAAAGGACTTAGATGTGTGCTGGTGCAAAACGGCAAGGTCATTGCGTATGCATCACAAAAATTGAAGGATTACGAGAAGGGATATCCGACCCACGACTTAGAGTTAGCTGCCGTAGTTTTTGCCTTAAAAATTTGGAGGCACTATCTCTACGGGGAGAAATGTGAAATATATACAGATCACAAGAGTCTGAAATATATTTTTACACAGAAGGAATTGAATATGCGCCAAAGAAGATGGTTGGAATTAATTAAGGACTATGATTATGAGATTTTATACCATCCGGGTAAGGAAAATGTGGTTGCCGACGCCTTAAGTAGAAAGGGTCGTGAGAAATTGATGATGTTGACTGCTCAGGAGGAGCTAATTTCAAAAATGGAGAAACTGGAGTTAGAAGTGAAGTATCCTATGGAAATTGATGAGAAGCTATTCCAGATGCAATCTGGTACAACCCTACTAGATAAAGTTAAGGAGGCTCAATTTCAGGACGAAGAATATAAAAAGGTGAAAAAGAAGATATCCGAAGGAACTGAACCAAGATTCAAGCTGGATAAGGAAGGAATACTGAGATTTGAGAGCAGAATTTGGGTACCGCCAATACCAGAGATTAAGGAAGACATTTTGAGAGAGGCTCATAACTCACGATATTCGATTCACCTTGGTAATACCAAGATGTACCAAGATCAACGACAACACTTCTAGTGGCCAAATTTGAAACGAGATGTTGCAGAATGTGTTGCCAAATGTCTAACCTGTCAGAAAGTGAAAGCAAAACATCAGAGGCCGAGTGGGTTGCTACAACCGTTGGAGATCCCAGAATGAAAATGAGAACATATCATAATGGACTTCGTGGTTGGCCTTCCGACGACTCAGAAAGGCTACGACGCAGTATGGGTCATCGTTGACCGACTGACAAAATCCGCACACTTCCTTCCGATCAAAATCAGATTCAACTTAGAATAGTTGGCAAGGTTATATGTGAAAGAGATTGTTTCGAGGCACGAAGTTTCAGTGTCAATTGTTTCCGACAGGGATCCACCCTTTACATCGAACTTCTGGAAACGTCTACAGGATTACATGGGTACGTAATTGCGGATGAGTACGGAATATCACCCTCAAACAGATGGACAGAGTGAAAGAAAAATTCAGACATTAGAAGATATGCTAAGAGCTTGTGTGATGGACTTTAAAGGAAATTTGGACGATCACCTACCGCTTGTAGAGTTCGGCTACAATAACAGTTACCACGCTAGTATTGGCATGCCGCCTTATGAAGTGTTATCTGGCGAGAAAGTGCGAACTCGCTTCTTTGGGATGAAGTTGGCGAAAAGAGCGATTGCTAGGGCGAATTGGTACAATGAGACAATGAGAAATAGTCAAAGTAATCCGAACACAACTGGTAGCAGCTCAAGATAGGCAAAAGAAATACGCCGATCCACACTGTAAAAATGTTGAGTTTGAATCAGGTAGTTATGTGTTCTTAAAGGTCTCTCCATAGAAGGGAAAGATCAGGTTTGGAAAGAAAGGGAAATTAAGCCAAAGATTCATTGGACCATTTGAAGTACTCCGAAGAATCGGAGAAGTTGCTTATGAGGTAGCCCTACCTCCAACACTCGAGAATGTCCACAACGTCTTCCATGTTTTTGTTTTACGACCCTACAAACCCGATTACAAGCATGTAATTGAATACAAACCCCTCCATTTTGAAAAAGATTTATCTTACGAAGAAATTCATGTTCAAATTGTCGACAGAAAAGAACAAGTTCTCAGAAATAAATTAATACCTTATGTTAAGGTAATTTGGAGGAACCACAACGCTGAAGAAGCTACGTGGGAACTCGAAGAGAATATGATGAAAAATTACCCTCATTTATTTACTTAATTTGTGTAAGCGATTACGGGGGGCGAGAATCTTTTGTAGGGGGGGGGGGGGAGAATGTAACGGGTCGAAATTATTGAGTCGTGATTCTGGGGACAAAATCCTTTTAAGGGGGGAAAGATGTGATGAACGAGATTTTTATAATTTAATTCTTAATATTTATTGAGTTAAATAAATATTTTCGATGATTTAATTATTTAGTTAAATAATATGTATTTATGTGAGCTTCTCGAATTAAATAAAATATTTAATTAAGCATAATGTTATTTTAATTAATGTAATAATTAATTGAGATTTAATAATTTGACATAATTAACAAATAAGAAATTAATTATGTGACTATATGAATTAATGAGAAATTATTATATTTTATTTAAATTAAATTAAATAAGATATTTGATTTATTTCATAAAGGGGTGTAACACTATTAAACTATAGTATAAGAGAATTATCAAATTAAATAAGAATGAGTCTTTTAAAGCTAGCCAAACATTAGTGGGAGTTGGGTACAGTTAACCCATGATTGGGTAACTGACCACAATGCGTCAGTTCCTTTCCTTTATTATATTATATGTATTCTTTTCTTTTCATTATCTACTAAGTCTGGAAAAGCAAAAAAGAGAGGGAGAGAAAGAGAGAATTTGAGAATTCAGAGGAATTGTTGAGAGATTGTGATATTGAAGAAGAATCAAAAGGGACTTCACTCTTATTCATCTGTAATAGGGTAATCTCTTCTTCCTAAATTATAAATTTACGTTGTTTAAGTTTTTATAAAAAAATGGCTTTCAAGTTTTCTGTAAAGTCTCTGTAAGTTGGAAATAGTAAGGATTATGTGCATGTATGTGTTAAGATGTACCATATCATATTTAATTATATATAATACAGATTTCTATATCATCAGTTTCATAATATTAACGTATGTTATGGCTTCAAAGATTTACAGAGTATGGGATATGGCCATATGGCCCTTATACGTGATTTTAATATGTCAAACATAAATTGTTTTGTAAATTTCTCACTCATATATGATTATGCATGTTAAAACGAAGAAAACAAAGCTTGAATGGTTGGATTTGGTGTTATAACGAATTTGTGGTATTAAATTTTGTGTTTTTATTCAAAAACCTTCAAGAACACCAAAAACAGTGAAAATTGCATGTTTTAATTCTGTGATTATGTGTTTTAATTGGTTAAAATCACTCTATTAATGTTGAATAATGATTATATATGAATTCTAGTATATGGGTATGTCAAATTACATGTAAGAAATAACAAATTGGCAGAAATTGGCATGTTCTCATGATTTTTCATGACTCGCCATTTCTGCAATGTCAACGCTGTGGTAGCATGGCCATAAATTATGAGCATAAAATCAGTCGCACTGAATATGAAAGCCATATTCTAGAACGCCATTGACCGAAGCACAACATGGTGGTCATGCAGAGCCGATAATCGATTACAACGATGTGTGAGAGCCATTCTCTAGAATGTTTAGAAACGAAAATTTTAAAGTGTGCAAGTCCATGAATGTGATGTTAACCTAATTTAATGAACATAAAAATATGTTAGAAGTATAGTGAGATGTTAAAAAAGATTCTTAACATGTCAATAACATAATTTCATGTGGATTGAATTATTGAATGCATAATTAGTTTAGTATTCGTGAAGTGTTTATTATGTGACAATAAGTGTGATAATTTGACTAAGTATAGTCATAAGCAAAGTTAGACAAAGAGAATGAACTTATGATGACTAGTTACATTATAATTAACTATAGTTGTGAATGAAAATGATATGTAGGATTAAATTCAAGGAACGTATTTAATTAACGTTTAATCTACGCACGAGGCAAGTTTCCCAACCCTACTCGTTATCATTATTCAAGTTGTTCTCATTATTATTAATCAAGTTCAATTGTTATATTAAAGATTAATTATCTTTTCAAAGTATGATTCTGTTATACAATAATTGTCCTATTGTATACCTTTTGAGATTATTATTCAATTTAATTACCATTTATTGTTGAACCTTGTTAGACTAGTGAACCCTCATTTGATTCAACTAGTCCATAGTTGATGAATGTTCTAAATTTCAGAACCCTTATTGATTTATCCAAACCAAACTTCCTTTGGTGCGGACTCTAATGTCAAACTTAGATGAACAACCCTGTATAGGGATTACTTATGCGTTAGCGTTAAGATATTGTGCACAGTATGGTACTAAGGGCTGATCCCCCTAAGTACGAGTAGAAGAGTCAATAGTCTTATGACTGTTAAAGGTTTCAAGTATAACCCTTGATAACCTAGGACATAGTTCAAGGTCTTATGACCCTCAGAAATCTTTTGAACTCTTGTTATTTATTCTTGATTCAAAAGTTGAGCTTTTATTTCAGAAGTCTTTGATTCACTCGCATGTTATTATATATTGTTATTTCATTTTTATACTTGTGGGCATTCATGCTCACTCTTGCGTAATAATAACATTGCAGTTAAGAACGAAAGGTACGATGAGCCTTCTACTAGCAAAGGCAAAGGCAAAGCTAATAAGTGATGAAGACTTGTCCTTTAATTTTAAGAATGTTATTGTAAAGACTTGATGTTGTTTAAGACTTATTTTTTTATGTTTTCGCACAGATGTTTAAGGTTAGATTGACCTGGGATTGTATTTATTATTCAGATGTTGTAACCCCATAAGGGAAGGATTTTATTTCTTTCTATTGCATGGTTTGCATTTATTATGGGTAGATAGATAGATGATATTTGTACAGTGAACACCAAATCCCGTGGAATCAAAGTACCCGGATTTGGGGGTGTCACAAGGCTTGCGCTGCGGCGCCGGCTATTACTCTTGGTGTCGCGCTACGGCGTCATGCATTAGTGCCCAGAAACTGGACTCAGTGCTGTGGCGCGAGTCCCTTCGTTACTTGTCGCGCTTCGACGCGAGTTTGTAGGGGACTATGGCCACTTTGGCGCAGCGGCACCGAACTTTTGGCTTGGAGTCGCGCCGCGGCGCAGACTTTGAGCCACAGAAATTTTTGACAGATTTTTAAACTTGTGAGATTCCCGGACTCGTAACTTCTATTTTATAAGTCTGAATTGGCTCGTTCAAGAGCCTACGGTTCACAAATTACATACTCTACATGTTCATGTAAGAATTTTATCTATTCGACTTCGTTTGCTAAAATTTCACCTATTAGTCCATTTTTAACAAAAACGATAAACGTTCGCGAACGTTCAACGCTCAATTCGTCGTTCTAAGTCAGAACCTGGCCATTTTCGAGTGTGCAACTCTATAACACCAAATACGACTTGTCTCCATCGAAAACCAACGTTTCCGAGTTCAAATACAAAATACGACTTCCATTTCGAGAATTTTACGAATTTGACGATTATCGTCCAATCGTGTGAATTTTGGAGAAACTTCATTACTAATGATATGATCATGGTTCTAAATGAATTCTAACCATTAAATGGTCATTTTAACCTACTTATTACATCAACTTATTTTCAAGTTAGGTTTTGACTTATTCTTCATAAGTTCATGACTTAATCAACTTAAAAACTACAATTTTCATTTCTTATGACTTATTATTGGTTTAAGTCCTTTACTCAATGTTCTCACATCTTATCCAACATACTAAATTCATATGACAATCATATGTCAAGTTCATCATAAGTTAATAACTTATTTAGGTACAAGTTACTTATTCATAACTTTATTTGGCTTAAGTCCATTACTTAATCAATTCTTACATGTTCTTAGCATACATGCTTATTACGTATGTGTGATTATTCTATGTAACCAATAAGTTGCTTTATATTTAGAAGTTGTTAGTGTTTTGAATAATGAACAAATGTCTAGCAAACTTCCTCTATTTATAGGCCTGACAAAGTTAGGGCATAATGGTCTTTGTAACGCCCCAAAATCCGATCTACTTTCAGACCCGGACTCCGTGCGTCACGATCCCATCTCCTTCCAAACACACATCATTATATAGCTAAATATAATGACATACATTCTCAAATCCCAGGTTCTCGAAACCTTAGAACCTCTTTCATTACAATTAATGATAATTACATTATTCTTTTCATCTTACACGAGTGACTTTCATCCGCCACCAAGGATACATATCAGTTCATTAAACTATTCTATAGTTCAATTCTATCATTCTATAATACAAGTCTTCACTTGCTTTTCACACACATCATGTCTGGCTAGAATCATTAGCACATACCTAACAATAACGATTCATGTATAAACAGAACATACTCGTATTGAACAGTTCAATCATAGAACAGTTCATTTCAAAGAAACACCGAAGTGCTCACATTGTGTCACACGGCCTCATACATTCTACTACCTTGTACAATTTCACACATTCACACACATATAGAACTTCTCAAGTTCAACATTTGAGAAGTTTAAGAAACTAACATTTATATAAAATGAATGAAGTTAGGAAACTTGCCTTACGCACAGCTACATCTTATAGTTTACGCTGAACTGCTCATTCCAATTCCTATATAACACATAAGGAAACAACACGTACACCAATTAGTCATATACTTGACTTACGCATTGGTTTACTTAACTTTACTTCTTAAGGTTCGTGTTCTTTCAATATAAGCTTACGCGACTAACTTTCATTTCCGGTTTACGGCTTCATGACATACAGAGATGTCTTACTCATAACATTCATCATCTTTGATGATTTATATTCTTATCTTCTTCTTATAACTCCTATAGAACTCAGCACACATAGCTTCTCTGCTAGTAGTCCATATGGTACTCTGAGTGGTTTCCCACAAACAACCAACAAACAAGTTCTCGTCTCATCTACATTGCCCATATACTGAGTTAGATCGGTTGCCAGTTTCGTATATACCTTCGCTCTCTGAAGGAATTGTTTAGCCCAGCTCCCATATGTCAACTATCAAAGTTACGCTTATACCACAACCTAACTTCTCTTAACTTATACGAACCATTAAACTATAATGTTCGTTAAGTCAACTTCTTATTCCTTATGGCTTTATAGAAACTAAATGTCCTACCTCAAGATTCATTTCTTTATCATCTAAGTCATACAGTCTTTTGTATACTCGGAATGATCATTCAATGTCAATACTATGAGGTCATAGCGTTAAACATTTTATATGAACTTATTCATACCTTACAACGTTCGGTTCCTTCAACTCGGAACGTTGTCCAAGTTATACTTATTAACTCAGCTTCTTAACGTTATACGTTATTGTCTTTAACTCAGTTTCTTTACCGTTAACGGTTAAATATTAGTCTTCATTACCTTACGGTCAAACCATGAACCCCATGTTCATTATTCTTTCTTACTGTCGAAGCCATACCGTTCGTTGTATGCTAAGACCGATCGTTCATCTCAACAACGTTGCATTCACAACATCTATACGCTTTACACTTACCTCTTATTACAATGACATAACATCAAAATGTTATTCATTACCTTCATCACTCAACGTCTAAGGAATCACAATCATAGCAATCCCTCACGTTCGTTTCATCACTACTACGGTCCCCAGATATCGGTTATGTAATCTAGCGTTTATATTCTTCGTCTTTTAATCACTTGCTTAAGTGTTACATTAGGTGAACTACATGTTCATATTTCTTTCTTGCACATCCCCGAGTAATTGAGAAGTAAAAATCTCATTTCTGGGCATTGCTAAGACCGCCGCCACTGCTTGTGCAGGTGCCCTTTCTCTCTCTGTATTTGCTTGGCTGACCTCATCTCTCCTCTCTTCCCTTGGTGCTCATTGCATTTCAAACTCTGTGTTATCTCTCGTACTGTGCGGCTAATTATAAGAACACTGCGACTAGAGCTCACCATCTGGCGCTACTTCTCAAAGCTCATTGGTGTGGCTGCTTGGCCACGAGCCTAAACTTAGAAATTTTTTCCAAGTGTTGCATTAAGTTTGAGATACGTAATTTATGATATCATAACTTCTTCGTTATAACTTGGAACGAGGTCATTCCAAAGCAATTCTCTTCCTTATCTTACGTATTTCCATACCCCTCAGACAGAACTTCATTCTGAATCCGTTAACATGCCATTCGATTGGCTTGATCTTCCCTCGTCGTTCATTTTTACTCTTTTAACGTTCTTCGCTCGTTCGTCCGTAATTCGGTCATCCGAACTCAGAATTCGTTCGCTCTTGAGTCCACAACTCACATTTTCTACGTTCTCTTACATTTTTTTGAAACCCTACATGTTCGGGTTCATTTACTAGCTTTCTAATTCTCGTTCGTTCTTTTACAAAATTTGGTCATAACTTCGTTATAGCTAAGTTTCAATCCGTTCTTCAAGAACATTTCTACCATTCCTAACCAAGCAATAAGCAACTAACTTATACACGATGGTTTTAAGCTTGTCCATCAACAACAATTATCCTACGATGGTTTTAAATTTGTCCATCAACAACAATTATCCTACGATGGTTTTAAATTTGTCCATCAACAACATTCTTCATGTTCTTCGCGTTCTTCGTTCGTACTTCATTTTAATCAATATTTTGGATTACGATTCTACTTTTTATTGGAGTTTGATGTTATAGAACATCATTCCTTACTTATTTCACCTATTCATTCATAAGATTCATTCGGATCGCTCAAAATCCGTATGAATCTTATACTTCCTTAAGAAATTTATAAACTAAATTTCTAATTCTTATTTCTTCGTTTTCTTATGATTTCAACCATATGAAATCATTACTAACCTCTTTTACTTCTTATTCTGATTAAGTTATGTTTTAAACATATTAAACTTAAAGAAAATATTAGAAGAAACTAGGGTTCGGATTACCGTTCTTCATTAATCCTCTTCCTTTATACAAAGCCGGCGATTTGCAAGCTTTTCTATTTCACGATCACTTTTGATCCGAGCATTCATTCTCACGCTCTTCCTTCTCCCTCTTTATCCGAGCTCTCTCTCTCTCTCTCAACTGTAGGATTTTCTAAATCTCAAAAAAATGAAATCTAGCTTCCTATTTATAGAAAACCGAGGTTTAGGGTAAATTGGTCATTTCGCCCCCACCTCCTTACTATTCCCACCTCCTCCAACACTTAGCCACCAAGTTTACTTGGCCACCACCCTTACTTGGTGGCCAAGTGGCCGACCCACATGCCCATGGGTCACCCCATGGGTTGCCCCATTGGTTCTTACCCATCCGTTTACCCATCGGTTCGATCCACGATTTCTTTTCTTACTTTGGGCCTTAACCCTAATTCTTATTGGGCCTAACTTGGGCTTAACTTCACAAAGCATTGGGCTTGACATAATCCAAGTCCAATTGGATTCTACAAAGTCCATGAACACAAAGTCTATTTAGACTCATCGTATTCTACGCATTCCATTCTCGTATTCTCTTCAGATTTAGTTAAAGACGATATTCAGTATTATCGTCAGACTAATCTTAAAGACTATACTCAGATAATAACTCGTGATCATACTCAGATTTCTCACGCATAATAACCCTAATTATTATCGTGACTCCTTAAATTCTCGGAACTCACTTTTCCAAACCCTTAGGTTTTGAGTTTGCAGGCGAAAACTTCGTTTTTGCCATAACTTAAATATTATTGAATATTCCATCATGTCTCAAAATTTTACGTAATCATTAACTTCTCAGAATTTCAAAATAAATCTCTGAGCAGAAATGGATGAATAGTGTCTATTTCGTCTTTTTCCCCGAAAATATTTTTGTTCCTGAAAAACTTTCATTTTCGTCTTGAAAATTCTTACTCGTTCAATCTAGCTCGTAGCCAGAATCCTCCCGACTTATAATCATCATGGGTTATAGAACGATTAATAAACACATAGCACAGAATAGTATTAATAAAAATTCATTTTATTAATAACTAATTCTTTTAAACCTAAATTCTGGATAATCCAAAATTCTGGGTTGTTACAGTCTTTATGTCATCCCACCTCCTTAAACTAACCTCCTTACTATTCATCTACTTAACCACTAAGTAAACTTGCTCATTACTCAACTTCCTTGCTCATCACATAAAATATCCAAAGCTTGACCATCACATAAAGTACTTGATCATCAATTTTAACCCACATTAACCTTGGTTGCTCCATGGATCCTAATTATCCAATGGATCATGACATTGGGCTTGCATCAATTAGTTTAGCTTATTCCTATTGGACTTTCATTACTTTAGCTTGGACTTTTAATTATCAAACACTTAGGCTTGCACATCCAATTTATATTGGACTCTTCCATTACTACACAATCCTATTAGTTCATTCCATTTAACTAAAAGTCTTATAACATATACTATATGTATAAATCTCGTACTCTAACTCGTATACTAAATCATAATATACGAATTACCATCATTCCCATATACTTGTATAATACTTCGTATCATACTTGCATATACTGCCACGCACAATACATACATATCATAAGATCATTATATACGATTGTTAATACTTGATTTTCCTAACGTTCACGAAATAATTCCGTATGTGAAATATTACGTTTTCCATACTCAGATTATTATTACATAATCCATCTCACATTGATATTATAACGTTACGCATTTCTCGAAAGTTCAAAAATAATTCCCGAGGGGTAAACGGTGAATAGTGTTTTTCGAAAACTTTCTCAGAAAACTTTTATTTTTGTCTTGGAAATTCAAACATTTTAATTCCTTCACGTGGTTCAAATACTACGATGTTTCGACATTTCTAGGTTATAGAACGACATACATATGAATAACACATAATAATAACAAATAATATTATTTTTTCCTTATTTAATTCTTTCAAGTATTTTACAAAGGATCCGAATTTCTCGGTCGTTACATTCTTCCCCCCTTATAAAGATTATGTCCCCAGAATCTCGCCTTACACTACACAAACAAATTAGGGTAATCCTCCATTATCTTCTCTTCCAATTCCCACGTTGCTTTTTCAGCATCGTGGTTTTTCCATAATACCTTTACTGACGATATAACATTGTTTCGCAGAACTTGCTCTTTTCTATCGATGATTTGAATCGACATCTCTTCGTATGTTAAGTCCTTCTCGATTTGACTAGGCTCAAATTCTATCACATGTTTATAATCCGGTTTGTAAAGATGTAGCACTGAAACGTGAAATACGTTATGTATTCACTCTAGGTCTGGAGCTCTAGGTCTGGAGGTAATGCTACCATATACGGTACCTCACCTACTCATTTTAATACCTCAAAAGGTCCTATAAACCTTGGGCTTAGATTTCCCTTCTTTCCAAAGCGTATCTTTCTTTTCCAGGGAGATACCTTTAGAAAGACATATGAGCCTACCTCAAATTCCTTATTCTCTCGATGTAAGTCTGCGTATTTCTTCATGTCATCTTTGAAAGTTGCACGAGACGCACGTATATCAACTTCACCACTTTCGCTATTTGCTGCACCAATTCCAGTCCTAGCATTCTGCGTTCTCCCACTTCATCCCAATACAATGGTGTTCTGCATTTCCTTCCATACAAATCTTTGTACGGCGGCATACCTATGCTTGCATGATAACTGTTGTTATACACAAACTCTACTAATGGTAGATGATCATCCCAACTACCCTTGAAATCCATGACGCAAGATCTTAACATATCTTCTAACGTCTGAATTGTCCTCTCGCTCTGTCCATCGGTTTGTGGATGATATGTGTTGATTGATTTCGCAATCAATGAATACGTGCAAGTATACACGGTCAACAAGTAATAAAGTGAAAGTAGAGTATCGTTCCCACGAGGAATTATTTAATAAAAATTACCAAGTACTAACTCTTAACCAAATCAATTTTATTTAAACAATCGCAAATTGTGATTTTTCTAATTAAGAAAACTAAATTAAAACAATTAAAAGAGATTATTCTAAAAGAAAGCAAATAAACAAATAAAATTTGAATGAATTCAGATAAATAAGGATTAAGACTCCAATATCCCCAATTATGAATTATAAATCAATTATTCAACTATTCCAATTATTATGTCTACTGAATTGTTAACAGGAATTCTCAAATGCCAAAAGACCTTTCTCAAGTGATCATTTGCCTTCTATTTAACCCAGATTAATTTTGTTATATCTCTATGCAAAACAATTGAATTAAACTCGTTACAATCCCAAATCCTTATGTGTTGCATGCGGCAAATAGATATTCTCATTCTATTCACAAACCTAATTATTCACTGTGCAAATAACTAAGTCACATGTCACCATGCCCAGTTCTAACCCTAGAATTCCTTTCTCAATTCCTTCTAGAGTAACAAGGTAATTACTGATCAGATAATTAATCAATAAGCACAAAGCAAGATGAACAATTCACTTCAACATAAATAATTAGAATAAATCAAATAATCAATTCATAATCATAAAAAGTTCAATTGAAATCTTAATGAAAGAGTTAGTTCATAATTAATGAATTAAAATCAAGAATCCACAATTGAATAGACATTAAAAGATAAAAGTAAGAGAAGAGAAGAGAATATAATCTATTGTCAGTAGCCTTAAGACTCCTCTTTCGCTCCTGCTTTGAATCTTCAATGGTCTCCAAGTTGCTTCAATCTCCAAAACTAATAAGAACTAGGGTTATGTTCTAATCTAAAGGAGTGTTTAATCTAGTCTAATCTATGTAATCTCCTCCTATTTTATGCCTTACATCATGTATTTATAGGTTACAAGTCCAATTTTTAGTTTTGGAACAAACCCAATCCAATTTGGAGTCAAAAAGGTGTCAAAATTCGCCCAAAACGGCGTCGGTGCCGCCTACAAGTTCTTTCTCGGCGCCCAAATGCTGAGAACGACTACTTCGACATCGCCTTATAGCGCCTAGCGCAGAAAATGAACTTAGAATAGCGCCCCGGCGCTGTTACAAGTTCTGACATTTTCTGCTCCGACGTCCTTTGGGAAAATAGCCATAACTTCTTCGTCCGAACTATGATTTTGATGATTCAAGATGTTCCGGAAAGAGAAAAATTAGATCTACAACTTTCATTCTTTGAGTTTTTCGAAATAAGGTCTGTAGAAATACTCAAATTGGCTCTGAAGTGACTACTGTGTAAATGGCAAGCCAAAAACGCGAATCTAGCCACCCCAAACATCGATCCATGTAAATTTTGTCCCAATTCCTATAAAACAACATAAAACATGCTTGAATAGACATAAACACTTAAAAACTAATCTAAAAGACTTGAGAACAACAATAAATTAAGCCCGAATGTATCCAATTCATGTGTATAAAACTCACTCATCAATATGTCGTACTCAACTTCAACTGCATCCCTAACTGCTCTTGAAGACTTCTCCAAAAGTTCGATGTGAATTGCGGGTCATGATCTGACACAATCGAAATTGGTGCTCCATGTCTGAAAATAATTTCCTTAACATAAAGTTTAGCTAATTGATCTAGATTATACTTAACTTGAATTGGCAAAAAGTGACCCGACTTCGTCAACCGGTCCACTATTACCCAAATCACATCATACCCCTTCTGAGTAGTCGAAAGTCCCACCACAAAGTCCATCGTGATATGCTCCCACTTTCACTCCGGAATCTCCAATGACTGTAACAAGCCACTTGGTCGTTGATGTTCGGCCTTAACTTTCTGACAAGTTAAGCACCTACTCACATATTCGACTATTTCTCTCTTCATGTTCGGCCACCAAAAACTTTGTCGAAGGTCTTGATACATCTTAGTGCTACTAGGATGAATCGAGTACCTCGAACTGTGAGCCTCTTGTAATACTTTCTCCTTTAATTCCATCTCATTTGGAACCAAAATTCTTCCTTCAAAGCTTAATAATCCCTCATTATCAAGACTAAAGTTAATATTTTTTTCATTGGTCAACCGCTTCTTCATTTGGTCACACTCAACAGTTTTAAGTTGTACTTCCTTGATTCTCTCTACGATGGTAGATTGTATCTCCGTCGTAAACAGTCTCTGATCTGCCTCACTTGGCAACTTCACCTCTATCTCCATACTAGCCATCTCTGTTATTAACTCAGTTTGAGTTGTTAACGTAGACAACTTCTCCCGACCCTTTTTATTTAAGGCGTCGGCCACTACATTTGCTTTTCCATGGTGATACAGGATTTCATAGTCGTAATCCTTTATCAACTCTAGCCATCTCCTCTGTCTCATATTCAACTCCTTACGTGTGAAGATATATTTTAGACTCTTGTGGTCCAGTATATATCTCACACTTTTCCTAATAAAAATAATGTCGCCATATCTTTAAAGTAAACACCACCATTACCAGATTCGAGATCATGAGTAGGTAAACTTTCTCATAATCCTTCAATTGTCTAGATGCATCTGAATAATGACCTTGCCATCTTTGCATGAGCAGCATGTGATTTAACGAGATTTTGTAATTTAATTCTTAATATTTATTGAATTAAATAAATAATTTCAATGATTTAATTATTAGATTAAATAATTAATTGATGCAATTGTGATAGATTAATTTAATTATGTGTTATATTAATTAAATTAATGTGGAGAATAATTATTATTCAAGTATGTAATTATGTGAGCTTATTGAATTAAAAGAAATATTTAATAAGCCTAATGTTATTTTAATTAATTTAATAATTAACTAGAGATTTAATAATATTATATAAGTAATTAATGAGAAAATTAATTATATGACTATGTGAATTTATGAGAAATTATTATATTTTATTTATATTAAATTAAATAATATATTTGAGTTATTGTATAATTGGGTGTGACACGATTTAAACTATAGTATAAGAGATTTATTAAATTAAATGATTTTGAATCAATTAAGGCTTGCCAAACAAGGCCCTAGTAGTGGTTGGAAGCAGTTACCCATTATTGGGTTAGCTTGACCATAATCTAGCGTCGATTGATTAGTTTTATACATATTCTCTTTTCTTTCTTATTATTTTGCTAAGTCTAGAGAATAATCAGAGAGAGTTTGTCAGAGAGATTTAAGATATTGAGAAGGAGATTAAGAGTGGGTAATTGAAGAAACATCTGAGTTTTCTAATCTACGCTTTACACTCAGGGTAATCTTCTCCTTCCCAAATTCTAAATTTACGTTGTTTAGTTTTCATGAAAATGGCTTTCAAAGCTTTTGTAAAGTCTCTGTAATTGGGAAAGGGTATGATTATGAGTTTATGTATGTGTTAAATGTTACCATATCATATTTGATTATATATATATTATGTAAACCATATCTTCAGTATCATAAAACATGTCATATATGTTGTTCAAAACTTACAGAGTATGGGTTATGGCCATATGGCCTTATACATAATTTTAATATGTCAAACATAAATGTTTTTGTAAAATTTCCACTCTTATTTGATTATGCATGTTAATACGAAGAGACCAAACCTTAAATTAACGGATTCGGTGTTATAACGAATTCGTAGTGTTAAATTTTATGTCTTTGTTCAAAACCTTCAAGAACACAAAGAACAGTGAAAATTTCATATTTTAATTCTGTAATTATGTGTTTTAAATGGTTAAAGTCACTCTATAAATGTTGGGTAATGAGTATATATGAATTCTAGTATACAGGTATGTCAAATTACATGTAAGAAATAACAAATTGGTAGAAATTGGCATGTTCTCCGATTTTTCATGAATCGCAATTTCGTAAGCTTCATTCATATTGCTAGCGGCAATCCAATAGATCAACATGTAAGACCTGTCTTGCCACCTTAGACAAAAGCACGCTAAATGTCCATTGCGGAACCCTATGGTACAGTATAAAGAGATAAGATATAGTATAATGGTAAGTAGCATGGCCACTCTCGTAATGTTCAGAAATGACTTTTTTTTAAATGTTCAAGTCTTGCAATGTAATAGCAACTTAATTTAATAAACATAAAAATATGTTAGAAGTATAATGAGATGTTAAAATAGTTATTTAACATGTAAATAACATAATTGCATGTAGATTGAATTATTGAATACATAATTAGCTTGTTATTCATGAAGTGTAAATTATGTGACAATGAATGCGATAAATTGACTAAGTACAGTCATAATCAAAGTTAGACAAAGAGAATGAACTTATGATGACTAATTACATTATAATTAACTAGAGTTATGAATGGAAATGATATGTAGGATTAATTTCAAGGAACGTGTTTATTTAAAGTGTAATCTACGCACGAGGCAAGTTTCCTAACCCTACTTGTTATCATTATTCAAGTTTATAAATCAAGTTCATTTGTTATGTTAAAGATTAATTATCTTTTCAAAGTATGATTCTGTTATACAATAATTGTTCTATTGTATACCTACTGAGATTGTTATTAATTTTAAATATCATTTATTGTGAACCTTGTTAGACTAGAGAATCCTTATTGATTCAACTAGTCCATAGTTGATGAACGTTTCAAATTCGAAACCCTTATTGATTTATCAAACCAAACTTCCTTTAGTGCGGACTCTAATGTCAAAGCGAGATGAACAACCCCGCAAAGGGATTTACTTATGCGTTAGCGTTAAGATATTGTGCACAGTATGGTACTAAGGGCTGATCCCCCTAAGTACGAGTAGAAAGGTCCATAGTCTTATGACTGTTAAAGGTTTCAAGTATAACCCTTGTTAACCTAGGACATAGTTCAAGGTCTTATGACCCTCAAAAATATTTTGATTCTTTTTACTCATTCTTGATTCAAAAGTTGAGCTTTTATTTCAGAAGTCTTTGATTCACTCGCATGTTATTATACATTGTTATTTCATTATTTTACTTGTGGGCAATAGTGCTCACTCTTGCGTAATAATAACATTGCAGTTAAGAACGAAAGGTCCGACGAGCCTTCTACTAGCAAAGGCAAGGGCAAGATTAACAAGGATGAAGACTTGTTGTTTTATACGATGATGTATTTCTGTTTAAGACTTAAGTTAATGATGTTATTTAAGACTTATTTGTTTATGTTTCCGCACAGATGTTTAAGGTTAGTATGACCTGGGATTATGTTTATTATTCAGATGTTGTAACCCCATAAGGGGAAGATTTATTTCTATCTATTGAATGGTTTGCACTTATTATGGGTAGATAGATAGATGATATTTGTACAGTGAACACCAAATCCCGTGGAATCGAAGTACCTGGATTTGGGGGTATCACAAGTTGGTATCACAGCTGTAGGTTATGAACCTTAGGTGGGGGAAAAACCTTAGGTAGTAGCCTTATAGAATGAACATAGTGATGGAAAACTCTTATCGAGTTCTAAGAAATGAATTTTTGTAATTCATTGAAGATAATAAAAGACTTTATGTGCTTATGTGTTAAATTATGTGCTCACTAGTACGACTTAGTAACTAAAACTTGAAATTTTATTGTCAGGATGTCGGATGTTGGAGGAACTAGTCGAAGCGGGGAGATGGGAGGAGGAACCTTGAGTACTGAGAGGAGGACGAGACATACCTTCAGAGGGAACATTTGGTACAGAGAGGAGTCATCTCCATTGATCAGATTGTTGGTCGGGGAGCATGAACACTGAGGCCCGATCTGAGGAGGATCGAGGAGGAATTTAAAGAGGAATAGGAAGAAGAGGAGTTTCCACAAGACTCCATTGATCTTTGAGATGTACGACACATTATCTGACAAGTAACGTAGAGTTATGAGATGAGGTGCGAGGATCGGGTGGCGGGAGATTATTGATGAGATTACTCTCGGCGGAAGGAGAGGAGATTTCGACTCTTCACTCATGGTGGGAAATGTAGAATGGGATTTGGTCCACGAGAAGGTCAAACCAAGAAGATAAGGCCATGAGAGATAGAAAAGTTGAAGAAGGAGGCGAAGGAAAGCTCGAAAATTTGATCATGTAGAGATGAAGGGTGGGTAATAGAGTCACGTCGTGCTGATCTTGCAGAAGAGGACGGTCGTGCAAAGAAGGCGAAGCTTGGGGAGACATACTCTACACTTAATCATGCAATGGATGAGGCCCAAGATCGAGTTTTATGGTACCCCATCCAGTTCGAAGGACTTCCATCGTACATCCTGGATCGCAGGACGATGTCTCGCATCATGGAAGAGGAGCGTAGCAAGGCTATTCAGCGCCTTGATAGACAGTGATAGAATTTGTTTACTTATGTGATAAACTTGTCTATTATTTAGATGTAAATTCTGATGTAGTTATGAACAAAGGAATATTTTAATATTTAAATCCTACGGATTCTTTATCTCAGGATAGTTGATGTAAATAGCAGTGATGTTATAAATGCGATGTTAAAACTTTTGATTTGAATGAATATATATCAAGTTATTTGAGATAATGTGTTCATAATTATATTAAATTATTGAGTTAAGTCTTAACTATTTAGAGAATTTAATAGAGATTTAATAAGCATATATTTTAATAGAATTATGCTTGAAGAAGAAGACAACAACGTCAACCAACTTAGGAAGAGTCAACAAATAACAACAATAATGCAATGCTAATCCCATTCTGATTGGTTAACTTCTTGGTTGGTTAACTTATTGATGACGTTTAAAGATATCAAGGCGGTGGGACCGCCAGAGTTTAAAAGTTCCATGAAACGATCGAGGCTCAACGTGGGTTATGGAGATGGAGAAAGGTTTTCGATGTTGCTAGGGTTAGAGAAGACCAGAAGACCGCTTTTGTAACATTTATGCTGAAGTCTGAAGCTAGCTATTGGTGGAAAGCATACAAAGTTCGTGGAGGTGAAGGTGTAATTACTTGGGAGAGATTCAAAGAGATGTTTTTCGAAATGTGTTTCCCGACTAGCTCACAGAACCAGATGGAGGTTCAATTTCTGGAATTGAAGCAAGGAAATATGAGCGTACCTGATTATGCGGCTAGATTCAACGAGTTGGCGAGGTTCGCCCCGTATCAAGTACACACGGACGAGAGAAAAGCCAAAAGAGTCGAACAAGGACTAAAGCCCTGGGTATATAGTAATGTATCGATGTTTCAGATAAACACTTTTGCTGGAGTATTGGAAAAGGCCATCCTTGCTGAAGGTGGAAGCGATGCGGTGACCAAGTACAATCAAGATCAGAAGAAGAAGAAGACTGAAAGTGAAGGAAATAACAAGACTAGTGGAAGTGGCATAGGAGGTGGTAATTTTAATCAGAAGAAGAGGTGGAATGACAACTCATCATCGGGAAATCATCAAGGAAGTCAGAAGAAAAGAATCGAAGCATGCCTGACCTGCGGGAAAGCTCATCTAGGAGTTTGTATGAAGGGAAAAAGAGTGTGCTACAATTGTGGTCAGGAAGGCCACATAGCACCTAACTGTCCTAACCCAAAGAAGGGTGCTTGCTTCACTTGTGGTTCAAAGGACCATCTGGCAAGAGACTGTCCTAAGAAGGGATCGGGAGGGAAAGGACCAGGAGGAAACAGAGGAAACAACAGTGGAAACGCCTTGACTATCACCGAACCAACCGCAACAAACCAACCGACCGCCAGGACTTTCTACATGATGGTGCAGGATGCAGTTCAGTCTCGTGATGTGGTGTCAGGTATCATTCAGATCAATAAAATTAATGCTTATGTTTTATTTGATTCGGGTGCTACTTGTTCTTTTATATCCGATGACTTTGCTAATAGTTTAGATTTGCTTAAAGATGAGTTGGAATATCTCATTAATATAGAAATTTCGAATAGAGAGATAATCACATTAAATGCGTGTATAAGAACTATATAGTGGATATTAAGGGTAATATCATGAGCGTAGATCTTATCCTATTCGACTTGGGGAATTTGACGTTATATTGGGAATGGATTTGGTTATTCAATTACACGGGCGTAATTGATTGCCAAAGAAGCGTATTAACCTTATGACTCCGTCAAAGGTTGTGTTTTATGGTAGCAAGTCGCTGAGACAAGCGAGTTGTTGGCGGCGATGATGTAGGCCGGGAAGTTATTAAGACAAAATTTGTGTAGGATACTTAGCTTACATAGTCGACGATCGAAAAGAGAATCCAAAGGTAGAAGAAATACCGATTGTGAGGGACTTCGTTGATGTATTTTGAACCGATTTGCCAGGACTTCCACCAGATTGAGAGGTAGATTTCGTGATCGATTTGGCGCTCAAACCGCAGCTCCAATATCGAAGGCACCATACCGAATGGCACCGATGAGAGATGAAAGAACTAATGGTACAACTACAAGAAATTGTTGGACAAGAAGTACATTCAATAAAGTGTATCGTAGTGGGGGCGCTGTGTTGTTTGTGAAAAAGAAGGATGGATCGATGCGGCTATGCATTCACTATAGAAAACTGAATAAGGTCACGATTAAGAACATATATCCATTACCGAGGATCGATGACCTATTTGATCAATTGAAGGGATTGAGATACTTTTCCAAGATAGACTTGAGAAGCGGTTATCAACAACTGAAGGTGAGACCAGAGGATGTATCGAAGACGACGTTGTTGAAGCGCGATATGGTCACTCACTGAATTTTTAGTAATGTCGTTTGGTCTTACGAATGCTCTGCGACATTTATGGGACTAATGAATGGTGTGTTCAAGCCGTTTTTGGACAAGTTCGTAGTGGTATTTATAGATGACATTTTGGTTTATTCGAAAACCAAGGAAGAGCATTAAGAGCATTTGAGATTAACATTGGAAGTATTGAGAAGGGAAAAGTTGTATGCCAAGTTTTCGAAATGCGAATTTTGGGTTGAACGGGTGCAATTTTTTGGGCACGTGATCGATAAAAACGGAATTTTGGTAGATCCATCCAAAGTCAAAGCCGTGATTAACTGGGATCAGCCGAAGACGCCGTCGAAAGTACGAAGTTTTCTTGGATTGGCAGGATATTATAGAAGGTTCATACAAGACTTTTCCAAGATCGCAACTCCGTTAACGAATTTAACTCGAAAAGCTGTGAAATTTGTTTGGACGGAGAAGTGTGAAGAAAGCTTTCAAGAATTGAAGAAGAGGTTGAGTACAACACCTGTGTTGTCTCTTTCGGATGATACATGAAATTTTGTTGTTTATAGTGATGCATCGCATAAAGGACTTGGCTATGTGCTGATACAAAACGGAAAAGTCATTGCGTATGCATCACGAAAATTGAAGGATTACGAGAAGGGATATCTGACCTACGACTTGGAGTTAGCTGCAGTTGTTTTTGCTTTGAAAATTTGGAGGCACTATCTCTACGGGGAGAAGTGTGAAATATATACGGACCACAAGAGTCTGAAATATATTTTCACATAGAAGGATTTTAATATGCGTCAAAGAAGATGGTTGGAATTAATTAAGGATTACGACTGTGAAATTTTATACCATCCGGGTAAAGCAAATGTGGTTGCCGACGCCTTAAGTAGAAAGGGTCAGGAGAAATTGATGATGTTGACTGCTCAGGAGGAGCTAATTTCAGAAATGGAGAAAATGGAGTTGGAAGTGAAGTATCCTATTGAAATTAATGAGAAGCTATTTCAGATGCAATCTGGTATAACCCTACTAAATAAAGTTAAAGATGCTCAACTTTAGGATGATGAATGCAAAAAGGTGACAAAGAAGATATCTGAAGGAACTGAACCAAGATTCAAGCTGGATAAGGAAGGAATACTGAGATTCGAGAGTAGAATTTGGGTACCACCAGTCATAGAGATTAAGGAAGACATTTTGAGCGAGGCTCATAGTTCACGATATTCGATTCACCCTAGTAGTACCAAGATGTATCAAGATCTTCGACAACATTTTTGGTGGCCGAATTTGAAACGTGATGTTGCAGAATGTGTTGCCAAGTGTCTCGATTGTCGGAAGTGAAAGCAGAACATCAGAGACCGAGTGGATTGTTACAACCATTGGAGATCCCAGAATGGAAATGGGAACATATTACAATGGACTTCGTGGTTGGCCTTCCGACGACTCGAGTAAAGGCTACTGACTTGATATGAGTTATCGTTGATGGAATTGACGAAATCCGCACACTTTCTTCCGATCAAAATCAGATTCAACTTAGATCAGTTGGCAAGGTTATACGTAAAAGATCTTGTTTTGAGGCATGGAGTGCCGGTGTCAATTGTTTTCGATAGGGATCTGCGCTTCACATCGAATTTCTGAAAACGTCTTTAGGAATGCATGGGTACGCAATTGCGAATGAGTACAACATACCACCCTCAAACAGAATGAATGAGAAGCGAAAAGAACGATTCAGACATTAGAAGATATGCTAAGAGCCTGTGTGATGGACTTTAAAGGAAATTGGGATGATCACCTACCGTTAGTAGAGTATGGCTACAACAACAGTTACCACGCTAGTATCGGCATGCCGCCTTATGAAGCGTTATACGACAGAAAATGCAGAACTCCACTTTATTGGGATGAAGTTGGCGAAAGACAATTGCTAGGGCCAGAATTGGTACAACAGACAGTAGAAATAGTCAAAGTGATCCAAAACACATTGGTAGCGACTCAAGATAGAGCGAGAAGAAATACGTTGATCCACATCATAAAAATATCGAATTTGAATCAGATAGTTATGTTTTCTTGAAGGTCTCTCCATAGAAAGGGAAGATCAGGTTCGGAAAGAAAGGGAAATTAAGCCCAAGATTCATTGGACCATTTGAAGTACTTCGAAGAATCGGAGAAGTCGCATACGAGGTAGCCTTACCTCCATCACTCGAGAATGTCCACAACTTCTTCTATGTTTCTGTCTTACGACCCTACAAAGCCGATTACAAGCATGTAATTGAATACGAACCCCTACATTTTGAAAAAGACTTATCTTACAAAGAAATTCCTGTTCAAATTGTCGACAGAAACGAACAAGTTTTTAGAAATAAAGTAATACCTTCTGTTAAGGTAATTTGGAGGACCAAAACGCTGAAGAAGCTACGTGGAAACTCGAAGAGAATATGATGAAGAATTACCCTCATTTATTTACTTAAATTATGTGTAAGCGATTCTGGGGACAAAATCTTTGTAGGGGGGAGAATGTAATGGGGCAAAATTATTGAGTCGTGATTGTGGGGACAGAATCCTTTTAAGGGGGAAAGATGTGACGAACGAGATTTTGTAATTTAATTCTTAATATTTATTGAATTCAATACATAATTTTGATGATTTAATTATTAGATTAAATAATTAATTGATGCAATTGTGATAGATTAATTTAATTATATGTGTTATATTAATTAAATTAATGTGGAGAATAATTATTATTCAAGTATGTATTTATGTGAGCTTATTGAATTAAAAGAAATATTTAATAAGTCTAATGTTATTTTAATTAATTTAATAATTAACTAAAAATTTAATAATTTGATATAAGTAATTAATGAGCAAATTAATTATATGACTATGTGAATTTATGAGAAATTATTATATTTTATTTATATTAAATTAAATAATATATTTGAGTTATTGTATAATTGGGTGTGACACGATTTAAACTATAGTATAAGAGATTTATTCAATTAAATGATTTTGAATCAATTAAGTCTTGCCAAACAAGGCCCTAGTATTGGTTGGAAGTAGTTACCCATTATTGGGTTAACTGACCATAATGCGTGTCAGTTGATTATTTTTATACGTATTCTCTTTTCTTTCTTATTATTTTGCTAAGTCTAGAGAATAATCAGAGAGAGTTTGTCAGAGAGATTTAAGATATTGAGAAGGAGATTAAGAGTGGGTAATTGAAGAAACATTTGAGTTTTCTAATCTACGCTTTACACTCAGAGTAATCTTTTCCTTCCTAAATTCTAAATTTGCGTAGTTTAGTTTTCATGAAAAATGGCTTTCAAAGCTTTTGTAAAGTCTCTGTAATTGGGAAAGGGTATGATTATGAGTTTAAGCATGTGTTAAATGTTACCATTTGTATTTGATATATATATATATATATATATATATATATATATATATATATATATATATATATTATGTAAACCATATCTTCAGTATCATAAAACATGTCGTATATGTTGCTCAAAACTTATAGAGTATGGGTTATGGCCATATGGCCTTATACGTGATTTTAATATGTCAAACATAAATGTTTTGTAAAATTTCCACTCTTATTTGATTATGCATGTTGATACGAAGAGACCAAACCTTAAATGAACGGATTCGGTGTTATAACGAATCCGTAGTGTTAAATTTTATGTTTTTGTTCAAAACCTTCAAAAACACAAAGAACGGTGAAAATTTTATATTTTAATTCTGTAATTATGTGTTTTAAATGGTTAAAGTCACTTTATAAATGTTGGGTAATGAGTATATACGAATTCTAGTATATGGGTATGTCAAATTACATGTAAGAAATAACAAATTGGTAGAAATTGGCATGTTCTGCGATTTTTCGCGAACTTCAATTTCAGAATCTTCATTCAAAGTGTGCGTGGCATGATCTAACGCTTAAGACTCAACATACACACAAATGTCAGAATTGACTTAGGCTGCTAGCATGATCAAGAAGAAGAAGAAATAATATAGTAGTGGCAAATACCATTCTCCAAAATGTTCAGAAATGACTTTTTTTTAAATATTCAAGTCTAGCAATGTAATAGCAACTTAATTTAATAAACATAGAAATATGTTAGAAGTATAATGAGATGTTAAAATAGTTATTTAACATGTAAATAACATAATTGCATGTAGATTGAATTATTGAATACATAATTAGCTTGTTATTCGTGAAGTGTAAATTATGTGACAATGAATGCGATAAATTGACTAAGTACAGTCACAATAAAAGTTAGACAAAGAGAATGAACTTATGATGACTAATTACATTATAATTAACTAGAGTTATGAATGGAAATGATATGTAGGATTAATTTCAAGGAACGTGTTTATTTAAAGTGTAATTACGCACGAGGCAAGTTTCCTAACCCTACTTGTTATCATTATTCAAGTTTATAAATCAAGTTCATTTGTTATGTTAAAGATTAATTATCTTTTCAAAGTATGATTCTGTTATACAATAAATGTTCTATTGTATACCTACTGAGATTGTTATTCATTTTAAATATCATTTATTGTGAACCTTGTTAGACTAGCGAATCCTTATTGATTCAACTAGTCCATAGTTGATGAACGTTTTAAATTCAGAACCCTTATTGATTTATCCAAACCAAACTTCCTTTGCTGCGGACTCTAATGTCAAACTGAGATGAATAACCCTGTAAAGGGATTTACTTATCGTTAGCGTTAAGATATTGTTACGCATGTGATGGTACTAAGGTCGATCCCCTAAGTATGAGTAGAAAGGTCCATAGTCTTATGACTGTTAAAGGTTTCAAGTATAACCCTTGTTAACCTAGGACATAGTTCAAGGTCTTATGACCCTCAAAAATATTTTGATTCTTTTTACTCATTCTTGATTCAAAAGTTGAGCTTTTATTTCAGAAGTCTTTGATTCACTCGCATGTTATTATACATTGTTATTTCATTATTTTACTTGTGGGCAATAGTGCTCACTCTTGCGTAATAATAACATTGCAGTTAATAATGAAAGGTCCGACGAGCCTTCTACTAGCAAAGGCAAGGGCAAGATTAACAAGTGATGAAGACTTGTTGTTTTATACGATGATTTATTTCTGTTTAAGACTTAAGTTAATGATGTTATTTAAGACTTATTTGTTTATGTTTCCGCACAGATGTTTAAGGTTAGTATGACCTGGGATTATGTTTATTATTCAGATGTTGTAACCCCATAAGGGGAAGATTTATTTCTATCTATTGCATGGTTTGTATTTATTATGGGTAGATAGATAGATGATATTTGTACAGTGAACACCAAATCCCGTGGAATCGAAGTACCTGGATTTGGGGGTGTCACAACGTAACCAAGTCCTCTATGCGAAGCATCACTACCAACTACGAAATTTCCTGTGTCATCGGGTAATGACAAAATAGGCGTTTCGCTCAATCTTTTCTTCAGTTCTTGAAAACTGTCTTCGCACTTCTCCATCCACGCGTACTTCACCGTCTTCCTTGTTAAATTAGTTAATGGAGTAGCTATCTTTGAAAAATCCTGAATAAATCTCCGATAGTAACCCGCTAATCCTAGGAAACTCCACACCTTCGTCGGTGTCTTCAGTTGTTCCCAATTCATCATGGCTTCGACCTTTGTTGGATCTACAGAAATACCCTCGTGGTCAATGAAATGACCTAAAAATTGTACCCTCTCTAACCAAAATTCACACTTAGTGAACTTCGCATATAACTTCTCCTTCCTTAGTGTCTCCAACACTATCCTTAGTTGTTCAAATAATACACTAAAATATCATCGATAAACACCACGACAAACTTGTCCAAATATTGTTTGAACACTTTGTTCATCATATCCATAAATGCAGCTGGTACATTAGTCAACCCAAATGACATCACCAGAAACTCGTAATGTCCATAACGAGTCCTGAATGCTGCCTTCGGCATGGATTCATTCCTAACCTTTAGCTGATTATACCCCATCTACAAATCTATTTTGGAAAATTACTTTTCCCCTTTCAACTGATCAAAAAGATCATCGATCCTAGGCAATGGATACTTATTCTTTATTGTCAACTTGTTCAACTCTCGGTAGTCGATACACAGTCTTAACGATCCATCCTTCTTCTTGACAAACAATATCGGCACTCCCCACGGTAAAACACTCGGTTGTATGTACTTTCTGTATAACAGTTCTTGCAACTGCACCATCAACTCCTTCATCTCCACTGGCGCTATACGATACGGTGCCCTGGAAATTGGTGTCGCTCCTGGCATAATGTCTATTACAAACTCGGTCTCCCTATCCGGTGGAAGACCCTACAATTCACTCAGAAATACATGCATGAATTCACCCATGATAGGTATTTGTTCCATGGTCGCTCCCACTCTCTGGGTATCAACCACATGACACAAATAGCCTACACACCCCTTCCTCAATAATTTCCTAGTTTGTGTCATAGTAAGACAACACGAACGTCCTGGCGATTTTTTCCCATAAAATATTACATGAGGTTGTCTTAATGTTTTAATATTAACGCATTTCTTTTGATAATCTATTATTGCTCCATGGTTCACCAACCAATCCATTCCGAGAATTACATCGAATTCTCCTAACTTTATCGGTATCAAATCTACCAATAATTTATAACCTCGTATGTCTACGTAACAACTCCTATGAATATCTTCAACATGAATTATCTCATCGTTCCCTACCTTAATATTTAAAGGTATTGGAAACTTTTCGGGAAGTAATCCTAATCATCTAGAAAAATCACAAGCGATAAACAAACATGTAGCACCCGAGTCAAACAACATGTATGCATTTAGGTCATTGGTCGGAATAATAAATGCGACTACGTCCCCCGAGGCCATCGCATCTTGGATGGTCATATTAAAGGTATGGGCCATCAGCCTACCTGGTTGCGCTGGACCCCCAATAGTTAACTTACCACTATTGGCGCCCTTATTCCCATTCGTCCCCTTCTTTGGGCAATTCTTTGCCATGTGGTCAGTTGACCCATGCACAAAGCATCCATGGGTTTTCTTTAGACTCGGATAGTTAGGCGCAATATGCCCCTCCTGTCCATAGTTATAACACACGGCCTTACCTTTTAGACAGACTCTTAAGTGAGTCTTCACATAGTTTTTGCAGGCCTCCATCCTCCTCTTTGGGTCTCCTTGTTTTACTCCGGTATTCCCAGAGCTAATTAACTACCTTCCTCTTATACCCTTCGCCACTTCAGTTGGCACCTTCAACCTTCATTCCCCCATCCACCTTCCCCTTGTTTTTCTTATCCTTGTGGTATTGGCTCAACGCCTCGCTACCACCTTCGGCAATTATTGCCTTCTCTAAAACGATTCCAAACGAAGTACTTTGGAACACAGAAATATGGTTTAGAGCCAAGGTTTTAAGCCCTGCTCGAACTGTCGCGCCTTCCTAACCTCGATGTCCACTTGATGTGGAGCGAACCTTGCCAGTTCATTAAACTTGGCGGCGTATTGGGGAACCGTCATGTCCCCTTGTTTCAACTCTAGAAACCGCAACTCTATCCTTCCCTGCATGCTTGTGGGAAAGTAGTTCTCGTAGAATATTTCCTTGAACCTCACCCACGTTACAACATCTATTCCGGTCCTAGCCTGATTAGCCTCCCAACAAAAGTTGGCTTCTCCCTTCATCATGTAGATTGCAAAGGCAATCTTCTGGGCCTCGTCAACATTTGCTATCATAAATGCCTTCTCGATTCCCTTCACCCACATTTGGGATTCGATAGGATCCGTAGTTCCTTTGAACTCCGGCGGACCCACACCCTTAAAGTCCTTAAACGGAGTAGCTAAGTACTACGGAGATTTACGGGGATGTTAGCCCCTGATTCTATTAAACACAATCATAATGATTTACTGAACTCCTGCATGGGGTTAACCGGACCTCCCTCCGGTTGGTTTGTGTTCGCACCTTGGTTACGTGGTACTCTTCTTGGCGGCATTTTGATGTTACAATAAACAACACCTTTCATTATTTATTCATTCCTTGTTAATTAATTATTATTCAATTTTAAACAAAAACTTTAAACATTCATTACTCCACATGTTCCGAAAAAGAAAACTTATATTGATTCATTGCAGTATAATACTACATCGGTTACATTACACAGCCTAAGCTGAAAACATTACTTTCCCGCAATTGCTTTCCAAAAATTAGGATTTACAAAAGACTACCCTTGTTATACAAAAGAGGGTTTTACGTCACTACTAGATACACAAATATATACATATCTAAACTACTCTAGCCACTACTAGATCACATCTGCCTTAAGGTATTCTCAAAATCCGCCTTGGCAAGACCGGCGATAATATCACGGCTGATAGTATGTCATGTCTGCCCTGTCTCTACGGGGTAACCAACTACCTGCAGCTGGAAATCTGCATGAGAACTCCTATGGATATAGGAAATTCTCCCTATCTTTTGATTCTTGGTCTTTAGCTCACTTCTGAGCTCAAAAACCTCCTGCTTCAGCTCGTGAACCTTGTCCTTAGCCAAAATCCTCTCATCCTGCTCCTGCTCCCACATGGACTCCACACCCGTCTTATCCTCTATAACAGCTTGGAGCTCTGCCTTCAACTCCTTAACCTCCTGATAGTAGTGGATGTTTCTATCTAATACTGATATAAACAGTGACATCATTGACTCCCCTGGAGCCATCTATGTTGCTATTGCTACGGGGTTGAAGGACACTACTTCCACCTCTTCTTCTAACATGTCGTCGAACACAGAAATGAGGTCTAAGCTCTCTGAGTCTCCAGACTCAACCACTACTACCTCGGGATCTGCTGCTATGGGGTTCAATATGATCTCTATCTGATTCATCGACCATTCACTGATTACCTATACGTCTCTATTTTCCCCTAACATCTACAACAACACAAAAGTTTGATTAGTAAACATTAGTAGAATAAAAACACATAACATATATAATGTATTTTTATAAGGTTAACTTCCATCTTTTATTTCTTTGACTTTTCTTAAGGTTATGACTTAAGGTTTTATTTCCCCCCCTTAAGTTTTATAACCTAATGCTTTGATACCAACCTGTGACGCCCCCAAATCCGGGTATCTTCCAACCCGATAGATGGTGCTACACGGTGCTACAGTTCACACAATCATTCAATTGACATACCTCGAAAGAACAAATGTCTTATATATATATATTCAAGGTGATATTAACATTCTCCTAGGTTCTTTATAACCATTACATCTGTTTTTGTCATAATATAAAATAGTATCATTACAAAACCTATAATATTACATAGGTAAACTACGGGTTTGCCTTAGCCTTCTCTTTATCCTTGCCGGATCCGTTGGTCCGTTTGGTCTTAGCTGCATTCATATGGTTCAAGCAAGAGTGAGCCTAACTAGCTCAACAAGTACAATAATTCTAGGAAAATTGCATGCTTGAGTCATAGGAATCATATATCTTCAATAACTGAACAATAGTTATGAAGTACTATCGATAATTTAAAATAGCACTTCTTTTCTTTCAAAATGTTTTACAACAACAATATTCAGTCAAACATCAATTTCGGTCCAATACCATGAGTATTTCATAAGTACTTTGAAAAGGACATCCTGGCACTAATTCCGTAAGTTCGGTATAGCTTACGAGCACGTCTAGGTGATTAGCCTATAGTACTCTATGTTTATCAACACTACATTCATTAAACGTGTATACGTTTAAGTTGTGGCAACCTCACGTGTTTGTCGTTTAACGACAAAATAATTTGGCATACTCAGTCTACTTTTGAAAACCACAACAATATTAGTTTGGTAAATCATTACACATACTTGCAAGATTAAAAGAATCCAACATATCGTAAGTCTAGCCGAAGGAATTGGCATTGACTTCATCAGACATTAACTCATGCGACGAATACATGAATCACAAAGACTTGTCCGTAAGCTAACAGGGAACAAGGGTTAGAGTACTTGCCTTTAGCGGCCTGCTATGATTTATAACACGTACACTTTAAGTCTTTAAGTCTCTACAGTAGATGATAACATCACATAACACATTAGGTCATGAATAAACATACATGGTTTCTAAAGAATCTTACCCTTCTTCTAAATCTAATTACGTATTAGATTTGTTATTATTAGTTTGGCTTTCAATACGTCATTCTTACGCTCATAAGTAATGGACTTTCTTTCTTTAACCCTAAGTGATCATACTTAAGGATTAATTATGTCTTAACAATGTTTCATTAAGATCTTTACATAATAGTGTTTTTTTCTTCAAAGTTTAAAGGCATCAAAGATTAATTGATTTTTTTTTAGTAGTTTTCCAAACAAGCATAAGGATTAATTTGGCTTTTGATTTTCAAAAACTTACATAAGCGATATAAGTTATATCTATATTTATATTATATCATTAATATATATTATTACTATATATCGTTATATTATTTACGTATGTTAGAAGAGAAAAGAAAGACTCGAGTTGAAGAAAAGGAGAGAGAAGAAGAAGAATACATAGAAAATTGAGAAAACTTAGAGAGAAAGTGAGTGATTTCTAATGAGGTTTTGAGAAAGGAATTGGGAAAAAGAAGCTTGATAATCAAAAGGATAGCCATCATCTTCTTAAATCAAAGGTAGGATATTAATCCTCTTATTTTATTTTAAAGTTTAGTTTTCCTCTTCAAAAAGTCGTTGTAAAATAATTTTAAAAAGATGAATTGTTATATATATATATATATATATATATATATATATATATATATATTAACTTTGTATGATAATTGTTTGTAAAATGTTGTTTCATGAGTTTATATATGATTATAGAGAAATTAAGTCATGTATGTATGTAATTTGTGAAGAAAACCATATTTACAATGTTTATATGAAAATATATGAGTATGGCTTAGTTTAAAATGAAATTAAGGTTGATTAATTGTTAATATATATAAATTGACTATTGAATTTGATAGAGTATGTATAATCATAACCATGGTATTATGAATTTACTGTTTTGATCGAAAAACAAAATCATAGTGTTGATTTTCATTAAAAATGTCAAAAATGGAGTTTCTATCAAAACCAATGAAATTGGGTGTTGTAAATTGATGTTTATGTTATTTAATGGGTAGAATCATGTTAGGAGTTTTTACAATAAGTTTACATGTAGTCTCTGTATGAATTACTTGTTAATTAGCTTATTAGATTAGAGCTTGTAAGCCAATTTGGCTTTCTGTTCATCTTTGTTGTAGAGCTTGGTCGTAGAGTTCTGGACTTTTCTTGTGACTTGATCAATGATGATCAAGTTTTCTTGGCCTTGCCGATATGACGTGTGCTGGCGCATGATTATTGCTTTGTCACTTTCGCTCTTGGCCTTGATTCGACAGTATGCTTGGCCATCACCAACAATGATGTAAAGCTGTGGCACCTTGCCATGACATGAGTTAGCGAGAATATTACAGCGGTTTTAGTTTATTACACAAAGTTTGAAAATAAATGTTATGTGTTAATAATAGGAATGTTAAATGATGATTTGATAGTATTAAACTATGAATGAGCATGTTATCAAGGGTTAACTAGTATTAACATAGTTTGATTATGTGAATTGGTAATTTAACCTACATGATGTATATATTTGTTTATATAGATATAAAATATTGGTAATGACTAATTATGTCATGATGACATATATATAGGGTATTGAGATTCATGTGGTAAGGGCAAGTTCTCTAACTCTACTTTTATAATTGTGCGAATATTTAAACTCTTTTGAGCAAGTTTTCTAAGTCCATACTTTGATTTAGTTAGTTGTTATGCAAGTTTTCTAACTCTAAAAACTTCATTGTGCAAGTTCAATTTCGTTGAGTACATTATTGTTTTTAATTCAAATTCAATTATATAAGTGGCTAACTCTACACTCTCGTAGAGCTAGATGGTTTATTATTGAGAAAGCTCTTGTATCTAATTGTTCATAGGGATACAAGTATTCTAAATCGTATATTTAGTATTGAGCAAGTTTCTTTTATATGTAACTTGTTATTTAGCATGCAAATCGCTATATTTTAATATTCTAGTGTTGAACAACTTTATCGTTCAAATTACTATTCATTATGCATGCTTGGTATCCAATTATCAATAACTTTGACTTAATATTGTTTAAAGCAAATTATGTTATGATTATTCAATGTTTATGCTATTAGATTATTCCTAAAGCATGATATTAATTTACAAATATTGATTCAGTTATGATTATTCCATAGCATACAATTATTTCTTTTGTATTCAACTAATCCTTAGTTGATGGCCGAATTTAATTCTAAATTACCTTGTAATGTATATCAAACCAAACTTACTTTAGTGCGGACTTGTATTCTAAATCTTGAGATGAACAACTCTTTTATTAGAGGTTTACGCTTAGCGTTAAAATGGTTGTGCACAATACATTGTCTGAAGGTTGATCCCCCTAAGTACGTGGAGTCCTTATAGTCTTATGGTATTAAAGTTAAAGTTGAAAGATTACTTATAATTGTGGACATGATTCATGGTCATTAGACCCTCGATGAGTGTTATAATTTTAGAAAGTTAATAGAACACATTGTTAGGTTCTATTGAGCCTAGTATTGGCAATTGATGTAAAAGTTTAAAGAATTACTTGTTGTTATTCCAAGTGGGCCTTGTTTGCTCACTCTTGCTGTAAAATTTCTTATAGCTAAAATTTGAAAAGGGTGGCGTACCTAGCACCCGATGAGGAAAAGGAAAGATGACCAAATCTTTGAAGACTTGTAATAGTTTTGATAGTTTTATTATCGGACTTTGGTTTAAAGATTGTAATGAAGTTTATTTAATTTACGCATTTGAATGTTTGTAACTAAAGGTTAGATAACACAGGAGATCTTTTTGTATTTAAGTTTAATCTGTATAAATGAGTTTTCATTATTCAATTTTATTATGATTGGGTAGTTAGAAATGAATGTTTTGATTAAGTGAACACCAAATCTTGAGGAAATGAAGTACCAAGGATTTGGGGTGTCACAAGTTGGTATCAAAGCTTTAGGTTATGAACCTTAGGTGGGGGAAAAGCCTTAGGAAGTAACCTTTGAAAAGATAGTGGAGATAACTCCTATCGAGTTTTAAGGAAGAAGTAATAAAACACTTACGTGCTTATGTGTTTATAGTTTATGTACTCGTGAGTGTCGAGTAGTAATGATTAATAATTAAAACTTTAAAACTTTGTTGTCAGGATGACTAATGTCGAAGAATCCAGTCAGGCTAGGGAGGAGGGACCGCAGATGCCTATAGAGGAGGAGCCTCGCGACATTCAGGTAGTTTGGGAACAACTACTGCCCGAGAGTCGGCCAGATTAGTCGCGATAGTTGAAGATGAGGATGATGATGTGGAAGCGGATGAGGAGGATCCCATTGAGTTACCACGGGAGGATGAGGATGGCGAGACGAGGAGGAGGAGACTCCACTAACCTCGATGGTTGCTTTCGTATATACGATGAAGTCTCTACGACAAGTAACGTGGAACTTTAGGATATAGTTGAGGAAGTTGGAGGAGATAGTATTTGAACAACAAAGCCGCAATGACACAAAAAGATGGCGAGATCCGAGGATCGTGAGAGCGACTAACAAATGGCGAGGAGAAACTAAATGCAGTGAAGGAAAAAAAGAACAATTGATCGAAATGGTCATTTGAGGCTGAAGAACAAAATTTGAGAGAAGAAGCTACTAAGAGGAAAGAAAGTGAAGATGCCTCTGAGGAAGCTTTTCAGCGAACAGATTAGCGACAAGAGACACATGACAAAGAGGATGAAGATGGAAGAGATGGATAAAGTATTTAACATGCAATTAATCGAGCTCAAGATCGGGTCATGGGATATCGATTGATTCGAGACTTTGCCATCATATGTATTAGATCGCAGAACAATGTTCCGGGTCATGGAGGAAGAACGTGATAGGGCTAAGAAGTATCTTAATAGAACATCGTAGTTGTTGTACGATGAGTGAGAGGTTAAATAAATTGTAAATCCCAAGTGTTATGCAACCTATGGGATATGACTATGATGTTGTCCTGAAACTTTTGTAGTTCAGGAAAGTAATGTAAATAGCAGTGATGCTATTGTTTTATGTTTTCAAAAAGGTTATGAATAAATAAAAGTTGTTACTTTATTCAAAGTGTTATGTGTTATGTGGTTATTTCTTTTGGAGGTAAGTTAAGTAGAAATTTCTTAAAAGAGTTGAATAATAATCTAATGAATGTATTTTAACAGAAAATGCCTCCCAGACGTCAACCACCACGACGAGAAGAACCCTTTGAAGGAACCAATAACGACAATGTTGATGGTAACCCGATTCAACAACTAGTGGCGTTCTTGGTGGGAGGCGTTGCGAAATCAACCACAAAACCATGGTACAAGCGTTTAAGGATTTCAAAGGCGGTTGGACCACGAATTCCATGGGTCCATGAATCCGATTGAAGCACAAACCTGGATTATGGAGATAGAAAAGGTATTCGATGTCGCTAGGGTAGGGGATGACCAGAAGACTGCTTTTGAAACATTCATGTTGAAAGCGAAGCTAGTTATTGGTGGCAGGCCGATAAAACTTCGTGAAGGGCGGGAGTGATGACACAGGATAGGTTCAAGAGTTGTTCTTGAGACCTATTTTTGGAGAGTTGAAGAGTCGGTTAGAAGTGCGGTTTGGAATTAAAGCGAGGGAAGCGATGATGGTATCTGAGTATCTTTGTAAAATTCAAGCGAATTGGTGAGGTTTGCGCCATATCAATTAAACCTGCAGACGGCGTAAAGCGAAGAGATTTGAGCAGGAATTGAAGCCACAGGTACATCGATGGGGTTTCCTGTTCAATTGAAAGCGTTTGCGGTGATGATGATGTGAAAGCGCGATTACTCATTTGAAGGTGGAGGCGGCGGTGACAAAGTTCAATCGAGGAGCGAAGAAGAAGAAGAAGAATGAAAATGAGATTAAGAATGGAGGTGGTGGTGGTGGGACAACAACAACAACAACAGCGGTTTGAAGAGGAAGTGGAATGGAAACATGGGTCTTTGAAACCGGCGGGGTAACTTGACAAAACAAAAGTTTGAAGCATATGCGACATGCGGGAAATTTCACAAGGGTGCGTGCTTGATGGGGAAAGCGAGTTTGCTTGATTGTGGGCGGAGGGTCACATCGCCCTAAATTGCACTCAACCAAAAAGAAGAATCGTGCTTCGCGTGCGGATCAAGGATCACTTTGCTCGAGAATGCCCTAAGAAGAAGGATGGAGTGACTACGGAAGCAATGGAAGTAATGATGGAGGTACATGGGCCATTGCGGGACTGCTGACATTAAACAAACCCGCGGACGGAACCTTGACATGGTATGCGAGATGTTGTGCAATCAAAAGATGTAGTGTCGGTATTATCCCAATCAATGATATAAATGCTTATGTATTATTTGATTAAGGGTGCTACTTGTTCGTTTATATCGATGAATTTGCTATGAGGTTAGAATTGCTGAGAAGAAAATGAATTTTCCTTTGAACATAGAAATTGCGAATAAGGAAGTAATCCTGTTAGATTCGTATACAAGAAGCTGTAGGGTGAATATTAAAGAGAATAACTTGTTGGTAGATTTGATTAGATTAGACTTGGAGAGTTTGATGTTATTTTAGGAATGGATTGGTTGTTCAAATATGGGGCGGTAATTGATTGTCACAAGAAGTGTGTAAACCTTATGACTCCATCAAAGGTAGTATTTTATGGTAGCAAATCGCCTAGACAAATGAAATGTCAGCGACTATGCGAGGCCGAAATTGTTGAGTCAGTTTGTGTGGGCTATTTAGCTTACATAGTCGATACTCGGAAGAAGGGTGTGAAACTAGAAGAGATATACGATGGTGAGGAATTTGAAGGCGTGTTTCGGAGGATTTGCGGGACTTCGCTTTGACGAGAGAAATAGAGTTAAGTGATCGACTTGGCGTGGGAACAACACCAATATCGAAGGGCCCCGTCTGAGAATGGCTCGGTAGAAATGAAGGCCCGATGAATGCGAGTTGCAAGAGGCTATTGGACAAAAAATATATTCAACAAAGCGTATATATCGAAGTGGGAGGGCTTGATTTTATTCATGAAGAAGAAGAAGGGCGGATCAATCGTCTTTGCATTGATTATAGGGAGTTAAACAAGGTCACTATTAAGAACAGGTATCCGTTGCCTAGAATAGATGACTTGTTTGATCAGTTGAAGGGTGCTAAATATTTCTCGAAAATTGATTTGAGAAGTGGGTATCACCAATTGAAGGTAAGAAAGGAGGATATACCTAGAACGACATTCAGAACTCGGTACGGACATTACGAGTTTCTGGTGATGTCTTTTGGTTTAACTAATGCCCCTGTTGCATTCATGGATTTGATGAACAGGGTGTTTAAACCATTCTTAGACAAGTTTGTAGTGGTATTTATTGATGACATTCTGGTGTATTCCAAAACTCAAGAAGAACACGTGGAACATTTACGTTTGACATTGGAACACTAAGAAAGGAAAAGTTGTACGCAAAATTCTCTAAGTGCGAATTTTGGCTCGATCGTGTACAATTTTTGGGTCATGTGATTGACAAAGATGGGATTTCAGTGGATCCATCAAAAGTGGAAGCTGTAATCAATTGGGAACAACCAAGAAACACTATCGAGAAGTGAGGAGTTTCTTGGAATTTGGTGGGTTATTATAGAAGATTTATTCAAGATTTTTCTAAGATAGCCACTCATTAACAAATTTGACAAGGAAAGCTATAAAATTTGTTTGGACGGAAAAAGTGTGAAGAAAGTTTTCAAGATTTGAAGAAAAAGTTAAGTATGGCTTTGTGTTGACATTACCGGATAATCTGAGGAAATTTTGTGGTGTATAGTGATGCTCACACAAAGGGTTGGGTTGTGTTCTTATGCGAGCGACAAAGTTATTGCCTATGCATCAAGACAATTTGAAGGATTATGAGAAAAGGGTATCGACTCATGATTTGGAATTAGGCTGCGATAGTATTTGCTCTCAAGATATGGAAACACTATCTTTATGGAGAAATGTGAAATCTACGAGATCATAAAAAGTGCGAAGTATATTTTCACTCGGAAGGATTTGAACATCGTCAAAGAAGGTGGATGGAATTGATAAAAGATTATGATTGTGAGATCTTTTATCATCGAGAAAAGCGAATGTGGTTGCGAGATGCTTTAAGCGGGAAAGGTCGGGAAAAGTTGATCTTGATAACAACTCGGGAGGAGCTCATTTAAATGATGACAAAAGCTGGGTTGGAAATCAAATTTCAAAAGAATCGACGAACAACTATTCGGATAGAAAATTTGGTCAACTTTAGTGGACAAAGTGAAGGATCTTTCAACTACAAGATGAAGAGTGTAGGAAAATCAAAGAGAATCGATTGAGGGTAGTGATGTAAAATACAAGATCGATCTAGAAGGACTACTACGGTTTGAGGGAAGAATCAGGTTCAATGTGACACGGTGAAAGAAGAAATTTTGATCGAAAGCTCATAGCTCAAGATATTCAATTCATCGGGAAGCACGAAAATGTATCAAGATTTGTTGTGAGCATTTTTGGTGGTGGCGAATATGAAAAGGGGCGTTTGCGAGAATCGTGGCGAAATGCTTGACATGTCAAAGAGTAAAAAGTCGAACATCAAAGACCCGGTGGATTACTCGGCCGTTGGAAATCTGGGAATGGAAGTGGGAACACATCACGATGGATTTTGTGGTGGGTCTTCAACTACTCGAGAGAGGATGCGATGCGATTTGGGTGATAGTGGGACGGTGACGAAATCGGCGCACTTTCTACCAATAAAGATTAGATTCAATCTTGATCGGTTGGCAAGATTGTACATTAAAGAGATCGTTTGAGGCATGGAGTGCCGATTATCAATTGTGTCCGATAGAGATCCGCGATTCACGTCTAAATTTACGGAAGAGACTACAAGAATGTATGGGAACACGATTGCGAATGAGTGCGACTTATCATCCACAAGCAGATGGCCAAAGCGAGCGAACAATCCGGACATTGGAAGATATGCTAAGAGCATGTGTCATGGACTTTAAAGGAAGTTGGGAAGAACATTTACCGTTGGTGGAATTTGCTTACAACAATAGTTATCACGCGAGCATTGGCATGCCACCTTACGAGGCATTGTATGGAGAAAGTGCGAGAACTCCTTTGTCTTTGGGATGAAGTCGATTGAGCGTCATTTGCTAGGAATAGGAACTAGTGCAACAAGCTCATGGCGTTGTCAAACTCATCGAGACAAGATTGGTAGCGACTCAAGGCAGAAGCGAGAAAAAGTATCTTTGATCAACACGAGGCAAGATCGTGCATTTGGCGTAGGAAGTTATGTATTCTAAAAGTTTCTCCTTGGAAGGGAAAATTCGTTTTGATAAAAAAGGAAAGCTAAGCGAGGGTTTATTGGACCCTTTGAAGTCTTTGCGAAGAGTGGGAGAAGTGGCTTATGAGGTAGCTCTACCTCGAGTTGGAAAAACATTCACAATGTTTTTCACATTTTGATATTCTGACCGTATAAACCCGATTACAAACACGTGATGAAAGTACGAACCGTTGCGATTTGATAAAGACTTGTCCTATGAAGAGATTCTATCGGATAGTTGTGAGGAAAGAACGGTGCTCGGGAATAAGGTTATACCTTCGGTGAAGGTGATTTGGAGGAGGAACCTGACATTGAAGAAGCTACGTGGGAACTCGAGGATAAAATGATGAAAGATTACCACAGAGTTATTTGTTTAATCTGTGTCTTGATTACGGGGCCAGAATCTTTGTAAGTAGGGAATAATGTAACGAATGTATTGTTTGAGTTGTGATTACGAGGGCGAGAATCCTTGTAAGGAGGAATGATGTAACATTCGAATTTTAAATTATAATATTAAATATTTATTGATTTATATAAGTATTTAATGGATATATTTATTGTTGAATAAATAATTGTTCAATTTGAGTTGATGTGGTTTAGTTAATTATTTGTTGAATAAATAATTAAGGAGATTATTGATTTATATAAGTATTTAATGGATATGTTATTGTTGAATAAATAATTGTTCAATTTGAGTTGATGTGGTTTAGTTAATTATTTGTTGAATAAATAATTAAGGAGCTAAGAAAATTAATTGTTATGAGATTATATACTAATTTAATTTAATAATTAAGTTAGAGAGCTAATAATGATTAAATGAATTATAATATTTTAATTAGAATTTGTAATTTAAAATAAGGTGTTAGTTGGTTAAATAAATTTATAATTATAAAGAAATTATAATTATGTGGTAGTGACTTATGTGTTAAAGTAATTTAATAGATTAGCATTTGAATTGATTAAATTGATTATTTAATTTATTAGAAGTGTGACAAATAACCTTGCTATAAAGGAGTTATTAAAATAAATTAAAGGAGTTTAATTAGGTTTTTGCCAAACAAGGCCTAATAATCTATTAAGTCTTTATTCTAATAGTGTTTTTTCCAAACAAAAGGCATAAGGATTAATTGATTATTTTTTAGTAGTTAGCCAAACAAGCCTTATGGCTTTTGATTTTCAAAAACTTACATAAGCGATATAAGTTATATCTATATTTATATTATATCATTAATATATATTATTACTATATATCGTTATATTATTCTACGTATGTTAGAAGAAAGAAAAGACTCGAGTTGAAGAAAAAGGAGAGAAGAAGAAGAATAGAGAGAAAATTGAGAAAACTCTAGAGAGAAAGTGAGTGATTTCTAACGAGGTTTTGAGAAAGGAATTGGGGGAAAAGAAGCTTGATAATCAAAGGATAGCCATCATCTTCTTAAATCAAAGGTAGGATATTAATCCTCTTATTTTATTTTAAAGTTTAGTTTTCCTCTTCCAAAAAAGTTCTTTGTAAAATAATTTTAAAAAGATGAAATTGTTATATATATATATATATATATAACTTTGTATGATAATTATTTTGTAAAAGGTTGTTTCATGAGTTATATATGATTATATATAGAAATTAATTATGTATGTATGTAATTTGTGAAGAAAACCATATTACAGAGTGTTATATATGAAAATATATGAGTATGGCTTAGTTTAAAATGAAATTAAGGTTGATTAATTGTTAATATATATAAATTGACTATTGAATTTGATAGAGTATGTATAATCATAACCATGGTATTTTGAATTTCTTTTTTTGATGAAAAACAAAATCACAGTGTTGATTTTCATTAAAATGTCAAAAATGGAGTTTTATCAAAACCAATGAAATTGGGTGTTGTAAATTGATGTTTATGTTATTTTATGGGTAGAATCATGTTAGGAGTCTTTACAATATGTTTTACATGAAGTCTCTATATGAATTACTTGTTAATTAGCTTATTAGATTGGAGCTTGTAGGGCAATTTGGCTTTTTGTTCATCTTTGTTTTAGAGCTTGGTCGTAGAGTTACGGACTTTGGCGCTTGCATGGCCTGAACCAATGATACAAGTTTCATTTCAATTTCAGCGTCATGACGCCTGCCATGCACATGTGCATGGCGCCAATTTTGGCATGTGACTCATGCCACGGACACCATTTCAGTATATGGCCTTGACCCTGATGTGTAAGCTGTGGTTATGCATGTGTGAGTTAGCGAGAATATTACAGCAGTTTTAGTTTATTACACAAAGTTTGAAAATAAATGTTATGTGTTAATAATAGGAATGTTAAATGATGATTTGATAGTATTAAACTATGAATGAGCATGTTATCAAGGGTTAACTAGTATTAACATAGTTTGATTATGTGAATTGGTAATTTAACCTACATGATGTATATATTTGTTTATATAGATATAAAATGTTGGTAATGACTAATTATGTCATGATGACATATATATATGAGGGTATTGAGATTCAAGTGGTAAGGGTTAGCTTGTGCTAAAAAGGCAAGTTCTCTAACTCTACTTTTATAATTGTGCGAATATTTAAACTCTTTTGAGGAAGTTTTCTAACTCCACACTTTCATTGAGTTAGTTGTTTATGCAAGTTTTCTAACTCTAAAAAAAAACTTCATTGTGTAAGTTCAATTTCGTTGAGTACATTATTGTTTTTAATTCAAATTCAATTATACAAGTGGCTAACTCTACACTTTCGTAGAGCTAGATGGTTTATTATTGAGAAAGCTCTTGTATCTAATTGTTCATAGGGATGCAAGTATTCTAAATCGTATATTTAGTATTGAGCAAGTTTCTTTTATATGTAACTTGTTATTTAGCATGCAAATCGCTATATTTTAATATTCTAGTGTTGAACAACTTTATCGTTCAAATTACTATTCATTATGCATGCTTGGTATCCAATTATCAATAACTTTGACTTAATATTGTTCAAAGCAAATTATGTTATGATTATTCAATGTTTATGCTATTAGATTATTCCTAAAGCATGATATTAATTTACAAATATCGATTCGATTATGATTATTCCATAGCATACAATTATTTCTTTTGTATTCAACTAATCCTTAGTTGATGACCGTTAATTCTAAATTACCTTGTAATGTATCAAACCAAACTTACTTTAGTGCGGACTTGTATTCTAAAATCTTGAGATGAACAACTCTTTTATTAGAGGTTTACGCTTAGCGTTAAAATGGTTGTGCACAATACATTGTATCTGAAGGTTGATCCCCCAAAGTGCATTGGAGTCCTTATAGTCTTATATTTGTTAAAGTTAAAGTTGAAAGATTACTTATAATTGTGGACATGATTCATGGTCATTAGACCCTCGATGAATGTTATAATTTTTAGAAAGTTAATAGAACACATTGTTCGGTTCTATTGAGCCTAGTATTGGCAATTGATGTAAAAGTTTAAAGAATTACTTGTTGTTATTCCAAGTGGGCCTTGTTTGCTCACTCTTGCCTGTAAAATTTCTTACAGCTAAAGCTGAAAAGGGCGACGTACCTAGCACCAGTAAAGAAAAAGGAAAGATGACCAAATATTGAAGACTTGTAATAGTTTTGATAGTTTTATTATCAGACTTTGGTTTAAAGATTGTAATGAAGTTTATTTAATTTTCGCATTTGAATGTTTGTAACTAAAGGTTAGATAACACAGGAGATATTTTGTATTTAAGTTTAATCTGTATGGGCGGGTTTTCATTATTCAATTTTATTATGATTGGGTAGTTAGAAATGAATGTTTTGATTAAGTGAACACCAAATCTTGAGGAAATGAAGTTATCAAAGCTTTAGGTTATGAACCTTAGGTGGGGAAACCTTAGGCTATAACCTTCAGGAGATCGAAAACATAGAGGTGATAAACTCTTATCGAGTTCTAAGGAATGAATTAAGGAAATTCATTGAAGATAAAATGATAAAAGACTCTATGTGCTTAGGTGTTAATAACTTATGTACTTGTGAGTACTTAGGAGTAGCATGTATTATACATATCAAGTTTTGGGGTTGTTAAAACTTTGTTGTCAAAGAGATTGATGAAGGAAGATAGGGATTAGGAGCCCTGAGAAGTTATATAGTTTGAGTATTATTAGTATTGGGAAAGCCATACCGTGGATTTTTGTTGTAGAACTTGGGTATGAGCTTGAGTTTGATCCGGAAGATGAATTTTAGAAGGTAAATATGAAGTATGAGTAAGAAGAGTTAGGAAAGCCATAGAGCTAGCGTAAAAAGATGTCGTGACTCAAGACTTTATCGCACGACTTGCAGATGTAGAGTAGAGATTATCTTAGTTAAAGTATTAAAGAGGATAGTTATTAGTTATTATGGAGATTGCGCATGAATGGCTAGGGAAAGGAGTCAACAAAGCGGGCAAAAGCTGAGGATGCATGGATGGAGGCTTCTAAATGCATAGAACATGTTGAAGACAAGACAAAGAGCGCCAAGCAAATGATGAAACCTAGAATTTAATCTTCCAATCTCCTGACGATTCGTATCGTGGAACAAGAATGCAATGAAGTTGTACAACGTGGAATGTTCTTGTAGATTGCAAGAAAAATAATAAGATGATATATAAATTATAATGAAAAGTAATAGATGTGGATCCTAACTTTTGAATTAAATAGTGGGATGTGATGAAGTATTCCTATAATTTTATTATTTTGGGATAAATAATATAAATAGCAGTGTGGCTATTTTATGATGTAGTGATGTAATAAATGAATAAAGTGTTATCATTTTTTTATTAAGAAATATTATGTGTTATCTATAAGTGGTTAAGATAAGTTTGAAAATGTTAATGTGTGGATGAACGATGATCTAATAGTTCAAGTTTTAAACAGTAAAATGCTGCCTAGAAGAAGACAACAGCATCAATAGAGCCCCACAAAAAATGCATTTAATAGGGAAGCTAACGTAAACCCAGTGCCACAGTTGGTGAATTTCTTTGGTGGGAACCTTTGGCAAATCAAGCTGAATTCTAAAATTTGTATAATCAAATCTCGATGTTTCAATCAAATTCATTTGCAATAGGGTTGGAGAGAAAGATTGACGTAGACAGGGAAGGTAATACGCTGACATACAATCAAGAGCAGATGGGAAAGAAGAGTGAAGATGATAAGGTGGGTGATAGTCATCACCAAGTGCGCTTGTAAAAGAAAGTGGGACAATAATATTATCTTATTTGAAAATCGGAAAGGAAGGAAAAGAAGAAGGTGGAGGCGTGTAGCAAGCTGCGGAAAAAGAAACATGTAGGTGTTTGTTTAAGGGGAAAAAGGGTGTGCTTTAATTGTGGATCGAAGGATCATATTGCACCAAAATGTTCAAGGCCAGGGAAGAGCACACTTCACGTGTGGATTGAAGGAGCACTTGGCTTGAGGTTGTCCAAAGAAAGTAGTAGGAAAAGCAAGTGGAAGCAAAGGAGGGAGTGGCAAACTGGTTATTGTAGAGTCAGCTACGCCGAGTCGACCAAACGAACAAGCAACCAACATGAAGATCCGAGCGCAATACAAGGTATGGTTACGATCGATTATCTATCACGGTGCATGTTATTTAATTTAACCACCACTTGTTAATTTATGCACGATGAATTAGTTTAGAAACTAGATTAAGCCGGGAAGAGTTAGACTATTCCTAAATATAGAAAGTGTGAATAAAGATTCCTTTTACGTTGGTGTGTAGAAATTTAAGTGTTGTATTAAAGGCCACGTGTTAAACCGTGTGGTCATAAGTCGTTATCATAGAAAGCGCATAAACCTTAAGACTTTGAGGAAGTCAAAGGTAGTATTTTATTCTTTTAGTTGCAAGGCGATGCATGCGGTAGAGTTATTTATCGATGTTATAAAACAAGAAGTTATTAAGAAAATAATCTGTTGGTTATGTGAAGAACAAGATAGTTACTTAGTTAGCTAAATTGACGAGGAAATTGGTGGAATTTATATGGGCATGAAATTATGAAGTGAATTTTCAAGAATTGAAGAAGAATTTAGTATGGCACCTATGTTGTCTCTACTAGATAGTACAGAAAACTTTGTGTTGTATAGCAACGCATCATACAAAGTATTAGGCGGTGTGTTTAGGCGGAACGACAGTGTCTTTTCTTATGCATCGCGTCAGTTAAAATTTTATAAGAAAGGGTGTCCGACTCACGATTCAGAGTATAGGTATTAGTGATTGCTCTAAGGATTTAGAGGTGTTATTTTTGGGTAGTAGTGTGAGATATAAACAGACCATAAGTATCTAAAGTATATCCTCTCACAGAGATATTTAAGCATGTGTTTAAAGTGATAGTTGAAATTGTTCAAGGATTATGGCTACAAAATCCTAAACGAATGTGGTTGCCGACGTCTTAAGAAAAAGGTAGTAGTTATTTTTGTTAACTGTGCAAGATGGGTTCGTAATAGAAATTACTAAGTGGTGGTAGGAGGTAAGATATATGAAAAGCGGAGGAGAAGCTTTTTAGGATGAAAAGCAGTCTGACTTTGTTGCATAGAGTTAAGGAAGACTATTAGAGATGAAGGTAGTGTCGATTCAAAAATCGACCTTTGAAGGATAGTTGAAGTTAGAAGGAAGAAACTAGGTTTCGCTAATACCAGGAATTGAAAATGAAGTTTTGCATAAAATTTATATATTGAATCAACTAGGAAGCACGAAATTATATATTGCCTTCGATATTACTATTGGTGGCAAGACATGGCGGTCGATTTTTGGTCTATTAAAGTTAGCGTATTACATATCGAGTAGTGTGTGAAGTTATGAAATCATTTCAAGACACGATGTTTCTGTGTCAATTGTGTCGAACCGAGATTCACGTTTTACATCGAATTTTCAAAAGGGTTTGTAAGAACGTGTGGAACACAATTAGAAATAGGTATGTCATATCGTTTGAAAATCAATTGCCAAACTAAAAGGAAGTCCAAACATCGGAAAGCGTGCTAAGCGCACGAGAAGTTTTTGATAATGTCATACGAGGAATCCATATTGAGCAAGTTATGGGTAAGTTAAAATAATTTAAGAATAAAGTAATGTTAGGTGGGTTTTCAACTGAGGACTCATATGGTGACTAAGTCGTACAAACATTTGTGTGGGCAGAGGTTTTGTGCATATACTTGGTTTATCACGTTGATAATCATTGGAATATCGGTATCGCGCTATCAATGTATTTGTGGTAGAAAGGTGATTCTTTTTTCATGTATATATTTGATAGTTAGAGGTTGTTAAGATTAAGATAGATGATATTGAGATTAGGTTCGGTTCTTAAAACTAAAGCATATGGTAAGTTCGTGACTCATAATCATATGGTATGTTTTGAACCCCTCGTGAATGGACGCCTATGGTGCGACTAGGATAAGTTCTAAACTCATATGATTATGGCAAGTTCCTGGATTTCCAAAGTGTGGTAAGTTTGATGAACTATTGGGTATAAAACGGTTATAGTTTAGGAAGCGTTGATGAAGTTGAAAGATGGTTTTGAGGTAGCCTTACCTCTATAGTTAGAGCGCATTCGAAATGTTTTTCATGTTTCGGTGAGATGATCGAACAAGCTCGACTGCAATCATGTGATCAAGTACGCCAATGTCGAAGAGGTTACGTGGGAACTCGAAGCTGAAATGCTAAAGAATTACCATGAGTTATTTGTTTAATCTGTGTCTTCGATTCTGGGGATAGAATCTTTGTGAGGGAAGAATGTAACGAATGATTTATTTGAGGTGTAATTCTGGGGACAGAATCCTTGTAAGGAGGGAATGATGTAACATTACAGAAATTTAAAGTGTAATATTAAATATTTATTGAATTATATAAGTATTTAATGGATATGTTTATTGTTGAATAAATAATTGTTCGATTTGATCTGATTTGATTTAGTTAATTATTTTTTAAGTAAATAATTCAGGAGTTAAGAAAATTAATTTTATGAGATAATATTCTAATTTAATTTAATAGTTAAGTTAGAGAGTTTATAATAATTAAATGAATTATTATATTTTGAATTGAATTTGTAGATAAAATGAAGTGTTAGTTGATTAAATAAAGTTATAATTATAAAAGAAATTATAATTATGTGGCATTGATTTATGTGTTAAAGTAATTTAATAAAATAGTATTAGTAATAATTAAATTGATTATTAAAATTTAAATTAAATAAAAGGGTGACAAATAACCTTAATATAAAGGAGTTATTAAAATAAATTAAAGGAGTTTAATTTAGTTTTGGCCAAACAAGTCTTAATGCATATTAAGTCTTTAATCTAATGGTGTTTTACTAAACGAAGGTATAGAGATTAATTGATTTATTTTAATTAGGTTTACCAAACAAGGTGTAAGATTTAATGGGTTATTTTTAGTTAGCTAGCCAAACAAGCCTTATGACTTTTGATTTTCAAATAATTTATAATTGATGTCAGTTAAAATTTTATACTTAATACCTATATTATTATTATTATTATACGTTATATCTTTTTTTTGTTAGTACGTAAGTTAGAATAGGGTTAGGAGAAAGACTCAGAAGAAGAAATAGGAGAAGAAGAAGAAGAATACAGAGAAAAGTTGAGAGAAAGAAGGTTTTGATAAAGAGAAGAAGCTTGAGAATAGCCATCATCTTCTTCTAAATTAACGTATCATCTTGCTCCTATTTTTTCTAAAAGCTATGGTTATCTTCTTCTCCAAAAGTTCTCTGTAAAGTTTTTGTAAAGATGAATTTCTTGTGTATATAGCTTTATATGATAATTGTTTGTTAAAATGTTGTTTTCATAAGTTATATATGAGTATAAATAAACAAATTCATGTGTGTATGTATTTTTGTGAAGAAAACTATATTACAGAGTGTTTATATAAAAATATATGAACATGGCTTAGTTTAAAGTAAAATTAAGGTCTAATTAGTTGTTTAATTTATAAATTGACTATTGAATTTGAAAGAGGATGAATAAACATAAGCATAGTATGTTGAATTAACTGTTTTGGTTGAAAACAAAAGTCATAGTGATGATTTTTCACTGAAACTTCAAAAAGTGAAGCTTTAGCAAAAATATTGAAAATTAATGGTTGTAATTTGGATGTTTATGTTGTTTAGATGGCTAGAAAGGAGTTAAAAAACATTAAATTATGTTTCTGTAAACCTATTACACATTGGGTAGGTTAGTATGGTTGTTAGAAAGGAGCTTGGAGGCCTAATTTGGCTTTTCGTAGTGTTCTAGAGCTGAAATCGCGAAGTCATAGTAGAGACCCCCGCCCCGGCGGGCCCCTCTAGTGTAAAAACCCCCGCCTCCATGGGGGGGGGGGTGGTATTCTTTCAAGACAAAATTTTGAAAAAAAAATTGACCGGACATAATTTACTAAAATGAGCATAACTATTTCATACAAACTCCGATTGATTCGATTCAAGATGATTCGGAAGGAGGACGAATAGACCTATAACTTTTATACTTTAAGGTTTTCAATTTGAAATCGATATGAAGGGTCAAAATAGTCATCTTTAGGATTGTTGTGTATTTGGAGGCCATCGAAGGACATCGGGATGCGCGGATGCAAGTGCAATCCTTTGTGTATTAGTATAACCTAACAGTAACATGTTGGACATGTAATAGGATGTTATATCAAGTTGTTAATGTGTATGTGATGCAATGACTTGATCACTTAAGTAGTTGTAATAAAGCTAAATAGTGATGTTTATGAAAAGATGTGATGTTATTTGTGAGCTATTATAAACTAATATTAGTGTAACTAATGTGTATTGTCAATACATATGGTATGTGTAGGACTTGTGGTGAACGTGAGTACTAATTGTTTAACCTACGCACGAGGCAAGTTCCCTAACCTTTGCTACTTTATTATTCTGCAAGGTTACTTTTCACTATTACATTATACTTATGCAAATTTTCTAACTCTAATCTCTTATTTAACGATTTATTGTCATGCAAATTCTTTAACCCTCATTTATCGTTGAAGTGAGTTAGTTAATCTTTATTTCTTTATTCCAAACGAGATTACTTGGTTATTCAAAGTCTGCAATGTTGTTGTATGAAATATGTTTATTCATCTACTAATAAGCTACTTTGTTTAATCTTAGATTTCTCGATGTCATTATACTATCTTACATTATTGTACCAAACTCTAAGTTGCCTAGCGATTCTTTATCAATTCAATTAATCCTTAGTTGATGAATGTTCTAAACTCTAAATTACCCTTGAAGTCAACCCAAGCCAAACTTCCTTTGGTTTGCATATGTACTCACACAAATTTTGAAAGCATGTTGTCGATGATAACATTTGTTCAATTTAGAAATTGTTAATACTCTAGTTCTTATTGATTCATCTATATACCTTGTTTATGAAGATATTATAATCAAACTCTTGAATAGTTATTTGTTCCTATTTGATTCAACCAGTACTTGGTTGATGAGCATTCTAAAGATTTAGAATTCCTTAGAAGCTAATTCCCAACCAAACTTCATTTGGTTTGAACACGATGATCTAATTTGAGATGAACAACCCTTTTATTAGGGGATTATTTTAGAAATCTGCACAATAAGCGTTAAAATGTTTTGCAATAATACATAGTCAAAAAAGTGATCACGGAGTATGGAATGATGGTCCATATAGTCTTTTTATTTATGTTAAAGGTAATGATAGAAACACACTGTTAACCTAGGACATAGATGATGATTATAGTCTTTTAGGCATTAAAGGTTAAAGTAGAAATACTTGAAACCTAGAGTATAGTTTCGTGGTCTTGTGACCCTCAGTGTATTCTTTGATGTTGATATCTATTGTTAATTTAATGTTCATTATTCCTTTGAACTCATAGTTGTTGAATTAAATTTTATTGTTCTGGTAAGAATACTTTACATTTGAAAACTCAGTGAATTATCATTCATAAACCATTATTGTATATTATCCTTTTTGTGGGAAATTGTTTGCTCACTCTTGCAAAAAATAATGCAGATGAAGTTATGAAGTTTGAAGAGTTTTCTACAAGCAAGGGCAAGGACAAAGTGCTTGATTAGACGACAACGTTTAATTTATCTTTTATTTATGAAGCTTAAGTAATAGATTTAATTATGATCATGTTTTAATTTTTTCGCTGATGATTTTACTAAAGGTTAGAAGACCTGGGATTTATTTTAGATTATATAACCCTTTAATGGGAGATTGATTGTTTAAACTTTTGAGTTTAATTATATCCTTTGTTTATGGGTAGTTAGTTATGATTTCATTGGACAGTGAACACAAAATCTGTGGAATTGAAGTACCCGGATTTGGCGGTGTCACAAGTTGGTATCACAGATGTGGAATTGAAGTACCCGGATTTAGGTTATGAACCTTAGGTGGGGAAACCTTAGGCTATAACCTTCTAGGAGATCAAAAACATAGAGGTGATAAACTCTTATCGAGTTCTAAGGAATGAATGAAGGAAATTCATTGAAGATAAAATGATAAAAGGCTCTATGTGCTTAGGTGTTAATGACTTATGTGCTTGTGAGTACTTAGGAGTAGCATGTATTATACATATCAAGTTTTGGGGTTGTTAAAACTTTGTTGTCAGAGAGATTGATGAAGGAAGACAGGGATTAGGAGCCCTGAGAAGTTATATAGTTTGAGTATGGTTGGTATTAGGAAAGCCATTCCGTGGATTTTTGTTGTAGAACTTGGGTATGAGCTTGAGTTTGATCCGGAAGATGAATTTTAGAAAGTAAATATGAATTATGAGTAAGAAGAGTTAGGAAAGCCATGGAGCTAGCGTAAAAAGATGTCGTGACTCAAGACTTTATCACACTACTTGCAGATGTAGTAGAGATTATCTCAGTTAAAGTATTAAAGAGGATAGTTATTAGTTATTATCGAGATTGCGCATGAATGGCTAGGGAAAGGAGTCAACAAAGCGGGCAAAAGTTGAGGACGCATGGATAGAGGCTTCTAAATGCATAGATCGTGTTGAAGACAGGACAAAGAGCGCCAAGCGAATGATGAAACTTAGAATTTAATCTTCCAATCTCCTGATGATTCGTATCGTGGAACAAGAGCGCAATGAAGTTGTACAACGTGGAATGTTCTTGTAGATTGCAAGAAAAATAATAAGATGATGTAACGCCCCCAAACTCGGGTACTTCAAACCCGAACTCGGTGCTTTACGATACCATTTCTATGAGCGGAATAATACTAATATTAATAACAATAATATAAATATCAAACTTAAGTTACATATATCAAAGTCTAATCCCAAGTACGTAACCTTTACTACAATACATTACATGATAGATAATAAATATCATTGTCTTAATACTGTCTAACTATTACAAAAGATAACATAGAATTATTCTGATTGCTTTCCTTTTCCCTTGTTCTGGCCTGAACATTCCGGTTGATCATGTTTAGCTGAAAACATTTAAATTTAAAGCAAGAATGAGCATTTGATTGCCCAGCAAGTAATAGCAACAATAAATATAAGCTGAAAGGATTAAATGTTTTCTTTGAATAACTCTTCTACAACGAATCAACAGTTGTGAAGTAAGCTGAACCAATAATAACAACATACCAAATCTATCTCAAATTTTTGAAACTATGTACTGACTATAACTGAAGATTTATCGACATACTATGAACATTATTTTTAATTTTCGCTAGGGTTTAGCAGAACTTCATCCATAAACCGTCATAACTTACGGGCACAAGGGTGATCATCCCAATGTGCTCTGTATTGATCAATACTACATGCAAGAATGATATTATCGTTCACTCTATCCACCTTAGGTGCACAAAAGTTTTCTCATATTCAGGATGTTCATACTTAGTCAGGAATCCGAACCAAAACAATCTGGTTGGATATAATAACGTTCTTTCTTGTTCAACAATATTTTTATGTCTAGCTGAATAAAATAGCTTAGACGGATTTTAAGTCAACATATAGATACTCGAAATCAATAAGTATGTATAAACATATGATTAAATACAATGGTTATCCAAGTGGGGACACTTGTCTAACCCTATATACTAATAAACGAACAGAATAAATATCTGAATTATACAATAATACAATGATTGGATAATGTAAAAACATGTACGAATACAAAGATTGGATACATAATCAATACTAATAGAGTTAATAATCTGGCACAATAATATGATTCTGAAACTTTCTTACTCATGTTTGTTGCATAACGGAAATGTAAAGGAAAGATACTTGCACAATGTAAATAATAGATCAGATACTTGCTTAATAATAATTGGAGTAAGTTTAGGAAACTTGCATAACATGATATACCTGTTCGCACGAAATAAAAGTAGTGCATAAGGTTTAGATACTTGCCTAAGCTGCTGCTTACAATAACGCAACTTAGTTCTATCTTTTATATCAAAACCTATCATTAATAAGATCATTCGTTCGATTAGAATAATATATCATACCACATAACCTAATCACATTGACATATATGTTTAACAGTCATTATCTAGTCAAATTATCTAAGTCCAAATCAATTTCTAAAGTATTTCGGTATACCGACGATTTTATCAGGTAAATATCGAGTCTAAGACTCTATCCTGCAGTTCAATAGTCATTTAGATATTTTAAATATCAGTCATATTATTTTTCATAGCCTTATAATAATTTTTAAATAATTATTATACTTTATCATGAATTTTCAAACTCTGAAATCATTATTAAATGATTTAAATATTAACTGATTCTATTATCATTAATATTTAATTAATATTAAACTATTAATGAACCCATTGCCAAAATATTAAAGTTATTTATAATATCTCAAAATATTTTTAAAGTATTAATATTACCCTTAAATGATTTTTAAAACATTTAAAATCATTTTTAAATAATTACCATTAATATTAGAATATTAATTTATTATTTATCAAAATATTAAAAGTCATTAGTTATAACTTAAAATATTTTTAATTCATTTATTTCCTTTTGAAATGATTTTTAATTCAATAAAACCATTTTAAAACTATTTATTTAGTATAATTATTAAATAAATTTAATATCATTAATATTAAATTATTAATGAAATTTACCTTTAAATATCAAAAGTTGTATTTTATAACTTAAAATATTTTTAAACTATTTCTTTTCATTTAAAATGATTTTTATAATATTAAAATAATTTTTAATTAATTTATTTAATGTAATTACTAAATAAATCTAATATCATTAATATTTAATAATTAATAACACTTATCTTAAAATATTAAAAGTTATGTTTTATAACTTAAAATATTATTAAATACCTTATTATTATTTAAAATGATTTTTAATATAATAAAATCATTTTAATTAATTTATTTAATGCATTTATTAATTAAATTAAATACCAAAAATATCCAAATAAATAATAATATTTATGAAAAATATGTCAAATTATTAAAAGTTAATTTTTATAACTTAAAATAATTTTTAAAACTGATTTTATAATTTTTAGGAATTTATTTCTATTTTTAATGTATTTTTTGAAAATTATAAAACAAAAATAATTAAATCCGTCGCTAAAGGCTTTAGTGACGGTCTCTGTCGCGATAGGTGTTTTTGAGGCTCAAGAACACTGACAATCAGTGCTCAAGGGTACGTCCTTTGACCATCAATCATTCCTTGTGTAATGTGTTTCTGGTCGAGTTAATTGTTAGCTATTATAGAACGAATGTAATACTACACAGTCTAACAACAAACATGGTCAAAACATGCATCATATGCAAGATCTAAGCTCAAGAACAAGTCGTCAGAGTCGTTTCGACGTTCGGTACCGAAGAAAAAACAAAGTAAGTCGCGGGCCGGCCAACGATTTGGATGGCCTTAAATCTATCAATCTGTTCATGTTAAGTGTTTTCTGCTCGTCGGGCTGTCTAGATAAACTATCAGAGAACATGTTGCAATTCATGGTCAAGTCTAAACATAAATAATAAAAACGCGTTGGGGCTCAGAAAATCGTGTCAGAGTCTGTTCTTCATTTCTGGGTTTTCCAGAAATGAAGAACAGATCAAGAGTGCATGTTTGGACTTCCACAACTTGTTGTACTTGCATGCTTTTTGTGATATAAGGTTTCCAGATTGTAGCCAACATGTAGGGGAAGAGATCTATTACATACAAACACCATAACAACAAACAAATCTAACAGATCTAGTAAATTAAAGGAAGTCGAGATCGGTGTTCATCTGCTTTTCGGGTTGCGAAATGAGAAAAACGTGATCGTTTTACCTATTTTGACCAGCCACTATTTTCACTCAATTTGATGATTAGAATATTATAAGGTATAAATATGAAGTCCATAGAACATACTATAACTTAGATGCAACAAACATAACAGATCATTAAACCACTGACAGATCCAAGCCCATGAAGTTCTTGTCAGAGCCTTTTGGGAACGATATGGGTTTTCCAGATTTGTAAAGTCATGCTCGGTCAACTAGGTTTGACCAGCTATAACTTTTAACATGTTCATGATCTGGGCTAGATTCCAGTTTAAGATCAAAGATCTCATAGCACACTATATGTTCAAAGATTAAAAACACTAAAATCATTAACAGCCATAGATCTACCGGACCTGACATTCGATTGTCAATCACAAAAACAAAGTTTTCCAGATTTTTAAAAACATCAAATCCGAGCCTCTAGATGTTATAGATCTAACATCGAGAAACCCAGATCATTATTACATACTACATATTACATGTTTAACACAAAAAAACTAACATCTAACATAGGGTTCAAGATCAGATTTCTTTTTAGGGTTCATACCTTTTTGCACCTTGATTCTTGATTTCTTGCTTCTGATTTGATATAGATGTTCTAGGAACTTGATGTGGGACTGAATTACTAAAGAATTTCGTTGGTGAGGAGAGAGAGAGTCTTGGTTATGAGTTTGAAAAAAAATAATTGAGCTAGTTTTGCTTTCCTCTCTACTCTCTCTCTCTCTAATCTTGTATAACAATTGGTACAATGCATGTGGCTGGTAGATTAAATCAGATTATTGGCAATGCTATAGCTCAACATAGCCTAAACTAGGGTGGCTACAAGATATTGATAAGATTGTCTAGCAATAATGCATGAATGGGACAAAAGGGTATGATGGTAATTTCATTTTAATCTCAAGGGTATTTTTGTCCAAGGTGCTTGAATCTAGGGTTTAATCACTAGATTTTACATCTTAAAGTTTTCCAAATAATTGCTAGGGTTTGGACAATTAAAAATTAAAGTGTAATAAAAATTTAATTTTTCACCCACTAATTAAATTAGGATTTTTAATAGAAAATTAGGGTTTAAATAATTAGGGTTCCTTAATTATCATTAGAGTTCCTAAATTAATATTTCAATTTACTAAAATAATAATTAGGGTTTATAATTTTAGCAATTAGAGTTTCTAATTTTAAATTAGGGTTTTCAAATATTAATTAGGGTTTTATCTAATTAACATTAAATATAATAATACACAACATAAATTATATAACACCAATACTATACAATTTTGAACTCATAATTGAGTTTCAAAATAGGTTTTAACAAATTGATATAAGGTTTGACATTAAACACCATCATTGACCAATATATACAATATATATTTATAACTCTAAAAAAAATAATATTATATTTAATATAATATTATTATTCTCATTCATAGCTCAAAATCCAGATTTAGGGTTTGGATTCCATATCGATTATCTTTCATATATAACATTATTAATTAAGTGAAAAATAATTAACTTAAATAATACGAACTAAAATTTATATAATAAAATAGTAATTATAATAATTCCAATAATCATTTCATATATTATTTAAATAATATAAAATCATATTTTCTTAGAAAATAAATAATAAAGATATTTCTACTATAAAATTAATTATTATAAGTATATACGTTATAATGATCAATAATTCTAAAATAAAATTATTTAAAATTATTCATGAAATAAATAAATTTTATTTATCACATATATACATACACATTACTTGGCACATATTCCCTTCTTCAAATAAAAAAAAATTATATGCAAAATTTCTTATTTATTTATACAGTAAATATTCAGGTTATTACATTCACCCCCCCCCCCCCCTTATAAGGATTCCGTCCCCGGAATCACCATTTTAAAACTCATACTTACAAGGGTACATAGCATACATAGTCATTTCAAATAGATCTCGATCAAATTTGATCGAACCGATCTTTAACTATTCAACATAAAGCTTGTTTATCTGATTAAACGAAAGTTCGATTGCTAAGAGAACTCAAATTCTTCTTCAAAATATTTTTATAAAATAATTATTATATATTGGAAAATCATGTATATCAAAATATACAAGTTATCTGAATAATACGAAGTTGTATTCTCAATTTTGTGAGTATCTTTGGACCGTCATATTGAAAACTCTTGCGGTTGATTTTGTTGGTTTGTTTGTTGAAGTAGGTTCCGTTGTCACTAGTGTCCCGCTGCCTTTTCCTTAATCGCGCTCCCTGTATCCCCTCCCTTTTTCGGGCAGTCTTTCACCTTATGCTCCGTTGATCCACACTTGAAACACCCTCTGTTCATCCTTGGATTGGGATAGTTGGGAGAGATATGTCCCTCCTGCCCACACCTGTAGCATACAAACTTACCCTTAAGACACTCCCCTGAGTGATTCTTTCCACAATTCCCACACTGCGCAACCTATTTCTTTCCACCTCCTCGCCTACTTCTAGTATTCCCAAAATTATCTCCTTTTCTTTTCCCAGTCTTACTGCCACTATTTTCTTCTCCGGCTCTAGCTTGATTTGATTCCCACCAAAAATTTGTCTCCCCTTTCATCGTATAGGTGACAAAAGCTGTCTTTTGCACATTCGTTACTCTAGCTATCACAAACATCTCTACAGGGTCAGTTGATTATATAAATCCTGACTGTTCGATTGCTTTGAAGTCTTTGACGTTTGCTGATCGGTTACTTGGTTGATTTCCCGAGGCTGGTATTCCGTTCTGCATAGCTTGAACCTCCACATTCGCCAAATTTTGTGTTGGGTCTAGTTGTCATTCAGCTTTGTTGACAGGTTCTTCTTCCTTTTGGTTTCGTTTTCGTCTTGGCGGCATTATTTGATTAAATAAGACCATGTTCATCTAACTAATTCATCGTACTTTTCATAGCATAGAACATACTGCTTTAAACATCTGCTATCCCCTTTGTGACATAATAGTCGGGAATCGTTGCCACAACTTATACAAAAGTTGATAATATTACTTTACACCCATATACTTATCATATACATATCATAGAATCATACATATTCAAATAACACTAATACTATTCATTTCATACGCCTTCACTAAGGATCAATTACTTAGCATTCTATATATTTCTATTATCCTCAATAATCCATTCTCACATAACTATACCTAGTTCGCCAAACCTTTCACACATTATGAGTTTAGGAAATCACCACAAACATATGAGTTCAAGAACTCGAGCTTGATCTTTTATCCTGTAACTATACTCTACCTATCAGTCATACTATCATTTATGGGTCCGGTACTACATTTTCCTGTATAATCACCTCATTGAGGTAGCTTTCAATGTGAGCCTCTATTTCAGCTATTGGCTTTGATATTGGCTCGGTTATGCAGGTTGACTCCTTCTTTACGACCTGAGGGTATCCTAATCCTTATCTCATATAACATCTACACACTAACTATCTTGATTAACATATAGTATATACACATAATAAATAAGAGTTTTATAAAGGTTATCTTTTATTTTGTTTAACGATGAATTTATTCAATTCATCTCCTTTTAAACTCTATATGAGTTATTTGTATTTTCAACGTTTCCCCATGTCCCAAGGTTATAGCCTAAGGTCTATTCCACCTAAGGTTTCTAACCCTAAAGCTTTGATACCAACTTGTAACGCCCCCAAACTCGGGTTCTTCAAACCCGAACTCGGTGGTTTACGATACCATTTCTATGAGCGGAATAATACTAATAACAATAACAATAATATAAAATTCAAACTTAAGTTACATATATCAAAGTCTAATCCCAAGTACGTAACCTTTACTACAATACATTACATGATAGATAATAAATATCATTGTCTTAATATTGTCTAACTATTACAAAAGATAACATAGAATTATTACGATTGCTTTTCCTTTTCCTTGTTACCTTTGAACATTTAGGTTGATCATGTTTAATTTGAAAACATTTAAACTTAAAGCAAGAATGAGCATTTGATTTTGACAAGTAATAGCAACAATAAATATAAGTGAAAAGGATTAAATGTTTTCTTTGAATAACTCTTCTATAACGAATCAACGGTTGTGAAGTAAGCTGAACCAATAATAACAACATACCAAATCTATCTCAAATTTTTGAAACTATGTACTGACTATAACTGAAGATTTATTGACATACTATGAACATTATTTTTAATTTTCGCTAGGGTTTAGCAGAACTTCATCCACAAACCGTTATAACTTACGGGCACAAGGGTGATCATCTCAATGTGCTCTGTATTGATCAATACTACATGCAAGAATGATATTATCGTTCACTCTATCCACCTTAGGTGCACAAAAGTTTTCTCATATTCAGGATGTTCATACTTAGTCAGGAATCCGAACCAAAACAATCTGGTTGGATATAATAACGTTCTTTCTTGTTCAACAATATTTTTATGTCTAGCTGAATAAAATAGCTTAGACGGATTTTAAGTCAACATATAGATACTCGAAATCAATAAGTATGTATCAACATATGATTAAATACAATGGTTATCCAAGTGGGGACACTTGTCTAACCCTATATACGAATTAACGAACAAAATAAATATCTGAATTATACAATAATACAATGATAGGATAATGTAAGATCTTGTATGAATACAAAGATTGGATACATAATCAATACTAATAGAGTTAATAATCTGGCACAATAATATGATTTTGAAACTTTATAACTCATGTTTGTTGCATAAAGGAAATGCAAAGGTAGGATACTTGCACAATGTAAAAAATAGATCAGATACTTGCTCAATAATAATTGGAGTAAGTTTAGGAAACTTGCATAACATGATATACCTGTTCGCACGAAATAAAAGTAGTGCATAAGGTTTAGATACTTGCCTGAGCTGCTGGTTACAATAACGCAACTTAGTTCTATCTTTTATATCAAAACCTATCATTAATAAGATCATTCGTTCGATTAGAATAATATATCATATCACATAAGATCGCTAATTACGATTCAAAGACATAACCTAATCACATTGACATATATGTTTAATGATCATTACATCATAAACAAACACGTATCTAGTCAAATTATCTAAGTCCAAATCAATTTCTAAAATATTTGATTGTCTTAAGCGGCTTAATCGGGTAAATATCGAGTCTAAGACTCTATCCTGCTGTTCAATAGTCGTTTAGATATTTTAAATATCAGTCATATTATTTTTCATAGCCTTATAATAATTTTTAAATAATTATTATACTTTATCATGAATTTTCAAACTGAAATCATTATTAAATGATTTAAATATTAACTAATTACTATTATCATTAATATTTAATTAATATTAAACTATTAATGAAACCATTGCCAAAATATTAAAGTTATTTATAATAATTCAAAATATTTTTAAAGTATTAATATTACTCTTTAAATGATTTTAAAACATTTAAAATTATTTTAAATAATTACCATTAATATTAGAATAATAATTTATTATTTTTCAAAATATTAAAAGTCATTAGTGATAACTTAAAATATTTTTAATTCATTTATTTCCTTTTTAAATGATTTTTAATTCAATAAAACCATTTTAAAACTATTTATTTAGTATAATTATTAAATAAACTTAATATCATTAATATTAAATTATTAATGAAATTTACCTTTAAATATCAAAAGTTGTATTTTATAACTTAAAATATTTTAAACTATTTATTTTCATTTAAAATGATTTTTAATATTAAAATCATTTTTAATTAATTTATTTAATATAATTACTAAATAAATCTAATATCATTAATATTTAATAATTAATGAAACTTATCTTAAAATATTAAAAGTTATGTTTTATAACTTAAAATATTATTAAATACCTTATTATTATTTAAAATGATTTTAATACAATAAAATAATTTTTAATTAATTTATTTAATGCATTTATTAATTAAATTAAATACCAAAATATCCAAATAAATAATAATATTTATGAAAAATATGTTAAATTATTAAAATTTATTTTATAACTTAAAATAATTTTTTAAAGCTGATTTTATAATTTTTAGGAATTTATTTCTATTTTTAATGTATTTTTTGGAAATTATAAAACAAAAATAATTAAATCTGCCGCTAAAGGCTTTAGTGACAGTTTCTGTCGCGATAGGTGTTCTTGAAGCTCAAGAACACTGACAGTCAGTGCTCAAGGGTACCTCCTTTGACCATCAATAATTCCTTGTGTAATGTGTTTCTGGTCGAGTTAATGGTTAGCTATTATAGAACGGATGTAATACTACACAGTCTAACAACAAACATGGTCAAAGCATGCATCATATGCAAGATCTGAGCTCAAGAACAAGCTGTCAGAGCTGTTCTTGACGTTTCTGGGCTTCCCAAAAAACAAAGTCGTGGTCGATCAACGAATTGGATGGCCTTAAATCTGTCAATCTGTTCATGTTAAGTGTTTTCTGCTAGTCGGGCTGTCTAGACAAACTATCAGAGAACATGTTGCAATTCATGGTCAAGACTAAACATAAATAATAAAAACGCGTTGGGGCTCAGAAAATCGTGTCAGAGTCTGTTCTTCATTTTTGGGTTTTCCAGAAATGAAGAACAGATCGAGAGTGCATGTTTGGACATCCACAACTTGTTGTACTTGCATGCTTTTTGTGATATAAGGTTTCCAGATTGTAGCCAACATTTAGGGGAAGAGATCTATTACATACAAACACCATAACAACAAACAAATCTAGCAGATCTAGGCCGGTCAAAGAAAGTCAAAGATAAGTGTTCATCTGTTTCTGGGTTACCCAGAAACAGAAAACGTGATCGTTTTACCTACTTTGACCAGACACTATTTTCACTTAGTTTGATGATTAGAATATTATAAGGTATAAATATAAATTCCATATAACATACTATAACTTAGATGCAACAAACATAACAGATCGTTAAACCACTGACAGATCCAAGCCCATGAAGTTCTTGTCAGAGCCTTCTGGGAACGATATGGGTTTTCCATATTTGTAAAGTCATGCTCGGTCAACTAGGTTTGACCAGCTATAACTTTTAACATGTTCATCTGGGCTAGATTCTAGTTTCAGATCAAAGATCTCATAGCACACTATATGTTCAAACATTAGAAACACTAAAATCATTAACAGCCAGAGATCTACCAGGCCTGATATTCGATTGTCAGTCACAAAAATAAAGTTTTCCAGATTTTTAAAAACATCAAATCCTAGCCTCTAGATGTTATAGATCTTACATCGAGAAACCCAGATCATTATTACATACTACATATTACATGTTTAACACAAAAAAACTAACATCTAACATAGGGTTCAAGATCAGATTTCTTTTTAGGGTTAATACATTTTTGCACCTTGATTCTTGATTTCTTGCTTCTGATTTGATATAGATGTTCTAGGAGCTTGATGTGGGACTGAATTACTAAAGAATTTCGTTGGTGAGGAGAGAGAGAGTCTTGGTTATGAGTTTGAAAAAAAAAAAAATTTATCTAGTTTTGCTTTCCTCTCTCTTTCTCTCTAATCTTGTATAACAATTGGTACAATGCATGTGGCTAGTAGATTAAATCAGATTGCTGGCAATGCTATAGCTCAACATAGCCTAGACTAGGGTGGCTACAAGATATTGATAAGATTAGTCTAGCAATAATGCATGAATGGGACAAAAGGGCATGATGGTAATTTCATTTTAATCTCAAGGGTATTTTTGTCCAAGGTGCTTGAATCTAGGGTTTAATCACTAGATTTTACATCTTAAAGTTTCCCAAATAATTGCTAGGGTTTGGACAATTAAAAATTAAAGTGTAATAAAAATTTAATTTGTCACACATTAATTAAATTAGGGTTTTTAATAGAATTTAGGAGGGTTCCTTAATTATCATTAGGGTTCCTAAATTAATATTTCAATTTACTAAAATAATAATTAGGGTTTATAATTTTAGCAATTAGGGTTCCTAATTAGCAATTAGGGTTTTCAAATATTAATTAGGGTTTTATCTAATTAACATTAAATCTAATAATACACAACATAAATTTTATAACACCAATACTACACAATTTTGAACTCATAATTGAGTTTCAAAATAGGTTTTAACAAATTGATATATTGTTTGACATTATACACCATCATTGACCAATGCATACAATATATATTTATAACACTAAAAATAATAATAATATATTTAATATAATATTATTATTCTCATTCATAGCTCAAAATCCAGATTTAGGGTTTGGATTCCATATCGATTATCTTTCATATATAACATTATTAATTAAGTTAAAAATAATTAACTTAAATAATCGAACTAAAATTCATATAATAAAATAGTAATTATAATAATTCCAATAATCATTTAATATATTATTTAAATAATATAAAATGATATTTTCTTAGAAAATAAATAATAAAGATATTTCTACTATAAAATTAATTATTAGAAGTATATACGTTATAATGATCAATAATTCTAAAATAAAATTATTTAAAATTATTCATGAAATAAATAAATTTTATTTATCACATATATACATACATTACTAGGCACATATTCCTTTCTTCAAATAAAAAAAAATATATGCAAAATTTCTTATTTATTTATACAGAAAATATTCAGGTTATTACATATGATATATAAATTATATTGAAAAGTAATAGATGTGGATCCTAACTTTTGAATTAAATAGTGGGATGTGATGAAGTAATCCTAAAATTTTATTATTTCGGGATAAATAATATAAATAGTAGTGTGGCTATTTTGTGATGTGGTGATGTAATAAATGAATAAAGTATTATCATTTTTTTATTAAGAAATATTATGTGTTATCTATAAGTGGTTAAGATAAGTTTGAAAATGTTAATGTGTGGATGAACGATGATCTAATAGTTCAAGTTTTAAACAGTAAAATGCCGCCTAGAAGAAGACAACAGCGTCAACAGAGCCCCAAGGAAAATGCATTCAATAGGGAAGCTAACACAAATTCAGTGCCACATTTGGTGAATTTGCTGGTGGGAGCACTGGCAAATCAACTGAATTTCTGGCTGTATAATCAAATCTCGATGTTTCAACCAAATTCGTTGGCAACAAGGTTGGAGAGAACGATTGATGTAGACGAGAAAGGTAATACGCTGACATACAATCAAGAGCAGATGGGAAAGAAGAGTGAAGATGATAATGTGGGTGATAGTCATACCGGTAACGCTTGTAAAAGAAAGTAGGACAGTAATATTAACACTGAAAATTAGAAAGGGAAGGAAAAGAAAAAGGTAGAGGCGTGAAGCAATTGCGGAAAGAAACATGTAGGTGTTTGTTTAAGGGGAAAAAGGGTGTGCTTTAATTGTGGATCGAAGGATCACATTGCACCAAAATGTTCAAGACCGAGGAAGAGAGCCTGCTTCACGTGTGGATCGAAGGAGCACTTGGCTCAAGGTTGTCCAAAGAAAGCGGTAGGAAAAGAAAGTAGAAGCAAAGGAGACAGTGGCAAACTGGTTATTGTAGAGTCAGCTACGCCGAGTCGACCAAACGACCAAGCAACCAACATGAAGATCCAGAATGCAATGCAAGGTACGGTTCTGATCAGTTATCTATACGGGTTCATGTTATTTAATTTAACCGCCACTTGTTAATTTATGCCTGATTAATTCGTTTAGAAAAAAGATTCGCTTCGGGAAGAGTTAGACTATTCCCTAAATATAGAAAGTGTGAATAATGATTCCTTTTACGTTGGTGTATAGAAATTTTGTGTTGTATTAAAGGCCACGTGTTAAACCATGTGGTCATAAGTCGTTGTCATAGAAAACGCATAAACCTTAAGACTTTGAGGAAGTCAAAGGTAGTATTTTATTCTTTTAGTTGCAAGACGTCTGTACGGTAGAGTTATTTATCGATGTTATAAAACAAGAAGTTATTAAGAAAATAATCTGTTGGTTATGTGAAGAACAAGATAGTTACTTAGTTAGCTAAATTGACGAGGAAATCGGTGGAATTTATATGGGCATGAAATTATGAAGTGAATTTTCAAGAATTGAAGAAGAATTTAGTATGGCACCTATGTTGTTTCTACTAGATAGTACAGAAAACTTTGTGTTGTATAGCAACGCATCATACAAAGTATTAGGCGGTGTGTTTAGGCAGAACGAGAGGGTCTTTTCTTACGCATCGCGTCAGTTAAAATTTTATAAGAAAGGGTGTTCGACTCACGATTAAGAGTAGAGGTATTAGTGGTTGCTCTAAGGATTTAGAGGTGTTATTTTTGGGTAGTAGTGTGAGATATAAACAGACCATAAGTATCTAAAGTATATCCTCTCACAGAGATATTTAAGCATGTGTTTAAAGTGATAGTTGAAATTATTCCAAGGATTATGGCTACAAAATCCTAAACGAATGTGGTTACCGACGTCTTAAGAAAAAGGTAGTAGTTATTTTTGTTAACTGTTCAAGATGGGTTCATAATAGAAATGACTAAGTGGTGGTAGGAGGTAAGATATATGAAAAGGCAGAGGAGAAGCTTTTCAGATGAAAAATAGTACAACTTTGTTGGATAGAGTTAAGGTAGACTATTCAGATGAAGGTAGTGTCAATTCAAAAATCGATACTGAAGGATAGTTGAAGTTAAAAGGAAGAAACTAGGTTTCGCTAATACCAGGAATTGAAAATGAAGTTTTGCATAAAATTTATATATCGAATCAACTAGGAAGCACGAAATTATATATTGCCTTCGATATTACTATTGGTGGCAAGACATGGCGGTAAATTTTGGTTCATCAAGTTAGCGTACATATATCGAAATGTGTGAAGTTATGAAATCGTTTCAAGACACGATGTTTCTGTGTCAATTGTGTCGAACCGAGATTCACAATTTACATCGAATTTTCAAAAGGGTTTGCAAGAACGTGTGGAACACAATTAGAAATAGGTATGTCATATCGTTTGCAAATCGATTGCCAAACTAAAAGGAAGTCCAAACATCGGAAGGCGTGCTAAGCGCACGAGAAATTTTTGATAATGTCATACGAGGAATCCGTATTGAGCAAGTTATGGGTAAGTTAAAATAATTTAAGAGTAAAGTAATGTTAGGTGGGTTTTCAACTGAGGACTCATATGGTGACTAAGTCATACAAACATTTGTGTGGGTAGAGGTGTTGTGCATATACTTGGTTTATCACGTTGATAATCATTGGAATATCGGTATCACGCTATCAATGTATGTGTGGTGGAAAGGTGATTCTTTTCTCATGTATATATTTGATAGTTAGAGGTTGTTAAGATTAAGATAGATGTTATTGAGATTAGGTTCGATTCTTAAAACTAAAACATATGGTAAGTTCGTGACTTATAATCATATGGTATGTTTTGAACCCTCAAATGAATGGACGCCCAATGGTGCGACTAGGATAAGTTCCTAAACTCATATGATTATGGCAAGTTCCTGGATTTCCAAAGTGTGGTAAGTTTGATGAACTATTGGGTATAAAAAGGTTATAGTATAGGAAGCGTTGATGAAGTTGAAAGATGGTTTTGAGGTAGCCTTACCTCTATAGTTAGAGCGCATTCAAAATGTTTTTCATGTTTAAGTGAGATGATCGAACAAGCTTGACTGCAATCATGTGATCAAGTACGACAATGTCGAAGAGGCTACGTGGGAACTCGAAGCTGGAATGCTAAAGAATTACCCTGAGTTATTTGTTTAATCTGTGTCTTCGATTCTGGGGACAGAATCTTTGTAAAGAGGGAAGAATGTAACGAATGATTTGTTTGAGTTGTGATTCTGGGGACAGAATCCTTGTAAGGAGGGAATGATGTAACATTCCAGAAATTTAAAGTGTAATATTAAATATTGATTGAATTATATAAGTATTTATGGATATGTTTATTGTTGAATAAATAATTGTTCGATTTGATCTGATTTGATTTAGTTAATTATTTGTTAAGTAAATAATTCAGGAGTTAAGAAAATTAATTGTTATGAGATATATTCTAATTTAATTTAATAGTTAAGTTAGAGAGTTTATAATAATTATATGAATTATTATATTTTGAATTGAATTTGTAGATAACATGAAGTGTTAGTTGATTAAATAAAGTTATAATTATAAAAGAAATTATAATTATGTGGTATTGATTTATGTGTTAAAGTAATTTAATAAATTAGTATTAGAATTAATTAAATTGATTACTAAAATTTAATTAAATAAAAGGGTGACAAATAACCTTAATATAAAGGAGTTATTAAAATAAATTAAAGGAGTTTAATTTAGTTTTGACCAAACAAGTCTTAATGCATATTAAGTCTTCAATCTAATGGTGTTTTACCAAACAAGGGTATAGGGATTAATTGATTTATTTTAATTAGGTTTACCAAACAAGGTGTAAGATTTAATGAATTATTTTTAGTTAGCTAGTCAAACAAGCCTTATGGCTTTTGATTTTCAAATAATTTATAACCGATGTCAGTTAAAATTTTATACTTAATACCTATATTATTATTATTATACGTTATATCTTTTTTTTGTTAGTACGTAAGTTAGAATAGGGTTAGGAGAAAGACTCAGAAGAAGAAAGAGGAGAAGAAGAAGAAGAAGAAGAATATAGAGAAAAGTTGAGAGAAAGAAGGTTGTGATAAAGAGAAGAAGCTTGAGAATAGCCATCATCTTCTTCTAAATTAAGGTATCATCTTGCTCCTATTTTTTCTAATAGCTATGGTTATCTTCTTCTCCAAAAGTTCTCTGTAAAGTTTTTGTAAAGATGAATTTCTTGTGTATATAGCTTTATATGATAATTGTTTGTTAAAAGGTTGTTTTCATAACTTATATATGAGTATAGATAAACTAATTCATGTGTGTATGTATTTTTGTGAAGAAAACTATATTACAGAGTGTTTATATAAAAATATATGAACATGGCTTAGTTTAAAGTAAAATTAAGGTCTAATTAGTTGTTTAATTTATAAATTTACTATTGAATTTGAAAGAGGATGAATAAACATAAGCATAGTATGTTGAATTAACTGTTTTGGTTGAAAACAAAAGTCACGGTGATGATTTTTCACTGAAACTTCAAAAAGTGAAGCTTTAGCAAAAATAGTAAAAATTAATGGTTGTAATTTGGATGTTTATGTTGTTTAGATGGTTAGAAACGCGTTAGAAAATATTAGATTATGTTTCTGTAAACCTATTACACATTGGGTAGGTTGGTATGGTTGTTAGAAAGGAGTTTGGAGGCCTAATTTGGCTTTCCGTAGTGTTCTAGAGCTGAAATCACGAAGTTGTAGCAGAGACCCCCACCCCGGCGGGCTCCCCTAGTGTAAAAACCCCCGCCCCCGCAGGAGGGGGGGTATTCTGTCAAGACAAAATTTTGGAAAAAAAAAACTGACCGGACATAGTTTACTAAAATGAGCATAACATTTTCATACGAACTCTGATTGATGCGATTCGAGATGATTCAGAACGAGAACGAATATACCTATAACATTTATTCTTTAAGGTTTTCAATTTGAAATCATTATGAAGGGTCAAAATAGTCATCTTTAGGACTGTTGTGTATTTGGAGGCCATCGGAGGGCGTTGGGATGCGCGGATGCAAGTGCAATCCTTTGTGTATTAGTATAACCTAACGGTAACATGTTGGACATGTAATAGGATGTTATATCAAGTTGTTAATGTGTTTGTGGTGCAATGACTTGATCACTTAAGTAGTTGTAATAAAGCTAAATAGTGATGTTCATGAAAAGATGTGATGTTATTAGTGAGCTATATGAACTAGTATTAGTGTAACTAATGTGTATTGTCAATACATATGGTATGTGTAGGACTTGTGGTGAACGTGAGTAGTGATTGTTTAACCTACACACGAGGCAAGTTCCCTAACCTTTGCTACTTTATTATTCAGCAAGGTTACTTTTCACTATTACGTTATACTTATGAAAATTTTCTAACTCTAATCTCTTGTTTAACGATTTATTGTCATGCGAATTCTTTAACCCTAATTTATCGTTGAAGTAAGTTAGTTAATCTTTATTTCTTTATTCTAAACGAGATTACTTGGTTATTCAAAGTCTGTAATGTTGTTGTATGAAATGTGTTTATTCATCTACTAATTACTGCTGTTTAATCTTCGTTCTCCAATGTCATTATAATATCTTACATTATTGTACCAAACTCTAAGTTGCATAATGATTCTTTATCAATTCAACTAATCCTTAGTTGATGAATGTTCTAAACTCTAAATTACCCTTGAAGTCAACCCAAACCAAACTTCCTTTGGTTTGCATATGTACTCACACAAATTTTGAAAGCATGTTGTTGATGATAACATTTGTTCAATTTAGAAATTATTAATACTCTAGTTCTTATTGATTCATCGATATACCTTGTTCATGAAGATATTATAATCAAACTCTTGAATAGTTATTTGTTCCTATTTGATTCAACCAGTACTTGGTTGATGAGCATTCTATAGATCTAGAATTACTTAGAAGCTAATTCCCAACCAAACTTCATTTGGTTCGGAACCTGATGATCTAAGCTGAGATGAACAACCCTATTATTAGGGGATTATTTTAGAAATACGCAATAGCGTTAAAATGTTTGCGCAATACATAGTACAAAGGGATGATCACCTGGAGTACGGAATGAAGGTCCATATAGTCGTTTAGACTGTTAAAGGTTATAGTAGAAACACCTGTTAACCTAGGACATAGATGATGATTATAGTCTTTTAGACTGTTAAAGGTTAAAGTAGAAATACTTGAAACCTAGAGTATAGTTCGTGGTCTTGTGACCCTCAGTGTATTCTTTGATGTTGATATTTATTGTTAATGTAATGTTCATTATTTCTTTGAACTCATAGTTGTTGAATTAAATTTTATTATTCCGGTAAGAATACTTTACCATTGAAAACTCAGTGAATTATCATTCATAAACCGTTATTGTATATTATCCTTCTTGTGGGCAATTGTTTGCTCACTCTTGTACAAAATAATGCAGATGGAGTTAAGAAGTTTGAAGAGTTTTCTACAAGCAAGGGCAAGGACAAAGTGCTTGATTAGATGACAACGTTTAATTTATCTTTTATTTATGAAGCTTAAGTAATAGATTTAATTATGATCATGTTTTTATTTTTCCGTTGATGATTGTACTAAAGGTTAGATCATCTGGGATTTATTTTAGATTATGTAACCCTTTAATGGGAGATTGATTGTTTAAACTTTTGAGTTTATTTATATCCTTTGTTTATGGGTAGTTAGTTATGATTTCATTGGACAGTGAACACCAAATCTGTGGAATTGAAGTACCCGAATTTGGGGGTGTCACAGATGTATCATCTTGCCACTTTTTAAAAGTAGGTACAAGCGAATTTAGGACATAAGAAATCTTTTCAAGAAGATGGTCTAACAATTCTCAGATTCCTTTAACCAAATCAGTGTAATTTAGCTTTTGGTCGGTTTGTTAGCATCAAGTATGCTACACAGTGAAATTAATGAATGTGACATTTTCAAATTCTGCATGTAAAAAGACAACATTTTAGTAAACATTCATTTAATTAATTTATTTTACCAAAATAAATTAGGTCTTATTTTATATTGATAACTTCCACTATTTTTTTTCAAACTATATTACCCTAATCAATATAGTTAGACAAAATCTAATTAAAGTTTTTACTAGTGAGAATAAAGATCACATTTCAAATGTATATAGCCTTGTGGTGACACAACAAACTATATATAAATAAATAGGTAGACAACTCCTTGTCAATTACATCATCACTACGTTGCGGCCCAACGTGGTGGTACAATAGGCTGGCCACGTAGTGTACGAGTGGAGGGTGTTTCCAGTCTTTGTGATTGATAAACATTCTGCCAAAGAGGGTTTAAAGTGTGAAGAACCGGGGGTGAAGCACTATTAAACCTAGAGAATAGTTCACGGTCTTGTGACCCTCAGCATGATTTGGAATCTTTTAAATTCCTGAGTTATTCATACTACTTCCCAATTATTGAACAATTGTGGAAGATTCTTGTTATTCTGCAAGATGGAAGTGAAAAAGGAAAGTATTCCTTAGAAAGAAGTGAGTCGTAGAATGCGACACTGAATGATGAATGTGTTGATTAAGTGAGAAAAGAGATTTTGAAGTGAGAAGTAGATGAGTTATCAAAGAATAATGTAAAACTTTTAATAGAAAAGTTAATAATTGTAGAATGATCTTTGTGGAAAGAAGTGGTTATAGAATCCAATGAATGAATGAAGTAGTGACATAAAATCTACTCTGATAGATTGAATGAATAAAGATTTATAGATACAATTTCGAGGACGAAATTCTTAGAAGAAATGGTTAATGTAATATCCCGAGTGTTTGTGATAGCGATCTTTAGAAAAGGAAATGAATGGGTAAAGAATATATAATACTCAGAATATAATTGAGTTCAGGTGAAAGTTATGAAATGAAACCTAGAATTTGTTAAAGTAATGAATGTAGTAGGAAATATAAAACCTATATTTAGATAAAATGATGAAAGATTACTCTAAGTTATTTGTTTAATTTCTGTCTTCGATTCTGGGGATAGAATCTTTGTAAGTAGGGAAGATTGTAACGAATGAGAGGTTTGAGTTGTGATTCTGAGGACAGAATCCTTGTAAGGAGGGAGTGATGTAACAATCCAGATTTTTAATTAAATATTTAAATATTTATTGAATTATATAAATATTTAATGGATGTGTTTATCGTTGAATAAGTATTTGTTTAATTGATTTGATGTGATTTAATTATTTATTTGTTTAATAAATAATTAATGAGTTAATGAAGGTAATTATTTTCAAATAGTAATCTAATTTAATTTAATAATTAAGTTAGAAAGTTTATAATGATCAAATAAATTATTATATTATGCAATGAATTGTTATTAGAATTAATTAATTAAGTATGAAAACTTAATTAAAAGAAGTGTGACAAATAACTATATTATAATTAGTTATTAAAATAAATTAAAAGTAGTTTTGATTTGGTTTTACCCAAACAATGCTTAAGGATATAAATTCCTTAATTTTAATCGGTTTTTGCCAAACAAAGCCCTGTGGCTTTTGGATTTTTGAAATTTAAATTATTTATAAAATAAAATAAATAAATAAAATATATTTAATCTATACGTTATCTTCTGTAACTGATATAATAAGTAGGCTTATTATTGCCATATCAGTTTTTATTTTGACGTATACTTTTATCAGTTATTGGTTTACGCTAGCCTAGTCTAAGACTGAACCTAAGAAATAAAAGAAAAGAATTTTGAGAGAGAAAAGGCTGTGATTTTTAAAGCAAGTTCTGACTTCTTCTAGCTATTATCAGTGATTAACAAATAGTTTCAAAGCAACAAAAGGTATGTTGTATAATCTTAACATATATGTGTTATACTATAATTCCTTAGTCTCGGTGTTCTTGAAATTCACTGCGTTGGTGGTATAATTTCTGTAATTACTGTTATACAATTGAATTATAATGATGGTATGTGATTATGAGGATTATAACTAGTGTTAGATGAAGAATTGTATGATAAATTACGTTTACAAGAAGGAAATAGTTTTTACAATGAATATATATGTATGAACGTATGTTTTGCATGATAACAAAAATTAGTAGGTGATTGTATGCTATTTATGAAATTGAACGTCATGTATGTTAATTGGGTATAAATTTTAAAGAATCGTACTTTAAAGTAATCAAGTTTGGCTTATTATTGATATTACAGTGTTAAACAACGTTACTCAAATATAATTGAGTCTAAGTAAATATTATGAAATAAAACTTATAAGAATTTATTATCAAGAATGGTGAGAGTAGAAAATATAAAACCTATATTAAGGTAATGTGTTGAAGTTATTCAATGAATAGATTTGAGGAAAACCTGAGTAAGGTAGGGATTCGGTGATTTCGAGGACGGAATCCTTATAAGGAGGGAAGGATGTGACTTCCCAGATTTTTAGAAATTATAAATGAGAATTTTATAAATAAAAGTATTATTTATGAGATATGTTGGGTGTGAGTATGTGTATGTTATATATTATAGAATATGTGAATTGATGTGAAGAGAATGTTATATATTAATTTTAATATATATAAATATTTAATTGAATTATTTATTGAGTTAAATAAATAAATTTTGTTTTGATTATAGAGTAATGTAATTAAGTGCAATGTGATTAATCAAATGAATATTTAGTATTTAATTTAATTAATATAATAATTTTATGTTATAGTTCTAATTTAATTGAGATAATTAAATTAGATGAGTTATGTGATGATTGTTACACAAAATTATAATTAACAAGTAAATATAATTATGTGACAATTTGATGAGATTGATTGATGTTAAGCTATTGATTAATTAAAATAATGAGTATTTGTCAAACATGGTCTTAGGCTTTTCAAGTTCAAATTGGTGTAACCTATGTATTAACTAGTAATTAGTATATCTAATAATTACTAGGAGTTACATATATTATATATTACTAGTATTGTATATTATATGTATATATACTACAAAGTTAATACGTTAGTTTTAGAAAACAAACCAAAGAAAAGAAGAAGAGAGTTAGAGAGAGTTGTAGGAGAAGAAGAAGAGGAAGAAAAAAAGAAGAAGAAGGAAAGCTTTGAGAAGACAAAACAAGCCCCATCATCATCATCTCCATCTCTCTCTTAAATTCATACTAATAAAGTTACAATCTAAATTCCTTGTTTTAATTATATTCTTATGTTCTTCATAATGTAGATCATTGTTATGTAGAAGTTGTATTGAGAAATCGAGAGAGATAGAGAGAAATAGAGGAATTGAGATGAGCTAGAAGAAGAAGAAGAAGAAAAAAAAAACCTAGAAGAAGGTAACTTCTAAACTCTTATTTAATCATTGATTTTTTTTGGGTAGATTTATGTTCTAGGGTAGTATATCATGATTAATCTGTTTGTATTAGTTTAATCTTGGATTATCAAGAATCAAACAAGAGGATTCAAGAAAGAAAATGAAATGGAAAGAAAATTTGAAGAACAAAATTCGTAGGTTTTTAGTAATTGTGGACATATCTTGTGAAATTCATACCTCTTTAGGTATAATGAGTTAGAAAGTGAGCCTTATATCAAATCGAAGATATGGAAGTAAGCTATATTCTGAAAGTGGAATCACATGAAAACTCTTTGTAGATTTCTTGCAATGTCTTTTTTAGTAAGGCTGGTCCGAAGGGAAAATAATTTGTCCAGAAAATCAAAACTGTTACGGTTTCTGACTTTGAAAAATTTATATAAATTCGTGTGTTTTGAATCTGAAGAAACTTAAAACTGTAAAGTTGTAGATATGGAAGTTTACGAGCTATACTAGCGTGATTGAGCCATTTCATGGAGCGGATCATGTTCGAAATAAATTGTTTAGTAAGGATGTCCAGAAAATGAAATTTTCTAGACTAGTTGATGAATTACGTAATCTGGTTTAGATGGATAAGGGAATTAAAGCTTTAAGGCCTAGATGAGGTTGTAGTACAATGCGAGTAAGGGTTATTTCTATATAAGAAGGAACAAAAGCGGACATGTAACGAACGAGTTACGTTAAAAACGAAAACAACGTTTTGTTAAAGAAATTGTGAAGATGAGTTTTATAATTCTGTTTCAATTAAGATTTTGGGTGATGATATATTTTGATGATTAAAAATATGTTTTTACATATGTAATGAGTATAAATATGTGTTATCATATTCTATGCATAATTAACCATTTAAGATCAAGAGTTGAGATAAGTTAATATGTGCACATAACGTGCTCGATAAAATGCTTAAGAGTAATAGTGTTTTCTAAACTTTGGTATACAAAGTGTCTAACTAATGGCTAATATTGGATATCTAAGTATGAAAAGATGATTATATAAGAATAATAATGGAAAGAAATCGAAAAGGGTAAGTTTTGATTTATGAAGGAAAATTAAACATGTAATTAATGTGTTGAATATGCATTTTTGAAACCAAAGTGGTATAATAAAATGGTGTGATATACGCACATTAAACTACAAGTGTGATAGTTTTACATGTGTGGTGATGAAAATGAAAAATAAAACCGAGTTGAATATAAAATAGTTAGATGTTTATAAAGACATTATAAAGGATAATAAGATAAAGTAAGGTCTTAGAATAAATTTGACCATGAGATTGAGTATTGATTTTATTTATTATCAATCTCACATACAGTGTAGGTTGTGCAAGGACGCGAAGTATTAGCGTGTTGGTAAAACGCCAGTAAAGGCAAGTCTTTCAGTTCGTTTTTTCTATGTGAACTTGATGATGATCTGCTTTAAAATTTTAGTGTATGATGTATTATATATGTCAAAAGTATGAAATGTGAATGTCAATCTATGACTATGATGATTGAACTATGAATGTTGATTGAGTAAGGAACTCAATCTTTATAGTTGTTATGTGAACTATAACATGTATGTTATGTTTGTTTATGATTATTCTTGTATGTTGAGCATGTTATTATGTGCTACGTGATGCATGAAAACTGTTAGATTGTCTTTGGAAATCGAGCTCATTCTTGCAAATAACCATTTTGTAGATTCAAGAATTGAAGGTAACGCTATGTCTTTACTTGATTGTTATGGATCACAAGTGATATATGAAGATTTAATATCCTAGCTAAGTTGTTATTCTTGTAAACCATGTCTAATGTTTCGAATAATGTATTAATGTTGAATTGTAATATTGTTTTGTGAATGTAAACTATTGTAGTATTAAAATGATTCTGAAATATTTAGATGTAAAGGTTGAAGGTTTTGGGAACGAGGATAGTATGTAATAGAAAATTTTAATTATTCCGCAAATTTTAATGGTTTTATTATCATTTAATGATGTAAAATTAGAGGTTGAATGTATTATTAATTACTAAAATCGAGAATTAAATTGTATAAATTTTGGGCTCGTTACAGACTATACTTTAAACCGTTTCAAAAATGATTACTAGTCTACATATTTTTATTTTTATTTTCAAAAGCCCATAGTACGTATTTAGCTTCATGTCAAAATTTTGAAGTCTAGCATAGCTAAGAGTTTTTGAAAACTTATGTCTCCACTAATAATCATTGGCTTAACAATCTATCTGTTCCTATAATCTTTAATACTTTGTTTTCACACAACTATACCCAGTTCGTCAAACCACACTTATGAGTTCATTTACTTGCCACAATCATACGAGTTTAAGAACTTGTCCTAGTCAGACCTTTGGCGTCCATTCGCTGAGGGGTTCATAAACATTTCATATAACTATGAGTCAATAATGTCACATAAGTATGAGTCTTAAGAACTCGTACTTAACCTTATATTCTCTACCTATAACCTATTTATCTGTTCTACACATGAAAAGGAATCACCCTCTTAACATGCATATAGCAAATTGCGCGACACAAACATCCCAATAATTAACCTAACTCCCTTCTCCATACGAATTTCATTTAATCTGTATTCATAATCCTTTCCTGAATCTATACCAATTCATAGTACAACTGACACTCAGCAATCTTGCTGTAAACTTTTCAATCATTCGCTTGATCATTCTCCCTGTTATCACCTTATCAGATCACGGGGTGATCTCATCGTATATATTACGATTCATTTCTGTCTTGATCGTTTTGTTTTATGATCTCCTATCACTGTACTTTTAGTCTTTTAGACTCTATCTATTCATCACTACTGTTAAACTTTATTATCAGAGTTAGGGAACTCTGTATCTTATAACTCGCCAAGATTCGTCTTTGAATCTTACCGACCAACTAAATCTATTTGAGTTAGTACTTATCCTAATCATTGCGGTTATTAGTCTCAGGTATTCCTACCTAAGGTTCATAATCTACATCTTTGATACCAACTGTGAGGGCCCCGAATCCAAGGTCCCAAATCACCGCGGATCCGATTCGATCATTCAATAACTATTACTATTTGCAGAAGATATAAACATAAATTGTTTATACAATAAACTTTACACACTATTCCCCAAGGTCGAGTAACCTTAACTTATACACAATTCATAAATTACTTGACTTACAATAACATTACAAATCTAATTGCACACATTAACTTTAAGCTAGAACTGTCTTTAACTTTTCTTTGTATCTGACGTATTCGCCTTAAACTACAATATTTATCATGATATAACAAGGGTGAGCATAAGATTGCCCAGCAAGTTTAAGTTCAATAATATAACGATATATCATGATTGAAATGATTTGAATAATTGGCTGGCTAAAATTCAATAATATAATTGTGAATTAGCACGAACAAACTTTTGACTGAACAAATATATCTGAATCGATTAGTAATGAAGGTGATAAGCCTTTCATACCTGACTTATACATGCAATATGTATAGAGTACAATTCTACAATGGCAATCATCAATGATTATCCATAAGCATATATGAATAAAATAACTCTTAGTAGAGTTAAGTAAAAACAAACTTGCCTGAACCGTTGATTACCGCTACGCAATTTATAACGCTTTATCCGAAGACCTAATATTAGTAATATAGATCTCCAATATTAGAATAATATCATCACAATATAATACTATATATATATATATACATAGAATAACATTAACACATAACACATAATCCTATCAGTCTATAACACACATAAGACTCGGTATCGAGTCAAACTATTGCAGTCTGAGTTGAACTCGACACAAATCTGACATCTCGACGGTCTAGTCGGACACATCTCGAGTTTAAGTTCAATTAAACTCTGCCTAACATTTAACAATTATCTCAGATAATTTTAATAATAATCAAAATATTTTTCGTAAGCTCGTACTAATTTTTAAATAATTATTATCATTTATCTTGATTTTTCAATCATTAATATCGTATTTAAATGAATTAAATACTACATAATTCTTTTATTATTAATATTTATTTATTATCAAATATTAATGAAATACATGTCATAATATTATAATATATTTATAATATTTCAAAGTATTTTAATACTTTATTATCACCTTTATATGATTTTTAAACACTTAAATTCATTATTCGATAATTGCTATTAATATTAAAATATTAATATTTTCATGACAAATATCAAAAGTTATATTTTATAACTTAAAATATTTTTATATCACTTAAATCATTTTTATATGATTTTTAAATCATTTATTCTATTTTTCCATAATTTATTTAATATATTTATTAAATAAATTAATTATCATTAATATTGATTAATTAATGAAATTCATCCTAAAATATTAAAAGTCACTAAAAATAACTTAAACTATTTTTTTTACCATAATATTATTTTTCATGATTTTTGTGTATTTAAATCATTTTTAAAGAATTTATTTAATAGTATAATTAAATAAATTAAATACCATTTATATTCCAAAATATTAAATATTTATGAAATATACTCTAAATAATTAAAAACTATTTTTCAGATTTTAAAATAATTTTTTGGAATTTATTATGTATTTTTAATAATTAAAAACTATTTAATTCGATTTATTTATTAAAATAATTAATTATCTAAAGCGACAATTTATTTAGAACCGTCGCGACAGAACCATCGCTATAAGTGTTCTTGAGCTGTTCTTGAGACTACCTAGAAACGCAAAGTCAGTTACGAGTTGCCACGTTTGACCGGCTGTAGATCTGTGTTCGTAAGGTTTTCTGGGCTTTTAATGTTTCTAATCATGTAGTATAAGTGTAATAATACAACTAACAACCAAATTTCATGGTCATAACATAACACAACTGAGAGATTCAAGCCTTCAAACTTTCTGACAACACTGTTATTCATTTATGGGTTTTCTAGAAAATGAAGAACAGCCGAAGATGCTAGATCTAGATCCTTATAACTTACGCTACTGGTCTGATTTATGCGATTTAAAGCTTCACACTTGTAGTTGAGATGTCAAAGAACATCTCTATACAATCAGATTAGTCTAACAACAACACCAAATGCATAATGTATCTGGTCAAACTACCTGCCAGAAAATGGTTCTTGACTTTCTAGGTTTTCCTAAAATGGAACCCAGACAGTTGGTCAACCTATGTTTGACCGTGCTAAAATTTGTTTCTGTTTATGACATGAGCAATATAAAGGCATGATCATGTAGTGCTTATACCGGTCTACAAGGTCAAAATCTCAACTTGTCCAAACTAACCAAACACATCAAGATTAAGAGCCTTGAGAAGCTTGTCAGACGAAATCTGGGCAAATCTAGCTGCCCAGATTCCAGATTTCGTGGTTGGTCAAAGGGTTTTGACTGCTTATAACTTTAAATCTACACATGTTCTGGACTTGATTCAAGTTGCAGAGCAAAGACCACATAACATACTACACGTTCAAACATTTAAAATAAAAACACAATTAACAGACACCAATCTATGAGGCCTGACATTTGCTTGTCAGACGATGTTTTAGAAATTTTCCAAATTTAAGAAATCTTCACTTTCGAGCTCTTTGATGTTATGAATCCATGTTCTAGCAACCCAGATCAACAAGTGACACCTTCTAACATAACTTTAAACATCTAACCACAACATCTAACACCAAGACACAAGATTTATAAAATTTAGGGTTTATACATTTTCTAGTTTGATCTAGATTTTCTGATCCTTGATCCTGTTATGGAAAGCTACAATATGATCATGTCATAACTTCTCATACCCTTTTCACTCTCATTCCCAAAATCTTAGAGAGAGAATGTCTTGGATGGTTTAAAAAAATAAAGTGTGCATTCTTTCTCTATAAACTATATATTTTGCTATAATGTATCTATATGGAGAAGGTAGCTGCTGATTTCTATAAGATATAGTCACATGGGGTGGTTAAAGTTGGCCACCAACTCCCATTTTGCCAAGATTTGCAAGTAACCTCATAAAAATCCAAGAAGGGCAGTATAGTGATTTTGATTTTTGTTTTAATGGCATAAATGTCAATTGCCCTAACCCTTAAGGTTTAGGGTTTGGGTTAGGATTTAGGGTTTGAACCCTTTAGGTTTGCAATTTAATTTTCAAGATTTTTGAATTTCGGTTTTCAAAATAGAAAATTAACTTTTCTAAATTATAATTAGAATTTTCTAATTATATTAAAATTTACTAATCAGAATTCAATCTTGCTAATTATGATTAATATATCGTAATTAAAATTGCTAATTAAGCAATTAGGGTCAAAATGGTCATTAGGGTTTATAATCCATGAATTAGGGTTTTAATAGAAAAATAATTTTTTAAATTAGAAATTAGGTTTCCTAATTAGATTAGGGTTTACTAATTACTTAACTTAAAAATTAGGATTAATATTTCCTAATTAACATTAAAAGTATTAAATTAACACTTAGATTTTTCCCTAATTATAAATTAGGGTTTCTAATCCATAAATTAGGGTTTAAAAATTTTAAATTAGGATTTGCTAAATAATTAAGCTTAACCCTAATTATAACGTTAAACCTTATACTAACATTGGCATTCCCAAATTAGGGTTTCATACACTGTATTAGGGTTTTGAATTCCCGGAACTGAAATTAGGGTTTCCAGAACCGATTTTAGGGTTTCTTATTATTCGCTAGGGTTTTCTAACGGAATGTTGACGTTCTTAATATATACTTAGGGTTTGTTATAGATATATCATTTATCTGGTCAACCCTTGTGTAAGACCCCAACTTTTATAAATAAAGATGAATTTTCTATAAATATCATTTTTGAATATTATGGAGTAAATTTGATATAATGTTATAGTTGCGGTAATATTTATAAATTTTGCAAAGTATGCAAGTTGTTATATAATATTTGATTGGTGGGGAATATTCATTTTAACAGGGGAATATTAAATACAACGGCACAATTATTAGTGGACCCCTAACGAAATTATTGCCGGATTGAGAAAACGACAAAAATACTTTTATGAAAATAACGGCGGAAGTTTTACAGTTAATCTGTTAAAACACTTCGGTGTTAAAAGTAAATGAATATCTGGCGTGGTTGCATAGTAGCACAGATTGATTATTGATTCTTACGTGAGAAGTCACTTTCGGTTTTGTTCAATTATTGTTACGATGAATTTACCGCATAGTATCTCACATTATTTGATTCAATTATTATCGATATTTAATATATTATTAAACTAATAATTGAGACGACAAAGTTATTAAAATTATTATTCGCAATATTAACGATGTCTAGAAGTTCTGTCAATGAGAGGTTTGGTCACCTAATTGCGCGCCAATAGGGAGAAATCCTTATTGGAAAGCCCCCTCTTTTCTGGGAACGACCTGGTAGATTAATATTGTGAATTATAATAATGATGATATATATATATATATACGGATGACTTGAATGTTTAAGGGGGTACTTTTATAATAATGGTATATATATTTGAAATGGTGGGTACATGTCACAGGTTTTCATCCCGTGACTTACTTTTTTATATATATATATATATATATATATATATATATATATAGAATCACTTAGACTTCATTTGAATCAGTAAAGGTAAATCACAAGCTATATATATATATATATATATATATATATATATATATATATATATATATATATATATTATTTAAAGTTTTGTTTTATTAGAATATTTTATGGACCGTCCGATTAAAAAGTAAATCAACTGGACCGTTCATGGATTAGTTAATATTAGGTCCATTCTTGGTCATAATATCGGGATATTATGTGATATGTTAATTTGTTCAATTAACCCTTGTTTTGAAAAGTATGATTCGGAATGATATCCGAAATATGAGGAGATGAGCAATGGAGAAATCAGAGGGCAGGGAAAAATGGAAGCAAGGTTTTTCTCAACTCTTTGAAATACCGTAACGTCACGTTAATTTCGAGGACGAAATTTCATAAGGAGGGAGGTTGTAAGACCCCAACTTATTATAAATAAAATCGAATTTCCTCTAATTATTATTATGTATAATAAGGTGTTAAATTGATATAATATTTTGGTCATGGGTGAAATATGCAAATTTTGCAAAATAAGCAAGTGGTTATATAATAATCATTGTTGTCGGAGAATATTCGTTTGGTCGTGGAATTTTCTTGTTGCGGGGAATATTAAATTTACTGGCGTAGTCATTAGTGGGCCCCATAATGTAATAATCGCCGGATGAAGAAAAGCGACAAGTTTGAGTTTTATAAATAACGACGTAGTTGTTACATTAATTAACCTTTGTTGGAATTCGATGGTTAAAATACGATGTCTGGCGTGGATACACGGTGATTTTTGAATTATTGATTCTTATGTAAGAAGGCACTACTCAATAATTATTACGATAATTCTTATTCAATATTTTATTTTATTGGTTCAATAATTTCTGCGTTAATATTTTATATTATTGTTGTTTCAATAATTATCACTGCATAGTATTTCCCATTATCAGATCAATAATTCATATTATTTGAATAATATTATTAGATAGCATTATTGGTAATGTTTAGAAAGTTCTATCAAGGAGAGGTTTGGTCACCTAATTGCGCGCCAGTAAGGAGAAATCTTTATTAGAAAGCCCCTCTTTCTGAGGGCACTGGTTGTCATAATTATGATTCTGTAATATTATTTGTGAATAATTAATTATTGATTTATATGATAAGGAAATATTTATTTGATGCAGATATAAATAATGGATTTATTTATGTGGTTATAAATGAAGAAATTAATGTTGAGGTGTTTTATCAGTATTTTGTCGGATTGGAGGTATTAAAAGATCAAATCGGTGTTCTTACAGATTTATTGTGTGAGTTATAATATTTAATCTGACCATTGGATCGTTGTGATTTTTGGATATGTTATACATATATAAGTTGAGTATATGTTCACAAATTTTGAACCGTTAAAAATGAATGAATGATTTGTTATGAATTTTAAGAGGTGACTTATTTAGAAATTAGGTTTATAAATGATTTTGGTGGAAAATTCTAGAAATGGGTGGGCCCCACTTTTGGTTGTTGGAGAAGATGGCTGATTTTTGGTGGGTGGAATAGTAGCAGGTAAAGCCATCAAAAGTCAAGTCGATAATGCTTGACTTGCTAACATTTTCCTATAAATAGAGGGCTAAGTTAGAATTGAAAATCACACCGAATTCATAAGTTTTTCTCTTTCTCTCTAGATTATAAAGTGTATTTTGTGAGTATTTAGATACTTGGTGAGTTCTTTATTCATCGATTGCAAGTTTTCTTTCAAATATATATCAGATATCCATCGGAAGTCTTTTGCTCTTTTGAGGTAAGGGATAGTAAGGGATATTAAGGGATGTTATATTCTTCATAATGATGTTATTCTTTTAATATCATTATACTGACATATTGGTATGGATCTTATTGTGGAATTTCTACCTTTTTGAGTCGGGGTTACTATTCACGTATACGACACTATTTATGTATATGACACTATTTACGTATATGACATTATTTACGTATACGATACTTTGTATGAATACGGAGTACTATTCACGAGTTACTATTCATGAGTTACTATTTACGGGTACTATTCTTGACAAAAATTAGTTTCTTTTTCTGACTAAATTATCGTTGATTTATGATTGTTGCTCTTGAAAATAAATGCAGTTGTTGATCATATTGTTTTTATTATCATATATAACATTTTTATAACACTGATGTTGAATTTCTCTTTCACTTGAGTGTAAAGATGGGTAAATTATTGGTATGATCGTGACTGATGAATATCTTTGGCTTGTAGTGCAAAGATGAATTGTTAACTGGTATGATCATGACCATTGAATTTATAATTGAATATCTTTAGCTTAAGTGTAAAGATGAATTGATTAACATGGTTATAATTATTTTTTATATAAATTCTGAAATGATTATATATTTCTTTGAGATATGAATATATTTGACCTGTAGTGCAAATATGAACTGTTGAGGAATATCTTTGGCCTGTAGTGCAAAGATGAATTATTGATGAATATCTTTGGCCCGTAGTGCAAAGATGACTTGTTGTTGAATATCTTTGGCCTGTAGTGCAAAGATGATTTGTTGATGAATATCTTTGGCTCGTAATGCAAAGATGACTTTTGTTGTTGAATATCTTTGGCTGTAGTGTAAAAGATGACTTGTTGATGAATATATCTTTGCCCGTAGAAAAAGAGATAAATTTATTAATATGATTATGAACATGAGCTGTGATTTGGTATAACCATGATCTTTGATGTTTCAGGTGATGAAAATTATCTTTGTCCTGGATGAGAAAATGAATTTAGAACTACAATTACGATTATGAGTTATACATGTGATTGTGGACATGAATTGTTGATTGATGTTACAGGGATAAAACATTATTGATGGATTTTTAACATGGAGAAGATAATAGACTTTATGGTCTATTTGACTCTTCTAATGGATTGCTCATTCCGCTGCAACTATGGTTGAAAAGTTTTATCATCTACCATATGTTCTAAATCTCTGATTTATTACTGATGAAGGCTATTGATAATTTAATTATCTTTATTCATGATATTCTTTATTGGGCTAGTTGTGCTCACCCTTACATTTCACAATTCCTTTCAGTGATAAGAGTGTATTTGGGTCGTCGGCGAAGTGTGAGGAATAGAAGCGGTGGTCATCATTTAGTAGTTATATTTGGTGAATCAAATAGGGTGAGGCGAACCCAACGTTGGAAGGGTGTTTTGCCACTATCATACAAGATGTCTAATGACATACAACCTCGTGTCATCATAAAAAGACAGGGTTGTGCTCATCCACTTCTTTGAGTATATCTACGAGCACTACCTATATAATCTTGGTGTTTGGTTGAAGTATAAATCTCAATTAGAGACAGTGGAGATAATGATATGTCAAGAGAAGACTCACTATTGGAAATAATATGATAGTAATCTTCTTGTTTTTTTTGGGGTCTATTAGGTCAACCAAGGATAATTCTGTGGACATATGATATCTATCATAACCTAGAAGCATGGCCTCCCATGTATGAAGGTTTCCTTGAGCACTTTCCAAAGATTTTAATTTCTAAAAGCAGTTTTTTAACTATACCTTTATATAAGGTGTCATTGTGACGTCTTTATCAAGGTTGGGATGAGAGAGTTAGTTGGTATATATTTGTATCCAAACTCACAAACATATGTGTTGTTGTATTTTGCATGACAATTGTTGTAATAAAGTTGTAGTTGTTTTCTGTACCATGTATTTGGCGACTCAGAATGGGTTGGATGGATTGGACCTGTTTTGGGGCTGTCACAATTATACTCAGTTGGTTAAAGTTTTGACTTCTATACTCTATGAAATTAGTGGAATATCCTTGATATTTGCGCTTCATCTAGTATCTTTTCATGGAAATATTCATCTGAGCATTCTTGAATGTTACTCTATAAAGAAGTATCATGTTGACAACTTGGACGTTATTAGTTCCTGGATAACTTAATTTTTGAACTTGTTTTATTGAATTCTTATATCATTGTCATCATCCTCATGTTTATATTATGTTGAAAGTCATATGTGGCTGTGTAGTGCATAGATGGACTTGGTATGATTATGACCGAGGATTATTGATTGTAATCATGACCGTAATGTTACAAATGATGTGGAAAAAGTCCTCATTGGCCCGTAGTGCATTGATGGACGATTGTTGCAAGATCATGACCATTAATGAATACACAAATATTTTTTGGTTCAGTGGTGCATGGATAATTATGGTCGTGATACTAAAGAATATCCTTGGCCATAATGCAGGGGTGATTCGATGATGTGGATTATTTATTAAGTTGACTCTCAGCGATAAAAGTGATGAAAAACCTTTTAAATCATTAAAGATAGTAGATTTTATTCTCTACTTGACTCTTTTAATGGATTGTTTGTTCCGCTGCAGTTAAAGTTGATGTTTGTTATATTTTATCAGTTTAACACTGTTGAAGGTTTACGATAATTTATTATATATTATCTTAGTTATAATATTTCTTACTGGGCTAGTTGAGCTCATCCCTTTTTCTTTCATTGTTCTCTTGAGAAATGAGCGTAGCGAGGGACTAGACTAGTGGAGAGCGGAGTGACGGTCAGGAGGATAGCATTAGTAGTCCCTCACTATTCGTAAAATAGTGTGTTAATAAATGTAATGAGGACTTATTTTGAGTTTGAATCATGCCTAGAAGACAATATTTGTATTAAAACTCACATTCATATTATGTATATTTAAGGTTGTATTTGTACTACATACCATGTATTTTGCGACTCAAAATAGGTGATGTATACCTATTTTGGGGGCGCGCCATGGCGATTAGTGTCAAAGCTTAGGGATATGATCCCTGACTAAGATGTGAGAATAAAACTAAAAGGGGAGAGACGGGCAATTCCTTCGCTAGTATAACCTACCTAAGTTTATTTGGTATTTAATTGGTCGGTTAGAGTATAGGGATAATATTTTACATGTTAATTAACCCATGTTTTGTGGCAGTATCTGAAAATGACATCCGAGAATGTTGAGAATAGGAATGGAGCATAGGAGACCGTTGAGTCTCCACAGATCAATAATCAGGATAATGTGCATCAGGAAGGCGAAAATCCTCAGGCAAACAACAACACTGACTAGATGACGAACGATGGAATGTTCGGAGGCTTTATACAATTCATGCGACATCGGAAAAAAGGCTGGCTCTGTCCAAAATGCAAGTGGAAACACTTGGAAACTATTGGGCAGTCACCGCTAAAAAATGATTCAAGAAATTTGGGACCACCGGAGTTTATTGGAGAACCAAAACCACTTAAGGTGGAAGCATGGATAAAGCAGATCACCAAGATATTTGATGTCTTGGGATGCTCCGAGGAGTAAAAGGTGCCATTTGCCACGTTTATGTTACGAGGAGAGGCAGATTACTGGTGGGAATCGTTAAACGTACTCAACCTACCGCACTAAAGATATCTTAGGAGAAGTTCCAAGAACTATTCAATGACAAGTACTTTCCCGAAAGTATTCGTCACATGAAAGAGGTGAGACTTCATCAAGTCGGGCAGAATAACATGGCCAGTGTCATGAGACGAAGACAAGTTTGCCGAGTTGTCCCGGTTTGCGTCCCGATTAGTTGATAATGAAGAGAATGACATGCGGATGTTTTAAGAGGTTTGAAAGCGAGATACGTCAATATCTTATTTCTCATAAAGCGTGTGTTTGTATTGAGGATGTTGTAAATAGGGCTCGATTAGTGGAAGTAGCGATAACGAAGTCAATACAACCAAAAAGAGAGTAAAGCAAAATGATAATACCAATGAGAAGCGATCGTGAATCGGTGACAACAAGCATGGAGGAATCAACATGCGAAATGGTAACCACGCCGGTGGTAATCGGGGCCCAAAACAATAAGAATGAACATTTCAAGAAGAGGAGATTCAACAATAATGGAAAGGCGTCGGACCAAAGACTCGTTGTTAAGGAAGGAGAAGCGACCACCTATCATATGCTTCAAATCTGAGAGGGAGGACACATCAATCAAATGGCGATGCCATCCAAAGCATATTATAATTGTGGAAGAAGGTAACTTAGCTCGATTTTGTCATTCACCGAAGATAAGTTTAGCTAGGATGGAGGCACCAAAGGCCGTCCCAGAAAAGTAAAAACCGGTAGTGTAAGGGAGAGCGTTTGTTGTGACTTCCCAGAAAGCAAGGAACCCGAACGAGGTCATCACGGGTAAGCTTACCATAAACTCTAGCGAAGTCTATACCTTATTTGATACCGGTTCTACCCATTCTTTTATTTCTCCTGCTTGCGCTCAACGATTAAACTTGACTTCGGAGAAATTAGACTTTGACTTATCTGTGGAAACTCTGTTGGGAGAAACCTTCATTATATCCACTGTTTATAAGTCTTGTTTGGTTCAAATCGGTACCCTCACATTACCTGTTGATCTTATTTCATTGAAAATACTTTCATTTGATGTGATTCTAGGGATTGATTGGTTAACTACTCATTATGCTAAAATTGATTGTTTTCGTAAGGTTGTTAGCTTTCATATTCCTAATCAACCTATTATGCGAATTCAAGTGACCAAACCATTAAAATAAATCACGGTCATCTCAAGCCATAAAGCTAGTCGTTTATTGAAAAAGCGGATGTCAAGCTTTCTTAGCTCGTATCACGGATCTAAACAAAAATACGTCGATTTTGAATGATATTTCTATTGTTAATAAATTCACGACGTATTCCACGAAGAACTTCTTAGCCTACCCCGAGCATGAAATTGAATTTTGTATCGGCCTTTAAACGATACAAAACCCATTTTCAAAGCCCCATATCGAATGGCTCCTGTTGAACTTCAGGAGTTAAAGACCCAATTGCAGGAATTGTTAGACATCGGTTTTATTCGTTCTAGTACGTCTCCTTGGGGTGCTCCTGTTCTATTTGTGAAGAAAAAAGATGGGAGTATGCGACTTTGTATTGATTATCGGGAGTTGAATCATGTCATCATCAAAAATAGGTACCCATTTCCACGTATTGATGACCTGTTTGCCTAGTTGGAAGGAGCCAAATTCTTTTCAAAGATTGATCTTCATTCCGGATATCACCAATTGAAGATTAGAAGTGATGACATTCCAAAGATGGCTTTGGAACTTCGAGACGGGCATTATAAATTCCTAGTCATGTCCTTTGGATTGACTAATACTCCTACTGCTTTCATGGATATGATGAACCGAGTATTCAAGGAATATTTAGATCACTTTGTGGTCGTCTTTATTGATGACATCCTTATTTATTCCAAAAGCCGTGAAGATCATGAGCAACACTTGAGGCTGATACTCCAAAAGCTTCGTGAATACAAGCTTTATGCCAAGTTGAAGAAATGTGAGTTCTGGCTTGAGGAAGTAGCATTCCTTGGGCACGTAGTATCAAGTCATGGAATATCAGTTGACCCAACAAAGATTGAAGCTATTCAAAGCTGGGAGCAACCCAAATCAGTGACCGAAGTACGTAGCTTTCTCGGCTTAGTTGGTTATTATCAGAGATTCGTGGAAGGATTTTCTTGAATCGCTACTCCATTAACTCAGCTGACTCGGAAAGATATAAAATTCGGTTGGAGTGAGGAATGTGAGAAGAGTTTTCAAGAACTCAATAGGAGACTCATTTGAAGACTTATTACGACAATACCATCCGGCTCGGAGGGATTTGTCATCTCTGATGATGCTTCGGGCAAAAGGTTAGGATGTGTTCTCATGCAACATGGGAAAGTCATAGCCTATGCCTCAAGACAACTCAAAGAATATGAGAGGAATTATCCTACTCATGATCTAGAGTTGGCAGCTGTTGTCTTCGCACTTAAAATTTGGAGGCATTACTTGTATGGAGAGAAAGTGGATATCTTTACGGATCATAAAAGCCTCAAATATTTCTTCACTCAAAAGGAACTCAACATGCGACAACGACGTTGGCTTTGAACTGTTGAAAGATTATGATCATACCGTCAATATCATCACCGAAAGCGAACGTGGTAGGCGACGCATTGAGTAGAAGATCATATTCAGAAAGCGAGTGCGATATTGTCAACGTAAAGGCCCATTTTGTGTGACTTGCAAAGGATGGAGATAGAGTTAAAGACTCCAGGGACCCATGTGATGATGGCGAATATACGAGGAGAACCGACTTTAATTGATAAAGTTAAAGCTACTCAAGCTACAGACCTGTAGCTAATGCGTATGAGGAAGAAAGTGCAGGAAGGTGCTATGCCGGAAGCAAAAATCGATGAAGAATGAATACTTCGAGTTAACTCCAGACTTTGTGTTCCTAACGACCCTGATTTAAAGTATAAAATCATGATGGAGGCGCACAACACACCGTTTGCAATCCATCCTGGGAGTACTAAAATATATCGTGATCTTCGTCATACATTTTGGTGGAGCAATATGAAGAGAGAGATAGCGATGTTTATCTTGAGGTGTTTAACTTATCAACGAGTCAAGGCGGAGCATCAAGTACCAAAAGGTTAATTGCAACCACTTGAAATTCCAGAATTGAAGTGGGAGCACATTACCATGGATTTTGTTACTGGTCTTCCCAAGGTTTCTCAAGGCATAGATGCGATTTGGGTCATTGTTGATAGATTGACCAAGTCTGCTCATTTCTTACCTATACGTCTTGATCGTATGTACATAAACGAGATTGTAAAACTGCATGGTATGCCATTATCCATCGTTTCTGATTGAGACCCAAGATTCACTTCACGATTTTGGGTTAGTTTGAAAAAAGCTATGGGCATAGATTTACGATTTAGCTTGGCATATCATCCTCAGATGGACAGACAATGAGAAAGGACTATTCAAACTCTGAAAGATTTATTAAGACTCTGTGTAGATTTATTAAGACTCTGTGTCCTTGACTTCAGGGGAAGTTGGGACAAGTTCTTACCATTGGTGGAGTTTTCCTACAACAACAGTTATGAAGCAAGCATTAGCATGGCTCCATTTGAAGCGTTGTATGGAAGAAAGTGTCGATTCTCGATTATCTTTGGGATGAATTGGGTGAAAGCAACGTTGTTGGGACCGGAGTTGGTACGTATGACTACGGAAAAGATTCAAATGATCCGACAACGATATAAAAACCTCATAAGATCGATAAAAGAGTTATGTTGATCTTCATGTAGAAAGAGACGTGGAATTCGATATTGGAGATCATGTGTTGTTACATGTTGCTCCATGGAAAGGATTTACGAGATTTGGAAAGAGAAATCTCAATCCTCGATTCATTGGTCCATTTTAATCCTTGATCCGATGGGCGTGGCTATAGACTCGCTTTACACGCCAAGTATGTCTCATGTTCATAACGTTTTCATGTATCCATGTTACGTAAATATGTGAAAGACCGAACCACATTATTGAGTTAGAAGCGGACGAAATAAGCGGAAGATTTAACGTATGAAGAGGTTCTGTTCAAATCTTGGATAAGAAGGAACATATTTTACGCTCCAAGGTTATACTTCAAGTCAAAGTTTTGTGGAGAAACCACGATGTTGAGGAAATGACTTGGGAGTTAGAATCTGAAATGAAATCAAGGTATCCTTACATCTTCGACATGCAGTCGTACCTTAATTTCAAAGGCGAAATTTCATAAGAAGGGGAGGTTGTAAGACCCCAACTTTTATAAATAAATATGAATTTTCTATAAATATCATTTTTGAATATTATGGAATAAATTTTATATAATGTTATAGTTGTAGGTAATATTTATAAATTTTGCAAAATACATGTAAGTTGTTATATAATATTGATTGGTGGGGAATATTCATTTTAATAGAGAATATTAAAGACAATCAAGCACAATCATTGGTGGACCACACAATGGAAGTATTGTCGGATTGAGAAAATGACAAAAATACTTTATGAAAATAACGGCGGAAGTTTTATCGATTAAGCTGTTGAAACACGGTGTTAAAAAATGCGAATCTGGCGTGGTTGCATAGTAGCACACGTTATTGATTATTGATGCTTACGTGAGAAGTTACTCAGTTTTGTTCAATTATTGTTACAGTAATTGCTGCATAGTATCTCACGTTATTTGATTCAATTATTGTCGATATTTTATATATTATTAAATTAATAATTGAGATGACAAAGTTATTAAAATTATTATTTGCAATATTAACGATGTCTAGAAGTTCTGTCAAGGAGAGGTTTGGTCACCTAATTGTGTGCCAATAGGGATAAATCATTATTGGAAAGCCCCCTCTTTCCTAGGAACGACCTGGTCGATTAATATTGTGAATTATAATAATGATGATAAATGTTGTTAAAAATATTGAGGGAATTTTTATGAAGCATTTGATGTAAATTTTTCTTATTTTATGGACCCCCTATTTATCCATTTTTCAAAATAACCGATAGAAAGTTATTCATTATATATATACGGATGACTTGAATGTTTAAGGGGGGGGGGTACTTTTATAATAATGGTATATATATATATATAACAAAAGTAAGTCACGGGAGATGAAAACCCGTGACATATACCCACCATTTCATATATATATAAGTAAGTCACGGGAGATGAAAACCCGTGACATATACCCACCATTCATATATATATATATATATATATATATATATATATATATATAGAATCACGAGACTTCTGTTGAATCACAAGGGGGGCAAAAATCACAAGCTATGTATATATATATGATATAAATATATAGATATATATATTATTTAAAATTTTGTTTTATTAGAATATTTTATGGACCGTCCGATTAAAAGTAAATCAATCTGGACCGTTCATGGATTAGTTACTATTCAGTTCATTCTTCTATAAATAGAAGCTCATTCCTTCATTATTTCTTATGAATTCACTGAAACTCTAGAGAGAGAAAACTATAGAGAGAAAGAAGAAAAGTGTTCTGTTACTTCACTACTTCTATATCCAGTACTCTTCTTTTTAAGGTAAGGGATATTATTTGTTGTACTCGTAAGGGGTATTATTTCTTTCTTTCGTCTTCATGAAGAGAAGTTCTATTATTCCATTCTTTATTATTCTGTTGGAACATCTTGTCTGTGCTTTACGTATGACCTGGTTCCGTTATTTACTATTCTGTTGGAATATCATGTCTGTGCTTTACGCATGACCTGGTTCCGTTATTTATTATTTTGTTCGAATATCATGTCTGTGCGTTTACGCATGACCTGATTCCATTATTTATTATTCTATTGGAATAACCTGTCTGTGCAGTCTATCGCATGCATGGTGATTTCTTTTGATATTCCATTCTTTATTATACTCAGTTGGTTAAAGTTTTGACTTCTATACTCCATGAAATTAGTGAAATATCCTTGATATTTGCGCTTCATCCAATATCTTTTCATGGAAATATTCTTCTGAGAATTATTGAATTTTACCCTACAAAGAAGTATCATGTTGACAATTTGGACGTTATTAGTTCCTGGATAAATTAATTCTTGAACTTGTTTTATTGAATTCTTATATCATTGTCATCATCCTCATGTTTATATTATATTGAAAGTCATATGTGGCATGTAGTGTATAGATGGACTTGGTATGATTCTGATTAGGGATTATTCGATTGTAATCATGGTTGTAATGTTACAAATGATGTGGAAAAAAGTCCTCATTGGTCCGTGAGTGCATTGATGGACGAGTTGTTGGAATGATCATGACCATTAATGAATACACAAATATTCTTGGCCCGTAGTGCATGGATAATTATGGTCGTGATACTAAAAAGAATATCATTGGTAGTAGTAGTGCGGGGTGATTCGATGATGTGGATTATTTATTGTCGAGTCCCGCCGATAAAAGTGATGAAAACCCTTTTAAATCATAAAAGATAGTAGATTTTATTCTCTATTTGACTCTTTTAATGGATTGCTTGTTCCGCTGCACTTAAACATGATGTTTGTTATATTTTATCAATTTAACACTGTTGAAGGCTAATGATAATTTATTCTGCATTATCTTAGTCATAATATTTCTTACTGGGCTAGTTGAGCTCACCCCTTTTGCTTTCATTGTTCTCTTCAGGAAATGAGAATGTAGCAGGGACTAGTCAGGGAACGGAGTGACGGTCCAGAGGATAGCATTAGTAGTCCACACTATTTTGTAAAATAGTGTGTTAATAAATGTAATGAGGACTTATTTTGAGTTTGAATACTGTCTAGAAGACAATATTTGTATTAAAACTCACAGCTCATGTTGTATATTTAAGGTTGTATTTGTACTATGTACCATGTATTTGGCGACTCAAAAAAGGTGATGTATACCTATTTTGGGGGCGTCACACCTTGACCCTTAACCACATACTGAACACGTATAATAACATTTACACAGAACATATTCACTTATTCCCTTAATCCTGAATAATTCACCTAAATCCTTCACAGAATTTTGAAATCCTCAAAATTCCTTCTCAAAAATATCAAACTCATACACTTATTTTCTTTCTTGGTTCTAATATTGAACCTTAAATCAATTTATTAATTTTTTAAAAAAATATTCAAATTTTCGGGTTGTCACACTTATGTTTTGCCTCTTTGATTATTTTGATCAAGTGATGGCACATCCGAATCAAAATTATCAAAGTTAAGTCCAACCTAGCACTTCCATATATTCAAAAGAGAAAAATATTGTCCTTGTGGTGACACAACAAAACAATATTGTTCAATTTTCTTTATAAGCATCAAATGTGATAAATTAACATCTTAAATACTTAATACTTTCCTTGTGGTGACACAAAAAACTAATATTAAATATTTAATACTCTATTAATTTTATCATACTAGAAGGCAACGTTCGATATTCTAAATATCTTTGAACGCTTAAGACTTAATATATAAAAACTTTGAGGGGTTTGTTAGTATTTGTCTCATCTTGTTTAGCGCGCATGCACACACATATATATATATATATATATATATATATATATATATATATATATATATAAAAACAGCGTTATATTATTAAACATGCAAAGCATGTTTGCATAATATAATATAATATAATATAATATATATATATATATATATATATATATATATATATAATATCAGCATGCAAATATAGAATACAATATTCTTCCCGGATTGATTATGGACTTTTATTGTAGTTTGGTTCACTAGAGCCACCAAGTGAACAAAAAAGTCAAACCCTAGGGTGCAAGAATTAACATTTAAATATAACTATTACATTTAAACCCGAGCTCCATTACAAACGGGTCTTCAAGCGCTTCTTGCACCTTGACCTCCGGTTCTCCAAGAAATTTTAACTAATCCTATTACATAAACTATTTAATTTAAAAAGAAACATTGATCAACAGTCAAGGGGAAGTATATAGGAGAGAGATATAATTTACATCAAGAAGAAAACCAGAAAAGATGAGGAACGCATACCCCCATTTAATAAAACCCATTCATTCAAGCATCTAACCAAAATAAATCCAATCACATTGGTCAATATCAACCCCATTTATTATCATACATATCACCATATACATCAATAAATAAAACATTCATCTTTTGAATGATAATCATTTAATATATATATTGATATCGATTTAATAGGCAAATTTAATTAGCATCAATTTAATTTTTGATTTAAAATAAACACCTTTATTTAATCAATATGAAATTATATTCTAAATACAAAATAAACAACTTTATTTTAATTTAGAATTTATGGAAAAACATGAAATCCAATTTTTAATTTAAATAAACTTTTTATTTTAATTAGAAATCAAATTTTATGAATAAAATAATTTTTATTCCTTTCAGGTAATCTTGTACTGCAGAGCCCTAAATGAATGGGTTTTTGGCCGCTGTAACAGACGTCGACCCATTTCAAAAAACCGGTCCTTTCACCTTGACCCGTATTGAAAACCCTAACCTGGTCTTTCTGACACATGCTTTTCTAATTAAATCGTATTGCGGCGCCAGATTCATAGACATCATTTTCCGATTTCATAAATTCTATAGTTTTTCTCCAAAAACTCAATTCTTTGCTAACAATTGTGCTCAGAAAAATTGTATAAAACACATATTATATATATATGTATATATCAAATCTAAGCAATTAATAACAACATAAAGGTTTGGCTCTGATACCACTGTTAGGTTTTATGAAAATCATTAACTTGCTTCCTCCTCCCTGGCCTCATCCAGTTCCACCAATTCCTTTCTTTGGGCAATCCTTTATCTGGTGCTCTGTTGATCCACAAGCAAAACATCCTCTGACCTTCTTTTGTTTTGGGCAATTTAGCGATATGTGCCATTCTTTGCCGCAATTATAACACGTGCTCTTTCCTTTCCAGCACTACCCCTGATGACTCCTCCCACACTTGTTACACGCTTCAGTCCTTTTCTTAAAGTTTCCTTGGTGACTCCCACCTTGATTATTGTTTCTGTTGTTGTTGTTTTCCCATTTTCTCTTTCTGGAGTTACTCCCTCCGTTGTTGCTTCCTCCACGATACTCACTACCAGTGTTCTTGCTTTTTTTCTCCTTATGATATAGACTTAAGGCCTCACTGCCACCTTCCGCTATGATTTCCTTCTCTAACAATGTCGCAAAGGAATTAATCTGGAAAACTGATACCTTATTATACAACCATGACTTCAGCCCTTGCTCGAAGAGTCTCGCCTTCCTCTATTCATCTACCACCCGGTGTTTAGCAAACTGGGCTAGTTCATTGAACTTAGCCGCATATTGCGCCACTGTCATGTCTCCTTGCTTAAGTTCTAAGAACTTTACCTCCATCTTATTCTTCATGCTCTTTGGGAAATAATTCTCAACGAACATAGTCTTAAATCTCTCCCAAGGTACTACTCCTTCTCCTGCTCTCTGCCAATTCACCTCCCACCAGTAGTTCTCTTCGTCTCTCATCATGTAGGTAGCAAAAGCCATCTTCTGGTCTTCACCCACACGTACGATGGTGAATGCCTTCTCCATCTCCTTGATCCATGTTTGATCCATGATCGGATCGGTAGTTCTTACGAATTCCGGAGGTCCTACACTCCTAAAATCCTTAAAGTTTGTGACTGGAGCTTCTTGGGGAATGGGTAGTACTGGATCATTTCTTCCCCTAAGAGCTTCTCCTAACAAATCTATAAGCCCTTGTATTGGATCTACTGGTCCTCTCTACTCATTAACCGACTCTTCCGGTGTGGTTATTCTACGTCTGGGCGACATGTTTCTGCATCATAAAATTTTCATTTTATTATCTATATATATTACTTATACATTTCTCAAATAAAAGAAATAAAATTTTATAACACGTTCATATGCTAAATCGTTACAATTACATGATTCTCTCTAGCATACTGCTATAAATGATAACACATATCCCCTATTATCACAAAAGACGGGGACAACAATAGCTTACTACCCCTCTAACATTTTTCAAAAGTTGGGGTTTACTACTATCTCACATCTTACGCAAAAGACTGAGATTTCAACAACAGATTAAACAACACATAAATAAATATAATACAACTACTAAGCTTCTTTCTCTAGACTAAATCTAACATTCCACGCTCCACGATGCTCTGGTATTCCTTCTGAGTAATGTGCACCACCATATCTCGGCTTATGGTATGTCGGGTCTGTCCTTGTTCAGCAGGGTAGTGATTTACACCATCACTCAATCTCTCCATGGCCGTGCTTAGAGAATAGCCCATCTTGTTCATCTTCCTTCTCTTGCACCTCACCTCATCCTCTAAGTCATTCGCCTGATCATTAGTTTCTTCCCACTTCTCCTCGAAGTGCTTCCTTCTCTGTCCTCTCGCTTAATTCTCTCTGCTCCATTTCTTCCAATTTCCCTGCCACCTCTACATTCCTAGCCACCGATCGGTGAAACAAGCAAGAATGAGCACAAATTGCCCAGCAAGTAATATACAACAAGGGAGATGAGTATTATATCACGAGTTTGAAATATCAAAGTATAGTCTCAAAGATAGTTCAGAGCCTTAGAATAATATCATGAATAATGAGTATCAACAATTCTCGAATCAAATCTTTAGAATATTAAATGATTATTCAGTATAGATCAACATATATATATATATGAATTCAAAGGCTATCAACGTATCCAACTGGATAAAACAATTTATACCGAGCAGTCACTAAGGACTATTGAACATCTACTAGAATTACCAATATTAAACTGATAACCCAAAAGAATTAAGTACGATAGATGATCAATCTACAATACTCTATGTTATGCATAACACCACATTAATATTAACGCATGTGTTGGGGCTTCCAACAATATACACTCCCCTTACCATAAGGGTTGTTCAACTCAGTTTTCAAGTTTTCCGCACCAGTCAATTGGTTTGGACAGTTTTATAAACATGCATATAGTCCAGCCAAATCAAATGGCATAAACACTTTCACAATATTCAAGAACAATACCAAGTTCAACATGAATAATAATTTTCACAAGAGTTTAAACATACTAGCTCAATTGAACGAGTAAGTAAGATAACTTGCATTCAAAGAGATAAGGTTTAGATACTTGCTTATGATATCCGTTGAATAAAGTAATGCAAGGGTTTAGGATACTTGCCTTAAGCATAGTTTATCAATGTTAAGAAATCAACACTTTCGAATCCTATTTATAGTGTATTATACGTATAGGATGCCCATTAGCTAACACATTCGTTACTTAAGCTTGATATGATTCAAGTATACACCTATGGTACAAAATCAGCTTATAGGTTTATCACGAAATCAAGTACCTAGTTATTTCATAAGCAAATTTAAAATGCTCAAGATTAAGACCTTTTTATCCATGGACTTTCATTATATAAGGCAAACACTATCTTATTACTTAAACTCAAATATATACACGTATCAGTATGGTGTAACCATTTTTAGCAATGTAGGCATCATATAAGCTAACTGTTCAAAATCAAATTTTCAAATTGCATGACTTCGATTCAAAGTAGTGAGTCGCTGCATGGTTAGCTTTAAACCGAAGCAACAAGGCAATTTACTTCTTGACCCTGCTGCAAAGCCAAGGCTAAGTTGTTGCCTTGTGATTTCTGTCTGGCATGAACACAACATTAACACATAATATATATTATCATGTTAAAGGTCCGTTCGTGTCTCTCACGTCAATCTAGGTCCCTTCTTTCATAATATGGTTTAAAGTTGAACATTTCAACAAGTTAAGCCATTCAAGGTCATGAAACCACAAAGTCTAATATGGTTGCTTTTTAAACATATAAGGTAGTCATATAACTCATATTAGGCATTCTTATGAGTATTCATATTGCATACATGTAACTATTTTAGGTATTACTCTAAAAGCATGCTTTATTTAGTCTTAACTTGATTTCAAAACTCCTAACATAGTAGGCATATATATATATATGTAATATCCGAGTTTTATTTTTAATTTTTTTTTATTATGTAATTTAAGAATTGTTAATAAACAAATTTATATGAAACTTTTGGGTGATTTCATTTATTAGATGTATGTGTGTGGTACATATATGTGTTATTTCAAGATATGTGATGAGATGTATTTAAATGGTTGGATTAGTTTTATTTAACTATTTAAATAAAATTAAGTAGGGAATTATTCTATTTTATTATGTGGGATGGTATTAAATCATGAAATTTGGAGTTAGGGGCGAGAATTTAGAGATCTGATTTGTGTATTCGAGTCGGGAACGTCGACTTTAGTAGGAATCGATATATGGTTATGAAAGTTTGGTTAGAAGGGTAAAATAGTCAAATAGCTTATTAATTGATTAAAATAATATATGTATTTTTTTTTTAATAGAAATCAATTTGAAATGATGGACCCATGAGACTATTAAATTGGGACAAGGGAGGAGTATCGTATTTTATTCCTTAAAATCAAAATTATTTTTATTTTTCTAACTCCCACATTTATTTTCTCTAACTCCCACATTCTTCCTATTAATTAACTATATTATTGTAGTATTAAGTATTGTGAGTAACTAATCATTAGAGTTGGGGGTTATGGGAGTTGGGGTTATGGGGATCAAAGACTCTAACAAAGCTATATATATATACAAACACACTTTTCTTTTAAGAAAATTCCACCAAGTGAGTAAACATGGAGAAAAATTGAGAGCCTAAGAGAGTTAGAACTAATTTTGGAGAATTACTGAGGATTTGACAAGCAAGGAGAAGGAGCATCATATTAAACCAAGATGAAATTCATCAAAAGGTAATTCATGAACCCATTTTATTTTTATAACAAAAATGAGAAGAAAATGCATATAAAATTGGTAAATGATTGTTGTGGCTTTGTGTTGCAATGTTACTGTTGTTTGATGATTATAGATCATTAACAACAAAAGATATGGGTTAATCATGCATCAAATTCATAGAAAATCAAAGAATTAAGCAATGCATGCTCTACCTTTGATAAAATGTCTCTAAGGTGCTAAATTAATCAAAAAGGTGGAAGTGTTATGTTGTGAAATGTGAAAACATGTGAGAGTAGATGATCTGGACATCAGGAATAATTTAATTGCATGCTAGAAGCAAAATCCCGAATTTTTGTCAAATTGGGTTTAACTAGTAATCTGTGATTTTTGGGTTTTTGACCTCGGGATCATGGTGTATATGATTTCGATTAACGTATGTAATAATTTTATAAAATAGTATGTAACATGAGGTACAACCTGTCCAAATTTTATAGGAAAGGGAGTTAAATTGAGCAAGTTATGAAAATCGTAAGCATGCATGTTGGTAATAAAATCTGCAGAATTTTGGAAATTCCAGAATTTCTTTCTTAAGTATAAAACTAGTGCTTGCACGCTTTTCTATGCAGTTGGTTTGTGGTCTTAGCATGCTAGTTTTATGAATGTTATATTTTTATAAAATATGTATGAAGATTATTGTGTCCAAGTATCATGGTCATATAATCTTTAGATTAGCGGGAATAAAATCGTAGAGGCAGTGAAAATCGTAGAGTAAACTCTGAAAATCGTAGAGTTAACTCTGAAAATCGTAGAGTCAATGAAAATCGTAGAGTTAACTCTGAAAATCGTAGAGTCAATAAAAATTGTAGAGTAAACTCTGAAAATCGTAGAGTCAATGAAAATCGTAGAGTTAACTCTGAAAATCGTAGAGTCAATGAAAATCGTAGAGTTAACTCTGAAAATCGTATAGTCAGTGAAAATCGTAGAGTAAACTCTGAAAATCGTAGAGTCAATGAAAATCGTAGAGTTAACTCTGAAAATCATAGAGTCAATGAAAATCGTAGAGTAAACTTTGAAAATCGTAGAATCAGTGAAAATCGTAGAGTAAACTCTGAAAATCGTAGAGTCAATGAAAATCGTAGAGTAAACTCCGAAAATCATAGAGTCAGTGAAAATCGTAGAGTAAACTCTGAAAATCGTAGAGTGCAGATAGTAGAGTGAAAATCGTAGAGTCAGCACTGAAAATCGTAGAGTTAGTGAAAATCGTAGAGTGAACTCTGAAAATCGTAGAGTGCAGATAGTAGAGTGAAAATCATAGAGTGAACTCTGAAAATTATAGAGTAAAGTTTATATTACAACTATTATGCGTTGCTAATAGTTGATGTGCATGATTGTACAATTGTGTAGGGCACGTGAAGTGCAGATAGCTGTAAGCTGTTAATCTGTTATTGGTAAACAACGATCAAGGCAAGTTTCTTACCCAATTTTTCATTATGAATTTATTCAACTCTTATTCAGTTGATTGCAGCGAGGGTAAGTTTGGGCTTGTGATTAATTAATCATTCGTGCAAGCTTCTTTATTGTAAAGTTCTATAACTTCAATTGTGATGCGAAACGTTATTGATGATTATTCAGTTCCTATTGTAATCGCTTATACTTTAAAGTTCGTATTCCCTTAATGAACTATATTCAAGCATGCTTTCTAGCTTTCGTCGACTAGATGTTATTGATGCAAACATAGTATATTGTTTAAACAATTCAAATCCTTTGAAGCTATTTGATGTTTACCAATCAAATTGCTTTGGTGAGGTCCGTATAAATACTAAGATGAACAACCGGATAACGGGGTAACTGATGATGGACATATAGTCCCATTTACGCTTATGCGTTTAAACTTTATACTTATGCACAATGTAGATACGATAAAGTTGATCACCTGGAGTACTTACAGAGACCGTTTACAATCTATTTGATTGTTAAACCGTCTGATGGTTTTGATGAAACAAAGTAATGTTCGAGGTATCTAACACCCCTTAGTATGCTATTGAGAATTCGAACTCTTATCTTGATATTCCGGTTTATCTCTTGATATTTATTTCAACTATTGAGAAATATTCATACTAATGCTTTTACTTCTGATGTATGTTCTCAAACTACTTTATATACTTACTGGGCAATTTGTGCTCATTCTTGCTTAAACCTTTCAGTTAAGGATGATAACGCTGAGGGCTCGGGCAAGGACAAAGGAAAGTCTAAGATGAAATGATGAGAGTTATTTATGTAATAATTATATTTCCGCATATGAAGTGATGTAGCGATAAACGCTAAGTTTAAGTTTTAGTTTATTAAAGGTTGTAAAGACTTGGGACTTTATTTTGAATAAGTATGTAATAGTTAATATTATTATTATTATTAGAGTTACTTAGATAAATGATGATGTATGTTGTATCGTGAGCCCCATGTCCTGTAATCGATGTTACATGGATTTGGGGGCGTCACAATATATATATTTATATATATATGATACATTAGTAAGTCTAAAAGTATCATCAAACATGTTCATAAATTTCTGATTCTAACTCTCAAAGTAACATGTTAACATTCACGTGAACTTAACAAGTTAACGAGTTCATGCTTCAGATCCAACATGTTCATGCTTCCTTACTAATCATATAAACACAAGTTAACGAGTTATTCATGCATTTCTAAACCATACCAACACGCTTGCAAAGTCAGTATATAAACATGGCATACATACATATCAAGTTCATTTCTAAAGTTCTAAATTCATTTTAAACTATACGCTTTCGTTCATAATGTATGCTAATCTAGTAAAACATACTCACATTGGGTTGATGTACTTATATATTTGAAATCAATCATGCGTATGAATCACTAAGTCCCGAACTTGTAGAACATGAATTACTTCAAAGTTTGTTTTCAAAACCTTAAGTTTTTATTACAAATCTCTCACTAAGACATGTTGATTACTTCATACTACATAAGAAAGCTCTATATCTTAGCTATACCCATTTTTAGGTGTATATCTAAGTTATGATATCAAGTTCACACAACATAGTCTAACAAAAATTAGTAACTGATTCTGAGGTACGGCGCAGCTGCGCTGCACCCTAGTATAACCATGGCGCAACTATGCCATACCGGGATCAGAAGCAATAACAGACTCTATTTTGCAGAGTATCAACCAACTTCATTTCTATCAATTTAAACTTGTTCCAAACGATCATTAAAGAGTTCATACATGTAATTATACTTCATAAACACATTATAGCATGTTAATTCATCTTGATTGACATAGAAATTCAAGTAATTTCAAGAACTAAACAAGACCCATTTCAAGAACATAACTAGAGTTTATACCTCCTTAAGCTTGAATTGGACTCCTTACACACTGAGTGTGCTTCTACAAATGCTCAGCAACTTAGAACTCTCAAACTTAGACAATTACAAGAAACAAAAACTAAAATTGGAGCTTGTATTTATAAAAGAAAACTTGGACTAGACATTGGCATTACACTAGGGTTGGAGTTCATGGTGTAATGGAAGAAAACATTGGTTAATTGAGAGTGGTTTAACAACCCACCACCAGCAATTGGCTTTGTAATCATCACCTATGCTTAGCCATTTAGAAGTTACGTAAATTAGTCTTAGGTCACTATTTATTAAACTTTTGTGCCACTCAATTTGGGAGAAGAGAAAAATCTCAGCAACTTGTTATCTAAGGCTTGGTTTGGTTTCTTTAATTCCTATAATGTAATCTTAATGTTCAATTGTTACCATATTAGGAAATTAAGGATTAGTTATATACTCACATCATATAATCCATGTACATTAAATACATGTAATAAAATAAATGCAGTTAGGTATTATTGTCCGGGTATCCCCCATAATTATTTTTACTACTCACATAACCACATTATAACATTATTTAATATTTATTTAAACATCTAATTTCTTTCCCAGTGTCTAGAGTACACAAATATTTTAATTATTTATGTATTACCATGACATGGGATTTCACTGTACTACTTGGTACCTCATGTCATTAAAATATACTCCTAGCATATGATTTTATTAATGTCACATATATAACAAAAGTGTTCCATTTCATTTCTACAGAAGAAATCTAACTATCTCAGACTGATCATTGGCGTAGCAGCGCTAGTTTCTACTGCTGGGAGGGCGCAACTACGTCGGACCCTAGCAGTGTCAAACTGGTTTAGCTTCAAGCCAGTTTCAACTTCCATCGCCACACTAGTTTTACAAGACATGAATTAACGTCCACATGAGTGATATATGGTGCTCCACGGTGCTACAGTTCACACAAATATTCAATTGAAATGCCTCAAAAGAACGAATATGTCTTACATATATTCCAAAACAATACTATTTTCTCATTTCTCATTCCCAACATACTTATCAATAACATATCTGGATATATTTTAAGCTAACATTCGCACGTAGTGAATTCCGTATCCAACTTCTCCCTCCGTAGTGTTTCTCACATTATTTTTAAATGTTCAACGTGATCTTCTAACGTCTTAAAGTAGACTAGAATAATACCAATGATCATTACGACATCTTTGTCCAAATATTATTTGAACACTCTGTGACGCTAATGGTACCTTCAACCATAGCACCTCACAAGAGAACTATCTGTTTACCACTGACTTTCTCGGCAGCCCTTATGGAAAGTCTAACTTCCGCACATTAGTCAACCCAAACGACATAACCAGAACTTGTCATAACCATAATAAGTTCTGAACGTCATCTTAGGTACCTCCTCCTACTTTACTTTCCACCGACGATACCCCCTACACATATCTATCTTAGAAAACTTCTTTGCCCCTTTCAACTGATCAAATAGATCATCGATCTTGGGCCATGAGTATTTATTCTTAAATACTAACTTACTCCTATTATGATAGTCGATATGCAGCCGTAACGACTCATCCTCTTTCTTAACATCCTCCTAACTTGCGTCATGGTTAGACAACAAGAGCGTCGTGGTATTTTATTACCGTAAATTACTACCTTCAATTTTCTAAGAAAGTAGAAGATTCACACTTTTCTTATAACAATTTATTAAATTTCTATGGTTACTTAACTCATTCTTACCGAAAATTTCTTCAAATTCTCTCAACTTTATCGGTACTTATCTACTGATACTTACTTAACTTTATGAAACAATTTCCACGAATATGAATAACGAAAGTTATTTCTTCCTCCTCTACCTTAATGTTTAAAGGTACATATAGTCCCTTTCAGACAGACTCCTAGATGACTCTTTCCACAGGTCTTACACGTTTACGCTTAGGATCCTCTTGTCCCACTTTAGTATTCCCGGAGTTAAAATTCTTTCTTTTTGGCATACTTTCACTGGCATTCTCTGCCTTAGTTCCTCCCTCTCCCTTGCTCTCATTATTTCTCTCTTTGTGGTATTGAGTCAACGCCTCACTACCACCTTCTGCTATAATCACCTTCTCCAGAATGGTTTAATAGGAAACCCTCTGGAACACTGCAATCCTACTATAGAGCCATGGTTTCAGGCCCTGCTCAAACCTACGAGCCTTCCTCTCCTTTGTGTCCACTTAGTGTGAAACAAACTTTGCCAATTCATTAAATTTGGTCGGGGAACTGTCATGTCCTCTAGTTTAAGTTCTAAGAACTTAATCTCCATCCTCACTTGCATGTTTGTAGGAAAATAATTCTCGAAGAAAACCTTCTTGAAATGTTCTCACGTTACCGCATCTGTTCTAGCCCCACCCTAATGAACCTCACACCAAAAGTTAGCTTCCCCTTTCATCATGTAAGTCGCAAAAGAAATCTTTTGCAACTCACCTATGCTTGTAACAACAAACGCCTTCTGTATTTCTTTTGCCCATGTCTGGGCCTCTATTGGGTCCGTCATTCATTTGAACCCCGGCGGACCTATGCTTTTAAACTTCTTAAAGATAGTCGTTCTGGCTCCCCTAGGTCCCGCGGGTACTCTACCCCTGGTTTGGTTAAATGCAGCCGTTAATAAAATAACGAACTCTTGCATAGGGTTGTTTTAATACCCTTGGTTTTCTTTATGTGATTCCGCTTCTTGATTACGTTGTCTTTTCCTTGGCGGCATTTTCTGATAAAATAAAAATTTCATTATTATCTACTTACTTACTTAGTTATCTCTTTTCAAACAACAACTCGTACCACAACCAAGCATGTTAAATTAAAACTTCATTATATTCATAGGCTTCTTCATAGTTCAAAACTATTTACAATTTGTTTTCATAGCTAAAAGCTATTACATTTTCTATCCCGCAATTGAACTTCCCAAAAGTTGGGATTTACAAAATGACTACTTTTTTATACAAAAGAGGGTTTTATGTCACTACACACATATTAATAACTCTAGACTTCTAATAATGCATGACAACATCCTCATGTTTCTCATTTGCGTTCTTTGCTACAGTATCCTGACTAATAGTATGACGGGTTTGTCCTGACTCAATTGAACAACAAGAAACTTTCAGCTTAAAATCCTTATGAGCACTCTCATGGATGTAAGACATCCTGGCTATCTTCTGATCCTTCTCCCTCAGCTCTTTACGAAGCTCATCGGCCTCCTTCTTAAAATCCCTAGCCTTATTTATCAGAAGCACATTCTCATCATGCTCTGACTCAAATCTGCTTCTGCAGACTCATTCGCTATATAAAGAGCACTAATCTCTTCATTCTGTTTCTGCACAACTGTACTCAGTTGTACATTTTTTTCAAGCTCTGCCAGATACAATGATCTCATTGCATCTGGAGGTGATGACTCAAGTGGACGTACCACCGTAGTAACCGATGTTACCTACATTCCTTCCTCCACATCGGTCATCATACTCAGGTATGATGTCCAAGCTACATCTCCCTCGGAGTAGTCTTCCTTAGAAAAGTATTCCTTTGTCTCCGACTCCTCTAAAATCACTAATGGTACCTCCGCCACTGGTATAGGTACAGTCTCTACTCTGTTCACAATTTCTTCACTCACCGCGTGTATATCTCTATACATCAAGCTATCGATCGACACCCTACAATAACACATAACATGTTGATTAGTACATAACACACAATAATATAAACACAAATCACATTTAATTTATTTAGGGTTACTTTCCATCTTTTAAATCTTTTAGTACTGAGTTTCCTCAATACCTTATTAACTCATTCGTCTTAAGTAAAGCTCAAGTTTACTTTCTTCGAACTTCTCTTCCTTAACGAGGTTATTAGCCTAAGGTTCTTCCCCCTTAAGTTTTATAACCTAATGCTTTGATACCAACCTGTGATGCCCCCAAATCCGGGTCTCTTCCAACCCGACATATGGTGCTCCTACAGTTCACGCAAACATTCAATTGAAATGCCTCAAAAGAACGAATATGTCTTACATATATTCCAAAACAATACTACCATTTCCCAGGTTCTTTATAACCGTTACATTTGTTCTTGTCATAATATCAAATATTATCATTACAAACCAATATTATCATTACAAACCAATACTATTACATAGGTAATCTACAAGTTTGCTTTAGCCTTCTCTTTATCCCTGTCGAATCATTCGGTCCATTCAGTCTAAGCTACATTCATATGGTTCAAGCAAGAGTGAGTATAACAAGCTCAACATGTACAATAATTTCATTTAAAAATCATGTTTGAAACATAGGAATCGTATATCTTCAATAACTGGATAATAGTTACGAAGTACTACTAATAATTAAAAATAACATTTCTTTTCCTTCAAAATGTTTTACAAAGACAATATTCAGTAAAACATCAATTTTGGTCCAAGACCATGAGCGTTTCACAATTTCTTTGAAAAGGACAACCCGACACTAAGTCCGTAAGTCCGGCATAGCTTACGAGCACTTCTAGGTGATCAGCCTATAGTACTCTATGTTGATCAACACTACATCCATTAAACGTGTGTACGTTTAAGTTGTGGCAACCTCACGTGCCCATCGAATACTCGATGAAAATATATTTGTTTATTCATATTCAGGCTTACCTTGAATCCGTACCAAATAATTGGCGTAGGATAGCGTTAGCAATTCTATATTGAAAGACTTGTAAATAAATCAATCAATCTATCAAGATTAATCTAGCCGAGTTAAAACTGGCATCGACTCTTTCTTTAAAACCATACATGCATCTCATAACTTGAATCATTTTGAAAACCTTACTAACACGAAGGTTAGACAAGCATTTAAGAAAAACTTACCTTCAGCGTCTGCTACAGTATAATTACGTTTCCTTTGAGTCTTTATGGTCTCTACAACACATAATCACATAACATACAACATTAGGTCATGAATGAACATACTTGGTTCCTAAAGAATCTCACCCTTCTTCTCAATCTAATCATATTAGATTTGTTATTATTGGTTTCGGCTTGCCGTCGTGCTTTTACATCGTTCTTACCAACTTTGTTCTCTTATATAGGTTAACTGAAATTATTTCATTAATACAAATCGTTTCGAGTTAATCATCCTTCCTCACGACTTAATAACGTCCCAACGTTATTAATCGACACTTAATTGTCATTGGTTAAGTACACTTATTGTACATCATTCCCATTCACATTCAATTGACTTATTTTTAACCCTAAGTGATCATACTTGGTGTTTAATCATAGCTTAATAAGGTTTTATTAAGTTCCTTAGTTCATTGATAACAATTTCCATTCATGCTATACTTGTGCCCATTCTTTACTATCTAGATTTTAAGGCTAGCGCTGCGGCACCAGTGTTGCTTTGTTATGCCGTGCTTCGGCGTCACCTGTTAGGGCTTGGAGACCGAACTCGGTGCTGCGGCGCGAGTCCCTTCGTTATGAGTCGCGTTGTAGCGTGACTCTCCAGGGGATGAGGCTCACTTTGGCGCTGGGGCGCCGACTATTTGGCTTGGAGTCGCGTCACGGTGTGGACTCTGTGCCACATATAATTTTGACAGACTTTTTGAATTAAGAGATCCCCGGACTCAAAACTTCTTCGTTATAAATCTGAATTGGTTCGTTCAAGAGCTTACAGTTGTAATATCTGAGATACGCAGAAAGCAGAGATAGAGATGGGACATATACTAGTAGTGAACGAATTTTCGGAGGAATTTCTAGGACTTCCGCCGGATCGGGAGGTCGAATTCGTTATAGATTTAGTACCGGGAATGGCACCAATTTCAAAAGCCCCTTACAGAATGGCACTGGCAGAAATGAAGGAGCTGATGGTACAGTTGCAGGAGTTATTGGATAGGAAGTATATTCAACCTAGTGTGTCTCCTTGGGGAGCACCAGTTTTATTTGTAAAAAAGAAGGATGGATCGATGAGACTATGTATCGACTATCGAGAGTTGAACAAGGTGACGATTAAGAACAAGTATCCATTACCTAGGATAGATGATTTGTTCGATCAACTGAAGGGAGCGAAATATTTTTCCAAGATCGACTTGAGGACAGGATATCACCAGTTAAAGGTAAGGAAGGAGGATGTACCTAAGATAGCGTTCAGGATATGTTACGGTCACTACGAGTTCCTGGTGATGTCGTTCGGGTTAACAAATGCGCCAGCAACATTTATGGACATGATGAATCGGGTATTCAAGCAATATTTAGATAAATTCGTAGTTATGTTCATAGATAATATCTTGATCTATTCTAAGACTCAGGAAGATCATGCTGAACATTTAAGGTTAGTGTTGGAGGCGTTGAGGAAGGATAAGTTATACGCAAAATTCTCAAAGTGTGAATTCTGGTTGGAGAAAGTTCAATTTCTGGGTCACGTGATCGACAAGGACGGAATTTCTGTGGATCCAGCAAAGATGGAAGCGGTTCAAAATTGGGAACAACCAAAGTCACCGACTGAAGTAAGAAGTTTCTTAGGACTGGCAGGCTATTACAGACGGTTTATCCAACATTTTTCAAAGATAGCGGGAACGTTGACGAATTTAACGAAGAAGTCGGTAAAATTTGTCTAGACAGAGAAATGTGAAGAGAGTTTTAAGGAAATCAAGAAAAGACTGAGTGAAGCACCAGTGTTGTCTTTACTTGACGATACAGGTGACTTTGTGATTTTCAGTGATGCGTCACACAAAGGACTTGGCTGTGTGCTTATGCAACATGGTAAAGTTATTGCGTATGTATCGCGTCAATTTAAGGATTATGAAAAGGGATATCCTACCCATGATCTGGAATTGGCGACGGTAGTATTTGCCTTAAAAGATATGGAGGCACTATTTATATGGTGTAAGGTGTGAAATATACACGGACCATAAAAGTCTGAAGTATATTTTCACGCAGAATGAGTTGAATATGAGACAAAGAAGATGGTTGGAACTTATAAAGGATTACGATTGAGACATCTTGTATCATCCGGGGAAAGCGAACGTGGTAGCAGATAAAAGCTAAGCAGAAGTAAGGCGGTGTTAGATTGGCAATGCTAACAGCTCAAGAGGAGTTAATTAAGGAGATGGCTAGATTGGAACTCGAGATAAAAAGTCCAAGAGAGCCAGAGGGGAAATTGTTCACAATAGAGGCTCATCCGACTCTATTAGACAAAATCAAGGAAGTACAGGGCAGCGATGAGGAATGTGTGAAGGTGAGGACAAGAATTTCAGATGGAGAAGAGCTTAAATTCAGTATGGGGGGTGATGGACTATTAAGATTTGAGAAGAGAATTTGGGTGCCGGTGGTATCAATTAAAGGAAGAAATCTTGCAGGAAGCTCATAGCTCAAGTTACTCAATTCACCTAGGAAGCACAAAGATGTATCAGGATCTCCGCCAACATTTTTGGTGGCCTAATATGAAAAGAGAAGTTGCAGAGTACGTCAACAAGTGTTTAACATGCCAACGAGTTAAGGCGTAACATCAGAAACTGAGCGGGTTACTTCAACCTTTAGTAATTCCAGAATAGAAGTGGGAGCATATCACGATGGAATTCATGGTAGGACTTCCAACTACGCAGAAGGGTTACGATGCAGTTTGGGTGATCGTTGATTGATTGACCAAGTTAGCGCATTTCTTGCCAATCAAGATCAGATATACCTTGGATCAGTTGGTAAAGCTTTACATCAAAGAGATTGTTTCAAAGCACAGGGTACCTATATCAATTGTGTTAGATCGTAATCCGCGGTTCACAGTAAATTTTTGGAAAAGCTTTCAAGAACGCAACTGAGGTTGAGCACAGCGTATCATCCTCAAATAGATGGGCAGAGCGAGAGAACTATTCAAACGTTAGAGGACATGCTGAGTGCATGTGTTATGGATTTTAAAGGGAGCTGGGATGACCACCTACCATTGGTAGAATTTGCGTACAATAACAGTTATCACGCGAGCATCGGTATGCCACCTTATGAATCTTTATATGGAAGGAAATGCAGAAAGCCATTGTGCTGGGTTGAAGTGGGAGAACAACAATTGCTAGGGCCAGAATTGGTGCAAAAAACTGCAGATGTGATCAAAATAATACGAGCGAGGCTAGTGACGGCTCAGGATCGACATAAGAAATATGCAGATCAACATCGGCAACAACAAGATTTCGACGTCGGCACTTATGTGTTTTTGAAAGTGTCGCCTTAGAAAGGGAAAATGAGATTTGGGAAGAAGGGAAAACTTAGTCCCACATTCATAGGACCCTTCAAGTGTTGAGGCGAGTGGGTGATGTAGCTTATGAAATAGCCTTACCTCCAGGAGTTAGAACATATATAATAACGTGTTCCATGTTTCGTTTCTACGACCCTATAAGCAGGATTACAAACATGTCATAGAGTATGAACCTATTCAGTTTGAAAAGGACTTAACCTATGAAGAGGTCCCATTGCGGATAATCGATAGAAAAGAACAAGTGTTAAGAAATAAGATAATACATTCTGTTAAGGTATTGTGGAGGAACCACAACGCCGATGAGGCTATGTGGGAACTCGAGGAGAAAATGATGAAAAATTACCCTAATCTTTTTTATTAATGTGTAATGATTTTGGGGACGGAATCCTTTTAAGGGAGGGTGAATGTAATATCCGAGATTTTTTTTTTATATAATTTAAGAATTATTAATAAACAATTTATATGAAACTTTTGGGTGATTTCATTTATTAGATGTATATGTGTTGTATATATATGTGTTATTTCAAGATATGTGATGAGATGTATTTAAATGGTTGGTTTAGTTTTATTTAACTATTTAAATTGATTAAGTAGGGAGTTATTCTATTTATTACGTGGGATGGTATTAAATCATGAGCTGGAGTTCGAAGAGGAATTTAGAGACGCGGACTGCGTATTCGAGTCTGGAACGTCGAAATTAGTCAGGATAGACTGTATTCACGAATAAGTGTCACCCGACTTTTTGGTCAAACTCAACTAGTTGACTTTTTTTGAGAAAAAAGTCAACAATGAATTTCAGAGGTGAATTTGACTAAACGGATAGTCCCATGGCGTCCGTAACGTCGACTTTAGTAAGAATCTATATAAGGTTTGCAACGTTCGGCTACGAAGGGCAAAATGGTCAAAATAATTTATTAATTGATTATTATAATATTTTATTTAAACAAGTCTGCAGCTGGTGGAACCCTTGTGACTCACGATTTGGGACAAGGGAGGGAGTATACGTATATTACATAATATAATATCTAAGGTGGGAGTACTTTATTTTATTTCTTAAAACCAAAATCCTTTTATTTTTCTAACTCCCACATTCATTTTCTCTAACTCCCACTTTCTTCCTATTAATTAACTAAATTATTGTATTATTAAGTATTATGTGTAACTAATAATTAGTGTTGGGAGTTATGGGAGTTGGGGGTTATGAGAATCAAAAGACTCAAGCATATATCCATCAAGTTATACATATATACATATCACTCAAACATTTTTTTCTCTTAAGAAAATTCCACCAAGTGAGTAAGCATTGAGAGAAGTTGAGAGTGATAGATAGTGTGGTAGTATTCTGGAGATTACATAGCAACTAACAAGCAAGGAAGAGGGATAATCAAATTAACACAAGAAAAATTCATCCAAAAAGGTAAGCCATGAAACTCTATTTTTCATGTTCTTGAAGAAAAATAGTGAAAAAACATGTATAGCCATGGTAAATAGTTTATGTTAATTTCGTAAGGCTATGCTAATGTTGGTTTCTGTTATGAGAATGATAAGATATGAAAATTATGATTTAAACATGTTGCAATTACATAGAGAATCAAAGATTTCAAGTATGTATGCGATATGTTTGTTAACATGACTTTTAGTAGTTAATTTATTCAAAGCATGATGATTTAGTGAGTTGGTTTGCTGTAGCATGTTCATATATGTTGGTAGAAGTGATCTGGACAGTAGGAGTCAAGCCCATGCATGCTAGAATCAAAATCACAAAAATTTTCAAAGTTGGTAGAATGTGAAATATGTGATTTTTGGGTTTTTCTGAGCCTCAGAATCATGGTTTATATGACTCGATTAGCGTATGTAATAATTTTATAAAATAGTATGTAGTATGAAGTCTAATCTGGCCCAAATTTTGTTTGAATCGAAGTTGTAATCATCATGTTATGAAAATCGTAAGCAAGCATGTTCATAATATAAACTGCAGAAAATCTGGAATTTCAAGATTTTTTCCAAGTATAAAACTAGTGCTGGAACGCTTTCTATGCAGTTGGTTTGTGGTCTTAGCATGCTAGTTTTATGAATGTTATATTTTTGTAAAATACATTGCTGTATGAAGTTTATTGTGCCCAAGTATCATGGTCATATCATCTTTAGATTAGCGGGAATAAAATCGCAAAAGTGGCTGCAAGAAACGAAAATTTGATGTCTTTCTTGGAACTGTTTGGATCAGTCTGTTTCGGGGGCATTTTCGTCCACTGTGTTGTACTTTAAAAATTCTGGAAACATTTGTAGTATTAATATAAGAAGATATGAAGGTCCTGTAAAAATTTGAGAATTTTTGGCCATACGGTTTGAGAGTTATGAATTATACGGTTAGGGACACTTGTTGAGAAGATACCCGAATAACTCTTTATGTGTAAGTCAAAAAATTACGAAAGTTTTATTGGAAGTACATGTGTATAACAGGAGTTAACCCTGAAAATTTCAGAAGTTTTGGAGCTAATCTCGATTTGTGAAAAAGTTGAGAATATTTGGCTATTATGAACTATTTAAAAATAGTAGATGAATTTTAAAAATTATGGGAAAATTATATGTTCAATGTGGGATTATATTCTACAAAATCCCAGAAAAAAAAATATTTTTGGGACTGATTTGGTATTTTTTATATAAATTATGCTATATGGATAAATGAATTTAATTATATATGTGATGTCATAATTATGGAAAATGAGATTTTCCGACTTGAGACCCTTAAGCATATTTTATGCAGATTTTTGGTCCGAAAAATGTCACAAATGTATGTTTCCTAGTTTCTTTTATTTAACCACGTGACCTATTTATAGCAACATGTTAGGTAATTAAATTGTATTTAAATACGTGTGAGTTTAATCTTTTTATTAAAATAAAAGGGAACCATTACACTTCAAAGTGGTGTTCGAGAACTAAATTACTTAACGTGACACATTTGAATATGTTATGTGAAGGGCTAGTAGATAGCAGTAATTGTAGACGACGTAACATGCAAGTTTCTTACCCTATTTTTTATTATGAATTTATTCAACTCTTATTCAGTTGATTGCAGCGAGGGTAAGTTTGGGCTTGTGATTAATTAATCATTCGTGCAAGCTCCTTTATTGTAAAGTTCTATAACTTCAATTGTGATGCGAAACATTATTGATGATTATTCAGCCCTATTGCAAATCGCTTATACTTTAAGTTTGTATTCCTTAATGAACTATATTCAAGCATGCTTTCTAGCTTTTGTTCCAGCTAGATGTTATTGATGCAAACATAGTATATTGTTTAAACAATTCAAATCCTTTGAAGCTATTTGATGTTTACCAATCCAAATTGCTTTGGTGAGGTCCCGTATGAATACTAAGATGAACAACCCAGATAATCTGGGGTAAATGATGATTTATATAGTCCCATTTACGCTTATGCGTTTAAACTTTATACTTGTGCGTAATGTAGGTACGATAAGTCGATCACCGAGTACTTGCAGAGACCGCTTACAATCTATTTGATTGTTAAACCGTCTGATGGTTTTTTGATGAAATAAAGTAATGTTCGTGGTATCTAACACCCCTTAGTATGCTATTGAGAATTCCGAACTCTTATCTTGATATTCAGCTTTTTATCTCTTGATATTTATTTCAACTGTTGAGAAATATTCATACTAATGCTTTTACTTCTGATGTATGTTCTCAAACTACTTTATATACTTGCTGGGCAATTTGTGCTCATTCTTTCTTAAACATTTCAGTTAAGGCTGATAACGCTAAGGGCTCGGGCAAGGACAAAGGAAAGTCTAAGATGAAATGATGAGAGTTATTTATGTAATAATAATATTTCCGCATATGATGTGATGTAGCGATAAACGCGAAGTTAAGTTTCAGTTTATAAAAGGTTGTAAAGACTTGGGACTTTATTTTGAATAAGTATGTAATAGTTAATATTATTATTATTATTATTAGAGTTACTTAGATAGATGATGATGTATGTTATATTCGTGAACACCATGTCCTGTAATCGATGTTACACGGATTTGGGGGTGTCACAATGGTTCAAAAATTACATACTCTACATAGTTATGCAAGAATTTTATCTATTCGACTTCGTTTGCTAAAAATTCACCTATTAGTCAATTTTTAACGAAACCGATAAACGTTCGTGAACGTTCAATTCTCGTTTCTTCGTTCTAAGTCGGAATCCGGCCATTTTCGAGTCTCTATAATGCCATTTATGACTTGTCTCCATCGAAAACCAACCTTTTTAAGTTCAATATCAAAATTCGACTTCCATTCCGAGAATTTCACGAATTCGACGATTATCGTCTAATCGTGTAAATTTCGCAAAAACTTTGTTACTTGAGATTTTTAAACCGTTTCAAATGGATTCATTCTATCATACAAACTTCTTAATATACATACTTCATTAACTTATATCATAATAAGTTATTACTTGTTCTTTGTGAGTTTGTAATTTATGAAAGTATAGACTACTTACATTTTCATTATTCATAACTTATGATAGTTCATGACTTCTAACCATTATTCTTACTTCATCTTATCATACCAATTCCATTAATGTAAACATGTTACAAGTTCTTACAAGTTCCTCTTAGTTCATAACTTATATAAGTATAAATGACTTATTCATGACTTATTACGGCTTAATTCCGTTTATTAATCATTCTTAGCATGCCTTAGCATACAAGTTCTACCACTACCCACTTCTCTAATAATGTAAGAGAAAGAGAATCATGGTTCAAGATTGCTTACCCTTGATGTCCTCTTGCTAATCCTTCTTCTTCCTTCTTGCTTATTTGAATAATGAAAGACTAACGTATTCTTACTTATTCTCTCTAACAAATAAGTTGTAAAGAGTTGGATGAAAAGAAAACAACCAACAAATGAGCTAGCTTCTCTTCTATTTATAGGATTTCTAAGGTTAGGGTAGTTTAGTCTTTTAGGTCGTTCCACCTCCTTACTATTCCTTACTTAGGCATTAAGTTAACTTGCTCTCAACCTTATTTACTTGGCCATCACAACACTTAAGCATTAAGTTTACTTTGTCATTAAGTTTGCTTGGTTACCACACTTACTTAGCCTTTAAGTTTGCTTGCTCCCTACTTTGGATCATCCATGGGTTGCCCCATGGGTTTAAACCATCCCATAACCCATTGGTTACTTACTTTAGGCCTTTAACTTAATTCATCTTAACTTACTCATTGGGCTTGCAATAAAATAATACTTGGGCTTGTTCATTAATTCATTTTGGACTTTACAATAACCAATATTTGGTTTTCACATTAGTTCACATTGGCCTTAACCCAATCCCAATTAAACTATACACTTCTTACATAATCCTACAATTATAATTACATATGGCTTAAAGCCTTAGAACGTATTATATACGTATTATTCCCGTATTCTAATTCGTATACTTAGTCAACATATACGACATACCATCATCCGTACATTCTCGTATAATACTTCGTATCATACTCGTATTCTCTACCTCGTACAATACCTACGTATTATACAATCATTACAATAACTTCTTAACGCTTGATTTTCCTAACGTTCTCAAATTAAGTCCACATGCGAAATATTACGTTTTCCCTAACTAAAATATTATTGGATATTCCATCTCACCTTGATATTCTATCGTTACGTATTTCGCAGAAGTTCAAAAATAATTCCCGAGTAGAAATACGTGAATAGTGTTTTTCGAAAAATTTCTCAGAAAGCTTTTATTTTCGTCTTGGAAATTCAAACACTTTAATTCTACCACGTAGCCAAAATACTACGACGTTCCGATATATCTAGGTCATAGAACGACCTCTAATTAGCTTACTCCATAAATAATCAATTAAATTCATTTAATCCACATAATTAAATAAAATTTTAATTCTCCTAAAAATCCGATTTTCTGGGGCGTTACAGTAGAACCTTCTTTTGTACAATCAAATGGTAGTCTTTTGTAAATCTCAATTTTTAGAAAGTAATTGCGGGAAAGTAATGAAATTAGCTAAAGCTATGTAATGGTGAATGATGTAGTATTATACTACAAAGAAGGAATCATATCAATATAATTATTTTATTAAACTTGATTTGTAATGAGTTTGGGTTATTGTTAAAAATTAATAATGACTATTAGTAAGAAGAAAGTAATAATGAATTGTTATTCATTTTAACAGAAAGATGCCGCCAAGAAGAAGGCAACGAAATCTGGAAGCTATTGTGAATCAACTAGAAGGAGGACCGATTAACCCGATGCAGGAGTTTGTTAACTTATTAACAGCTGCCTTTAATAGAAATGGTGCAAATATATATTTGTCAATCCTACGGTAGTACGTGCTACTACATTTAAGGATTTTAAGAGTGTAGGTCCGCCAGAGTTCAAAGGAACTACGGATCCTATATAAGCCCAAACTTGGGTGAAGGAGATTGAGAAGGCATTTGTTATTGCAAATGTCAAAGAGGGGCAGAAGACTACTTTCACCACCTATATAATGAAGGGAGAAGCCAACTTCTGGTGGGAGGCAAACTAGGTTAGGGTTGGAGTGGAGTTGGTTACGTGGACACAGTTCAAGGAGATATTCTTTGAGAACTATTTCCCCACGAGTATGTAGGGTAGGATGGAGATGAAATTCTTAGAACTGAAACAATGGGATATGACTGTTCCCTAATATACTGCCAAGTTCATTGAATTGGCGAGATTTGCTCCATATCAAGTGGATACAAAGGTGAGAAAGGCATAGAGATTCGAGTAGGGCTTAAAACCCTGACTCTATAGCCGGATATCAGTATTTCAAAGTAATTCCTTTGGAACCATTCTGGAGATGGAAATAATCGCAGAGGGTGGTAGAGAGGCTTTAAGTCAATACCATAGAGAGAATAAGAATAAGAGGAAAGTGGACGGGGGAGTAAAAAATGAGGGAGCCAACGGGAGTGGCAATGGACAAAAGAGGAAGGTTTTTAACTCTGGGAATACCAGAGTAAAATAGGGAGATCCAAAGAAGAGGATAAAGGCATATAAGAACTGTAGGAAGACCCATTTAGGAGTCAGTCTCAAGGGTAAAGCTGTGTGCTACAACTATGGACAAGAAGGGCACATTTCGCCTAACTTTCCAAGTCCGAAGAAGAACCATGGATGCTTTGTATGTGGATCAACTGATCACATGACGAAGAATTACTCGAAGAAGGGGATGGATGGTAATAAGTGCACTAATAGTGATAATTTAGCTATCAGTGGTCCAGTTCAGACGAGTAGGCTGATGGCCCGCACCTTTAATATGAAGGTCCAAGATGCAGTTGCATCGGGAGATGTAGTTGAATGTATTATCCCAATCAACGATATAAATGCTTTTATGTTGTCTGATTTGGGTGCTACTTGTTCTTTTATAGCATGTGATTTTGCTAGACGATTAGGATTATTTCATGAGAGATTGCATATACCTTTAAATATTAAGGTAGCAAATGAAGAAATATTCCTTGTTGAACATATTCATAGACGTTGTTGTGTAGATATAAGAGGTTATAAATTGTCGGTAGATTTAATACCGATAAAGTTGGGAGAATTCGATGTAATTCTCGAGATGGATTGGTTGTTTAACCATGGAGAAATTATAGATTATCAAAAGAAATGTATAAACCTTCGAACGTTGAAACAACCTAAGGTAGTGTTTTACGATAGTAAGTCACCGGGACGTTCGTGTTGTCTTACCATGACACAAACTAGGAAATTACTGAAGAAGGGATGTGTGGGTTATTTGTGTCATTTTGTTAATACCCATAAAGTGGGAGCAACAATGGAACAAATACCTATAGTAAAAGAATTTGTGGATGTATTTCCAAGTGAATTACCAGGTCTTCCACTGGATAGGGAGATCAAATTCGTAATAGATATTGTGCTAGGAGCGACACCAGTTTCAAGGGCACCATATTGTATGGCGCCAGTAGAAATGAAGGAGCTGATGGTTCAAGTACAAGAACTGTTGGATAGGAAATACATTCAACCAAGTGTTTCACCGTGGGGAGCACCTGTACTATTTGTAAAGAAGAAGGATAGATCGTTGAGACTTTGTATCGACTATCGAGAGTTGAATAAGCTAATGATATAGAAAAAATATCCATTGCCTAGGATCGATGATCTTTTTGATCAATTGAAAGGGGAAAAGTATTTTTCTAAGATAGATTTGTGAATGAGGTATCATCAGTTAAAAGTCAGGAAGGAGGATGTACCTAAGACGACTTTCATAACTCGTTACGGCCATTATTAGTTTCTAGTAATGTCATTTGGGTTGACGAATGCACTAGCTGCATTCATGGATATGATGAACAGAGTGTTCAAATAATATTTGGATAAGTTCGTTGAAGTGTTTATCGATGATATTCTAGTCTATTCTAAGACACCAGAAGATCATGATGAACACCTAAGATTAGTATTGGAGAAACTAAGGAAGGAGAAGTTATATGCAAAATTCACTAAGTGCGAATTTTAGCTAGAAAGAGTGCAATTTTTTGGTCACCTTATTGACAGAGATGGAATTTTAGTGGATTTAGCAAAGGTGGAAACAATGATTAATTGGGAACAACCGAAAACACTGACAGAGGTTTGGAGTTTCCTAGTGTTAGCGGGATACTATCGAAGATTTATCCAGGATTTTTCTAAGATAGCTACTACGTTGACTAATTTGACAAGAAAGACCGTGAAGTACGTGTGGACTGAGAAATGTGAAAATAGTTTTCAGGAACTGAAGAAAAAGTTGAGTGAAGCACCTGTATTATCTCTACCGGATGATACAGGGAATTTTATAGTTTATAGCGATATTTCGCATAGAGGACTAAGTTGTGTGCTCATGCAGCATGGCAAGGTCATTGCTTATGCATCACGATAGTTAAAAGATTATGAGAAAGTTTATCCCACTCATGATCTGGAACTGGCATCAATGGTATTCGCCTTAAAGATTTGGAGGCATTACCTATATGGGGAAAATGTGAGATATATACAGACCATAAAAGTCTAAAATATATCTTCACACAAAAATATTTAAATATGATATAAAGAAGATGGTTGGAGTTGATAAAGGATTACGACTGTAATATACTTTATCATCCAGGAAAAGAAAATGTGGTGGCCGACGCCTTAAGTAGAAAGGGTCGGGAAAAATTGTCTATGTTAACGGCTCAGGTTGAGTTTATAACATAGATGGCTAGAATAGAGTTAGAGGTAAGATTACCGAGTAAATAAGGTTAAAAACTATTTATAATGGAGACTCGACCTACCATTGTAGAGAGAGTCAAGGAGGTACAAATCAGAAATAATGAGTGTGACTAGATGAAAAAATGACTAGCAGATGGAAAAAAAAAGTATAGTCTTCATAATGAGGAGTTATTAAGATTTGAAGGAAGAATTTGGGTTCCGAGTGAAATAGAATTGAAGGAGGAAATATTACAAGAGGCTCATAGTTCAAGGTACTCGATTCAACCTGGTAGTACTAAGATGTATCAAGACCTTCAACAGAATTTTTGGTGGCCAAACATGAAGAGAGAGATAGCAAAATATGTAAGTAGGTGCTTAACTTGTAAAAACGTTAAGGCCGAACATCAACGACCAAGTGGCTTGTTACAGTCATTGAAAATTCCGGAATGGAAGTGGGAGCACATCACAATGGACTTTGTGGTAGGACTTCCGACTATACAGAAAGGATACGACGCTATTTGGGTAATAGTGGATCGTGTGACGAAGTCGGCTCACTTTTTTCCAATAAGAGTCAAATTTGATTTAGATCAGTTAGCTAAACTCTATGTTAAGGAAATCATTTCAAGACATGGGGTACCAGTTTTGATAGTGTCAAACCGTGATCCACGATTCACATAAAACTTTTGGAGAAGTCTTCAAGAATAGATGGGAATGCAGTTGAAGTTAAGTACAATTTATCATCCATAGACAGATGGGCAGAGCGAAAGAACAATTCAGACGTTAGTAGATATGCTAAGATCTTGCTTCATGGATTTCAAAGGTAGTTGGGATGATAATCTACTGTTAGTATAGTTTGCTTATAACAACAGTTATCATGCAAGCATAGGCATGCCACCTTACGAAGCATTATATGGGAGAAAGTGCAGAACACCACTGTGTTGGGATGAGATAAGAGAACGTCGTATGCTAGGACCTGAAATGGTACAACAAACAACAGATATAGTTAAGTTGATACGAATACAACTGGTAGCAACTCAAGACAGACATAAAAAGTATGCAGATCCTTATTGTGACACCCCCAAATCCGGGTACTTCATTCCCACATGATTTGGTGCTCACTTTCCAAAATATTTACATCTAACTACCCATAAACAAGGATAAAGACATAACTTAAATAAAAAATCTTCCCCATTAAAGGGTTACATCATCTTAAAACTTTCCTTGGTGATCTAACCTTTAATTATTACATAAGTCTGCGGAATACATAACAAAATAACATAAGTCTTATAAGATAATTTTAGTTAAGTAAATGAGTCTTCATCACTTGAACATCTTTCCCTTTCCTTTGCTAGAAGGTGGCTCATCGACTTTCTCAACTTTAGCTACAATGTTAATTGCAAGAGTGAGCAAATAATTGCACACTATTATAAAGAATAATCATAGCAACAACATGAGATTAAACAATGGTTACTGGATGATAGGGAACTCATTCTACGAATAAAGAATAGAGGACAAATTCAAGATTTATATCTGAGGGTCTTAAGACCACGAACTATGTCCATGGTAATTAGGTGTTTTACCTGAACCTTTACAGTCATTTAGACTATACAGACCCTTCCTTACATACTTAGGGGGATCAACCCTTTGTACCATATATTGTGAACAAATATCTAAACGTTAATGCATACAAAATCCCATATACTAGGGTTGTTTATCTCAGTTTAACTTTAGAATTTCCGCATTAGAGAAAGTTTAGTTTGGAACTAGTTTATCAGTGGTTTAAGAATTTTAGAACAGTATTCAATTATAGATTAGTCCAATCAATAAGAGAATGCTTTTTATTCGAACATTCAACACAATAATATAGAATTGAACAATGATACTTAAGTCAAAGATCGAATAATGACAATATACAATTGAATAGACATGGTATATATGCAAAGTACTACATCGAAAAGAGTTAAGAAATCTTTTTTGGAACAATGAAGTTAAACAATGTATGCTTTGAATAGTAAGAACAAGAGTTAGGATTGTGAAACTCGTTCAATGTAAAGAATTAGAATACAAGAGCTTGTATCATCACAAACAAGATGGAATCAATAAGCTTTCTCAGCTTTAATATAAGAATTAAGAACTTGCATATTGATAAATTAGGGTTAGAAAGCTTGCTTGCCAATTAAAGGTAAACATAGTTATAAAGCTTGCATTCATTATAAAGAGAATGAAGTTAGGAAACTTGCATCATGTGTAAGCTACAAAAGTATAATAAATGTTCGCCAATTACCCTACATATACCATTGAAATCGCAGCACCGATTAGTTAAATTATTGTTAGCTTTATAAGTTCAATCCACCATCTAAGTCATAACCTTTAACTTAATGTCTAACCATGTTGGTTAACCACTCACACGAATCTGAAAAACTCACTATCATGTAACATAAAGCTTTATCATTCACCTCTAACTTTAGCAAACATCAAATTTCATTAATTACATAACTTGTTAAGTGATTATTTAAAATCTTCACTTTTTGGTATTACCATACCATACAATCTGTTATTGTATCTTACGATATGGTTTAACATCTTTATCATGCATACTAAATTAGATTAGGTCTACATACAATGGTCTGCAATTAAACAGAACTCACTACCTCTGCTCAGGGTACGATGTAGTTGCGTTGTCCCAAGCCTCAGCACCTTAGCAAGCATTGCTACTGGGTGCTTGACTTGAGAAAACCAACAGTAGCAATTGCCAAAGATCGCAGAACAAAAAGCGCGGCAGACTTCCCTCGTTATGATACCAAACCCCAATTTTTCCTAATTACTACAAAAATTCATAAACCTCAACAACTAGAATTTGGTAATAACATCACCAAGCATGCACTTCATAATTCTACCAACATAAACATTATATATAATTAGCTTTTAAGGATCAAAAATCATATTTTACCAATTTCTTCATATTTTAACACTTTAGCGAATTATATTGCCGAATCTTTGTTTCTTAACCAAATTACACCATTCCAACTACGTTGTTTTCATTTCTTGATACACTAACACAATCTATATTCAATTTACAGATTCTATAAGGATTGAACATCAAATTTTGGACTCAATTAAGCCATTTTACATATACAAAACACTGTTATCTTTATTTTGTTCTACAAACCATTTTTCCATGAATTTGATTACTCAATACAACTTCTATATAACAATTATCATATTACACATGCATATGATTAACACTTTAACCATAATACAACATAATTTCAATCACAGAGAATAGAAATTACAAAATGAAAAAGTAGGTTATACTTTAATCCTTTGCTTTGATATGATATTAATAAAGTTTAGCAATTCTTCCTTTGATTCCCTCTTGTCCTTCATCTCTCTCAATTTCTCAGTTTTTCTCTAACCTCTATTCTTAGTTTTTAGGAAAATACGTAATAACAAACTGATATAGCCTCTTGACTTAACTCATTAGGTTAAAAACCAACGAGTTAAGTCAGTTGCAAAATGCCAAAGGCCATGTTTGGCTACTCCTTGAATTAGATTTTAGTTTATTTTTATATTACTTATATTATATAGTTCCTTATGTCACACTTTTATTTAATTCATTTTATGTTCTTACTATTATAATTATAATTCCATTATAATTATTTTTATACTTAACAAATTACTACATATCTAATTTAATTATTAAATTGAACTAGAACATCACTTTATTTATTTTAATTATTTTCTTAAATATCAAACAATTCATTTAAATATTAAAGCAGTTCATTTAATTTAATTATTTCATTAAATTAAATCTTCAAATAATGAAATTATCGTTAATTAATTTAGTTAAAATATACACTCAACTAAATTATTACATCATAATTTCATCAATTATTTATTTATCTCCATAAATAAATAAATTAAAATATTTATTTAATTTAATAAATATTAAAAATAAATTACAAAATTCTCAATCGTTACACTTATCGAATATGAAAAGAGTTTGAAGTCGGCTCGTATATGTTTCTGAAAGTATCTCCCTAGAAAGGAATGATACACTTTGTGAAGAAGAGAAAATTATGTCCAAGGTTTATAGGACCTTTTGAGATATTAAAAAGGGTAGGAGAGGTAGCTTATGTGGTAACATTAACTCCGGAGTTAGAACACATACACAATGTGTTTCATGTATCTGTGTTACGTCCTTATAAGCCAGATTATAAGCACGTAATAGAATATGAGCTTATTCATGTTGAAAAGGACTTGACGTACGAAGAAATGCCTATTCAAATTGTTGATAGAAAAGAGCAAGTTCTAAAGAATAAAGTAATACCTTCGGTGAAGGTAGTATGGAGAAACCACGATGTCGAAGAAGTAACATGGGAAATTGAAAAAAAGATGAAGAAGAATTACCCTCACTTGTTTTAACTTATAGAGAGATTCTAGGGACAAAATCCTTATAAGGGGGGAGAATGTAACAATCGAGAAAAATCGGATTATAATGTAAATTAATTTTATTTGAATACATATTGAATAAAATTATATTTTATGTTATTTATAACGAGTAAACGAGATGAATGTTTTCTAGAACCATAAAGAGAGGTATGATAGTAGTATTCTGGCTAAGTGCAAGAAATAATGTGTTTGAATTTCCAAAAAAAAAATAAAATCTTTCCGAGAAATTCTCCGAAAAACACTATTCATCCATTTCTGCTTTGGAATTATTTTTGAACTTCCGGGAATTATGTAATGATAGAATTTTAAGAAAAGATGGATTATCTAATAATAATTAAATATGGCAAACATAATTTTTTGCTTGAATACTTAAATTCGATAATGTTAGGTGAAGTGAAGATTTGAATACTTAACGGTTATGTATACTACGTAAATTATTATATGGGAAAGGGTACGAGTATACAAGGTATTGTAAAAGTATATACAAAACATAATATAACATATAAGAAAAATGTTATACGAACTAACATACGAGAAGAATACGAGAATTTTACGGTAAGAGCACAACCCATTATTGTTGGAGTGGTGAAACTTGAATGTGAACTTTGGCAAGACTAAGTGAGAGATATTTTAGACCTAATGACAAAAGTAATCAAAGCCCAAAGATAATTTAATTTAAGCCCAAGGTTAGGCCCGAATTAAATTAAACTTAAGCCTGAACCAAGAACCGAACCCGTGGATCAAACCGTTGGGTCACCGGTTGAGTAAAACCCATGGGGCAACCCATGTGGGCCCCCCTTGGTGAGTCACGGCGGGCCACTTAGTGGCCAAGTAAGAGCTGTGGCTTCCTTTACAAGCTTGGAAGAGTAAGGAGGTGGAATAGTAAGGAGGTTGGGTGGCCTTTTGACCATTTTACCACCACTTTACAAATTCTATAAATAGACAGCTTAAGTTATCATTTGTTGATTGTTTGATTCACCAACACCTAAACAATTATATTGAGAGAGAAGAGAGAGCTATTTCAAGTAATCAAAGAAGAAGAAGAAAGCTAGAACATCAAAAGGTAATGAAACTTGAACCTTTAATCTTAATCTCTTCAATTTTAATCTTGATAGAGAAGTGATTATTGGTGAAGCATGTATCTTAAGAAGTAACAAGGATGGCTATTAGTGGACTTTAAACATTAATAACCATGTTACAAGTGGAATTATAATTAAATAAGTAAGAAATAATGAAGAAAATATGAAAATTTATTACATGTTGGTGATGGAGAAGTTTAAAATCATCATATATAGGATTAGATTCTATATGCTTGGTTAGGATGATAGATGTATGAATGATGGAATGAATCCATTTTGAACGGAGTAAAAATCTCAAGTAACGAAGTTATGACGAAATTTACGAGATTAGACGTTAATCGTCGAAATCGTAAAATTCTCGGAATTATAGTCTAAAGTCGTCGTTTAACTCGGAAACCTTAGTTTTCGACGGCGTATCGTAGAACTTTTCATTTAATAGTTGTGGACTCAAGAATGGTCGAACTCCGACTTAAAATGAAGACACAAGCTATGAACGTTCACGAACATTTAATGAACGCGTAATAGAAAATTTAAACTGTAAATTTAATGTTAACGGATTCTGAAACTTATTATGTCCGAATGAAATCAAAAGTATATGAGATATATGAGATTATTCAGTTCTTATTTGCAAACTTGGAGAGCAAAACTTAGAGAAAAAAGTGAGAAAAGAGAGAGATTTGAGAGATTTTGTGTGAATTGAAGAAGGAATTCGAGAATGAAGAGGTTTTCTTCCACTCTCTAACAATCTTAACAGAGAAATTAAGGGTAATTCCTTAATCTAAACTTTTAATTTACGTTCTTAAAGTTTTTCATGAAAATTTGCTTTTAACTTTCTATAATTGAATTTTCATGGCTAATTGTCAAATCTATGATGTTGTATATGTTTATTAACATATTTAGCTCAATTATAAATGATTTATATGTGTTTTAGAGTAATTAATCTATGAAATTATGTTTAAATTGGAGTTTTATAGTTTTATAGAGAAAATTATATGAATATGACTTATAAGTACAAAACTTTATGTTTAAATTGCATATTAATCGGTAAATTGATGGATGATTACGTTTATACATGTAATAATAAAAGAACGAAACTTAAACGGACTGATTTAGTTGAAAAACGAGTTGGCAGTAGTAGATCCTGTTAAGAATTTGAAAAATGGAGTTTTCATAAGACCATCAAAATTTTGGCATGTTGTTTATGTGACTTGAGGTGTTAAAAACATGATAGAAGTGTCATTAAATATTTATGTTAAGTTTAAAACCTTTGGGTGAAATTGTATTAATTGTTTGTGTGAGTTTTTGTGTGATGCCCTTAAATCTGGGTCCTTTCGAACCTCGGATCCGGTCCTCCACGATACTACTTATCGTCAAACTATTTATATTTTTTATTCATAACTTAATGAATATAACTTTGCTTATTACAATATAAATTCTTTTTATTTCAAGGATCTTTATAATGACCCCAAACTTTTATAAGTTTCAAATATTGGTCATTTACCATTCCTGTCTTACACCATATTCGATATTATAAAAATATGTAGAATAATTTAAACTTTTCAATCTCCTTTACAAAAAATCTTTTATTGATTTCTTAACTTGAATCATTTACATATCCTTGAATCAAATTATGTTATGATTCATTCTATTCTAATTCCTTTATTCATCACATAGTACCACTTTACAACTCAACATGTATTACACATCGTAAACTACTATCATGTACATCTCCTAGAACCTAAACATGGTTGAAGAGCATATATTTAAATAAATCAATATCATTCGATACTATTGAACTCTATCAATCAAGTAGCACATAATCTTTATCGTGAGTCCATAACATGCAAAAGTGGTTATTTGCAAGGGTGAGCTCGACAGCCCAACAATTCTAACAGTTTTCATGCATCACATAACATATAATAACATACTCAGTTCATGCATTCATAATCAATTAATATTTATTACGCATGTTACTTCTCACATAACAGGAATGGAGATTTACTTCACAAGCATATCATCAAAGTTCAACTTTCACATTTCATACATATCTCGTATGCATTTCATATATATATATATATATATATATATATATATATATATATATATATATCAACATTCTCATAGCGTAATATAGCTCAACTAACAGTTATCGAATATGAACTGAAAGACTTGTCTGGCTTGTAGATTATCTACGACTTAACTGGTTATAGTTATATGCACTTCGTGTATTACTACATAGTTATATAATCATGGATTCATATCCATCAGTCATACATTTCATACTCTCTTATTATAATAATAAATACTACATTATATTCTAACTAGGTTTGTAAAACCTTCATTTCACTTTCTCATCATACTCTTAGAATAACTAGGTATGTATAGGTATACCTTAACAATCTGTACATGACATTAACATTCATATACATTTATCATACACTTGATTCGCTATGTGTTGACACATATTTAAAGTTTATAGATGCGTGATCTACATCGTTCTTACATTTTGCAAACTTTAATAATATTTAACAAATTTGGGTTTTATATAACCATTACTTGCTCATATACTTAAAACATCACTTAAGTCAAGCATTGAAGCTTAAGACATTCATACATATATGCTTTAAGGTTCAGATTACCATTACAATAGTTTGGCAACATCGCCTTCAGCAATAAATTTCTTATTCTGATTTGGCCTAGGATGGTATTGTGTGACCCCAAATCAGGTATCTTCTAACCCGATAGATGGTGCTCCACAATACTACAATCCATACAATCATTCCATTGAGATAACAACAAAATGAGAGTAATTATTATCTTTGTATTACATTTGTAATAAATCCTTTCCCAGGTTCATAACTGAATACATTCGTTGTTCTTCATAAGTATATTACATACAAATATACTAGTCTATTACAGGACGATTAATGTCCATCTTAGCCTTGCCTTTATCTCTCTTAGAACTCTCAGTTCGTTCGGCTTTAGCTGCAAACATATGGTTCAAGCAAGAATGAGCACAACTAGCTCAGCAAGTCTTAACTCTATCATATGAATAATACATCAACAAATACATACTTTATTTCTATATCTGAACAATTATCTACGAATCATTATGAAACATTTGACTAATACTTCTCATACAGTAATTCTAGAGCATAAATAATAGCTTAGGAATGATGAACCGGTCAATAGACCAGGAACATACTCTTTTTCGTTTTCATACTTGAAAAGGATATCCAAGCACTAAGGCCATCCACCGTCTTTACTTTACGAGCACTTCTAGGTGATCGACCTATTGTACTCTATGTTGATCAACATCATTACGTTAAACGATTTACGTTCAATATTTGGCAACCTCGCGTGCCCATCCAATAATCGATGAAAATACTTTTATTTGTACATAGACAAACTTACCTTCTCATCCGTACCAAATACTTGGCATAGGATAGCGTTAAGTTCTATATCAACAAACTTGTAAACAAATCAATCAACTTTACAATACTTGTCTAGACAGAATAAAACAGGCATCGACTCTTTCCTTTTTACCATTCATGCATTGTATAACATGCATCACGTAAAAACTTGGCTAACACGAAGGTAAGGCAAGCGTTAAGAAAGACTTGCCTTCAAGAGTCTTCGAATATACAATTCAACTATTCTCAGTCTTTACAAGATCTACATGATACATTCACATATCACACTGTAATTAGTTTTCAAACAAACAAACTTTATGGTTCTAACCAACTTCTTTCTCTTCTACGTTTTATTTGAATTAACTTCGTTAATAAAGTTGATTTAACTTTCTATATTTCGTTACGATTCATTAACGTTCTTACGTCATTACTAAACCGACATTCGATCATTATTGGTGAACTACCAAAGTTAAACATTATTCCAGGTGCACGTATACCGTTCTCACGTTCTTCGTCTAATTTCTATTAAAACTTACTAGATCTTCTTACCTTAACAACTTATAAGTGATCTAAGGTAAGTCTTATCATGAACATTAAGTACCTCCCATATCTTACTTTAGGTCTACATCCAAATTGGAATAAAACCAAACTTGGTCAACATTTTTCTCTTTACGGCTTTGTGGCATGACATCCATGTATTCTAGTGGTGACTGCATTACACTCTCAGAGGTTTTGCCAGACTTGCGCCATAGGCCATGAGTCCATATACAAACTCTCGTACGCAATATGAGTCTCTAGACCTTTTTATTTTCTCCCGGCCATAATCATGGCGGCGTGCGTATGGCGTAAAAACTTGGGTTTTTGGCCATTACTTTAACTCAATGCACCGGCCAGCAAAGCTGTTTGGTTTCCTAACGAAACTCACGGCTTCCTAATTTGTTTATTTTTCATCCGAATTGACTCATTCGAATTCCTACAAGTCACAAATTACATCCTTTACGTGTTCGTATAAGAATTTTACCTTCGGAATTCACCTTTAAGTTCATTTTTAAGAGTCCGTTTAACATTTTCGTCTGTTCAATACTCGTTTTCTTCGTTATAAGTCGGAATGCGATGATTCTTTCGCCAACAACTCTTAATTACCTTATCTCACGTGTTGACATTGGAAACCAACGTTTTCAAGTCACACGACAACTTTTGACCTTTAATCTGGGCTTTATACGTTTTCGACGTTTAACGTCTACTTCCGCAAAATCCGCCATAACTTCGTTACTAATGTTCTCTAAGCCAAAGAAAATGGAATACTCCATGGACTTCATATCTACATCCTAACCAAGTAATAGGCACATTCCTTAGCTATAGCGATTCTTAAACGTTCATTTAAAACTAAGTCTACGTTCAAGACTTTTTATGGTTTTAACTCACATAAACACCTACGATTTCCATTAGGTCATGACCTATCAATGATTGGATCATTAATAGAACTCCTTATATCTCCTCAATAAACATGCTCCACTCATCTACGATTCTTCTACGAGAAAGAAATCGAAAAAGATGAAGATTACGGTTTATAGGAATTTACCTTTGAAGTAATTCTCGTTCTTGATAAACGCCTAATGGTTTGCTTGGAAGTAGAAGGATTATAAGTTTCTAGCTCTTTTCTCTCTCTCAAATATGTTGGACAAGCTTTGTAAAACTTAAAATGACCAACCTAGATTTATATATATAGAAAACCAAATGAGGGGCAAAATGGTGAAATTCTCCACCTCCTTACTTATTTACCACTTTGTCACAAAGTAAAATACTTGGTGACCAAGTGATGTGCTTGCCTTGCACACCAAGTGGCCGACCCACCTTGCCCATGGGTTGCCCCATGGGTTTTACCCATTCGGTGACCCACCAGTTCAATCCACGGTTAGATTTTGTTGCAGTGGGCTTAACCAATCTAATATTGGGCCTTGACTTGGGCTTACCACTTAATCCCTTGGGCTTGCTCATTCAATTGATTGGGCTAAACATAATCCAACCAAATGAATTAACATTAAGTCTTAACTTAATTCTAGAATACAACTCATATTCCCTACATATACTTTACGTATTCTTTCAATATAATACTAGTATGATTATCGTATTGTACTCCGTATTGACTCATCATATTATACATAGATACTAAATAATATCTTAATTCTATAAAACATGCCTTAACCCTAACGCAATTTCTTCCACGCGTTTCATTTCCTTTTCGGAAATCAATATACTCAACCCTTAGGTTTTAAGTCCGCAGGCAAAAACTTCGTTCGCCATAATGGAATTATTATTTGATACTTCATACTATCGTAATATTCTAACATTACGCGTTTCTCAGAATCTCAAATCCTAGCTCCGAACGAAATTGGATGAATAGTTCTTTTACGCAAACATTCTCGGAAAACCTTCGTTCTCGTCTTGATAATTCACAACAATTAATTCTAGCACAAAGCCAGAATACTAACCACATCCACACAATCTAGGTCATAGAACGACCTTCGGGTACCTTATTTACATAATAACTCAATTAAATTCATTTAATCTACATAATCAAATAAAAATTTAATTCATTGAAAAATCCAAAATTCTCGGGCGTTACATTCTTCCCTCCTTATAAGGATTTTGTCCCTAGAATCTCACTATTCTTACATAAACAAATGAGAAAACTTTTCCTTCATGTTACTTTCGAGCTCCCACGTTGCTTCTTCAGCATCGTGGTTACTCCAAATTACCTTTACTGAAGGTCTTACTTTATTTCTCAAGACTTGTTCCTTCCTATAAATAATCTGAATCGGAATTTCTTCATACGTTAAGTCCTTTTCTACCTGCATAGATTCATACTCTATTACGTGCTTGTAGTTCGGTTTATAAGGACGCAACACAGACACGTGAAACACATTGTGTATTCTTTCCATTTCTGGAGGTAAGGCTACTTCATAAGCTACCTCTCATATCCTTCTTAAGATCTCAAAAGGTCCTACAAACCTTGGACTTAACTTTCCTTTCTTCTCAAAACGTATCTTCCTTTTCCAAGGTGATACTTTTAGAAAGACATAAGACCCTACTTCAAACTCCCTCTTCTCTCGATGAGGATCTGGATACTTCCGTTGTCTATCTTGAGCCGCTACTAATCGAGCTCTTATCAGCTTCACCATGTCTGCCATTTGTTGTACCATTTCAGGTCCTAACATTCGACGTTCACCTACTTCATCCCAACAGAGTGGTGTTCTGCACTTCCTTCCATATAATGCTTCGTAAGGCGGCATGCCTATACTAGCGTGAAAACTATTGTTGTAAGTGAACTCTACCAGAGTTAGATGTTCGTCCCAACTTCCCTTGAAATCCATAACGCAAGATCTTAACATATCCTCTAGCTTTTGAATTATCCGTTCGCTTTGTCCATCCGTCTGTGGATGATATGCCGTACTCAATCTCAACTGTGTTCCCATTTCCTCTTGCAAACTCCTCCAAAAGTTCGACGTGAATCGTGGATCATGATCGGACACAATCGAAATAGGCACTACATGTCTGGAAATGATTTCCTTAACATAAAGCTTAGCTAACTGCTCTAGGTTATACCTAACTCCTATTGGTAAAAAATGTGCCAATTTAGTTAACCGATCCACTACTACCCAAATAGCGTCGTACCCCTTTCTTGTTGTTGGAAGTCCTACAACAAAATCCATGGTGATATGCTCCCATTTCCAGTCCGGAATCTGTAGTGGTTGTATCAATCCACTCGGTCTTTGGTGTTCAGCCTTAACTTTTTGACAAGTTAAGCACTTACTATCGTATTCTGAAATCTCCCTTTTCATGTTCGGCCACCAAAAGTTCTAACGAAGGTCTTGATACATCTTATTACTACCAGGATGAATCGAGTACCACGAACTATGGGCCTCACACATAATCTCTTCTTTCAGCTCAGAATTATTTGGAACCCAAATTCTTCCTTCAAAACTAAGTAAACCTTTTTTATCAAGGTTATACTTAGTCTTCACGTCATCCTTCCTTATCTCTTTCATCCGTTCGCATTCTTCAGTACTTCTTTGTACCTCCTTAACCCGTTCCACTATCGTTGGTCGAGTCTCTATTGAGAATAACATCTCTGCTGTTTCACTTGGCAACTTAACTTCTAATTCCATCCTGGCCATCTCTGTTATTAAATCATTCTAAGTCGTTAACATTGACAACTTTTCTCTACCCTTCCGACTTAATGCGTCGGCTACTACATTCGCCTTCCCCGGATGATATAAGATATCACAATCATAATCTTTTATCAATTCTAACAACCTTCTCTGCCTCATGTTCAACTCCTTCTGTATGAAGATATATTTCAAACTTTTGTGGTCCGTGTATATCTCACATTTTTCCCCATACAAATAATGTCTCCATATTTTTAATGCAAACACTACAGCTGCCAGTTCTAGGTCATGAGTAGGATAGACATTCTCATAATCTTTTAACTAATGTGACGCATACACAATGACTTTTCCATGCTGCATAAGCACGCAACCTAGTCCTCTATGCGAAGCATCGCTATAAACTACAAAATTCCCCGTATCATCTGGTAATGATAATATAGGTGCCACACTCAACCTCCTTTTTAGTTCTTGAAAACTACGCTCATACTTTTCTGTCCACTCGTACTTCACCGACTTCCTTATCAGATTTGTCAATGGAGTAGCTAATTTAGAAAAGTCCTGAATGAACCTTCTATAGTATCCCGCTAACCCTAGAAAACTCCTAACCTCGGTTGGTGTTTTCAGTTGCTCCCACTAATTCACCGCTTCCACTTTCGCTGGATCTACGAATATGACATCTTTGTCTATAACATTTCCTAGAAACTGCACTCGTTCGAGCCAAAATTCACACTTAGTGAATTTTGCATACAACTTCTCCCTCCGTAGTGTTTCCAACACCATTCTTAGATGTTCAGCATGATCTTCTGGCGTCTTGGAATAGACTAGAATATCATTAATGAACACTACAACAAACTTGTCCAAATACGGTTTGAACACTCTGTTCATTATATCCATGAATGCGGCTGGTATATTCGTCAACCCAAACGACATAACCAAAAACTCGTAATGCCCATAACGAGTTCTAAACGCCGTCTTAGGTATATCTTCCTTCCTCACTTTCAGTCGATGATACCCCGTGCACAAATCTATTTTAGAAAAATACTTCGCCCCTTTTAACTGATTAAATAGATCGTCAATCCTGGGCAATGGGTATTTATTCTTAATCGTTAACTTGTTCAACTCTCGATAGTCGATACAAAGTCGTAACGATCCGTCCTTTTTCTTTACAAACAATACAGGTTCTCCCCACGGAGACACACTCAGTTGAATGTATTTCCTATCTAACAATTCCTGTAACTGAACCATTAACTCCTTCATCTCAACTGGCGCCATCCTATATGGTGCCTTTGAAACTGGTGCCGTACCCAGCAACAAATCAATCACAAATTCTACATCCCTATCCGGCGAGGAATACCGGGTAACTCTTTCGGAAACACATCCGCGAATTCTTGAACTACTGTTATCTGTTCCATTGATGTTCCCATTCTTTGGGTATCCACCATATGACACAAATAACCCTTACACCCCTTCTTCAACATCTTCCTAGCTTGTGCCATGGTTAGACAACAAGAACGTCCCAGTGATTTATTTCCATAAAACACCACCTCAGGTTTCTTAGGAAGCCTCAGGTTTACACTCTTTCTATGACAATCTATTATCGCTCCATGGTTAATTAACCAATCCATACCGAGAATCACATTGAATTCTCTTAACCTTATCTGTAAAAGATCTACCGATAATCTATTACCCCTGATATCTACGAAACAATTCCTATGAATATGTTCAATGGGAATTATCTCCTCGTTTGTTACCTTAACATCTAAAGGTATTTCTAATTTTTCAGGATTTAATCCCAATTGCTGAGCAAATCCACATGCTATAAATGAACAAGTAGCACCCGAGTCAAATAGCACGTAAGTATTTATTCCGTTGACTGGAATGATACCTGCTACTACATCCGTTGATGCAACTGCATCTTGGACCATCATATTAAACGTTCGGGCTGAGGGTCTACCCAATGATGGTGTTGGTCCAGTAATGACTAAATTACCACTACCAGAACCCTTACTACCCTCCGCCCCTTTCTTTGGGTAATTTCTTGCCATGTGGTCTACCGACCCACAAACAAAACAACCCCGGCCTTTCTTAGGATTAGGACAATTGGGAATATATGACCCTCCTGCCCACAATTATAACAACCGGTCTTCTCTTTCAGGAAGACTCCCAAATGACTCTTACCGCATGTCTTACAAGCCTCCATCCTACGTTTAGGATCCCCTTGTTTTTCCCCAGTATTCCCAAGGTTAAAATTCTTCCGTTTAGGCATATTGCCACTACCACTATCAACCTCTGCCTTATTTCCTCCTTCTCCCTTACTTTTATTCTTTCTATCTTTGTGGTATTGGGTCAACGCCACACTACCACCCTCTGCTATTATTGCCTTTTCTAGAATGGTCCCGTATGAAGCACTCTGAAAAACCGATATCCTACTATAGAGCGAGGGTTTTAGGCCCTGCTCAAACCTACGAGCCTTCCTCTCCTCCGTGTCCACTTGGTGTGGAATGAACCTTGCCAATTCATTGAATTTGGCCGCGTATTGGGAAACAGTCATGTCCCCCTGTTTAAGTTCTAAGAACTTAATCTCCATTCTTCCCTGCATGCTAGTAGGGAAATAATTCTCGAAGAATACCTTCTTAAACTGTTCCCAATGTAAAGCCTTCCGCTCCACCACCTGGTGAGCCTCCCACCACCAGTTAGTTGCTTCCCCCTTCATCATATAGGTCGCAAAAGAGGTCTTTTGCACCTCAGCTACGTTTGTAATAACAAATGCCTTCTCTATTTCCTTGACCCATGTTTGGGCCTCCATTGGGTCCGTTGTTCCCTTAAATTCGGGTGGACCTACACTCTTAAATTCCTTAATGGTAGTCGTTCGGGCTACCCTAGGTGCTGCGGGTGTTCTAACCCCAGCTTGGTTAAATGCAGCTGTTAATAAATTAACGAACTCTTGCATTGGGTTATTAGGACCCCCCCCCCCTCGTTCTCATTATGCTATTCCGCCTCTTGGTTACATTGCCTTCTTCTTGGCGGCATTTTTGATTAGATAAATAAAGTTAAGTTATTACTTATTTGCTTACTTCGTTATTAGTCATCAAACAACTGAAGAATAACTCATACACATCACAACAATTTAAAATAAAACTTCTTTATATTAAAATGCTTCTTTATAGTTCAAAACTATTTACACTTTGCTTTCCATAGCCAAAAGCTATTACATATTAATCCCGCAATTGACTTTCACAAAAATTGGGATTTACAAGAAAATTACCCTTTAATTATACAAAAGAGGGTTTTACGTCACTACACAAAAGTATTTACCATACTACTCTTAATATTGTCTAACAGCATTCTCATGCTTCTAATTCACCAAAATCGACACAATATCTCAACTTATAGTTTGTCGAGTCTGTCCCGACTCAATAGAATAACAAGCTATCTTAAGCTTGAAATCCTTGTGCGCACTGTCATTTATATATGACATTCATGCTATCTTATGGTCTTTTTCAACTAGTTTCTTGCGAAGTTCTATGACCTCGTCCTTATAGTCCTAGGCCTTTTCAGTCATGAGCACTTTCTCATCATGCTCTATCTCATAGTCTGACTCTGCAGACTCTTTTGCCTCATAGAGATCACTAATCTCTTCTTTCTGGTGCTGCACCATATTGTGCAGTTGCACGTTACGGTCAAGCACTGAGAGGTACATTGCCCTCATAGTCTCTGTAGGTGTCGACTCTAGGGCAGGCATCACCGTATTAATTGATGTCACCTCCATGTCATCCTCCACATCAATCATCATATTAAAATATGATGTTATCCCCATGGTCTCCTCAGAATAGTCCTCCTCCGAGTAATATTCCTCGGGCTCTGACTCCTCTAGAATCAATACAGGTATGTCTGCTATAGGCACATGTATATCCCTATACATCAAGCTATCAATCGACATCTACAATAACACATTACAAATTGATTAGTACATAATACATAATATTATAAGCACAAATCACATTTAATCCATTTAGGGTTACTTTCCATCTTTTAAATCTTTTGGTACTGAGTTTCCTCAATACCTTATTAACTCATTTGACTTGAGTTAACTTTCTTCGGACTCTTCCTTTCCTACGAGGTTATTAGCCTAAGGTTCTTCCCCCCTTAAGTTTTATAACCTAATGCTTTGATATCAACCTATGACGCCCCCAAATTCGGGTATCTTCCAACCCGACAGATGGTACTCCACGATACTACAATCCAAACAATCATTCCATGGAGATAACAACAAAATGAGTGTAATTATTATCTTTGTATTACATTTGTAATAAATCCTTTCCCAGGTTCATAACCGAATACATTCGTTGTTCTTCATAAGTATATTACATACAAATATACTAGTCTATTACAGGACGATTAATTGTCCATCCTAGACTTGCCTTTATTTCTCTTAGAACTCTCAGTTCGTTCAGCTTTAGCTGCAAACATATGGTTCAAGCAAGAATGAGCATAACTAGCTCAGCAAGTCTTAACACTAAATCATATGAATAATACATCAACAAATACATGTTTTATTTCCATAGCTGAACAATTATCTATGAAGCATTATGAAACATTTGACTAATACTTCTCATACAACAATTCCAGAGCAAAAATAATAGCTTAGGAATGATGAACCGGTCAATAGACCAGGAACATACTCTTTTCATTTTCATACTTGAAAAGGATATCCGGCACTAAGGCCATCCACCCGTCTTTAGTTATGAGCACTTCTAGGTGATCAGCCTATTGTACTCTATGTTGATCAACACTCTTACGTTAAACGTATTTACGTTCAACAATTGGAAACCTCGCGTGCCCATCGAATAATAGATGAAAATACTTTTATTTGTACATAGACAAACTTACCTTCTCATCCGTACCAAATACTTGGCATAGGATAGCGTTAACAGTTCTATATCAACAAACTTGTAAACAAATCAATCAACTTTCCAATACTTGTCTAGACAGAATAAAACAGGCATCGACTCTTTCCTTTTTACCATTCATGCATTGTATAACATGCATCATGTAAAAACTTGGTTAACACGAAGGTTAGGCAAGCGCTAAGAAAGACTTGCCTTCAAGCGTCTTTGAATATACAATTCAACTATTCTCAGTCTTTACAGGTTCTACATGATAAATTCACATAGCACACTGTAATTAGTTATCAAACAAACTAACTTTATGGTTCTAACCAACTTCTTTCTCTTCTACGTTTTATTTGAATTAATTCCGTTAGTAAAGTAGATTTAACTTTCTATATTTCGTTACATTTCATTAACGTTCTTACGTCATTATTAAACCGACATTCGATCATTATTGGTGAACTACCAAAGTTGAACATTATTCCCGGTGCACGTATACCGTTCTCACGTTCTTCGTTTAATTTCTATTAAACCTTACTAGATCTTCTTACCTTAACAACTTATAAGTGATCTAAGGTAAGTCTTATCATGTACATTAAGTACCTCCCATATCTTACTTTAGGTCTACATCCAAATTGGAATAAAACCAAACTTGGTCAACATTTTTCTAATGCCGGCGCTGCGGCGCGACATCCTATGTATTCTAGTGGCGCTACGGTGCCACTCTCCAGAGGTTTTTGCCCGGACTTGGTATACCGTGTATGCGAGTCTCGAGACCTTTTATTTTCTCCGGTCATAATCGGCGCCATGACGTGGCGAAAAAACTTTGGGTTTAGTCTTGCCGGCAATGAACTTGTGCACCAATTGGCCAAAACAATTTGGTTTCCTAACGAAACTCATGGCTTCCTAATTTGTTTATTTTTCATCCGAATTGACCCATTCGAATTCCTACAAGTCACAAATTACATCCTTTACGTGTTCGTATAAGAATTTTACCTTTTCGAATCCGTTAACTCGGAATTCACCTTTAAGTTCATTTTTAAGCGTTCGTTTAACGTTTTGGTCCGTTCAATACTCGTTTTCTTCGTTATAAGTCGGAATGCGATGATTCTTTCGCCAATGACTCTTAATTACTTTATCTCACGTGTTGACATTGGAAACCAACGTTTTCAAGTCACACGACAACTTATGACCTTTAATCCGGACTTTATACGTTTTTCGACGTTTAACGTCAATTTCTGCAAAATCCGCCATAACTTCGTTACTAATGTTCTCTAAGCCAAATCACATGGAATACTCCATGGACTTCATATCTACATCCTAACCAAGCAATAGGCACATTCCTTAGCTATATCGATTCTTAAACGTTCATTCAAAACTAAGTTTACGTTCAAGACTTTTTATTGTTTTAACTCACATAAACACCTACAATTTCCATTAGGTCATGACCTATCAATGATTGGATCATTAATATAACTCCTTATATCTTCTCTGTAACGACCGAGAAATTCGGATCTTATTGTAAAATGATTTTATTAAATTAAATAATAAGAAAATCATATTCCATGTGTTATCAAGATGGTTGTCATTGTATAACCTATTGATGTTAGAATGTCGTAGTATTTGAGCTACGTGGATGAATTAAAATGATTGAATTTCCAAGACAAAAATAAAAGTTTTCCGAGAAATTTTCCGAAAATACTATTCATCGGTATTTGCTCGGGATATAATTATGAGTTTCCGAGAAATACGTAATGATGGAATAACAAGGTAAGATGGATTATGTAATAAAAATCTAGTTATGGAAAAAGTAATAATTCACTTGTGGACTTAATTTATAAATGTTAAGTAAAGCGAAGTGTTAAGGAATAAGTAATAATTGTATGATACTTGGTATTGTACGAAGCAATGAAAACGAGTATAATACGAAGTATTATACGGAGTTTGTATGAGGGATGAAATACCGTATAAAATTCTATATGAATTAGAATACGAAAATAATACATCATCAATATGTATTAAGAAATGTTAATGGACTTGGATGATTGGTTAACAATTATATACAAGTCCAAATGAATTAAAGAGAGAAGCCCAACTATTAATTAATGAACCAACTAGTGGTTATTAATGCAAAGCCCAAAGAGTGAATTAAAGTAAGCCAAGCTAGAATCCATGGGTTGTATGACCCATGGGGAAAAACCATATTGATATGGTTATTGTCTTTGACCAAGTAATGTGGTGATCAAGTAAGTGTAATGACCAAGACTTAGGAGTATTGACCAAGACTTTGAAGTAATGGCCAAGTATGAGATAAGAGAGTGGTTAACAAGTAATGAATAGTAAGGAGGTGGCTTAAGGAGGTGGGATGATTTAATGACCAATCTACCCTAACCTTGGAAAGTCTACAAATAGAGGAAGCTTACAAGTCATTTGTTAGTTGATCAAATAATCTAACACTTCTAAAGTACTTAAGTGTTAGAGAGAATAAGCTACACATAAGTCATTCCATAAGCAAGAAGAAGAAAAAGCTACCTTACCAAGACTTCAAAAGAGTAAGACCTCTTCTCAATTATCTTCTATCTCTACCATGATAGGATGATAAGAAAAGATGGATTAAGAAACATGAATGATAAGAAGCAAAAAGAATGTATAAGTCATGAACTTAAGCAACATAAGTTGGCAATAAGTTATTTAAACTTATAAAAGTTATAAACTTATTATAAGTTAACCTTGAATGTTAAGTATGAAAATATGAACTTGTGATGAGTTTAGTAAGAAAAGTGAATTAAGAACTTATATGATTATATGAATCATATATATATCTAAATTAAGTTATATGTTAGAGAACATATAAGTATGATGATTAAGAAACCTTAATTGTCATAAGTCATGAATAATCAAATCTTAAGTAGTTTATAAATGACAAGTTATAAGCTCATGAAGAATAAGTCTAAAATACAACAATGAATATAAGTTGTTGTATTACGTTTGTTGAGATGTTCACATGATGAATGAAGTTCATTTGTAATGTTGAACAAATCATAAGAAGGAAGAATTGCCGGAAGTTGCACGATTGGACGATAATCATCAAATTCGTAAAATTCTCATAATGGAAGTCAAATTGTGTGTTTGAACTCGGAACCATTGTTTTCCAATGGAGACAAGTCATATTTGGCATTTAAGAGTTGCGGACTTGAAAATGACCGGATTCTGACTTAGAACGAAGAAACGAGCGTTGAACGTTCACGAACATTTATCGTTTTCGTTAAAAATGAACCAATAGGTGAATTTTTATCAAACGAAGTTGAATAGATAAAATTCTTGAATGATCATATAGATTATGTAATTTGTGAACTGTAGGCTTCTGAATGAGCCAATTCAGACTTATAACGAAGAAGTTATGGGTCCAGGAAATTCACAAAATTCACAAACTGAATTTGGTATCTGGTGCACAGAGTTGTTAGCGTGGCCAACCCTAGGCAAAAAGACCCACTGCCATGCACATGAACAAAGAATCGAAAGACATTGCATGAGTTTAGAAGCGCGAACTATAATACATATTGTGGCGCCGCAACACCATGAATAGTACCAACAACCTCTGGAGAGTGGCGCCGCAGCGTGGCCCATTAATTAAGGACTCACGCCGCAGCACGAGATGTAGGTATAAAGATGGCGCCGCAGCGCCAGTCTTAGAACAAAAATAATAATGAATGTTTCTAAGTACAAAGAAAAGAAAAGGAAGTAAACACAACTAAAGGAATGTAATGTAACATTGTTTAAACTTTGTTAAACCTTAAGGAATGTAATGTAAAGGTTGAGATAACCTAGTCGAATATAAATGGAAGAGTAATGATAAACCGGAATGAATAGTAACTGAATCTAATACACAATTAGATTGAAATGAAGGGTATGATATAGTCATATACATACTTGATTATATGTGACCTAATGTAACGCATTATGTGATCATGTATTGTAGAGACTTGAACGACTTGAACATAAAGTTAAAATACCGTAGCAGACGCTAAAGCAAGTATTCTAACTCTTGTCTCATTTCAATCTAAATAAGTTTTTGAGGTTCATGTATTCTTTCGCATGAATTGAGTTATGATAAAGTTGAAGCCAATTCCTTTGGCTAGACTTGATGTATTGATAATCTATTCATGTATTATCAAATGTTGTTATCTTTTGTCAACTACTTGATATGGTTTTCAAAAGAAGACTGAAATGTTAAACAAATGTTTTGTCGGTAAAACGACAGGCACGTGAGGTTGCCAAATGCTTAAACGTGCATACGTTTAATGGATGTAGTGTTGATCAACATAGAGTACAATAGGTTGATCACCTAGAAGTGCTCGTAAGTAATATCGGGCTTACGGACTTGCTTCCGGGTTGTCCTTTTCCAACAAAGAATGAATACTCGAGGTCTCTGACCAGAGTGAATGTTTTACTAAATACTGTTGTTATTGTAAAACATTTAGAAAGAAAAGATGAAGTGCTATTTTGAATTATCAATAGTACTTCATAAATATTGTTCAGTTATTGAAGATATACGATTTGTATTTATCAAGCGTGTTGTTATTAAATTGTTATACTTGCTGAGCTAGTTATGCTCACTCTTGCTAGAACCATATGAATGCAGCTAAGACTGAATGTCCCGAAGGATCGAAAAAGGATAAGGGAAAAGCTAAGGAAGATTACTAAGCTATCTTGTAATAGTATAGGTCTATTGTTGTAATTTAACTGATATTATGACAAAGAACCTTTGTAACGGGTATAGAACTTGGGAAATGTAAATATTACTTTAAATATATAGAAGTTATGTTCATTCTTTGAGACTTTTCAATTGAATGAATGTATGAATGTTGTACAGTATAGCACCATCTGTCGGGTTGGAAGATACCCAGATTTGGGGGCGTTACATTCTCAATAAACACGCTCCACTCATCTACGATTCTTGTACGAGAAAGAAATCGAAAAAGATGAAGATTACGGTTTGTAGGAATTTACCTTTGAAGTAATTCATGTTCTTGATAAACAACTAATGGTTTTCTTGGAAGTAGAAGGATTATAAGTTTCTAGCTCTTTTCTCTCTCTCAAATATGTTGGACAAGCTTTGTAAAAACTTAAAATGACCAACCTAGCTTTATATATATAGAAAACCAAATGAGGGGCAAAATGGTCCGATTCTCCACCTCCTTACTTATTTACCACTTTGTCACCAAGTAAAATACTTGGTGACCAAGTGATGTGCTTGCCTTGCACACCAAGTGGCCGACACACATTTCCCATGGGTCATCCCCATGGGTTGCCCCATGGGTTTTACCCATTCGGTGACCCACCGGTTCAATCCACGGTTCAGTTTTCTTGCAGTGGGCTTAACCAATCTAATATTGGGCCTTGACTTGGGCTTACCACTTAATCCCTTGGGCTTTCTCATTCAATTGATTGGGCTAAACATAATCCAACCAAAAGAATTAACATTAAGTCTTAACTTAATTCTAGAATACAACTCGTATTCCCTACGTATACTTTACGTATTCTTTCTATATAATACTAGTATGATTATCGTATTGTACTCCATATTGACTCATCATATTATACGTAGATACTAAATAATATCTTAATTGTATAACACATGCCTTAACCCTAACGCAATTTTTTCCACGCGTTTCATTTCCTTCTCGGAAATCAATATACTCAACCCTTAGGTTTTAAGTCCGTAGGCGAAAACTTTGTTTGTTATAACGAAATTATTATTGGATATTCCATACTATCGTAATATTCTAACATTACGCGTTTCACAGAATCTCAAATCCTAGCTCCGAACGAAATTGGATGAATAGTGTTTTTACGCAAACATTCTCGGAAAACTTTCGTTCTCGTCTTTATAATTTACAACAATTAATTCTAGAACAAAGCCAGAATACTAACTACATCCACATAATCTAGGTCATAGAACGACCTTCGGGTACCTTATTTACATAATAACTTAATTAAATTCATTTAATCAACACAATCAAATAAAAATTTAATTCATTGAAAAATCCGAAATTTTCGGGCATTATAGGTGATTGTAGGATGACTGACATGGGAGGACCTAGCCGAGTAGTAGAGGAGGAGCCGCGTGATATTCACGTGGTATGTGAGGCACCATTGATAGCAGAATCCATATCAGTAGTGGCCCCTACTGATGATGATGATGAGGAGGAGGAGGAGATGGAGCCTCTACCTGAGGAGTCTGATCCGGAGGAGGAGCCCGAGCCTATGGAGGACTCCAACGAGTCTACTTTCGAGGATCGGATGTTGGGAGATTATGAAGAGTAGATTTTGGAATTAGGATATAGAGTCGAGGAGCTAGAGACTGAGACTCTTGAGAGGCAATTAGTGATGCAGGAGATGGAGGTGGAAATTGCTCACCGTAAGGAGGTAGGGATCCAGATGGGGACCTTGTTTCACCGATCGGTGGCGAGGAATGTTGAGTTGGCATGGAAGCTAGAAGAAATGGAGCAGAGGGTTTTAAGTGAGAGGATGGAGAAGGAGGCTCTCCGAACTTAGTTAGAGATGAAGGTGATGGATAGGATTCCCTTCGAAGATAAGTGGGAGGAATCCAATAACAGGGTGGATGATCTAGAGGGCGAGGTACGATGCAAGAGGAGGAAGATGAACAAGATGGGCTATGCTCTACACACGGCTATGGAGAGATTGATTGATGGGGTAAATCACTACCCAGCTGAGCAAGGACACACCCAACATACTATAAATCGAGATATGATGGTGCACATTACACAGAAGAAATATCAGAGCATTGTGGAGGGTGGGATGTTAGATTGAGTCTAGAGGGAAAAGCTCAGTAGTGTAGTATTTTATTTATGTGTTGTTTAAATGTTGTTGTAATCTCAGTCTTTGTGTAAGATGTGAGATGATGGTAACCCCAACTTTTGAAAAGTGATAGAGGGGTAGTAAGCTAGTGTTATCCCCGTCTTTTGTGATATTAGGGGATATGTGTTATCATTTATAGCAGTATGCTAGAAAAGAACATGTATTGTAACCATTTGGCATATGAATATTGTGACAAACGAGATTTTTGTAAATTAATTTTAATATTTATTGAATTAAATAAATATTTTTCGATGATTTAATTATTGGATTAAATAATTATTTGATGCAATTATGGTAGATTAATTTAATTATATGTGTTATATTTATTAAATTAATGTGGAGAATATGTATTATTCAAAGTATATATTTATGTGAGCTTAATGAATTAAAAGGAATATTTAATAAGCCTAATGTTATTTTAATTAATTTAATAATTAATTAAAGATTTAATAATTTAATTTAATTAATTAATGAGAAAATTAATTATATGATTATATGAATTTCTGATAAATTATTATATTTAATTTAATTTAAATTAAATAAGATATTTGAATTATTGTGTATGAGTGTGACATGATTTAAACTATATAATAAAAGGTTTTATTAAATTAAATGGTTATAAGCCTTTAAGGCTAGCCAAATGAGGCCTTAAGAGGAGTTGAGGGCAGTTAAACCACGTATGGAGTAACTGACCTCAACTCTGCGCATAAAGACTCAGTTACTTTATTATGTATTCTTCTTCATTCATTATTATTTCTAAGTTTGGAAAAACAGAGAGGGAGAGAATTAAAGAGTTGAGAAGTCAGAGAGAAATTGATAATTCTTGAGAAGGAATTCACCTCTTATTAAAATCTACACTACGCTTTGGGTAATCTCATCAAACCCAATTTCTATTTTACGTTGTTTAAGTTTCATGAATATGGCTTTCAAAGTTTTTGGTTTAAACCTCTGTAATTGGGATAGGAGTAATGATTATGGGTTGTGTATGTGTTATGGCAGATCACATCGTATTTAATTATATATATTTTGTAAACCATATCATCAATTTCATGAAATTACGTCAAATATTTTGATCAAAACTTACAGAGTATGGGTTATGGCCATATGGCATTATACGTGATTTTAATATGTCAAACATAAATGTTTTTTATAAAATTCCCACTCTCATTTAATTATGCATGTTGATACGAATAGACCAAGCCTTAAACGAACGGATTCGATGTTATAACAAAACCGTACTGTTAAATTTTATGTTTTGTTCAAAATCTTCAAGAACACAAAGAACAGTGAAAATTTGCATGTTTTAATTTTGTAATTATGTATTTTAATGGGTTCAAATCATTATGTAAATGATGGGTAATAATTATGTATGAATTATATCTTGTGGGTATGTCTAAATTCGTGTAGAAATTAAGAAATTGATAGAAATTGGCATGTTCTGCGATTTTCATGAATCGCCATTTTCAGAATCGGTACGTAATATGACCGCAGGCCGCTTTTTTCTTTTTTTTCATACATCGTCATCGCATTTCAGTCTTAAGTCTTAAGTCGAAATACATGATATGACTGAAGCCTTAATATAAAAGTGAAATACAAATACCACTCTCCATAAAGTTCAAAAACGAAAATTTTAAAGTGTTTAAGTCCATGAATGAGATGTTAAATTAATGTAATGAACATAAAATTATGTTATAAGTATAATGAGATGTTAAAATAGATACTTAACATGTAAATAACATAATTACATGTGGATTGAATTATTGATTACATAATTAGCTTGTTAATTGTGAGGTGTAAATTATGTGACAATGAATGTGATAAATTGACTAAGTATAGTCATAATCAAAGTTAGACAAAGAGAATGAACTTATGATGATTAGTTAAGTTATAATTAACTGGTATTGTGAATGTAAATGGTATATAGGATTATATTCAAGGAACGTGTTTAATTAAAGTGTAATCTACGCATGAGGCAAGTTTCCTAACCCTAGTTGTTATCATTGTTCAAGATTATTAATTACCTCGAGTAAATTCTCATTACTATTATTCAAGTTTGAATTGTTATATTAAAGATATATTATCTTTTTAATTATGATTCTATTATATAATATTTGTTCTATTGTATACTTCTTGAGATTATTATTTAATTTGAATATCATTATTATTGAACCTTATTAGACTAGTGAACCTTATTGATTCAACTAGTCCATAGTTGATGAACGTTCTAAATTTCAAAACTCTTATTGAATTATCCAAACCAAACTTCCTTTGGTGCAGACTCGAATGTCAAACTGAGATGAACAACCCTCAGTATAGGGATTTCTTATCTACGTTAGCGTTAAGATATTGTGCCGCGATGATGGTACTAAGGGATGATCCCCTAAGTACACGAGTAGAAAGGTCCATAGTCTTATGGATACATTAAAGGTTTCAAGTATAACCCTTGATAACCTAGGACATAGTTCAAGGTCTTATGACCTCGTAAATCTTTTGATTCTTGTTATTCATTCTTGATTCAAAAGTTGAGCTTTTATTTCTGAAGTCTTTGATTTATTCGCACGTTATTATTTCATTATTATATTGTTATAATTGTGGGCAATCCTGCTCACTCTTGCGTAATAATAACATTGCATTTAAGAACGAAAGAACAGACGAACCTTCCATTAGTAAAGGCAAGGGCAAGCTTAGCAAGTAATGAAGATTGATTATTTATGTGGTTATGTAATGATAATTAAAATTGATGTTACTTAAGACTTATTTGGTTATGTTTCCGCACAGATGTTTAAGGTTACCTTAACCTGGGATTGTATTATTATTCGGATGTTGTAACCCCTTAAGGGGAAGATTTTATTTCTATCTATTGCATGGTTTGCTTTTATTATGGGTAGATAAATAGATGATATTTGTACAGTGAACACCAAATCCCGTGGAAATCGAAGTACCCAGATTTGGGGGTGTCACAAGTTGGTATCAAAGCTGTAGGTTATGATCCTTAGGTGAGGGAACAACCTTAGGTAGTATCATTATAGAAAGAACATAGTGATGGAAAACTCTTATCGAGTTCAAGGAAATGAATTTTTGTAATTCATTGAAGATAATAAAAGACTTTATGTGCTTATGTGTTAATATATGAGCTCACTAGTATGAGTTAGTAACTAAAACTCAAAATTTTGTTGTCAGGATGTCTGACGTTGGAGGAACTAGTCGAGCAGGGGAGGAGGAACCCCGAGTACCTACTGTACCGATAGAGGAGGAGCCAAGAGACATTCATGTCGTTAGGGAATAGTTGGTACAGAGGGAGTCATCTCCATTGATCACCGTTGTTGGTCAGGAGCATGAACCTGAGACTGATCCTGAGGAGGATCCTGAGGAGGAATTTGACGAGGAAGAGGAAGAAGAGGAGTTTCCATAGCACTCCATTGATGCTGAGATGTACGACACATTATACGACCGTAAAGTAGATTTACGAGATGAGGTGCAGGATCTGACTGAGCGGGTTATTATTTAGCAGATTACTCTAGAACAGAAGGAGAGGGAGATTTCGACTCTTCACTCACGACTGAGAAATGTGGAATGGAATTTGGTCCACGAGAAAGGTCAAACCGAAGATAAGTCCGCAGAAATAGAAAAGTTGAAGAAGGATCTGAAAGAGAGTTCAGAGAGGCTTGCCATAGTAGAGGAGGGCTGGGTAAGAGAGTCACGTCGTGCTGATCTTGCGGAAGAGGATGGTCATGCAAAGAAGGCAAAGCTTGGAGAGACATACTCTACACTTAATCATGCAATGGATGAGGCCCAGGATCGAGTTTTGAGGTACCCCATCTAGTTCGAAGGACTTCCATCGTACATGCTGGATCGTAGGACGATGTCTCGTATCATGGAAGAGGAACGTGGCAAGGCTATTCAACACCTTGACTGACAGTGATATAATCTGTTTAAATTATGTGAAAGACTTAGTTAGTTTATATGTAAATTCTGATATATTTATGAACGAAGGAATATTTTAATATTAAATCCTGTGGATTCTTTATCTCAGGATGCTGTATGTAAATAGCAGTTATGCTATCATTTGATGTAAAACTTTTTAGTTTGAATTAAATATATTAAGTTGTTTGAGATGGTGTGTTAAATGATTATATTAAATTGTTGAGTTAAGTCTTAACTATTTAGAGAATTAATAGAGATTTAATAAGCATGTATCTTTTTAACAGAAATATGCCGCCACGAAGAAGACAACAACATCAACCAGCTCAGGAATAGTCTACCAATATCAACAATAATGCCAATGCTAATCCTGTCCAGCAATTGGTTAACTTGCTAGCTGGAGCAATGAATAATCAATCTTAAGCTCCACCAAATACTACGTTTAAAGATTTCAAGGCTGTGGGACCGCAAGAATTTAAAGGTTCCATGAACCCGATCGAGGCTCAAACGTGGGTTATGGAAATGGAGAAGGTTTTCGACATTGCTAGGGTTAGAGAAGACCAGAAGACCACTTTTGCAACATTTATACTGAAGTCTGAAGCTAGCTATTGGTGGCAAGCAAACAAAGTTTGTGGAGGTGAAGGTGTAATTACTTGGGAGAGATTTAAAGAAATGTTTTTCGAGATGTACTTCCAAACCAGCTCACAGAAGCAGATGGAGGTTCAATTTCTAGAATTGAAGCAGGGAAATATGAGCGTACATGATTATACGGCTAGATTCAACGAGTTAGCGAGGTTCGCCCCGTATCAAGTACACACGGACGAAAGAAAAGCCAGAAGATTCGAACAAGGACTAAAGCCTTGGGTATATAGTAAAGTATCAATGTTTTAGATAAACACTTTTGTTAGAGTACTGGAAAAGGCCATCCTCGCTGAAGGTGGAAGCGATACGGTGACCAAGTACAATCAAGATCAGAAAAAGAAGAAGAGTGAAGGTGAGGGAAATAACAAGGTTAGTGGAAGTGGCACAGGAGGTGGAAATTTTAATCAGAAGAAAAGATGGAATGACAATTCATCATCGGGAAATCAACAAGGAAGTCAGAAGAAAATAATCGAAGCAGGCCCGACCTGCGGAAAAGCTCATCTGGGAGTTTATATGAAAGGAAAAAGAGTGTGCTACAATTGTAGTCAGGAAGGCCACATAGCACCTAACTGTCCTAACCCAAAGAAGGGTGCTTGCTTTACTTGTGGTTCGAAGGACCATCTGGCAAGAGACTGTCCTAAGAAGGGATCGGGAGGGTCAGGATCAGGAGGAAACCGGGGAAATAATAATGGAAATACCTTAACTATCACCGGACCAACCGCAACAAACCGACCGACCGCCAAGACTTTCAATATAACAGTACAGGATGCAGTTCAATCCCGTGATGTGGTGTCAGGTATCATTCCGATCAATAAAATTAATGCTTATATTTTATTTGATTCGGGTGCTACTTGTTCCTTTATATCCGATGACTTTGCTAAGAATTTAGATTTGCCTAGGGATGAATTGGATTACCCCATGAACATAGAAATTACGAATAGAGAAATAATCCATGTTAAGTACATACATAAGAACTGTAGGGTGGATATTAAGGTTAATATCATGAACGTAGATCTTATCCTTATTCGACTTGGGGAATTTGACGTTATATTGGGAATGGAGTGGTTATTCAATTTAATCAGAATTGATTGCCAAAGAAGCGTATTAACCTTATGACTGGCCAAAGGTTGTGTTTTTATGGTAGCAAGTCGCCTAGACAAGCGAGTTGTATGACAATGATGCAGGCCAGGAAGTAATTAAGACAAGGCTGTGTAGGATACTTAGCTTACATAGTCGACAGTCGAAAAGAGAATCCGAAGGTAGAAGAAATACCGATTGTGAGGGACTTCGTCGACGTATTTCCAGACGATTTGCCAAAACTTCCACCAGATAAAGAGGTAGACTTCGTGATCGATTTGGCACCCGAAACTGCTCCAATATCAAAGGCACCATACCGAATGGCACCAGTAGAGATGAAAGAACTAATGGTACAACTACAAGAATTATTGGACAAGAAGTACATTCAACCGAGCATATCGCCGTGGGGAGCTCCGGTGTTGTTTGTGAAAAAGAAGGACGGATTGATGCGGCTCTGCATTGACTATAGAGAACTGAATAAGGTCACGATTAAGAACAGATATCCATTACCGAGGATCGACGACCTGTTTGATCAATTGAAGGGAGCGAGATACTTTTCCAAGATAGACTTGAGAAACGATTATCATCAACTGAAGGTGAGGCTAGAGGATGTACCGAAGACAGCGTTCAAAACGCGATATGGTTACTACGAATTTTTAGTAATGTTGTTTGGTCTTACGAATGCTCCTGCAACATTTATAGGACTAATGAATGGTGTGTTCAAGCCGTTTTTGGACAAATTCGTAGTGGTATTTATACACGACATTTTGGTATATTTGAAAACCAAAGAAGAACACGAAGAGCATTTGAGATTAACGTTGGAGGTATTGAGAAGGGAGAAGTTGTATGCTAAGTTTTTAAAATGTGAATTTTGGATCGAGCGAGTACAATTTCTTGGTCACGTGATCGATAAAAACGGAATTTCGATAGATCCATCAAAAGTCAAAGCCGTGATTAACTGGGATCAGCCGAGGACGCCGTCGGAAGTACGAAGTTTTCTTGGATTGGCAGGATATTATAGAAGGTTCATACAAGACTTTTCCAAGATCGCAACTCCATTAACGAATTTAACTCGAAAAACTGTGAAATTTGTTTGGACAGATAAGTGTGAGGAAAGTTTTCAAGAATTGAAGAAGAGGTTGAGTACGGCACGATACAGGAAATTTTGTTGTTTATAGTGATGCGTTGCATAAAGGACTTGGCTTTGTGCTGATGCAAAACGGCAAAGTCATTGCGTATGCATCACGACAATTGAAGGATTACGAGAAGGGATATCCGACCCACGACTTGGAGTTAGCTGCAGTTGTTTTTGCGTTAAAAATTTGGAGGCACTATCTCTACGGGGAGAAGTGTGAAATATATACAGACCATAAGAGTCTGAAATATATTTTCACGCAGAAGGATTTGAATATACGTCAAAGAAGATGGTTGGAATTAATTAAGGATTACGATTGTAAGATTTTATACCATCCGGGTAAAGCAAACGTGGTTGTCGACGCCTTAAGTAGAAAGGGTCGTGATAAATTGATGATATTGACTGCTTAGGAGGAGCTAATTGCAGAAATGGAGAAACTGGAGTTGGAAGTGAAGTATCCTATGGAGATTGATGAAAAGCTATTTCAGATGCAATCTGGTACAACTCTACTAGATAAAGTAAAGGAGGCTCAGCTTCAGGACAAAGAATGCAAAAAGGTGATAAAGAAGTTATCTGAAGGAACTGAACCGAGATTTAAGATGGATAAGGAAGGAATATTGAGATTTGAAAGTAGAATTTGGGTTCCGCCAGTACAAGAGATTAAGGAAGAAATTTTGAGCGAGGCTCATAGTTTAAGATATTCGATTCACCCTGGTAGTACCAAGATGTACCAAGATCTTCGACAACATTTCTGGTGGCCGAATTTGAAACGTGATGTTGCAGAATGTGTTGCCAAGTGTTTGACTTGTCAGAAAGTTAAAGCAAAACATCAGAGACCAAGTGGATTGCTTCAACCTTTGGAAATCCCAGAATGGAAATGGGAAAATATTACAATGGACTTCGTGGTTGGCCTTCCGATGACTCAGAAAGGCTACGACGCAGTATGGGTTATCGTTGACCGTCTGACGAAATCCGTACACTTACTTCCGATCAAAATCAGATTCAATTTAGATCAGTTGGCGGGGTTATAAGTAAAAGAGGTTGTTTTGAGACACGGTGTGCCGGTGTCAATTGTTTCCGATAGGGATCTGTTGATCGATTTCACAATCAATGAATACGTGCAAGTATACACACGGCCAACAAGTAATAAAGTGAAAGTAGAGTATCGTTCCCACGAGGAATTATTTAATAAAATCACCAAGTACTAATTCTTAACTGGACTAATTTTATTTAAACAATCTCAAATCGTTATTTTTCTAATTAAGAAAACTAAATTAAACAATTAAAAGAGATTAGTCTAAAGAAAGCAAATAAACAAAACTAAGATTTGATTGAATTCGGTAAATAAGGATTAAGACTCCAATATCCCCAATTATGAACTATAAATCAATTATCCAATTATCCCAATTATTATGTCTCTTGAATTGTTAATGAGGAATTCTCAAATGCCAAAAGCCCTTTTCCAAGTGATCAATTGCCTTCTATTTAATCCAGATTAATTTTTCTATATTCCTATGCAAAACAATTGAATTAAACTCGTTATAATCCCAATTCCTTATGTGTTACATGCGTGAAAAGATATTTCCATTCTATTCACAAACCTAATTATTCTTTGTGCAAATAACTAAGTCACATGATATCATGCCCATTTCTAACCCTAGAATTCCTCTTCCAATTCCTTATAGAGTAACAAAGTAATTCTTGATCGATAATTAATCAATAAGCATAAGGCAAGATAAACAACTCACTTTAACATAAATAATTAGAATATAATGAATAACTAATTCATAGCCATAAAAAGTTCAATTGAAATCTCAAAAATAGTTAGTTCATAATTAATGAATTAAAACCAAGAATCCACAAACCTGAATAGACATCAAAAGATAAAAGTAAGATGAGAGAAGAGAATAGAATCTGTTGTCAAGCCAAATCGATGCTCCCTCTCGCTCTTGCTTCGATCTTCAATGGTCTCCAAGTTGCTTCAATCTCCAAAACTAATAAGAACTAGGGTTATTTTCTAATCTAAAGGAGTGTTTAATCTAAGCTAAGCTATGTAATCCCCCTTTATTTTATGCCTTACATCATGTATTTATAGGTTACAAGTCCAATTTTAGTTTTTGAACAACCCCAATCCTATTTCGAGTCAAAAGGTGTCAAAATTACCAAAACGCAGCGTCCAGCCGCACAAACCCTTCCCAGTGCCCAATAGCTGGACAACGGCTATTGAGTTCCGCCCCTAGTGCCCAAGGTTGTAAAATACACTAAAATCGCGCCCCGGCCGCCCAAAATCGACATTTTCTGCACCGGCATCCTTTGGGAAAAAGGCCATAACTTCATCGTCCGAACTCCGATTTTGATGATTCAAGATGTTCCGGAAAGAGGAGAAGTAGATCTACAACTTTCTTTCTTGAAGTTTGTCGAAATAATGTCAGGAGCTATAGTCAAATTGGCTCCGAAGTGGCTGCTGTGTAAATAGCAAGCCGAAAACGCGAATCTAGCCACCCCAAACATCGATCCATGTAACTTTTGTCCCAATTCCTATAAAATAACATAAAACATGCATGAATAGACACAAACACATAAAAACATCTTAAAAGACTTAAGAACAACAATAAATTAAGCCCGAATGTATCCAATTCATGGGTATAAAACTCACTCATCAAATACCCCCCAAACTTAAATCTTTGTTTGTCCTCAAGCAAAAACACAAAATGTTATGCAATGCAATGTAATGAAACTAATCTATATGCCTCTGAATCCAACGATAATGCGAAACAAGTCTATTCAACCTACCTTAGAGAAATCAAGTAAACATGATAATACATCATATTAAAACAAATCGGTAATTTCTCAATCAATCATCAAATCTTAGATATTATCATCATACGATATAGTGCGTGTGTGCTCCACAACAATGTTAAGCGATATAAAATCAAATTTAAGACATAATAGATATCTTTGAAGGCATCATACAAAGGCAAATTCACAAAATTCACGAACAAGCTATATCCAACTAAAGTCAAACATCCACCAAGTTCAAGAGTCCAACTGGGATACTTATGCTTTACTTTTCATTACGGGGCTTTTTGCTCTTTTCCCGCTTTTATTGTTTTTTTAACCATAACTTTGCAATGTCTCATTCCATTAGGCTAACAATTGTCACCCCTTAGCGAGCTTTCACCACCAACGACTCCCGGACCATATAAGACCTTAGGGCTTTAGGTTTTAAGATACCCCTTCAGGCATTTTACTCAAGTAACAAAGGCCCCGAAACAAAACTAGCCACGGTAATTTTTTTTTCTTTTTCTCTTTTTTTTATAGATGGTTGGTGAGTGCGTTTTACGCTCAATCTCACGCTTGTGTTTATGGGGAGTGTTTCTCCTACCACAAGACTCAACATGTTTTTTTTTTTTTAAAGCTTATATACCCCAAAATTTCCCCCCAAACTTAAGTTTTTATCAAAATTTAGCCATCTCTGCCTATTCATGTCTTTCATTCCTTCACACTAGTACTATACTTAAGAAATCCATTATGTATCAATTTAAACTTAATCAGTTAACATAGCTGTTATTAACGTGCTAACCTTGATTATACCAGTTTCAAACAGGAAAAGATTTAATTCATAACAAGAAATCACATCAAAGCCTGAATATTCAATACTATACTTATCTACTTAACTCTAGTTGATTGCCCGTCCGTTTGAGGATGGTATGCCGAACTGAATGATAAATCTATGCCCATAGCTTTCTGCAAGCTAACCCAAAATCGTGAAGTGAATCTTGGGTCACGATCTGAAACTATGGATACTGGCATGCCATGCAATCTCACAATCTCATTTATGTACATACTAGCAAGACGTTCAAGGGAATAAGTCTCACGTATAGGCAAGAAATGGGCAGACTTGGTTAATCTATCACCAATAACCCAAATCGCATATATGCCTTGAGAAACCTTGGGAAGACCCTAACGAAATCCATAGTAATGTGTTCCCACTTCCATTTTGGAATCTCAAGTGGTTGCAATGGACCCTTTGGCACTTGATGCTCCGCCTTTATACGTTGACAAGTTAAACACCTCGAGATAAACTCTGCGATCTCTCTCTTCATATTGCTCCACCAAAATGTATGTCGAAGATCATGATATATTTTGGTACTCCCAAGATGGATTGCAAATGGTGTTTTGTGCCTCCATCATGATTCTATGATTCAAGTCAGAATCGTTAGGAACACAAAGTCTGGAGTTGACTCGAAGTATTCTTTCTTCATCGATTCTTGCTTCTGGAATAGCACCTTCTTGTACTTTCTTCTTTATACGCATCAACTCCATGTCTATAGCTTGAGCAACTTTAACTTTATCGATTAAAGTCGGTTCAACTCGTATGTTTGATATCATCACGTGGGTACTTGGAGCCTTTACTTCTATCTCCATCCTTTGCAAGTCATACAAAATGAGCCTTTGTGTTAACAACATTGAACTCATACCTGCATATGATCTTCTACTCAATGCGTCAGCTACCACGTTTGCTTTTCCAGGATGATATTGGATGGTATGGTCGTAATCTTTCAACAACTTGAGCTAACGTCGTTGCCGCATTTTGAGTTCCTTTTGGGTGAAGAAATATTTGAGGCTTTTATGATCTATATAGATCTCCACTTTCTCCCCATACAGGTAGTGTCTCCAGATCTTCAACGCGAAAATGACTACTGCCAACTCCAGATCATGAGTAGGATAATTCCTCTCATATTCTTTGAGTTGTCTCGAGGCATAGGCTATGACTTTCCCATGTTGCATGAGAACACATCCTAACCTTTGCCTGAAGCATCGCTATAGATAATAAATTCATCCAAACCAGATGGTATTATCTAAACAGGTGCCAAAATGAGTCTTCTCTTGAGTTCATGAAAACTCTTCTCAAAATCCTCGTTCCAACCGAATTTTGTATCTTTACGAGTCAGCTGAGTTAATGGAGTAGCGATTCGAGAAAATCCTTCAACGAATCTCCGATAATAACCGACTAAGCCGAAGAAAAGTTACGTGCACGGTCCACCGACGTTGGTTGCTCCCAACTTTGTATTGCTTCAATCTTCGCCGGGTCAACAGATACTCCATGTTTTGACACCACGTGCCCAAGGAATGCTACTTCCTCAAGCCAGAACTCACATTTCTTCAGCTTGGCATATAACTTGTTTTCACGAAGCCTTTACATTACCAGCTTTAAATGGCGCTCATGATCTTCACGGCTTTTGGAATAGATGAGGATGTCATCAATAAAGACAACAATGAACTGATCCAAATTTTCTTTGAACACACGGTTCATCATATCCATGAAAGTAGCAGGAGCATTAGTCAATCCAAAAGACATGACTAAGAATTCATAATGCCCGTCATCGGGAGTTCAAGGCGTCTTTGGAATATCCTCGTTTTAATCTTCATTGATGATATCCGTAAGTAAGATCGATCTTTGAAAAGAATTGTGCTCCTCAGAATCGGGTCAAACAAGTCATCAATGCGAGGTAAGCAGATACCTATTCTTGATGGTGACATGGTTCAATTCTCGGTAGTCACTACAAAGTCGCATACTCCCGTCTTTCTTCTTTACGAATAAAACAGGAGCACCCCAAGGAGATGTACTAGGATGAATGAAACCGATGTCCAATAACTCCTGAAGTTGGACCTTTAACTCCTGAAGTTCAATAGGAGCTATTCGATATGGGGTTTTAGAAATGGGCTTTGTACCAGGTTCAAGCTCAATAAAGAATTTAACTTCAAGTTCTAGGGTTAGACCTGGAAGTTCTTCAGGAAATACGTCAGGAAATTCACTAACAATAGAAATATTATTCAAATCTGACGTGTTTTTGTTCAAGTCTATGACATGAGCTAAGAAAGCTTGACATTCATTTTTCAATAAACGAATAGCTTTATGGCTTGATATGACAGTGATTGACTTTAGTGTTTTGGTTGTTTGAATTCGCATAACAGGTTGGTTAGGAATATGAAAACTAACAACCTTACAAAAATAATCAATTTTAGCATGATGCATGGTTAACTAATCAATCCCTAAGTATTTTCAACGAAATAAGATTGGCAGGTAATGTTATGGTACCAACTTGAATCAAGCAAGATTTATAAACCGTAGATGTAATGAAAGTTTCTCCTAACGGAGTCTCATCAGATAAGTCAAGGTCTAATTTCTCCGGAATCAAGTTCAAACGTTGAGCACAAGTAGGAGAGATAAAAAAATGGGTAGAACCGGTATCTAATAAGGTATAAACTTCGCAAGAGTTTATGATTAGCTTGCCCGTGATCACCTTGTTCGGGTTTCTCACGTTTTGGCCAGTCACGAAAAACGCCCTCCCTTGAACCACCGACTTTGTTTTGGCCGTAGTCGCCTTTGGTGTCGCCGTTCCAACTGGACTTGACTTCGCTACCGGACAAAATCGGGCTATATGATCGTCTTTTCCACAACTGAAACACACCTTGGAAGGTTGTGAACAGTTTGGACTTATGTGTGCCTCCTCTCCGCATCTGTAGAATCTAACTGGCAGTCGTTCTCCTCCCCTAGAATTTGTTGTTGGTGTTTGTGTTGCTGCTGATGTCTTCCCATTATTATTGAATCTCCTCTTTCTGAAATTTCCACTTGACTCACCTCTCCTATTATCATGGCCACAATTACCACCCGAGTGGTTACCGCTTTTGTTTGTATTCTTTCCTCCCCGCTGGTTATCATCACTCCGATGACTGTTGTCACCGGTATGACCCTAATTGTTGTCCCTCGGTTGGGCATACTCATTATCTCGCTCTAATAATTGAGCCATGTTGTAAACATCTGAATATAAAGAAAATTTATGAGAGATGAGATATTACCGAATCTCAGGTTTTAGACCTCTCAGAAACATCCTCGTCATTTGTTCCTCATTCTCGACCAAATAAGGTGCAAACCCGGATAACTCTGCAAACTTCGCCTCGTACTGGGACACCGTCATATTGTTTTGTTCCAGTCTAATAAACTCCACCTCCTTCATATGACGAATACTTTCAGGAAAGTACTTGTCATTAAACAGTTTCTGAAATGTTTCCCAATACATATTGAGTGCAGCTGGCTGGGTACGCTTCACAGATTCCCACCAGTAATCTACCTCACCGTGGAACATAAAGATGGCGAATGGAACCTTCTGTTCCTCCGTGCATCCCAAGACATCGAATATCTTGGTAATTTATTTTACCCACGTTTTCGCCTTAATCGGATCCGGCTTTCCCGCAAATTATGGTGGTCCCAACTCTTTGAACTGCTTGGCTATGACAAGCGGCGCATTGCTATCATTTCCACCCATATTTTGTACACGAGTCTCCCTCGTCTGGTTTTGCATGAACTGCAAAAAGATTCTAAACATCCCATCATTCATCATTTGTTCGATAGTGTTGTTTACAGGAGGAATATTGCCTTCATGTTGCACGTTCCCTTGGGTGGTGATTAAAGGTGTCTCCACGGTCTCAAATTCACTCCATTGTTAATATTTCCAGCTGTCATTCTCAAATACTGCCACAAAACAAGGGTTAATTGACATGTCACATATTATCCCTATACTCTGACCGACCAAATAAATACCAAATAAACTTAGTCAGATCATAGTAACGAAGGAATTCCCCATCTCTCCCCTCCTAGTTCTTGTCTCACATCTCAGCAAGGGATTATATCCCTAAGCTTTGTTACCAACTGTGATGCCCCTAAAATAGGTATACATCACCCATTCTAAGTCGCCAAATACATGGTACAGAAATAAATACAACCTCAGTAATACAATTATCGTGCAAAATACGACAACACATATATTGTGAGTTTTAATACAAATATTGTCTAATAGACAGTATACAAACTGTAATAACCCGAGATTTCCTAAATAAAATAAATAAGAAAATTTGCGTATAATTTTTTTTTTATTTAATGACGAGAATAAGTGTCTAGTAATGTGAACGATAAATGCGAATATATTTATTACTTGAAAAATTAGAAATAATTTTGGAATTATTAATTACTACAAATTATATTTTTATGGTAATTAATTTCTATAAGCAGAAATGTTTTTATTAATTATTTTCCATGAAAACATGATTGGAAATAATATATGAAGTGATAATTAGAATTTATATAATATATATTTTATTATATGATTTGTTCGAATATTTAAGTTAATTATTTTAACTTGATTATCGATGTGTGTAAGAAAGAGAAGTGGGATATGAGATCCAAACCACGAATTGGGATTGTGATCAAGAGATAAGAATAATAATATTATATTATTATTATAATGATTTTCTGATACAATAATTAATAATTATGTGTATGTATGTACGGACATATAATATTGTCAACGACTATTGATTAGGTCACAAAGACAAAGATCTTTGTCTTTGTGAAACCTAATTATTAAACTTCGATTATGAGATATGACCGAGTAGTATTTGTGTATATGAAGTTTACGGTGTATATGAAGTTTACATGCATAAGAATGTCTGTAATTAGAAAAAAAAACCCTAATTACTATTTTAAAACCGATAATTAGGACAAACCCTAATTATTATAACCCTAATCGGTTGAAGTTAGAAATCGTAATGACTATGTTAGAACATACGAGATAATTAGAGAACCTAATGGTCAATTAGAAACCCTAATTGATGGCGTTAGAAACCCTAAATAGAAAATCCTAATTTTCATAAAACCCTAATTTAAAATTATCGGGTTTAATTACGATGTTAATGTATAAATGTTTTAATTTACCAAAGGATGAAAAGTAATTGGTAAATGATAAGAATTACCATCTAGTGATTAAATATTACATTTAATTGCTATGTACAAGAATGCCCATGAAATTATATGGGAAATTACCAAAATACCCTTTTTGTCCATTTTAGTGTATTATTAGTAGCATTGTTGCTAGAATCTTTTGCAAAAGCTAGCCAACCACCACCTTATAGAATTCCCTCATGCTACTATACCATTACACCTCAATTATACAACCAAATTGAGCATCCAAAGCATTAGAATTGGCCTATAAATAGAGATCAAAGAGAGTTAATGCAAAATGCACACTTGAATTTTCCTAACTCTCATCCTAGACTCTCTCAACCTCTAGCCAACGAATTTGCCTTGCCCATAAGCTCCTAATCAAAGCCCAGCCACCACAAACAACAAATCGGAAGCATCAAAGGATCAAAATCAAGAAATCGAAGCTAGAAAAGGTATGAAATTCTCTAATTTTGAAATCCTTGATTCGATGTTAATTGATGCAATTGATTGTTTAAAGTAGGGTACTAGAGAGTCTATTAATGTTCGGGTTGTAAAATCATGAACCCATAACATCAAAGTGTACAATTTGAAGATTTGAGCAAGTTGGAAAACCGAATTACATTATTTTTCACCAAATGTCGAGGCTATAACTCTTTGGTCGATCTCGAGTTTTGTTGTTTAAAAGTTGTTATAGGTAGCTCGATATGTGGTCTTTAATCTCCAAAAGGAATAAAGTTCATAGCTATTGTGGATCGGGATTTATAAGCGGTCAAAATGGGTTGTGCGGCATTATTGACCGGTGTTTTTCAAACCCAGAAAATATTCTAAGTGTCCAGATATTTTTTTTTGGCAAATGTCAGGCCTTATTTCTCGGTCATATTTAATGTGTTTTGTGTTCTAAAGGTTGATATGTGTAGCTTGTTATATGGTATTTAACCTCCAAAAAGAATCAGGTCCTTATATATTACGGATTAAGAGTTATTTAAGGTCAAAGTGGGTTGACCTAAGCATTGACGAGAAAATTACAAATGACCCGGGAATTTTCTAAGTGTTAATTTTCCGACAAGGTTTGACCATACTTTATCGCTTTATTTCTCGTTGTTATGATGATGTTAAGTGTTAGAATTGTAGTCCTACATGTTTTCTACACACTAGAAGTGATAGAGCACAAAAATGTTACACGATCACCAAGTTATAGAGGTCCAAAGTAGGCACTCGGAAAAGTTGTTTTTCGTGAAAACGACTTTGGCGACTACTTTGAGGTTCGATTTCTCCCAGATCGATGTTGTTTAGAGGTCATGTTTGTTGGATCTTGTGTTCTTACATTTCCTCTACAAGACCCAATTTATAGATTGTCCAAAGTCGTTAAGATGAGAGAGTTATTCACGGTCAAAAGTAGCCCCACCTTGGTTACGCCTTATGAAGATCTGGGTAGGCTCAAGAACACCTATAATGATTGTTACGTCACTATAGGGGCCTTTAGCTTGACGATTTTAATTATTTTAATTTACGATTTTAGAAAATTAATTTAAAAATTAGAAAAATTAGTTTTTAATTATTAAAAATACCAAATAAATTATGAAAAATTATTTTAAAGTCGAAAAATAGTTTTTAATTATTTTGAGTATATTTCATAAATATTTAATATTTTTGAAATATAAAAGGTATTTATTTATTTAATTATAATATTAAATAAATAATTTAAAATAGTTTTAATTCATGAAAAATCATGAAAAAATTATTTTATGGTATAAGAAAATATTTTAAGTTATTTTCCATGACTTTTTAATATTTTGTGATAAATTTCATTAATTAATTATATATTAATGATATTAAAGTTATTTAATGATTATATTAAATAATTTAGTTTAAAAATAATTTTAATATTATAAAATCATTTTAAATGAAATTAAGGTATTTAAAAATACTTTAAGTTATAAAATATAACTTTTAATATTTAAAGGATAATTTCATTAATAATTTAATATTAATGATATTAAGATAATATTAATGATATTTAGTTTATTTAATAATTATTATTAAATAAATAGTTTAAAAATGGTTTTATTTATTTAAAAATCATTTAAAGAGGATATTAAGGATTTAAAAATATTTTAAGTTATAATTAATGACTTTTAATATTTGGATGAATAGTACATTAATATTTATATATTAATGGTGATTATTTAAAATGATTTTAATTATTTTAAAAATCATTTAAAGGGTAATATAAATGTTTTAAAAATAGTTTGAGTTATTATAAATAACTTTTATATTTTTGGCAATGGTTTCATTAATATTTTAATATAAATTAATTATTAATGATAATGGAATTGTTTAATGTTTAAATCATTTAATTATGATTAGATGTTTGAAAGTTATAATGGCCAAACCAAACTAGGCGACTTGAGAACCGATTATGAAGTTATGAAGTTTTGAGGAACACCTATAGTAATGAGTTTATCACTTATAGGCCCGGTAGTGACAGATTTGAATTATTTTAAATTTTTCAATTTCTGGAAAATTCGAAAATGATTAAAAATAAAATGTTTGATATTTACAGATGTTGAGGTATAGGATAAGAGTCTTAGACTCAGTATTTACCCGATAAAGCTGTCGGTACGCCGACAAATGTCAGACCCTATAATAGAAAGAAAAGGCTTGTGTAAGAGCATGGATGAGATATTTGAAAAATGTATAAAAGTATAGAATAGAAAGTATGATCACTGCGATTATGTGATGACGTGATTAGACTATGTGCTGACCGTAATTGACAGTACTATGTGTTATGATATATTGTTCTAATCGAACGAATGATCTACTTATTGATAGGTTGTGATAAAGAGATAAAACCTAAGTTGAGATTTGTAATCAGCAAATCAGGCAAGTATCTTACCTTTGCATTTCCTTTATGCAATGGACATGAGTAAGAAGTTTCAGAATTATTATATTCCCATATGATTATATACGCTTTGATTATCAACATGTTAGCTCGGATATATATTACGTTAAGTTGATTTCTAAATGGTTATACAAGTGTCCCCACTTGGATAATCATGGCATTTATTCACATGTTGATATACCTTTGTCAATTACCGGTATACATATATGTTGAATTACATATTATTGTTGAAAGCAAGATTAAAAACCTTCCGGGTTTGGAACCGTGCATGTATGAACATCCGATAATGGGAAAATTTTTATGCGCTTCGGCGGACAAAGGGTGAGCGATGAATTTCGTTCAAGTTATGTAGTATTGATCAATACAGGTACAATGAAATTTGATCACCCTCCGTGCGTAAGTAAGTTATGCCGGTTTATGGATGAATTTCGCTAAACCTTTTCGAAAATGAAAAGAATGTTCATAGTATGTTTCTTAAACCCTATTCATGGGTGGAGCCTCATTTCAAGAATTTGAAAGAGAGTTGTTATATGAATCTTTTATCAAGATCTGATTACTTCACAACTTTTGATTCGTTGTAGAAGTGTTATGTAAAGAGAATACTTATATTCTTTCAGCTTATATATATAATTGTTATTACTTGCTGGGCACTCAAATGCTCATCCTTGCTTAAACTAAATGTTTTTAGTTACGTACGATCGACCTGAAGGCTCAGGCACGAACAAGGGAAAAGAAAAGCTATTCGAATGAGATTTAGTATGAGTTAATGGTTATAGTTAGTAAGACAATGGAATCTATTATCAGGTATTGTAAGGAATGTATTTGAAGGTCACGTACCTGGGAAAGTAAACTTTGATGTATGTAAATTAAGTTGAATTATATTATTATTATTTAGTATTATTGACTTAAAGAAATGGTATCGTGGAGAACAGGAGTTCGGGTTCAAGTATCCGGATTTGGGGTCGTCAAAATCACAGGTTGGTATCGAAACCTAGAGTTATAACCTTGTAGGTTATAAAGCGTTAGGAATGCTGAGCGAAAACCTAGGTTATAACCTTAGTAGAATGAATAACGAAAGTTAAGATAGATATTCGGTGAGCGAAGAACTCGGTGAAGAATTATAACCTTAGTAGAATGGAGGACGAAAGTAAGATAGATATTCGGTGAACCATGAGACGAAGTACTGCGGTGAGAAGTTATAGGATATGATGAGTTGAAGAGATTCATCGAGTTTTAGTGGTACTAAATAAAATATTACTTCATTTTAATGATGAATATATTTTATTTCAAATAATGATGTTGTCTCGTTTATTGTGGTCATAGGATGGATGACGAAAGTCAAAATAGTAATTCCTTGACCCAAGAGCGATGGACTAGCGAGGAGTACAGACGGTGAGATGATAAGAGATTTGATAGTTAGGAGCGACGACTTAAGGGTTAGAGTCGAAAGCGGTGAGGTACGTAATCGCACTCTCCAGATTTTGGAACAATGAAGACAAGGATGACGCCACCGAACCTGAGATGGAGTTAGCGAGAGATTACGAGGGAGGTTGGAGCAGAGGGAGATCTGAGATAGGATATTGAAGGTTGAGATAGAAGCCAAAGACACGGGATATATACCTTGGAGCGGGCTTTAGACATCGCCTTCATACGATTCGATGCGAGTGGATGGAGCGCCTTTTCGGCGAGAGAAAGATAGGCGTTGATGTGTTTATAGAGATGGATTGAATAAATTCTTTGTCAAACAAAATAAGAGACAACGTATATAAAACTCTTGATTCTTTGTGTATATATACTATATGCTAATCAGGGTAACTTATGTATGTAGATGTCTGGTGGAAAAGATATGTGGAATAAGAAGGATCAGATCCATACCCCCAAGCTAATATCGAGGCCAATAGCTGAAATAGAAGCTTACCAAGAACCCAAATCGGACGAGGTGGCTATAATGGAAAGCGAGTATCGAGATCCGAAATGGTGGATTTGTGAGATAGTGATTCGAGACACTAAAGTTGAAGTCTTTGAAGCATCAACGAAAGTGCAGGATCAGGAGAACAAGGTTTCTTCACTAGAAAGGTTGTGGGAGATAGAAAAGTTGCTTAATATTCAACTGCGAAAAACATTAAAAGAAACAATGGAAGAGCAAGATAAGCTCAAAATCCAAATTGACCAGATGGGAGCCTCAAGCAACACATCGTAATGCGACTCAGAGAGGTAAGGGAAAAAGAAAGATAGAAGATCCTGACTTAGGAAAACTTGATAAGAAGAAAGGGAAGAAGATATGTTATATTTGCGGCTGTGAGGGACATACCTCTCCTCGTTGCCCCAACTATAAGCAAGGTGGATGTTTTAATTGAGGAATGGAAGGACATCGAGCGAATGAATGTCCGAGAAGAAGGCTTAGTAAATAAGTAGTATGGGTTATGTTATGTAATATGTGTGATAAGTAATGAACTATTTTCAACTTTTATGTTGGTCAAGATTTTAAATCCCGACTGTTGTAGTCACAAAGGGATAGCTGATGTTTAAAGCAATATGTGCTATGGTATGTTAAGTTCTATTAATGTGAGGTGCTATGGTTGGAAGTACCATGAGTGTCACAAGTTGGATTAATGAAGTAAGTTGTTATAAAGGTAGCAGATATTTATCTGAATATTGGTTAATATAGTAAACCAAGTTTCAAATCCAATATTTTAGAATACATGATTATTTGAGTAGAAAATTTTGTGTTATATATCTAACGTATCGATGAGGCTTAGAATGTAAGGAAATGAAGAATAATTTACGATTATGTCACCGAGACGAAAAAGAAAACCAAATTAGCGGAAGATCAACCCGGATAATCGAGCGTCGAGCGCCAAAGACTTTAAGGAAATCTTATTGCTAGGGTATAGAGGATTAAGTGACTCGAAGAGAAGCGTTTATGAAAGTTAGGATAATGAAAGGGCAAAAGATAACTTTTATCACCTATACGATAAAAGGAAATGAGATAAAGAGAAAGTTTGTGGGCAGAAGAGACATATCTCTTCCAATTGTCCCAATTCAAGAATGTATAGCGAATGTTTTATTTATGAATCAATGGAGTATAAGATGAAAGAGTATAAGGTGAAAGAAGAAGAAATGAGATAAGGAATGTGAATACGAGAAATGAATGGCAAAGAATATATAAGCAACGAAATAAACCGTAAGTGTCTTCATTATGGTCGTTCAAGATATCGTAGCAGTTGAGGATACTGTGGCAGCTGGAAACAGAACTCCAGGTGCTATTTGAATAACTTATGTGTCTTATATGATTTTCCTGTATATATACATATAGTAAATTACTTTATTAAAGAAATTTTGAGGAAGGAATTTGAGTTCTTTTAGAGATCAAATTTCTGTTTATCAGATAGACAAGCGTTATGGAGAATAGTTAAAGATCAGTTCGATCAAGTATGATCGAGATCTACGTACAATGATTATATGTTATGTACCCTTCTGCATATGAGTTTTTAAAGCGGTGATTCCGGGGACGGAATCCTTATAAGGGAGGGTGAATGTAATAACCCGAGATTTCCTAAATAAAATAAATAAGAAAATTTGCGTATAATTTTTTTTTTATTTAATGACGAGAATAAGTGTCTAGTAATGTGAACGATAAATGCGAATATATTTATTACTTGAAAAATTAGAAATAATTTTGGAATTATTAATTACTACAAATTATATTTTTATGGTAATTAATTTCTGTAAGCAGAAATGTTTTTATTAATTATTTTCCATGAAAACATGATTGGAAATAATATATGAAGTGATAATTAGAATTTATATAATATATATTTTATTATATGATTTGTTCAGAATATTTAAGTTAATCATTTTAACTTGATTACTGATGTTGTGTAAGAAAGAGAAGTCAGATATGAGATCCAAACCCTGAATTGGGATTGTGATCAAGAGATAAGAATAATAATATTATATTATTATTATAATGATTTTCTGATACAATAATTATGTCTTTGTGTATGTATGAGACATATAATATTGTCAATGATTCGATTGATTAGGCATTACAATCTTGTCTTTGTGAAACCTTAATTATTAAACTCAGTTATGAGATATGACTGAGTAGTGACTGTGTATATGAAGTTTACGGTGTATATGAAGTTTCTGTGTATAAGAATGTCGGTAATTAGAAAAAAAAAACCCTAATTACTATTTTTAAACTGATAATTAGGACAAAACCTAATTATTATAACCTTAATCGGTTGAAGTTAGAAATCGTAATGACTATGTTAGAACATACACAGATAAATAGAGAACCCTAATGGTCAATTAGAAACCCTAATTGATGGCGTTAAGAAACCCTAAATAGAAAATCCTAATTTTCTATAGAAAACCCTAATTTAAAATTATCGGGTTTAATTACGATGTTAATGTATAAATGTTTTAATTTACCAAAGGATGAAAAGTAATTGATAAATGATAAGAATTACCATCTAGTGATTAAATATTACATTTAATTGCTATGTACAAGAATGCCCATGAAATTATATGAGAAATTACCAAAATACCCTTTTTGTCCATTTTAGTGTATTATTAGTAGCATTGTTGCTAGAATCTTTGCAAAAGCTAGCCAACCACCACCTTATAGAATTCCCTCATGCTACTATACCATTACACCTCAATTATACAACCAAATTGAGCATCAAAGCATTAGAATTGGCTTTATAAATAGAGATCAAAGAGAGTTAATGCAAAATGCACACTTGAATTTTCCTAACTCTCATCCTAGACTCTCTCAACCTCTAGCCAACGAATTTGCCTTGCCCATAAGCTCCTAATCAAAGCCCAGCCACCACAAACAACAAATCAGAAGCATCAAAGGATCAAAATCAAGAAATCGAAGCTAGAAAAGGTATGAAATTCTCTAATTTTGAAATCCTTCGATTCGATGTTAATTGATGCAATTGATTGTTTAAAGTAGGGTAATAGAGAGTCTATTAATGTTCTGGGTTGTAAAATCATGAACCCATAACATCAAAGTGCACGAATTTGAAGATTTGAGCAAGTTGGAAAAACCGAATTCTGTTATTTTTCACCAAATGTCAGAGGCTATAACTCTTTGGTCGATCTCGAGTTTTGTTGTTTAAAAGTTGTTATAGGTAGCCTGATATGTGGTCTTTAATCTCCAAAAGGAATAAAGTTCATAGCTATTGTGGATCGGGATTTATAAGCGGTCAAAATGGGTTGACCGGCATTGACCGGGTGTTTTTCAAACCCAGAAAATATTCTAAGTGTCCAGATATTTTTTTTTGGCAAATGTCAGGCCTTATATCTCGGTCATATTTAATGTGTTTTGTGTTCTAAAGGTTGATATGTGTAGCTTGTTATATGGTATTTAACCTCCAAAAAGAATCAGGTCCTTATATATTACGGATTAAGAGTTATTTAAGGTCAAAGTGGGTCGAATAAGATTGATTGTAGAAATTTCGGGCGACCGAATTTTTTAAGTGTTAATTTTTCTGACAAGGTTTGACCATACTTTATCTGCTTTATTTCTTGTTGTTATGATGATGTTAAGTGTTAGAATTGTAGTCCTACATGTTTTCTACACACTAGAAGTGATAGAGCACAAAAATGTTACACGATCACCAAGTTATAGAGGTCCAAAGTAGGCACCTCGAAGCTGTTTTTCGTGAAGAACAGCTTTGGCAGCTACTTTGAGGTTCGATTTCTCCCAGATCTGATGTTGTTTAGAGGTCATGTTTGTTGGATCTTGTGTTCTTACATTTCCTCTACAAGACCCAATTTATAGATTGTCCAAAGTCGTTAAGATGAGAGAGTTATTCACGGTCAAAGTAGCCCACTCGGTTCTGCCTTATGAAGATCTGGGTAGGCTCAAGAACACCTATAGCGACGGTTCTGTCACTATAGGGGCCTTTAGCGACAGTTTTAATTATTTTAATTTCTGATTTTTCGGAAATTAATTTAAAAATTAGAAAAATTAGTTTTTAATTATTAAAAATACCAAATAAATTATGAAAAATTATTTTAAAGTCTGAAAAATAGTTTTTAATTATTTTGAGTATATTTCATAAATATTTAATATTTTTGAAATATAAAAGGTATTTATTTATTTAATTATAATATTAAATAAATGATTTAAAAATAGTTTTAATTCATGAAAAATCATGAAAAATTATTTTATGGTATAAGAAAATATTTTGAGTTATTTTCCATGACTTTTAATATTTTGTGATAAATTTCATTAATTAATTATATATTAATGATATTAAAGTTATTTAATGATTATATTAAATAATTTAGTTTAAAATGATTTTAATATTATAAAATCATTTTAAATGAAATTAAGGTATTTAAAAATATTTTAAGTTATAAAATATAACTTTTAATATTTAAAGGATAATTTCATTAATAATTTAATATTAATGATATTAAGATAATATTAATCATATTTAGTTTATTTAATAATTATTATTAAATAAATAGTTTAAAATGGTTTTATTTATTTAAAAATCATTTAAAGAGGATATTAAGGATTTAAAAATATTTGAAGTTATAATTAATGACTTTTAATATTTGGATGAATAGTACATTAATATTTATATATTAATGGTGATTATTTAAAAATGATTTTAATTGTTTTAAAAATCATTTAAGGGTAATATAAATGTTTTAAAAATAGTTTGAGTTATTATAAATAACTTTTATATTTTAGCAATAGTTTCATTAATAGTTTAATATAAATTAATTATTAATGATAATGGAATTGTTTAATGTTTAAATCATTTAATTATGATTAGATGTTTGAAAGTTATAATTACCAAACTAGGTGACTTGAGAACCGATTATGAAGTTATGAAGTTTTGAGGAACACCTATAGTAATGAGTTATATCACTATAGGCCGGTGGTGATGATTTGAATTATTTTAAATTTTTCAATTTTCGGAAAATTGAAAATGATTAAAAATAAAATGTTTGATATTTACAGATGTTGAGGTATAGGATAAGAGTCTTAGACTCGGTATTTGCAAATAAAGGCTGCCGATGCGTGAAACAAATGTCGAACCTATAATAGAAAGAAAAGGCTTGTGTAAGAGCATGGATGAGATATTTGAAAATGTATAAAAGTATAGAATAGAAAGTATGATCCTTTGCGATTATGTGATGACGTGATTAGACTATGTGCTGACCGTAATTGACAGTACTATGTGTTATGATATATTGTTCTAATCGAACGAATGATCTACTTATTGATAGGTTGTGATAAAGAGATAAAACCTAAGTTGAGATTTGTAATCGACCAAATCAAAAAGTATCTTACCTTTGCATTTCCTTTATGCAATGGACATGAGTAAGAAGTTTGAATTATTATATTCTCATCACAGTTTATGCGCTTTGATTATCAACATGTTAGCTCGGATATATATTACATTAAGTTGATTTCTAAATGGTTATACAAGTGTCCCCACTTGGATAATCATGACATTTATTCACATGTTGATATACCTTTGTCAATTACCCGTGTATACATATATGTTGAATTACATATTATTGTTGAAAGCAAGATTAAAACCTTGGGGTTTGGAACCGGGCATGTATGAACATCCCGATAATGGGAAAATTTTTTACGCGCTTTACGGACAAAGGGTGAGCGATGAATTTCGTTCAAGTTATGTAGTATTGATCAATACAGGTACAATGGGAAGTGATCACCCTCCGTGTAAAAGTAAGTTATGCGTTTTTATGGATGAATTTACGCTAAACCTTTCGAAAATGAAAAAGAATGTTCATAGTATGTTTCTTAAACCCTATTCATGGGTGGAGCCTCATTTCAAGAATTTGAAAGAGAGTTGTTATGTGAATCTTTTTTCAAGATCTGATTACTTCACAACTTTTGATTCGTTGTAAAAGTGTTATGTAAAGAGAATACTTATATTCTTTCGACTTATATATATAATTGTTATTACTTCTTTGGGCACTCAAATGCTCATCCTTGCTTAAACTAAATGTTTTCGATTACGTCACGATGATCGACACGAAGGCTCGAGAACGCGAACAAGGGAAAAGAAAAGCTATTGAATGAGATTTAGTATGAGTTAATGGTTATAGTTAGTAAAGACAATGGAATCTATTTGTCGGTATTGTAAGGAATGTATTTGAAGGTCACGTGCACAGGAAAGTAAACTTTGATGTATGTAAATTAAGTTGAATTATATTATTATTATTTAGTATTATTCAAACTTAAAGAAATGGTATCGTGGAGAACCGAGTTCGGGTTTCAAGTATCCGGATTTGGGGTCGCCACATAAACTCAAAAGGAGTCCTCATTATAATTATTGATACACTATTTTACAAAATAGTGAGGACTACTAAAACAACTATCCCGAACCATCACTCCATACCCCAACTAGTTCCAGCTATGTTCTCACCTCCTGAGAAGAAAAATGGAACAAAAAGGAAAAAGGTGAGCTCAACTAGCCCAGTAAAGAATATTATGATTAAGATAATATACAACAAATTATCATTAGTCTTCAACAGGGAAAAATCTGATAGAATATAATAGACACAAGTTTTAGATCAACAACTGTAGCGAAAACAATAATCCATTAGAAGAGTCAAGTAGAGAATGAATTCTACTATCTTCTAAGATTTAAAAGTCCATCATCAATATTTTATCCATGTAACATCAATCAATATACATCTTGAATCAAATATTAATCTTTGCACTACAGGCCAAAGATATTCATTTGTATCACAAGTTGGTCATGTTCATCTCAACACCTGTTCATCTTTGCACTACCGGCCAAATATATTCATCAGGTAATCATTCATCTTTGCACTACATGCCAAAGATATTCAGTAATATCATCATTTAGGACCGAGGATGATGAAAAATATCTTAAAGAAAATGAATCCAGTGAGACAAAAGGACAAATATTATGGATTCGTATTATAGTTTATCCAAGTTCAATAATACTCCATAATAACCAATTGTGAAGCAGAATTCAAAAATAAAGATCAAAACATGGATACAATCAAAGATAGTAACCATAATAGATATTTTGGACAAAAAGGAGAAAATTTCATTTTTCGGTGAATAATGTCGTATTCGTAAATAGTGCTGTATACGTGAATAGTAACCCCAACACAAAAAGGTAGAAATTCCACAATAAAATCTATACCAATATTTCGATATAATGATATTGAATGAATAACATCATTAGGAAGAAAATAACATCTCTTACCTCAAAATAACAGTACTTTTGATCGGAATATCGGATGTAAAGCCGAATGAAACTTACACTAAATAGAAACTCACAAAGTATCTAAATACTCACAAAATATGCTCGATAATATAGAAAGAGAAAGAGAGAAAACTTGTTTCTGGTGTGATTTTCAATTCTAACTAAGCACCCTATTTATAAGAAAATTCTTAGAACGCCATAGCAGACTAACCTGCTACCTGGTGGCTTTACCTGCTACTATTCATGCCCACCACTTTTGAAGATAAATTCCAGCACATTTTATTTCTCACCAACCAAAAGTGGGGCCCACCATGTTTTTAATAAAAATATTTATTTCTGAAACTTCAATAATTCATAATAAATAGCCCTTTTATCAGAAAAATTTGAATCTCATGTCTATTCCATAGGAAATTAAATTCTCTACAACTTTATAAATATAAGTTTTTCCAAATTCTAAACGAAAAATGACCGAAATTCACATACGGACGATTTTCAACACCTCTATTCTGACAAAATACTGATAAAACACCTCATCATTTATTCCTTCATTTATAACCACAATAAATATATCCATCATTTATATCCACATAAAATAAATATTTTCTTATCATATAAATCAATAATTAAATATTCACAAATAATATTACAGAATCATAATTATGACAACCAGGTCGTTCCCAGGAAAGAGGGGGCTTTCCGATAAGGATTTCTCCATATTGACGCGCAATTAGGTGACCAAACCTCTTTCCTAGACAGAACTTCCTTAGACATTGCCAATAATCCTATGTAATAATATTATTCAAATAATATGAATTATTGATCTGATAATGGAAATACTGTGCAGTGACAATTATTAAAACAACAATAATATAATATATCAATGTAGCAATTATTGAATCAATAAAATAAAATATTGAACAGTAATTATTGTAACAATTATTGAGTATTGCCTTCTTACGTAAGAATCAATAATTTCAAAAATACTGTGCAATACCGTGTGCTACTGTGCAACCACGCGTTTTACTTTATTTTAACCACCATGTATTCCAACAGTGTTAACGATTATAATTACGTTGTTATTTATAAAAATTCAAACTTATCATTTTCTTCATCCGACAGTTATCCGTTATGGGGCCCATAAATGGTCATTTATATGACCGTAAGTATGAATATTCATGACAACAAGAATATTCCACGACCAAATGAATATTCCCCGACAAAATGAATATTTTATAACCACTTGCTTATTTTGCAAAATTTTCATATTTCACCCATAACCAAAGTATTATATCAAATTAACACCTTATTATTCACAAAAATAATTAGAGAAAATTCGATTTTATTTATAAAAAGTTGGGGACTTACAAATTATTCACAAATAATATTACAGAATCACAATTATGATAACGAGGTCAGTCCCATGAAAGAGGGGGCTTTCCGATAAGGATTTCTCCTTATTGACGCGCAATTAGGTGACCAAACCCCTTTCCTAGACAGAACTTCCTTAGACATTGCCAATAATGCTATTTAATAATATTATTCAAATAATATGAATTATTGATCTGATAATGCAGATACTGTGCAGTGACAATTATTGAACAACAATAATATAAAATATCAACGAAGCAATTACTGAATCAATAAAATAAAATATTGAATAAAGAATTATCGTAACAATTATTGAGTAGTGGCCTTTACGTAAGAATCAATAATTTCAAAAATATTGTGCAATCTGGTAAAGCTCGTGCAACCACGCCAGACATCGTATTTTAACTATCGTGTATTCCAACAAATTGTTAATTGGTAACCATTACGCCATTATTTATAAAAACTCAAATTTGTCGTTTTTCTTCATCCGTCTGATTTATCCGTTATGGGGCCCACAAATGGTTTTATGTCGTCGCATTTAATATTCCCCAGGCAACAAGAATATTCCATGACCAAACGAATATTTCCCGACAAAATGAATATTTTATAACCACTTGCTTATTTTGCAAAATTTGCACATTTCACCCATAACCAAAGTATTATATTAAATTAACACTTTATTATTCAAAATAATAAATAATGGAAATTTGATTTTTATTCATTAAAAAGTTGGGGTCTTACATTGGTGACCAACTCTTGTACATCCAATGGCTTCTTCTTCCTCCTCTTAGTTTAAATCTTTCGGCAAAGGTATTGTATGGGCAAGAAATTCTCTATTTAGACTCCCTCATCTTATTTCTCTTTTGTTGAGATGTCTGAGATTTTGGCTATGGAAGGATAGTAGAATAGAGAGTAATTGGAGGATTGGAAAGCTATATATACTAAATTAAAGCCATCAAGAGGTAATGAATCTAATGTTTATACTCTTGATTTCCTAAGTTTCAATTTCTCAAGAATGTCATGAAATAGTTGTTTTTGAGTCATAAAATTGATGACTAAAACTTGTGGTAATCTGTGAATTGTTATCATGATGTTATATGAGTTGGTAGGTATGTTATGGACAGTATATAGCTAGGTTGAGCATGCTAAATGAAAGTGTAATTGTTGTTTCAATGGAATCTGCGAGAAGGGTTGAAGTCTGCAGGTTTGTCTTGAAGTGGGAATTACGTGCCACTTTACCAAAGATAATCCCAACGCTACCGCCATGTAGTGTGTCGCTCATGAAATCCAAGTTCTATTTTTATGAGCATGTTAGTTTGACTTAAACAACTATATAAAGGGATCTAACATGTGATTTTAAGTTTCTTTGCAAGGATGAGTTGCATTGGCTTGGTTTATAATGATTTTAAAATAGAAACTTTGAAGTCTTAAAAAGAAAACCATGATAAACCTTATATCCTTTAAGTTTTGACCTTTCAAGCATGTATACTAGGGTAATTTATGCTTCTAGACATGATGGATATGATTCTTGTCTAGCTAAGCATGATTTAGACTTTTTAAGCATGGTTTATTATAAGTTTTCATGTGTTAAACTATTCAACTTTGGTGTGAATAAGTAGTATACATAAGAGTATGCATATATGGCTTAGTTAAATGTACAAATGAGTATAAGGTATGATTCGAAGTTACCTTGTCTATTAATTGGGTTTAGCATGAGTTTTTAAAAGAAAACATGAAGTTTTGAAAATGAAATTTGATGAACTTTGTGTATTTTAAGTTCCAACTTTGTAAACATGTGAATATGGCCTAGTTGTGTGCATGAATGGGTAAAGAAGGTGATCCCAATATATATATATATATATATATTACATATAATAGGTTGTATAGCTTGGTTTATATATGTGATCTTAAAGGAACTTAAGAGATTTGGGAAACCGATTTGTTGATGACAAACCTTGCACGTATTTCTAAAATCGGGACTTATTGATCTCACCGTATGAATATAACGGCTAAACATAAAGGACTTTGTTTAATCAACATGTGGAGTCTTGACTTTGTGAGACTTGACAAATCCTGTAAAGAACAAGTTATAAGGGAGACCAAACCTATTCATAAATATCACATCATGTATGATTATGCAAGTGTTATCCGAATTGTGATCGGATGTGCAAGTCTGGCCTAGCTTCTATATAGCAGTATTGGTTTGCACAGGGAGTAATGTGGTGGCGCCTTGACTGCGAGAAGATCTATTTTCTATAAATGGTTTGAAGGTGTTTGAATGCTTGTATTATTACCCTAACATGTATTATATAACCAGTACAAATATAATGTGTTAGGAAGCATGCTAGGTGATAGGATTGGATGTTTAAAGAGGTGATTATAGATTTTCAAATGATAAGTCCAAAAGGTATTTGTAAACTGTAAAGTAATGATTAGAGACTATGATTATTTGACTTCATGGTAACTTATAATCTGATTTGTGCCATGAGTATGTAGGATATATGATGATGTATGTATAAAGTTACAACTAAGTTAGACTTATGTGTACGTTTGAACTTACTTAAATGAGTTTTAATATGTTAAACACATACCGAGTCAAAGGTGTGATAGATATATATGAATGTTGATGTCAAGTATGGATGGTTAAGATATACCTATACATACCTAGTTATTCAAAGAGTATGATGAGAAAGTGAAATAAAGGTTTTACAAACCTAGTTAGGAAATGATGTAATATTTATTGTTATATTAAGAACGTACGAAATGTATGACTAATGGATATGAATCCATGAATATAAAACTGTGTATGAATACACGTAGTGCAGATAAGCTTTAAGTAGTTAAGTCATAGTTGATAAACTACGAATCGGGCAAGTCTTTCAGTTCCTATTTGATATATGAAATCAATAACTATTAGTTAAGCTACATTATGCTATGAGAATGTTGATGTGTATATATGAAATGCTTATGAGATATGTGTAGACACTCAAAATTTCCTACACACATGTCATTAATATTGCAGGAGGACAGATTCATCTTTCAAGAGGGATCCCTGGAAGACAGTTCATTTCCATTCCGGATACTACCGGAAGTTCAGCATCAACCCTAGAACACACACTGGGAGTAACAATTCCAACCTCGGAGATAACCCCGAGGAGTGCAGATCCAATATCAGAACACACACCAGAGAAGACCGATTAATCTCGCAGATAACCCCGAGGTATCCAGTCTCAGTCCCAATCATGGGAATAGCTACCAACCTTGGTGGTTACCCCAAAGGATGCAGTTTCGGCGATAACCCCAGAAATGCTTGTTTCAAATGCAACCAGCTTCAATCTCGGTGCTCATAACGAGACACCCAGTACCAACCCGGAGATAACACCGGGAGGACATGCACACCTCAGAGTTGACACTAAGGACCTTCAACACTTGCAGCAGTCCAATCTCAGTAATAACCATGAGCAACGTCTGTTTTATCAGCCCAAACTGGCGATAACTCCGGTGAGGGGCCAAGGCATCATCTCGCCACTCTAAAGCCATATCACATCGTCTCAACATTTCATACACACATCTCTACACAACGATGTCCCACAAGAATCAAGGAAAACCAATCCCGAGTGACTATTGTGCGGGGTAACGGATAGAATTTGAAGCTTGAAGACCGGAGGGCATCGTCCCATCTTCAATGACTTCGTACAAACTCTAATCTCATGCCATTGTACAACTCTTGACAACGGTTGTCCGAAATAGGTCCTGTATACCTCAGTCGGATGCCCGGATTGCAATTCTAAAAGTTCGAGCGGACATTGGAGTGCCTACGTGCACGTACTACGAGATGACCGGACTCGAGAAACCCAGGGCAACCTAGGAAGCCTCAGGTATACCTGCGGCTGGCTGCATGTACACCTGCGGCTCCACCTTCTATAAATAGAGGGCTTGGCGGTGGCCATTTTAAGAAGAGAAAGAGCGAGGAAGCCCTGTCAAATTTGCTCCGTACTTGCAATATCTTTGAGTGTTGTCCCATTTTAAACACTTGTGAGCTCACATATAGCTACTTTTTATCTGCGGAGGCGAGTTTCATCCACTTTAAAGATATAGAAGCCTTCTTTTGGCACCAATGTAAGCTTTCTTACACACTTTAAAGCCTTTTCTTCATCTTTGCACACACCCTTCTTCACGTTGAGAGTCGTGTTCGTGTGTTTGCTCTCGGACTTGATTCCGTGGTTTTATTTCATTCAGATATATATATATATATAAATATATATATATATATATATATATATATATATATATATATATATATATATATATATATGGACTAACATTATCGAGTTATGCCTCGATTGAGCCTGAACTTGATGCGGAGGCGTTTATTTGCTTATATATATATATATATATATATATATATATATATATATATATTAAAGCAAGAAACGCCGCGGAAAATCTAAGTTTCATCGAAACAAATTTACACACACTATTATATATATATATATATATATATATATATATATATATATATATATATATATACTTACATATATGAATTGTTGTGAACTCGCTCGATGAGCTTCGATTTTTATATCGATGCGTGCACTCGCTTTTATATATATAAATATATACTTATATATATGAACTGTTGTTTAACTACATTCGATGAGCACAGGTTTTACATCAGAATGCGTTTATTGCTTTTTATATATATATATATATATATATATATATATATATATATATATATATATATTTAAATACACCTAGAGTTTACTTACGTGGTGGTTGGTCGCTTTTCTGACTTTCTTTACGTTTAAATCGCCTCACAGAGTTCACTTCGTGGCAATTGATTGCTTTGTACAACTTTATTTACATTTTATCCTACCTGGAGTTTCCTCCATGGTGGTTGATAGCTTTTTATATCTTTATTTACATTTCTGATCCCCCATGGAGGTGCTTCGTGATTGGTGATCATGTATATATATATATATATATACATATTTATAGCTTTTATATATATACTTGCTTACTGCTTTCATACAAATTGCGGTATCTTGTGCGCCTAGGAATCATGTGATCACAGATTCAGCCTATTGGATCTAGATTCAATTCCCATGATGGACATTTTCAGCTGTAAGCAGCTTGTAAGTTATTCTTCGGTGTCTGAATTTCCTCAGATGGTTTTCATACTCACGAGGAAATCGGCATTATTTTGTACATTATTTTCTTACAGATGCTTCGCACCTCGAAAAATAAAATCAATCAAGCCAAACACTTAATAAAATGGAAGTGTAAAAGGTTACAATTACTATTGAGCATCAAGGTTTCAAAAACCTCTTTTATAAAACATCACTGCTATATCTTGCAAAAAACTGAATTTTTACAAAATTCAAACCCTGTGTATATAGGTGCGAACGAGGCCTCGTACTACTTCCAAATAACAGCACATTGACCCACACACACATATATTTAGATAACAATTTCTTGAAAAGAGGCGGTCACCGTGGTAACACGGATGTCGAGGGGTGCCTAACACCTTCCCTTCGCATAATCAAGTTCCTGGACCCTAATGAATCTTGGTTTCACCGACCCGTTTAGCAGTGTCACATCACTGAGTCAATGTGTAAACCTTTCCTTGGTTGTGTTGGTACAACGATTTAAAAAACCAACTGGCGACTCTTAACAGTCCATCATCGACATTATATATGTTGAACCTTTTTCACTTGTTTTGTCAAACAAATCTCACCTAAAATGAGAACACCAAAGAACAAGTAACAGAAAGGGACATTTAAAAATCCCGACGTCGACAGGTGGCGACTCTGCTGGGGAACCCAGTAAGAGGACTTAAGCCGCTATAACAATCTTTTCAAAACTGTTATCTTCTTGTGTGTGGATGTTGCATTTACATTTATGATGAATGTGCACGAATGCATTTACTTATTGCACTTAGTGCTTCGCACCATATCTGCTTGTGATATTAGTGCTTCGCACATGTCATCATTTCCATACGGTGAGACGCGATGTATGTGAATGTATGTTGTGTGGTCCCTCCACCAGGAGGCTATCTTGTCGGTGTTTGATTACTGGACTCGTAGGAAGACTAATTTCAGCGAGGCTCATGAAAGGCACCACCCAAATTCGCTCCAGTTGAAAGACCGGATTAAATTCCCGTTGAGTAAATTGCGATGATTTGGGAACCTTCATGCCAAAAAGCCACGAGAGTAACCTAAGATAGGTCAGCCTCTGATAAACCCAAAATGGTGGAAAGTGTAGCATCCCCAAATTCGGGTACTTTTTACCTAAGATCTGGTACATCATTTCTATAAATATTGCGGAAGATATAAACATAAATTGTTTATACATTAAAATTTTACAACATAAACCCCAAGGTCTACAACCTTAACTTATTACATACATTCAATATCTTAAAGGTTTACAATACTATTTTTGTCAGAAAATTTAATATATCTAACTGCATCATAATTTAATCTTACACTTTGCCTTTGCCTCTGTCTTTATTCAAGCTTTCATCTTAATCTAAAAATTTTATCATGATATAACAAGGGTGAGCAACGACTTTGCCCAGCAAGTTTAAATTCAATAAAGATATATCATGATTGAAAGAATAATAAGCTTTCAAGTTTTCAACAATTTAATAATTGTGAAGGAACATGGATCAAGATGTCAATAATTGAATGACTGAATCAATAATGTTTGGAGGTCAACAATGACCATGAACAATTTAACTGAACCTTATGGTAATGAAGGTGATCAGCCTTTCATACCTGATGAACATATGCAACATGCACTAAGTGCGAATCAATAATCAGTTTAGACATGAATAATCATCAATAATCATTCACTAACATACTTTGAAATATAACTCGAGTTTGAGTTAAGGAAACTTGCCTGCATAGTCGATTATCGCTACACAATTTAATTTATTCTCTTTATTGAAAAGACCTATCAGGTATAAGATTGATTTTTCAATTAGCATAACGTACCTTATTCCATAATACTATCTAACACTTAATTACATCATCAAATATTAGATACTCTTAACACCATATTCATTACTTACTTATAATCTCATCATCTTATATTAACTTGTCTAACCTTCACTCACAAAGTTAAGTATTAGACATTACACCTTAGTCTTAGTATTATCATTATACTTTGATAATCTTTTCATCACTTATAACTTATACTTATAAGTTTTTCCTTTATATGTTATCTTAGTAAGCTGGATAACCTTTCAGTAAACTGAAATATCATTTCCGTAAACAGAATTACATTTCACCATCATGAAATTACTATTTCAACAGACCACCAAATATTTTAGCAGACTGAAACCATTTTAGTAACCCAAAATCCAATTCAGCACCCTGAATTCTCATTTTAGTCTATTACAAGCATAATATAGTTCATTGAATACCAAATTCAACAATTGTATTGAAAAATAACATAAATATCTTATTTTAATCTCCCGTCAAATATTATTAATTATGTGATAATATTTTACGCTAAGGTTATTAACCTTTTAATAACATTCCAGTCAAATACTACTAATAATATCTAAATCCAATATTATTAGCCATATAACAATAAGTTAAGTCATTAATCACATTAATAAACAATTTAGCTCAATTGTTTTCCTTTCTTTAATTAACTCATATAAACATTTTAAAATGCCATAAACATCACAACACTTCACACCCGACCCAAAATTTCATCAAAAATCCCCATAAGCCATGCTCAAGGGTCTCAAGTCATAAATCATATTTTTTATATTTTTGGACATCGTATATTTACTTAAATCCGTTTATCCATTTATCATCATTTAGATGAAAAATACCAAATCAGTTCCAAAAATATTTCTTTTCTGGGATTTGACACAATATAGTTCCATATTGAACATATATTTTTCTCGGAATTTTTAAAATCCATTTACTATATTTAAATAGTCCATAATAGCCAAATATTCTCCGATTTTTCATAAATCGAGATTAATTCCAACAATTCTGAAATTTATACAGTATGTTCCTGATATACACATGTACTTCCAGTAATAATTTTGTAATTTTTGGACTTATACATAGAGAGTTATTTGGGTGACTTCATAAAAATAGCCCTCCACCGTAAAATTCATAACTCTCAAACCGTATGGCCAAGAATTCTCAAATTTTTACACAACCTGCACATCTTCTGATATTACAACTCCAAAGTTTTCCGGAATTTTTAAAGCATAAAAAGTGGACGAAAATGCCCCCGTTTCAGACTGCCCCAAAACAGTACCTAGAAAACGGGACTGTTTTTACAAAAATTTACACCACGACTTTTAGAAATATGATTTTTGAGTTCTACCACTTGGGTTAACTAGTAAACACATATATCTAGCACCTCTCTTTGACGGATCGTAAAAAGGAGTTATAGATTTAAAATGGTGGAATTTTAAAGTAAATAGAAATTTGGGTTTCAAAACTAGAAAAAAATTATTTTTCTTTTCTTTTGGTTTCCAACCAAATCAACACCCAAACTAGGTAAATCCATACTTAAATCCAAGAAAAACACATAAATTATATGGTTTTATACTTCCATATCAAAAACACCTTTCCATCAATTTACAAAAAGAAATAAAGGAAGAAATTATACCTTTCTTCTTCTTCTTCTTCTTTATGTAGGATTTCTCCTCCTTTCCTTCTTCCATGGCTTTGGCCACTCATCTCTTTCTCTCCCTCTATCTCCTTTTTCCCGTTCTTCTCTCTTTATCTTTCTTTATTCTTTTTTTGTTTTTTTCTCTTTCTCTCTCTTTCTTATCTCTTACTTCTTATCCTCTTTCTTCCTTATCTCTTCTTATCTTCTTTTTCCTTTTCCTTCTCTTCTTATCCAATCTGTTTTTTTTTTCTTTTTTTTAATGCTTCAATTGTCCAACATGCCCTCAATAATTGGGTTTTAAAAAAATTGGACCACTTACTTAATCTTTTGGGTTTTTTAATAAATTCTTTGGGCTAATACTTTTATTATCATGCTTGCTTACAAAAATTGAACTTGGACTTCCCCATTAATTCAATTGGGTCATTTAATAATTACATAGCCCACTCATTTCCATCTTATCACACCCTAAATATTTAATTAGGGTATCTATTCCAAATATATAGAATTTAAATCATCACTCTTGTATATTAAATTCTATAACCCAACTAAACTTGTTTTAATTAAGTTATAAAATTATTAACTTGAGATAATAAAAATATATCTCTCAACTTAATATAATTTAAATATTATTATTCTCACACGAGTGGGCTTAGTTTGAGCCCTTATTTACTTTCATTGGGCTAACAAATTTACTTGTTTTACTTACTAACAACAACCAACTTGGGCTTTCAACCCTAATTAAATTGGGTAAATATAATACTTGTCTCATACATAACATATTGGGCTAGATTAAATAATTTAATCGCCCTTAGTCACTTTATCTAAAAGTCACATGCTTAATTAATTAATTGGGCTTGTTTAAATAATAAAACTTCCTTAGTCCATTAAATCCAATTCTCTTGAACTGTAAATAATTTATTGGGCTATGACATTATTATAGTCAAATACTTTTAATTCTATTCTACCCTAATCATTTAATTAGGATTTTTATTTCTCACACAAGAAATTAAATTTCTTACTTATGCCTTTTTTTTAATTTCATAACCCAATTAGACTTGGTTATAAAATTAATTATTTTGAGATATATAAAATAAATCTCTTCATGTTAGTATATATATTTATATACTAATATTCTCCCATATTATAACCTCTTAGGTTATTTAATTATCACACCTAATATATATATTAGGTTACATAATTTAATTCTTAATTCACTTTTATATACAAATTAAATGTATTCACATTATATAATGTATATTTATTAAATCATATACATAATTCACATAATCATAACATATTTCACTTCTCACACTAATTTTGACTTTTCTCCATAAAAAGTCAATTGTTGACTTTGACCAAAAGTCAACCTTTACACATTTTGTGTTTACTGTCCATTTTGACTAAACTTGACGCTCCGGATGCAACCGAGCAGTCTGTGCTTCAAAATTCTATCTCTAACTCAAATTTTGAGTTTTAAATTATTTCTTCTATATTGCTAATCATTATTAACTATCGATTTTATACTTATTCAATTCACATCAAATTTTACAAGTATCACAATACCTTATTCTTGATATTCATTCAAATACATATCAATTTATTTCTAGGGTATTGGAATTTTGTAACCCATATTTTCTCTATTCTAATTCGAATAGAAAACCATATAGGTTTTACTTGAAAAATTTAAATAAATCCTCCAATTCTCTTTTAGGTTTTATTCTTTAACCTTTATTCCCCAAATCCGGGTACTTTTTACCTAAGATCTGGTACATCATTTCTATAAATATTGTGGAAGATATAAACATAAATTGTTTATACATTAAACTTTTACAACATAAACCCCAAGGTCTACAACCTTAACTTATCACATACCTTCAATATCTTAAAGGTTTACAATACTATTTTCGTCAGAAAATTTAATATATCTAACTGCATCATAATTTAATCTTACACTTTGCCTTTTTTTTTTAATTTCATAATCCAATTAGACTTGGTTATAAAATTAATTATTTTGAGATATATAAAATAAATCTCTTTATGTTAGTATATATATTTATATACTAATATTCTCCCATATTATAACCTCTTAGGTTATTTAATTATCACACCTAATATATATATATTAGGTTACATAACTTAATTCTTAATTCACTTTTATATACAAAATAAATGTATTCACATTATATAATGTATATTTATTAAATCATATACATAATTCACATAATCATAACATATTTCACTTCTCACACTAATTTTGACTTTTCTCCATAAAAAGTCAACTGTTAACTTTGACCAAAAGTCAACCTTTACACATTTTGTGTTTACTGTCCATTTTGACTAAACTTGACGCTCCGGATGCAACCGAGCAGTCCATGCTTCAAAATTCTATCTCTAACTCAAATTTTGAGTTTTAAATTATTCCCTTCATATTGCTAATCGTATTAACTAACGACTTTATACTTATTCAATTCACATCAAATTTTACAAGTATCACAATACCTTATTCTTGATATTCATTCAAATACATATCAATTTATTTCTAGGGTATTGGAATTTTGTAACCCATATTTTCTCTATTCTCATTCGAATAGAAAACCATACAGGTTTTACTTGAAAAATTTAAATAAATCCTCCAATTCTCTTTTAGGTTTTATTCTTTAACCTTTATTCTAATCATTCAAGATTTTATAAATTTTCGGGTTGTCACAGAAAGTCTCTTCATACTTTCTCATTTCAATTACTTGTAAACACATTTACTTGTAATTTCATTCCATATCTATCTCCATATAATCAGAAATATGAAGAAATGTGTATCCATACATATTTAAATTGACATGCTACAAACAGCTGACATCCGTGTTGCAGGATAAAATTCCTAAAACGGAAACATCACATAGCATGTTAATTTTATACATTCCCTAAAGACTAAACTATGCAAGTCTTTCGCAGGGAACAAATTGGACCTACTACCCGGTCAAAATCCAAAAATGTTGCAAGCCTACAAATCAATCGTGTAATCATTCCGACCGACCGACCTTAATCCATTTTTCGTAAAGAATTTGACGGATTAAGCAAACAAATTATAGATTTGGTTGTTTCTACTCAAAGAACTACACCGATCTACTCGAGGTCAAAAAATACCCATACATCTTTGAATTCTCTACACAGGGGGGAAACCGGTCATTACAATACCGAACTGCAGTTGGATATCGACCAATGTAACTCATGATGCCACCCATCTCACACACGAGATCAAGACACCGGCGACATCAAAAAGAAAGTCCTCCAAATGGAAGAGACCCTTCGTCTTTATCAAAGGAATTGGAACACACGGAAGTGTTTCATATCTTTGACCTTTGCATTTTCCACAGTGTTCATTATCGAGAAAAGTTTAAAACTCGACTTGAAAAATATGACGGGTTAGGAGATCCTTTACACATTTGAAGGTGTTTATTGGAGAACTTAGATCTTATGCACGAGGGACGAAAAGCTCGAGAATGCAACTATTCGAGAAGAGTCTAAGCTGAGAAGCCGTTAAGTGGTACACAAGATTAGACAACTCAAAGATCCATAGTTGGAAAGAGCTAGCACACGCCTTCCTCACTCAATACGACTTCGATCCTCAGATGGCTCTGATCGGTATCAAATTACCAAGATCAAGAAAGCGAGTCTAACGAGTCTTTCAGAGAGTATGCTCAAAGGTGGAGACACTGGTCGCCCAAGTTATTCCTTCCATGATGAGAATCGAGAGATGGTCATGACTTTCATGAACATCTGAAGCTCTTTTTCGTGAAAGAGTTTTACCCGGCATCGGCAAACCACTTTCTGAAATGGTTAAACATGGGGAGATGGCTGAGATGAGATTGAAGTCTGGAAAAATTCAAGACCTAGCTGCCCTTAAAGCTATTGCTGATCACATCCAATCCAGAAATTATGGAAACAACCCCCGGATGGTCCATAAAAAGAGGAAGATGTTTCCCTGTTACTACAGGGTCAAAAAGTCAATCAGAACATGCCTATTCAAAGGAGAAACTACACTCCCTTTCAAACATAGTCTTTGAACCCTCCAATACCAAAAGGTGGAGAAGTCAAACGCCCTTGAGTGTTCACATGATTAGGGTACACCCTCAAGAATATTCTCACTCTTCTGACAACACAGAAAAAAATTACGCATCTTCTTCCACCATCCAACCCTAATGGACGGGGTTTCAATGCTGCTCAGAAATGTGCTTATCATGCCGGGGCACCTGGACATGATACTCAGGATTGTTGGACCTTAAAACACAAGATCCAAGACCTGATAGACAACGGTGAGATCGTGGTCACCAAACCAGATCAGCCTCACGTTCAAGACAACCCTTTTCCTCAACACAAAGAAGAAGATGTCAACATGATCAATTGGAGCAATGGACAGAGTTACAATTTCAACTGTGAATCCTCCCAGACCCTCAAAGACAGTGTTGACAAATGGGATTATTCCAAGTTCCAGTTCATAATGGAACGAAAGATGAAAGCTCTATGCAAGAAAATTGAGTAATTGGCAGAACTAGTGACTTATCAGCATCAACTGACACGCCATTTAACCAGCCAGGAGCATGCCAGTCTCCTGCCTCTTGTCGTGAATATTCCCTCGTCACTTTCAGAAAATGAAATGCTGAAAACAAAGTGACAAAGAGAGCAAATGCCAAAGCACGTCGGGATTTTGCCAACAAAAGGGAATTCACCTATTTAGGCCAACCTATGGAGGAAATCCTTCAGATGCTAATCAATGAAGGAAGGATCACTTCCCTTCTACCTCCAATCAATGCCCATTCAGGACGGTACAATTCTGATGGAGTATGTTAATATCACTTTCATTCTCGCGGTCACAGTACAGAAGAATGATGGGCACTCTGCCACCTCATCCAAAATCTAATTGACAGTGGTGTCCTGCACCTAGCAGACGATGATACTGTGTTACGTGAAAGTGAGAATATATGCCCTACTAAGTGGAAGAGTTTGGTAGCAGTCATATCCACTGAAACTGATGGGGCTAACAAATCACTCACAATGCCAATAATTCAACTCAGGGGAAACAATAATCCTTTGAAAGTGGCCGCTCTCGAGCCAATCAACTTGCCATGCAGAGCATAATATCCTATTGTTAGCTTATATAATGTTCAGTGGAATTATGGAGAAGGTGAATGATCCACCTCACATACCACTTCTACAGTGTCAATGGAAAATTCATTGTACCTTCCCCAACGGGTGATGAAGTCTACCATCAAATCAAAGGGGAAAATACCCATGGAGAAGATTGAAAAATTCCTCCGCACTATGGGTCATAACGAAGCCAAGGTGGTTTTAAGCTTAAAAGAAGCTCCACAACAAATATCAATTTTGGACTTGGTCCTAACTTTCGAGGATCACCGGACCATCTTGCTGAAGGTTTTAGAAGAAGCCTATCTACCAACATCAATTGATACAAAAAAATTTCAACACTTGGTGTCGACATCGGGATTTTTTAGATGTCCCTTTCCGTTACTTGTTCTTTGGTGTTCTCATTTTAGGTGAGATTTGATTAAAAAAATAAGTGAAAAAGGTCCGACATGTATAATGTCGACGATGGACTGTTAAGAGTCGCCAATTGGTTTTTTAAATGGTTGTACCAACACAATCGAGAAAAGGTTTTCACATTGACCCAGTGATATGACACTGCTAAATGGGTCGGTGAAACCGATATTCATTAGGGTCCGGGGAGTTGGTTATGCGGAGGGAAGGTGTTAGGCACCCCCCGACATCCGTGTTACCATGGTGATCGCCTCTTTTCAAGAAACTATTATCTGAATGTGTGTGCGTGTGGGTCAATGTGTTGTTATTTGGAAGTAGTGCAAGGCCTCGTTTGCACCTATATACACAAGGTTTGAATTTATGTAAAAATTAAGTTTTTAGCAAGATATGGCAGTGATGTTTTATAAAAGAGGTTTTTCAAACCCTGATGCTCAATAATAATTGAGACCTTTTGATACTTCCATTTTATTAAGTATTCGGCTTGATTGATTTTATTTTTGAGATGTGAAGCATCTATAAGAAAATAATGTACAAAATAATGCCGACTTTCTCGTGGGTATGAAAACCATCTTAGGAAATTCAGACACCGCAAAATAATTTACAAGCTGCTTACAGCTGAAAATGTCCATCACGGGAACCGAATCTAGATCCATTAGGTTGAATCTGTGATCACATGATTCCTAGGCGTACATGATACTGCAATTTGTATGAAAGCAGTAAGCAGGTATATATATATAAAAGCTGTAAATATATATATACAGACATGATCACCAACCATGAAGCACCTCCATGGGGAATCAGAAATGTAAATAAAGCTATAAAAGCTATCAACCGCCACAGAGGAAACTCCAGGCGGGACAAAATGTAAATAAAGTTGTACAAAGCAATCAACTGCCACGAAGTAAACTCCAGGCAGGCTCATCGAACAGAGTTCGACAACAGTTCATATATATATATATATATATACATATATATATATATATATATATATAATAGCGAATAAAGCATATAGGATGTAAAATCCAGGCTCATCGAACAAAGTCCGACACACAGTTAATATATATAAATGTATATATATATATATTAAAGCAGTAAACGCTCCAGACCGAAGTCTAGGCTCCTCGACAAGTTTGACACACAGTTCATATATATAAATATATATATATATATATATATATATATATATATATATATAAAAGCAAATAAATGCTCCAAACCGTAGTCTAGGCTCAATCGAGGCATAACTCGATAATGTTAGTCCATATATATAAATATATATATAAATATATATGTATATACAAACTAAAATAAAACCATGGAGTGAAGTCCGGGCAAACACACGCAACACGACTCTCAACGTGAAAAGGGTGTGTTCAGAGATGAAGAGATAGACTTTAAAGTGTGTGAGAAGGCTTACAGTGGGCGGCCAAAGAAGACTTCTATATCTTTAAAGTGGGTAAACACTGGCTTTTTTAGGTACAAAAGTAGCTATATATGAGCTCACATGTGTTTAAAATGGGAAATGACTCAGTATATTGCAAGTACGGAGCAAATTTGACAGGGCTTCCTCGCTCTTTCTCTCCTCAAAATGGCCACCCCAAGCCCTCTATTTATAGAGGCGAGAGCCACAGGTGTACCTGCGGCTGAGCCATAGGTGTACCTGAGGCTGCCCTGGTTGCCCCGAGTTTCTTGGGTCAGGTCATCTCGTAGTACGTGCACGAAGGCACTACAATGTTCGCTCGAACTTTTAGAATTGCAATCTGGGCATCCGACTGAGGTATATAGGACCTATTTCGGACCGCCGTTATCGAGAGTTGTACAATGGCATAGGATTAAAGTTTGTACGAAGTCATTGAAGATGGGTTGATGCCCTCCAGTCTTCAAGCTTCAAATTCTATCCGTTACCCCTCACAATAGTCACTCGGGATTGGTTTTCCTTGATTCTTGTGGGACATCGTTGTGTAGAGATGTGTGTATAAAATGTTGAGGCGACGTGATGTGGGATCGCATTGGCAAGATGACGAGGTTGCCCCTCATGGGTGTTGTTATTTGAAATTTAATAAAGTAGAGCGTTGCTCAGGGCTTCATTTGAGATTGGTGCTTGCAAATATTAAAAGTCCTCAGTATCATCTCTGAGGTGTGCCTGTCCTCCCGGTGTTATCTCCGGGTTGGTACTGAGTATCTCGTTATGAGTGCCGAGATTGATGCTGGTTGCATTTGAAACAAGCATTTTCGGGGTTATTGCCAAAACTGCATTCCTTGGGGGTGATCACCGAGGTTTGAAGCTATTCCCATGATTGGGACCGAGACAAGATACCTCAGGGTTATCTCCGAGATTAATCGGTCTTCTTCGGTGTGTGTTCCGGTATTGGATCTGCATGCCTCGGGGTTATCTCCGAGGTTGGAGGTTTTACTCTTAGTGTGTGTTCTGGGGTTGATGCTGAACTTTCGGTAGTATCCAGAATGGATATGGATTGTCTTCCAAGGTTCCCTCTTGAAAGAGGAATCTGTCCTCCTGCAATGTTAGTGATAGGTGTACATAAAATTTTGAGTGTCTACAGATGCCCCTCTTTATCATACTCATGCAAGATCATGCATGGGTGGGATAAAGAATCCTAGACACTTAAAATGAAACAAGAAAAACATGGTACTATATGTAGCAACATGATGCAAATGTATGATGCATGTGTATGGGGTTGTAGCCCAACATGCTGGGGATGATTGATGGCTCCCTGTTGCTTCAACTGGGGATTGGCAATGATGACCATATTTGATGTGTAATCTGAATCTATTAGGATGTTGATGTTGGGGTTATCACCAAATTCCTGGGTCCTTGGTAACGACTTGATCCTGAAGATGTACCTCTTATGTGTAAAAGATCTGTGGGGATAAAGCTTGGTCTGTTTGAGGATGTGTATAACATATTCCATCATCGATCCTCCTTGATAACATTTACCTTTCATGGTTGGTATCGCCAGGACATGTCAAGATTCTATTGGATTTACTGCCAATAGCAAATGATGTCCGGGATGCCTGACCTTCATTGATGTGTACTTCACCGACATTTAAATCAATGACTAAAAACCCTATGGGATAGACTGTCTAGGTTACTTGACCTTCGCTGACATGTGAATCAACGGATGATACTCTTTGGGTAGATTGTCAAGGTTACTTGACCTTCACTGACGTGTGAATCAAAGAAACATTGCATTGTGACCCCCGCCAGGGATTCGCTGGGGAATATGAGTAATCGAGCATGAAATCCTCGAATAGCTCTAGAGCTCCGATAGGTTTAATTGCCATCAGCTGAGATAACGTCAAGGCTACTTGACCTTCGTTGATATATGTGTCAACGGCAGAAATGTTTGTTTTAATCCCCTGCCGGGGCTTCACGTTGTAACCCCCGTCGGGGATCTATGTTATAACCCCCGTCGGGGATTTACATTGTAACCCCCATCAGGGATCGACGTTGTAACCCCCATCGGGGATCCACGCTGTAACCCTCGTCGGGGATCCACGCTGTAACCCCCGTCAGGGATCCACGTTGTAACCCCCATCGGGGATCCACGTTGTAACCCCCGTCGGGGATCCACGTTGATCTTTTAGGGTAATGACACGGAGTTGGCGACATTGGACCTGTACAAGGTATTGCCGGATGTGATTTGTAATAACTGAGATCATTGGCAGGGTATACCTTGTGTTCGGGTGACTACCAATGAGTGATTTACAGACTCAAAGTTCCATCTGAGAAGACAAGGATTGTATGTTGTTTTGCTCAATCGCGTAGCATTTTTATTCCCGATTTGACTTTTTCAGTCCGCAAGAAACTCCATTGCAACTCGAACTAGACCGAGTCGGAGGGATGGGGCCCATATAGGGGTGCCGTAGGGTTTGTGGATGGCATGCTAGAGCATTGGGTATCAGATAGGCATATTTTCTGATTTGGGACCCATGAGTTGACTCCTAATCTGGAGGAGTATGCACGGTTGACGATGCTGCCGCTGGACAGACCTTGTGTGCATATGGCTTTGGGGGACATGAGTCGACGGTTCATGACCCTCACTGGATTGAGGCGTAGAGTGGTGCAGGATGAGCTTACATCGAGCCACGTTATATCCCAACATTTTCTGTTTGAAAGATTTGGCTATAAGGATAGTTATTCACGACATTCCGGGGATTTCACCGCACTAGAGGATCATTGGTGTCTAGCCAGGGGTGATGTACTGTTGTTGTGCATATTGTCGTATGTCTATATGCTACGATACATGGATGAGATAGACATCAGAGTCATCATGGCGGTGAGAGCTCTTAGGGAGGGTCGTACCATTATACCTATGATCATAGCAGAGACCCTGCGATCAGCCACCTACTGCTGTACTTATCTGGCAGGAGTGTTCACGGGCAGCTCGGTCATGCTATATGTGTGGTTTATGTCACATTTGACATCGATTGGCACTCTTAGACGCCATGAGTATTGGTTCACCCATGATATAGCCATGTCATACTCCTTTCATCCATTGGAGTGCATAGATGCTATGTCTTGGTCCACATTCTTGGCGGATATCATAGATCCTTTTGTCATATTTCCGTGTTCGGGGCTTAGCTCACCATCTGACTTCATTACTCATATAGGGCATGGACTACCTTCCTCTGGCTGGTTTGAGGGGCGTGACTACTTATCACCCGCTTGCCGTGATGTCGCAGTTTGACCAGTTTCAGGACTTTCATCATTTTGAGGGGGCGATAGGTCAGCGTTCAGCTTCAAGCTATCTTTCAGCAGAGGACCAATCCCGTGTGTATGCATAATGGGATCATCGTGAGATAACTGATTTTTCTGTGAGCCATCCGGGTTGTTCAGCAGAGTATTCCACATGGATGGAGACAAAGATTGCATCGGCTGCGGCAGTAGACACAGTACCGGATAGTGAGACAGATGAGGGAGAGCGCATGGAGGACATTGATTCCCACATTGAGGAGGAGCCAAGTGCTGCGTTGCCAACATCTCTTTTATATTCTCTCGAGTACCGATCTTTGTTGTGATTTAGCATTCAAAGCGATACTTTTGCAAGAGTCTTCATCTGATGACCTTTAAGAGAGATCAGGGTTTATTTATGATGTTAACTGCCCTTGATGGGAGACACGCAACTCTATTAGAGAGAGACGAGGCATTATCTCGCAGAGATGTCGCTATTATTGAGCGAGATGAGGCTAAATCAGCCAGAGATGCAGTGATAGTTGAGCGGGATAGTGCCATATCTGCCCGGGATGTAGCCATCACAGATAGTACTACAGTGAGGTCCCTTACCACTGGCATGATTGCAGAGATGAGTGCATATATTGATGATCACATGGTCACCATGCAGATGGTTGCAGATTTGTTGGGTCATGTGGATATCCTCATACATGAGACCACAGCTTTACCTCCTTCTTCTGAGAGGGACGCCATGTTGGGCTTGTTAGCTCGCATATACCCTGACTTGTAGATGAGCTTGTATTTTCCTGCATAGACTAGCTTATCCATTTTATCATGTACAGTTTACATTGTATATATCAAACAACATTATATATATAGCAGGGAAATATATTTTTGATCACTTCCCTTTTAGATATGCTTTCTTTGCTTTGCTTGATATTTTTTTCTTTGCTTCAAGGCTTGCGATCTTGATGTATTCTGAATTCCTCCTTGAGGGATGGACATTGAGATGTCTCTAGATAGTTCAGAATGGATCATTGATCTGTGTGTATCCCTACCATCTTTGGTGTCTTGGGACTAGTTTCTGTATAGAAATGTGGAGAGGAGTATAGCTTTCCTCTCTGAGATTGACCGTACCACAGATGGTCACCAGTAGTTCTATTTAGGAGAAGCCTAGTTAATTCCATTGCTTATGGATTGGTGTTTCTCTTTGAGGCACAACCGCAGCTTAGATGGTCGCCAAATCTCCTATTTAGGAGGAGTTCAGGTAATTCCATCCCTTTGGTCTGAAGCCGAATAAAATGTAGTGGATTAAAGGATGATCCCAGTACCAGTTGACAATAGTATATGTTTTGGTAGGGGGTGAGACCGCACCATGAATGGCTGCCTACGTACTCCTATTGAAGAGGAGACCAGGTCTGCGTAGTTTGAACCTGGTGAGGGGTTTAACGCTGTATGTGGCAGGAATGGTGTTTTTCTTGTTTTTGTTTTTCTAAAGAGAAGGGGGAAGAAATGTTTTTGTGGTTTTTTGTTTTATTGCGACTGGGCCATATGAAATGGTTGCCTACGTACTCCTATTGAAGAGGAGATTAGGTCGACGTAGTTCGCCCCTCAGGGCGAGTGGACAAGTGTGATCCCATGTGCAGGTCAGATTGCGGGGAGGAGAAAGTTTAATCCTAGGTTGAGGATAAACTGCAGGTATGAGAAGTTTGATCACATGCATGGGTAGTCAAACTGCAAACGCGAGAGGTTCAATCCGTAGCGGGATGACCTAACTCGTAGGAACGCAGAAAAGCTAGGCTGCTGGCTTGAAAAGTATGTTTCCATGAGGGGCAAAGTGTGGAAGATTTGTATGTGGTAAAGGATTAAAGAACCGAAATGACTGGTGATATGATGATCCAACACCAGGATGTTTGCTTGATGGAAACTTTAGACATAGTATCATTTCACATCGTCTGAATTGATGAGTTGTGGAAATTCATCGCCGTCCATTTCTTGCAATCTGAGAGCGCCTCCTGTCAATACTTCCTTGACAACAAATGGGCCTTCCCAGTTAGGAGTGAATTTTCCCTTAGATTGATCTTGGTTGTCAATGATCTTCTTTAAAACCAAGTCATGTTGTTTAAACTACCAAAGCTAAACTTTTTGTTATAGGATCTGGCGAACCTTTGCTGATATAACTGACCATAGAAGATAGCCGCGGTTCGCCTTTTGTCTATTAGAGACAATTGGTGATATATGTCTTGTACGCATTGGTCTTAATCCAGCTGAGCGTCTATCAACATTCTGAGGGATACCAATTCAACTTCTATGGGGAGCACTGCTTCTATCCCATAGGTTAATGAGTAGGGGGTTGCCCCAATGGAAGTGCGCATTGAGGTTCTGTAGGCTAACAAAGTAAGAGGTAATAAGTCAGGCCAATCTTTGTGGTTGGCGGACATCTTTTGCATGATCTTCTTGATATTTTTGTTAGCCGCTTCAATAGCACCATTCATCTTTGGACGATAGATGATAGAGTTAAGATGTTTAATGTGGAATTTATTGCATAATTCCTCCATCATTTTGTTGTTGAGGTTCTTAGCATTGTCTGACACAATCACCTCTTGTTGTCTATATCGACAAATGACATTATTTATGATTAAAGCAATGATGACTTCTTTGGTAATCCTGGGGAAGGAGGCTGCTTCTACCCACTTGGTGAAGTAGTCGATCATGGTGAAGATAAATCGATGTCCATTACTGGCTTTAGGCTCAATGGGCCCGATAACGTCCATTCCCCACATTGAAAAGGGCCAAGGTGAACTCATGTTGTGGAGTTCCCTTGGAGGGGCGTGTATAGCATTCCCATGAATTTGGCACTGATAGCATCTCCTGACGTGGTCATTGCAGTCAGCTTTGAGAGATAGCTAGTAATGTCCTGTCCTGAGGACTTTCTTGACAAGGAGGGAGCCACTCATGTGGGGGCCACATACTCCGCCGTGGATTTCATCCATAATCCTTTGGGCTTGATCTTTGTCTAAACATCTAAGGAGACCTAGTCCTGCATCACTTTTGTAGACATCTCCACTTACGAAGAATTTTATAGTCAGTCGATGGATCCGCCTTTTCTCAGTCGGGCTCGCTTTCGCGGGTGTAGATCCATCTCGTAGATATTCCTTGATATGCTGATACCAAGGATGTTGGATGGGAGGTAGCTCATCCGATACTTCTCCAACGTAATTTCCATAGGCTGGGGCCTTGTGCAGGGAAATTGTGACGCTTGGCAAGTGTTCTTTGTCTGATATGCGAATCAAGGAGGCCAAAGTTGCTAATGCGTCTACAAAGTCGTTCCTATTACGAGGAACGTGTTGAAAGGAGATTTCTTTGAACTCTAAAACCATCCGTAAAACTTGCCGATGGTAGGGCAACAAATGTAGTTCCTTGGTTTGATAGATTTGATTGGATTATGCGATTACCAAATCTGAATCCCCAAACACGATTAACACTTCGATGCCCATTGAGCGGTCAAGTTTTAGCCCTATGAGACAACCTTCATACTCAATTTGTGTTGTTGGTGCCGATAAAGCGCAATTTTTGACTGACGGATCTTTGCTCCCCGTGCGAGATACTAGAAGCTGCTCAGACTCAGAACCTTCCATACTAACTGTGACACCCCCAAATCCGGGTACTTCATTTCCATCGAATTTGGTGCTCACCTATCAAATCTATTATATCTAACTACCCATAATCAAAGGATAAAGACATAATTTAAATAACTTAAACAATAATCTCTCCCATTAAAGGGTTACATCATATTCTCAAAACAAATCCCAGGTAATCTAACCTTAAAATTATTACATCAGTTTGCGGAATACATTATAAAATAAAACAAGTCTTAAAACAATAAGCATTTAAATAAACTTTAAACAATTCTTCATCACTTAGACATCTTGCCCTTTCCCTTGCTAGTAGATGGTTCATAACCTCTTTCAACTTTAGCTGCATTATTTAATTGCAAGAGTGAGCAAACTATTGCTCATTGACATAAAGAGAGTATAATAATAACATGAGAGTGAACAACGAATACTGAATGATAAAGAACTTGTTCTACGAATCAAAATAGAAAACAAGTTCAAACTTTAATTATCTGAGGGTCTTATGACCACGAACTATGTCCACGGTATTTAGGTGTTATTACCTTAACCTTAACAGTCGTTAGACTGTACAGACTCTTCTTAACGTACTCAGGGGGATCAACCCTTTATACCATGTATTGTGCACAAACATCTAAACATTACACGTACAAAATCCCCTATGTTAGGGTTGTTCGTCTCAGTGTGAATTTAGAATTTCCGCACTAAAGAAAGTTTAGTTTGGAACTAGCTTATCAGTGTTTATAGAATTTTAGAACACTTATTCAATTTTTATCAATAAAGGTTTAATACAAGAATATATAACTGAACAAGGCTATCAAAGTCAAAGATTGAATATTGACAATATATAACTGAATAAGCATGATCTATATATATGCAAAGTATTATATTCAAGGAATTAAAACAATTTCATTTGAATTAATGTGTTAGAACAATATATGTTTTGAATATTGATAACAAGAAATGAGAATGTGAAACTCATTAGATGTAACGAATTAGGTTACATGGGCTTATTCAATCATTCATAAGAATAGAATTAATAATCTTGCTCAATGAAAAAAAATAAGGTTTAGAAACTTGCATAATAATAACAAGGTAGAGTTAGAAAACTTGCATAACCTTAACAAACTAACTCAATGAAAGTATGGAGTAAGAAGACTTGCCTTGATTGTAAGCTACACAAATGAAATAATCTCCAATTACCCTACACATATCATCGAAATCGCAACAATAATTAATTGTATGAATATTAGCATTTAGGATTTAAACCATCATTTAGGTCATAACCCTAACCTAGCACCTAACCATTTAGGTTAACATACTTAACGCTTCTGAAATTACACATTGACAAATATAAACCTTATCATTTATCTATAACTTTTGAAAACATCTCATTTGGTTTCATTTTATAACTTATTTAAAGAATTATTTCAAATCTTTGTACTTTGCATTTCAACACATTAACATATGTTATTATAGTTTATAACATGTTTTAACATCATTAACATACACATTAGACTAACACAAGTCCAATAAGCCCGACTGCAAAACAAGCGAGACCTCTTTGTCTCGATTCAGGTGTGGCGCATGCTGCCACACTTAGGCTTTGGGACTGGCAGCGACCTCGTCGTTTTGCCTTGGCACCAAATAGCAATTGCTACTATTGCACAGACAGAACGACCTTGAGACTCAACGATGAGAAATAGCCATTTTTAGCCCAAAAAACACAAATTTCACCCATCAAATGGTGATAACAACATGTAAAATAAATATACAACTATCCTAAACATGATTGCGAACATATTCAACCACTTAGTACGATTTAACAACAATTAGAACTATTTTAATTTCTCAAATTCATGTTTTTCACATAAAACTCCATTTTTGAACATCTTACACAGAAATCATCATTGTAACTTCGATTCTTGTCTGAATTACTTCGTTCAAATTACGCTATGTGCGCTTCTTAATAGACTAGCATAATCCAATAACAAACCACAGTTTACCACACATATAAAGCATCAAATCTCGTACTTTCTAAAGCCATACTATATGAACATGAACACTGTGATTTTTAATTCCTTTCTAAAACTCAAATTCTCATAAATTTGATAACAGATAACATGTACACATGATAATTAACAGAATTTTGAAATTCTACAAGAGCATGAATACATCATAATCTCGTGATTTCCAAATCATAGCAAGAAGATATATATATATATATATATATATATATATATATATATATATATATATATATATACAAAAAATAAAGAATAATAATAGGAATAGTTTATACCTTAATCTTTGATGATATGATAGCCAAACTAAGAGAAATCCTTTCCCCAAAAACCCTTCTTCTCTAACCCTCCAATAACATTGTGTTTTCTTCTTCCAAGCTCTCTCTCTCAACATTTTGATATTTTGCCTTAGAAAAAAAAATAGACGCGTAGGAATAATATAACTGGCCTCCCACAAACGTCAGGTTGAAAAACAAAAAGCTTCGTCAGTTGAATAAGCCAAAGGCCACAAGGCCTTGTTTGGCTACCACAATATTCCCAAACTAGTTTATTATTATATTATTTATATTGCATAGTTACTTTGTGTCACAGTCTAATTAATTTAAACAACTTAGTTTAGTTAATTTAAATAACTCATAATAATAATAAAATTCTTATTATCATAGACCTTATAATTAATAAATAATTATATATCTAATTTAATTAATAAATTAGACATCTCACTATATTTAATTTATTTATTTCCTTTAAATTAAACAATTCATTTATTTTAACTAATATCTTAAATATTAAGCAATTGATTTAATTTAATTATTTTCATTAAATTAAATCCAATAAGTAAAATTATCATTACTCGATTCAATTAACATTAATTAATTTAGCTACTAAATTAATTCATGACAATTCATCAAATATTTATTTTTCTCAATAAATACATTATTTTAAATATTTATTTAATTCCATAAATATTTAAATTAAATTACAAATTTCTCGATCATTACATCCTTCCCTCCTTAAAAGGATTCTGTCCTCAGAATCATAACTCAAAAAATTCATTCATTACATTCTTCCCTCCTTAACAAGATTATGTCCCTAGAATCGCTATACAAAATCAAGCAAACAATTGAGGATAATTCTTCATCATAACATTTTCAAGTTCCCACGTAGCTTTCTCAGCATTGTGGTTCCTCCAGATTACCTTAACTGAAGGTATCACCTTATTCACAAGATCTTTGCTCTTTTTCTCGTCAACAATTTGAAGGGGACTTCTTCATATGTTAAGTCTTTCTCAAACTGTAAGGGCTCATATTCTATAACATGCCTATAATCAGGCTTATATGGTCTCAATACCGAGATGTGGAAAACATTATGGATATGCATTAACTCTGGAGGTAAGGCTACATCGTACGCCACTTCGCCAACTCGTCTAAGCACTTCGAAAGGACCTATAAACCTAGGGCTTAATTTCCCTTTCTTGCCAAATCGAATTTTCTCCTTCAAGGGAGATACTTTCAAGAAAACATAACTACCAACATCGAATTCCCGATTTTGTCAGTGCTGATCGGAATATTTCTTCTGTCTATCTTGTACAACTATCAATCTTGATCGAATCACCTTGACAATTTTGACAGTTTGTTGCACCAACTCTGGACCCAATAGCTGACGTTCTCCTACCTCATCCCAGCATAACGGAGTTCTTCATTTTCTGCTGTATAACGTTTCGTAAGGCGGCATGCCAATACTCGCGTGATAACTATTATTATATGAAAATTCAACCAATGGTAAATGATCATCCCAATTTCCCTTGAAACCTATAATACATGCTCTGAGCATATCTTCTAGTGTTTGGATGGTTCTCTCGCTTTGTCCGTCGGTTTGAGGATGGTATGCTGTGCTCATTCTCAGCTGTGTTCCCAAACATTCTTGTAGTCATTTCCAGAAATTAGATGTGAAACATGGATTTCTGTCTGACACAATTGACACAGGTACACCGTGTCTTAACACAATTTCCATTACGTACAGTTTTTCTAACCGATCTAGGGTAAATCGAATCTTGATCGGCAAAAAGTGTGCCGACTTCGTCAATCGATCAACAATTACCCAAACGGCGTCATACCCTTGCTGAGTCGTTGGAAGACCTACCACAAAATCCATTGTGATATGCTCCCATTTCCATTCTGGTATCTCCAACGGTTGTAACAATCCACTTGGTCTTTGATGTTCAGCTTTAACTTTCTGACACATTAAGCATTTCGCCACACACTCAGCCACATCCCTCTTCATATTCGGCCACCAAAAAATGATGTCTAAGATCCTAGTACATTTTCGTACTCCCAGGGTGAATCAAATATCTTGAGTTGTGAGCTTCACTCAGAACTTCGTCTTTAACATTCGGTACTAGCGGAACCCAAATTCTCCCTTCAAACTGAAGTAACCCTTCTGAATCAATTTTGAATTTGTTTTCCTCACCTTCAGATATCTTCTGTTTTATCTTTTCGCATTCTTCATCCTGAAGTTGTCTATTCTTCACTTTATCTAACAATGTTGAATTGTTTTCTATCTGAAACAACTTTTCATCGATTTCTGTCGGATATTTGATTTCCAACTCCATTTTAGCCATTTTCGACACCAACTTATCCTGAGCAGTCAACAACATTAACTTCTCTCGTCCCTTCCTACTTAAGGCATCGGCAATAACATTCGCCTTTCCGGGATGATAGAAAATCTCGCAATCATAATCTTTGATTAGTTCCAACCATCTTCTTTGTCGCATATTTAAGTCTTTTTGTGTAAAGATATACTTCAGAATTTTATGGTGGAGATATATCTCACATCTCTCTCCGTAAAGATAATGTCTCCAAATCTTGAGGCAAACACCATCGCCGCTTAACTCTAAGTCATGAGTCGAACCCTTCTCATAATCTTTTAATTGACGTGATGCATACATAATAACTTCGATTGCTCGCATAAGCACACAACCTAGTCCTTTATGCGATGCGTCACTATACACCACAAAATTTCTTTTATCATCAGGCAATTACAACACAGTTGCCGAGCTCAATCTCTTCTTCAATTCATGAAAACTTTCCTCACACTTTTCCGTCCAAACAAACTTAACCGCCTTCCTGGTTAAATTCGTCAACGGGGTCGCGATCTTGGAAAAGTCCTGAATAAAACGGCTATAGTAACCTGCTAACCCTAAGAAACTTCTTATCTCTAACGGTGTCTTCGGCTGATCCCAGTTTACTACAGCTTCAACTTTTGATGGATCTACCAAAATTCCGTCTTTATCAATAACATGCCCGAGAAACTGTACACGTTCCATCCAAAACTCACATTTTGAAAATTTTGCGCACAACTTCTCTTTTCTCAATGTCTCCAACGTCACTTTTAAGTGTTCAACATGTTCTTTCTTGGTCTTAGAATACACCTAGATATCGTCAATTAACACTACCACAAATTTATCTAAGAATGGTTTAAACACCCTGTTCATCAAATCCATGAATGCTGCAGGTGCATTGGATAAACCAAATGACATAACCAGAAACTCGTAATGACCATACCGAGTTCTGAATGTTGTCTTCGATATGTCTTCTGGCCTCACCTTCAATTAATGATAACCACTCCTTAAGTCTATCTTTGAAAAATATTTCGCACCCTTCAGTTGATCAAACAGGTCGTCGATTCTTGGTGACAGATACTTATTTTTAATCGTAACCTTATTCAATTCTCGATAGTCAATGCAGAGCCGCATCGATCCATCCTTCTTCTTAACAAATAACACTGGCGCTCCCCATGGCGATACGCTTGGCTAGATATACTTCTTGTCGAGCAATTCTTGCAGTTGCACCATCAACTATTTCATCTCTACAGGGGCCATTCTATATGGTGCCTTAGATATCGGGCCTGTTCCTGGTACTAAATCAATCACAAACTCAATTTGTCGATCTGGCGGAAGACCCGACAAATCGTCTGGAAATACGTCTGCAAAATCTCTTATGATCTGTATCTCTTCTAACTTCACACTTTTCTTTTGTGTATCAACTATGTAGGCTAAGTATCCTACACATCCTTGTCTTAACAACTTCTTGGCTTGCATCACCATCAGACAACTTGCTTGTCGAGGTGATTTCTGTTAGAGTTTATGCCCTAGAGGCCAATTATTTGATATAATTGCTTAACGTTTTGATATTATATTTGATTGAATAAATATATGATTTTATTATGGTTTTATTTACTGTGTAATATAATTGTTAACATAATAAAATTCCTTAGAATAGTGATACAAATTATATAGTTTCAAGTATGTGACTTGAACATGAGATTATATAATTACAAGTAGTATCATTGTTCTTAAATGTCCTAATCGAGTATCATTATTGATGGGACAACAATGATGCATTGAGACTAGTATGTGGAGATGTTGATGACCAAATCTCATTGGTCATAAATATATGAGATATTAAGTCAATGCATAGGTACATGTTAGAGAACGATGTACTGGACAGACCCACCATGAGAATTCTATATGGAGCATTATGTGAAGTGTCATTAGCAATTCTCATAGTGACAATGATGTAATGGTCCTCCAGGCACGAAATCGCTATATTACTAAATGAGAATTTATGTATTTTGATATCATCAAATGCCACCTTTAATAGGGTGGACTATAAAGGTGATTATTGGGTTCATCATGAATCGTGTGAGAAATATGAGTGATCTAGATGGAATTTAACCATCCTATATATTATGGGTGATATCCATAGGCCTCTTGATTGAGTAGGACTATCAAATGCATGGCCATGCTCAAATAGTGATTTGTTTCATATAGTCTACTCATTGATCAAGAAAACTTCGATTAAATTATGAAGAGTATGACACATTCCATGACTCGAGTTTAATCTAGGATATTAGGGTTAAAAGGATTAAATTACATTGAAACATTGGTCACGAAAAGGTTGCATCGAATCATCGATCTTATTATTACTTGGTAGCGATGATGCATTACTAGATGCCACTCACCGCTTTTATAATTTTATAATATGATTTTAAAATTATTGCCAACGTAATAATAACCTATAAGGTCACACACAAAAAACGTAATTAAAAGGAAATTAATTTAAATTGTAAAGATTTAAATATGTCAATATGATTGATAGAATTTTAAATTACGAATTTAAATTAATAGGATAATTTATATATAGGTATATTAATTAAGTAAGACTTAATTAAGATATATATAAATTCGGATTTTAATAATATTAGGTTTTTGATTAATTCCTCCTAACTGCTATATATATGATATATATCAGTCACTTTAGGTTTTACGTCAAACTAAAAAACCCTAGCCGCTCTTAGAGAGAGACTAGAGGAAACAGCTTCGAAAATCCTCATCCTTGGTGGCTAGTACCGCGGTTCCTTCTTCTGCAGATCGTAGGACGATTCGCGGAGCATTCGTGTGGATACCGTAGAGACGCAACTCATTTGGATTGCGTTGGAGATTCTATCGTATCAATTCCAGTTTCTTAATTCGTGGATTGCGTTGGAGATTCGATCGTATCAATTTCAGTTTCTTAATTAATCGGTATAATTTCTAACCTCTAAATTAATTGAATTTTTTGCATGGATCCTGTTTTAGGGTTTCAAAAATTGCTTTAAAAATTTTATTTCCGCTGTGCGTTTCTGTGCCGAAACCCCAACAATTTGCTGCCATAGAACACAACCTTTGACGGAGTCATAAGGTTAACACACTTTCTTTGGCAATCAATCACTACTCCGTGATTGAATAACCAATCCATTTCCAGTATAATATCAAACTCCCCCAGTATAATTGGTATCAAGTCTACCCTCATCTCTTGACCCTTTATAACCACTTTACAATTCTTATATACAAATCTAACAGGAATCACTTCCTTATTTGCAATCTCTATGTTTAAGGGAAATTCTAATTCTTCCTGAGGCAAATCTAAATTCTGAGCAAATTCATCGGATATAAATGAACAAGTAGCACCCGAATCAAATAATACATAAGCATTAATACCATTAATCGGAATGATACCTGACACCACATCCTTAGACTGAACAACATCCTGCACGGTCATATTAAAAGTTCTCACAGTAGGTCAGCTTGACTGAGTTGGTCTAGTGATAGTCAATGCACCACCACCATTGTTGTTTCCTTTTCCACCACTTGCACTTCCTGCTGGCTTCTTGGGACAATCACGAGCCATGTGATCCTTTGATCTGCAGGTAAAAGATTCTCCTTTCTTCAGACTAAAACAGTTCGGTGCAATGTGTCCTCCTGACCACAGTTGAAACACACTCGCTTTCCCTTCAAACATACACCAGTATGATTCTTTCCACACGTCGCACAAGCTTCAAACTTTTTCTTCTACTGACTTCCCTGCTGTCCTCCCAAAGTCGAATTCTCGTTCCATTTCCTCTTCTGATGGTTACTTCCAACATTATTTCCACCAGCCTTATTCTCGTTATCATTCTTCCTCTTCTTCTGATCTTGGTTATACTTAGTCAAGGCATTGTTTTCACCTTCCGCGATTATTTCCTTTTTCAGTACAGCCGCAAATATATTTAACTAGAACATTGAAACCTTGCTATACAGCCAGGGTTTCAATCCTTGTTCGAACCTTCTCGCCTTACGCTCATCTGTATTAACTTGATAAGTGGCAAACCTTGCCAACTCGTTAAACTTTGCAGCATATTCTGGCACCGTCATAGTTCCTTGCTTAAGTTCAAGAAATTGCACTTCCAACTGATTCCGAGAACTCGCTGGAAAGTACATTTCAAAGAACATCTCCTTAAATCTATCCCACGCTATCACTCCTTGTCCTCCACGAACTTTATTTGCATGCCACTAGTAGCTAGCTTTGGACTTAAGCATAAACGTCACGAACGCAGTCTTCTGATCTTCATTAACCCTAGCAACGTCGAACACCTTCTCCATTTCCATGATCCAGGTTTGGGCTTCCACTGGATTCATAGACCCTTGAAACTCTGGTGGTCAAACCGCTTTAAATTCTTTGAAAGTCGTAACTTGAGCTTGCGGTTGATTTGTAAGTGCTCCCATCAACAAAGCTACCAACTGTTGAACTGGATTCACGTTGGTCTCATTTTTATTGTTAGTAGACCCCTTAGGAGGTACTTGTTGACGTGGTTGTCTTCTTCTAGGAGGCATTTTCTATTAAAATATACGCTTATTAGTTCACTACTCAACTTCTTGGGTATTTAAATTTTAACTTAAACATTCCAAGATTAAAGCTATAACACATAACATTCCAAATAAACTCTAATATTTTATTCATTCATAAAGTTTTTAAAATACTAAAGATAGCATATCTGCTATAAACATCCACTTTCTTGAACTAAACCAGTTTCACGATTACATACTCATACTATCCCTTTATTCATCTCAAAATAAGGGATTTAAAACTTTATTTAATCACATAATTAACAACATATTATTATCACTCCTATTTTCTATCTATTCATATTAAGACGTCGTATGGCCTCTCGACGCTCTTCCTCCATTATACGATATGCCGTCCTACGATCCATCATGAACCACGGCGAGTCTTCAAATTGAGGTGGGTAATAATGGACTTGATCATGGGCCCTATCAATCGCCGAATTTAAAGCATAATCCATCTCCTTCATATTGGCTTTCTTCACTTGGACCTTAGCCTCATCACGGTCTGCACGTTGAGTCGCCTTCACACAAGCATCCTCTGCTCGTGCACGCTTAGCTGATTCCTCTTTGAAGTCATCTTTCATCTTCTCCATGTCAGTCTTCATCTTCTCGTTCACTGCCAACAAGTCTTTATGCTGACCCTTGGTATGAACTAGCTCCCATCCCGTGTTTCCAAGTTTTGAGTCAAGTTCCTAAATCTCTACCTCCTTCTGTTCCAATGCAACGTGATGCATCTCTACCATCTCCTTCAGCTCCTCAACATTATCCTGTAACTCTATGTTTACGGTCATACAGAGCATCATACATCTCAACCGATACAGAGTTTGGTGGAAACTCCTCAGGATCCTCCTCATCATCATCCTCCTCAAGACTATCCTCCTCGGGATCGGTCACAGGCTCATCCTCTTAAATCAACTGTTCCCGTACTACGTGAATATCCTGGGGTTTATCATCTCTAGGTACCTGAGGTATCACCTCTCTAGCTGGACTGGATCCTCCTTCGTTAGACATCCTGACAACAAAATATTTTAAGTTTTACTTAACAGTTTTCGCTACTTGTGAGCACATAAGTTATTAACACATAGCACATAATGTCTTTTATTATTCAGTTTCAATGGATGCCTTAATCCATTCCTTAAAACCAGATAAAAGTTAATCACCTCTATGTTTTCTGACTTCTTAAAGGCTACTTCTTAAGGTTTTCCCCACCTAAGGTTCATAACCTAAAACTTTGATACCAACCTGTGACACCCACAAATCCGGGCAATTCATTTCCATCGAATTTGGTGCTCACTTATCAAATCTATTATATCTAACTACCCATAATAAAAGGATAAAGACATAATTTAAATAACTTAAACAATAATCTCTCCCATTAAAGGGTTACATCATAATCTCAAAACAAATACCAGGTAATCTAACCTTAAAATTATTACATCAGTTTGCGGAATATATTATAAAATAAAACAAGTCTTAAAACAATAAGCATTTAAATAAACTTTAAACAATTCTTCATCACTTAGACATCTTGCCCTTTCCCTTGCTAGTAGATAGATCATCACTCTTTCAACTTTAGCTACATTGTTTAATTGCAAGAGTGAGCAAACAATTGCTCACTGACATAACGAGAGTATAATAATAACATGAGAGTGAACAACGAATACTGAATGATAAAGAACTTGTTCTACGAATCAAAATAGAAAACAAGTTCGAACTTTAATTATCTGAGGGTCTTATGACCACGAACTATGTCCACGGTATTTAGGTGTTATTACCTTAACCTTAATAACGAATGTTAGATCTGATGAGACTCTTCTTAACGTACTCAGGGGAATCAGCCCTTTGTACCATGTATTGTGCACAAACATCTAAACGTTACACGGACAAAATCCCCTATGTTAGGGTTGTTCGTCTCAGTGTGAATTTAGAATTTTTGCATTAAAGAAAGTTTAGTTTGGAACTAGCTTATCAGTGTTTCTAGAATTTTAGAAAACTTAATCAATTTTCATCAATAAAGGTTTAATACAAGAATATATAACTGAACAAGGCTATCAAAGTCAAAGATTGAATATTGACAATATATAACTGAATAATCATGATCTATATATATGCAAAATATTATATTCAAGGAATTAAAATAATTTCCTTTGAATCAATGTGTTAGAACAATATATGTTTTGAATATTGATAACAAGAAATGAGAATGTGAAACTCATTAGATGTAACGAATTAGGTTACATGAGTTTATTCAATCATTCATAAGAATAGAATTAATAATCTTGCTCAATGAATAAAAATAAGGTTTAGAAACTTGCACAATAATAAGAAGGTAGAGTTAGAAAACTTGCATAACCTTAACAAACTAACTCAATGAAAGTATGGAGTTAAAAGACTTGCCTTGATTGTAAGCTACACAAATGAAATAATCTCCAATTACCCTACACATATCATCGAAATTGCAACAACAATTAATTGTATGAATATTATCTTTTAGGATTTAAACCATCATTTAGGTCATAACCCTAACCTAGCACCTAACCATTTAGGTTAACATACTTAACGCTTTTGAAATTACACATTGACCAACATAAACCTTATCGTTTATCTATAACTTTTGAAAACATCTCATTTGGTTTCATTTATAACTTATTTAAATAATTATTTCAAATCTTTGTACTTTGCATTTCAACACATTAACTGTAACGCCCCGAAATCCGGTCTATCTTCACACCCGGATTACGTACGTCACGAGTACATCATTCATCCAACATACATCATTATATATCGAAATTTAACAACATATACTCTCCAATCCCAGGTTCTAGAAACCTTATAACCTTTTTCGTTACAAATAATAATAAATACATTATTCATTACATCTTACACGAGTGACTTTCATCCGCCACCAAGGATTCATAACTGTTCATTAAACTAGTCTATAGTTTAATTCTATCATTCTATATTATAAGTCTTCACTTGCTCTTCACGCACATTCATATACTGAATGGCACTTCGTCTGGATACCGATCAACTTGATCTTTCCTGGATCCTTAAGTTCTTCTTACATCATTCGCTGAAAATGTTTTTCATTTAAAGCAAGTGTGAACATTCAATTTCCCAGCAAGTCATAACAGTTGAACAAACAACTTCAAGAATTTAATCATTCTTTTCAGACTTCAATAACCGAACAAAGGTTATGCAGCAGCTTGAATAATAGGAATAATCTCGATTCCTATCATTTTAAAACATTATTCACATGCACTTTGAAATACTTTCATTCTTCTACCTTTTTCATACACATCCTGTCTGGCTAGAATCATTAGCCTAGACTTAACAATAATGGTTCATGTATAAACAGAACATACTTGTATTGAACAGTTCAATCATAGAACAGTTCATCTCACGAAACACCGAAGTGTTCAAATTGTGGCACAAGGCCTCATACATACTACCACCTTGTACAAATATCACACATTTGTACATAGACAGAACTTCTCAAGTTCAACATTTGAAAAGTTTTAGAAACTAGCATTCATTTGAAATATGAATGAAGTTTCTGAAACTTGCTTTACGCATTATGACTACGACTTACATGAATCGCTCATTCCAATCCCTATAACACATAAGGAAATAACACATACACCAATTAGTCATATACTTGACTTACGCATTGGTTTACTTTACTTTACTTCTTAAGGTTCACGTTCTTGCAATATAAGTTTACGCGACTAACTTTCATTCTGGGTTTTATTTTTCATGACATACGGAGATGTCTTACTCAAAACGTTCATCATCTTTGATGATTTACATTCTTATCTTCTTCTTATAAGTTCGCTAGGACTTAGCACACATCGCTTCTCTGCTAGTAGTCCATATGGTACTTTGAGTGGTTTCGTACAAACAACCAATAAGCAAGTTCCCGTCTCATCTACACTTCCATTATAGTGAGTTAGATCGGTTGCCAGTTTCGTATATACCTTCGCTTTCTGAAGGAATTGTTTAGCCCAGCTCCCATATGTCAACCATCAAAGGTTACGATTGTACCACAACCTAACTTTCTCTTTAACTTATACAAACTATTAAATTATAATTCGTTAAGTTAATTTCTTATTCCTTATGGCTTTCTGGCAAGTAATTGCCGTACCTCATGACTCATTCTTATCCGACTCACATTCGGCTTTCAATATTCTTATTACCGTTCGTTATGGATTTCTTGATAATTCATATCTTACTTACTACATTCATAACCGTCTAAGTTATACAACCAGGGTATACTTAGAACGTTCGTCTGACGCAAATACAATTCACGAGAATCGTTTACGCATTTAACGTTCACATTGCTCGTCTCTTAATCTTTCATTCAACCTTTACTCAAGGTTTTTAAATCGCTTTTGATCGTTATCCATCCAATGAACCCCATGTTCATTATTCTTTCTTAATGTCGAAGCCATACCATTCATTTGTATGATAAGACCGATCGTTTATCGCAACAACATTGCATTCACAACATCTAGACGATTTACTCTTATCTTTCTTACCATGACATAACATTGGAATGTTATTCATTACCTTCATCACCAAACGTCTAAGGAATCGCAATCCCAGTAATCCCTCACGTTCGTTTGTCACGACTACGGTCCCTGGACATCGGTTCCGTAACTCGCATCCACATTCTTTATCTTTTAATCTCATTTAAATCTTTTCGTTCAACCTTTATTAAAGGTTTAAAACACTTGATTAAGTGTTACATTAATTGAACTACATGTTCATACTTCTTTCTTGCATGTCCCCCGAAGATTAGAAAAATAAAATCTCATTTACTGGCATTGCTCTCGCACTTGCCGTGACATGAGCCATTCCTCCTCTCTCTCTCTCATGTGCTGCTGCACCGATTTTACTACCTTCTTCCTTAGTGCAGTCCATGCAGCCAAACCCTTTGTTATCTCTCTTCAAGTGTAGGCCAATTAATTACAAAGACTCGAGGCCTGAGCTCACATGTTTGTGGTGCCACTTTCTGTGTCTTGGTACCAACAAAAACCCTAGAAAATTTTTCTAAGTGTTAAGTCAAGTTTGAGACGCGTATTTTACGATCTCATAACTTCTTCGTTATAACTCGGAACGAGGTCGTTCCAAAGCCATTTTCTTCCTTATCTTACATACTTTGATTAACATCAGACAGAACTTTGTTCTGAATCCATTAACATTCCATTCAATTAGCTTTGTGACGCCCCCAAATCCGGGTTACCTGACTCCCGAGTTTGGTGTTCACGATCCACAATATAAATAACATTTAACTACCCATAATATATATAGATAGTATCTTACATAAGTTTTTATCAGAGTTTACTAATAATACATCACCCAGGTTCACTAACCTTAACATTACAAACATACCCTTTAGATATACAAAAAAGGGTTTACAAATACAACATAATAAATATGTTAATCATAACTAGTTTATTACAACGCCTTTGCCTTTATTCTTCGCAAGACACCTCCGCCGCCGTCCCTATTTGAAATGTTTTATTTAGCAAGGGTGAGCAACAAATTTGCCCATGAAGTTAATACATACAATAAATGTATAAGTATTCAAATCACCGGACTATCTATTTTGATAGAATGAAACCAAAGTTAGGGAACTTTGAAATAATTGAACAAATCGTTATTCAATAACAAGTTTTCTCGTATTTTATCTTTGCCTAATAATGTAATGATGAAAGGGTACAAGCGCTTTCAAGGTTCTACGATATATTCAATTGAATAATCAAGAATTAATTCTCTGAATTTACAAAGTGGATTGTTTTCGATTTATCTTGAAGCGATCCATTGGATCTTGAACTTCTCTTCTCGAGTAACTATCAAAGTTATACTTTAATATACCCAGTGTATCGAGATAATAGTAAAGATTAAATCATACCCCTCTGCAAGTATAACAAGTGATCGACTTATTATACCCTATATTATGCATATATACTTAAGTGGCATAATGATCGAATATACGATTTAATGATATTCCCTTTTATAAAGGTTGTTCTTCTCGGATCTTAGAATCAAGATTTTGATTTAACAACGAAATCTTGTGATTTCAAATTCTATTTACTTCTCGATCTTAAGCAGAAATAATTGGCATCGATCTCTCAATAATAATTGAATTCTCTTCTCGAACTTATCAAGTTCTAACTAATATTAAATCAGCCGAATAATTAGCTAAGACATTTCTCGATATATAATTTGACAATAAACAAGAATTATACTGATCATCAATTCTAACTTCTACATATATGAATATCCAACAACGAGTAATTCAACGAATATATATATATATTCTAATTCAATAATTTAATTTCAACAATAAATCACGGACGTGGCATAATTAGCAATAATTATCCACCGATAGTAATTGAATGAAATAACTCAAGGTTGAGTTAGGGAACTTGCCTCTTCCGTTGATTACTGACTACACAAAATACTTATCTCGCTTTGAAAGACCTATAATCAATAATATCGGTCTTTACAATTAGCACAATTATTCATAACACGTAACACCTTTGTAGTTCACAAATCAAACTTCTCCTAGGCACATTACCACATAGTCACATCGGTGTTTATAACCTATATAAACACATAACAAGTCTAACTATATTAGTGCAGTTGGACTTGGTCCATTCTCGGTGTTACGATCACCCTGTCAAGGCAATTAACACATTGATTATCCATTAAACTTGGTCTCTAAGCTTCAATATTAATTTAGATAACTCAATTATCAATTATAATATTTTTGGAAGCTTTTAATATTTATCAAGCAATTATTATAATTTATAATAATTTTTTAAACATCGGAATCATTTTTAAATGATTTAATTCTCAATTAATCTTATCATTATTAATATCTAAAAATATTTAAATATCAATAACATACTTGTCAAAATATTAAAGTTATTATCAATAACTTAAAATATTTTTAAATCAACAATATTCCACTTAAATGATTTTTAAAGTAATTAAAATCATTTTTAAATCACCACCATTAATATATAAATATTAATGAAATTATTATCTAAATATTAAAAGTCATAATTTATAACTTAAAATATTTTTAAACTATTTTTCTCATTGTTAAATGATTTTTAAATCAATAAAATCATTTTTAATTCATTTATTTAATATCATAATTAAATAAATCAAATATCATTAATATTAATTTATTAATGAAAATTCTCCAAAAATATTGAAAATTATATTTTATAATTTAAAATATTTTCTAACACTTTATTCTCAATTAAAATGATTTTTAAATCATTTAAATTATTTTATCTTATTTATTTAATTAATAATCAAATAAATCTAATATCATTAATATTAAATTATTAATGAAAATTCACCAAAAATATTAAAAGTTACATTTTATAACTCAAAATATTTTTAAATACATTTTTCTTATTTAAAATGATTTTTCATAATATTAAATCACTTTTCTCTAATTTATTTAATACACTAATTAAATAAATTAAATACCTTTAATATTTAAATAATTATAAATATTAAAGAAAAATATTCCAATTAATTAGAAATTATTTTCATAATTTAAAATAATTTTTAAAACCATTTTAGTAATTTTTATAATTTATTTCTATTTTTATTAATTTTCGGAATATTAGGAAAATAAAATAAATTAAAACTGTAAGCTTTAAAGCCTATAGCGACACTTTACATCATTATATAGGTGTTCTTGAGCCAAACCGTAATTTTCCTAAGAATTTTGCGAGGTCGTGGTTTATTGGCTTTATCTCTCAATCTGAGCATGTTCTAGGCTATCTAAAACTTTTAGCATGTAGACAATATGTCATACTACAACATTCAACCAACACTTTGGTTTAAACAACATTACAACAAGGAGATCAAAGCCTCCAAACTTTCTGACAAGCGGATTCTGGGCCAAAACAGATTCAAGTGGTCACTTTCAAACTTAAATTAATCTATGGTCTGGCCATGATTTACGTGATCTATCACCTCCAATTTGTATACAAAATGTAATACTACAACTATAAAGCATAATAACACTAAAACATCAAAACAGGAGTTAAATACATTCGGTCAAACTTGAACACGGAAGTTGGGCTCAAATTTTCTGGGTTCGTGTTCTTGACAGATTTCGGTCAACCAGGTTTTGCCAAATCTATAACTTTTGATCTATAATGGATGCAGGTGCGATTATTTTTGCAACTTAAAGAACACACATCAAAGGTTACATGTTACAAGTTTTAAACATCAAAACACTTAACACACACGGATTAATAAGATCGACATTTGGTGAAAAACACAGTTTTCCAAATTTCCAGATTTTGAAAAACTCTAAATTCGCGAACTTTGATGTTATGGGTCATGGATTTAACAACCCAGAACATCAATTGACACCTTATTACACATCTTTGGACAATAAATTACAACATTTAACCAAGAATCGAAGGATTTCTAAAAATTAGAATTTTATACCTTTTATGCTTTAATTCTCAATTCTGACTCTTGGATCTGTTTCTGATACACGTGGGGCTTGAATTGAGACTGAAATATTATTGGAATTTCGTGGGTTTGGTGAGAGAGGGAGCTGGTGAGAGCAAAATGCAAAATGAGCAAATGTTTTTATTTTCTCTCTTGAATCTCTTATATATTGCACAAGTGCAATGAATTTGATGATTTGGTGGCTAGGTAGGTGATGTCTTTGTGTTTGTAGGCTAAATAAAGTCAAGGGTTAGCTCAACAACTAAAGTCATGGCCATTTTTGCAAGCAATCTTATAAAAATCCCATAAAGGGCATTTTGGTCATTTCCTTCAATTTCTAGATTTTTACATTAGATGAAACCCTTAGGGTTTAGGGTTTGGACAAATTTAGGATTTAGGTTTTTAACCCTCAAATATTTAGCAACTTGGATTTCAAAAATTTTCTAATTAAATTTTAAAATAGAAAATTTTCATTTCTAAATTATAATTAGGGCTTCATAATTATTTTGTACTTTCCCAATCATGAATCATTATTTGCTAATTAGGACTATTTTATCCTAATTAAAATTGCTAATTTAGCACTTAGGGTCAAATTTCTACATTATAAATTATAACCCAAAAATTAGGATTTTAAATAGAAAAATAATATTTCAATTTTTAGAAATTAGATTTCCCAATTAGATTAGGGTTTCTAATAACTTGACAATTAGGATTTATATTTCCTAATTAACATTGCAATTATAGCAATTAAATCCACCACTGTACAATTAGGGTTCAAAATGTCATTAGGGTTTTCAACCCACAAATTAGGGTTTCTAAAATAGAAAGTTACCATACAAAAATATAATTAGAGATTTCTAACCATATTTAAGTTTAATGAATACTTTAGGCATGCTAATAAAAATTAGGGTTGCCTAATTGGGGTTTATAATTCTCGTTTTTTTTAATAATTAGGGTTCCCAGCTGTACAATTAGGGTTTTCTAAATGCACGCTAGGGTTTTCTACAACACATTAGGGGTTTTCTACACCATATTAGGTTTTAATAATATTAAACCTTATCAGATCAATTATTGATCAACATTTCAACATCTGATACAAACACATTCTTAGCAATATAATTATTTTAATTATATTTTCTACCGAATCCCTATCCGAAAATTAGGGTTAGGGTTTTTAAAGTTGTTAAGCACAACTCTACTCTATTTTCTCAGTCAATACACAAATTGACTAATTCTCGAGACTCGTATCACAGATACACAGTACAATATTAACAGTTAATATTAAATAAAAAAAAATTATTCGTAAAATTTTGATTATTCGAAATTCCGGGTTATCACATTCACCCCTCCTTAAAAGGATTCCGTCCTCGGAATCACCGCTTTCTTATTCTCTACAATCTTTTAAAGTTGTATCATCAATTCATTTTTATCAACACAATATTCATTTGTGTCTTACATTCTAACTTAGTGAGTTGAATCTATAAAAGCAATTCACAATAATATTTATCAATATTAATCGCGTAATTTAAATATTAAGCAAAATCGTTACTTCTTTGCTGCTATTACTTAGGAGTAGCCCTTCGCTTCAATGCCGTCGTATTAAATGTAGGCGGTTGATCTTCTGGATGTGCGAGGTCCTTGGATTGCCAAGGTTCCACCTCTTGGGTCCCTTATTGGCGCTTTCCTTCTCGGCATTTCTCTTTGGGCGGTTTCCTTACACGATGGTCGGTCGATCCACAGGCAAAACAACCTTGTATCTTCTTTGGGTTGGGACAATTGGGTGATATGTGGCCCTCTTGTCATGATTATAACAAAACCCCTTCCTCTTGAGACAAACACCGGTGGTTCTTTCCACAATTCGAGCATGGTTACGCTTCTTTCCTATTCCCTTGAGGTTTTACTACCCGATTGGGTATTCTCGCTCCACTTCCTCTTGTTTGAGTTCACGCCACCTTTGCTTCCACCCTCATTGGTCTTCTTCTTCTTTTCACCGATAAAGCGAGATGCGACCTCGCTTCCTCCTTCAATGAATTAACGCTTTCTCGGTAGAGCCATAAGCGTGTTGATCTGCAATCTGCTTACCTTGTTGAATATTCTGGTTTGATCTGGTTCTCGAATCTTCTTGCCTTTCTCGCTACGTATCCCACGATGAGGTGCAAATCGTGCCAATTCGTTGAATTTAGCGATACTACAAAGCAGACATATTCTCTCGCTTAAGTTCCAAGAACTTAACTTCCATCCGAGCTTGCATACTCGAGAAGTAATTCTCAAAGAACAACTCCTTAAATCTGGTCCACGCTATCATCACTGGCTCTGCTTGATTCGTCTCCCACCAATAATTGGCTTCTCCTTCATTAGATATGTTGCAAAGCCTTTGTCTTTTGCTCTTACGCCACCGCCATGATGATGAGCGCTTTCTCCATTTCCTTCACCCAAGTCAGGCTTCAATTGGATCAGTAGTCCCTTAAATTCGAAGCGGTCCTACCGCTTTAAAATCTTAAAATTAGCCAATCTGTCGGTTGGGTTGATTCTTAGTCTTCCCATTTGGAGCCCTATTTTCCATAGCTTGGGCCAGCATATCCACAAAATTCTGCATCGGGTCCGCTTGACCTCCTTCATTATTTACAGATTGCTCTTCTCTTTGGTTCCGATTCTGTCGTCTAGGCGGCATGATCTGATTTAAATGAAAATCTTATATTAATATTCTTTCTCTTTACAAATTCTTAACACAATATGAATTCAACACATAATTTTCAAGTATTCGCATATTTATTCAAATAGCACGTAGTACCTATATTACTCAACACATATAACTATCCCTTTAAAATAATACTAGGGTTAACACACACAACTTTACAAAAGTTGCAATTCTCCAACTTTACACAAAAAGTTGACATTCTCCATTTTCACATTACTATTTCCAGTTCATCAAACTTACCACACTTATGAGTTCATTAACTTGCCACAATTATATTAGTGTATGAACTTATCCTAGTCAGACCTTTGGCGTCCATTCGCTGAGGGGTTCAAAACATTTCATATAATTATGAGTCATTAATTTATCATAAGTATGAGTTTTAAGAACTCACAAATTTATCTTAATCTTATATTCATATAGAAAATAAAGATTTTATTCATAAAACATATATTTACATATGTTCACACATTGTTCTCGATATTACAACGCTTAATATCAAAAGCTTCTACCAAAAGATATTATAACTTATATCTAAGTTATCTAAAGTCCACTGCCTTCTCCAGTCTTCTTCTTGCTGGGACACTTGTTAAATCCGTGCCCCGTTTGCCCACATGAAAAACATTTCCTCAAATTTGGCTTAGGACAATGCAGAGAGAAATATGTCCTTCCTGCTTGCGATTGAAGCATACATTCTTCCACATCATGCATTCTCGGTGAGTCTTTTCACACTTGATACAAGCTTGCTTCTTCTTGGGTTTGAATTTCCAAAGTTGTCATTTGTCTTTGTTCCTCTTCCTTTTCTTCTTGTCTTTCTTCTTTGGTTCCTTGAGATGATCCTCTACCTTGACCTTCATCTTCTCCACTGCGCCTTGACTCATTAGTTCTTGATCATTTCACGTAATGCCGCTCCATCTTCCACAACTCCTCCAAGAGAAATACCTTGCCGGAGTTCTGGACTTCCACAGAGATAATTGATCTTGTTCACCAACCTTGATCTTATTCTTGGTTCCACCTTAGCTGGCTCAGACTCGCCTCCTCATCTCCACTTAGATACATCTCGGGATAATCGTCATGATCACTCCCAAGATTAACCATTGGTTCATCTTTCCCAATTTCTCAACCGATTTGTTTCTTGTCTTTGGCACCCGGCTCGCTTGGTGCAGTGCTGTGACCACTAGCATCTCCATTACTCATTTCGTCTTTTCCGGACATCCTACAATCGTTTAAACCACTTGATTAGTACTTCACCAAGACAAACTTCTCACACTATGTGCCCACTTTTCTCACTATCGTTGCACTTTGGCAATCTCTCACTTAGTACTCTATTTGAGTATTCTCTATCTCGCTTTTGGTTATAATCCTAGGGTTTTCCCCAATTCTACTTAAGGTTTATAACCTACAATTCTGATATCTAACTTTGTGGCCCCCAAATCCAGGTTACACGACTCCAGAGTTTGGTGTTCACGATCCACAATATAAATAACATTTAACTACCCATAATATATATAGATAGTATCTTACATAAGTTTTTATCGAGTTTACTAATAATACATCACCCGGGTTCACTAACCTTAACATTACAAACATACCCTTTAGATATACAAAAAAGGGTTTATAAATACAACATAATAAATATGTTAATCATAACTAGTTTATTACAAGCGCCTTTGCCTTTATTCTTGTGACACCTCTCGCCACCGTCCCTAGCTAAAATGTTTTATTTAGCAAGGGTGAGCAACAAATTTGCCCCATAAGTTAATACATACAATAAATGTATAAGTATTCAAATCACCGGACTATCTATTTTGATAGAATGAAACCAAAGTTAGGGAACTTTGAAATAAATTGAACAAATCGTTATTCAATAACAAGTTTTCTCGTATTTTATCTTTTGATAATGTAATGATGAAAGGGTACAAGCGCTTTCAAGGTTCTACGATATATTCAATTGAATAATCAAGAATTAATTCTCTGAATTTACAAAGTGGATTGTTTTCGATTTATCTTGGCGATCCATTGGATCTTGAACTTCTCTTCTCGAGTAACTATCAAAGTTATACTTTAATATACCGGTGTATCGGATAATAGTAAAGATTAAATCATACCCCTCTGCAAGTATAACAAGTGATCGACTTTATTATACCCTATATTATGCATAATACTTAAGTCATGGCATAATGATCGAATATACGATTTAATGATATTCCCTTTTTATAAAAGGTTGTTCTTCTCGGTCTAGAATCAAGATTTTGATTTAACAACGAAATCTTGTGATTTCAAATTCTATTTACTTCTCGATCTTAAGCGAAATAATTGGCATCGATCTCTCAATAATAATTGAATTCTCTTCTCGAACTTATCAAGTTCTAACTAATATTAAATCAGCGAGAATAATTAGCTAAGACATTTCTCAAAGTATAATTTGACAATAAACAAGAATTATACATCTTTGTCGATTCTAACTTCTACATATATGAATATCCAACAACGGTAATTCAACGAATATATATATATATTCTAATTCAATAATTTAATTTCAACAATAAATCACTGGACGTGGCATAATTAGCAATAATTATCCACCGATAGTAATTTGAATGAAATAACTCGAGGTTGAGTTAGGGAACTTGCCTCTTCCATTGATTCATGACTACACAAAATACTTATCGCTTTGAAAGACCTATAATCAATAATATCGGTCTTTACAATTAGCACAATTATTCATAACACGTAACAACTTGTAGTTCACGGTCAAACTTCTCTAGGCACATTACCACATAGTCACATCGGTGTTTATAACCTATATAAACACATAACAAGTCTAACTATATTAGATGCGGTTGGACTTGGTCCATTCTCGGTGTTACGATCACCTATCAGACAATTAACACATTGATTATCCATTAAACTTGGTCTCTAAGCTTCAATATTAATTTAGATAACTCAATTATCAATTATAATATTTTTGGGAGCTTTTAATATTTATCAAGCAATTATTATAATTTATAATAATTTTTTAAACATCGGAATCATTTTTAAATGATTTAATTCTCAATTAATCTTATCATTATTAATATCTAAAAATATTTAAATATCAATAACATACTTGTCAAAATATTAAAGTTATTATCAATAACTTAAAATATTTTTAAATCAACAATATTCCACTTAAATGATTTTTAAAGTAATTAAAATCATTTTTAAATCACCACCATTAATATATAAATATTAATGAAATTATTATCTAAATATTAAAAGTCATAATTTATAACTTAAAATATTTTTAAACTATTTTTCTCATTGTTAAATGATTTTTAAATCAATAAAATCATTTTTAATTCATTTATTTAATATCATAATTAAATAAATCAAATATCATTAATATTAATTTATTAATGAAAATTCTCCAAAAATATTGAAAATTATATTTTATAATTTAAAATATTTTCTAACACTTTATTCTCAATTAAAATGATTTTTAAATCATTTAAATTATTTTATCTTATTTATTTAATTAATAATCAAATAAATCTAATATCATTAATATTAAATTATTAATGAAAATTCACCAAAAATATTAAAAGTTACATTTTATAACTCAAAATATTTTTAAATACATTTTCTTATTTAAAAGCGATTTTTCATAATATTAAATCACTTTTCTCTAATTTATTTAATACACTAATTAAATAAATTAAATACCTTTAATATTTAAATAATTATAAATATTAAAGAAAAATATTCAATTAATTAGGAAATTATTTTCATAATTTAAAATAATTTTTAAAACCATTTTTGGTAATTTTATAATTTATTTCTATTTTTTATTAATTTTAGAATATTAGGAAAATAAAATAAATTAAACTGTCAGCTAAAAGCCTATAGCGACACTTTACATCGCTATATAGGTGTTCTTGAGCCAAACCAGAATTTTAGTAAATTGCGAGGGGTCGTGGTTTGGCCTGGCTTTATCTCTCGATGAGGCATGTTCTAGGCTATCTAAAACTTTTAGCATGTAGACAATATGTCATACTACAACATTCAACCAACACTTTGGTTTAAACAACATTACAACAAGGAGATCAAAGCCTCCAAACTTTTCGACAAGCGGATTACGGGGAAAGCAGATTCAAGTGGTCACTTTCAAACTTAAATTAATCTATGGTGCAGCCATGATTTACGTGATCTATCACCTCCAATTTGTATACAAAATGTAATACTACAACTATAAAGCATAATAACACTAAAACATCAAAGCGGGAGTTAAAAACATTGGTCGAACTTGAACACGGAAGTTGGGCTCAAATTTTTTACGGGTTCGTGTTCTTGGTGATTTGGTCAAGCAGGGTTTGATTGTCTATAACTTTTGATCTATAATGGATGCAGGTGCGATTATTTTTGCAACTTAAAGAACACACATCAAGGCTACATGTTACAAGTTTTAAACATCAAAAACACTTAACACACACGGATTAATAAGATCGACATTTGACTGAAAAACACAGTTTTCCAAATTTCCAGATTTTGAAAAACTCTAAATTCGTGAACTTTGATGTTATGGGTCATGGATTTAACAACCCAGAACATCAATTGACACCTTATTACACATCTTTGGACAATAAATTACAACATTTAACCAAGAATCGAAGGATTTCTAAAAATTAGAATTTTATACCTTTTATGCTTTAATTCTCAATTCGACTCTTGGATGCATTTACGATACACGTGGGGCTTGAATTGAGGGTGAAATATATTGGAATTTCGTGGGTTTGGTGAGAGAGGGGAAGTGGTGAGAGCAAAATGCAAAATGAGCAAATGTTTTGTATTTTTCTCTCTTGAATCTCTTATATATTGCACAAGTGCAATGAATTTGATGATTTGGTGGCTAGGTAGTGATGTCGATGTCTTTGTGTTGTAGGCTAAATAAAGTCGAGGGTTAGCTCAACAACTAAAGTCATGGCCATTTTTTGCAAGCAATCTTATAAAAATCCCATAAAGGGCATTTTGGTCATTTCCTTCAATTTCTAGATTTTTACATTAGATGAAACCCTTAGGGTTTTAGGGTTTGGACAAATTTAGGATTTGGGTTTTAACCCTCAAATATTTAGCAACTTGGATTTCAAAAATTTTCTAATTAAATTTTAAAATAGAAAATTTTCATTTCTAAATTATAATTAGGGCTTCATAATTATTTTGTACTTTCCCAATCATGAATCATTATTTGCTAATTAGGACTATTTTATCCTAATTAAAATTGCTAATTTAGCACTTAGGGTCAAATTTCTACATTATAAATTATAACCCAAAAATTAGGATTTTAAATAGAAAAATAATATTTCAATTTTTAGAAATTAGATTTCCCAATTAGATTAGGGTTTCTAATAACTTGACAATTAGGATTTATATTTCCTAATTAACATTGCAATTATAGCAATTAAATCCACCACATCAATTAGGGTTCAAAATGGTCATTAGGGTTTTCAACCCCACAAATTAGGGTTTCTAAAATAGAAAGTTACCATACAAAAAATATAATTAGAGATTTCTAACCATATTTAAGTTTAATGAATACTTTAGGCATGCTAATAAAAATTAGGGTTGCCTAATTAGGGTTTATAATTCTCAGTTTTTAATAATTAGGGTTCCCAGCGTACAATTAGGGTTTTCTAAGGTACGCTAGGGTTTTCTACAACACATTAGGGTTTTCTACACCATATTAGGTTTTAATAATATTAAACCTTATCCGATCAATTATTGATCAACATTTCAACATACATTACAAACACATTCTTAGCAATATAATTATTTTAATTATATTTTCTACCGAATCCCTATCCGAAAATTAGGGTTAGGGTTTCTAAAGTTGTTAAGCACAACTCTACTCTATTTTCTCAGTCAATACACAAATTGACTAATTCTCGAGACTCGTATCACAGATACACAGTACAATATTAACAGTTAATATTAAATAAAAAAAAATTATTCGTAAAATTTTGATTATTCGAAATTCCGGGTTATCACAAGCTTAATCTTCATTCTTCGTTCAATTTTACGTTTTTAACGTTCTTTGTTCGTTCGTCCGTAATTCGGTCATCCGAACTCGGAACTTGTTCATTCTTGAGTCCACGACTCATGTTTTATACATTCTCTTACATTTTTATGAAACCCTACACTTTCGGGTTCATTTACTAACTTTCAAATTTTCGTTCTTCTTTTACAAAAATTTTGCCATAATTCGTTATAGCTTAGTCTTAATCTGTTCTTCATGAACGTTTCTACCGTTCCTAACCAAGCAATAAGCAACTAACTTATCTGCGATGGTTTTAAACTTGTCCATCAACAACAATTATACTACGATGGTTTTAAATTTGTCCATCAACAACGTTCTTCGTTCTTTAGCGTGTTCTTCGTGTTCTTGGTTCGTTATTCATTTTAATCGATATTTTGGATTACAATTTCACTTTTCTTGGAATTTGATGTTATAGAACACCATTTCTTACTTATTTGACCTCTTTCATTCATAGGATTCATTGGATCGCTTAAAATCCTTACGAATCTTATACTTCCTTAAGAAATTTATAAACAAAATTTCTTATTTCTTATTTCTTCTTTTCTCATGATATCAACCATATGAAATCATTCTCAATATCTTTTACTCCTTATTCTCATTAAGCTATGTTTTTGACATAGAAAACTTAAAGAAAATATTAGAAGAAACTAGTGTTCGGATTACCGTTCTTCTTTATTTCTCTTCCGTTAAACAAAAGCCGCGATTCGCTAGCTTTTCTATTTCACGATCACTTTTGATCTGAGCATTCATGCTCATGCTCTTCCTCTTCCTCTCCCAACTGAGCTCTCTCTATCTCTCTCAAGTGTAGGATTTTCAAAAATCCTAGAAAATGAAATTCTATGTTTCTATTTATAGAAAACGAAAGCTAGGGACAAAATAGTCATTTCACCCCTAAAGTTACAATTCCCACCTCCTCTTCAACTTAGCAACCAAGTTAACTTGGCCACCACCCTTACTTGGTAGCCAAGTGGCCGGACCACATGCCCATGGGTTACCCCATGGGTTGCCCCAATGGTTCTTACCCATCCGTTTACCCATCGGTTCGATCCACGGTTTCTTTTCTTGGTTTGGGCTTTAACCCTAATTCTTATTGGGCCTAACTTGGGCTTGATTTCACAAATCATTGGGCTTTACATAATCCAAGTCCAATTGGATTCTACAAAGTCCATGAACAAAAAGTCCATTAAGACTAATCGTATTCTACGCATTCCATTTTCGTATTCTCGTATACTCTTCGTATATCGTTCGTACGATATTCGTGTTATACTTCGTACTAATCTTCGTACTATACTCGTATAATAACTCGTATCATACTCATATTTCTCACGCATAATAACCCTAGTTATTATACATACTCATTACATTCTCGGAACTCACTTTTCCTAACCCTTAGGTTTTGAGTCCGTAGGCGAAAACTTCATTTTTGCCATAACTGAAATATTATTGAATATTCCATCACGTCTCAACATTTTACGTAATCAATAACTTCTCAGAATTTCAAAATAAATCTCCGAGCAGAACGGATGAATAGTGCCTATTTTATCTTTTTCGCCGAAAAATATTTTGTTCCCGGAAAACTTTCATTTTCGTCTTGAAAATTCTTACTCGTTAAATCTAGCTCGTAGCCAGAATCCTCCCGACTTATAATCATCCTAGGTTATAGAACGATTAATAAACACATAGCACAGAATAATATTAATAAAAATTCATTTTATTAATAACTAATTCTTTAAATCTTAATTTCTAGACAATCCGGATTTCTGGGTTGTCACATCCTCCCCCCCCCCTTATAAAAATTCCGTCCTCGAAATTTCTTCAAACCAAACCCTTACCCGGGTTCTCACATTCTCCCCTTCTTCAAAGAATTTCGTCCTCGAAATTTTAGCTTACCCTTCTTCTCAACTTCTCTTCAAAGAAGTTATTATCTTTCAAACATTCCCTACCCTTCATAACTTATCAAGAATCATGAAGTGAAAGGAATAACGAGGAATATAAAGATTCCTTTAAAACATTTCATACTTTTGTTGAGGGCTCAAATCGACCATGAACTCTTACTAGGTTAAACAGCATGACGCCGTAACCTTTCTTTCCACGGTCAGTTTACAATCACAAAGAAGGTAAACTACCTCCTCCATACGTAGGTGATCAGCCTAACGTATAACCCCTTTTCAGGGTATGTTCACCTCAGAATTAATCATTAGAATCCGCACCAAAACAATTTGGTTCGGCATAGCTCTTCAAAGAAAGCTCGATTTTCTTTTAATCATGACATACCATTTGTCTTAGCCAAATCAAATAGCCTCGACCATACCAATAAATTGGACATCCACGTGAAACATTCGTCTAGTCAACTCGTTTGACATCGACTAATTCTTTAAATTCATTTGCAATACATCAAAACGTTTCATGACGTCATGATACCGCACTTTTCACAGTACGTTGAGGACTTCGTCAGTTTCTGACTTCATCATTATGCATCATACCATAGCAGGTTGTTGATCCTAAGATCAAATCCAACACCATGTTTAATTGCATTAATAACTCCATCCTTTTACCATCTTTGCATCAAATGCAATGATGATATAAAATTCATTTTGATATTTTAAATCAATTTTTGTCTAGCCAAAATAATTAGCGTAGACATACCAAGAATAGTTCTTTTAAAATCCATTGGTTCCAAAAGCTGAACCAATTCTTTCATTTTCAAAATGCGCACATCAGCACGATTTCAAGAAATTTCGAAATCTAGCATAGCTAGATAACTTGGAATATCTTTTTTTTCTATCTTCCTTCATTGTCTTACTTGCGACAATACTTAATCTTCTCTAGCACCTTTAGTGCTAAGTCTACTGAAAATACTTACTTTCAGTTAAACATTCCTATACCTTAGTATAGTTCATCAACTTACCACACTTTATGTGTTTAGGAACACTCCACAACCATATGTGTTTAAGAACTTATCTTCGCAATATATAATCCAAGAACAAATCAAGGACTATCCATATGCTTAGGGCTCAGAAACATAGCATATAACTATGAGTCACAAACTTTTCATAAGTATGAGTTTCAAGAACCCGCACCTATCTTATCATTTTCTACCTATCAAGTATATACATAAGAAAAGATTCACCTTCTCGTCATATACATCTTGATAGCGCGACCAATTTCAATGATTATCACTATAATAAACTGATTGGTTGTTACACCAAGCATAAACCTCTGCCTATACAAAGATTCATACAACTCAGCCATCACATGAGTCTTCAATTGAAATCTTACAACTTCTAACTTTCTCTTTACTTAATACGAATTTTCTTTAATTCGTATACTATCCTTTACAACTCAATTTGAGTTCTTCTTCCGTCTTACCAGTAGTACCATTCATTCATAGCATTAGCTATAAATCATTCATCGTTTAATGACTCATCTCATTATTACGATTTACTATGATCACGTGGTGATCTTCTTATCCTTCTCTTTACGATTATGGTCTTAGGTACTCATACCTAAGGTTTATAACCTATCAGCTCTGATACCAACTTGTAACGCCCTGAAATCTGGTCTATCTTCACACCCAGATTTTGTACATCACGAGTACATCATTAATCCAACATACATCATTATATATCGAAATATAACAACATATACTCTCAAATCCCAGGTTCTGGAAACCTTATAACCTTTTTCATTACAAATAATAATAAATACATTATTCATTGCATCTTACACGAGTGACTTTCATCCGCTACCAAGGATTCATAATTGTTCATTAAACTAGTCTATAGTTTAATTCTATCATTCTATATTATAAGTCTTCACTTTCTCTTCACGCACATTCATATACTGAATGGCACTTCGTCTGGATACCGATCAGCTTGATCTTTCCGGGATCCTTAAGTTCTTCTAACATTGTTCGCTGAAAAATGTTTTTCATTTAAGGCAAGTGTGAGCATTCAATTGCCCAGCAAGTCATAACAGTTGAACAAACAACTTCAAGAATTTAATCATTCTTTTCAGACTTCAATAACCGAACAAAGGTTATGCAGCAGCTTGAATAATAGGAATAATCTCGATTCCTATCATTTTAAAACATTATTCACATGCACTTTGAAATACTTTCATTCTTCTACCTTTTTCATACACATCATGTAAAAGCTAGAATCATTAGCCCAGACTTAACAATAATGGTTCATGTATAAACAGAACATACTTGTATTGAACAGTACAATCATAGAACAGTTCATCTCACAAAACACCGAAGTGTTCAAATTGTGGCACAAGGCCTCATACATACTACCACCTTGTACAAATATCACACATTTGCACATAGACAGAACTTCTCAAGTTCAACATTTGAAAATTTTTAGAAACTAGCATTCATTTGAAATATGAATGAAGTTAGGAAACTTGCTTTACATAGCATTTCGACTTCTATTTGAATGCTTATTCCAATCCCTATAACACATAAGGAAATAACACAAACACCAATTACTCATATACTTGACTTACGCATTGGTTTACTTTACTTTACTTCTTAAGGTTCACGTTCTTGCAATATAAGTTTATGCGACTAACTTTTATTACCGGTTTACGGTTTCATGACATACGGATATGTCTTACTCAAAACGTTCATCATCTTTGATGATTTACATTCTTATCTTCTTCTTATAAGTTCGCTAGGACTTAGCACATATCGCTTCTCTTCTAGTAGTCCATATGGTACTCTGAGTGGTTTCCCACAAACAACCAATAAGCAAGTTCCCGTCTCATCTACACTGCCATCACAGTGAGTTAGATCGGTTGCCAGTTTCGTATATACCTTCGCTCTCTGAAGGAATTGTTTAGCCCAGCTCCCATATGTCAACCATCAAAGGTTACGATTGTACCACACCCTAACTTTCTCTTAACTTATACGAACTATTAAATTATAATGTTCGTTAAGTTAATTTCTTATTCCTTATGACTTTCTGGCAAGTAATTGCCATACCTCTGGACTCATTCTTATCCGACTCACATTCGGCTTTCAATATTCTTATTACCGTTCGTTATGGCTTTCTTGATAATTTATATCTTACTTACTACCTTCATCAACGTCTAAGTTATACAACCAAGGTATACTTAGAACGTTCGTCTGACGTAAATACAATTCACGAGAATCGTTTACGCATTCAACGTTCACGTTTCTCGTCTCTTAATCTTTCATTCAACCTTTACTAAAGGTTTTTAAATCGCTTTTGATCGTTATCCATCCCATGAACCTCATGTTCATTATTCTTTCTTAATGTCGAAGCCATACCGTTCATTTGTATGATAAGACCGATCGTTTATCGCAACAACGTTGCATTCACAGCGTCTACACGCTTTACACTTATCTTTCTTACCATGACATAACATTGGAATGTTATTCATTACTTTCATCACCAAACGTCTAAGGAATCGCAATCACAGTAATCCCTCACGTTCGTTTGTCGCGACTACGTTCCCCGGACATCGGTTCCGTAACTCGCATCCACATTCTTTATCTTTTAATCTCATTTAAATCTTTTCATTCAACCTTTATTAAAGGTTTAAAACACTTGATTAAGTGTTACATTAATTGAACTACATGTTCATACTTCTTTCTTGCATGTCCCCCAGTACTAGAGAAATAAAAATCTCATTTCTGGGCATTGCTCTGCACCGACGCTGCGACGCCATTCCTCCCTTTCTCTCTCGCTTACACTGTGGCGACCTACTACTACCTTCTACCAGCAGTGCGTGCATGAATGCGGCCAAACCCTTTGTTATCTCTCATCTGCTTGGCGTGATTACTTGACAGACTGAGGTCCGAGCTCGCGATGCGGCGCCATTTCAAGTTTGAGACGCGTACTTTACGATCTCATGACTTCTTCGTTATAACTCGGAAAGAGGTCGTTCAAAAGCTATTTTCTTCCTTATCTTACGTACTTCGATTACCCTCAGACAGAACTTTGTTTTGAATCCGTTAACATTCCATTCAATTGGCTTAATCTTCATTCTTCGTTCATTTTAACGTTTTTAACGTTCTTTTTTCGATTAAATCAAGTAATTCGATCATCCAAACTGGAACTTGTTCATTCTTGAGTCCACGACTCATGTTTTATCGTTCTCTTACATTTTATGAAACCCTACACTTTTGGGTTCATTTACTAACTTTCAAATTTTCGTTCTTCTTTTACAAAATTTTCGCCATAACTTCGTTATAGCTTAGTCTTAATCTGTTCTTCATGAACGTTTCTACCGTTCCTAACCAAGCAATAAGCAACTAACTTATACGCGATGGTTTTAAACTTGTCCATCAACAACAATTATACTACGATGGTTTTAAATTTGTCCATCAACAACGTTCTTCGTGTTCTTCGCGTGTTCTTCGTGTTCTTGGTTCGTTATTCATTTTAATCGATATTTTGGATTACAATTTCACTTTTTCTTGGAATTTGATGTTATAGAACACCATTTCTTACTTATTTGACCTACTCATTCATAGGATTCATTCAGATCGCTTAAAATCCTTACGAATCTTATACTTCCTTAAGAAATTTATAAACAAAATTTCTTATTTCTTATTTCTTCTTTTCTCATGATATCAACCATATGAAATCATTCTCAATATCTTTTACTCCTTATTCTCATTAAGCTATGTTTTTGACATAGAAAACTTAAAGAAAATATTAGAAGAAACTAGTGTTCGGATTACCGTTCTTCTTTATTTCTCTTCCGTTATACAAAGCCGGCGATTCGCTAGCTTTTCTATTTCACGATCACTTTTGATCTGAGCATTCATGCTCATGCTCTTCCTCTTCCTCTCCCAACTGAGCTCTCTCTATCTCTCTCAAGTGTAGGATTTTCAAAAATCCTAGAAAATGAAATTCTATGTTTCTATTTATAGAAAACGAAAGCTAGGGACAAAATAGTCATTTCACCCCTAAAGTTACAATTCCCACCTCCTCTTCAACTTAGCAACCAAGTTAACTTGGCCACCACCCTTACTTGGTAGCCAAGTGGCCGGACCACATGCCCATGGGTTACCCCATGGGTTGCCCCAATGGTTCTTACCCATCCGTTTACCCATCGGTTCGATCCACGGTTTCTTTTCTTGGTTTGGGCTTTAACCCTAATTCTTATTGGGCCTAACTTGGGCTTGATTTCACAAATCATTGGGCTTTACATAATCCAAGTCCAATTGGATTCTACAAAGTCCATGAACAAAAAGTCCATTAAGACTAATCGTATTCTACGCATTCCATTTTCGTATTCTCGTATACTCTTCGTATATCGTTCGTACGATATTCGTGTTATATATCTTACTAATCTTCGTACTATACTCGTATAATAACTCGTATCATACTCATATTTCACGCATAATAACCCTAGTTATTATACATACTCATTACATTCTGGAACTCACTTTTCCTAACCCTTAGGTTTTGAGTCCAGTGGCGAAAACTTCATTTTGCCATAACCTGAAATATTATTGAATATTCCATCACGTCTCAACATTTTACGTAATCAATAACTTCTCGTAATTTCAAAATAAATCTCGAAAGCGTAAGCGGATGAATAGTGCCTATTTTATCTTTTTTCGCGAAAAATATTTTGTTCAGGAAAACTTTCATTTTCGTCTTGAAAATTCTTACTCGTTAAATCTAGCTTCGTGGCAGAATCCTCCGACTTATAATCATCCTAGGTTATAGAGCGATTAATAAACACATAGCACAGAATAATATTAATAAAAATTCATTTTATTAATAACTAATTCTTTAAATCTTAATTTCTAGACAATCCGGATTTCTGGGTTGTCACATCCTCCCCCCCCCCTTATAAAAATTCCGTCCTCGAAATTTCTTCAAACCAAACCCTTACACGGGTTCTCACATTCTCCCTTCTTCAAAGAATTTCGTCCTCGAAATTTTAGCTTACCTTCTTCTCAACTTCTCTTCAAAGAAGTTATTATCTTTCAAACATTCCCTACCCTTCATAACTTATCAAGAATCATGAAGTGAAAGGAATAACGAGGAATATAAAGATTCCTTTAAAACATTTCATACTTTTGTTGAGGGCTCAAATCGACCATGAACTCTTACTAGGTTAAACAGCATGACGCCGTAACCTTTCTTTCCACGGTCAGTTTACAATCACAAAGAAGGTAAACTACCTCCTCCATACGTAGGTGATCAGCCTAACGTATAACCCCTTTTCAGGGTATGTTCACCTCAGAATTAATCATTAGAATCCGCACCAAAACAATTTGGTTCGGCATAGCTCTTCAAAGAAAGCTCGATTTTCTTTTAATCATGACATACCATTTGTCTTAGCCAAATCAAATAGCCTCGACCATACCAATAAATTGGACATCCACGTGAAACATTCGTCTAGTCAACTCGTTTGACATCGACTAATTCTTTAAATTCATTTGCAATACATCAAAACGTTTCATGACGTCATGATACCGCACTTTTCACAGTACGTTGAGGACTTCGTCAGTTTCTGACTTCATCATTATGCATCATACTATAGCAGGTTGTTGATCCTAAGATCAAATCCAACACCATGTTTAATTGCATTAATAACTCCATCCTTTTACCATCTTTGCATCAAATGCAATGATGATATAAAATTCATTTTGATATTTTAAATCAATTTTTGTCTAGCCAAAATAATTAGCGAGACATACCAAGAATAGTTCTTTTAAAATCCATTGGTTCCAAAAATTTGAACCAATTCTTTCATTTTCAAAATGCGCACATCAAACATTACGATTTCAAGAATTTGAAATCTAGCATAGCTAGATAACTTGGAATATCTTTTTTTCTATCTTCCTTCATTGTCTTACTTTGCACAATACTTAATCTTCTCTAGCACCTTTAGTGCTAAGTCTACTGAAAATACTTACTTTCAGTTAAACATTCCTATACCTTAGTATAGTTCATCAACTTACCACACTTTATGTGTTTAGGAACACTCCACAACCATATGTGTTTAAGAACTTATCTTCGCAATATATAATCCAAGAACAAATCAAGGACTATCCATATGCTTAGGGCTCAGAAACATAGCATATAACTATGAGTCACAAACTTTTCATAAGTATGAGTTTCAAGAACCCGCACCTATCTTATCATTTTCTACCTATCAAGTATATACATAAGAAAAGATTCACCTTCTCGTCATATACATCTTGATAGCGCGACCAATTTCAATGATTATCACTATAATAAACTGATTGGTTGTTACACCAAGCATAAACCTCTGCCTATACAAAGATTCATACAACTCAAACCCATCACATGAGTCTTCAATTGAAATCTTACAACTTAACTTTTCTCTTTACTTAATCTGAATTTTCTTTAATTCAGTATACTATCCTTACAACTCAATTTGAGTTCTTCTTCCGTCACTACTTCAGTAGTACCATTCATTCATAGCATTAGCTATAAATCATTCATCGTTTAAATGTACTCATACACACTACGATTTACTATGATCACGTGGTGATCTTCTTATCCTTCTCTTTACGATTATGGTCTTAGGTACTCATACCTAAGGTTTATAACCTATCGACTCACGATACCAACATAGCATACACAAATCTGGTCTATCTTCACCCAGTTTTGTACATCACCTGAGTACATCATTAATCCAACATACATCATTATATATCGAAATATAACAACATATACTCTCAAATCCCAGGTTCTGGAAACCTTATAACCTTTTTCATTACAAATAATAATAAATACATTATTCATTGCATCTTACGAGTGACTTTCATCCGCTACCAAGGATTCATAATTGTTCATTAAACTAGTCTATAGTTTAATTCTATCATTCTATATTATAAGTCTTCACTTTTCTCTTCACGCATTCATATCTTGAATGGCACTTCGTCTGAATCCGATCGACTTGATCTTTAAGGATCCTTAAGTTCTTCTAACATTGTTCATTTGAAAAATGTTTTTCATTTAAGGCAAGTGTGAGCATTCAATTGCCCGACAAGTCATATGATTGAACAAACAACTTCAAGAATTTAATCATTCTTTTCAGGACTTCAATAGCAAGAACAAAGGTTATCGTGACTTGAATAATAGGAATAATCTCGATTCCTATCATTTTAAAACATTATTCACATGCACTTTGAAATACTTTCATTCTTCTACCTTTTTCATACACATCCTGTCTGGCTAGAATCATTAGCCCAGACTTAACAATAATGGTTCATGTATAAACAGAACATACTTGTATTGAACAGTACAATCATAGAACAGTTCATCTCACAAAACACCGAAGTGTTCAAATTGTGGCACAAGGCCTCATACATACTACCACCTTGTACAAATATCACACATTTGCACATAGACAGAACTTCTCAAGTTCAACATTTGAAAATTTTTAGAAACTAGCATTCATTTGAAATATGAATGAAGTTAGAAACTTGCTTTACCTTACATTTCTGACTTATTTGAAGCGCTTATTCCAATCCCTATAACACATAAGGAAATAACACAAACACCAATTACTCATATACTTGACTTACGCATTGGTTTACTTTACTTTTACTTCTTAAGGTTCACGTTCTTGCAATATAAGTTTATCGACTAACTTTTATTCTTGGTTTTACGGTTTCATGACATCTGGATATGTCTTACTCAAAAGCGTTCATCATCTTTGATGATTTACATTCTTATCTTCTTCTTATAAGTTCGCTAGGACTTAGCACATATCGCTTCTCTTCTAGTAGTCCATATGGTACTACGGGTGGTTTCCCACAAACAACCGATAAGCAAGTTCGTCTCATCTACACCGCCATCACGATTGAGTTAGATCGGTTGCCCGATTTAGTATATACCTTCGCTCTCTCGAAGGAATTGTTTAGCTTGACTCCCATATGTCAACCATCAAAGGTTACGATTGTACCACACCTAACTTTCTCTTAACTTATACGAACTATTAAATTATAATGTTCGTTAAGTTAATTTCTTATTCCTTATGACTTTCTGGCAAGTAATTGCCATACCTCTGGACTCATTCTTATCCGACTCACATTCGGCTTTCAATATTCTTATTACCGTTCGTTATGGCTTTCTTGATAATTTATATCTTACTTACTACCTTCATCAACGTCTAAGTTATACAACCAAGGTATACTTAGAGCGTTAAATCGACGCGTAAATCAATTCACGAGAATCGTTTACGCATTCAACGTTCACGTTTCTCGTCTCTTAATCTTTCATTCAACCTTTACTAAAGGTTTTTAAATCGCTTTTGATCGTTATCCATCCCATGAACCTCATGTTCATTATTCTTTCTTAATGTCGAAGCCATACCGTTCATTTGTATGATAAGACCGATCGTTTATCGCGCAATAACGTTGCATTCTACGGCGTCTACACGCTTTACACTTATCTTTCTTACCATGACATAACATTGGAATGTTATTCATTACTTTCATCACCAAACGTCTAAGGAATCGTAATCACGGTAATCCCTCACGTTCGTTTGTCGCGATTCGTTCCCCGGACATCGGCCCGTAACTCGCATCCACATTCTTTATCTTTTAATCTCATTTAAATCTTTTCATTCAACCTTTATTAAAGGTTTAAAACACTTGATTAAGTGTTACATTAATTGAACTACATGTTCATACTTCTTTCTTGCATGTCCCCGAGATTAGAGAAATAAAAATCTCATTTTTCGGGCATTGCTCTTGCCTCGCAACCGACTGCGACGCCATTCCTCCTTTTCTCTCTCGTATTTGTGATTTACCTACTTCTATTCACCAGTGCAGCGGCTGCGGCTAAACCCTTTGTTATCTCTCGTCATGCTGCGCTTACCAATTAATAAAACACTGAGGTCCGAGCTCGCGATGCGGCGCCATTTCAAGTTTGAGACGCGTACTTTACGATCTCATGACTTCTTCGTTATAACTCGGAAAGAGGTCGTTCAAAAGCTATTTTCTTCCTTATCTTACGTACTTCGATTACCCTCAGACAGAACTTTGTTTTGAATCCGTTAACATTCCATTCAATTGGCTTAATCTTCATTCTTCGTTCATTTTAACGTTTTTAACGTTCTTTTTTCGTTCGTCCGTAATTCGATCATCCAAACTCGGAACTTGTTCATTCTTGAGTCCACGACTCATGTTTTATACGTTCTCTTACATTTTTATGAAACCCTACACTTTTGGGTTCATTTACTAACTTTCAAATTTTCGTTCTTCTTTTACAAAATTTTCGCCATAACTTCGTTATAGCTTAGTCTTAATCCGTTCTTCATGAAGTTTTCTACCGTTCCTAACCAAGCAATAAGCAACTAACTTATACGCGATGGTTTTAAACTTGTCCATCAACAACAATTATACTACGATGGTTTTAAATTTGTCCATCAACAACGTTCTTCGTGTTCTTCGTGTGTTCTTCGTGTTCTTCGTTCGTTCTTCATTTTAATCGATATTTTGGATTACGATTTCACTTTTTCTTGGAATTTGATGTTATAGAACACCATTCCTTACTTATTTGACCTACTCATTCATAGGATTCATTCGGATCGCTCAAAATCCTTACGAATCTTATACTTCCTTAAGAAATTTATAAACAAAATTTCTTATTTCTTATTTCTTCTTTTCTCATGATTTCAACCATATTGAAATCATTCTCAATATCTTTTACTCATTCTCATTAAGCTATGTTTTTGACATAGAAAACTTAAAGAAAATATTAGAAGAAACTAGTGTTCGGATTACCGTTCTTCTTTATTTCTCTTCCGTTATATAAAGCCGGCGATTCGCTAGCTTTTCTATTTCACGATCACTTTTGATCTGAGCATTCATGCTCACGCTCTTCCTCTTCCTCTCCCAACCAAGCTCTCTCTCTATCTCTCTTAAGTGTAGGATTTTCAAAAATCCTAGAAAATGAAATTCTAGGTTTCTATTAATAGAAAACCAAAGCTAGGGGCAAATTAGTCATTTCGCCCCTAAAGTTACAATTCCCACCTCCTCTTCAACTTAGCCACCAAGTTAACTTGGCCACCACCCTTACATGGTGGCCAAGTGGCCGGCCCACATGCCCATGGGTTGCCCCAATGGTTCTTACCCATCCGTTTACCCATCGGTTCGATCCGCGATTTCTTTTCTTGGTTTGGGCCTTAACCCTAATTCTTATTGGGCCTAACTTGGGATTGATTTCACAAATCATTGGGCTTGACATAATCCAAGTCCAATTGGATTCTACAAAGTTCATGAACACAAAGTCCATTAAGACTAATCGTATTCTACGCATTCCATTCTCGTATTCTCGTATTCTCTTCGTATATTGTTCGTACGATATTCGTATTATACGTCGTACTAATCTTCGTACTATACTCGTATAATAACTCGTATCATACTCATATTTCTCACGCATAATAACCCTAGTTATTATACATACTCATTACATTCTCGGAACTCACTTTTCCTAAACCTTAGGTTTTTTTGAGTCAGCGAAAACTTCGCGTTTTGCCATAACTGAAATATTATTGAATATTCCATCACGTCTCAACATTTCACGTAATCAATAACTTCTCAGAATTTCAAAATAAATCTCCGAGCAGAACGGATGAATAGTGCCTATTTCGTCATTTTCCCCGAAAAATATTTTGTTCCCGGAAAACTTTAATTTTCGTCTTGAAAATTCTTACTCGTTAAATCTAGCTCGTAGCCAGATTCCTCCCGACTTATAATCATCCTAGGTTATAGAACGATTAATAAACACATAGCACAAAATAGTATTAATAAAAATTCATTTTATTAATAACTAATTCTTTAAATCTTAATTTCTGGACAATGCGGATTTCCAGGTTGTCACATTAACATATGTTATTAAAGTTTATAACATGTTTTAACATCATTAACATACACACTAGACTAACACAAGTCCAATAAGCTTGACCTGCAAACAAGCAGACCTCACATCTCGATTCGAGGTGTGTGTGCAAATTGCGCCACACTTAAGCTTGGGGATCAGAAGGCAATTGCTATTTGGTGCACAAATGACGCAGACTTCTAAGAAGTGAAGCAATGTGAGCAGTTTTTTAGCCCAACAAACACAAATTTCACCCATCAAATCGTGATAACATGTAAAATAAATATACAACTATCCTAAACATGATTGTGAACATATTCAACCACTTAGTATGATTTATCAACAATTAGAACTATTTTAATTTCTCAAATTTATGTTTTTCACATAAAACTCCATTTTTGAACATCTTTACGTAAATCATCACTTTGTGACTTGATTCTTATGCAATTACTTCGTTCAAATTACGCTATGTGCATTTCTTAATAGACTAGCATAATCCAATAACAAACCACAGTTTACCCCACATATAAAGCATCAAATCTCGTACTTTCTAAAGCCATACTATATGAACATGAACACTGTGATTTCAATTCCTTTCTAAAACCCGAATTCTCATAAATTTGATAATAGATAACATGTACACATGATAATCAACAGAGTTTTGAAATTCTACAAGAACATGAATACATCACAATCTTGTGGTTTCCAAATCATAGCAAGAAGATATATATATATATATATATATATATATATATATATATATATATATATATATATAATATACAACCAAAACTAAATAATAACAATAGGAATAGTTTATACCTTAATATTTGATGATATGATAGCCAAACTAAGAGAAATCCTTTCCCCAAAAACCCTTCTTCTCTAACCCTCCAATAACACTGTGTTTTCTTCTTCAAAGCTCTCTCTTTCTCAACACTCTGATATTTTTCCTTAGAAAAAAAAATAGACGCGTAGGAATAATATAACTGGCCTCCAACAAACGTCAGGTTGAAAAACAAAAAGGCTCGTCAGTTGAATAAGCCAAAGGCCACATGGGCTTGTTTGGCTACCACAATATTCCCAAACTAGTTTATTATTATATTATTTATATTGCATAGTTACTTTGTGTCACACTCTAATTAATTTAAATAACTTTGTTTAGTTAATTTAAATAACTCATAATAATAATAAAATTCTTATTATCATATACCTTATAATTAATAAATAATTATATATCTAATTTAATTAATAAATTAGACATCTCACTATATTTAATTTATTTATTTCCTTTAAATTAAACAATTCATTTATTTTAACTAATTTCTTAAATATTAAGCAATTGATTTAATTTAATTATTTTCCTTAAATTAAATCCAACAAGTAAAATTATCATTACTCGATTCAATTAACATTAATTAATTTAGCTACTAAATTAATTCATGACAATTCATCAAATATTTATTTTTCTCGATAAATAAATTATTTTAAATATTTATTTAATTCCATAAATATTTAAATTAAATTACAAATTTCTCGATCGTTACATTTACAGCTCCATCGAAATACATCTTTCATGCTTGGCGTGAATCGTACTGATGGTGTTACTGAACTGTTATTACTCCTTCATCGGGGAAGTATGTCTCCAAGGGTTTGAAATCCCCTAAAGGTGCGGCAGCCAGTTGATCTGTAATTCCTTGACCTTTGATGGACTTTTGAGTCACATATACTATGTCAAATTGTTGTAGGATCAACTGCCATCGGGACAGCCGATAATTTAACATGGGTTTATTGAACACGTACTTGAGAGGATCCACGCGGGATATGAGATGGGTTGTGTGACCATGGAGGTAATGTTGTAACCTCATGGAAGCCCATGCTAAAGCACAACACGTCTTCTCAATCAGCGTGTACTTGTGTTCACTACTGCTGAATCTTTTGCTGGGGTAATAGATATCTCGTTCTTGGCCTCTATCGTCCTTCTGTCCCAGCATACAGCCCATGGTGTTGTCACTTATGGATAGGTACATGAACATGGGAACATCATCCCTTGGTGGTACCAACATGGGAGCTTTGACTAGCTGTTCCTTAATTGTGAGGAAGGCATTCTGGCACTCATCATTCCATTTCATGGAGGAGTTTTTCCTTAATAGCTTGAAGATTGGCTCACAGGTTGCTGTGAGTTTAGAGATAAACCGGCTAATGAAGTTGATTCTTCCCAAAAATCCCTGTATTTCCTTCTCTGTCTGAGGAATGGGCATTTCCGTAATGGCCTAGATTTTGGTAGGATCCAGCTCAATCCCTTTATGGCTAACTAGAAATCCTAGCAACTTGCCCGATCTAACGCCAAAGGCGCATTTAGCTGGATTCAACTTCAAGTTGTACTTACGCAACCTGTTCAACAATTTTCTGAGATGGTCTAGATGGTCATCCTCCTTTCGGGACTTGACAATGATGTCATCCACGTAGATCTCAATCTCTTTGTGCATTAAGTCATGGAAGAGAGCCATCATAGCTCGCTGGTAGGTGGCTCCGACATTGATGAGGCCGAATGACAACCGTCTATAACAAAAGGTTCCCCAAGGTGTGATGAAAGCAGTTTTCTCATGATCTTCCTCAACAACCATGATCTGATGGTACCCCGCAAAGCAATCAGCAAAAGAGTACATGCAGTATTGCGCAATATTGTCAATAAGAATGTGGATAAATGGCACGGGAAAAATATCTTTTAAGCAAGCTTTGTTCAAGTCCTTGTAATCCACGCAAACTCGCACCTTCCCTCCAGGTTTGGGCACGGGAACAATGTTGGATATCCACTCAGGATATGTGGACACCATGATGATGCCATCTTGAAATTGTTTCATAATTTCTTCTTTCACCTTTAAACTCCACTCAGGTTTCAATCGCCTGAGCTTTTGCTTGACTGGCTTAAATCCCTCTTTAATGGGAAGGCGATGAAGGACAATGTCAATGGACAAACCCACTATGTCTTCATGAGACCATGTAAACACATCCTGGAATTGGGTTAATAGCGTAACCATGTCATTCATTTGGTTTGGGGTAAGGTCTAAACCAATCTGGATTAACTTAGGGTTTTCTAAGGTTCCGAGATTGAAAGAAGTGGTTTGATCAAGGTTGGGTTTAGGTTTGTCTTTGACCCATTCTTGAATTCTGGAGGCACCTCAATGTCATCCTGTATATCCATCAAGGCTAAATTCACCTCTACATCAAAGGTACAATCCTTGTGGAGAAGAGGCAAAATGTCGTGACAAGTACATGCACATCTAAATTCAGGGTCCTGAAACAAAATATGCTTTCACTTAGTATATATGAAACGTTTTGATCATACACAGTGTTAGCATATACTGGCAAAATAAACTGCTAATATTGTACAGAAAAGTAATCAGTTATTATATTTACAGGACAGAAAGAGTTCTGCCCGTTTTACCCTTATCGACCAATGCAAGGAATATTGTTCCAATTGGCAAGGGCAAAGTCCGGGTGGACTGCAGTGATGGAGGGATTGTCATCATCCTCCCTATCCCGAATGATGACCATTACGTCTGGGCAATCATCGGCTGGGGTGTATCTGTTGGTATGTTCATCATGAACAATGATGCATATGCCTGACATCATTCGGATGACGTCTCACTTGATTCTTTGTTCCTCCTCTTCCATTGTGGGATTTGGAACAAAGACTTCTTTCTCCTTCACCAGTACCGGCTTGGGAAATAACATAGCCATTACATTAGCTGGCACCTTTACAGGAGGTTGTGCGGACTCAAAGTTTGAAGGCGAAGATAAACGTCGCGCATTTGAAGCTGAAGGAATCTGTTGATGCTTATGAGGATTCCTATGACTAGAACAGGCAGAATAGCCTAGTCCAGCTGTTCCAGTTTGCTTGGTTAATTGAATTGGGTACTTGATACCACGGCAATCCTTACTTACCGACCCTTCTTGTCCGAACTTATGACCCAATGACATCATTTCTTGAGTAGCCGATATTACCTCGGCAGAAATCTTGGGTTCGAGAAATGGCCTTCCAACAACATGGTATTGGGTATTACTTACTTCCAAGGCATGAAAACTGACCGGTTCAACATCTGCATTGGCATTGATGAATGGCATGTCCCCGTGTTGAGGACACTCTGGTTCAGCGTTGACCGTGACTAGGCTATTTTTGATAATGTATTTCAGTTGCTGGTGAAGGGTGGAGGGGACTACCCCTGCCATATGAATCCATGGTCCTCCCAAGAGCAGGTTTTATCCCGAATCTATCTTGAGTACGTGAAAAGATAAGTAGAATGTATGCGGACCAATTTTGATTTGCAGTTTAATTACTCCGATCGAATTCCGGCGGGCTCCGTCGAAAGCTTTGATAATAGTATGGCTACTCCGGAGTCGGTTGAGATTGATATTCATCTTCACCAAGGTAGCGTATGGACATATATTTAGAGATGATCCTCCATCTATCAAGACTCTAGCTAGCATGTATCCGGAGGACAAGACCACAATGTGTAACGATTTTCAATGACCAGTCCCCTCGGGCGGTATGTCATCATCAGTGAAGGATATCACATTGTTATTGAAAATGTGATCAACCAGATGTTGAAATTTTTCCGTATCAATTGATGTTGGTAGATAGGCTTCTTCTAAAACCTTCAGCAAGATCTTCTGGTGATTCTCGGAAGTTAGAACCAAGTCCAAAATTAATATTTGTTGTGGAGCTTCTTTTAAGCTTAAAACCACCTTGGATTCGTTATGACCCATAACGCGGAGGAATTTTTCAATTTTATCCCTGGGTATTTTCCCCTTTGATTTGGTGGTAGACTTCATCACCCGTTCGGGAAGATATAGTGGATTTTCCTTCGACACTGTAGCAGTGGTATGTGAGGTGGATCCTTCACCTTCTCCATAATTCCACGGAATGTTACGCAAGCTAACAATAGGATATTGTGCTCCGTAAGGCAAGTTGATTGGCTCGGGAGCAGCCACTTTCAAAGGATTGTTGCTTCCTTTGAGTTGAATTGTTGGCATTGTGAGTGATTTATTATTCCCATCAGTCTCAATGGATATGACTGCTACCAAACTCTTCCACTTAGTAGGACATGTATTCTCACTTGCACGTAACACAGTATCATCGTCCGCTAGGTGCAGGACACCACTGTCAATTAGATTTTGGATGAGGTGGCGGAGTGCCCAACATTCTTCTATGATGTGACCGCGAGAATGGGAGTGATATTGACATACTCCATCAGAATTATACCATCCTGAACGGGGGTTAATTGGAGGTAGAAGGGAACTGATCCTTCCTTCATTGATTAACATCTGGAGGATTTCCTCCATAGGTTGGCCCAGATATGTGAATTCCCTTTTGTTGGCAAAATCCCGTCGGGCTTTGGCATTTGCTCTCTTTGTCACTTTGTCTTCCAGCATTTCATTTTCTGAAAGTGACGAGGGAATATTCATAAGAAGAGGTAGGAGACTAGCATGCTCCTGGCTGATTAATTGACGAGTCACTTGATGCTGATAAGTCACCAATTCTGCCAATTGCTCAATTTTCTTGCATAGAGCTTTCATCTTTCGTTCCATTATGAACTGGAACTTGGCATAATCCTATTTGTCAACACCGTCTTTAAGGGTCTGGGAAGATTCACAATTAAAATTGGAATTCTGTCCATTGCTCCAATTAATCATGTTGACCTCTTCTTCTTTGTGTTGAGGAAGAGGGTTGTCTTGAACGCGAGGCTGATCTGGTTTGGCAACCACGATCTCACCGTTGTCTATCAGGTCTTGGATCTTGTGTTTCAAGGCCCAACAATCCTGAGTATCATGTCCAGGTACCCCGGCATGATAAGCACATTTCCGAGCAGCATTGAAACCTCATCCATTAGGGCTGGCTGATGGAAGAAAATGCGTAATTTTCTTCTGTGTTGTCAGAAGAGTGAGAATGTTCTCGAGGGTGTCCCCTAAGGGTGTGAACACTCGAGGACGTTTGACTTCTCCACCTTTTGGTATTGGAGGGTTCGAAGACTGTGCTTGAAAGGGAGTAGTTTCTCCTTTGAATGGGCATGTTCTGATTGCGTTTTTGACCTTGTAGTATCAGGGAAACATCTTCCTCTTTCTTTTTATTGACCCTTCGGGGGTTGTTTCCATAATTTCCTGATTAGATGTGATCAGCAACGACTTTAAGGGCAGCTAGGTCTTGAATTTTTTCGGAATTCAATCCCATCTCAGCCATCTCACCATGTTTGACCATTTCAGAAAATGGTTTGCCGATGCCGGCTAAAACTCTTTCATAGAAAGGCTCTTCTTGTATGTCTATGAAAGTCATGACCATCTCTGATTCCATCATGGAAGGAATAACTTGGGCAGCCAGGCGTCTCAACCTTTGAGCATACTCTCTAAAAGACTCGTTAGACTGTTTCTTGATCTTTGTAATTTGATACAGGTCAGGAGCCATCTAAGACTGAAAGCTGTAATGAGTGAGAAAAGAATGTGCTAGCTCTTCCCAACTATGGATTTTTGAGTTATCTAATCTTGTGTACCACAAACGGGCTTATCCAGTTAGACTCTTTTGGAATAGCTGCATTCTGAGCTTTTCATCCTCTGCATACGATCCAAGTTCTCCAATGAACACCTTTAAATGTGTGTAAGGATCTCATAATCCGTCATATTTTTCAAAATCAGGAGTCTTAAACTTTTCTGGATAATGAACACCAGGGAAAATGCAAAGATCAGCATATGAAACACTCCCGTGTGTTCCAATTCCTTTTATAGCACGAAGGGTCTCTTCCATTTGGAGGACTTTATTTTTGATGTAACCGGTGTCTGGATCTCCAGTGGGATGGGAAGTGTCATGAGTTTTGTTGGTCGTATCCAACTGCAGTTCAGGTATTGTGATGACTTGGTTTCCCCCTTGTGTAGAGGATTCAGTATGTACGGGTATTTTTGGACCCTGAGTAGACTGGTGTAGTTCTTTGAGTAGAACAACCAAATCTATAATTTGTTTTCTTAATCCATCGAATTCTTTGCAAGAAACTGGATTAAGGTCAGTCTGGTCAGATGCCGACATGATTGACTGTAGGCCTGCAGCATTTTTGGATTTTGACCGGGTAGTAGGTCCAATTTGTTCCCTGCGAAAGACTTGCATAGTTTAGTCTTTAGGGAATGTATAAAATTAACATGCTATGTGATGTGTCCATTTTAGGAATTTTATCCTGCAAAACGGATATCAGCTGTTTGTAGCATGTTAATTAAAATATGTATGTGTACACATTTCTTCATATTTCTCATTACATGGAGATAGATATGGAGTGAAATTACAAGTAATTGTGTTAACAAGTAATTGAAATGAGTATGAAGAGACTTTCATCCGTTTTGGGTTTATCAGAGGCTGACCTATCTTAGGTTACTCTCGCAGCTTTTTGGCATTAAGGTTCCCAAATCATCTTAATTTACTCAACGGGAAATTAATTCGGTCTTTCAACTGGAGTGAATTTGGGTGGTGCCTTTCGTGAGCCTCGGGGAATCAGTCTTCCCACGAGTCCAGTAATCAAACACTGATGGGATAGCCTCGTGGTGGAGGAACCACACAACATACATTCACATATATCGCGTCTCACCGTATGGAAATGATGACATGTGCGAAGCACTAATATCAGAAGCAGATATGATGCGAAGCACTAAGTGCAATAAGTAAATGCATTCATACACATTCATCATAAATGTAAATGCAACATCCACACACAAGCAGATAACAATTTTGAAAAGATTGTAATATCGGCTTAAGTCCTCTTACCGGATTCCCCAGCAGAGTCGCCACCTGTCGACGTCGCGATTTTTTAGATGTCCCTTTCCGTTACTTGTTCTTTGGTGTTCTCATTTTAGGTGAGATTTGTATGAAAAAACAAGTGAAAAAGGTCCGACATGTATAATGTCGACGATGGACTGTTAAGAGTCACCAGTTGGTTTTTTAAATGGTTGTACCAACACAACCGAGAAAAGGTTTGCACATTGACCCAGTGATGTGACACTACTAAATGGGTCAGTGAAACCGAGATTCATTAGGGTCTGGGGACTTGATTATGCGGAGGAAAGGTGTTAGGCACCCCCCGACATCCGTGTTACCATTGTGACCGCCTCTTTTCAAGAAACTATTATCTAAATGTGTGTGTGTGTGGGTCAATGTGTTGTTATTTGGAAGTAGTGCGAGGCCTCGTTCGCACCTATATACACAGGGTTTGAATTTATGTAAAAATTCAGTTTTTAGCAAGATATGGCAGTGATGTTTTATAAAAGTAGTTTCTAAAACCCTGATGCTCAATAGTAATTGAGACCTTTTACACTTCCATTTTATTAAGTGTTCGGCTTTATTGATTTTATTTTCGAGATGCGAAGCACCTGTAAGAAATTAATGTACAAAATAATGCTGATTTCCTCGTGGGTATGAAAACCATATGAGGAAATTCGATAACGCATGAGAATAATTTATAAGTCGCCATACAATTTGAAAATGTCCATCACGGGAACCGAATCTAGATCCAATAGGCTGAATTTGTGATCACATGATTCCTAGGCGCACATGATACCACAATTTGTATAAAAGCAATAAGCAGGTATATATATATATATATAAAAGGTGAAACCGAGATTCATTAGGGTCCGGGGACTTGGTTATGTGGACGGAAGGTGTTAGGCACCCCCAGACATCCGTGTTACCACGGTGACCGCCTCTTTTCAAGAAACTATTATCTGAATTGGTGTGTGTGTGTGGGGGTCAATGTGCTGTTATTTGGAAGTCGTGCGAGGCCTCGTTTGCACCTATATACACAGGGTTTGAATTTATGTAAAAATTTAGTTTTTAGCAAGATATGGCAGTGATGTTTTATAAAAGAGGTTTTTCAAACCCTGATGCTCAATAGTAATTGAGACCTTTTGATACTTCCATTTTATTAAGTGTTCGGCTTGATTGATTTTATTTTCGAGATGCGAAGCATCTATAAGAAAATAATGTACAAAATAATGCCAACTTCTTTGTGGGTATGAAAACCATCTGAGGAAATTCAGACACCGCAGAATAATTTACAAGCTGCTTACAGCTGAAAATGTCCATCACCGGAACCGAATCTAGATCCAATAGGTTTAATCTGTGATCACATGATTTCTAGGTGCACATGATACCACAATTTGTACGAAAGCGATGGCGGTGTATATATATATAAAAGCTGAATATATATATATATATATATATATATATATATATATATCGCAGACATGATCACCAACCACGAAGCACCTCCATGGGGAATCAGAAATGTCAATAAAGCTGTAAAAGCTATCAACTGCCACGGAGAAAACTCCAGGTGGGACAAAATGTAAATAAAGTTGTACAAAACAATCAATTGCCACGAAGTAAACTCCACGAAGGACGAAACGTAAAAAAAGTCGTAAAATCGATCAACCACCACGAAGTAAACTCGGGTGGTACGTAAATATATATATATATATATATATATATATATATATATATATATATATATATAAGCAATAAATGCATATAGGATGTAAAATCTAGGCTCATCGAGCGAGTTCGACAACAGATTCATATATATAAGTATATATATATATATATATATATATATATATATACATAACACTGATCGAGTTGGACTCCGGACACGATAAAAACGGACCCCAATTTTTTATTTATTTTTTGCTTTTTTTTAAAAAAAATAACTAAAAAAAATTATTTAATATTTTTTTGGAACTAAAATTTTTCTATAATACAATGTTTTGGGCGTGTTTTGAATACATATACCAAAAAATAGTGGTACAGTCTGCATAGACTGTACATACATGTTTTGTTATACGTACCCAAATCACACCCAAAACACTGTATTATGAAAAAAATTTCAATTCCATAATTATTTATTTATTTATTTTTAGTTGTTTTGAAAAAAAAAGTCCGGATTTTGGTCCGGTCCGGGAGTCCGGACCTGATCCGGCCTCTCTGTATATATATATATATATATATAAACGAGTAAACGCACCGGATATAAAATCCAGGCTCATCGAACAAAGTTCGACAACAGTTCATATATATAAGTGTATATATATATATAAGCGAATAAACGCACCGGATGTAAAATCCAGGCTCATCGAACAAAATTCGACACACAGTTCATATATATATATATATATATATATATATATATATATATGTAAATAAACCCTCCGGGCATCAAGTTCAGGCTCAATCGAGGCATAACTCGATAATATTAGTCCATATATAAATATATATATATATATATATATATATATATATAAATATATAAATATATATGTATATACAAACTGAAATAAAACCATGGAGCGAAGTCAAGGGCAAACATCTAATGCAACACGACTCTTAACGTGAAGAAGGGTGTGTGCAGAGATGAAGAGACAAACTTTAAAGTGTGTGAGAAGGCTTACAGTGGGCTGCCAAAGAAGACTTCTATATCTTTAAAGTGGGTAAACACTGGCTTTTGTAGGTACAAAAGTAGCTATATATCAGCTCACAAGTGTTTAAAATGAGAAAGCACTCAGTATATTGCAAGTACGGAGCAAATTTGACAGGGCTTCCTCGCTCTTTCTCTCCTCAAAATGGCCACCCCAAGCCCTCTATTTATAGAGGGGGAGCCTTGTAGTGTACTGAGGTGCCTCGAGTTCCCCAGGTTTCTCGGGTCGGTCGTCTCTCGTAAGACGTGCAAATAAAAATCGCAATGTCCATTTCGAAATTTTAGAATTGCAATCCTGGCATCCGACTAAGGTATATAGGACCTATTTTTGACCGCCGTTGTCGAGAGTTGTACAATGGCATAGGATTAGAGTTTGTACGAAGTCATTGAAGATGGGACGATGCCCTCCGGTCTTCAAGCTTCAAATTTTATCTGTTACCCCCGCACAATAGTCACTCGGGATTGGTTTTCCTTGATTCTTGTGGGACATCGTTGTGTAGAGATGTGTGTATAAAATGTTGAGACGACGTGATGTGGCATCGCGTTGGCAAGATGATGAGGTTGCCCCTCACCGGTGTTATCGCCGATTTGGGCTGATAAAGCAGACGTTGCTCAAGGCTTCACTGAGATTGAACTACTGCAAGTGTTGAAAGTCCTCAGTGTCATCTCTGAGGTGTGCCTGTCCTCCCGGTGGTATCTCCGGGTTGGTACTGAGTATCTCGTTGTGAGTGCCGAGATTGAAGCTGGTTGCATTTGAAACAAGCATTCTCGGGGTTATCGCCGAAACTGCATTCCTTGGGGTGATCACCAAGGTTGGTAGCTATTCCCATGATTGGGACTGAGACTTGATACCTCGGGGTTATCTCTGAGATTAATCGGTCTTCTCCGGTGTGTATTCTGGTATTGGATCTGTACGCCTCGGGGTTATCTCCGAGGTTGGAGTTATTATTCCCAGTGTGTGTTCTGGGGTTGATGCTGAACTTCCGGTAGTATTCGGAATGGATATGGATTGTCTTCCAGGGTTCCCTCTTGAAAGACGAATTTGTCCTCCTGCAATGTTAGTGACAGATGTATAGAAAATTTCGAGTATCTACACTTGGTTGATCACATTTTCAACAAAAATGTGATATCCTTCACTGATGATGACATACCGCCCAAAGGGACCGATCTTTGCAAGTCGTTGCACATTGCGGTCTTGTCCTCCGGATACATGCTAACTCGAGTCTTGATAGATGGAGGTTCTTCTCTAAATATATGTCCTTACGCTACCTTGGTGAAGATGAATATCAATCTCAACCGACTCCGGAGTAGCCATACTGTCATCAAAGCTTTTGATGGAGCCCGCCAAAATTCGGTCGGAGTAATTTAACTGCCAATTGAAATTGGTCCCCACAGATTCTGCTTATCTTTCCACGTACTCAAGATAGATTCGGGATATAACCTACTCTTGGACGACCTTGGATTCATATGGCAGGGGCAGTCCCCTCCACCCTTCATCAACAACTGAAATACATTATCAACGATAGCCTAGTCACGGTCAACGCTGAACCAGAGTGTCCTCAACACGGGGACATGCCATTCATCAATGCTAATGCAGATGTTAAACCGATCAGTTTTCATGCCTTGGAAGTAAGTAATACCCAATAGCATGTTGTTGGAACGCTATTTCCCAAACCCAAGATTTCTGCCGAGGTAATGTCGGCTACTCAAGAAATGATGTCATTGGGTCATCAGCCGGGACAAGGGCTGGGTAAAGATCGCCAGGGTATCAAGTACCCAATTCAATTAACCAAGCAAACTGGAACAGCTGGACTAGGCTATTCTGCCAGTTCTAGTCATAGGATGCCTCATAAGCATCAACAGATTCCTTCAGCTTCAAACGCGCGGCGTTTATCTTCGCCTTCAAATTCTGAGTCCGCACAACCTCCTGTAAAGATGTCAGCCAGTATCATGGCTATGTTATTTCCCAAGCCGGTACCGATGAAGGAGAAAGAAGTCTTTGTTCCAAATCTCGCAGTGGAAGAGGAGGAACAAAGAATGAAGTAAGACGTCATCCAAATTATGTCGGGCATACACATCATCGTTCATGATGAACATACAAACAGATACACCCCAACCGATGATTGTCTAGATGTAATGGCCATCATTTGGGAAAAGAAGGACGATGACAACCCCTTAGTCACTGCAGTCCACCCGGACTTTGCCCTTGCCAATTGGAGCAGCACTCCTTGCATTGGTCGACAAGGGTAAAACGGGCAGAAACTTTTTCTGCCCTTAGATATCATAATTGCTTACTTTTCTGTGCAATATTAGCAGTTTATTTTGCCAGAATATGTTAACACTATGTATGATCAAAATGTTTAATATATACTAAGTGAAATCATATTTTGTTTCAGGACCCTGAATTTAGATGTGCATGTACTTGCTGATACGGTGCCTCTTCTCCACAAGGATTGTACCTTTGATGTAGAGATGACTTCAGCCTTGATGGAAGTACATGAGGACATTGAGGTGCCTCCAGAAATTCAAGAATGGGTCAAAGACAAACCTAAACCTAACCTCGGCCAAACCACTTCCTTCAATCTCAGAACCTTATAAAGCCCTAAGTTAATCAAGATTGGTTTAGACCTTACCCCAAACAAGCGGAATGACATGGTTACGCTACTAACCCAATTCAAGGATGTGTTTGCATGGTCTCACAAAGACATAGTGGGTTTGTCCACTGATATTGTCCTTCATCGCCTTCCCATTAAAGAGGGATTTAAGCCAGTCAAGCAAAAGCTCCGGCGATTGAAACCTGAGTGGAGTTTGAAGGTGAAAGAAGAAATTGTGAAACAGTTTCAAGCTGGCATCATCATGGTGTCCACATATCCTGAGTGGATATCCAACATTGTTCCCGTGCCTAAACCTGGAGGAAAGGTGCGAGTCTGCGTGGATTATCGGGACTTGAACAAAGCTTGCCTTAAAGACAGCTTTCCCGTGCCATTTATCCACATTCTTATTGACAATATTGTGCAATATTGCATGTACTCCTTTGCTGATTGCTTTGCGGGGTACCATCAGATCATGGTTGTTGAGGAAGATTGTGAGAAAATTTCTTTCATCACGCCTTGGGGAACCTTTTGCTATAGATGATTGTCATTTGGCCTCATCAATGTCGGAGCCACCTACCAGCGTGCTATGATGGCTCTCTTCCACGACTTAATGCACAAAGAGATCGAGATCTACGTGGATGACATCATTGTCAAATCCCGGAAGGAGGAAGACCACTTAGACCATCTCAGAAAATTGTTCAAAAGGTTGCGTAAATACAACTTGAAGTTGAATCTAGCTAAGTGCGCTTTTGGAGTTAAATTAGGCAAGTTGCTAGGATTCCTAGTCAGCCACAAAAGGATTGAGTTGGATCCTATCAAAATCCAGGCCATCACAGAAATGCCTATTCCTCAGGCAGAAAAGGAAATATGGGGATTTTTGGGAAGAATCAACTTCATTAGCATGTTTATCTCTCAACTCACAGCAAAATGTGAGCCAATCTTCAAGCTATTAAGGAAGAACTCCTCCATTAAATGGAATGATGAGTGCCAGAATGCCTTCCTCACAATTAAAGAACAGCTAGTCAAAGCTCCCGTTTTGGTACCACCCAGGAATGATGTTCCCTTGTTCATGTACCTGTCCATAAGTGACAACGCCATGGGATGCATGCTGGGACAGAAGGACGATAGAGGCAAAGAACGAGCTATCTATTACCTCAGCAAATGATTCAGCAGCAGTGAATATAAGTACACCCTGATCGAAAAGACGTGTTGTGCTTTAGCATGGGCTTCCATGAGGTTACAACATTACCTCCATGGTCACAAAACCCATCTCATATCCCGCGTGGATCCTCTCAAGTACTTGTTCAATAAACCCATGTTAAATTGTCGGCTGTCCAAATGGCAGTTGATCCTATAACAATTTAACATCGTATATGTGACTCAAAAGTCTATCAAAGGTCAAGGAATTGCGGATCAACTGGCCGCCGCACCCTCAAGAGATTTCAAACCCTTGGAGATATACTTCCCCGATGAAGGAGTAATGACAGTTCAGCAACACCATCAATACGATATTCGCCAATCATGGAAGATGTATTTTGATGGAGCTGTTAATATGGAAGGTTCTGGAGCTGGAGTAGTTCTAGTATCCGCACAGGGAGCAAGATATCCGTCGCATCAAATTGTAGTTTGTCGGCACCAACAACACAAATTTGAAAGTACTGAAGGTCGCCTCATGGGGATAATACTTGCCCGTTCAATGGGCATTAGGCGGTTAACTATCTTTAGAGATTCAGAGTTGGTAATCAGACAATCCACCGGAATCTATCAAACCAAGGAACTACATTTGATGTCTTACCATCGGCAAGTTTTACAGATGGTTTTGGAGTTCGAAGAAATCTCCTTTCTACACGTTCCCCGTAACAGGAATGACTTTGCAGACGCATTAGCAACTTTGGCCTCCTTAATTCGAATATCAGACAAGGGACACTTGCCAAGCGTCATAATTTCCCTGCACAAGGCCCCAGCTTATGGGAATTACGTTGGAGAAGTATCGGATGAGCTACCTCCCATCCAACATCCTTGGTATCAGCATATCAAGGTATATCAACGAGATGGATCTACACACGTTGAGGCGAGCCCGACTGAGACAAGGCGGATCCATCGACTTGCTATGAAATTCTACCTGAGTGGAGATGCGCTCTACAAAAGAGATGCAGGACTAGGTCTCCTCAGATGTTTAGACAAAGATCAAGCCCAAAGGCTTATGAATGAAATCTATGGTGGAGTCTATGGCCCCCACATGAGTGGCCCCCTCCTTGTCAAGAAAGTCCTCAGGACAGGACATTATTTGTTATCTCTCAAAGTTGATTGCAATGACCACGTCAGGAGATGATATTAGTGCCAAATTCATGGGAATGCTATACACGCCCCTCCACGGGAACTCCACAATATGAGTTCACATTGTTCCTTCTCAATGTGGGGAATGGACGTTATCGGGCCCATGGAGCCTAAAGCCAGTAATGGACATCGATTTATCTTCACCATGATCAAATACTTCACCAAGTGGGTAGAAGTAACCTCCTTCCCCAGGGTTACCAAAGAAGTCATCATTGCTTTCATCAAAAATAATGTCATTTGTCGATATGGACAACCAGAGGTGATTGTGTCAGACAATGCTAAGAACCTTAACAACAAAATGATGGAGGAATTATGCAGTAAATTCCACATCAAGCATCTCAACTCTGTCATCTATCGTTCTAAGATGAATGGTGTTGTTGAAGCGGCTAACAAAAACATCAAGAAGATTATGCAAAAGATGTTCGCCAATCACAAAGATTGTCTTGACCTATTGCCTCTTACTATGTTAGCTTACAGAACATCAATGCGCACTTCCACTGGGGCAACCCCCTACGCATTAACCTATGGGATGGAAGCAGTGCTCCCCATAGAAGTTGAAATGGAATCCCTCAGAGTATTAATAGACGCTCAGCTGGAGGAAGACCAATGGGTACAAGACAGATATCACCAATTGTCTCTAATAGACGAAAGGCGAACCGCGACTATCTTCCATGGTCAGTTATATCAACAAAGGATCGCCAGATCCTACAACAAAAAATTCCGACTACGGCAGTTTAAACAACATGACTTGGTTTTAAAGAAGATCCTTGACAACAAAGATCAAACTAAGGGGAAATTCGCTCCTAACTGGGAAGGCCCATTTGTTGTCAAGGAAGTATTGACAGGAGGTGCTCTCAGATTACAAGAAATGGACGGCGATAAATTTCCACAACTCATCAACTCGGACGCCGTGAAACGATACTATGTCTGAAGTTGCCATCAAGCAACCATCCTAGTTTTGGATCATCAGATCACCAGTCATTCTGGTTCTTTAACCCTTTATCACATATAACTCTCTTTCACACTTTGCCCCTAAGAGAAAACAAACTTTTCAAGCCAGCATCCTGGCTTATCTACGTTCCTACGACTTAGGTCATCCCACTACAAATTGAACCTCTCACGTTTGCAGTTTATCCTCAACCTAGGATTAAAATTTCTCATCCCCGCAGTCTGACCTGCAGATGGAATCACGCTTTTCACCTCGCCCTGAGGGGCAAACTACGTCGACCTGATCTCCTCTTCAATAGGAGTACATAGGCAACCATATTACATGGCTCGGTCGCAATAAAACAAAAATAACAAAAACATTTCTACCCTCTTCTCCTTACAAAAACAACAAAACATCCATACACTATTTCTGCCACATACAACGTTGAACCTCTTACACCAGGTTCGAACTACGCAGACCTGATCTCCTCTTCTGTAGGAGTACATAGGCAGCCATTCATGGTGCGGTCTCACCCCCTACCAAAACACAAACCCTTGTCAATTGGTACTGGGATCATCTTTCAATCCACTACATTTCATTAGCTTCAGACCAAAGGGATGGAATTACCTGAACTCCTCCCAAATATGAGACTGGGCGACCATCTAAGCTGCGGTCATACCTTGAAGAGCAACACCAATCCATAAGAGATGGAATTAACTAGGCTTCTCCTAAATAGAAGTACTGGTGACCATCTGTGGTGGTGTCAATCTCAGAGAGGAAAGCCAAATCCTCTCCATATTTCCATGCAGAAACCAGTCCCTAGACACCAAAGTTGGTAGGGATACATACAGATCAATGATCCATTCTGAACTTTCCAAAGACATCTCAATGTCCATCCCTCAAGGAGGAATTCAGAATACATCAAGATCGCAAGCCCTGAAGCAGCAGGCAAATTATCAAGCTAGTAGCAAAGCATACCTAAAAGGGAAGTGATCAAAAATATATTTCCCTGCCATATATATAATGATGTTTGATATACACAATATAAACTGTACATGACAAAATGGCTAAGCTAGTCTGTGCAAGAAAATACAAGCTCATCTACAAGTCAGGATATATGCGAGCTAACAAGCCCAACATGGCATCCCTCTTAGAAAAAAGAGGCGAAGCTGTGGTCTCCTGTACGAGAATATCCATATGACCCAACAGATCTGCAGCCATCTACATGGTGACCATATCTCATCGATGTAAGTGTTCATCTTTGCGATCATGCCAGTGGTAAGAGACCTCACTGCAGTACTATCTTTAACGGCTACATCCTGAGCAGATATGGCACTATCCCGCTCAACTATCACTGCATCTCTGGCTGATCTGGCCTCATCCCGCTCAACAATAGCGACATCTCTGCGAGATAATGCCTCGTCTCTCTCTAACAGAGCTGCATCTCTCCCATCATGGGCAGTCAACATCAAGGCTCTAGCCTGGTCTCTCTCAAAGGTCATCAGATGGAGACTCTACTCGGCATCTTGTCTTTGAATGTTGTATCACAACAAGATTAGTAATCTTGAGAATCCAAGGAAATCTTTGGCAACCCTAAGAACTAGCTCCTCCTCGAAGTGGGAATCAAAATCCTCCTTGGGCTCTCCATCATCTGTCTCACTATCCGGTACTGTGGATACTACCGCAACCGATAAAATCTCTGTCTCCATCCATGCAGAATACTCTGTAGAACAACCCGGATGGCTCACAGAAAAAGTAGCTATCTCATCACCGATCCCAACAAGCATACACACGGATCGGTCCTCACTTTGAAAGATAGCGAGAAGTTTTTAACCGACCTAATGCCCCCTTGAAAGGATGAAAGTCCTGAAACTAGTCAAAATGTGACATCACGGCCAGCGGGTGATAGGTAGTCATTCCCCTCAAGCTAGATAGAGGGAGATAGTCATGCCCAGAGCATGAGTAATAAAGCTGTAAGCTGAGCTAAGCCCCGAGCACGACAATATGTTAAAGGATCTCTGATATTCGCCAAGAACATAGACCAAGACATGGCGTCTATACACTCCGATGGCTGAAAGGAGTATGACATGGCTATATCATGGTAAAACAATACCCATGTCGTCTAAAGGTGACAATCGATCTCAGGTGTGACATAAACCACACGTATAGCATGACCGAAATGCCGTGAACACTTCATCGGATAAGCACAAAGAAGATGTAGTCGACCTCGTGGTCTCGCTATAATCATCGGTATAATGGTATGACCCTCCCTGAGAGCTCTTACTGCCATGATGACTCCAATGTCTATCTCATCTATGTACTGTGGCATATAGACATACGACAAAGACGATAATAAAAAGACACCTGTGTGACGCCCCCAAATTCGGGTCTCTTTCAACCCGATATATGGTGCTCCACGGTACTTTCTGATTCACATAATCATTCAATTGACATGCCTCAAAAGAACGAATATGTCTTATATATATTCCAAAACAATAATACTATTCCCCAGGTTTTTTATAACCGTTACATTTGTTCATGTCATAATATCAAATATTATCATTACAAACCTATACTATTACATAGGTAATCTACACGTTAACTTTAGCCTTCTCTTTATCCTTGTAGAATCCTTCGGTCCATTCGGTCTAAGCTGCATTCATATGGTTTAAGAAGGAGTGAGCATAACAAGCTCAGTAAGTACAATAATTTCATTTTTAAAGTATGCTTGAAACATAGGAATCGTATATCTTCAATAACTGAATGATAGTTACGAAGTACTATCAATAATTCAAAATAGCTTTCCTTTTTCCTTCAAAACATTTTACAATAACAATATTCATCAATTCATCAATTCTGGTTCAAGACGTGAACGTCTTATAGTTTCTTTGAAAAGGACAATCCGACATGAAGTCCATAAGTCCGGCATAGCTTACGAGTACATCTAGGTGATCAGCCTATAGTACCCTATGTTGATTAACACTACATCCATTAAACGTGTGTACATTTAAGTTGTGGCAACCTCACGTGCCCATCGAATACTCGATGAAAATACATTTGTTTATACATATTCAAAGCTTACCTTGAATCTGCATGCTCAAAGAGTTGGCATATGATAGCGTTAGCAATTCTATATTGAAAGACTTATAAAGAAATTAGTCAATCTATCAAGATTAGTCTAGCCGAGTTAAAACTGGCTTCGACCCTTTCTTTGAAAGCATACATGCATCTCATAACGTGAATCATTTTGAAAACCTGGCTAATACGAAGGTTAGACAATCGTTTAAGAAAAACTTGCCTTCAGCGTCTGCTACAGTATAATTACGTTTCCTTCGAGTCTGTACGGTATCTACAACACATAATCACATAACATACCACATTAGGTCATGAATGAACATACTTGGTTCCTAAAGAATCTTACCCTTCTTCTCAATCTAATCCCGTATTAGATTTGTTATTATTGGTTCCGGCTTACAGTCGTTCTTTACATCATTCTTACTAACTTTTGTCTCTTCTAACACTTAAGTGAAATTACTTCATTAATACAACTCAGTTCGAGTTAATCATCCTTCCTTACAGCTTATTAACGTCCTTATGTTATCATCCAAAACTAGATCGTCATTGGTTAAGTATACTTATTGCATATCGTTCACGTTCATCTTCAATTGACTTTCTTTAATCCTAAGTAATCATACTTGAGTTTTAATTATGACTTAATAATATTTTATTAAGTCCCTTTGTTCGTTACTAAACAATTTCCCTTCATGTTCCACTTGTAACTATTCTTTATTGTCTAAGTTTTAATCGAAATTTGCCAGCGTTATTTAAGTGTTGCTTTTGTTATGTCGCGTTCGGGTTGTCGCCATTAGGGCTTGAAGACCGAACTTCATATATCATGGCAGATAAGTCCCTTTATTAACTATCACAATGTGGCACGAGTTTGTAGAGTTTAAAGCTCACTTTGGCACTGCAGAGTCGGTCATTTAAGCTTGGAGTCGTGCCGCGGCGCGGACTCCGAGCCACATATAGTTTTGACATATTTTCAACTTTGCGAGATTCCCGGACTCGTAACTTCTTCGTTATAAGTCTGAATTGGCTCGTTCAAGAGCCTACGGTTCACAAATTATGTACTCTATGCGTTCATGCAAGAATTTTATCTATTCAACTTCGTTTGCTAAAAATTCACCTATTAGTCCATTTTTAACGAAAATAATAAACGTTCGTGAACGTTCAATGCTCGTTTCTTCGTTCTAAGTCGGAATCCGGCCATTTTCGAGTCCGCAACTCTATAATGCCAAATAAGACTTGTCGTCATTGAAAACAAATGTTTCCAAGCTCAATATCAAAATTCGACTTCCATTCCGAGAATTTCACGTATTCGACAATTGTCGTCTAATCGTGTGAATTCCGGCGAAACTTCGTTACTTGAGATTTTTAAATCATTTCTCTTGGATTCAATCCATCATGCTACCATCTTGACATACATGCTTTGTTAACTTATAAACGTGATAAGTTATTAATTGTTCTTAATAAGTTCAAAACTCAGAAACTTATAAACTACTTATTAAAGTATAACATACTTAATTTCATTGCTTATGACTTATTAATAAGTTAAGTCCTTTAATCCTTATTCTTTCCTCTTATTAATCATGCTAACTTCTTAATGTAAACATATTACCACTTCTTACAAGTTCTTATACTTTCATTATTGTTCTTCACAAGTTCGTAACTTAAATGATTACGAATAGCTTATTCATGATTTATACGGCTTATTAAGACTTAAGCCCTTTGGTTTATCATTCCTTAACATACTAGTTCTACCAATACCCCCTTCTCTAACAATGGAAGAGAAAGAGAATCAAGGATTAAGGTTGCTTACCCTTTGATGATCACTTGCTAAACCTCAATCTTCTTCTTGCTTCTTGCTTAATAAGAACTCTAGCTTTTTCTCTCAAGCCATTAAGCTATAAGTTGTTGTGGAAAATCGAATAATAGAAGTCTAACTTTTATGTGCTTATTCTCTCAAGTAAATAAGCTCTCAACTTATTATGTATAAGGTGTTAGAGGAAATGAACAACCAACAAAATGAATTAAGAGCTTCCTATTTATAGGAAATCCTAGATGAGGGCTCAATGGTCATTAAACCATCCACCTCCTTACTATTCATTACCTAGCTCTTAAGTTAACTTGCCCTCCAAAACTTTTACTTGGCCATCACAACACTTGCTCACCACTTATCTTAGCCATTAAGTTATCTTTGTCATTAAGTCTACTTGTTCATCACTTAAGCACTTTGTGTGTTCACCACACTTACTTAGCCTCTAAGTTTGCTTGTTCATCACCTTGGATCATCCATGGGTTGCTCCATGGTTCTTACCCATTGGATACTTACTTGGGCTTAGGTTTAATTAGCTTACTTAATCATTTGGGCTTCTAGCATAATTCACTTAACTAACTTAACTTATACATTGGGCTTACAATTAAACAAAGACTTGGGCTTGCATTAATAAACTCACATTAGACTTAACCATCCAATACTTGGGCTCACATAATACTTAACCATTCCTACAAAATCCTTTCTTTTGGCTTAAAGCCTTATAACATATATTATACGTATAATTCTCGTATTCTAACTCGTATACTAATTCAACATGATCGACATACCATTATTCATACATACTCGTATAATACCTCGTATCATACTCGTAATCATTACTTCGTATAATACTTACGTAGTATACGATCATCGCTTAATTCATTAATCGCATTACATTTCCTTCTCGTAAATCATTTTCCTTAAACGTTAGATTTTTAAGTCCACAGGCGAAATATTACGTTTTCCATAACTGAGAAATATTATTGGATATTCTATCTCACCTCGATATTCTATCGTTACGTATTTCTCGGAAGTTCAAAAATAATTCCCGAGCAGAAATGCGTGAATAGTGTTTTTCAGAAAATTTCTCGAAAAGCTTTTATTTTCGTCTTGGAAATTCAAACACTTTAATTTTACCACGTAGCCAAAATACTACGACCTTCAATTAGCTTGCTCCATAAATAATCCATTAAATTCATTTAATAAAAATAAAAATTTAATTCTAAAAATCCGATTTTCTCGGGGCGTTACAACATCAATCCTGGCTAGATGCCAACGATCCTCCGGTGTAGTGAAATCCCCGAAATGTCGTGTATAACTATCCTTAGAGCCAAATCTGTCAAATAGAAAATTATGGGATATAACGTGGCTCGATGTAAGATCATCCTGCACCACCCTGCGCCTCAATCCAGTGAGGGTCATGAACCGTCGACTCATGTCCCCTAAAGCCATATGCACGCAAGGTCTATCCAGCGACAGCATCGTCAACCGTGCATACTCCTCAAAAGTGGGAGTCAACTCCTGGGTCCCAAATTGGAAAACCTGCCTCTCCGATACCCAATGCTCTAGCATGCCATCCACAAATCCTGTGGGAACCCGAAACATCAACAGGGTCATAGTATGCTGCAACAAATGATCTACGGTCACCCTGTCTGATGGTGACAAGCTATCATACCACGATCGCATACCCGATGCCACCAATGATGGTGGGGTATGATCAATACGGCTAACTGTCGAAGAAGATATCTGTGACGCCCCCAAATCCGGGTCTCTTTCAACCCGACAGATGGTGATCCACGGTGCTACAGTTCACACAAACATTCAATTGAAAAAGCCTCAAAAGAACGAATCTGTCTTATATATATTCTAAAATAATACTACCATTCCCCAGGTTCTTTATAACCGTTACATTTGTTCTTGTCATAATATTAAATAATATCATTACAAACCTATACAATTACATAGGTACGCTACAAGTTCGCTTTAGCCTTCACTTTATCCTTGTCAAATACTTTGGTCATATCGTTTAAGCTGCAATCATATGGTTCAAGCAAGTGTGAGCATAACAAGCTCAGCAAGTACAACAATTTCATTTTTTTAAAAGCATGCTTGAAACATAGGAATCGTATATCTTCAATAACTGGATGATAGTTACGAAGTACTATCAATAATTCAAAATAGCTTTCCTTTTCCTTCAAAATGTTTTGCAATAAAAATATTCCGTAAATCATCAATTCTAGTTTAAGACGTGAACATCTTATAGTTTCTTTGAAAATGACAACCCGACACTAAGTCCGTAAGTTAAAATATAGCTTATTTAATACATCTAGGTGATCAAATTTATAGTACCCTATGTTGATCAACACTACATCCATTAAACATGTATACGTTTAAGTTGTGGCAACCTCACGTGCCCATCGAATAATCGATGAAAATATATTTGTTTATACATATTAGGAAGCTTACCTTGAATCAAGTTTCAAAGAATTGGCATAGGATTGCGTTAGCAATTCTATATTGAAAGACTTGTAAAAAAACCAATCGACTTATCAAGATTAGTCTAGCCGAGTTAAAACGGGCATCGACTCTTTCTTTAAAACCATACATGCATCTCATAACTTGAATCATTTGAAAACCTGACTAACACAAAGGTTAGACAAGGGTTTAAGAAAAACTTGCCTTTAGCGTCTGCTACCGAATAATTACGTTTCCTTTGAGTCTTTACAGTCTCCAACACATAATCACATAACATATCACATTAGGTAATGAATGAACATACTTGGTTCCTAAAGAATCTTACCCTTCTTCTCAATCTAATCCCGTATTAGATTTGTTATTTATTGGTTCCGGCTTTCCGTCATTCTTTTACATCGTACTTACCAACTTCGTTCTCTTATAACACTTAAGTGAAATTATTTCATTAATACAACTCAGTTCGAGTTAATTATCTTTCTTTACGGCTTATTAACGTCCTTACGTTATTAATCGAAACTCGATCATCATTGGTTATGTGTATTTATTACGTATAGTTCACTTTCATCTTCAATTGACTTTCTTTAACCCTAAGTGATCATACTTGGGGTTTAATTATAACTTAATAATGTTTGACTAAGTCCCTTAGTTTGTTACTAACCAATTTCCCTTCATCTCCTACTTGTAAACATTTTTCGTTGTCGAAGTTTTAGGGTTGGTATTTGCTTGGCCGCATACGGCTATCGCGACTTTGTGCTTACGTTCTTGACGTCGCCTATTATGGCTTGGAGACCGAACTTCATTATTGCAATGCATGAAAGTCCCTATGTTAAAGGTCGTCTTCATGGCGTAAGTCTCAAGAAGCTGAAGCTCACTTTGGCCATGCAGTATGACTTTTTCATTTTTCTTTGATCAAGGCTGGGGCGCCAAAGTGTTTCAAGACCGTAAAAGTTTTACGTAATTTTTCTTTTAGTGAGATTTCCGGCTTCGTAACTTCTTCGTTATAAGTCCGAATTCGTTCGTTCAAGAGCCTACAGTTCACAAATCACGTACTCTACGTGGTCATGAAAGAATTTTATCTATTCGACTTCATTTGCTAAAATTCCACCTATTAGTTCATTTTTAACGAAAACGATAAACATTCGTGAACGTTCAACGCTCGTTTCTTCGTTCTAAGTTGGAATCCAGCCATTTTTGAGTCTGCAACTCTATAATGACAAATATGACTTGTCTTCATTGAAAACCAATGTTTCCAAGCTCAATATCAAAATTCGACTTCCATTCTCGAGAATTTCACGAATTGACGATCGCCGCCTAATCGATGTGAATTAAATTTTAAAAACTTAAATCACTTGAGATTTTTAAACCATTTCACTTGGATTCAATCCATTATACTATCATCTTGACATACATGCTTCGTTAACTTATAAACATGATAAGTTATTACTAGTTCATTGTGAATTTATAACTTATGAAAATATCAATTACTTATATTTTCATTTCTCATAACTTATAACTTCTTTTCTCATGATTTCCTATGGCTTCAATCTTTTAACCACCATCCTTGCTTCTTATTATCATACCAACTTTTTAAGAGAACATATGAAAAGTTCATATAAGTTCCTTATGAATTCATAACTTATTCTTGGTTTGGATTTCTTATTCATTACGTATACGGCTTATTAAGACTTAAGCCTTTGATTTATCATTCCGTAGCATATTAGTTCTACCAATACCCCCTTGTCTATCTATGGAAGAGAAAGAGAATCGTGGTTCAAGATGGCTTACCCTTAATGAGCACTTGACTAAGCTTTGATCTTCTTCTTGCTAACTCTTCTTCTTCCTTCTTGCTTATGTGAATAATGAAAGACTAACATATGCTAACTCATTCTCTCAACCAAATAAGCCCTTAACTTATAAGTGGGATGAAATGAAACAACCTCCAAATGAATGCACAAGCTCCCTATTTATAGAAATTCCTAGATGAGGGTATAAGGGACATAAAGCCACTCCACCTCCCTAATCACCTCCTTACTATTCATTGCTTTGTCCCTAAGTAAACTTGGCCTCCACACAAAATACTTGGCCACCAAATCACTTAGTCATTAAGTTATCTTGCTCCCCACAACACTTGATCATCACACTTACTTAATCATTAAGTATTCTTGCTAATCATATATATGCACTTTCTGTTATCACCACACTAACTTAGACTTTAAGTTTACTTGATTAGCACATCAATTTCTTGTCCACCACTTTAGACTATCCATGGTTTGCCCCATGGTTTTAAACCATCCCCTAACCCATTGGATTATAGCTTGGGCCTTTAACTGAATTAACTTAACCTAATCATTTGGGCTTGCATTAAATTGCTTTGGGCTTGTAATTAAACAAACATTGGGCTTGCATTAATAATTCAAGACCCCAACTTTTATGAATAAAGAATAATTTTCTCGAAATATATTTTTGAATTTTATGGTGTGGATTTGATATAATGTTATAGTGGTGGGTAATATTTACAAATTTTACAAAGTACGCAAGTTGTTATATAAAATTCGATTGGTCGGGGAATATTCGTTTTAACAGGGAATATTCGTACAACGGCACAATCATTGGTGGACCCCCACAACGAAATTATTGCCGGATTGAGAAGCGACAAAAATACTTTATGAAAATAACGGTGAAAGTTTTCTACCGTTAGCTGTTGAAACACCCGATTGTTAAAAGTACGATGTCTGGCGTAGTTGCATAGTAGCACACGATATTGATTATTGAGGCTTACGTGAGAAGTCACTCAGTTATACTCAATTATTGCTACAATAATTGCTGCATCATATCTCTCATATTATTGATTCAATTATTGTCACAGTATCATCTGCATAATATTTATTATTATTAAATCAATAATTGAGACGACAAAGTTATTCATATTATTATTTGCAATATTGACAATGTCTAGAAGTTATGTCAAGGAGAGGTTTTGTCACCTAATTGCGCGCCAATAAGGAGAAATCGTTATCGGAGGCCCCCTCTTTCCTGGGAACGACCTGGTTGTTAAATATTGTGAGTTATAATATTAATGATGAATAAGTTGTGTTGATTAAAAATGAATTTTGATAGTTCCATTGTGTTGGGATTATTAGTGTTAGTGGAAATCGACATCTTTTTCGATGATAATTGATGTCTGGGGGTTATATTGATAAATCGGGTAATTTATCGGATAAATGAAAAATTAATTGCTACTAATTCACATGCTTATATAACTATTTGTTCACATGTGTGTACTATTGAATCACATTATTTACTATTAGGGGAGTTGGTGCAAGATTGATAATACTTACATGACTAAGTTAAAAATGGAGGTATAGATGAAGGTACTATACTGTAATTCATATTTTTTGCATGATTATACTATTGATTCACATGATTGAACTATTGATTCACATTATTTACTATTAGGGGAGGTGGTGCAAGTTTGATAATACTTGCGGACTAAATTAAAATGAAAGAAAAGTTAGAGGTATTGTCTTGTAATTTTTCGAGCCCCAAAACGTGCAATTATCGAAACTATATTTTCCTATAAATAGAAGCTCATTCTTCCTTCATTTCTCACCAATTCACAAAAGCTTTTGAGCGATTATTATAGAGAGAAATTATAGAGAGAAAGAAGAAAAGAAGTCTGCTACCTCACTATTCCAGTATCCAGGTTTTCTAAGGTAGGGAGTATTATTTCTTTCTTATCCATGAAGAGAACTTCTGTTATTCCATTCTTTATTATTCTATTGGAATAACCTGTATACGCGGGCTACCCTATACTTGGTGAAATTCTTCTGTTATTCCATTCTTTATAATTCTGTTGGAACATCCTGTCTGTACGTTTATGTAAGACCCCAACTTATTATAAATAAAATCGAATTTCCTCTAATTATTATTGTGAATAATAAGGTATTAATTTGATATAATTCTTTGGTTATGGGTGAAATGTGCAAAATTTTAAAAATAAGCAAGTGGTTATAAAATAATCATTGTTGTCGGGGAATATTCGTTTGGTCGTGGAATATTCTTGTTGTCGGGGAATATTCGTACGAAGGCGCAGTCATTTATGGACCCCATAACAGAATAACTGTTGAATGAAGAAAACGATAAGTTTGAGTTTTTATAAATAACGACGTAGTTATTCTGAATTACTTACTTGTTGGAATACCGGTGGTTAAAATACGATGTCTACGTGGATGCATGCAGATTTTTGAATTATTGATTCTTACGTGAAGGCACTACTCAATAATTGTTACGATAATTCTTGTTCAATATTTTATTTTATTGATTCAATAATTGCTGCGTTGATATTTTATATTATTGTTGTTTCAATAATTATCAACCGCATGATATTTCCCATTATCGGATCAATAATTCATATTATTTGAATATTATTATTAGATAGCATTATTGGCAATGTCTAGAAAGTTACATCGAGGAGAGGTTTGGTCACCTAATTGCGTGCCAGTAAGGAGAAATTCTTATTGGAAAGCCCCCTCTTTCCTTGGAACGGCCTGGTTGTCATAATTGTGATTCTGTAATATTATTTATGAATAATTAATTATTAATTTCTATTATGAGGAAATATTTATTTTATGTGGATATAAATGATGGATATATTTATTTTTATGTGGATAAAAATGAAGGAATTAATGCTGAGGTGTTTTATCAGTATTTTGTCGGAAGGGAAGTATTAAAAATCACCCGTTTGTGGATTTCGGATATTTTTGGTTTGGAATTTGGAAAAACTCAAAGCTACAATGTTGAAGAGAATTCTATTTCAAGTAGAATGGACATAAAATTCTTATTTTTCTGATAACCGGGCTATTTTCTATGAATTGTTGAAGTTTCAAAAAATAAAATATTTTTTATTAAATTTATGGGTGGTACCCACTTTGGTTGGTGTTGATAACATGTGGGTTGCTGAAATTTTCAGAATTGAGGGGCTAGAAATTTTCAAAGCATGTGCATAGAATTTGAAAAGAAAATATTATATTTTATTATTTTAGTCTCCTATGGCGTCCTAGCATTTTCCTATAAATAAACGCTTAGGTTAGAATGTAAAATCACACCAGAAACAAGTTTTTTTTTCTCTCTATATTGTCGAGCGTATTTTAGTGAGTATTTTGATACTTTGAGAGTTGCTATTCTGTACAAGTTTCTGTCGGCGTTATATCCAAAATTCAGTCGGAAGTACGGTTATTTTGAGGTAAGGGATGTTATTTTCTTCTTAAATGATATTATTTTCTTCAATATCATTATGTCAAAATATTGGTGAATGTTTTTATCAAATTTTGAACTTTTTATGTTGGGGTTACTATTCACATATACGGCACTATTCACGTATACGGCACTATTCACGAATACGGCACTATTCACCGAAAAATAAAATTTTCTTCTTTTTGTCCAAGATGTCTATTATGGTTACTATCTTTGATTGTATCCATGTTTTGATCTTTGTTTTTAAATTCTGCTTCAAAATTGGTATTTATGAAGTATTATTGATCTTGGATAAACTGTTATACGAATCCCTACTATTTGTCCTACATCTCAATTGGATTCGTTTTCTTTAAAATATTTTTCATCATCCTCGGTCCTAAATGATGATATTATGAATATCTTTGGTTTTGTAGTGCAAAAGATGAATGATTAATCGATGAATATCTTTGGCCCGTAGTGCAAAAGATGAGCAGTGTTGAGATGAACATGACCATTTGGTGATACAAATGAATATCTTTGGCCTGTAGTGAAAAGATGAATATTTATTAAAGATGTATATTGATTGTTGTTATAGGGATAAAATATTGATGATGGACTTTTAAATCTTAGAAGATAGTAGAACTCATTCTCTACTTGACTCTTCTAATGGATTGCTATTTCCGCTGCAGTTGTTGATCTAAAACTTGTTGTCTATTATATTTTATCAGATTTTTCCCTGTTGAAAACTAATGATAATTTGTTGTATATTATCTTAGTCATAATATTCTTTACTGGGCTAGTTGAGCTCACCCTTTTCCTTTTTGTTCCATTTTTCTTCTCAGGAGGTGAGAACATAGCAGGATCTAGTCGGGGTATGGAGTGATGGTTCTAGAAAGATGTTTTTATGATCCTCACTATTTCGTAAAATAGTGTTTGAATAATTGTAATGAGGACTTATTTGAGTGTGGATATTGTCTAGAAGACAATATCTGTATTTAAAGTCACAGTATGTGTTGTTGTATTTTGCACGACAATTATATTATTGAAGTTGTAGTTTGCTTTATGTACCATGTATTTGGCGACTCAGAATGGGTGTTGTATACCTATTTTGGGGGCGTCCTAGTTGGTATCAAAGCTTAGGGATATGGTCTCTGGCGGAGATCGGGGAATAGAACTAGGAGGGGAGAGATGAGTAAATCCTTCGCTAGTGTGTCCTATCTAAGCTTATTTGTTGGTCAGTCATAGTATAGGGATATTATGTGATATGTTAATTTGTTTAATTAACCCTTGTTTTATGGCAGTATTTAAGAATGGCTGCTGAGAACGTTAACAATGGAGTGTATGAGACTGTGGAACAACCTTAAGTTACAAACCAGGAGAACGTGCAACAGGAAGACAATATTCCTCCTATAAACAACACTACCGAGCAAACAATGAATGATGGAATGTTTAGGAGCTTTTTGCAGTTCATGAAAAATTAGACGAGGGAGACTCGTGTACAAAATACGAGTGGAAGTGATAGCAATGCGCGATCTGTCACAACCAAGCAGTTCAAGGAGTTGGGACCACCAGAATTTATTAGAAAGCCGGATCCGATCAAGGCGGAAACATGGGTCAAACAAATTACCAAGATATTTGATGTCTTAGGATGTACGGAGGAACAAAAGGTTCCATTCGCCACCTTTATGTTCCGCGGTGAGGCAGACTACTGGTGGGAGTCTGTGAAGCGTACCCAGCCTGCTACACTCAACATGTCTTGGGAAATGTTTCAGAAACTATTCAATGACATGTACTTTCCTGAAAGTATTCGTCATATGAAGGAGGTAGAGTTTATCAGACTAGAACAAAACAACATGACGGTGTCCTAGTACGAGGCGAAGTTCACTGAGTTATCTAGGTTTGCACCTCATTTGGTAGAGAATGAGGAACAAATGACAAGGATATTTCTGAGAGGTCTAAAACCCGAGATTCGTCAATACCTTATCTCTCATAAATTTTCTTTGTATTCAGATGTTATCAACAAGGCTCAATTATTAGAGCGAGATAGTGAGTATGTTCAACTGAGGAACCACAACCAGGGTCATACTAGTGACAGCAGTCATCAGAGCGATGATAACAAACGAGGAGGGACCACAACCAGGGTCATACCGGTGACGAACCAGATGATAGCATTAGTAGTCCTCACTATTCAGTGAAATAGTGGGAAAATAAATGTAATAATATTGAATTTGAGTTTGTATATTGTCTAGACGACAATATTTGTATTAAAACTCATAGCTTATGTTTTGTCGTACTTTGCATGACAGTTGTATAATTAAGTTGTACTTGTATTCTGTAACATGTATTTGGCGACTCAGAATAGGTGATGTATACCTATTTTGGGGGCGTCACAGTTGGTATCAAATCTTAGGGATATGATCCCTGGCTGAAATGTGAGATAAGAACTAAGAGGGGAGAGACGGGGAATTCTTTCACTTGTATGATCTACCTAAGTTTATTTGGTATTTAATTGGTCAGTCAGAGTGTAGGGATAATATGTTTCATGTCAATTAACCCTTGTTTTGTGGCAGTATTTGAAAATGGCATCCGAGAATGTTGAGAACATCAATGGAGCACAGGAGACCGTTGAGTCTCCATAGATCAATAACCAGGACAATGTGCATCAGGAAGGCGACAATCCTCATGCAAACAACAACACTGACCAAATGATGAACGATGGAATGTTCCGAGGCTTCATGCAATTCATGCAATATCAGGCGAGAGCGGCTCCTGTCCAAAATATAGGTGGAAACACTGGCAACTCTTGGACGGTCACTGCCAAATAGTTCAAGGAGCTGGGACCACCAGAGTTTATTAGAGAGCCAAAACCATTTAAGGCGGAAGCGTGGATAAAGCAGATAACCAAGATATTTGATGTCTTGGGATGCTCCGAGGAACAAAAGGTTCCATTCGCCACCTTTATGTTGCGTGAAGAGGCAGATTACTGGTGGGAATCTGTAAAACATACCCAGCCTGATGCACTCAAGATATCTTGGGAGAAGTTCCAAGAGCTATTCAATGACAAGTACTTTCCCGAAAGTATTCATCACATGAAGGAGGTGGAGTTTATCAAGTTGGAACAAAACAATATGACCGTGTCGTAATACGAGGCTAAATTTGCAGAGTTATCCCGGTTTGCATCCCATTTGGTCGATAATGAGGAGGGAATGACCCGAATGTTTTTAAGAGGTTTCAAACCGGAGATACGACAATATCTTATTTCTCATAAACTGTGTTTGTATTCAAATGTTGTTAATAGGGCTCAGTTATTGGAGTGCAATAACGAGTCAATGCAACCACGAGAAAGCAGCCGGCATCATAAAAATACCAGTGGTAACAGTCATCGAAACGTTGCCAACAAGCGTGGAGGGAATCAATATGCCAGAAATGGTAACCACTTCGGTGGTAATCATAGCCAAGACAATAAGAATGGACATTTCAAGAAGAGGAGATTCAACAATGATGGAAAGACGTCAGCACCAACACCCGTTGTCAAGGAAGGAGAACGACCACCTATCATTTGCTTCAAATGCGGAGGGGAGGGACACATCAGTCCAAACTGCGTGATGCCATTTAAAGCATGTCATAATTGTGGAAGAGAAGGTCACCTAGCCCGATTTTGTCATTCACCGAAGACAAGTTTAGCTAGGATGGAGGCACCAAAGGCCGTCCCAGAAAAGTCAAAGCCGGTGGTGCAAGGGAGAGCATTTGTTGTGACCTCCTAGAAAGCAAGGAACCCGAACGAGGTCATCATGGGTAAGCTTATCATAAACTCTAGCAAAGTCTATACCTTATTTGATACCGGTTCTACCCATTCTTTTATTTCTCCTACTTGCGCTCAACAATTAAATTTGACTCCGGAGAAATTAGACTTTGACTTATCTGTTGAAACTCCATTGGGAGAAACCTTCATTACATCCATTGTTTATAAGTCTTGTTTGGTTCAAATCGGTACCCTCACAATACCTGTCGATCTTATTTCATTGAAAATACTTGCATTTGATGTGATTCTAGGGATTGATCGGTTAACTATTCATCATGCAAAAATTGATTATTTTCGTAAGGTTGTTAGCTTTCATATTCCTAAACAACCTATTATGCGAATTCAAGCGACCAACCCATTAAAATCAATCATGGTCATCTCAAGCCATAAAGCTATTCGTTTATTAAAAAATGGATGTCAAGATTTCTTAGCTCATGTCATGGATTTAAACAAAAATACGTTAGTTTTGAATGATATTTCTATTGTTAATAATTTTCCTGACGTATTCCCTGAAGAACTTCCTGGCCTACCCCCAGAGCGTGAAATTGAATTTTGTATCGACCTTGAACCCGAGATAAAACCCATTTCCAAAGCCCCATCGAATGGCTCCTATTGAACTTGAGGAGAGTTAAAGACCCAATTCGAGGAATTGTTAGACATCGGTTTCATTCGGCCCTAAGACGTCTCCTTGGGGTGCTCCTGTTCTACTCGTAAAGAAGAAAGATGGGAGTATGCGACTTTGTATTGACTACCGGGAATTGAACCATGTCACCATCAATAATAGGTATCCGTTACCTCGCATTGATGACCTGTTTGACTAGTTGTAAGAAGCACAATTCTTTTCAAAGATCGATCTTCGTTCTGGATATCATCAGCTGAAGGTTAAAACTGAGGATATTCTAAAGACGGCTTTCAGAACTCGGTACGGGCATTATGAATTCCTAGTCATGTCCTTTGGATTGACTAATGCTCCTGCTGCTTTCATGGATATGATGAACCGAGTATTGAAGGAATATTTGGATCATTTTGTGGTCGTCTTTATTGATGACATCCTCATATATTCCAAAAGTCGTGAAGATCATGAGCAACACTTGAGGCTGATACTCCAAAAGCTTCGTGAAAACAATCTATATGCCAAGTTGAAGAAATGCGAGTTCTGGCTTGAGAAAGTTGCATTCCTTGGGCACGTGATATCAAATCATGGGATATCTGTTGACCAAAGAAAGATTGAAGCAATTCAAAGTGAAGAGCAACTTGAATCAAGGATCAAGTCACGTAGCTTTCGCTTAGCCGTGGTTATTATCGGAGATTAAGTAGAAGGGTTTTCTCAATTCCTACTCCATTAACTTAATGACTCGAAAAGATACAAAATTCGGTTGGAGCATGGAATGTGAGAAGAGTTTTCAAGAACTTAAGAGGAGACTCATTTCAAAGACTGATTCGACAATACCATCCGGCTCGGAGGGATTTGTCATCTCAAATGATGCTTGAGCAAAGGATTAGGATGTGTTCTCATGCAACATGGGAAAGTCATAGCCTATGCCTCTCGATAACTCAAAGAATATGAGAGGAATTATCCTACTCATGATCTAGAGTTATAAAGCGATTTTTTGCGCTTAAAATTTGGAGGCATTACTTGTATGGGGAGAAAGTGGAGATCTTTCTGATCATAAAAGCCTCAAATATTTCTTCACCCAAAGGAACTCAACATGCAAGAACGACGTTGGCTTGAACTGTTGAAAGATTATGATCATACCATCAAATACCATCCTGGTAAAGCGAACGTAGTAGCTGACGCATTGAGTAGAAGATCATATGCAGGTACGAGTGTGTTATTGTCAACGTAAAGGCCCATTTTGTATGACTTGAAAAGGATGGAGATAGAGTTAAAGACTCCAGGGACCCACATGATGATGGCAAACATACGAGTAGAACCGACTTTAATCGATAAAGTTAAAGCTGCTCAAGCTACAGACCTGGAGCTAATGCGTGTGAAGAAGAAAGTGCAAGAAGGTGCTATGCCAGAAGCAAAAATCAATGAAGAATGAATACTTCAAGTCAACTCCAGACTTTGCATTCTTAACGACCCTGATTTAAAGTATAAAATCATGATGGAGGCGCACAACACACCATTTGCAATCCATCCTGGGAGTACCAAAATGTATCATGATCTTCGACATACATTTTGGTGGAGCAATATAAAGAGAGAGATAGCAGAGTTTATCTCAAGGTGTTTAACTTGTCAACGAGTCAAGGCGGAGCATCAAGTACCAAAAGGTCCATTGCAACCACTTGAAATTCCAGAATGGAAGTGGGAACACATTACCATGGATTTCGTTACTGGTCTTCCCAAGGTTTCTCAAGGCATAGATGCAATTTGGGTCATTGTTGATAGATTGACCAAGTCTGCTCATTTCCTAACTATACGAGAAACTTATACACTTGAATGTCTTGCTCGTATGTATATAAACGAGATTGTAAGACTGCATGGTATGCCAGTATCCATAGTTTCTGATCGAGACCCAAGATTCACTTCAAGATTTTGGGTTAGTTTGCAAAAAGCTATGGGCACGGATTTACGATTTAGCTCGACATATCATCCTCAGACGGACGGGCAGTCGGAGAGGACTATTCAAACTCTTGAAGATTTATTAAGACTTTGTGTCCTTGACTTCAAGGGAAGTTGGGATAAGTTCTTACCATTGGTGGAGTTTTCCTACAACAACAGTTATCAAGCAAGTATTGGCATGGCTCCATTTGAGGCGTTGTATGGACGAAAGTGTCGTTCTCCAGTATGCTCGGATGAGGTTGGTAAAACAACGTTGTTGGGACCGAAGTTGGTGCGTATGACTACAGAAAAGATACAAACTATCTGACAACGTATAAAAACCTCACAAGATCGACAAAAGAGTTATGCTGATCTTCATCGAAAGGACATAGAATTCGATATTGGAGATCATGTGTTGTTACGTGTTGCTCCATGGAAAGGAATTACAAGATTTGGAAAGAGAGGAAAGCTCAACCCTCGATTCATTGGCCCATTTTTAATCCTCGATCGAGTAGGAACTATGGCCTATAGACTCGCTTTACCACCAAGTATGTCTCGTGTTCATAACGTTTTTCACATATCTATGTTACGTAAATATGTGGAAGACCCGAACCACATTATTGAATTAGAACCAGACGAGATAGAGGAAGATTTAACGTATGAAGAGTTACCTATTAAAATCTTGGATAAAAAGGATCATATTCTACGCTCCAAGGTTATACCTCAAGTCAAAGTTTTGTGTAGAAACCACGATGTGGAAGAAATGACCTGGGAGTTAGAATCTGAGATGAAATCAAGATATCCTTACATCTTCGATATACCAGGTACGTACCCTAATTTCGAGGATGAAATTTCATAAGAAGGGGAGGTTGTAAGACCCCAACTTTTATGAAAAAAGAATAATTTTCTCGAAATATATTTTTGAATTTTATGGTGTGGATTTGATATAATGTTATAGTTGTGGGTAATATTTAAAAATTTTGCAAAGTACGCAAGTTGTTATATAATATTCGATTTCTCGGGGAATATTCGTTTTAACAGGGAATATTCGTACAACGGCACAATCATTGGTGGACTCCCACAACGGAATTATTGTCGAATTGAGAAAACGACAAAAATACTTTATGAAAATAACGGCGGAAGTTTTACCGTTAACTGTTGAAACACCCGGTGTTAAAAGTACAGTAATACGCATGGTTGCATAGTAGCACACAGTATTGATTATTGAGGCTTATGTGAGAAGTCACTCAGTTATACTCAATTATTGCTACAGTAATTGTTGCATCATATCTCTCATATTATTGATTCAATTATTGTCACAGTATCATCTGCATAATATTTATTATTATTAAACCAATAATTGAGATGACAAAGTTATTCATATTATTATTTGCAATATTGACAATGTCTAGAAGTTCTGTCAAGGAGAGGTTTGGTCACCTAATTGCACGCCAATAAGGAGAAATCCTTATCGGAAGGCCCCCTCTTTCCTGGGAATGAATGGTTGTTAAATATTGTGAATTATAATATTAATGATGAAAACTTGTGTTGATTAAAAATGAATTTTGATAGTTCCATTGTGTTGGGATTATTAGTGTTAGTGGAAATCGACATCTTTTTCGATGATAATTGATGTCTGGGGGTTATATTGATAAATCGGGTAATTTATCGGATAAATGAGCAATTAATTGCTACTAATTCACATGCTTATATAACTATTTGTTCACATGTGTGTACTATTGAATCACATTATTTACTATTAGGGGAGTTGGTGCAAGATTGATAATACTTACATGACTAAGTTAAAAATGGAGGTATAGATGAAGGTACTATACTGTAATTCATATTTTTTGCATGATTATACTATTGATTCACATGATTGAACTATTGATTCACATTATTTAGTATTAGGGGAGGTGGTGCAAGTTTGATAATACTTGTAGGACTAAATTAAAAATGAAAGAAAAGTTGGAGGTATTGTACTGTAATTTTTCGAGCCCCAAAATGTGCAATTATCGAAACTATATTTTCCTATAAATAGAAGCTCATTCTTCCTTCATTTCTCACCAATTCACAAAAGCTTTAGAGCGATTATTATAGAGAGAAAGAAGAAGAGAAGTCTGCTACCTCACTATTCCAGTATCTAGTTTTTCTAAGGTAGGGAGTATTATTTCTTTCTTATCCATGAAGAGAACTTCTGTTATTCCATTCTTTATTATTCTATTGGAATAACCTATATACGCGGGCTACCCTATACTTGGTGAAATTCTTCTGTTATTCCATTCTTTATCATTCTGTTGGAACATCACCCGCGTGCGTTTATGCTTGGGACTGGTTCCATTATTTATCATTCTGTTGGAACATCCTGTTTGTGCGTTTACGCCGGACCTGGTTCCATTATTTATTATAATGTTGGAATATCCTGTCTGTGCATTTTACGCCGGACCTGATTCCGTCTTTATTATTCTGTTGGAATATCCTGTCTGTGCGTTTTACGTCAGACCTGATTTCGTTATTTATTATTCTGTTGGAATAACCTTCCTGGGTGGTCTATCGCATGCCTGGTGATTTCTTTTGTTATTTCATTCTTTATTATACACAGTTGGTTAAAGTTTTGACTTCCATAATCCATGAAATTAGTGGAATATCCTTGATATTTGCGCTTCATCCAGTATCTTTTCATGTAAATATTCTTCTGAGCATTCTTGAATTTTACTCCATAAAGAAATATCATGGTGACAATTTGGACGTTATTGGTTCCTGGACAAATTAATTCTTGAACTTGTTTTATTGAATTCTTATATCATTGTCATCACCCTCATGTTTATATTTTGTTGAAAGTCATCTGTGGCCTGTAGTGCATAGATGGACTTGGTATGATTATGACCAGGGATTATTCGGTATAATCATGACCGTAATGCTACAAATGATGTGATAAAAGTCCTCATTGGCCCGTAGTGCATTGATGGACAGTTGTTGGCATGATCATGACCATTAATGAATACACAAATATTCTTGGCCCGTAGTGCATGGATAATTGTGGTCGTGATACTAAAGAATATCCTTGGCTATAGTGCAGGGGTGATTCGGTGATGTGGATTATTTATTAAGCTAAGTCCCAGCGATAAAAGTGATGAAAAACCTTTTTAAATCATAAAAAATAGTAGATTTTATTCTCTACTTGACTCTTTTAATGGATTGCTTGTTCACTGCAGATTAAACTTGGTGGTTGTTATATTATATCGATTTAATTGTTGAAGGCTAACGATAATATATTCTCGCATTATCTTAGTCATAATATTTCCCATTGGGCTAGTTGAGCTCACCTTTTACTTTCATTGTTCTCTTGTGAAATGAGAACGTAGCGAGGACTAATCGGGGGAGCAGAGTGTGGACCGGATGATATAGCATTAGTAGTCCTCACTATTCGGTGAAATAGTGGGAAAATAAATGTAATAATATTGAATTTGAGTTTGTATATTGTCTGCAGGCGACAATATTTGTATTAAAACTCACGACTTTATGTTTTGTCGTATTTTGCCGCGACGATTGGTTATATATTAAGTTGTATTTGTATTCTGTACCATGTATTTGGCGACTCAGAATAGGTGATGTATACCTATTTTGGGGGCGTCACAAATAAACTCACATTGGACTTAACCATCCAATACTTGGGCTCACATAATACTTAACAAATCCTACCAATTCCTTTCTTTTGGCTTAAAGCCTTATAACATATATTATACATATAATTCTCGTATTCTAACTCGTATACTAATTCCACATATACGACATACCATTATTCATACGTACTCGTATAATACCTCATATAGTATTCGTATTCCTTACCTCGTACAATACCTACGTATTATACAATCATCGCTTAATTCATTAATCACTTTTCCTTTCCTTCTCGTAAATCATTTTCCTTAAACGTTAGGTTTTAAGTCCACAGGCGAAATATTACATTTTCTATAACTGAAATATTATTAGATATTCCATCTCACCTCGATATTCCATCGTTACGTATTTCTCGGAAGTTCAAAAATAATTCCCGAACAGAAATGCGTGAATAATGTTTTTCGGAAAATTTCTCAGAAAACTTTTATTTTCGTCTTGGAAATTCAAACACTTTAATTCTACCACGTAGCCAAAATCCTATGATGTTCTAACATTTCTAGGTCAGAGAACGACGTTCGATTAGCTTGCTCCATAAATAATCAATTAAATTAATTTAATAAAAATAAAAATTTAATTCTCAAAAATCCGATTTTCTCGGGCGTTACAACATCTGTACGGGCCATGTCATAAGACCATCTAGGGGTCAATGCTGAATATCTCTGGACATATATACATATGCATAACATGATACATGCATTACAGATAATAGTTGGCAATATGATATAGGGAATGAAAAAATTGTGCATACATTCCTAAGTATATCAACATCTAATACATCATCTCTGTACAGCTACAAATATAGGGAAATGGGGGCACATACACCCTACTACTAACAGAGGCCTATCAAAAGATATAGCGAGAATGGGGCACAACCACCCAATAGCTAACAGAGGCCTATAAAAATATATAACGAGAATATACATCAGAAGAAGACAATGGTGTCAATGTCTACATCATCAATCCTGTCCACCTGATGTAACTCCTCCTGAGTCACTGGATCTCTGTCAACAGGGATGTCAGGCCTACATAGAGGAGGATCTACGCTGGCAAAACCGAATGGGTCGTCCCGAGAGGCCAACGCTCGAAGTTTGGAAGGATCGAACGAATCGCCTCTCACGGGATCTACGCCCAAATGCCGGATAAAGAAATGTGCCTGGTCTAGTCGCCGGGTCAAACTATCAATCTGTGTCACATGAGTCGGATCTCGGACACAGGCTATCCAATCCGTTATCATCAAGGATCCTGGAACCATATCCCCCATGAAATGAGTGGGGCGTGACTGGGCTCCAATAGTACGAGGGAACCACCAACGCTGGAATATTTCCTGAGTGCAAGGACCCTCTGATAATGCAAATCCATCAACCCCCAACAATGGGATATCAGCGACGGGTGACTGCGATACAGGCCAATGACGCTTGGCAGGAGGCAAGATCGGTATACAAATCTCCCCTATGGTGCTCCTAATAGCACGTTATCCTAAATAGAGCTCCCATCCTCCATTTGTAAAGAGAGGAACTCTCCGGGTGGAGATCACATACTCGACGCCAGTCGGGTACCCATCCTCAAAACCGATGGCCAAATGTTCCCCGGAATAGGGAATCCATGTGATGATATCAACTGTCAACAACTCCAGCTACAGGCGGAAGTGAGTGAAACCCTCAGCTACAAGGACCTCCGCCAAAATGAAATGATGCCATCGTCGTCCTCGTGGATAGGTATCTAAACCTAACACACTAACAAGACGCAAGCATGGGAGCCTCTCGTAGGCCCAAAACTGCCAACACAATGGTAAAACATCTGCGGTCAGTAAACACTCTTAACCTATAAATGAGAAATGACAAGAGAAATACTCACCAGCAGGAATGGGTAGAATCCTAGCCAAGCCTCAGTCAAACCATGTGAGCGCATACACATGCCCGGATGAAATAGGCAAAGGTGTAGGAACCCCAATCATACTCTCCAATATGGTCCACATGACGCGTGGCGCTGATCAAGGCGAACGACATCGTAGAAGAGTTATCTGCTATGAAGCAACCTCTAATGATCATCAGGAACAATCGCCGAAGAATGCGATCCCTGACTCTGAGATCATCAGGCATGGGCTCACTCAAAAGCCCGCTCATAGCATCTACGCTCAAAGGACCTGCATGGACAGTCCTGCCTTTGAGCGCCTCTGACGGAACTCCTAACAAGGATCTGACGACAGTAGGGGTAATATTCGCCATGCAAGGCACTGGTTCCCTTCCAAACTCCATACCTGTGATAAACCGCCAATCCATCGGCATCATCATCACCTCACAGTCCAACAAATGGAGTGACTAAGTCTGATGAAACCATCTCTCAGACAATGCCCTGAGGTAACCCCAGGGACAACGACGGGGAAGGATGGAGAAGAATGCCATGAATCCCCAATCATGCACTACCGCTCTATAATCGAGATGAAGAGCCTGGTACATGGAGTGTATACTAAACCAATTCCCTCGAGGCTGTGTAAAGACGGGAACCTGCATGAAAGGCAGATCAACATCAGAATCCTTTACTCCTCGTCAATAGGAAAGAAGGAAGATCAAGATCTAACGTCATACCTCGTTAGCATGAAAGTACATCGAGGGATGTCTGCTCAAGTCACCCAGAAGCTCTGGGATTGCCACCTGAATACAAGGGAGCTCCCTACGGGGAACATGTGCAGTAAGAGCGGGGTCCTCAATCAGAATATCCTCATCCTCAATGTTCAACACATCAGCCCGAACTGGAAGTATCACGGCCTCCACCAATCGACGAGGCTGTCTGACAAAACGGGGTCGAGGCACTTTAGAAGCCCTCCTCCGTACATCCCCGACGGGGGTTACAACGTGGATCCCTGATGGGGGTTACAACGTGGATCCCCGACGGGGGTTACAACGTGGAACCACGGCGGGGGTTACAACACATGTTCATCCTTTGACACACACATCAACAAAGGTCAAGCAGCCTTGCGTTATTTCAGCTGATGGCAAGTAAACCCATCGAAGCATCGAAAGTTGTTCGATGATTGCGTACGTTTGTATTCATAAGTCCCCAATGGATCCCCGGCAGGAGTCACAACGCAATGTTCCGTTGATTCACACGTCGACGAAGGTCAAGCCACCTTAACAATATTCTTAGAGAGTATCAGTCGTTGGTTCACACGTCAGCAGAGGTCAAGCAGCCTTTATAGTCTACCCCCACAGGGTTTTCATCCGTTGATTCACACGTCGGTGAAGTACAAATCAACGAAGGTCAGGCAATCCTGACATCATATGTTGTTGGCAGTAAATCCAATAGAATTTTGACATATCCTGGAGATACAAACCAAGAAAGGTCAACATCATCAAGGAAGATCGATGATGGAATATTTTATACACATCCTCAAACAGACAAAGCTTTATTCCCACACATCTCTTAAACATAAGAGGTACATCTTCGGGATTAAGTCGGTATCAAGGATCTAGGACTTTGGTGATAACTCCAACATCAACACCCTAACAGATTCGAGTCACACATCCGATCAGGTCATAGTTGCCAATCCTCTGTAAACATTACAAGGATTCAGCAATGATCCCCAGCATATTGGGCAACAACCCTGCACACATGCATCATACATTTGCATTATGTTGCTACATATAGTATCATATTTGTCTTATAGCATTTCAAGTGTCTAGGATTCTTTATCCTACCCATGCATTGTAGTGCATGAGTATGATAAAGAGGGGCATCTGTAGACACTCAAAATTTTCTGCACACCTGTCACTAATATTGCAGGAGGACAAATTCGTCTTTCAAGAGGGAACCTATGAAGACAGTTTTATATCCATTCTGGATACTACCAGAACTTCAGAATCAACCCCATAACACATACTAAAAGTAACAATTCCAACCTCGAAGATAACCCCGAGGCGTGCAGATCCAATACCGGAACACACACCGGAGAAGACCGATTAATCTCGAAGATAACCCCGAGGTATCCAGTCTCAGTCTCAATCATGGGAATAGCTACCAACCTTGGTGATCACCCCAAGGGATGCAGTTCTGGCGATAACCCCAGAAATACTTGTTTCAAATGCAACCAGCTTCAATCTCGGCGCTCACAACGAGACACCCAGTACCAACCCGGAGATAACACGAGAGAGATGAGCACACCCTCGAGTTGACACTGAGGACCTTCAACACTTACAGCAGTCCAATCTCAGTAATAACCCTGAGCAACGTCTACTTTATCAGCCCAAACTGGAGATAACTCTGGTGAGGGGCCAAGGCATCATCTCACCACTCTAAAGCCACATCACGTCGTCTCAACATTTTATACACACATCTCTACAAAACGATGTCCCATAAGAATCAAGGAAAACCAATCCCGAGTGACTATTGTGCGGGGTAAAGGATACAATTTGAAGCTTGAAGACCGGAGGGCATCGTCCCATCTTCAATGACTTCGTACAAACTCTAATCCCATGACATTGTAAACCTCTCGACAACGACGGTCCGAAATAGGTCATGTATACCTCAGTCGGATGCCCGGATTGCAATTCTAAAAGTTTGAACGGATATTGCAAAGGTTTACGTGCACGCATTTCACGAGACGACCTAACAACGAGAAAATCTGGGAACCAGGAAGCCTCGGTACACTCATTGGTGGTCAGTGGTACCTCTGACTCCCCTATCTATAAATAGAGGGTTTGGGATGGCCATTTTAAGAAGAGAAAGAGCGAGGAAGCCCTGTCAAATTTGCTCCGTACTTACAATATACTGAGTGTTTTCCCATTTTAAACACTTGTGAGCTCACATATAGCTACTTTTGTACCGGCGGGAGCCGAGTTTCATCCACTTTAAAGATATAGAAGCCATCTTTGGCAGCCCACTGTAAGCTTTCTTATACACTTTAAAGCCTTTCTCTTCATCTTTGCACACACCCTTTTTCACGTTGAGAGTCGTATTGCGTGTGTTTACCCGGACTTCGGTACGTGGTTTTATTTCAGTTTGTATATACATATATATATATATATATATATGGACTAACATTATCGATTTATGCCTCGATTGAGCCTAGACTTTGGCCCTGCTGCGTTTATTTGCTTATATATATATATATATATATATATATATATATATATATATATATATATATATATGAATGTGTGTCAAACTTTGTTCGATGAGCTCAGATTTTTTAGTGCGGGCGTTATCGATTTATATATATATATATATATATATATATATATTAATTGTGTGTTGGATTACATTCGATGAGCTTGGATTTTACATCCAGAGACGTTTATTCGCTTTTACATATATATATATATACTTATATATATGAAGCTGTTTCGAACTCATTCGATGAGCACAGATTTTATATCCGATCGTTTACTTGCTTTATATATATATATATATATATATATATATATATATATATATATATATATATATATATATTTATTCCCACTCCCACCTAGAGTTTACTTACGTGGTGGTTGATCGCTTTACAAATTTCTTTACGTTTCGTCCTACCTGGAGTTCACTTCGTGGCAGTTGATTGCTTTGTACAGCATTATTTACATTTTGTCCCACCTGGAGTTTCCTCTGTGGTGGTTGATAGCTTTTTATAGCTTTATTTACATTTCTGATCCCCCATGGAGGTGCTTCGTGGTTGGTGATCATGTTTATATATATATATATATATATATTTACATCTTTTTTATATATATATATATATATATATATATACCCGCTATTGCTTTTATACAAATTGTGGTATCATGTGCTTTAGGAATCATGTGATCACTGATTCAAAATTTATTGGATCTAGATTCGGTTCCGTGATGGACATTTTCAATTTATAGCGACTTATAAATTATTTTATGGTAGGTACGAATTTCCTCATATGGTTTTCATACCCACGAGGAAATCGACATTATTTTGTACATTATTTTCTTACAGATGCTTCGCATCTCGAAAATAAAATCAATAAAGCTGAACACTTAATAAAATGGAAGTGTAAAAGGTCTTAATTACTATTGAGCATCAGGGTTTGAGAAACTACTTTTATAAAACATCACTGCCATATCTTGCTAAAAACTGAATTTTTACCTAAATTCAAACCCTGTGTTATAGGTGCGAACGAGGCCTCGCACTACTTCCAAATAACAGCACATTGACCCACACACACACACATTTAGATAATAGTTTCTTGAAAAGAGGCGGTCACCATGGTAACACGGATGTCGGGGGGTGCCTAACACCTTTCCTCCGCATAATCAAGTCCCCGGACCCTAATGAATCTCGGTTTCACCGACCCGTTTAGCAGTGTCACATCACTGGGTCAATGTGCAAACCTTTTCTCGGTTGTGTTGGTACAACCATTTAAAAAACCAACTGGCGACTCTTAATAGTCCATCGTCGACATTATAAATGTCGGACCTTTTTCACTTGTTTTTTCAAGCAAATCTCACCTAAAATGAGAACACCAAAGAACAAGTAACGGAAATGGACATTTAAAAATCCCGACGTCGACAAAATGTATGAAATTTGAAAGTTGATCTTTGATGATATGCTTGTGAAGTAAATCTCTATGCCTGTTATGTGAGAAGTAACATGCGTAGTAAATATTAATTGATTATGAATGCATGAATAAAGTATGTTATTATATGCTATGTGATGCATTAAAACTGTTAGAATTGATGGGCTGTCGAGCTCACCCTTGTAAATAACCACTTTTGCAGGTTAAGGACACAGTAAAGGTTACGTGCTACTTAATTGATAAAGTTCAATCACATCAAAGGAGATTGATTTGTTTAATTAATTATATGCTTTTAAACCATGTTTAGGTTCTAGTAGATATACTTTATAGTAGTTTACGATGTGTAATATATGTTAGCTTGTAAAGTTGTACTAGGCGGTACATAGAGGAGTTCAAATTGAGATGTAAGAATTTATACATAAATTGAATAAAGTGAATCATAGAATAATTTGATTCAGGGATTTATAATTGATTCAAGTTAAGACATCAATAAAAGATTTATTTCAAATGAGATTGTAAAAGTTTAAATTATTCCGCATATTTATATAACATCAAATGTGATATAATACAGGAATAGTAAATGACCAAGATTAGAAACTTATAAAAGTTTGGGGTCATTGTGTAGATCCTGGTAATGGAAAGAATTTATAGGTTATATTCATTATGTTATGAATGAAAAAGATGTAATAGTTCCGCAATAGTAGTACTGTGACTGCACCGAATCTGAGGTTTCGAAGGAACGTGGATTTGGGGGCGTCACATCAAAACTATTGTTCAATTATTGAGGATATACGATTCATATGTTTCAAGCATTTTATTTTATTAGAATTATCATACTTGTTGAGCTAGTTATGCTCACTCTTGCTTGAACCATATGAATGCAGCTAAGACTGAACGAACCGAAGGATCCGACAAGGATAAAGGGAAGGCTAAGGTGAACCTGTAGATTACTTATGTAATAGTATATGTGAATGATATTAATATTTGATATTATGACAAGAACAAATGTAATGGTTATTAAGAACTTGGGGAATGGTAATATTATTTTGGAATATATATAAGGCATATTCGTTCTTTTGAGGAATTTCAATTGAATGTATGTGTGAACCGTAGCATCGTGTAACACCATATGTCGGGTTGGAAGTTACACGAATTTGGGGGCGTCACAGGTTGGTATCAAAGTTGTAGGTTATAAAACTTAAGTGGGGAAATTATAACCTTAAGTCATAACCTTAAGAAGAGTTAAAGAAGTAAAAGTTGGAAATTAACCTTATAAAAATGCATTATATATGTTATGTGTTTTTATTATTCTACTGATATGTACTAATAAAATTATTTGTTTTGTTGTAGATGTCAGGAGAAAACGAAATGTATAGGAATATACATGTAGTCAGTGAAGAATAGGTGAATCAAGTAGAGATCATACTGTGACGACCCGAGAATTTAGAAAATTATTTAAATCTTAAATTATTGAATAAAGGTTAAATAATAAACCTAGACAGAAAATAAGTGAATGGATTCGATATTTTCAGGAAGGAATTTTATGGATTTAAAAATTTTCCTGGATAATTATTCAGGATTAAGGGTTTAAGTGTATATGTTCTGTGTATATGGTTATATATGTGTACAGTATGTGGTTAAGGGTCAATGGTTGACCATATAACCTATATCGGTGGCAAACCCTAATATTATAATAAGAACGTCAACATTCAGTTCGAAAATTCTATCGATTAATAAGAAACCCTAAAATCGGTTTTGAAAACCCTAATTTCAGTTTTGGGAATCTGAAACCCTAATTAGGAATTTGAAAACCCTAAACTGGAAATTTAAAGGTACGTATTTATGATTATAGACTTAATTAGGGAAACTCTAATAATTAATTAGAAAATCCTAATTTTAAAGTTTGAAACCCTAATTATTTCGTTTGAAACCCTAATGTACAATTATGGACCTAATTGCTAAATTAGCTATTTTAATTAGGAAATATTAATCCTAATTAGCAAGCTTGAATTATGATTGGGAAATTTTAATATAATTAGAAAACTCTAATTATAATTTAGAAATATTAATTTTCTATTTTGAAAACCTAAATTTGGAAATCCTAGAAATTTAATTTGCTAAACTTAATGGTTAAACCCTTAACCCTAAGGGTTAGGGCAAATGACTAGTATGCCATTAAAATTAAAAGAAAAAAAGACTAAAATACCCTTATTGTATTTCTTTAATAAGGTGACTTGCAAATATTGCCATAATATTAAGTTGGTGACCTAATATATTAACCAAGTGCTCTTTATCTATTTTATATCAGCAATCCTTGCCACCTAGCAACACATGGTGCAATGAATCAAGAATTAAAAAGATTAAAGTAAGATAATATCTCACTTTACTTCTTATACATGCCATCCCTTTCTCTTTCTAGCTTTTCAAAATTTAGAGTGAGAGAGAGCGAGAAGATGAGCCATGATCAGTTCATAGCAAGATAAGGATCAAAATAAAAAATCAGAATCAAGGACCAAAGCTTTTAAATGGTATAAAACCCTAATCTTCAAAATCATATGATCCTATGTTAGATGTTGTTGTTTATTGTTTAAAGTTGGGTAATAAGGTGTCATTTAGCGATCTGGGTTGTTAGATCCCAGATCCATAACATCAAAGTGCTCAAAATTGAAGTTTTTAGAAATTTGGAAAAATTGAAAAAAATTGTCTAACAGCCTAATGTCAAGGAATCTAGATTCTTCTGTGTCAAATGTTTAGTGTGTTTATGTTATGGATCTGTTCTATGCCAGGTAGGCTTTGATCTGGAACTTGAATCAGGGTTGGATCATGTCTAGATTTCTTGTTATAAGCAGTCAAACTGTGTAGACCTAGCACGAAAACGGGTTTCTGGGCAACCCAGAAACCCGAATGTTGTCTGACAGTGATATTGCAGGCCTTCTTGATCTTGCTTGTGTTTTATGTTTTAGGTCATGTTGATGATTTGATGTTGTAGACTGGTGTATGAACTACAAATACATGCTATTAGATCACTTAGATTAACATTAGAATCGAAGATATTTGTGGTCAAACAAGACTTGACCGACTACCCGGATGAAGATTCTGGAAAACCCAGAATCTTCAAGAACGTGTTTTCTGTCAGAGTTTGACCGGTCTTCATTTCTTAAATGTGTTGATGTTAGACTGATTTAAGGTTGTATAAAGGTACCCTGACATCTATACTACATGATAGAACAACTATATTACACTAAGCAAGCCCGGAAAGTTAAGATTTGAAGGTCCAAAAAGGGACCCTTGACACTGCTTGAGTTTCTGGGCAGCCCAGAAACTCAAGAACACGTCTGACAACAAATTCTGTAGCTTAGATCTCATAGATTCATTATGTGTTGGCCATGAGAGTTGTTTGGGCTTGTAGTGTGACATTAATACTACAACATTAACACCTTAACAAGCCAAAAATCGTAAAGACTAAAGATCTAGCCTAGGTCAAACCTACCACCCTACACACTGCCTAAGAATGTTCTGGGCATGATTAAGAACATGAAGAACACCTATAGCGACGGTACTGTCGCTATAGGCACTCTTTAGCGACAATTAGTTTCTAAAAATAATTATTTTATTTAATAAATGGATAAAAATAGTTTTTAATTATTAATAATACAAAATAAATTTCTAAAAATTATTTTAATGTCCAAAATAGGTTTTTAACTATTCTGAATATATTTTATAAATATTTAAAATTTTGGAATAATAATGGTATTTAATTTATTTAATTATAATATTAAATAAATTATTTAAAAATGATTTTAATACATGAAAAATCATTTAAAATTATATTATGGTATAAAAAATATTTTAAGTTATTTTTGATGACTTTTAATATTTTGTTATAAATTTCAATAATTAATTAATATTAATGGTAATTAATTTATTTAAAATGTATTAAATAAATTATGAAAAAATAGAATTAATGATTTAACAATTATATAAAAATCATTTATGTTTTATAAAAAATATTTTAAGTTATAAAATATAACTTTTGAAATTTTGTCATGAAAAACATTGATATTTAATATTAATGGCAATTATCGGATAATGGATTTAATGGTTTAAAAATCATATAAATATGATTTTAAGGTATTAAAAATACTTTGATATATTATAAATATATTATAATATTATGTTATGATTTTCATTAATATTTAATATTAAATAAATATTAATGATAATAGAATATTGTGATAATTAAATTAGATAAATATGATTTTAATGATTGAAAAATCATGATAAATGGTAATAATTATTTGAAAATTTTTACGAGGTTATGAAAAATATTTTGACTGATAATATAATTATCTAAGATAATTGTTAAGTGTTTAGGCAGAGTTTAATTGAACTTAAACTCGATAATTATCTGATTAGGCAATCAGGATGTCAGAATTGTACCGAACTCGACTCAGACTATAAAAGTCTGACTTGAGGTTAAGTTTTATATGTTTTATAGACTGATAGGATTATATAATAATGTGTTTACGTTATTTTACATATTGTGATGATATTATTCTAATTTGTCGATCAATATTATTTATATTAGGTATTCAGGCAAAGCTTATTAAATTGTGTAACAGTAATCAACCGATCAGGCAAGTTTTCTTAACTCGACCTCAAGTTGTTTCATTCAAATATACTTGTGGTTAATCATTGCTGATTGCCATGTCTATGATTTGTTGAATCGTACTCAGTGCATATTACATGTATTCATCAGGTATGAAAGGTTGATCACCTTCATTACAATTCGGTCCAGATATAATTGATATGTTCATGTTCAATGTTCGTTCAGCTATGCAAAATTTGATCATGCTAGTTCGCAATTATATTGTAGAACTGTAGCCAGCTTTTGTTCAATTCTTTCAATCATTATATATCCTTAATTTATTAAAGACTGAAAGACAAAATGCACTCCAAACTTTACTGTCTATTTACCTGTGCACCCTAAACTTAAAAAGGTGTTTAAGTACACCCAAACTTCATTATACGAGACAAAACGCACACTTTCTTCACTTAACCGGTCAAAAGTGATCGGCTAAGGCTGTAACACAAGTTTGGGGTGCAAATTGTTTTTACCACATAAAAAAAATTCTGTTTTTGTTTTTAAAAACAAAATTTTGTAAAAACAAAATTTTTAAAAATAGAATTTTTTTTAAACAGAATTTTATTTTACAAGTTAAAAAATATATGTTTTTGTTTTTAAAAAAAAAAAATTTTTAAAACAAAATTTTATTTTACAAGTTAAAAAAATTTCTGTTTTTGTTTTTAAAAACAATTTTTTTTTTAAAACGCATAATCTTTAAAACAGCAATTTTGTAAAAACATAATTTTTTTAAACGAAAATTTATTTTACATGTTAAAAAAATCTATTTTGTTTTTAAAACAATTTATTTTATAAAAAATAAGTACTTCATTATTATTACTTATACTTATTTTGAAAATGGTGACTAGTACTTATTTTTCTCGACTTTTTTGCTTTGAATTTTTTAAAATTAGTTTTTTTTAAAAAATGCATTTTTTAAATTTTTTTAAAATTACATTTTAAAAAAAAGTATGTTTTTACAAATTATGTTTTAAAAAATTTCTATTTTTAAAAGTTACATTTAAAAAACAAAATGTAAAATAAAATTGATTTAATTTTTTTTAAAAAAATTTTGTTTCTTAAAAAAATACTATTTTTAAAAATTATGTTTAAAAATAAAATGTAAAATAAAATTACATTTTAAATTTTTTTTAAAAATTTTGTTTAAAAAAATTTTGCTTTTAAAAAGAATTCTATTTTAAAAAACAAAATGTAATATAAAATTACATTTTAATTTTTTCTAAAAAATTCTCTTTAAAAAAATTATGTTTTTTTAAAAAAATCATTTAAAAACAAAATGTAAAATAAAATTATGTTTTAAATTTTTTAAATTTCCGATTTTAAAAAAATTACGCTTTTAAAAATTGCTTTTTTTTAAAATTCAGGTTTAAAAACAAAATGTAAAATAAAATTATGTTTTAATTTTTTTTAAAATTACATTTAATAAAAATCTATTTTTAAAACAAATTCTATTTTTAAAAATTACATTTAAAAACAAAATGTAAAATAAAATTATATTTTAAAAATTTTTAAAAATTTTGTATAAATCAAAATTCTATTTTTACAACATTTTATAGAATTTTTTTATAAATTTTAAAATTACATTTTAAAAAATTGTATTTTTAAAGTGTTTTTTTTACAAAATTATGTTTTTAAAATTTTTGAGAATTTTTTACAAATTTTTAAAATTACATTTTAAAAAAATTCTATTTTTAAAACTTTTGTTTTTACAAAATTTTGTTTTTAAAAACAAAAACAAAATTTTGTTTATGTGGCAAAAACAATTTGCACCTCAAACTTGTGTTACAGCCTTAGCTGGTCACTTTTGACCGGTTAAGTGAAGAAAGTGTGCGTTTTGTCTCGTATAATAAAGTTTGGGGTGTATTTAGACACCTTTTTAAGTTTAGGGTGCACAGGTAAATAGGAAGTGAAGTTTGGGGTGCATTTTTGTGTTTTAGTCATTATTAAACTTAAACTTGTTGGGCAAACTTATTGATCACCCTTGCTATATCATGATAAATATTGTAGATAAGGCGAATACGTTCGGATACAGGAAAGGATAAGCCAAGTTCAGCTTGGGATAATATGTGCAGCATAATTGTAATAGTATAGTATGACAATAATGTTATATGTTAGACAGGTTATGAATTGTGTATAAGATAAGGTTACTCGACCTTGGGAAATAGTGTATAAAGTTTAATGTATAAACAATTTATGTTTATATCTTCCGCAATAGTTGTAGATTGATTGTACCGGATATGCGGTGATTTGGAACCCGGATTTGGGGCTCTCACAGTTGGTATCAAAGTTGTAGATTATAAACCTTAGGTAGGGTTACCTGAGAATAATAACCGCAGTGATTAGGTTAAGTACTAACTCAAATAGAGTTAGTGTGTCGGTAAGATTCAAAGAGGAATATCGAGGAGTTATAAAGATACAGAGTTCCCTAACTCTGATAATAAAGGTAAACAGTAGTAATGAATAGATAGAGTCTAAAAGACTAAAAGTACAATGATAGGAGATCGTAAAACAAAAAGATCAAGACATAGAAATGAATCGTAATATATACGATGAGATCACCCCGTGATCTGATAAGGTTATAGTATGGAAAAGAATCAAGGGAATGATCAAACAGTTTACAACAAAGATTATTGTGTGTCTATGAATTGGTACAAGTTCAGGAAAGGATCTCATACTTATGGTACGTTCGTGACTCATAATTATATGAAATGTTTATGAACCCCTCAATGAATGGACGCTAAAGGTTTGTCTAGGACAAGTTCTTAAACTCATATGATTGTGGCAAGTTCCTGAACTCATAAGTGTGGTAAGTTTGACGGACTGGGTAAAGCTATATGTGAATAGAGTATTGAGGATAATATGAACAGATAGATTGATTAGGCAATGAATTATTAGTGGAGACATAGGTTTTCCAAATCTCCTAACTATGCTAGACTTCAAAATTTTTGACATCAAGCTAAATACGCACTATGTACTTTTGGAAATGAGTTTTTATTCTCAACTTCTGGTGACCATTGTGTATGTGTGGACTTCGGGCCACCGACACGTCGTTACCTATTGAGATAATAAAACTGATTTGAAATGATTTTTGAACGGTTTAAAGTATAGTCTATGCTATTTATTTCAGCTAGACGATAATGATTTGAAATATCAAAATATATTTTTATTTATTACTTATGTACCGTGTAACCTGGTGCAGAGATGATAAAAATTTGATGGAGTTATAAACACAGGAATACTTAGTGTTGAATTTGATCTAAAATCGTTGTTCCACTATTGTATGATGTGTTATGACAAAGTCACTCGATGACGACATCCTCAAACAGGCTGTTAATACAGTACGGCATTATGACGTCATTTTTCAAACTATTTTTAAAAATTATAATTTGCCCACGGGGTTTGGCTATACCTAAATATTTCCATTGAATTGAATTATTGATATGAGTCTATGCTATTTGATTTGGCTAGACCAACGGTTATGAAATTCTAAGCGTTCTTTGAAAATTTTCCCGAACCAAATTATTTTGGTACGAATTTCGCTAAAGACCGAGGTAAGAAAATTTTTGTGCGCCTAAGGCGGATGGAATAGAAGAAACGGGGAAAAATTGTTCCAACCTACAGTACTTGTCCAGTACTTGGCAGAACGGGCTAATTACCCTGTATGTTCATAAGACCAGTGCGGTTTGCGGATGAATTTTCATAAAACCTTTGCGAAAATGACAGACAATAGTCTATATAACTCCTCAGCAATATTTGAAAATTTTTATCCTTGTGAGGAATGTATTAGGTAGCATGTGATGCTGTGTATGAATAGTGTCTGGTGCATGGTATAAGGTGTAAGGTAAATTTTGGGGACCAAAATTTTAGAAGAAAGAGTGAATGTGACGACCCGAGAATTTAGAAAATTATTTAAATCTTAAATTATTGAATAAAGGTTAAACAATAAACCTAGACAGAAAATAAGTGAATGGATTTGATATTTTTAGGAAGGAATTTTATGGATTTAAAAAATTTTCAGGAGAATTATTTAGGATTAAAGGTTTAAGTGTATATGTTATGTGTATATGGTTGTATATATGTACAGTATGAGGTTAAGGGTCAATGGTTGACCAGATAACCTATATTAGTTGCAAACCCTAATATTATATTAAGAACATCAACGTTTAGTTCGAAAATTTTATCGATTAATAAGAAACCCTAAAACCGGTTCTGGAAACCCTAATTTTAGTTTCGGGAATCCGAAACACTAGTTCGGAATTTGAAAACCCCTAAACTGGAAATTTAAAGGTACGTATTTATGATTGTAGACTTAATTAGGAAAACTCTAATAATTAATTAGAAAACCCTAATTTTAAAGTTTGAAACCCTAATTGTTCCGTTTGAAACTCTAATGTACAATTATGGACCTAATTGCTAAATTAACCATTTTAATTAGGAAATATTAATCATAATTAGCAAGCTTGAATTATGATTGGGAAATTTTAATATAATTAGAAAATCCTAATTATAATTTAGAAATATTAATTTTCTATTTTGAAAACCTAAATTTGGAAATCCTAGAAATTTAATTTGTTAAACCTTAAGGGTTAAACCCTAAACCCTAAGGGTTAAACCCTAAACCCTAAGGGTTAGGGCAAATAACTAGTATGCCATTAAAATTAAAAGGAAAAAGACTAAAATACTTTTATTATATTTCTTTAATAAGGTGACTTGCAAATCTTGCCATAATATTAAGTTGGTGACCTAATATATTGACCAAGTGCTCTTTATCTATTTTATATCAACAATCCTTGCCACCTAGCAACACTTGGTGCAATGAATCAAGAATTAAAAAGATTAAAGTAAGATAATATCTCACTTTACTTCTCATGCATGCCAACCCTTTCTCTTTCTAGCTTTTCGAAATTTAGAGTGAGAGAGAGTGAAAAGATGAGCCATAATCAGTTCATAGCAAGCTAAGAATCAGAATCAAAAATTAGAATCAAGGATCAAAGCTTTTAAATGGTATAAAACTCTAATCTTCAAAATCATATGATCTCATGTTAAATGTTGTTGTTTATTATTTGAAGTTGGGTAATAAGGTGTCATTTAGTGATCTGGGTTGTTAGATCCCTGATCCATAACATCAAAGTGCTCAAAATTGCAGTTTTTAAAAATCTGGAAAAATTGAAAAAAAAAAATTGAGAGCCTAATGTCAGGGACTCTAGATTCTTCTGTGTTAGATGTTTAATGTGTTTTATGTTATGGATATGTTCCATGCCAGGTAGGCTTTGATCTGGAACTTGATCGGTTGGATCATGTCAAGATTTCTGGTTTTAAGCAGTCAAACTGTGTTGACCGAGCACAGAATGGGTTTCTAGGCAACCCAGAAACCCAGATGTTGTCTGATAGTGATATTGCAGGCCTTGATCTTGCATGTGTTTTATGTTTTAGGTCATGTTGTTGGTTTGATGTTGTAGACTGGTGTATGAACTACAAATGCATGCTATTAGATCACCTAGATTAACAGTAGAATCGAAGATATTTGTGGTCAAACAAGGGTTGACCGACTACCCGGATGAAGATTCTGGAAAACCCAGAATCTTCAAGAATGTGTTTTCCGTCAGAGTTTGACCGGTCTTGATTTCTGAAATTTGTTGATGTTAGACTGATTTAAGGTTGTATAAAGGTACCCCTGACATCTATACTATATGATAGAACCACTATATTACACTAAGCAAGCCTGGAAAGTTAAGATTTGAAGGTCCAAAAAGGGACCCTTTGACACTGCTTGAGTTTCTGGGCAGTCCAGAAACTCAAGAACACGTCTGACAACAAATTTTGTAGCTTAGATCTCACAGATTCATTATGTGTTGGCCATGAGTGTTGTTTGGGCTTGTAGTGTGACATTAATACTACAACAGTAACACCTTAGCAAGCCAGAAATCGTAAAGACTAAAGATCTAGCCTAGGTCAAACCTACCACCCTACACACTGGCTAAGAGTGTTCTGGGCATGATCAAGAACATGAAGAACACCTATAGCGACAGTACTGTCGCTATAGGCACTCTTTAGTGACAGTTAGTTTCTAAAAATAATTATTTTATTTCATAAATGGATAAAAATAGTTTTTAATTATTAAAAATACAAAATAAATTTCTAAAAATTATTTTAAAGTCCAAAAATAGGTTTTTAATTATTCTGAATATATTTCATAAATATTTAATATTTTTGGAATAATAATGTTATTTAATTATAATATTAAATAAATTATTTTAAAATGATTTTAATACATGAAAAATTATTTAAAATTATAATATGGTATAAGAAAATATTTTAAGTTATTTTTGATGACTTTTAATATTTTGTGATAAATTTCATTAATTAATTAATATTAATGGTAATTAATTTATTTAATAAATATGTTAAATAAATTATGAGAAAATAGAATTAATGATTTAACAATTATATAAAAATCATTTAAGTGTTATAAAAATATTTTAAGTTATAAAATATAAATTTTAATATTTTGTCATGAAAAACATTAATATTTAATATTAATGGCAATTATCGAAGAAAATAGATTTAAAGGTTTAAAAATCACATAAATATGATTTTAAGGTATTAAAAATACTTTGATATATTATAATATTATTTTATGATTTTCATTAATATTTAATATTTAATATTAAATAATTATTAATGATAATAGAATATTGTGGTAATTAAATTAGATAAATATGATTTTAATGATTGAAAAATAATGATAAATGGTAATAATTATCTGAAAATTTTTACGAGCTTATGAAAAATATTTTGACTGATAATATAATTATCTAAGATAATTGTTAAGTGTTTAGGCAGAGTTTAAATGAACTTAAACTTGATAATTGTCTGATTAGGCAATCAAGATGTCAGAATTGTACCGAACTCGTCTCAGATTATAAAAGTTTGACTTGAGGTTAAGTTTTATGTGTTTTATAGACTGATAGAATTATGTGATAATGTGTTTAGGTTATTTTAAATATTGTGATGATATTATTCTAATTTGTAGATCAATATTATTTATATTAGGTATTCAGGCAAAGCTTATTAAATTGCGTAACAGTAATCAACCGATCAGACAAGTTTTTCTTAACTCGACCTCGAGTTGTTTCATTCAAATATACTCGTGGTTAATCATTGTTGATTGCCATGTCTATGAATTGTTGAATCGTACTCAGTGAAATTGCATGTATTCATCAGGTATGAAAGGTTGATCACCTTCATTACCATTTGGTCTAGATATAATTGATATGTTCATGTTCAATGTTCGTTCAGCTATGTAAAATTTGTTCATGCTAGTTCGCAATTATATTGTAGAACTGTAGCCAGCTTTTGCTCAATTCTTTCAATCATGATATATCCTTAATTTATTAAACTTGAACTTGCTGGGCAAACTTATTGCTCACCCTTGCTATATCATGATAAACATTGCAGATAAGGCAAATACATTCGGATACAGGAAAGGATAAGCCAAGTTTAGCTTGGGATAATATGTGCAGCTAAATTGTAATAGTATAGTATGACAATAATGTTATATGTTAGACATGTTATGAATTGTGTATAAGTTAAGGTTACTCGACCTTGGGGAATAGTGTGTAAAGTTTAATGTATAAATAATTTATGTTTATATCTTCCGCAATAGTTGTAGATTGATTGTACCGGATCTGCGGTGATTTGGGACCCAGATTTGGGGCTCTCACACATACCGAACCCAATAGTAATAGAGCCTAAAGTAGTAGTTATTGAGTTTAGAGACTCTGATAGCCTAGACCTTATGTCTGTGTTCGATGGCATATGGGAAGAAGAGGTGGAGGTCGTGTCCTTTAACCTAGTAGAAATTGTAGCAGATATGGCTCCGGGGGAGTCAATGATGTCACTATTTATGACAGTGTTGGATAGAAACCTCCATTACTATCAGGAGGTGAAACATCTAAAAGTAGAACTCTATATTGTCTTGGAGGATAAGATAGATGTGGAGTCTATGTGGGAGCAGGAACATGACGAGCGAGTTTTAGTAAAAGGACAAGGTCCATGAGTTGAAACAGGAGGTCTTTGAGCTCAGGCAGGAGCTAAAGACCAAGAAATAGAAGATAAGGATGATGTCCTATATACATAGGAGTTCTCATGTGGATTTTCAGCATCAAGTAGCTGGGTATCCGATAGAAGAAGGGCAGACTCGACATACTATCAGCCGAGATATTATAGCCGGTCTTGCCAAGGTAGATTTTGATAATCCCTTAAGGCAGATGTAATCTAGTAGTAGCTAGAGTAGAGTTAGATATATAAATATGATGTATCTAGTAGTGGCGTAAAACCCTCTTTTTTATATCAAAGGGTAGTCTTTTGTAAATCCCAATTTTTGGAAAGCAATTGCGGGATAGTAATGTAATCAGCTTAGGCTGTGTAATGTAAACGATGTAGTATTATACTACAAGAAATGAATCAATATAAGCCTTTTATGGAACATATTGCGTAATAGGTTAAATTTATTGTTTAATCATGAATAATAACTAACTAATTAGAAGTGAATAAGAACGAAATATGTTGTTTATTGTAACAGCAAAATGCTGCCAAGAAGGAGACAACGTAATCAAGACGCTAATTTAAATCAACCGGAGGGAGGTTCGATAAACCCGATGCAGAAATTTGTTAACTTGTTAACGACATCATTTAATACAAATGGAGCTAATATACCCATAAATCCTAGAGTAGTACGAGCTACTACTTTTAAGGATTTCAAAAGTGTTAGTCCGCCAGAGTTCAAAGGAACTACCGACCCTATAGAAGCCCAAACATGGGTAAAAGAAATTGAGAAGGCATTTGTTATTGCAAATGTCGATGAGGGCCAGAAAGTTGCTTTTGCAACCTACATGATGAAGGGAGAGGCCAAATTTTGGTGGGAGGCCAACCAGGCTAGGGTTGGTATCGAGAATCTAACGTGGGTAAGGTTCAAGGAGATTTTCTTCGAGAACTATTTTTCCACGAGTATGCAAGGAAGGGTGGAAATGTGGTTTCTTGATTTGAAACAAGGGGAGATGACAGTTCCCCAATACTCTACCAAGTTCAACGAACTGGCAAGATTTGCTCCACACCAAGTGGACACTGAGGTTAGGAAAGCTAGACTGTTCAAGCAGGGCTTGAAACCCTGGCTCTATAACCGGATATCTGGGACTATACTAGAGAAGGCGATAAATTGCCGAAGGTGGGAGCGAGGCTTTAAGCCAGTACCACAAGGACAATAAGAATAAGGGTAAAATCGATGGAGGAATGAAGACCGAGGGAGCCAGCGAGAGTGGCGACGGCCACAAGAGGAAAGGGTTTAACTTTGGGAATACCGGAGTGAAGCAAGGAGATCCAAAGAGGAGGATGGAGGCATGCAAGACCTATGGGAAGACTCATTTAGGAGTCTGTCTCAAGGGGAAGGCTGTATGCTACAACTGTGCATAGGAGGGGTACATTTCGCCTAACTGTCCAAGTCCAAAGAAGAATTGCGGGTGCTTTTTATGTGGTTCAACTGACCACATAGCAAAGAACTGCCCGAAAAAGGGGACGGACGGGAATAAGGGCGCTAATAGCAGTAAGTTAGCTATTGGTGGTCCAGCGCAGTCGGGTAGGCCGATGGTCCATACCTTTAACATGACGGTCCAAGATGCGGTGGCATCGGGGGACGTAGTTGTAGGTATTATTCTGATTAATGACATAAATGCTTACGTGCTGTTTGATTCGGGTGCTACTTGTTTGTTTATAGAATGTGATTTTTCTAGATGATTAGGATTACTTCCGGAAAGATTTCTTGTACCTTTGAACATCAAGGTAGCGAACGAAGAAATAATTCATGTTGAAGATATCCATAGGAGTTATTATGTAGATATATGAGGTTGTAAATTATCGATAGATTTAATACCGATAAAGTTGGGAGAATTTGATGTAATTCTCGGGATGGATTGGTTGTTTAACCATTGGGCAATTATAGATTGTCAGAAGAAATGTGTACACATCAGAACATTGAGTCAACCTCATATAGTATTTTACAGTAATAAATCGTCGGGACGTTCGTGTTGTCTTACTATGACACAAACTAGGAAACTATTAAGGAAGGGATGTGTAGGTTATTTGTGACATGTTGTTAATACCTAGCGAGTGGAAGCGACCATGGAACAAATACCTATAGTGAAAGAATTCACGGATGTTTTTATAAGTGAATTGTCGGGTGTTCCGCCGGATAAAGAGATCGAATTCGTGATAGACATTGTGCCAGGAGCGGCCCCAGTTTCTAGGGCGCCGTACCGAATGGCGCCTGTGGAAATGAAGGAGTTGATGGTTCAGTTACAAGAACTGTTGGATAGGAAGTACATTCAACTGAGTGTTTCGCCGTGGGGAGCACCAGTATTATTTATGAAGAAGAAGGACGGATCGTTAAGACTTTGTATCTACTATAGTGAGTTGAACAAGTTAACGATAAAGAATAAATACCCACTACCCAGGATCGATGATCTTTTTGATCAGTTAAAAGGGGCAAAGTATTTTTCTAAAATAGATTTGCGAACGGGGTATCATCAGTTGAAGGTTAGAAGTGAGGATGTACCTAAGACAGCATTCAGGACTCGTTATGGTCATTACGAGTTTCTGGTGATGTCATTTGTGTTGACTAATGCACCAGCTACATTTATGGATATGATTAACAGAGTGTTCAAACAATACTTGGACAAGTTCACTGTGGTGTTTATCGATGATATTCTAGTCTATTCTAAGACGCCAGAAGATCATGCCGAACACCTATGAGTAGTGTTAGAGATACTAAGGAAGGAGAAGTTATATGTGAAGTTCACTAAGTGTGAATTTTTGCTAGAAAGGATTTAGTTTTTAGGTCATGTCATTGACCATAAAGGGATTTCAGTAGATCCAGCAAAGGTGGAAGCCGTGATGAATTGGGAACAACTGAAAACACCGACTGAGGTGCGGAGTTTCCTAGGGTTAGCAGGATACTAACGGAGATTCATCCAGGATTTTTCAAAGATAGCAACTCTGTTGACTAACTTGACAAGGAAGACGATTGTAGACACTCAAAATTTTCTTTTACTGTTACTAACCATACAGGAGGGCAAAAACATCTTTTTCACACTCCGGAGAGAACCCTGGAGGACTACAACATCAATTTTAACCCCGGAGATAGTCACAAGAGATCAAATTTTCAACCCCAGAGATAACCCTGGGAAAGTCAGTTTCAACCCCGGAGATAGCCCCGGGGGATCAAGATCAAAGCCTGGAGATAGCCCCAGGAGGTCAAGCCAACCTCAGAGATAACCATGAGGACACTCAGAGTCAACATCAGGTCAACCTCAGAGATAACCCTAAGAAAAGACTGCTACAAGTGCACAAAAAACGGAGATAACCCCGGGAGGGGCAAAATGGTCATTTTGCCAACTCAACTTCAAGTCACATCAAATCAACTCATGTCAACTCAAAATACTTCAATAGAAGTCCCACAAGAACCATATCTTAACTTTCGAGCGCAAACTACGCAAAACGACTCAACGGACTACCTGATGAAAACCCAGGAATGCCATTTTGGTCATGGACCCATCTTCCTGGAATCAAAAAAGGGCAAATCTTATGTCATTGTGTAGCTCTAAGAAAGAGATTTCCATAATGGTATGGCACGCTTCCATCAAACTCCCGGATTGAAAGTTATGAACGACCGAAATGACAACGCATTATGCAAGTGTCACGTGCCGACATGGCGGGACCCACATCGCTTTCGGGGCACAGGAAGCCGTAGGGTACACCATCGCTAGCCGCAGTACTCAGAGCTCCCCTCTATAAATAGAGGGCTTGGGGTGGCCATATTTGCAAGAGAAAAGGCGAGGAAGCCCTGTCAAATTTGCTCCGTACTCTCTCTATACTGAGTGCTTTCTCATTTTATACACTTTTGAGCTCACATATAGCTACTCTTGTACTAGTGGGAGCCGAGTTTCATCCACTTTAAAGATATATAAGTCTTCTTAGGCAGCCCACTGTAAGCCTTCTTACACACTTTAAAGCCTTTCTCTTCATCTTTGCACACACCCTTCTTCACGTTGAGAGTCGTGTTGCGTGTGTTTGCCCGGACTTCGGTCCGTGGTTTTATTTCAGTTTGTATATACATATATATTTATATTTATATATATGGACTAACATTATCGAGTTATGCCTCTATTGAGCCTAGACTTCGGTATGGAGCGTTTATTTGCTTATATATATATATATATATGAACTGTGTGTCGAACTTTGTTTGATAAGCCTAGACTTCGATCTAAAGCGCCATTGCTTTATTATATATATATATATATATATATATATATATATATATATATATATATATATATATATATATATTAATCCACACAGGAGTTTACTTACGTGGTGGTTGATAAACTTTTCTGACTTTTTTACGTTTCGTCCTGCACGGAGTATCGCTTTTTACTGACTTTATTTACGTTTTTCACCGCACAGAGTTTACTTTGTGGCAGTTGATCGCTCTTACAACTTTATTTACGTTTTGTCCTGCCTTGAGTTTCCTACATGGCGGTTGATAGCTTTTATAGCTTTATTTATATTTTCTAATCCCCCATTGAGGTGCTTCATGGTGGATGATCATGTCTGTATATATATATTTACAGGTTTTATATATATACCTGCTTACTGCTTTCATACAAATTGCGGTATCATCTAAGCCTATGAATCATGTGATCACAGATTCAGCCTATTTGATCTAGATTTGGTTCCCGTGATGGACATTTTCAGTTGTAACCAACTTGTAAATGATTTTGCGATGTCTGAATTTCATTAGATGGTTTTCATACCCATGAAGAAATCGACATTATTTTGTACATTATTTTCTTATAGATGCTTCGCATCTCGAAAACAAAATCAATCAAGCCGAGCACTTAATAAAATGGGAGTGTAAAAGGTCTCAATTACTATTGAGCATCAGGGTTTTAAAAACCTCTTTTATAAAACATCACTGCCATATCTTGCTAAAATTGATTTTTTACATAAAGTTCAAACCCTGTGTATATAGGTGCTAACGAGGCCTCGCACTACTTCCAAATAACAACACATTGACCCCCACACACACACATTCAGATAATAGTTTCTTGAAAAGAGGTGGTCACTGTGGTAACACGGATGTCGGGGGGTGCCTAACACCTTCCCTCCGCATAATCAAGTCCCCGAACCCTAATGAATCTCAGTTTCACCGACCCGTTTAGCATTGTCACATCACTGGGTCAATGTGCAAACCTTTTCTCGGTTGTGTTGGTACAACAATTTAAAAAACCAATTGGCGACTCTTAACAGTCCATCGTCAACATTATACATGTCAGACTTTTTTCACTTGTTTTTTCAAAAAAATCTCACTTAAAATGAGAACACCAAAGAACAAGTAACGGAAATGGACAATTAAAAATCCCGACGTCCACAGGTGGCGACTCTGCTGGGGACTCCAGTAAGAGGGCTTAAGCCGCTATTACAATCTTTTCAAAACTGTTATATGCTTGTGTGTGGATGTTGCATTTACATTTGAATGAATGCGTACGAATGAATTTACTTATTGCACTTAGTGCTTCGCACCATATCTGCCTGTGATATTCTAATGCTTCGCACATGTCATCATTTCCATACGGTGAGACGCGATGTATGTGAATGTATGTTGTGTGGTCCCTCCACCAGGAGGCTATCCTGTCGGTGTTTGATTACTGGACTCGTAGGAAGACTAATTCCCACGAGGCTCAGGAAAGGCACCACCCAAATTCGCTCCAGTTTAAAGACCGGATTAATTTCCCGTTGAGTAAATTGCGATGATTTGGATTCCTTCATGCCAAAAAGTTGCGAGAGTAACTGTAATACCCAGAAAAAAGAGAGAGTAAATTACATTTAAAATTATATTTTAATTGGGCTTTTCTTATATTTGGGCCAAATTATATTTAATTTGTGTGGACAATAATAAGTAAGGGATTCCATTAAGTTGGGCCTTTAAAGCTAATTGGGTCTAATTTATATTTGTTTAATATTAAAATCCTATTAAAATTAGGAGACACAATAAGATATATAAATAAATAAGTAAAACCTAAACCATATACACGTCTGATAAGAATTATGGAGAAGGAACAACATAAGGAGGCGACACTGTGAAAACCAAAAAGAGGAATAGAAGAGTTATATTACAACTAAGGTAAATACATGTTTGTTTATGAATATGTTATTAGATTATGAATATAATATTGACATTCTCAGTTCTTAAATTGATTGCAACCAAAAAGTTGTGGATTTATGGTAAACTTGTGGATAATTTGAGATTTGTGTATTGATGGGATACTATGATAAAGTGAAAATTATTAAGTATAGAGGATTTCTTGTAATTTGAGTTGTTGATATTCGAGGTAATTAGATTAATCGTTTGGAGTTAATGATCAATTTTGTGTCTATTTTTTAGTAGGATATTGGAGTTATGTTCTATGAACTTTCTTTGTGATAGTATGGGGAAACATTGAAATTTATTGGATCAAGGTTTGCAATAAGGGATGATTGATTTATTATATGATTAGATATTAAGTGATGAAATTCAATTAATTTTGAGAGGTCTTGAATATTTATAATTTGCTTATGCAGATAGTAGAATATTTGACTTAGAGTTGATATGATGATAAATAGATCTTACTAATATATTCTTTTGTGTAATAATATTTAAGAACTAGCTAGTTCGAATTGAGGTTTGAATAATTTTGAAGCTCTTGAGGATTTAGGAAAATTTGATATAATTTGTAGAGTTGTTTGGTTTATCCGATATCCTTGGAGTTTTGTATGATTTTATGTAAATTAAATAAAAATAATTTGTTAAATCTTTGTCACGTGTGGAACATAAACGTTTTACGAATTAAAAATAATTTTAAATATTTTGGGTATTCGAATCGTATTTGGATGAAGAGAAATTTTTGTGATTTTGAATTATGTTCAGAAGAGTACGTTTACAAGAATTAAACTCAAAGATATTAGCGACGGTCCGCACCAACGGTGGATCATATATGTGATCTAATTTAATGCAACGCGAAGAACCTTACCAAGGCTTGACACAGTAGTTAACGAATATTTTATAAATACATTGATAATTACATGGATCGATGACTTATCTGCGTTGATCGTAACAAATGGTGGCGCTACGTCGTATCTAATTTTTTTTTTGTAGCTTATTTGAATTCCGAGGACGGAATTATTTTTAAGGGGTGAAAAATGTAATAACTCATTTTTATTAATAATTAAATATTAATTGATTTTATTTTATACAATTGTATTTGAATTGAAAAAAATAAATGATTCTTTTTCCCTTCTTTTCTTCCTTGTTTTGTGTGGAAAATTAAATTCTTTTAGTAGATAATTAAATAACTGATTAAATTAAAATTGAGAAAGATAATTCTTTTTGTTAAAGTCTTGTGGTAAAATCATTCGGATCGAGAAGCTACTTGGGAGATAGAGGAGTCTATTCGAGCGAAGTATCCACATCTTTTTGATAATTAGGTACATTCATTCTTTTGATTCCGGGGACGGAATCCTTTTTAATGGGGAGGTAATGTAATACCCAGAAAAAAAAGAGAGTAAATTGCATTTAAAATTATATTTTATTGGGCTTTTCTTATATTTGGGCCAAATTATATTTAATTTGTGCGGACAATATTAAGTAAGGGATTCCATTAAGTTGGGCCTTTAAAACTAATTGGGTCTAATTTATATTTGTTTAATATTAAAATCCTATTAAAATTAGGAGACACAATAAGATATATAAATAAACAAGTAAAACCTAAACCATATACACGTCTGATAAGAATTGTGGAGAAGGAACAACATAAGGAGGCGACATTGTGAAAACCGAAAAAGAGGAATAGAAGAGTTATATTACAACTAAGGTAAATACATGTTTGTTTATGAATATGTTATTAGATTATGAATATAATACTGACATTCTCAGTTCTTAAATTGATTGCAACCAAAAAGTTTTTCAAATGAAGGCAGAACCAATAATAACTATGGTATAAATTTTATATTAATTTATTTCAAGTTTTATAGTAATTTTTATGTTGTATCATGTGCACCTAATTATATTAGTTTTATAAATATATATATATGCTATTCGGTACATCAAATTAGGATGAGCAAGCATGAAACTTAGATGCGTGTATTCCTTAGGTATTAAATTAGTAATTCTCTGGTAAATGAATTCTAATTTTTTTTTAAATTATATACGTTTTTTTTTAAATTGTATGGGAATTTATAATTAATGTGTATATATATATATATATATATATATATATATATATTTAGTACATACTTGGTGGAATAATAAATGTTCTTAGAAGACAATAATAATAAATTGAGTATTGGCATAATAATGATAATAGTAATAATAATAATAATAAAAAAAATGAGTTTATTAACGAGTTAAAGATGGAAGAATATTTTGCAAGTATATTTAAATTAATTACTATTATTTTGTTGGGACGAAAAGAATTTAAAGAGTTGTGCTTAGTATATAAATTTTGGAGTATTAATAATTGATTTAAGGTTATGATTAAATGTACCTTGATTGAATTATGAATTATTTGGAATTATTAGTTTGGATTATTTTTAATTTGAGGTGAATATGTTTAGGTTGTGAATAACGTTTCGTATTTGATATCGTTGGCATTTGAGGGTAAAATTTTGTGGAGTGTGCTATAAATGGTTTGGAAGTATCAGGTACGGATTTCGTACTCTTTCAGCGATACTTTTGTTAAATTTGATTTATTCGTTTTGTTCCTCGTTTCAAATTCTGTTATTATTTCACATAATTGTTTCTTGTGAAATTCATATATTTGTTTCATTTTGGAGTTGACACATTGGACTCGTATTTGTAATCTTTGAATTAGGATATCATGTTTAGTATTTATTTTGATAATTGTAGAGCGGTACATGTTGCTACCTTCTTTTTGAGACCTTGTGACTATAATTTGATTTGGTTCAACATGTACATATAGAACCCTTTTGTTGGTATTATGTCGCATGTGTTGTGACATAGTATTTTTGTTAGAATATACCGTAGGGTATACCTGAGCTATAACCACCTGTGGGGGTACCACAGACATGTCGTCTTGGCACGAGAGGCATGACACTTTCCGTGGCAGTGTGATTAGTCCACGGCGTCTCCGTTTTGGGCTCTAGAGGAAGTGGGTCATTTAGTGTTTTGTTGTGGGAGGCGTATAGGTTAACCCTAGTTTCCTGTTCTGCGGATTGGGATGCTGTGAAAAACACACCTATCCGATTTGCTTACATTTGGATTCGCGGTCCAATATGTGATTTGTCTGTGTGGCATTATTTTGGTTGCCTGTGTGGTATCATTTTGACTTGTCTGTGTGGCATTGTTTTGACTTGCTTGTGTGGCATCATTTTGACTTGCCTGTGTGGCATTGTTTTGACTTGCCTGTGTGGCATCATTTTGACTTGCCTATGTGGCATTATTTTGACTTGCCTGTGTGGCAATGTATATTTCTGAGCTCACTCAGTATGAAATTAAACTCAACCATTTGATTCAGCTTATTATTTCATTGTATTAGTTTTGTTTGTTTCTGTTCAATTCAATTCATTGAGTTAGTTACTTCAGTTCGTTATTTCATTACTCTTCTATTGGTTTCGTCAATTCTGTTGATTCAGATATATTCCATTAAGATCTTTGGAGAATATATTTTAAATCGAAGATTTACACTTGAGGCTTTGTTCAGTATTTTGTCTCAGTTATTTTCGTATATCACTTGTATATCTTTTGTATATTTGTATCTCTGTCTTTGGGCAATTGGCACATCTTTGTGTTTTTCTTCGGCGGAGTTTGCGGGGGGTGATTAAGGGCTAGTGTGATGAGAGTGTTGCCTTGACCATCTAGGTGGATTAAATTTTTGGTTTTGATTATTTTGATTCTAGTTGGAGAATTGTATTTAGTACTTCATTGATGGATATCATTATTAATATTTTGAAGTTATTAGTGCTCTGTTTACTAATTTTGAGGTTTGTTGTGCTTTGCACGTGACCTCCCTTTTCTTTTCGGGAAGGGGGTGTTACAGTAATCTAAGATAGGTCAGCCTCTGATAAACCAAACGCGAAGGAAAGTCTCTTCATACTTTCACATTTCAATTACTTGTAAATTCAATTACTTGTAATTTTATTTCAATATAAATCTCAATGTAATGGAAAATATGAAGGAATATGTGTGCATGCCTTCCCTTTATATCAAAACCTGATATGTTATCTTGTCAACTGACATCCGTTTCGCAGGACGATACTCCTAAACAGACACATTACGTAATATTGCTACATTCACTAAGACTAAACTACATAAGTCTTTTTTGTAGGGATATAATTGGTCCATTAACCCGGTCAAAATCCAAAAAGCCCACGAGCCTACAGCTAATTATGTCTTCATCTTACCAGACTGATCTTAATTCAGTTTCTCGAGAAGAATTTGATGAATTAAGTAAAAAAATCACAGATTTGGCTATTCTACTTAAAGAACTACACCAATCTACTCAGGGTACAAGGATACCCGTACATGCTGAATCCTCCACACAAGGAGGAACCCAAGGTCTGGATACTGCTAGTTCCAGTCGCAGGAATCCTCATAAGCACAAATAGATTCATTCATCCACACAGTGATTGTCTCCATCTACAACTCTTGAGTCCGCACAACCTCCTGTAAAGGTGCCAGCCAGCGTAATGGCTATGTTATGTCCCAAGCCGATAGCAGTAAGGGAGAAAGAAGTCTTTGTTCCAGACCCCAAAATGGAAGAAGAGGAACAAAGAATTAAACAAGGCATCATCAGAATGATGTTGTGCATACGTGTCATTGTCTATGATGAACATACAAACAGATACACCCCAGGCGATAATTGTCCAGACATAATGGTCAGCATTCGGGAAAAGGAGGACGATGACAACCCCTCCATCACTGCAGTCCACTAGCACTTTTCCCTCAACAATTGGAGCAGCACTCCTTGCATTGGTCGACGAATGTAAAACGAGAATAAACTCATTCTGCCCTGTAGATAGCAATAACTGCTTACTTTTTCTGTACAGTATTAGCAGTTACTTTTGTCATTACATGCTAACACTTTGTGTGATTGAACAGTTTCATATATTAGGTGAGAGCATTTTGGTTCAGGACTCTAAAGTTAGATGTCCATAGACTTGCTGATGAGGTGCCTATTCTCCACAAGGACTGTAGCTTTGATGTAAAGTTGGACTCAGACTTGATGGAAATACGAGAGGACTATGAGATACCTCAGGAGATCAAAGAATGGGTCGAAGACAAACCCAAGCCGAATCTTGATCAAACCACCTATTTTAAACCGTGAATACCCCAAACAAATCCAAATTGGTACAGACCTCACTCCAAACCAAAGGAATGACATGATTACTCTATTGACCCAATTCCAAGATGTGTTTGCATGGTCTCATAAAGACATGGTCGGTTTATACATGGACATTATCATTCATCGCCTTCCCATCAAAGGGGGATTCAAGCCACTCAGGCAGAAGCTCATGTGATAAATACCTGAGTGGAAGTTAAAAGTTAAAGAAGAAATTGTGAAACAATTTCAAGCCGGCATCATCATGGTGTCAACATACCCTGAATGGCTCAACATAGTCCCCGTGCCGAAACTGGGAAGGGAGGTGCGAATTTGTGTGGATTACAGAGATTTGAATAAAGCTTGCCTCAAAGATAGCTTTCCCGTGCCATTCATCCACATACTCATTGACAATATAGCTCGATAAGACATGTACTCCTTTGCTGATTGCTCCGCGGGGTACCATCAAATCATGGTTGCTGAAGATGATCGTGAGAAAACTTCATTCATCACGCCTTGGGGAGCCCTTTGCTACAGACGATTGTTAGTCGGCCTCATCAATGCCGGAGCTACCTATCAGTGAGCCATATGGCTCTTTTCCACGATCTAATGCTTAAAAAAAAGAGAAAGAAATAAAAAAAAAGAGGAAAAGAAAAAGGAAAAGAAAAAAGAAAAAAGAAAAAAAAAAGAAAAAAGAAAAAAGAAAAAGAAAAAATCTCTTCAACATGTTCTACAGTTGCTGCCTTACCATCGGCAGGTTCTACAGATGGTTTTGGAGTTCGAAGAAATCTCATTTCTACACATTCCTCGTAATAGGAATGAATTTACAGACGCGTTAACAACTTTGGCCTCCTTGATTCATATGCCTGACAAGGAACACATGCCAAGCGTCACATTTACCCTGCACAAGGCACCAGCCTATGTGAACTATGTTGGAGAAGTATTGAATGAGCTACCTCCCATCCAACATCCTTGGTATTAGCATATCAAGGAGTACTTACGCGATGGATCTACACCCGCTGAGGCGAGCCTGACTGAGAAAAAGTTGATCCATCGACTTGCTATGAAATTCTACCTGAGCGGAGATGCACTCTACAAAAGAGATGCAAGACTAGGTCTCCTCAGATGTTTGGACCAAGACCAAGCTCAAAAACTCATGAATGAGATCCATGGTGGAGTCTGTGGCCCACACATGAGCGACCCTCTACCTGTAAAGAAGATCCTACAACAGAAAAGTCCGACTATGGCAGTTCAAATAACACGACTTGGTTTTGAAGAGGATCGTTAACAATCAAGCTCACTCTAAAGGGAAATTCACTCCAAACTGGGAAGGCCTGTTTATTGTCAAGGGGGTATTGACAGGAGGCGCTTTCAGATTATAGAAATGGACGGCGATGAATTTCTGCAACTCATCAATTTGGATACCGTGAAACGGTACTATGTCTGAGGTTACCATCAAGCAAACATCCTGGTTTTCGATCATCAGATCACCAGTCATTCCTGTGACGCCCCCAAATTCGGGTATCTTCCAACCCGACAGATGGTGCTACACGGTGCTACAGTTCACATAAACATTCAATTGAAATGCCTCAAAAGAACGGATATGTCTTATATATATATATATATATATATATATATATATATATATATATATATCAAAAGAATATTTACATACCCCAGGTTCTTTACAATCAATACATTGTCTTTGTCATAATATCAATATTATTCTTTACAAAACCTATACTATTACATAAGCAATCTATGGGTTCGCCTTTGCCTTCCCTTTATCCTTGCCGAATCCATCGATCCGTTCTGTCTTAGCTGCATTCATATGGTTCAAGCAAGAATGAGCCTAACTAGCTCAGCAAGTACACCAATTCTAGTAAAAATAGCATGCTTGAAACATAGGAATCGTATATCTTCAATAACTGGACAATAGTTACGAAGTACAATTGAAAATTCAAAATAGGACTTTTTTTTATTCAAAACGCTTTACTGACCACAATATTCAAGAAACATCAATTAGGTTCAAGTGTAGCATCGAGAAAATCGGATTTTTTGAGAATTAAATTTTTATTTTATTAAATGAATTTAATTAATTATTTATGGAGCAAGCTAATCGAACGTCGTTCTCTGACCTATAAATGTCAGAATGACATAGGATTTTGGCTACATGGTAGAATTAAAGTGTTTGAATTTTCAAGACGAAAATAAAAGCTTTCCGAGAAAGTTTTTGAAAAATACTATTCACGCATTTCTGCTTGGGAATTATTTTTGAACTTCCGAGAAATACGTAACGATAGAATATTGAGGTGAGATGGAATATCTAATAATATTTCAGTTATGGAAAACGTAATATTTCGCCTGTGGACTTAAAACCTAACGTTTAAGGAAATTGATTTACGAGAAGGAAATGTAATGTGATTAATGAATAAAACAATGATCATATAATGCGTAGGTATTATAGGAAGTAATGAATACGAGTATTATACGAGAATGTATGAATGATGTTATATCATGAGGAATAAGTATACGAGAGGAATACAAGATGAATACATAAATTATACGTTATAAGGCTTTAAGCCAAATGTATTGAATATTTAAATTGTGTAGGAAATTGTATTGTGCAATAAGAAGTTGACAAGGCCCAAATGTAAGAATGGTTAAATCCAAAGTAAGTTAATGATCAGGCCCAAGTGTTTATTTAATTGCAAGCCCAATGAATAAGTTAATATTAGTTAAGCAAATTATGCTAGAAGCCTAAAGGATTAAGTAAATTAATTAAACCTAAGCCCAAGTAAGTATCCAATGGGTAAGAACCATTGAGCAACCCATGGGTGATCCAAAGTGGTAAACAAGTAACTTAATGATTAAGTGTTGTGATGACCAAGTAAAGGAAGTAAGGAGCAAGTAATCTTAAGTGCTAAGCAAGAGATAAGTTAAGTAATAAGGAAGTAGCTTAATAGTTAAGTAAGTGTGGTGGACAAATAAAGTACCTTTATGTGATGAACAAGTAGACTTAAGGATTAAGCAAAGAATAAGTTAAGAAAACTTAATGGCTAAGTGTTGTGATGATCAAAGTATATGTGGGGAGCAAGTTTACTTGATTAATAAGCTTGGAATAGTAAGGAGGTGGAGGGATTAATGACCCTTATGCCCTAACTTTGGATTGCCTATAAATAGCAAGCTTAGATTTCATTTGTTAGTTGTTAGTTTTTCATCCAACAACTCATAAGTTGAGAGCTTAGTGGCTTGAGAGAATAAGCACTTATAAAAGCTAGACTTCTTTTGTTAGATATTTAAGAAGCAAGAAGAAGATTAAGTCTTAGCAAGAGATCATCAAAGAGTAAGTATTCATAAGCCTTAATTCTCTTTCTCTTCCATTGTTAGAGAAGGGGGTATTGGTAGAACTAGTGTGCTAAGTAATGATAAACCAAAGGGCTTAAGTCTTAATAAGCCGGATAAGTCATGAATAAGAAATTCATTCGTAAATAAGTTATGAACTTATAATGAAAGTGTAAAGAGCTTGTTAGAATTTGTAACATGTTTACCTTAATAAAATTAGTATGATTTATAAGATGTAAGAATAATGATTAAAGGACTTAACTCATTAATAAGTCATATGAAAATAAGATATAAGTCATGAAATGGAAAAATAAGTATTTTATACTTTAATAAGTTGCAAAATCATCAAGAATAGGTAATAACTTATCATGAATATAAGTTAATGAAGTATTATGTTAAGAGGTTAGTATATAGGAATGAATACTTTTGAAACGGTTTAAAAATCATATGTAACGAAGTTTCACCGGAATTCACACGATTAGACGACAATCGTCGAATTCGTGAAATTCTCGGAATGGAAGTCGAATTTTGATATTGAGCTTGGAAACATTGATTTTAAATGGATACAAGTTGTATTTGTCATTATAGAGTTGCGGACTCAAAAATGGCCGGATTCCGACTTAGAACGAAGAAACGAGCATTGAACGCGTTCTGAGCGTTTATCGTTTTTCGTCAAAAAAAATGTACTAATAGGTGAATTTTTAGCGAACGAAGTTGAATAGATAAAATTCTTGCATGAACGCATAGAATACTTAATTTGTGAACCGTAGGCTCTTGAACGAGCCAATTTGGACTTATAACGAAGAAGTTACAACTCGGAATCTCATGAAAGTTGAAAATCATCAAAACTATCGTGGCTCGAGTCCGCTGGGTGGCGTGACTCAAGCTTAAATGACCGTGTGCAGCGTCAAAGTGAGCTTTAGACCCTGCAAACTCGCACCGCATCACGATAGTTAACAAAGGGACTACATGCCGCAGTCAAGAGTCCTATCTCCAAACCCTAATGGGAATATGCATTGTATGTGATACAACAAAAGGCTCACCTACGCCATGAGTGCCGATCTTAAAAGCTAGACAATAAAGAAATGTTGACAAGTAGAAGATGAAGGGAAATTGTTGAGTAACAAACTAATGAACTTAATTAAACATTATCAAGTCATAATTGAACCCCAAGTATGATCACTTAGGGTTAAAAGAAAGTCAATTGAAGATGAACGCAAATGATATTCAATGTTAATACTTCACCAATGATGATCGAGTTTCGATTAATAACGTACGGACGTTAGTAAGCCGTGAGGAAGGATAATTAACTCGAACCGAGTTGTATTGATGAAATAATTTCACTTAAGTATAAGAGAGCGAAGTTAGTAAGAATGATGTAAAAGAACGACGGAAAGCCGGAACCAATAAATAACAAATCTAATACGGGATTAGATTAAGAAGAAGGGTAAGATTATTTAGGAACTAAGTATGTTCATTCATGACCTAATGTGGTATGTTATGTGCTTATGTGTTATAGAAACTATAAAGGCTCAAAGGAAACGTAATTTTACTATAGCAGACGCTGAAGGCAAGTTTTTCTTAAACGCTTGTCTAACCTTCGTGTTAGCCAGGTTTTCAAAATGATTCACGTTATGAGATGCATGTATGCTTTCAAAGAAAGGGTCGAAGCCAGTTTTAACTCAGCTAGACTAATCTTGATAGATTGACTAATTTCTTTATAAGTCTTTCAATATAGAATTGCTAACGCTATCCTATGCCAACTCTTTGCACTCGATTCAAGGTAAGCACGAATATGTATAAACAAATGTATTTTCATTGAGTATTCGATGGGCACATTGAGGTTGCCACAACTTAAACGTACACACGTTTAATGTATGTAGTGTTGATCAACATAGGGTATTATAACGATCACCTAGATGTACTTCGTAAGCTATGTGGGACTTACGGACTTCGTCTTGGGTTGTCCTTTTCAAAGAAACTATAAGACGTTCACGTCTTGAACTAGAATTGATGATTCATGGAATATTGTTATTGTAAAACATTTTGAAGGAAAAAGGAAAGCTATTTTGAATTATTGATAGTACTTCGTAACTATCATCCAGTTATTGAAGATATACGATTCCTATGTTTCAAGCATGCTTTTAAAATGAAATTGTTATACTTGCTGAGCTTGTTATGCTCATTCTTGCTTGAACCATATGAATGCAGCCTAAACAATATGACCGAAGGATTCTACAAGGATAAAGAGAAGGCTAAAGTGAACGTGTAGATTACCTATGTAATAGTATAGGTTTGTAATGATAATATTTGATATTATGAAATGAACAAATGTAACTGTTATAAAGAACCCGGGGAATAGTAGTATTGTTTTGGAATATATATATATATAAGACATATTCGTTCTTTTGAGGCATGTCAATTGAATGGTTGTGTGAACTGTAGCACCGTGGAGCACCATATGTCGGGTTGAAAGAGACCCAGATTTAGGGGCGTCACAGGTTGGTATCAAAGCATTAGGTTATAAAACTTAAGGGTGGGGGGGGGAAGAACCTTAGGCTCATAACCTCGTTAAGGAAGAGAAGTTCAAAGGAAGAAAAAAAAACTTGAGCTTTACTTGAGTTGGATGAGTCAATAAGGTATTGAGGAAACTCAGTATCAAAAGATTTAAAAGATGGAAAGTAACCCTAAATAAATTAAATGTGATTTGTGCTTATACGATTCTGTGTTATGTACTAATCAAAATATGTGTTATTGTAGGATGCCGATCGATAGCTTGATGTATAGAGATATACATGCGGTGAACGAAGAGCTTGTGAACCAAGTAGAACCTGTACCTATGCCGGTGGCGGAGGTACCAATAGTGATTCTAGAGGAGTCGGAGGCGGAGGAGTACTTTTCTGAGGAAGACTACTCTGAGGGAGAGATGGATATAACGTCATACCTTAGTATGATAAATGAGATGGAGGCAGAAAGAGAGGTAACATCGGTTACTACGGTGGTACCTACATTGGAGTCATCACCTCCAGATGCAATGGAAGCATTGTATTTGGAAGCGCTTAACAGGAATGCGCAATTGAGTGCAGTTGTGAAGAAACAGAATGACGAGATTAGTGCCCTTTATGTAGTATGAGGAGTGTAAGGTGACAGATTTTGAGTCAGAGCATGATGAGAAGGTGCTCATGATAAATACGGCTAGGGATTTTAAGGTGGAGGTAGACGAGCTTTGTAGGGAGCTGGGGGAGAAGGATAGGAAGATAGCCCGGATGTCTTACATCCATGAGAGCGCTCATAAGGATTTTAAGCTAAAAGTTTCTTGTTATTCCAATAAGTCAGGACAAACCCGTTATACTATTAGTCAGGATACTGTAGTGGCGATTGCGAATGAGAAACACGAGGATGCTGTTATGCATTATTAGAAATCTAAGATTTTAAGTATATGTGTAGTGACGTAAAACCCTCTTTTAAAGGGTAGTCTTTTTGTAAATCCTAACTTTTGTGAAGTTCAATTGCGGGATAAAAATGTAATAGCTTTTGGCTATGAACGTAAATTGTAAATAGTTTAAAACTATAAAGAAGCATATGTATATAATGAAGTTTTCATGGAAATGATTTGTTATGATGCGATTTGGTATGTGGCCATTAATAACGAAGTAAGTAAATAGATAATAATGAAATTTTATTTAATCTAAAAATGTCGCCAGGGAGAAGATAACGTAATAAGGAAGCGGAATCACATAATGATAATTAATGGGGTCAAAAAAACCCTATGCAAGAGTTCGTTAAGTTATTAATGGCTGTATTTACCCAAACCGGGGGTAGAGTACCTGTGGAACCTGAGGTAGCTAGAATGATTACCTTTAAAGAGTTTAAAAGCATAGGTCCGCCGGAGTTCAAATGAACGACGGACCCAATCGAGGCCGATACCAGGGTAAAAGAAATAAAGAAGGCGTTTGTTATTACAAGCGTAGGTGAGATGCTGAAGTTTTCTTTTGTGACTTACACGAGGAAGAGTGAAGCCAACTTTTGGTAGAAGGCTCACCAGGGTGGGATTAGAACAGATGCAGTAATATTGAAACAATTCAAGAAGGTTTTCTTTGAGAATTATTTCCCTACAAATTTGTGAGGGAGGATTGAGATTGAATTCTTAGAACTTAAGCAAGGGGATATGATATTTCCCCAGTACGCGACCAAATTCAATGAACGAGCCAGGTTTGTTTCACATCAAGTGGACATGAAGGAGGTGAAGGCTCGTAGATTGGAGCAGGGCCTAAGACCCTAGCTCTATAGTGGGATTTTGGTGATCTAGAGTGTTTCCTATGGGATCATTCTGGAGAAGGTGATTATAGCATAAGGTGATAGTGAGTTGTAGACTCAATACCACAAAGAGGGAAAAGATGAGATCAGAGAGAGGGAGGAACCAAGATAGAGATAGGTAGTAAAAGATGCCAAAGAGACATAAATTTTAACTCGAGAATCTTGAAGTGGGACAAGGGATCCTAAGTGAAGGATCGAGGTGTGTAAGACATGTGGAAAGACTCATCTAGGAGTCTGTCTGAAAGGGATTATAAATACCTTAAAAACATTAAGGTAGAGAAGGAGGAAATAACTTTCATTAAATTGTATTCGTGAAAATTATTTCATGGATAATAGAAATAAGTAGGTATCAATAGATAAGTAATGTTCATGTTGAGAGAATTTGAGGAAATTCTCGGTATGAATAGGTTGATTAACCATAGAGCTATAACAAATAATTATAAGTAAAGTGTGAACCTTTAGTTTTCTCAGAAAATCTAAGATAGTAATTTACGGTAATAAAATACCGCGACATTATTATTGTCGAACCATGACTCAAGTTAGGTTAGTGTTAAGGAAGAGGATGAGTTGTTACGGTTGCATATCGACTATCATAATAGGAGTAAGATAGCGGTTAAGGATAAATACCCATGGCCCAGGATCGATGATCTATTTGGTTAATTGAGAGGGGCAAAGAATTTTTATAAAGATAGATGTATGTATGGGGTATAGTCGGTTGGAAGTAAGGAAGAAGGAGGAGGTACCTAAGATGACGTTCAGAATTCGTTATAGTTATGACAAGTTTCTAGTTATGTCATTTAGGTTGACTAATGTGCGGAAGTAGGTTTTTCCGTAAGGGGCGCCAATCAAGTCGGTGGCCAATTTGATAGTTACCCTTGTGGGATGCTATGGTTGAAGGTACCATTAGCGTCACATGATTTAAAAGAAAGGTTGATTAAGGCACCTGTATTATCTTTATCAGATTATACGAGGAAGTTTTGTAGTATATCTCGATGTTTGCATAGATGTTATGATTGCGTGCTCTTATAGCATGGCAATGTCATTGTGTATGCATCACGCCAGTTAAAGGGTTATGAGGAGGTCTATCCTACTTATTATCTATAATTGGCTGCAGTAGTTTTTGAATTAAAAATATGAAGATAGTATTTATACGGAGAGAAGTGTGAGATATACAAGGACTCTAAGAGTCTGAAATATATCTCCACAGAGAAGAGTTGAATATATAGTAGAGAGGATCGTGATATCTTATATCATTCAGGGAAGGTAAAGCGTTATAGCCAAACGCGTTAAGTAGGAGGGTAGGGAAATCTATCGATGCTAACGACTCGAGAATGAGTTAATAAATTGAAATGGTAAGATCGAGTTAGAAGTTAAATTATGGAATGAAGGGGTAGAATTGTTATTCAAAAGCGTAGACTCAATCCACGATAATGGAATGAGTTAAGTAAAGTACAACTAAGTAACGAGGGATGCAAGCGAATGAAGAAGATAATGCAGGATAAGTAGAAGACTAAGTATAGTCTTATTTTGAGGGAGGAATTTGAGTTCCAAATAAATATAAGTTAAAAGAATAAACTAAGATGATATAGAGATCGCATAATGTGTTAATAAGTGTTCAACTTCCAACTCAGATTATTGATAGGAAGTGATAAGTCATGTGAATTAAGATAATACCTTCGATGAAGGTGAAATAAAAGAACCCCAATGTCAAAGAAGCATTGTGGGAACTCGAGATTAAAATAAAGGAAAAATTATCCTCTGTGGTGTAGGTATTATTAGCGAGAATCGGGGATGAGAATCCTTATAAGGAGGGAAGAGTGTAGCATCGAGAAAATCGATTTTGAGAATTAAATTTTTATTTTTATTAAATGAATTTAATTAATTATTTATGGAGCAAGCTAATCGAACGTCATTCTCTGACCTATAAATGTCATAATGTCGTAGGATTTTGGCTACATGGTAGAATTAAAGTGTTCAAATTTTCAAGACGAAAATAAAAGCTTTCCGAGAAAGTTTCTGAAAAACACTATTCACGTATTTCTGCTCGGAAATTATTTTTGAACTTCCGAGAAATACGTAATGATAAAATATTGAGGTGAGATGGAATATCCAATAATATTTCAATTATGGAAAATGTAATATTTCGCCTGTGGACTTAAAACCTAACGTTTAAGGAAAATGATTTACGAGAAGGAAATGTAATGTGATTAATGAATAAAACAATAATCATATAATGCGTAGGTATTATACGAGAATGTATGAATGATGTTATATCATGAGGAATAAGTATACGAGAGGAATATAAGATGAATACGTAAATTATACGTTATAAGGCTTTAAGCCAAATGTATTGAATATTTAAATTGTGTAGGAAATTGTATTGTGTAATAAGAAGTTGACAAGACCCAAATGTAAGAATGGTTAAATCCAAAGTAAGTTAATGATCACGCCCAAGTGTTTATTTAATTGCAAGCCCAATGAATAAGTTAATATTAGTTAAGCAAATTATGCTAGAAGCCTAAAGGATTAAGTAAATTAATTAAACTTAAACCCAAATAAGTATCCAATGGGTAAGAACCATGGAGCAACCCATGGGTGATCCAAAGTGGTAAACAAGTAACTTAATGATTAAGTGTTGTGATGACCAAGTAAAGGAAGTAAGGAGCAAGTAATCTTAAGTGCTACACAATAGATAAGTTAAGTAATAAGCACGTAGCTTAATAGTTAAGTAAGTGTGGTGGACAAGCAAAGTACCTTTATGTGATGAACAAGTAGACTTAAGGATTAAACAAAGAATAAGTTAAGAAAACTTAATGGCTAAGTGTTGTGATGATCAAGTATATGTGGGGAGCAAGTTTACTTGATTAATAAGCTTGGAATAGTAAGGAGGTGGAGGGATTAATGACCCTTATGCCCTAACTTTGGATTGCCTATGAATAACAAGCTTAGATTTCATTTGTTAGTTGTTAGTTTTTCATCCAACAACTCATAAGTTGAGAGCTTAGTGGCTTGAGAGAATAAGCACTTATAAAAGCTAGACTTCCTTTGTTAGATATTCAAGAAGCAAGAAGAAGATTAAGGCTTAGCAAGAGATCGTCAAAGAGTAAGTATTCATAAGCCTTGATTCTCTTTTTCTTCCATTGTTAGAGAAGGGGGTATTGCTAGAACTAGTGTGCTAAGGAATGATAAACCAAAGGGCTTAAGTCTTAATAAGCCGGATAAGTCGTGAATAAGAAATTCATTCGTAAATAAGTTATGAACTTATAATGAAAGTGTAAAGAGCTTGTTAGAATTTGTAACATGTTTACCTTAATAAAATTAGTATGATTAATAAGATGTAAGAATAATGATTAAAGGACTTAACTCATTAATAAGTCATATAAAAATAAGACATAAGTCATGAAATGGAAAAATAAGTATTTTATACTTTAATAAGTTGCAAAATCATCAAGAATAGGCAATATCTTATCATGAATATAAGTTAATGAAGTATGTATGTCAAGAGGTTAGTATATCAGAATGAATCCTTTTGAAACGGTTTAAAAATCTTAAGTAACGAAGTTTCGCCGAAATTCACACGATTAAACGACAATCGTCAAATTCGTGAAATTCTCGGAATGGAAGTCAAATTTTGATATTGAGCTTGGAAATATTGGTTTTCAATGGAGACAAGTCGTATTTGTCATTATAGAGTTGCGGACTCAAAAATGGCCGAATTCCAACTTAGAACGAAGAAACGAGCATTGAACGTTCACGAATGTTTATCGTTTTCGTTAAAAATGTACTAATAGGTGAATTTTTAGCAAACGAAGTCGAATAGATAAAATTCTTGCATGAACGCATAGAGTACGTAATTTGTGAACCGTAGGCTCTTGAACGAGCCAATCAGACTTATAACGAAGAAGTTACGAGTCCGGGAATCTCGCAAAGTTGAAAATCTGTCAAAACAATCTGTGGCTCAGAGTCCGCGCCGTGGCGTGACTCCAAGCTTAATGGCAAGGCAATGGCCAAAGTGAGCTTTAGACCCTGCAAACTCGCACCGCAGCACGATAGTTAACAAAGGGACTCGCATCGCACTTGCCGTAGTCGATCTCCAAACCCCTAATGGCGGCCAGCATAAATACAGTACAACAAAAGGATCACCGGTACCTTGAATGCAGGTCTTAAAAGCTAGACAATAAAGAAATGTTTACAAGTAGAAGATGAAGGGAAATTGTTGAGTAACAAACTAATGAACTTAATTAAACATTATCAAGTCATAATTGAACCCCAAGTATGATCACTCAGGGTTAAAAGAAAGTCAATTGAAGATGAACGTAAATGATATTCAATGTTAATACTTCACCAATGACGATCGAGTTTCGATTAATAACGTACGGACATTAGTAAGCCGTGAGGAAGGATAATTAACTCGAACCGAGTTGTATTAATGAAATAATTTCACTTAAGTATAAGAGAACGAAGTTAGTAAGAATGATGTAAAAGAAAGAACGTAAAGCCGAACAATAAATAACAAATCTAATACGGGATTAGATTGAGAAGAAGGGTAAGATTATTTAGGAACTAAGTATGTTCAGTCATGACCTAATGTGGTATGTTATGTGCTTATGTGTTATAGAAACTGTAAAGGCTCAAAGGAAACGTAATTTTACTATAGCAGACGCTGAAGGCAAGTTTTTCTTAAACGCTTGTCTAACCTTCGTGTTAGCCAGGTTTTCAAAATGATTCACGTTATGAGATGCATGTATGCTTTCAAAGAAAGGGGTGAAGCCAGTTTTAACTCGGCTAGATTAATCTTGATAGATTGACTAATTTCTTTATAAGTCTTTCAATATAGAATTGCTAACGCTATTCTATGCCAACTCTTTGGTACGGATTCAAGGTAAGCCTGAATATGTATAAACAAATGTATTTTCATCGAGTATTCGATGGGCACGTGAGGTTGCCACAACTTAAACGTACACACGTTTAATGGATGTAGTGTTGATCAACATAGGGTATTATAGGCTGATCACCTAGATGTACTCGTAAGCTATGCCGGACTTACGGACTTCGTGCTGGTTGTCCTTTTCAAAGAAACTATAAGACGTTCAACTCTTGAACTAGAATTGATGATTCATGGAATATTGTTCTTGAAAAACGTTTTGAAGGAAAAAGGAAAGCTATTTTGAATTATTGATAGTACTTCGTAACTATCATCCAGTTATTGAAGATATACGATTCCTATGTTTTAAGCATGCTTTTAAAATGAAATTGTTATACTTGTTGAGCTTGTTATGCTCATTCTTGCTTGAACCATATGAATGCAGCCTAGACGATATGACCGAAGGATTCTACAAGGATAAAGAGAAGGCTAAAGTGAACGTGTAGATTACCTATGTAATAGTATAGGTTTGTAATGATAATATTTGATATTATGACATGAACAAATTTAACTGTTATAAAGAACCTGGGGAATAGTAGTATTGTTATGGAATATATATAAGACATATTCGTTCTTTTGAGGCATGTCAATTGAATGATTGTGTGAACTGTAGCACCGTGGAGCACCATATGTCGGGTTGAAAGAGACCCGGATTTGGGGGTGTCACATCAAGACCGTAAGCATTTCATAAGTACTTTGAAAAGGACATCCTGACACGAAGTCCATAAGTCCGGTATAGCTTACGAGCACGTCTAGGTGATCAGCCTATAGTACTCTATGTTGATCAACACTACATTCATTAAACGTGTATACGTTTAAGTTGTGGCAACCTCACGTGCCTGTCGTTTGACGAAAAAACAATTTGATCATACACAATCTACCTTTGAAAAACCACAACAATATTAGTTCGGTAAATCCTTATCAACACTTGATAGAATAACATAGCATACGTCTAGCCGAAAGGATTGGCTTTGACATTTCTCAAATACTAACTCATGTAAAGAATACATGAATTACAAAGACTTGCCCAGATCGAACTGGAACAAGGGTTAGAGTACTTGCCTTTAGCTTCTGCTACAAATTATAACACGTGTACTGTACGTCTTTAAGGTCTCTACATTAAATGATAGCATAACATAGAGCATTAGGTCATGAATGATCATACATGGTTCCTAAAGAATCTTACCCTACTTCTCAATCTAAATACGTATTAGATTTGTTATTATAGGTTCCGGCTTTCCATTACGTCCTTCTTATATTCATAAGTAATTGACTTAACTTAACTCTAAGTGTTCATGCTTAAGACTTAATTATGTCTTAACAATGTTTCTTTTAAGATCTTTGATTAGTGTTCATTCATTACTAATCATGTTCAATATGTAAACATTCATTACTATCTAGGTTATGAAGTTGGTGACTCATTGCTACGGGCGGCTATTATATTTGGTGTTGCTGCCATATGGCATCACCTATTGTTGCTCGTAAACCGGACTCGGTATTTCTGGTGTGAGTCCCTTTGTTACTAGTCGCATTTTGTGCTTGAGTTTGAGAGGACAAAGGTCACTTTGGCACTGCGGCGCCGGCTAAATGGCTTGGAGTCACGCCGCGGCGCGGACTCTATGCCACTAAAATGTTTGACAGATTTTTCAAAAGTTGAGATTCCCAGACTCATAACTTCTTCCTTATAAGTCCGAATTGGCTCGTTCAAGAGCCTACGGGTCACAAATTACATACTCTATGCGTTCATTCAAGAATTTTATCTATCTTACTCCGTGTGCTACAATTTAACTTATTAGTCCATTTTAACGAAAACGATAAACGTTCGTGAATGTTCAACGCTCGTTTCTTCGTTCTAAGTCGGAATCCGACCATTTTCGAGTCCGCAACTCTACAATGCCAAATATGACTTGTCTCAATCGAAAACCAATGTTTCCAATGTCAAACACAAAATACGACTTCCATTCCGAGAATTTCACGAATTCGACGACTATCGTCCAATCGTGTAAATTCCGACGAAACCTCAATACTAATCATTCCAAGAGGATTTTAATCAACATGTAGACATTACAAGTTATTTATTACACCAACTTATCATCAAAGTAGGTTTTGACTTATTCTCATACGTTAATGATTTACTTAACTTATGAACTCAAATTCTCATGCTTATGACTTATTATGAACTTAAGTCCATCAATCAATGTTCTCATACTATATTGATCATATCACAAACATATGACAAGTTGTGTACAAGGTTATCAACTTATTTAGGTTCAAGTTGCTTATTCATCTTATTCGGCTTAAGTCAATTGCTTATCCATTTCTCTTATCTGCTTAACATCGAAGTTCATTAGTTACACTTCTCTTATCAACCTACCATGATAGAGATAGAAGAGACAAGATCAATTACCTTTGAAGATTACTTCTCTTGCTTTGGAAATCTACAAATGATAAGTTAAGCTCAAAGTGCTTATTTGCTCTAACAAATAAGTTATTTATAACAGAGTTTTGTTTGATGAAATAACAAGCAACAAATGAAAAATGAGCTAGCTATTTATAGAAGTCTCTAAGCTAGGGTATAATGGTCATAAAGCATTCCACCTCCTTAATTAACCTCCTTACTATTCGTTACTTGTTGCCCACAACTCTTATCCCTTCCTTGGTCATTACTTAAAGTTCTTGCTCAATACTCCAAGTGCTTGGTTACCACTTCACCCATGGGTTGCCCCATGAATCTTGCTTTACCCATTGGATCATCCTTTGGGCTTAGTAGTTAACTATTATGGGCTTCATGTCATTACTTTATGCGCTAAAGAATAATCTCACATAGGTTTACACCTTAATCTTATTAGACTATATTTCATACAAAGTTACCTTAATTCATTTCATTAGGTTTTAATACCTATATTCCCAAATTAAGTCCGCATGCGAATTATTGCGTTTTGCATACTTAGATTATTATTACATAATCCATCTCACCTTGAAATTCTAACGTTGTATTTCTCGGAAGTTCAAAAATAATTCCCGAACGATAATTGGTGAATAGTGTTTTTCGTAAACGTTCTCGAAAAATATTTATTTTCGTCTTGGAAATTCAAACACTTTAATTCATTCAAGTGGTTGAAATACTATGATCTTCCGATATTTCTAGGTTATAAAACGACATACATCTTATTAACACATATAATAACAAATAATATTATTTTATTCATTATTAAATTCTTTCAAGTCTTTTACAAAGGATCCGAATTTCTCAGGCGTTACATTCTTCCCCCCTTATAAAGATTCTGTCCCCAGAATCTCGCCCTATCTCACTCAAACAAAAGAGGATAATTCTTTCTCATCTTTTCTTCAAGTTCCCACGTTGCTTCCTCCACATCGTGGTTCTTCCATAACACCTTTACTGACGGTATTACCTTGTTTCGTAGAACTTGTTCCTTTCTATCGATGATTTAAATCGGCATCTCTTCATATGTTAAATCCTTCTCAATTTGAATAGGATCATATTCTATCACGTACTTGTAATCCGGTTTGTAAGGATGTAGCACTAAAACGTGAAATACATTATGTATTCGCTCTAGGTCTGGAGGTAACGCTACCCTATAAGCTACCTCACCTACCCATTCTAATACCTCAAAAGGTCCTATAAACCTTGGGCTTAGTTTTCCCTTCTTTCTAAAGTGTATCTTTCCTTTCCAGGGAGATACCCTTAGAAATACGTACGAGCCTACTTCAAACTCTCTATTCTCTCGATGTAAGTCTGTGTATTTCTTTTGTCTGTCTTGAGCTGCTATAAGACGCATTCGAATCAACTTCACCACTTTCGCTATTTGCTGCACCAGTTCTGGTCCTAGCATTCGACGTTCTCCCACTTCATCCCAATACAACGGTGTTCTGCATTTTCTTCCATACAAAGCTTCATATGGCGGCATACCTATACTTGCATGATAACTGTTGTTATATGCAAATTCTACTAATGGTAGATGATCATCCCAACTACCCTTGAAATCCATGACGCAAGATCTCAACATATCTTCTAACGTCTGAATTGTCCTCTCGCTCTGTCCATCGGTTTGTGGATGATAAGCCGTACTCAACTTCAACTGTGTCCCCAACTGTTCTTGAAGACATCTCCAGAAGTTCGATGTGAGTCGTGGATCACGATCTGACACTATCGAAACAGGTGCTCCATGTCTGGAAATAATTTCCTTAACATAGAGTGTAGCTAACTTATCTAAGTTATACTTAATTTGAATTGGAAAAAAGTGAGCCGTCTTTGTCAACCGGTCCACTATTACCCAAATCGTATCATACCCCTTCTGAGTCGTCGGAAGTCCCACCACAAAGTCCATCGTGATATGCTCCCACTTCCACTCCAGAATCTCCAATGACTGTAACAAGCCACTCGGTCGTTGATGTTCGTCTTTAACTCTTTGACAATTCAAGCACCTACTCACATACTCGGCTATTTATCTCTTCATATTCAGCCACCAAAAACTTTGTCGAAGGTCTTGATACATCTTAGTGCTACCAGGATGAATCGAGTACCTCGAACTATGAGCCTCTGATAAAACTTGCTTCTTTAATTCCATCTCATTTGGAACCCAAATTCTTCCCTCAAATCTTAATAATCCCTCATTATCAAGACTAAACTTAATATCTTTTTCATTGGTCAACCGCTTCTTCATCTAATTACACTCATCAGTTTTGAGCTGCACTTCCTTGACTCTCTCTACGATGGTAGACTGAATCTCCGTTGCAAATAGTCTCTGATCCGCTTCAAATGGCAACTTTACCTCTAACTCCATCCTAGCCATCTCGTTATTAACTCCGCTTGAGCTGTTAACAAAGATAACTTTTCCCGACCCTTTCTACTCAAGGCGTCGGCCACTACATTGGCTTTTCGGGGTGATCTGAGATTTCACGGTCGTAATCCTTTATCAACTCCAGCCACCTCCTCTGTCTCATATTCAACTCCTTATGTGTGAAGATATATTTTAGACTCTTATGGTCCGTGTATATCTCACACTTTTCGCCATAAAGATAATGTCGCCATATCTTTAAGGCAAACACCCCCGCGGCCAGTTCCAGATCATGAGTAGGGTAAAATTTCTTATAATCCTTCAACTGCTTAGATGCACACGCAATGACCTTGCCATGCTGCATGAGCACGTAACCCAGTCCTTTATGCGAAGCATCGCTATAAACTACGAAATTTCCTGTGTCATCGGGTAATGACAAAACAGGCCCTTCACTCAACTTCTTCTTCAGTTCTTGAAAACTATCTTCGCATTTCTTAGTCCATACGTACTTCACCGTCTTCCTTGTCAAGTTAGTCAGCGGAGTAGCTATCTTCGAAAAGTCCTGAATGAACCTACGATAGTAACCCGCTAACCCTAAGAAACTCCGCACCTCAGTTGGCGTTTTTAGTTGTTCCCAATTCATCACGGCTTCCACCTTCGCTAGATCTACTGAAACCTCCTCATGGTCAATAACATGACCTAAAAACTGAACCCTCTCTAACCAAAATTCACACTTAGTGAACTTCGCATATAACTTCTCATTTCTTAATGTCTCCAGCACTATTCTTAGGTGTTCAGCATGATCTTCTGGCGTCTTAGAGTAGACTAAAATATCATCAATAAACACCACGACGAACCTGTCCAAATATTGTTTGAACACTTTGTTCATCAATTCCATAAATGTAGCAGGTGCATTAGTCAACCCAAATGACATCACCAGAAACTCGTAATGACCATAACGAGTCCTGAATGTTGTCTTTGGCACATCTTCATTCCTAACCTTCAACTGATGATACCTCGTCCTTAAATCTATTTTGGAAAAATATTTTTCCCCCTTCAACTGATCAAAAAGATCATCGATCCTGGGCAATGGATACTTATTCTTTATCGTTAACTTGTTCAACTCTCGGTAGTCGATACAAAGTCTCAACGATCCGTCCTTCTTCTTAACAGACAGCACCGGTGCTCCCCACGGCAAAACACTCGGTTGAATGTACTTCCTGTCCAATAATTCCTGCAGATGTACCATCAACTCCTTCATCTCCACTGGCGCCATATGATACGGTGCCCTGGAAACTAGTGTCGCTCCTGCCACGATATCTATTATGAACTCGGTCTCCCTATCCGGCGGAAGACCCGGTAACTCACTTGGAAATACATCTACGAACTTTCTCACTATAGGTATTTGTTCCATGGTCGCTCCCACTCTCTGGGTATCAACCACATGACACAAATAGCCTACACACCCCTTCCTCAATAATTTCCTAGTTTGTGTCATGGTAAGACAACACGAACGTCCCAACGATTTATTCCTGTAAAATATTACATGAGATTGGTTTAATGTTTTAATGTTTATGCATTTCTTTTGACAATCTATTATTGCTCCATGATTTATCAACCAATCCATTTCGAGGATTACGTCGAATTCTCCTAACTTTATTGGTATCAGATCTACCAATAATTTACAACCTCTAATGTCTACGCAACAATTCTTATGAATATCTTCAACAGGAATTATCTCCTCATTTACTACCTTAATTTTCAAGGGTATAAGCAACTTCTCGGGAAGTAATCCTAGTTGTCTAGCAAAATCACATGCGATAAACGAACAAGTAGCACCCGAGTCAAATAGCACGTATGCATTTAAGTCGTTGATCGGAATAATACATGAAACTACGTCTCCCGAAGCCATCGCGTCTTGAATGGTCATATTAAAGGTACGGGCCATCGGCCTACCTGGCTGTGCTGGACCCCCAATAGTTAACTTACTAATATTGGCGCCCTTATTCCCGTCCGTCCCCTTCTTTTGGCAGTTCTTTGCCATGTGGTCCATAGATCCACATACAAAGCACCCATGATTCTTCTTCGGGCTTGGACAGTTTGGCGCAATATGCCCTCCTGTCCACAATTATAACATACGACATTTCCTTTGAGACAGACTCCTAGGTGAGTCTTCCCACAGGTTTTACAGGCCTCCATCCTTCTTTTAGGGTCTCTTTGTTTCACTCCGGTATTCCCCGAGCTAACTACCCTCCTTTTATACCCTTCACCACTCCCGCTGGCACCTTCAATCTTCACTCCTCCATCCACCTTCCCCTTGCTTTTCTTGTCCTTGTGGTATTTGCTCAACGCCTCGCTACGACCTTCGGCAATTATTGCCTTCTCTAACATAATCCCAAAAGAAGTACTTTGGAATACAAAGATACGATTATAGAGCCAGGGTTTCAAGCCCTGCTCGAATCGTCGAGCTTTCCTCACCTCGGTATCCACTTGATGTGGAGCAAACCTTGCCAGTTCATTAAACTTGGCGGCATACAGGGGAACCGTCATGTCCCCTTGTTTTAAATCTAAAAATCGCATCTCCATCCTTCCCTGCATGCTTGTGGGAAAGTAGTTCTCGTACAATATTTCCTTGAACCTCACCCACGTTATAACATCTATTCCGGCCCTCGCCTGATTGGCCTCCCACCAAAAGTTAGCCTCTCCCTTCATCATGTAGGTTGCAAAGGCAACCTTTTGGGCCTCGTCGACATTTGCTATTACAAATGCCTTCTCAATCTCCCTAACCCACGTTTGGGCTTCGATAGGGTCCGTAGTTCCTTTGAACTCCGGCGGACCCATACTCTTAAAGTCCTTAAATGTAGTAGCTCAGACTACACACTGAGATTTCTGGGGATATTAGCCCCAATTTGGTTAAAGGTTGCGGTTAAAAGGTTCAAAAATTCTTGTATGGGGTTAACCGGACCTCCCTCCGATTGATTCGTGTTCGCACCTTGGGTATGGGGTACTCTTCTTGGCGTCATTTTGCTGTTACAATAAACACATATTTCGTTATTATGCATTTCCTGTCAGTTAGTTATTATTCCATATTTAAACAATAACTTAAACATTCATTACTCAACATTTTTTGAAAATGAAAACTTATATTAATTCATCGTAGTATAATACTACATCGGTTACATAAAAAACACTTAAGCTGGATACATTACTTTCCCGCTATTGCTTTCCAAAAATTGGGATTTACAAAAGACTACCCTTAATTATACAAAAGAGGGCTTTACGTCACTACTAGATACACAAATATGTACATACCTAACTACTCTAACAACTACTCGATCATATCTGCCTTAAGGCATTCTCAAAATCTGTCTTGGCAAGACCGGCAATAATATCACGGCTGATAGTATGTCGCGTCTGCCCTGTCTTTACCGGATACCCAGCTACCTGCAACTGGAAATCCTCATGAGAACTCCTATGAATTTAGGACATTCTCCCTATCTTCTGTTTCTTGGTCTTTAGCTCACTCCTAAGCTCAAAGACCTCTTGTTTTAGCTCATGGACTTTGTCCTTAGCCAAAACTCTCTCGTCATGTTCCTGTTCCCACATGGACTCCACGTCCGTCTTGTCCTCTATAACCGCTTAGAGCTCCGCCTTCAACTCCTTGACCTCCTGACAATAGTGTACGTTCCTATCTATCACTGACATGAACAGTGACATCATCGACTCTCCTGGAGTTATCTCTGCTGCTATAGCCACTGGATTGAAGGATACTACCTCCACTTCTTCTTCTATCATGCCGTCAAATACAGACATGAGGTCTAACCTTTCGGAGTCTCCGGACTACACCACAACTATCTCGGGATCTGCTACTATGGGGTTAGGTATGATTTCTATCTGGTTTACCGACCCTTCGTTGACTACCTGTACATCCCTATTTTCACCTGACATCTACAACAACACACAAAGTTGATTAGTAAACGTTACTAGAATAATAAAAACAGATAACATATATAATGCATTTTTATAAGGTTAACTTACATCTTTTATTCTTTGACTTTTCTTAAGGTTATGACTTAAGGTTTTACTTCCCCCCTTAAGTTTTATAACCTAATGCTTTGATACCAACTTTGTGGCGCCCCCAAATCAAGGGTATCTTCCAACCTTGAGCAGAGATGGTGCTACATGGTGCTACAGTTCACATAAACATTCAATTGAAATGCCTCAAAAGAACAGATATGTCTTATATATATATCAAAAGAATATTTACATACCCCATGTTCTTTACAATCAATACATTGTCTTTGTCATAATATCAATATTATTCCTTACAAAACCTATACTATTACATAAGCAATCTACGGGTTCGCCTTTGCCTTCCCTTTATCCTTGCCTGATCCATCGGTCCGTTCTATCTTAGTTGCATTCATATGGTTCAAGCAAGAATGAGCCTAACTAGCTTAGCAAGTACAACAATTCTAGTAAAAATAGCATGCTTGAAACATAGGATTCGTATATCTTCAATAGTTGGACAATAGTTACGAAGTACTATTGAGAATTCAAAATAGCACTTCTTTTTATTCAAAACGTTTTACAGCCACAATATTCAGTAAAACATCAATTCCAGTTCAAGACCGTAAGCATTTCATAAGTACTTTGAAAAGGACATCCCGGCACGAAGTCCGTAAGTCCGGTATAGCTTACGAGCACGTCTAGGTGATCAGCCTATAGTAATCTATGTTGATCAACACTACATTCATTAAACGTGTATACCTTTAAGTTGTGGCAACCTCGCGTGCCTGTCGTTTGACGACAAAACAATTTGAGCATACACAATCTACCTTTAAAAAATCACAACAATATTAGTTCGATAAATCCTTATCAACACTTGATAGAATAACATAGTATACGTCTAGCCAAAAGGATTGGCTTTGACATTCCTCAAATACTAACTCATATGAAGAATACATGAATTACAAAGACTTGCCCAGATCAAACTGGAACAAGGGTTAGAGTACTTGCCTTTAGCGTCTGCTACAAATTATAACACGTGCACTGTACGTCTTTAAGGTCTCTACATTAAATGATAGCATAACATGGAGCATTAGGTCATGCATGATCATACATGGTTCCTAAATAATCTTACCCTACTTCTCAATCTAAATACGTATTAGATTTGTTATTATAGGTTCCGGCTTTCCATTACGTCCTTCTTATATTCATAAGTAATTGACTTAACTTAACTCTAAGTGTTAATGCTTAAGACTTAATTTATGTCTTAACAATGTATCTTTTAAGATCTTTGATTAGTGTTCATCCATTACTAATCATGTTCAATATGTAAACATTCATTACTATCTAGGTTATGAAGTTGGTATTTGTGGCCGCCATTATTATATTTAATAGTACGTGTTTGCAGCGTCACCTATTGTTGCTGCGTGAACCGGGACTCGTGACTGTATGAGAGTCCCTTTGTTACCGGTCGCACTTCGGCGCGAGTTTGCAGGGGACTAAGGTCACTTTGGTGCTGTGGCGCTAGCTAAATGGCTTGATTTTTGCGCATGCATGCCTGAACTCTGTACTTGAAATGTTTGATGATTTTCAAAAGTTGAGATTCCCAGACTCGTAACTTCTTCGTTATAAGTCTGAATTGGCTCGTTCAAGAGCCTATGAGTCACAAATTACATACTCTATGCATTCATTCAAGAATTTTATCTATCTTACTCTGTTTGCTACAATTTTACTTATTAGTCCATTTTAACGAAAATGATAAACGTTCATGAACGTTCAACGCTTGTTTCTTCGTTCTAAGTCAGAATCCGACCATTTTTGAGTTCGCAACTCTACAATGCCAAATATGACTTGTCTGCATCGAAAACCAATGTTTCCAATGTCAAACACAAAATCGACTTCCATTCCGAGAATTTCACGATTCGACAACTATAAATCTAATCGTAAAATTAAGTGAAACCTCAATACTAATCATTCTAAGTGGATTTTAATCAACATGTAGACATTACAAGTTACTTATTACACCAACTTATCATCAAAGTAGGTTTTGACTTATTCTCATACGTTAATGATTTACTTAACTTATGACCTCAAATTCTCATGCTTATGACTTATTATGAACTTAAGTCCATCAATCAATGTTCTCATACTATATTGATCATATGACAAACATATGACAAGTTGTGTACAAGGTTATCAACTTATTTAGGTTCAAGTTGCTTATTCATCTTATTCGGCTTAAGTCAATTGCTTATCCATTTCTCTTATCTGCTTAACATCGAAGTTCATTAGTTACACTTCTCTTATCAACCTACCATGATAGAGATAGAAGAGACAAGATCAATTACCTTTGAAGATTACTTCTCTTGCTTTGGAAATCTACAAATGATAAGTTAAGCTCAAAGTGCTTATTTGCTCTAACAAATAAGTTATTTATAACAGAGTTTTGTTTGATGAAATAACAAGCAACAAATGAAAAATGAGCTAGCTATTTATAGAAGTCTCTAAGCTAGGGTATAATGGTCATAAAGCATTCCACCTCCTTAATTAACCTCCTTACTATTCGTTACTTGTTGCCCACAACTCTTATCCCTTCCTTGGTCATTACTTAAAGTTCTTGCTCAATACTCCAAGTGCTTGGTTACCACTTCACCCATGGGTTGCCCCATGAATCTTGCTTTACCCATTGGATCATCCTTTGGGCTTAGTAGTTAACTATTATGGGCTTCATGTCATTACTTTATGCGCTAAAGAATAATCTCACATAGGTTTACACCTTAATCTTATTAGACTATATTTCATACAAAGTTACCTTAATTCATTTCATTAGGTTTTAATACCTATATTCCCAAATTAAGTCCGCATGCGAATTATTGCGTTTTCCATACTTAGATTATTATTACATAATCCATCTCGCCTTGAAATTCTAACGTTACATATTTCTCGGAAGTTCAAAAATAATTCCCGAACGATAATTGGTGAATAGTGTTTTTCGTAAACGTTCTCGGAAAATATTTATTTTCGTCTTGGAAATTCAAACACTTTAATTCATTCAAGTGGTTGAAATACTACGATCTTCCGATATTTCTAGGTTATAAAACGACATACATCTTATTAACACATATAATAACAAATAATATTATTTTATTCATTATTAAATTCTTTCAAGTCTTTTACAAAGGATACGAATTTCTCGAGCGTTACAATTTCGGTTCTTTAACCCTTACTACATACAGCCTTTCCTTTTTACGCATCTGCCCGTCAGGGAAAAACACACTTTTCAAACAAGCAGCCTGGTTTCACTTCATTTCCTACAACTTCGGTTATCCCACCAAGGATTAAACCTTTCACACCTTCAATTTATCTTGTACATGGTATTAAACTTTTCATCTGCAATCCACCCTATACATGGGCGAACTACGTCGACCTAATACACGGGAGTATGTAGGCAGCCATGTTATATGGTCCGGTCTCACCACAGAAAAAACAAAAACAAATACACTCCTATCCATAGCCACATACAAAAATCAGTCCCAAGACACCAAATATGGTAGGGAATATACACAGATCAACGATCCAATCCTGAGACATCTCACTATCCATCCATCAAGGAGGAGTTCAGAATACATCCAGATCACAAAGTCTTGGAGAAACAAGCGAATATCAAGCAAGTAGCAAGGCACAACTAAAAGGGAAGTGAATCAACATATATTTCCCTGCCATATATAATGATGTTTGATATATACAATGTGTACTGTACATGACAAAATGGCTAAGCTAGTCTGTGCAGGGAAATACAAGCCCATCTACAAATCAATGTATATGCGGGTTATCAAGTCCAACATGGATTCCCTCTCAGAAGAAGGAGGTAACACTGTGATCTCCTGCCCAATGGTTTCTACACGAGCCAACACTGTGATCCATTGCTAACTACATGCGATATTTTAGACAGATATAGCGCTATCCCGCTCAGCAACAATGATATCCCTATAAGTTAGAGCATTATCTCTCTAACAGAGCGACATCTCTACCAGAAAGAGCTGTCAACATCAAATACCAAATCCACCTTATGGTACAGAGGTAAAAGCTTCTTGCGATCTCGGCGTCATATCAGCCCATTTGTCAAAGAAACTACCCCAGACAGCAAGCGAGGCTGGGGAAATTTCAAAATTGGCAACAACCGTATATTGGTTCCCTTATAACAAGATTAGGGAAATCTCGGAAGCAGTGACAACTCAACACTGGGGCATTTATCATCCATCCTAAAGAGGAAAATGCATCAGTCAGCATCATTAGCATGGTACATCATCATCTGAGCTTCCCTTACATCATCTCACTGAAAATTCGGATATTACTCAATTGCGACTTCATTAAGAAAGAGAGTTTTTCATATGAACCCCCGGCATCAACATGCGAAGGACTGGGGCATTGTCCACTTCCAAGAAATGGATGGAGCTTACCGCTAGATCAAGCCTCTCAGCAAAAGAAAGGAACTCCTGAATGAAATCATAGCGACTTTAGCCTTCCCCTACAAAAGAAGGGGAAAATTCTCAAAAAAGTTCTTAACTCAGGAGCAGACGGCCAACAACGAAAGGTCTAGCGAAGGAATCTACACCATCAAACATGTTAACCTGCGAAGTTCCAATCTGGGTAGCGAAAAAATGAGTTGCAACCCCCAGGGATATCAGCGGAATTCAGGTCATCAGTTCAACCGAATTGCGAATCAAGCACTCAAGAAAATGGGGCACAAGCACCCAACAGCGAAAGGAAACTCCAAATCACCTCAAAAAGGGTGAGACATCTGGTGGTTGTCATCAATATAGCGTAACATTAGGCGAAGTATAGTGAAGTAATCCGTGGAATATTATTTCAACGAAGGTATCAGAAGATCTGGTATTCTAAACCATTGGCATCCAGCGCAACATCAAGACAGTTCAGCCATGAAAGCTTCGTATGCCACCATTCGAGTGGGAACCAAAAACAGGTTGATCGCCGGAGGTAGGTAAACCTTTGTTTCAAACTACCAGCGTATACATCGGGAAGGTCTGGTGATTTCAGAACATTATCCCCATCAGAGATGTAGAAAACATCTCAACTTATCTTCATCAAACAATCATCGGCGACACCGACAAAAAGCCAAACCGTTGGAGTCAACACCAGCATAGCCATCAACAATGATCGGTAAAGGTAAAGCGATTTGCGAAAACATTTTAACATTCATCATAACATTCATTACATTGCGATTTGCGAAATGCGATATTCAAAATGCGAGGTGCGAGTTGCGATGTGCGATTTGGCCAAATGCGAAAGCGAAGTGCGATGTGCGATGTGTGATTTATGAACTGCGGTTTGCGAAAATATTTTTACATTCATCATAAATATTCATTGCGATTTGCATCATAAGAAATACCTTGTCATATTTTCAAGTGTCTACTAATCTTTATCATGTCCATTCCATTGCATTGCATGAACATGATAAAGTGGGGTATCTGTTGTGACGACCCAGAAATTCGGGTTGTCCAGAATTTAGGTTTAAAGAATTAGTTATTAATAAAATGAATTCTTATTAATACTATTCTGTGTTATAAGTTTATTAATCGTTTTATAACCTAGGATGATTATAAACCAGGAGTATTCTGGCTAAGAGCCATTCTGAGCGAATAAGAATTTTCAAGACAAAAATAAAAGTTTTCCAGCAACAAAATATTTTTAAGGGAAAAGACGAAATAGGCACTATTCATCCGTTTCTGCTCGGTGATTTATTTTGAAATTCCGAGAAGTTATTGATAAATGTTGAGACATGATGAAATATTCAATAATATTTTAGTTATGGCAAAAACAAAGTTTTCGCATGCGGACTCAAAACCTAAGGGTTAGGAAAAGTGAGTTCCGAAAATGTAATGAATACGTATAAGAACTAGGGTTATTATGCGTGAGAAATATGAGAATGATACGAGTTATTATACGAATATAGAAAGAAGAATAGTACGACGTATAATACAAATATTGTACGAGCTAAATACGAAGAGATTACGAGAATAAGAGAATAGAATGCGTAGAATACGACTAGTCTTAATGGACTTTGAGTTCATGGACTTTGTAGAATCTAATTGGACTTGGATTATGTCAAGCCCAATGCTTTGAGAAATCAAGCAAAGATAGGCCCAATAAGAATTAGGGTTAAGGCCCAAACCAAGAAAAGAAACCGCGGATCGAACCGATGGATAAACGGATGGATAAGAACCAATGGGGAAACCCATGGGATGACCCATGGGCATGTGGGCCAGCCACTTGGCCACCAAATAAGGGTGGTGGCCAAGTAAACTTGGTGGCTAAGTCTTGGAGGAGGTGGGAATAGTAAGGAGGTGGGGGCGAAATGACTAAATTTCCCTAGCTTTGGTTTTCTATAAATAAGAATCTAGATTTCATTATTTTGAGATTTTGAAAAATCCTACACTAGAGAGAGGGAGAGAGAGCTTGGATGAAGAGGGAGAAGGAAGTGCATGAGCATGAATGCTCGGATCAAAAGTGATCGTGGAATAGAAAAGCTTGCAAACCGCCGGCTTTGTATAACGGAAGAGGATTAAAGAAGAACGGTAATCCGAACCCAAGTTTCTTCTAATTTTTCTTTAATTTTAATATGTTTAAAACATAACTTAATGAGAATAAGAAGTAAAAGAGATTAGTAATGATTTCATATGGTTGAAATCATGAGAAAACAAAGAAATAAGAATTACAAGTTTAGTTTATAAATTTCTTAAAGAGGTATAAGATTCGTAAGGATTTTGAGCGATCCGAAGGAATTATATGAACGAGCAAGTGAAATAAGGAAGGAATGGTGTTCTATAACATCAAATTCCAATAAAAAGTGAAATCATAATCCAAAATATTGATTAAAATGAAGAACGAACGAAGAACACGCGAAGAACACGAAGAACGTTGTTGATGGACAAATTTAAAACCATCGTAGGATAACTGTTGTTGATGGACAAGTTTGAAACCATCGTGTATAAGTTAGTTGCTTCTTGCTTGGTTAGGAACGGTAGAAACGTTCATGAAGAACGGATGAAGAACGAAGTTATGACAAAATTTTCATAAAAGACAAACGAGAATTAGAAAGTTAGTAAATGAACCCGAGTGGGTAGGGTTTCATAAGAAAGTAAGATAAAATAGAAAACGTGAGTCGTGGACTCAAGAACGAACGAGTTCCGAGTTCAGATGACCAAATTACGGACGAACGAACAAAGAGCGTTAAAAACGTAAAATGAACAAAGGGTGAAGATCAAGCCAATCGAATGGCACGTTAACGGATTTATAATGAATTTCTACTAGAGGGGTATTAAAGTACGTAAGATAAGGAAGAGAATGGCTTTGGAACGACCTCGTTCCGAGTTATAACGAAGGAGTTATGAGATCGCAAAGTAAGCATCTCAAAATTCAGAGATAACAAAGGAGTGGCAAGCACAGCCATTGTTAAGAGAAAGCTTGAGAGATGAGCTTTAAGCGCTTTCGGCTCTTGGGGAAATGTAAGGGAAGATAAAGAATATAATATTCAACTAATGTAACACTTAATCAATTAATGTAAACCTTTATTAAAGGTTGATCGTGAAGATTAAACAAGATTAAATGACAAAGAATATAAACGTGGGTTACATAATCGATATCCGTGGACCGTAGTCGCAATGAACGAATGTGATGGATTGCTATGGTTGTGATTCCTTAGAGGTTGAGCGACGAGGGTAATGAACCTGAGGTTCAGTAATGAATAACGAAAGTATTAAATAGTATATGAATTATCAAAAAAGCCGTAGTAAAGGTAATAAGATAAATGAAAGCCGAATGTGAGTCGATAAGGAATGAATCCTAAGGTATGGCATTTAGTTGCCAGAAAGCCATAAGAAATAAGAAATTGACTTAATCGAACATTATAGTTTAAAAGTTCGTATGAGTTAAGAGACGTTAGGTTGTGGTACAATCGTAACTTTGATGGTTGACATATGGGAGCTGGGCTAAACAATTCTTTCAGAGAGCGAAGGTATATACAAAACTGGCAACCGATCTAACTCACTGTGATGGCAGTGTAGATGAGATGGGAACTTGTTTGTTGGTTTTTTGTGGGAAACCACTCAGAGTACCATATGGACTACTAGCAGAGAAGCGATGTGTGCTGAGTCCTAGAGAAGTTATAAGAAGAAGATAATAATATAAATCATCCAAGAAGATGAACGCATGAGTAAGACATCTCCGTATGTCACAAAGTCGTAAACTAGTAAATGAAGTTAGTCGCGTAAACTTATATTGCGAGAACGCGAACCCTAAGAAGTAAAGTTAAGTACACCAATGCGTAATTTCAATATTTGACTAATTGGTGTTATATGTTTTCTCCTTATGTGTTATATAGGAATTGGAATGAGCAGTTCAACGTAAGTTGTAGCTATGCGTAAGGCAAGTTTCCTAACTTTATTCATATTACATGAATGCTAGTTTCTTAAACTTCTCAGATGTTGTACTTGAGAAGTTATGTCTATGTGTGAACGTGTGAAATTTGTACAAGGTGGTAGAATGTATGTGGCCTTGAGCCACAATTTGAACACTTCGGTGTTTCTATGATATGCATTGTTCTGTGATTGAGTTGTTTAATACAAGTATGTTCTGTTTATACATGAACCATTATTGTTAAGTCTGTGCTAATGATTCTAGCCAGATAGGATGTGTATGAAAAAGGTAGAAGAATTGAAGTATTTCAAAGTGAAAATGACTGATGTTTTAAGATGATAGGAATCGAGACTATTCCTATTATTCAAGCTGTTTCATAACCTTTGTTCGGTTATAGAAGTTCTAAAGAAATGTTTTAATTCTGAAGTTGTTTGTTTAACTATTATAACTTGTTGGGAAATTTAATGCTCACACTTGCTTTAAATGAAAAACAATTTTCAGCTAACAAGGTTAGAAGAACTTAAAGATACCGTAAAGTTCAAGATGATGGTATCCAGATGAAGTATTAGTCAGAAGGTGAATGAGCGAAAAGATCAAGTGAAGACTTGTAATGTAGAAAGATAAAACTGAACAATAGACTAGTCTAATGAACTATTATGTATCCTTGGTGGCGGATAAAAGTCACTCTTGTAAGATGAAATGAATAATGTATTTATTATTATTTGTAATGAAAAAGGTTATAAGGTTTCCAGAACCTGGGATTTGAGAGTGTATGTCGTTATATTTTAGTATATAATGATGTATGTTGGATGAAGGATGTACTCGTGACGTACGAAATCCGGGTGTGAAGATAGCTCGGATTTCGGGTCGTTACAAGTTGGTATCAGAGCTAATAGGTTATAAACCTTAGGTAGAAATACCTAAGACTATAATTATAGAGAGAAGGATAGGAAGATCACCACGTGATAATAGTGAATCGTAGTAACATATGAGTTGTTAAAAGATGAATGATTTATAACAAATGCTATAAATGAATAGTACTACGAAGTAGTACGGGAAGAAGAACTTAGATTGAGCTTGAAGGATAATATATGAATTAAAGAAAATTCGTATTAGGTAAAGAGAGATTTAGAAGTTGTAAAATTTCAATTGAGGACTCATATGATAGTTGAGTTGTATGAACCTTTGTTATGGGCAGAGGTTTGTGCTTGGTGTAACAACTGCTTAGCTTATTACAGTGATAATCATTTGGATTGGTCGCGCTATCAAGATGTATATGATGAGAAGGTGAATCTTTTCTCATGTATATACTTGATAGGTAGAGAAAGATAAGGTAGGGGCGAGTTCTTGAAACTCATACTTATGGTAAGTTCGTGACTCGTAATAATATGGTATGTTTTCGAATATCTCAGCGAATGGACGCCTATGGTCTGTCTGGATAGTTCTTAAACTCATATTATTGTGTAAAGTTCCTGAACTCATAATTTGTGGTAAGTTGATGAACTGTACTAAGGTATAGGAATGTTTAGATTGAAAATGAGTTGTTTTCAGTAGGCTTAGTATTGAAGGTCTTTGGAGAAGATTAAGTATAAATCGATGAGAAGACAATGAAGGAAGATGGAGAAATAGGATATTCCAAGTCATCTAGCTATGCTAGATTTGAACTTTATTGAACTCAAAATTTGATATGTACATTTTGAAAAGGAAAGAATTGGTTCAACTTTTAGAATCAATAGAATTTTTGAAAGAGCTATTCTTGGTATGTCTATGCTAATTGCTTCGGCTAGACATAAATTGATTTAAAATATTCAAAATGAATTTTATATCATCTGTGCATTCGATGCAAGGGTGGTAAAACGATGGAGTTGTTAATGCAATTGAACCTGGTGTTAGATGTGATCTTAGGATCAACAACCCGCTATGGTATGATGTATAATGACGAAGTCACAAACTGACGAAGTCCTCAACGTACTGTGAAAAGCACGGTATCATGACGTCATAAACCATTTTGATGTAGTCGATGTCAATTGAGTTAACTAGACGAATGTTTCAATTTAATATCCAATTTATTGGTATGGTCTAAGCTACTTGATTTGGCTAGACAAATGGTATGTCATGTTATAAGAAAATCAAGCTTTCTTTGAGAACTGGTGCCAAACCAAATTTTTTTGATTAAGTCTGAGGAGAACATGGAAGAGGTAGTCACTTTCTTTGTGATTGTCAACTGACCGTTAAGGAAGGGCTTACGGCGAAATGCTGAATAACCTAGTAAGAGTTCATGGTCGATTTGACCCCTCTGCAAAAGTATGAAACGTTTTCAAAGGAAATTTTATATTCCTTGTTATTCCTTCTACTTCATAATTCTTGATAGGTTATGGGGGTTAAGAATGAGGGAAAGATAAGAACTCCGTTGAAGTGCAGTTGAGAAGAAAGATAGGCTAAAATTTCGAGGACAAAATTTGTGAAGAAGGGGTGAATGTGATGACCGGGTAAGGGGTGTAGTTTTAAGAAATTTAGGTAGGAATTTAATAAAAGGGAAGTGTGTGACGACCCGGAAATTCGGGTTGTCCAGAATTTAGGTTTAAAGAATTAGTTATTAATAAAATGAATTCTAATTAATACTATTCTGTGTTATGTGTTTATTAATCGTTCTATAACCTAGGATGATTATAAACCGGAGTATTCAGCTAAGAGCTAGATACGAAGCGAATAAGAATTTTCAAGGCGAAAATAAAAGTTTTAAGAACAAAATATTTTTTCGGGGAAAAAGACGAAATAGGCACTATGCATCCGTTTCTGCTCGAAGATTTATTTTGAAATTCTGAGAAGTTATTGATTACGTAAAATGTTGAGACGTGATGAAATATTCAATAATATTTCAGTTATGACCAAAATGAAGTTTTTGCCTGCGGACTCAAAACCTAAGGGTTGTGAAAAGTGAGTTCCGAGAATGTAATGAGTACGTATAAGAACTAGGGTTATTATGCGTGAGAAATTTGAGAATGATACGAGTTATTATACGAGTATAGAAAGAAGAATAGTACGACGTATAATACGAATATCGTACGAGCTAAATACGAAGAGATTACGAGAATAGAATGCGTAGAATACGACTAGTCTTAATGGACTTTGAGTTCATGGACTTTGTAGAATCTAATTGGACTTGGATTATGTCAAGCCCAATGCTTTGAGAAATCAAGAAAAGAAAGGCCCAATAAGAATTAGGGTTAAGGCCCAAACCAAAAAAAGAAACCACGGATCGAACTGATGGGTAAACGGATGGGTAAGAACCAATGGGGCAACCCATGGGGTGACCTATGGGCATGTGGACTGGCCACTTGGCCACCAAGTAAGGGTGGTGGCCAAGTAAACTTGGTGGCTAAGTCTTGGAGGAGGTGGGAATAGTAAGGAGGTGGGGGCGAAATGACTAAATTGCCCTAGCTTTGATTTTCTATAAATAAGAAGCTAGATTTCATTATTTTAAGATTTTGAAAAATCCTACACTAGAGAGAGGGAGAGAGAGCTTGGATGAAGAGGGAGAAGGAAGAGCATGAGCATGAATGCTCAGATCAAAAGTGATCGTGGAATAGAAAAGCTTGCAAACCACCGGCTTTGTATAACGGAAGAGGATTAAAGAAGAACGGTAATCTGAACCCTAGTTTCTTCTAATTTTTCTTTAATTTTAATATGTTTAAAACTTAACTTAATGAGAATAAGAATTAAAAGAGATTAGTAATGATTTCATATGGTTGAAATCATGAGAAAACAAAGAAATAAGAATTACAAGTTTAGTTTATAAATTTCTTAAGGAGGTATAAGATTCGTAAGGATTTTGAGCGATTCGAAGGAATTATATGAACGCGTAGGTGAAATAAGTAAGGAATGGTGTTCTATAACATCAAATTCCAATAAAAAGTGAAATCATAATCCAAAATATCGATTAAAATGAAGAACGAACGAAGAACACACGAAGAACACGAAGAACGTTGTTGATGGACAAATTTAAAACCATTGTAGGATAATTTTTGTTGATGGACAAGTTTAAAACCATCGTGTATAAGTTAGTTACTTCTTGCTTGGTTAGGAATGGTAGAAACGTTCATGAAGAATGGATTAAAACTTAGCTATAACGAAGTTATGACGAAAATTTCATAAAAGACAAACGAGAATTAGAAAGTTAGTAAATGAACCCGAGTGGGTAGGGTTTCATAAGAAAGTAAGAGAACATAGAAAACGTGAGTCGTGGACTCAAGAACGAACAAGTTCCGAATTCGAATGATCGAATTACGGACGAACGAACGAAGAGCGTTAAAAACGTAAAATGAACAAAGGGTGAAGATCAAGCAAATTGAATGGCATGTTAACGGATTTATAATGAATTTCTGCTTGAGGGGTATTAAAGTACGTAAGATAAGGAAGAGAATGGCTTTAGAACGACTTCGTTCCGAGTTATAACGAAGGAGTTATGAGATCACGAAGTAAGCATCTCAAAATTCATTTAACACTTAGAGAAATTTTCTAGGGTTAGGGCTTGGCTACGCTGATCATGCCTATATAGAGTAAGTACTGCATGCTGCATCAGGACCCGAAAGTACTAAAAACTCGCACCGTGGTGCGAGAGATAACGAATGGAGTGGCGCCGCAGCGCCAGTGTTGGGAGAAAGCCAGAGATGAGCTTTTAACTGCTCAGCTCTTGGGGGAAATGTAAGGGAAGATAAAGAATATAATATTCAACTAATGTAACACTTAATCAAGTAATGTAAACCTTTATTAAAGGTTGATCGTGAAGATTAAACAAGATTAAATGACAAAGAATATAAATACGGGTTACGTAACTGATATCCGTGGACCGTAGTCGCAATGAACGAACGTGATGGATTGTTATGGTTGTGATTCCTTATCGATTGAGCGACGAGGGTAATGAACCTGAGGTTCATGTAATGAATAACAAAAGTATTAAATAGTATATGAATTATCAAAAAAGCCGTAGTAAAGGTAATAAGATAAATGAAAGCCGAATGTGAGTCGATAAGGAATGAATCCTAAGGTATGTCATTCAGTTGCCAGAAAGCCGTAAGAGATAAGAAATTGACTTAATCGAACATTATAGTTTAAAAGTTCGTATGAGTTAAGAGAAGTTAGGTTGTGGTATAATCGTAACATTGATGGGTGACATATGGGAGCTGGGCTAAACAATTCCTTCAGAGAGCGAAGGTATATACGAAACTGGCAACCGATCTAACTCACTGTGATGGTAGTGTAGATGAGATGGGAACTTGTTTGTTGGTTTTTTGTGGGAAACCACTCAGAGTACCATATGGACTACTAGCAGAGAAGCGATGTGTGCTGAGTCCTAGAGAAGTTATAAGAAGAAGATAATAATATAAATCATCCAAGATGATGAACGCATGAGTAAGATATCTCCGTATGTCACAAAGTCGTAAACTAGTAAATGAAGTTAGTCGCGTAAACTTATATTGCGATAACGCGAACCCTAAGAAGTAAAGTTAAGTACACCAATGCGTAAGTTCAATATTTGACTAATTGGTGTTTATGTTTTCTCCTTATGTGTTATATAGGAATTGGAATGAGCAGTTCAACGTAAGTTGCAGCTGTGCGTAAGGCAAGTTTCCTAACTTTATTCATATTACATGAATGCTAGTTTCTTAAACTTCTCAGATGTTGTACTTGAGAAGTTATGTCTATGTGCGAACGTGTGAAATTTGTACAAGGTTCTAGAATGTATGAGGCCTTGAGCCACAATTTGAACACTTCGGTGTTTCTATGATATGCATTATTCTATGATTGAGTTGTTCAATACAAGTATGTTCTGTTTATACATGAACCGTTATTGTTAAGTCTGTGCTAATGATTCTAGCCAGATAGGATGTGTATGAAAAAGGTAGAAGAATATAAGTATTTCAAAGTGAAAATGACTGATGTTTGAAGATGATAAGAATCGAGACTATTCCTATTATTCAAGCTGCTTCATAACCTTTGTTCGGTTATAGAAGTTCTAAAGAAATGTTTTAATTCTGAAGTTGTTTGTTCAACTGTTATAACTTGTTGGGCAATTTAATGCTCACACTTGCTTTAAATGAAAAACAATTTTCAGCGAACAAGGTTAAAAGAACTTAAAGATCCCGTAAAGATCAAGATGACGATATCCAGATGAAGTACCAGTCAGAAGGTGAATGACCGAGAAGATCAAGTGAAGACTTGTAATGTAGAAAGATAAAACTGAACAATAGACTAGTCTAATGAACTATTATGTATCCTTGGTGGCGAATAAAAGTCACTCTTGTAAGATGAAATGAATAATGTATTTATTATTATTTGTAATGAAAAAGGTTATAAGGTTTCCAGAACCTGGGATCTGAGAGTGTATGTCGTTATATTTCAGTATATAATGATGTATGTTGGATGAAGGATGTACTCGTGACGTACGAAATCAGGGTGTGAAGATAGACCGGATTTTGGGTCGTTACATCCATACACACACTCAAAATGAATTCTTATTATATATTATTAACCATACTGGGAGGAAAATCATCTTTTTCACACTTCAGAGAGAACCCTGGGGGACTAAAACATCAATTTTAACACCAGAGATAGTCACATAAGATCAAATTTCCAACCCCGGAGATAACCCCAAGAAAACATTTTCCAAACCTAGAGATAACCCCGGGAAAGTCAGTTTCAACCCTAGACATAGCCCCGCTCAGAGATAACCCTGAGGACACTCAGAGTCAACATCAGGTCAACCTCAAAGATAACCCTGAGAAAAGATTGCTACAAGTGCGCGAAAACCGGAGATAACCCCGGGAGGGGAAAAATGGTCATTTTGCCAACTCAACTTCAACTCACATCAAATCAACTCAAAATACTTCAATAGAAGTTATTAGTTCCCAGAGGGCACAATAGATCTAGAAGGGGGGGGGGGGTTGAATAGATCCTTTTTATTTTAAATACTTTTCTGGTTTATGATGTATTGTTCATATTAGAGTATATGATAAACATAAGAATATTTTCAAGCACAGCGGAATAAGTAAAAGATTCCCCTTCATTGATATATTCATAATTATACGTATAATGTTCATTGGGTTAGTTTAGTTGTAAGCAGTTAAAACATACATAGCAGTTATAGCAGTTATAGACATAATGTAAATGACATAATGTAAAAGACACAAGAGGATTTAAGTGGTTCAGAGACTCAAGCTCCTAATCCACTCTTCTACTTTCAACTAGCAGGATTTCCACTAAGGAAGGGCAGCACCCTAAATCTCTATGATTCCTTCAAGGCCAACAGCCTTGGGACTTCAGTTCACTAAGAACTCTTCAAGGCCAGCAGCCTTGGGACTCTTCTAGTTCCCTAGGAACTCTTCAAGCCCAGCAGGCTTGGAACTTCGTTTAGTCCCTCTGGACAAGGACCCTTTGGCCCTGCTTTGTTTAGTCCCTCCGGACAAGGACCCTTTGGCCCTGCTTCATTTAGTCCCTCTGGACAAGGACCCCTCAGGCCCTGGCTTCGTTGAGTTGTTTGTTTGTTGTTGTTGGAGTCGGTGCTGAGCTGCTAAGATGTCTTCATGCTCTGAACATCTTCTATCCCTAGCAGCTTGGCTTGATCATCCTTGAAGAGCAGTTGAGTGTTGCATGATGCTCGGCTTCTTAGGTTGCTCAACTACTCCGGAGGACCCCTTGATGAACTGCCATGAAGATCATTATCCTTGGTACTTGATGGCTGCATATAAGAGGCTTCTAAGATGACTGTAAGCTCTTCTGCAAGGTACTTAAAAGCTTTCTCATGCTTGACACCGAGATGGCTTTTGTGATCTCCCTTCTTGCTACTCGATGCCTTCCCATGATGGACTTGCTAAGTTGACCGTAAGCTCTTCTCTGTTGTACTTAGAGTCTTCCCATGATGGACATCCAGATGGCATGATGCTCTTCTTTCTCTCGGCAGTTCAGAACACTCTTCATGTAGTAGAGCTCTCACTTCTACATAGTAGAACTCACACTTCTACTTCTTGCTTGATCTGACTTTTGAGTGTTCTTGGTGGATCGTAGAGTGAGCCTCTGGACTCACTATCACTTGATTCGATCAGTCCACCTTCTCTCCAAAACTCACAACTCCAGCAACCTTTGATCTTTGAAACTCTTCTACATTTATACATCTTCCCAATTCTTCCGTTGGAAAGTAGTCTTTGGAAGCTATTCAAATGTCTTCGCAGATCTCGAGTTGCTTGAGGTAGACTGCTTGATGTGACATGTCATACTTTTTCTGACACTGCAGTCTACTGTTTCACCTGCCCTGTCAGATGTATCACTTTACTGTCTTGGGCAGGTTGAAGACTTTATCTCTTCTGATTTCTAGATCAGAGGTTGTCCTTTTGCATTGATGCTCTCAATAAGCACTTGTTCGAATATTACTCTTCAGATTGAACCGTTGCCAATGCTTCAGTCTTTAGGTATTCGAACTCTACGATTCTGATGCACGTCTTCAAGGACCTGATCGTAGTGTCTTGTTGAGTGTTGCTCGTTGGTTGGTAGAGTTACCACTACGATCTGGAAGAGTGTTGATTGGATCTTCAATGTAGAACACCCCTTCCTTGTATTATGAAGTGCTTCAATACTTCTGTTTGCTTTGACAGTTCTCAGATAGTGATGGCCTGATTCCTTGTCCTGGTCCCCTTCTGAATATTAAGACACTTCAGATTTGTGGTGCGTCCAGCTTACTTTCTCCTTGTGATCTCCCGTTCACTTATCATCAATGATCCGACACCAAGACTTAATCACTTTAGCCTTTCTTTTCGTGAGGTGACCCGGTATCTCGGTTCACTTTCCATCAGTCCCTTCTTTGTTTGGCAAACACTACGATCTTGGTTACTTCCAAGGTCGTTGTCTTCTATTCTCTTGTCAGCAACTGCATTAGCTGACTTTTCCTTAGTCAGCTGCTGAAGTCTTCTTTGAATCATCTTGTGGAAGACTTCATCACGAATGGCCTTTCAACTCAATCTTGATACTTTGATTGGATTGTTGCTTAGTTCTCCTGCTAGCCTGCATGTCATTCGTTGAGTGCTCTCTGGTTCCCTTACTGTGGATTGCATCTTTGCAGTGCCAACCAGAGGCTTCGTACCTTTGGATATTCTGGGAGTGCTCATTCGTTGAGAACCGTATCTGCTCTACGATCCTGACTTAGCATTGTGAGCACTTCTTTTGGAGTCGTAGTTCTGACTCTACGATTGAACCTTTGTCAGCAGACACTACGATCCCGAGATCGATCTTGACACTCTACGATTTACGCCTTGTGCTTGTTGTCTTCATCTCGATCTTGCGAAATACGATCATCTGCATTCATTGATGGACTCTACGATCTCGAGTGTAGCCTCACGATCCTTGTCTTGGCTTTGGTATCGCTAGACTCTATGACTCTGAGTGTAGTCTACGTTTCATACTTGGCTTGGATGATGGTCGTTCGGCTTGAGGATTGTGTCGTCTCTCACGATTACGAACATGACTTCCTCAAAGACACTACGATCTCGAGGAAGCTCTTCTCGACACACCACGATCCTTCTTCGTTTCCCTTCGAAGTCTACGAACTCCGAGATCTCACTATCTTGCATACTCCTATTCTGCATCTCGATAGCTCAGGAGTTGACTCGACTCTCTGGCGAGATCACGACTTTTAGTGCGAAGCTTTCACGATCGACAAGCCTATCTATTACAACATAAGATCAACCTAACATGCTTGATCTTTCTATATTTATAGTCCTTGTACATCATTTCTTTTTAAGGACTTCACAAAGTCATTTTGCTTATGTAGGATCAACCTAACATATTTGATCAATTCATTCTAAGTCCTTGTACATATATTTCTATTATCTATCAAAAGACTTTACAGCTTTTCTTCATGTAAGCATACTTGCATATTCATTCATATATATATCATAATCAAATCATATATTAAATAGGAATATCATTCACATGTTTATTCATGACAGAAGTCCCACAAGAACCATATCTTAACTTTCGAGCGCAAACTACGCAAAACGGCTCAACGGACTACCTAATAAAAACCCAGGAAAGCCATTTCAGTCATGGACCCATCTTCTTGGAATCAAAAAACGGCAAATCTTATGTCATTGTTTAGCTCTCAAAAAGTGATTTCCGGAATGGTATGGCACGCTTCCATCGAAGTCTCGGATTGAAAGTTATGAGCAATGAAGCGAGCAATAGCGTTGTCTGGAAAGTGTACGATTAACACATGGGACCCACACTGCCGGCACGGGGCCACCGCAGTAATACACCCCATCATGAGCAGTAGGTACACCTACTACGAGTCATGCAGTATCGTGCGGCTCCCCCCTCTATAAATAGAGGGCTTGAGTGGCCATATTTGCAAGAGAAAAGGCGAGGAAGCCCTGTCAAATTTGCTCCATACTCTCTCTATACTGAGTGCTTTCTCATTTTATACACTTGTGAGCTAACGCTACTCTTGTACTGGCGGGAGCCGAGTTTCATCCACTTTAAAGATATAGAAGTCTTCTTTGGCAGCCCACTATAAACTTTCTCACACACTTTAAAGCATTTCTCTTCATCTTTTAACACACCCTTCTTTACGTTGAGAGTCGTGTTGTGTGTGTTTGCTTTTAGAACTCGATATCAGTGGTTTTATTTTAGTTTGTATATACATATATATATATATATATATATATATATATATATATATATATTTATATATATGGACTAACATTATCGAGTTATGCCTCGATTGAGCCTGAACTTGATTTTGGCGCGATTTGTTTATATATATATATATATATATATATATATATATATATATATATATATATATATATATATATATTAATCGTGTGTCAAACTTTGTTCGATGAGCCTAGACTTGATGCGAGCGCCATTTACTTTAATATATATATATATATATATATATATATATATATATATATATATATATATATATATATATATATATGTATTAACTGTGTGTCGGACTTTGTTCAATGAGCCTTGGATTTTATATATAAGGCGTTTACTCATTTTATATAAGTGTATATATATATATATATATACACACATATATATATATTGAATCGTTGTCGAACTCGCTCGATGAGCACAATTTTACATCCAAAGTGCATTTATCGCTTATATATATATATATATATATATATATATATATATATATATATATATATATTCGTCCCACCTCGAGTTTACTTATTGGTGGTTGATCGCTTCTTACGACTTTCTTTACGTTTAAATCCGCCTTTTGAGTTTACTTCGTGGCGATTGATCATTTTTACTGACTTTATTTACGTTTCGTCCGCTCGGAGTTTACTTCGTGGCGATTGATCGCTTCTTACAACTTTATTTCGTTTCATCCCACTGGAGTTTCCTCGTGGCGGTTGATAGATTTTCTGACTTTATTTACATTTTCGATCCCCACGGAGGTGCTTCGTGGTGGATGATCATGTAATATATATATATATATATTCTGACTTTTATATATATACCGCTATCGCTTTCATACAAATTACGGTATCATGTGAGCCTAGGAATCATGTGATCACAGATTCAACATATTGGATCTAGATTTGGTTCCCGTGATGGACATTTTCAGCTGTAAGTAACTTGTAAATGATTCTGCGATGTCTGAATTTCCTCAGATGGTTTTCATACCCACGAGGAAATCGACATTATTTTGTACATTATTTTCTTATAGATGCTTTGCATCTCGAAAATAAAATCAATCAAGCCGAGCACTTAATAAAATGGGAGTGTAAAAGGTCTCAATTACTATTGAGCATCAGGGTTTGAAAAACCTCTTTTATAAAACATCACTGCCATATCTTGCTAAAATTAAATTTTTACATAAAGTTCAAACCCTGTGTATATAGGTGTGAACGAGGCCTCGCACTACTTTCAAATAATAGCACATTGACCCACACACACACACATTCGGATAATAGTTTCTTGAAAAGAGGCGGTCATCGTGGTAACACGGATGTCTGGGTTGCCTAACACCTTCCTCCAGTATAATCAAGTCCCGGACCCTAATGAATCTTGGTTTCTTGACCCATTTAGCGATGTCACATCATCTTTGGGTCAATGTGCAAACCTTTTCTCGATTGTGTTGGTACAACCATTTAAAAACCAACCTGGCGACTCTTAGCGATCCATTATCGACATTATACATGTCGGACCTTTTTCACTTGTTTTTTTTAACAAATCTCACCTAAAATGAGTACACCAAAGAACAAGTAACGGAAAGGGACAATTAAAAATCCTGACGTCGACAACGGTGAAATAAGCATGGACTGAAAAATGTGGGACAGTTTTCAAGAACTGAAGAAGAGGTTAAGTGAAGCGCCTGTTTTGTCATTACCCGATGATATAGGAAATTTTTTAGTTTATAGCGATGCTTCGCATATAAGACTTGGTTACGTGCTCATGCAGCATGGCAAGGTCATTGTGTATGCATCAAGGCAGTTGAAGGATTATGAGAAAGTTTACCCTACTCATGATCTGGAACTTGCCGCGGTAGTGTTTGCCTTAAAGATATGGCGACATTATCTTTATGGGGAGAAATGTGAGATATACACGGACCATAAGAGTCTAAAATATATCTTCACACAGAAGGAGTTGAATATTAGAAAAAGGAGATGGCTGGAGTTGATAAAAGATTACGACTGTGAAATCCTGTATCATCTGTGAAAAGCCAATGTAGTGGCCAACGCCTTAAATAGAAAGGGTCGGGAAAAGTTGTCTATGTTAACGGTTCAAACTGAGTTAATAACAGAGATGGCTAGGATGGAGTTAGAGGTGAAGTTGTCGAGTGAGCCGGGGCAGAGACTATTTACAGTGGAGATTCAATCTACAATTGTAGAGAGAGTCAAGGAGGTGTAACTTCAAATTGAGGAGTGTGACCAGATGAAGGAGAGGTTAACCAATGAAAAAGATTTAAAGTACAGTCTTGATAATGAGGGGTTATTAAGATTTGAAGGAAGAGTTTGGGTTCCGAATGAGGCAGAATTAAAGGAAAAAGTATTACAAGAGGCTCATAGTTCAAGGTACTCGATTCATCCTGGTAGCACTAAGATGTATCAAGACCTTCGACAGAGTTTTTGGTGGCCGAACATGAAGAAAGAGATAGCCGAGTATGTGAGTAGGTGCTTGACTTGTCAGAACGTTAAGGCCGAACATCAACGACCAAGTGGCTTGTTACAGTCATTGGAGAATTCAGAGTGGAAGTGGGAACATATCACGATGGACTTTGTGGTGGGACTTCCCATTACAACGAAAGGGTATGATGCGGTTTGGGTAATAGTGGACCGGTTGATGAAGTCGGCTCACTTTTTGTCAGTATAGGTTAAGTATAACTTAGACCAGTTAGCTAAACTTTATGTTAAGGAAGTTATTTCCAGACATGGAGTACCAGTTTCGATTGTGTCATATCGTGATCCACGATTCACGTCGAACTTTTGGAGGAGTCTGCAAGAGCAGTTAGGAACGCAACTAAAGTTGAGTATGACTTATCATCCACAAACTGATGGACAGAGCAAGATGACAATTCAGACGTTAGAAGATATATTGAGATCTTGCGTCATGGATTTCAAGGGTAGTTGGGATGATCATTTACCATTAGTAGAGTTTGCGTATAACAACAGTTATCATGCAAGCATAGGCATGTTGCCTTACGAAGCTTTGTACGGAAGGAAATACAGAACACCGTGTAAGGTTTTATGAAAAACAAAGTAGCAATCAAATTGCAAAAATTAGCATAAGCAAAGTAAAATCAGATTTTAAAATTTTTAACAAATCAATTACCTGGATCATCCTTTATGCATGTTATTAATTAAAACGAAGAACAAGAAGTTATGGAATCATACCCTTGTAGATACGAGCTTCCACAGGTACGAGTTCACCTCGTACTTCTCCGCGATCTCCTTGAATCTCCGGGTAGATTCCTTCCTTTGATCAATGTTAGCCACCCAATTGTATGGCCTCTAAAGGTGATCCACCAAGGAAGAATAATTTTTAAGAAGAAGGGTGTATTGGCTCAAACCCTAGTTTTTCTTATCTCTATAGAAAAAGGGGGTGTACTCTCCAATCACTTGGAATTATGTATATTTGATATCTGATATAAGACTTCTCTTATAAAGATATCAGGTAACCCTATTTAATTAAAATAAGGTATTATTTATTTAATTAAACTCTTTTAATTAAATGAGCTCCCTAATCTTATTAAGGATAATTAATTAAACTCCTTTAACTAATTTTTCCTCCTAATCCTATTAGGAATAAATGAGAGTACTTATATTAAATTAATTCCTAAACTCTTTTAGAAATTAAAATAATAATAATTGTAATAATATTAATAAGACTCTATTATTAATTTATATTTAATATTTCTAAAATATTAAATAATAAATATTAAGCTATTTAATTTATTCTATCACCATAGATTAAATTAAATATACTCAACATATTATTACGATTATGCCATTAACTTCTTAAATAATTATTTTTCCTTTTATGGTGTGACCCTTTAGGTTCTCCATATTAAACCGGTTGTGAATAAATCAATTAGAATAATTCCAATATTATTTAAATAAATAAATTAAACAATTAATTTATTTAAATAAATAATATTTATTCTACAATAGGGATAAGCCTCCCTAGCGATCAACGACTTTCCAGATAATATAGATTTCAACATTAATCATAAAAGAACCTTTGAGTAAATAGTTACCGTACAATTCAATCATTCCACCATACAATGTCCCAATTAAATATAAGACATGGAATTACTGTCAAGTCTTTTTTTATTTAATTATATGTATTTCGATTTCCAAATGCACAACTCTTAATGAATACAAATTAGAAACTACTTTCTAATTTCATTCCACCTTGGCCAAGGATTTCTAGGTTGTCATTTATCGATTCACATAGGACATTTCTCTTCTTTTACTAGAAGTGGTAGATTCTTTATTGATCATTCATTATCCTCATATATAACTTATTACACCCAAGCATACCCTTTGATATTGTGACAACCCGAATTTTCGTATGTTATTAAAATAAGAATTTAAGAATTAAAATTCTTATTATGATGTGTATATATTTTGAATTATATGATTTGGTGTGAAGAGAATTTATATATTCATATGTTGGAGAATGTGAGATTTAAAAAAATTAAATAATATTAGTTAATTTAATTAAGTTGAAATTATGTTATGAGATAATATAATTTTAATTATTATGCCTTATGGGCAATGGAAATTATTATGAGTTAAGTTTCATAAATAGTGTGAATAATTCACTTAATTAAAATAGTGAATTAATACAAGTATAATTGATTTAATAAAGTGAGAAGGTAATATATTGCATGAAAATATAAATATTAGTATAATGTGAGTAAAATATTTATTAAGTACATTAAATATTTTAGTTGGAAACTTTATGGAATAAAATGAATATTTATGATATTAAATAAATATTTGATGAAAGTTGTTATGGGATAGTTTATTTAAGTGTGATAAAATAGATGAGATTTATCGTATTTTTATTACGCGAGTATAATTGTGATATTCTAATTTAATTATTTAATTAAATTAGAGGAGGGAGAATTTGTTAAATAATATTATGATTATAATGGTTGAATAGAAATTATAATTATACTGATAAGGTTAATTTTTTTTCTTAAAGAATTAAAGGTACATAATCTAGTTTATATTTCTAGTTTATGTGTTCTTGAGTTTCTTTTGAAATTGGAGTTTGGTTAATGAATTTGTGGGTTACGATGTTTTATATGTTATTAGATATTTATAATTTGATAGTGGTCATCTAGAAACAAATTTTCAAAAATAAAATTCATGTATTTATACTAAAGAAGAGGAATTTGGGTTTTGATTGTAATGTGTGTTTTGTTGTACTTTGGGACTAAAGTTGATGATTAATTCATGATGGAAACTTTAAATTGATCGATGATTGTTGTTCTCCTCTATAAAACGAAAACAACACAACTTGAACGGATCGAATTGGTTAAGAAACGAATTCGTGATGAATGAATACACTCAGCATTTTGAAAATAGGAAAAATTAGTATAAACAAATTAGAATTAGTATAAACCAAGTCCCACATCAACTAAATTGAGAATTTTACCCTTTGCTAAACCTATAAATAGAAGGGCTTGATCCTTTGTTTCATTCACCAACAATAAGACCTCCAATTTTGAGAAAGGCTTTGTTGTGGGAGGACTTTTTATAAAGATCTTCTTAGTTAAATTTTGGTCGAGTACGTATTCAGTTTGTGGAATTCGTATTTTCGGATATGTTTCTTATTTAATTTTTGGTAATGTTATTATTTTAAATATCGTATTTAGTTTGTTAGTTAAAGTTTGTATTTTGGAAGTTTAGTTAGTTTTGTTAATAAACTAGTTAGTTTACTATGTTTATTTTGGCTTGTAATTGATTATGTAAATGAGTTCTAATGATTGTAATTAGAGATATGAAGCCTTAACATCATCCAAGTGTAACCAAAACGCACAAAATAAAAGATTTACAAAGAACCTTGTTGGGCAATTTTTGGGACTGAGCTTGAGGACCATTTGTGTTTTTGATTTATGTCTAAAAGCTTAATTTGATGATTGTATGTTATATCCCTCTAAGTTCTGAAGATTTCCTAACTTGAATGAACCAAAACGGAGTTAAAATGAATCTGTGGTGAAGATTTTAGTAAACCATGTCTAGAAATGAAAACTGAATGAATAGTGACTATAGTGTCAAATTCTAGAATAGCTATGTTGCCTGAAAAATTCTGCGTTTCTGGGTAGTTGTAGTGCACTGAGTTAGGAAGCCATAGGCTTTGTAATGACCTCATTCCGACCTCGGATGAAGGAGTTACGGTGATTGGAAAGAAATGTGTTGAATTTGTCAAACTAAAAGTCAGCAGGGGGACGTGCTATTCGGGACACTGTTTCGATCAGTTAATGTTTACACAAACTTTTGGGCTTTTGGTATGTTATAGTACACTGAATTAGCTTTCCATAGACTCCGGAACGGACTAATTCCGACTTCGGAGCAAAGGGTTATGACCATTCAAAATAGTCGCGTCAAAACTGTGTAACCAACTCGGGGCAGTCACCTTGAACGAATTTTCCGAAATTTTGTGTTTTGAATTTGGAAATGGTCAAAGAATGAAAGTTGTAGCCTCAGAAGTTAGCTTCACGTGGGCTCAAGAATCGCTCAAAAATGTTTTGAAACGAATTAGTTATGACTATTTTAGCGAGAGAGGATAAAGCTGGAAAAAAATTGAAAACCGTTATGAACGTCAATTTTTGGCACAATGTTTAGACTACTTAATAAACCCGAAATAAGAGGTTAGTATTTCTTAAAAATAGTCTTGTATGCCACGAAAAAAAAACATAATAAAAATGCCTTACGATTGGATAAGTAGATTGCAAGTTATTAAGCCGCGAAGTGGGTGTCAAAGGTGAGAGTCTTCTTTGCGCTTGTGGCGGTGAGAGAGCAACGACCATGGAACATTCAACATCACGATTTCCCATAGCGCTTTTGGGTGGTTTTGTGGTTGTTTAACATGTAACAAAACACCGAGAGAGATGTATAGATATTATATAATGTTTATATATCGCGAAAACTAAATTTAAATGTAAAGAAAGCGATAGAAATGTAATGTAAACGTAAGTTTTCATAACTATGCGAGCGTAATTCTAGAAATGATATGTAGAACATATATGTAGCATAATGAAATGTGCAAACCCGTTTGAAATTATATTGAACCTAGGAATGGTTTTAAGACAAGAACAAAATATTATAGTTAATGTAAATAAAATTAGTTTACATTGAGTATGTGAATTAAGTATGTGAAACTAATATGGACATGTATGTATCCTCAATTTGTGTAGGATCATCAAAGAGCAGATAAGTTATAAACATTAAACAACATCCAAGGCAAGTTTTTCAGTTCTATTATGTTTGTGGATTAAATGTGATTATGTGGTTAGTTACATATCATACTTTATGAATTGTTAAAGTCAAAATATAACTAAGTTAATTGGGTTATGGAGCTCAATTTATATGTGATATGTGATAGCACATGTTGTATGATGTAACTCTGTAAATTAGAAATGTATAATGCATGAATTGTGTGCTATATGAAACATGATAGATTGTTAAATTTGTTAGGCTGTCGAGCTCAACCTTGCAAATAACCACTTTTGCATGTTCAAGATTCAAGGTAAAGTTAAGTGTTACTTGAAAGACATGAATCAGATGTGATACTTGAAGATTTATATACTTTGGTTGTGTTATTATTATTTGAACCATGTTTAAGGTTTCGAATAATGTATTAATGTTGAATTGTAATATTGTTTTGCGAATGTAAACTATTATAGTATTAAAATGATTATGAGATATTTAGATGTAAAGGTTGAAGGTTTTGGGAACGATGATAGTTTGTAATAGAAAATTTTAATTATTTCGCAAATTTCAATGGTTGTATTATTGTTTAATGATGTAAAATTAGAGGTTGAATGTATTATTAACGACCGAAGTTGAGAGTTAAATTATATGAATTTTGGGGTCATTACAGATATACTCTAAGAGTCTTAAGGAATAAGTCAAAGTGTAATTCATTATATATAAGATACTATGATGATCTCAAGTCTAAGGATCATTTGTACTACTATCACTACAGGAATTCCTATTGACAGGCAAGTAAAACTCCATTAGGTATTCCTTAGCGAGTCACGTTCAGTGACCTTATTCTCTAATAAGCACCTACATACTTGCTTTAGTGTCTCCACATAAATGATCATGAGATCAATTATCCTCATCCAATGAGCAAACAACGTATGTACCAATCTATTCGGATTCACTAATCCCCTTTTTAGTAATTCATTGATTGGGAACATTTTAGTTTTAAGCTATCTAAGAATTTAGATCTCATTAACATTATCTCATCGTGATTCTAAAAGCATTGCTTAAAACTATGGGTTTATCAAATATTATTAAAATAGCACCATGTTGATAATAAATGCCTTTAGTAAATAATTCTTTTATTAATAAATAAATAAGATTGATTAAAAAGTATATGCTTTATCATCATAGATGATTGGCTTGTATGCATACTACTTTCAAACCGTTGTATTGGGATGAAGTAAGAGAACGCAGCAGAATGCTAGGACTGAAATGAAATACAATGAAACACCGGAGGATAAGTAAAGGCGTACTGAATGCGATTCGTAGCAGCTCAAGACAGACAAAGGAAGTTTACAGATTTGCATCGAGTAAATAGAGAGTTTGAAGTAGGCTCATATGTATTTCTAAAGGTATCTCCCTAAAAAGGAAAGATACGCTTTGGAAAGAAGGGAAAGTTAAGTCCCAGGTTTATAGGACCTTTTGAGATATTAGAAAAGGTAGGAGGGTAGCTTATATGGTAGTGTTACCTCCAGACCTAGAACGAATACATAATGTATTTCACGTATCAGTATTATGTTCTTATAAGCCAGATTATAAGTACGCAATAGAATATGAGCCTATTCATATTGAGAATGACTTGACATATGAAGAGATTCCTATTCAAATCATCGATAGAAAAGAGCAAGTTCTGTGGAATAAGGTTATACCTTTAATAAAGGTGTTATGTAAAAACCACGATGCCGAAGAAGCAACGTGGAAACTTAAAGAAAAAGATGAAGAAGAATTACCCTCATTTGTTTGTGTAATTTTTTTTTAAGCGAAATTCTGGGGACAGAATCCTTATAAGGGGGAGAGAGTGTAACAACCCAAAAAATTGAATAATTTGTAAAACAATTTTATTTGATTTAATAATGAATAAAATTATATTATATGTTATTATTATGTATTAATAAGATGAAGGTTGTTCTATAACCTAATCCTATCGGAATGTCGTAGTATTTTAACTACGTGAAGGAATTAAAGTGTTTGAATTTACAAGACGAAAATAAAAGTTTTCCGAGAAATTTTCCGAAAAATACTATTCACTGATTTCTGCTCGGGAATTATTTTTGAACTTCCGAGAAATACGTAACGATGGAATATCGAGGTGAGATGGATTATGTAATAATAATTCACGTATGGCAAACACAGTTTTTCACCTGCGGACTTAATGCGAGAAAGTTAGGGAAAGTAAAGCGTTAACTAGTAAAGTGATGATCGTATAATACGTAGGTATTATACGAGGTAATGAATACAAGTATGATACGAAGTATTATACAAGTTTGTATGAATGATGGTATGTCGTATATGTTAAATAACTATATGAGTTAGAATACGAGATTAATACATATATAATACGTTCTAAGGCTTTAAGCCATATGTAATGGACTTGTGAGATTGTGTAGGAAATGTAAAGTCTAAGTGAGATTGTGATTAAGCCCATTGTAAACTATTATTAAAGCCCAAGTATTGGTTAATGTAAAGTCCAAAGTGAATTAATGCAAGCCCAAAAGCATAAATTAAGCTAATTAAATTAAAGCCCAAATTAAGATCGAATGGGTGAAAGAGATCCATGGGGCAACCCATATGGAGCCATGATCAAATGGGTGATCTTGGTGGCCAAGAAAATAGTGTGATGAGCAAGCAAATAATGTGATAAGCAAGTTAACTTAATAACTAAGTAATGAATAGTAAGGAGGTGATTAAGGAGGTGGGATTTGGCTATTGTCTATTATGCCCTAACCTTGGCTTTCCTATAAATAGAGAGCCTTGGATTTCATTTGCCTTGTTAAATATTTCCACCAACAACTTATAAGGTGTTTATTGGTTAGCGAGAATAAGTTAGAGAAAGTTAGACTTTGAAGCAAGAAGTAAGAACAAGAAATATTTAAGTGATCTTCAAGGGTAAGAATCCTATATCATTAATCTTCCATCTCTAGAATTGTAGGTTGATAAGAGAAGTGTTGATTGATTGACATGTATGCTAAGAAATGATAAGAATGGTTAATCAATGGACTTAAGTCTTAATAAGTCGTGAATAAGCACTTTGTTCATAGATAAGTTATGAACTAAGGAAGAACTTGTAACATGTTTATATGGATGAAGTTTGATAAGAAGATGTAAGGGTGATGGTTAAAAGACTTAAACTATTATAAGTCATGTAAAATGAAATTATAAGTAGTTTATACTTTTATAAGTTATAAACTCATGAAGAACAAATAATAACTTATCATGTAAATAAGTTAATGTAATATGTATGTTAAAATGTTAGTATGATGGATAGAATCCATTTGAAACGATGAACAAATCATAAGTAACAAAGTTATGCCGGAATTCACACGATAAGACGATAATCGTCGAATTCGTGAAATTCTTGGAATGGAAGTAAAATTTTGATATTGAGCTCGAAAATGTGGGTTTTCGATGGGTACAAGTCTTATTTGGCATTATAGAGTTGCGAACTCAAAAATGGCCGAATTCTGACTTAGAACGAAGAAACGAGCGTTGAACGTTCACGAACTTTTATTGTTCTAGTCAAAAATGAACTCATAGGTGAATTTTGAGTTAAGGAAGTTGAAAATGTCAAATTCTTGCATGAACACGTTGAGTATGTGATTTGTGAGCTAATGGCTTTTTAACGAGCCAATTCGGACTTAAAATGATCAAATTTGGAGTCCGGGAAGTTTGTTGTGTAAAACAAAACTGTTAACTATCTCTGGTACATTGTAGTGTATTGACATGACCAAGGCAGCAATAAATAAAATGGCTAATTTCCAGTGATAAAAATTTCATGACCTACTAGAGTTTCGCGCCGCAACGCGACATATAATGCTAAGACTCGCGTCGCAGTCATGAAGTCAGTCCTCAACCTTCGAAGAGTGGTGTCACCTGTGTGACTTAAAGAGGAGAAGGCGGCATAGGCAAAGACTAGGCAAGACATAGTAAAGAAAGATAATGAAGATAAAAAGAAAGACCGTTAGTTAGTAGTGAAGTATGACTTTAAAGAACTTGAAGTAACATCCTTAATTAATGTTAAAGACCTTAAGTATTACAACTGAAGGTCGACGAAAGATTAATTGAATGTTAGAACAATGTAATGTGATAATACGGAGCCAATAATAACAAATATAAGTCAATATTAGATTGAGAAGAATGGTAAGATTCATTAGGAATCATGTATATTTATTCATGACCTAATGTATTATGTTATATGATCATAAATTGTAGAGACTCTAAAGACTTAAAGGGACAATGTAATAACAGTAGCAGACGCTGAAGGTAAGTGTTCTAACCCTTATCTCAGTTTAATCTGGAAAAATTTTGTGATTCATATATTCTTACGCATGAATTGATGTATGATGAAGTCGAAGCCAATTCTTTCGGCTAGACTTACGATATATTGGATTTCTTATAATCTATCAAAGTATTGTCAATGTTTTGCCAAATTATTTGGTAAGGTTTTCAAATGAAGACTGAGTATGCTAAACAAATGTTTTATCGTCAAACGACAGGCACGTGAAATTGCCATAACTTAAACATATATACGTTTAAAGAATGTAGTGTTGATCAACATTGAGTACTATAGACTAATCACCTTAGATGTGCTCGTAAGATATGTTGGACTTACGGACTTAGTGTCGGGTTCTCCTTTTCAAAAGAAAGTATGAAATGCTCATGGTCTTGGACTGGAATTGATGTTTTACTAAATGTTGTCATTGTAAAATGTTTTAAAGAAAAGTGAAGTGCTATTTTAAATTATCGATAGTACTTCATAACTATTGTTCAATTATTGAAGATATACGATTCCTATGTTTCAAGCATGTTATTTTATTAGAATTGTCATACTTGTTGAGCTAGTTATGCTCACTCTTGCTTGAACCATATGAATGCAGCTAAGACCGAACGAACCGAAGGATCCGGCAAGGATAAAGGGAAGGCTAAGGCAAACCTGTAGAATATTTATGTAATAGTATAGGTGAATGATATTAATATTTAATATTATGACAAGAACAAATATAATGGTTATTAAGAACCTGGGGATGGTAATATTGTTTTGGAATATATATAAGGCATATTCATTCTTTTGAGGAATTTCAATTGAATGTATGTGTGAACTATAGCACCGTGTAGCACCATATGTCAGGTTGGAAGATACCCAGATTTGGGGGCGTCACAAATAAAGTTTGAGAACTTTCACAATGTAAAGGATAGTTCATATACTTGCACAATGTAATTTGAGTACGGTTAGGAAACTTGCTTACGATAATAGTTGAATAAAGTAAAACAAGAGTTTATGATACTTGCCTTAAGCGTAGTTTATCCACGTTAATAAATTAACACTTTCGAATCCAATTTATAGCGTATTATAAGCACAAGATGTTCATTAGCTAACACATTCTTTATTCAAGTTTGACATGATTTAAATATGCACATATGGTACAAAATCAGCTCATAGGTTTATCATGAAATCAAGTATCTAGTTACTTCATAAGCAAATTAAGAATGCTCAAATTTAAGGTCTTTTTACCCCTGGACTTTCATTATATAAAGCAAATACTATCTTATTACTTAATCCTCACATATATACATGCATCAGTAGGTTTTAAACCATGTTTAGCAATATAAGCATCATACAAGTTAACTGTCCAAAGATTAGATTTCAAATCATCTAAGTTCTAATTTCAGACCGGCGCAGCTACGCAGCCCTCTGGCCAAGCTAAGACTCAGTTGTTGCCTTGTGGTTTCTGTTTGGCATCAGCATAGCATTCATACATAATATATTTTGTCATGTTAAAGGTCTTTTTCATGCTCCTCAAGTCAATCTAGGTTTCTTCTTTCATATCATGGTTCTAAGTTAAACATTTCAATAAGTTAAGATCATTCAAGGTCATGAAACCACAAAGTTTAACATGCTTTCCTTCTAAACATACAAGATAGTCATATAACTCATATTAGGCATGCTTGTGAGTATTCATATTGCATACATGCAACTATTCTAGTTATTATTTTGAAAATATACTCTATTTAGTTCTAACTTGATTTCACAACTCTTAACATCGTAGGCATACATGTATGATACATTAGCAACCCTAAAGGTATCATTAAACATGTTCATAAATGTTAGGTTCTCACTCTCAAAGTAGTATGTTAACATTCACGTTTAAAGTTTGTATTTTCATTAGTAACCTTACTAATAATTCCAACACGTTCATGCTTCCTTATGAATCATATCACACAAGTTAACGGTTTATTCATGCATTTCTAAATCATACCAACATGCTTGCAAAGTTAGTATATAACCATGGCATACATACATATCAAGTTTGTTTCTAAAGTCCTAATTTTCATCTAAACTATGTGCTTTCGATTATCATGTATGCTATCCTAGTAAAACATGATCACATTAGGTTAATATACTTATATATACATGTTACACATGCTTGCATGTTGGTTTAAGTCATAATAATTGATCACACTTAGCAGAATTTTTTTAACAAAAGCGTAAATCGAAAAATGTAGACCTAAGCATTACATATCGCCTCAAGATTATTATGGGCGCGATTCATATGTCCTGTTCGAGCTAGAATAATCTGCTTGGCGAGAACTTTAGCCCAATCACATAAATTATTCACAGACTTGATTCTAAACATTCCTATATCCGTTTAAACATGATTATATGGTTATATAACAACTATGTACTCATTATCCAATCCATATCATCATCTAACTCCACCTAATTTAGAATTTGAGAATTCAAGAATGGAAATTTAACAGAAACTAAAAATGCAGTACAAGAAAGAATTTTATACCTTTTTGATTAGCTTGGTAATTCACACTTCTTCTACTGATATGTATACAATCACTCACTCTATCTAAGCTTTCAATTCCACTCCTTAGAAATTCTCAGCAATGGAAATTAGAAGGAGATGGGTTGTATTTATAGAGAAACAAAAACACAGACAATGCATATATACATCAAATTAAACCAATGAGAATGTTAGATTACATGATGGTTAAGAGAGAGTTAGTAAATGGTTGTTGGAGATCATCATCATAGCCACTCCCCCCATAATCATGAGCTAGAAGGAGCTTGGAAGAAAGAAAAGAAAATAGGCCTTAGCCTTTATGGGTTTCACGTGATTGAGAAATGAGGGGCAATTGGACACTAATTTTGGGACAATTCAACTACTCAACATTCTTGCAACACTAGACTATACACTTATACACTGTGACGCCCCCAAATCTGAGTATCTTCAAACCCGACAGATGGTGCTACACGGTGCTACAGTTCACACAATCATTCAATTGAAATACCTCAAAAGAACAAATATGTCTTATATATATTCAAAATAATATTAACATTCCCCCAGGTTCTTTATAACTAATACATCTGATCTTGTCATAATATAAAATATTATCATTACAAAACCTATACTATTACATAAGAAATCTACGGGTTCGCCTTAGCCTTCCCTTTATCCTTGTCGGATTCGTCGGTCCGTTCAGTCGTAGCTGCATTCATATGGTTCAAGCAACAGTGAGCCTAACTAGCTCAGCAAGTACAACAATTCTAAGAAAATAACATGCTTGAGACATATGAATAGTATATCTTCAATAATTGGACAATAGTTACGAAGTACTATTGATAATACAAAATAGCACTTCTTTTCTTTCAAAACATTTTACAACAACAATATTCAGTAAAATATCAATTCCGGTTCAAGACCGTGAGCATTTCATAAGTACTTTGAAAACGCACATTTCGACACGAAGTCCATAAGTCTGGCATAGCTTACGAGCACGTCTAGGTGATCAGCCTATAGTACTCTATGTTGATCAACACTACATTCATTAAACGTGTATACGTTTAAGTTGTGGCAACCTCACGTGCATGTCGTTTGATGACAAAACAATTTAGCATACTCAGTCTCCTTTTTAAAACCACAACAATATTAGTTTGGTAAATCATTGCACATACTTGAAAGATTAAAAGAAATCCAACATATCGCAAGTTTAGCCGAAGGAATTGGCATTGACTTTGTAAAGACCCCAAACTCGGGTACTTGAAACCCGAACTCGGTTCTTCACGATACCATTTCTATGAGCAAAATAATACTAATAATAAAAATAATAATATAAAGATCAACTTAATTTACATATCAACAGAATCTAATCCCAAAAACGTAACCTTTAAACATTCATTACAAACCATGATAGATAATATTTATCATACTTGTCTTAATAATATTAAACTATTACATAAGATAATGTTCATTCATTCAGCAACCTTTCCCTTTCCCTTGTTCATATCAGAGCTCTCTGATCGTTCACACTTAGCTAAAAACATTTAAATTAAGCAAGGATGAACATTTGAGTGCCCAACAAGTAATAATTATATATATATATATATAAGCTGAAAGAATTTAAATATTTTCTTTGTACTATTCTTCTACAACAAGTCAATAGTTGTGAAGTATTCTGAACAGATAATAATAACATAACAACTCTCTTTCAAATTTTTGAAACTACATATTGATTATAACTGGGGTTATGGTGACATGCCATGAACATTGTTTTCATTTTCGAAAAGGTTAAACAGAAATTCATCTGTAAACCGTCATAACTTACGGGCACGGGGGGTGATCAGCCAGTTATGCCCTGCATTGATCAATACTACATTACAAGAACGATAGGATCGTTCACTCTGTCCACCTTGGGTGCATAAACAGTTTTCCCATGTAGGGATGTTCATACTTGTCTGGGTTTCAAATCAAAGGTTTTTATCTTTTTCAACAATAATGGTGGAACTGGTGAAAAGATTAATGTAAAGCTTATGATAATTGTCTAGTGTGGCAAGATAATAAAAATAAGTGTGCTATCAATAAATAAAGAGAATAATCAATTTAGATTATGAACTAAATTCAGCAGTGGCTGAAGTCTAAAATTTTCCCAAAGTGGCGCAGTTGCACCGGTAGCAAGACTTGGAAAAATAATTTCGACTATGTGCATGAGTTACAAAGATGGTTTATTAACATTAATAGAGAATAAGTGATATAGTGGACCAAGTACCAGTATTATTATGGTGAACATTATTATTAAAGGTTGTTATGTACCACCATATGTAGTATAGGAGAATGTAGGTAGTAGTGCCATATAATTACTCCATGCATGAAATATTAAATAAGGTGTGACACTAATTATGAATAATGTAATACAAAACTATATAGTAAAAGTAAGTAAATCATAAAGTTGATTTAGATGAGTTTTGTTACCTCATCATGTGTGGTGGGACAATTAAATGTGTATTCTAAAATATGGGATTAAATAAATATGTACTATTAAAATATTTATTTCAATACTACTGTGTAATTAAATAAAGTTTTATGGAAATATTGAATTATTAGTAACCAATTAAATTGTGTCCATACATGTTGTAAATATGAATTATACTAGACTAATGTATATGAATTATATGATCTGGGTACATATATAATCCCTAACTTTTCATTATGTAGTAACATTGGTACATTAAAATTCACATGAGGGAACCAAAAAGGAACTAAACTAAGAACATTGGAACTAAAATACTGAGTTTTATAAGCCTTGTCCCAAATCAGTTGGCCCAAACAGTACCCTTATGTCTCCTTTACGTAAAATGCAAAGTTAAGAACAGTAGCTATAATAACCCGATATTTTCTATGTAAATAAATAAGAAATTTTGTATATAATTTTTTTTTATTTGAAGATGAGAATATGTGCCAAGTAATGTGTATGTATATATGTGATAAATAAAATTTATTTATTACATAAATATTTTTAAATAATTTTATTTTAGAATTATTGATCATTATAACGTATATACTTATAATAATTAATCTTATAGTAGAAATGTCCTTATTATTTATTTCTATGAAAATATGATTTTTATATTATTTAAATAATATATGAAATGATTATTGGAATTATTATAATTACAATTTTATAAGTCTTTCAATATAGAATTGATAACGCTATCCTACGCCAATTATTTGGTACGGATTCAAGATAAGCCTGAGTATGAATAAACAAATGTATTTTTCCTCGATTATTCGATGGGCACGTGAGGTTTCTAAAACTTAAACGTAAATACATTTAATGGATAAGTGTTGATCAATATAGAGTACTATAGGTTGATCACCTAGAAGTGCTCATAAGTAATGTCGGATTTACGGACTTGGTGTCGGGTTGTCCTTTTCATGAATAAAAGCTAAAGAGAATGTTCATGGTCTATGGACCTACTCAGAATTTCGAAACTACTATATATACTTCAGAATTATTTTATGAGATGAGAAGTGTTATTCAATGTTTCATAGTACTTCATAACTATTGTTCAGTTATCGAAGAATAATCATATGATTCTCGAAGTGATATCTATATAATATTTTGTTAGACTTGCTAAGCTAGTTATGCTCACTTCTTGCTGGAATCATATGATTGCAGCTAAGGTCGAGCGAACCGAGGGTTACAGTAGGGATAAAGCCAAGGCGAAGTTGAATGATTAGTTTGTCTTGTAATAGACTAGTAAGTTTATGTACTATATTATGATGAACAAAGAATGTAATGGTTTCAGAACCTAGGAATGGGATGTAATATTATTAATGTAATAAGAATGTCGTTGATACACACATTTTGTTGTTGTTTCAATAGAATAAATGTACAGTTATGAGTACCGTGTAGCACCATCTGTCGGGTTGGAAGATACCTGGATTTGGGGGCGTCAAAATAAAAGTACAGTAATACGCGTGGTTGCATAGTAGCACAAGTATTGTATAGTATCTTTGATTATTGATGCTTACGTGAGAAGTCACTCAGTTTTATTCAATTATTGTCATAGTAATTGTTGAATAGTATCTCTCATATTATTGATTCAATAATTGTCACAGTATCATCTGCATAATATTTATATTATTAAATCAATAATTGATACGACAAATTTATTCATATTATTATTTGCATTATTGACGATGTCTAGAAAGTTCTGTCGAGGAAAGGGGTTTGGTCACCTAATTGCGCGCCAATAGGGAGAAATCCTTATCGGAAAACCCCCTCTTTCCTGGGAATGATCCTGTTGTTAAATATTATGAGTTATAATATTAATGATGAATAAGTTCGTGTTGATTAAAAATGTTTGTACATTTAGTTTTCTTTAATTCTTCTGTGACCCAATTACCCTCAAAGGAGGTAATTCTGTGATTTGCTGGTTTTGTTATTATTATTGACCAAACGGGCAATTAATCGGATAAATGAGCAATTAATTGCTATTAGTTCACATGCAAATTATGGTTGGTTCACATGTATGGAACTATTAATTCAATGCATGTACTATTAGGGGAGGTGGTGCAAGATTGATAATTTCAAGTATTATCAATCTTGCACCACCTCCCCTAATAGTATTATATTGTAATAATTTGAGCCCCTAATCGTGCAATTATCGAAACTATATTTTTCTATAAATAGAAGCTCATTCTTCTTTCATTCTCACCAATTCACTAAGACTCACAAGAACAATTATAGAGAGAAAAGCTATAGAGAGATAGAAGAAGAGTATTCTGCTACTTCACTATTCTAGTATCCAATCTTCTTCTAAGGTATGAGATATTATTTTTTCAATATTTGTATGAAATAATATTTTCTTCCATACTCTGTAGTATATAAGTAATATGTTTTTTGTCCCGTATTCCCGATTATTGTGACACCCCCAAATCCCGGTACGTCATTACCTCAAGATTTGATGTTCACTTAATCAAAACATTCATATCTAACTACCCAATCATAATATAATTGAATAAATAAACATGCCCATACAGGATTACATTAAATAAAATCTCCCAGGTTATCTAACCTTTACAAAAATCATTCATCCGGAAAATTAAATAAACTTCATTACAATCTTTAAATCAAAGTCTGATAATAAAACTATCAAAACTATTACAAGTCTCTAGTACTTGTTTATCTTTCCCTTTCCCTTACTGGTGCTAGGTACGTCACCCTTTTCAGCTTTAGCTGTAAGAAATTTTATAGGCAAGAGTGAGCAAACAAGGCTCACTTGGAATAACAATAAACAAAACTTTAACCTTTACATCACTTGCCATATACTAGGCTTAATAGAACTGAACAATACGTTTTATTAACATTTGAAAAATCATAACATTCACTGAGGGTCTAATGACCACGAACCATGTCCACAGTTATAAGTAATGTGACGAACGAGATTTTGTAAATTTATTTTAATATTTATTGAATTAAATAAATATTTTTCAATGATTTAATTATTGGATTAAATAATTAATTGATGCAATTGTGGTAGATTAAATTAATTATATGTGTTACATTTATTAAATTAATGTAGAGAATAATTATTATTCAAGTGTGTGATTATATGAGCTTATTGTATTAAAAATAATTAATAAGCCTAATGTTATTTTAATTAATTTAATAATTAATTAGAGATTTATTTATGAGAAAATTAATTATACGATTATGTGAATTTATGATAGATTATTATATGTTATTTAATTAATTTAAATCAGATATTTGAATTGGGTGTGACATGAATTAAACTATATGATAAAACTTTATTAAATTAAATGATTTTTGAAATCTATTCTAGCTAGCCAAACGGAGCCCTAATAGGAGTTAGGAACAGTTAACCCATGATGGGTAACTGACCTCCATAACGCGCGTCAGTTTTCTCCTTTATTATCATACGTCTTTTTATTTTCTTTCATTCTTCTTAGTCTAGCAAAGGAAATCACAGAGAGAGTTTGAAAACTTTGAGAGAGATTGTGAATATTGTGATTAAAGGAGAAGAAGTGTGAGAAATTGGGAATTGTTGTCACCCTGCATGTAATCTAAGCAGAGTATTCAAAAGGTAATACATTCTTCCCAAATTTTAAAGTTACGTCATTTAGTTTTTATAAAATGGCTTTCATATATTACGTAAGTCTCGTGAATTGGGAAATGATGATTGTTATAAGAATATGTGTAATAATTCGAGTAGTATAACATGTTTACTATGTAGACCATATCATCGATTATCATAAAACATGTCGTTATCGATGACTTGTTATTTCAAAATTCTGAGTGTGGGTTTTGGCCTTATGGCCCTATAAGTGGTATTTAATGCATTGATCATATATTTTCCTAAATTTTACACTCGTATATTATTATACATGTTGATACGAAGAGACCAAACTTTAAGCGAAGCTAATTGATTGTTATACTTGAATCAAGTAGTATCAATTTTCATGTTTTATTTTCAAAACCTTCAAGAACATCAAAGTCGGTGAAATTATAGATTTTAATTACGTGATTATGTGTTTTAATGGGTTAAAATCTTTGTATAGATGTTGAGTAACGATTATGTATAAATCATAGCATGTGGGTACATTAATTTAGTGAAATTAATGATCATTTTGTGTCCTTTTTCTTTGAACTCATGTGTTCTTGTGATTGGGAATCAAAGTCTGGAGTTTTGTGTGGCTCAACTCAAAATCAAGTCCCACGCAAGTAGCGTCACGCTGTGTATAACGCTAAAAGTCCGTCATGGTAGCCATCGCCTATGCATATGCCAAGATTCAATATAAAAGTGGCACCGCAGCGCCACTCTCTAGAAAGTTCAGAAATGTAAATTTTAAAATGTTTAAGTCTAACAATGTGTTAGTAAATTAATTTAATGAACATGTAAACATGTTAGCAGTATAATGAGATGTTAAAATAGTTGTTTAACATGTAAATAATATAATTGCATGTGGATTGAATTATTGAATACATAATTAGCTTGATAATTCATGAAGTACAAATTATGTGACAAAGTGGTAATTTTACTAGGTATAGTCAATAATCAAAGTAGACAAAGAGATTGAGTTTATGATAATTAGTTAAGTTATAATTAATTGGTATTGTGAATGTGAATGGTATGTAGGATTAAATTCAAAGAACGTGCTTAGTTGAAGTGTAATATACGCACGAGGCAAGTTTCCTAACCCTACTTGTCATTATTGTTCAAGTTTATTATTTACCTCGAGTAAATTATCATTACTATTATTCAAGTTCAATTATTATATTAAAGACTGATTATCTTTACAAAGCATGATTCTGTTATACAATAATTGTCCTATTGTATACTTCTTGAGATTATTATTCAAATTGAATATCATTATTGTTGAACCTTATTAGACTAGTGAACTTTATTGATTCAACTAGTCCTTAGTTGATGAACGTTCTAAATTTCAGAACCCTTATTGAATTATCCAAACCAAACTTCCTTTAGTGCGGACTCGAATGTCAAACCGAGATGAACAACCTCGCTTGAGGATTTACTTATGCGTTAGCGTTAAGATATTGTGCACAATATGGTACTAAGGGCTGATCCCCCTAAGTACGAGTAGAAAGGTCCATAGTCTTATAACTATTAAAGGTTTCAAGTATAACCCTTGATAACCTATGACATAGTTCAAGGTCTTATGACCCTCAGAAATCTTTTGATTCGTGTTATTCATTCTTGATTCAAAAGTTGAGCTTTTATTCAGATGTCTTTGATTTATTCGCATGTTATTATACTGTTATTTCATTATTATACTTGTGGGAAATAGTGCTCACTCTTTCTTAATAATAACATTGCAGCTAAGAACGAAAGAACTGATGAACCTTCCACAAGTAAAGGCAAGGGCAAAGTTAGCAAGTGATGAAGACTTGTTGTTTATATGGTGATGTATTTTGTTTAAGACTTGATTTAATGATGTTGTTTAAGACTTATTTGTTTATGATTCCGCACAGATGTTTAAGGTTAGTTTAACCTGGGATTGTATTATTATTATTCGGATGTTGTAACCCTTAAAGGGAAGATTTTATTTCTATCTATTGCATGGTTTGCATTTATTATGGGTAGATAGATAGATGATATTTGTACAGTGAACACCAAATCCCGTGGAATTGAAGTACTCGGATTTGGGGGGTGTCCTGTTAGTATCAAAGTCAGAGGTTATGAACCTTAGGTGGGGAACAACCTTAGGTAGTAGCCTTATAGAAAGAAGATAGTGATGGAAAACTCTTTGAGTTATAAGAAATGAATTTCTGTAATTCATTGAAGATAATAAAAGACCTTATGTGTTTATGTGTTAAAGTATGCGTTAGATGATACGACATAGTAACTAAAACTTAAAATTTTGTTGTCAGGATGTCGAATGTTGGTGAAGCTAGTCAAGCTGGGGAAGAAGAACCACGTGTACCTATAGTACCGACTGAGGAGGATCCCAGAGACATTCATGTCGTTAGGGCAGCTGTGTATGAGGAGTCATCTCCATTGATCACCGTTGTTGGTCAGGAGCTTGAGCCCGAGACTGATCCTGAGGAGGATCCTGAGGAGGAATTTGTTGAGGAAGAGGAAGAGGAAGAGGAAGAAGAGGAGTTACCACGGTACACCGTTGATGCTGAGATATATGATACGTTATACGATCGTAACGTAGAGTTACTAGACGAGGTCCGAGATTTGGTAGCGGCGGTTATTCAAAGATATTACTCTAGAGCAGAAGGAGAGGGAGATTTCGACTCTTCACTCACGACTGGGAAATATAGAATGAGATTTGGTCCATGAGAAGGGTCAAACCGAAGATAAGACCGAGGAGATAGAGAAACTGAAGAAGGAACTGAAGGAAACCTCTGAAAGACTAAAATTAGCAGAGGAAGGCTAGGTAAGAGAATCACGTCGAGCTGACCGTGCAGAAGATGATGGTCGTGCAAAGAAGGCGAAGATTGGGGAGACATATTCTACACTTAACAAGGCAATGAATGAGACCCAAGATCGAGTTTTGAGGTGCCCAATCCAGTTTGAAGGACTACCACTGTACATGATGGATTGTAAGATGATGTATCGAATCTTAGAAGAGGAGCGTAGCAAGGCTAATCAGTACCTTAACCGACAGTGATATGATTTTCTTAATTATGTGAAGAACTTAATTAGTTTCTAGATGTAAATTCTGACGTGTTTATGAATGAAGGAATATTTTAAATGTTTAAATCCTGTGAATTCTGTATTCTAGGATAGTTGATGTAAATAGCAGCGATGCTATAGTTTGATGTTAAAACTTTTGAGTTGAATGAATATATATTCGACTTGGGGAATTTGACGTTATCTTGGGAATGGACTGGTTATTCAATTACGGGGCTGTAATTGATTTCCAAAAGAAGCGTATTAACCTTATGACTCCGTCAAAGGTTGTGTGTTATGGTAGCAAATCGCTGAACAAGCGAGTTGTCGGCGATGGCGATGCAGCGAAAGTTATTAAGACAAGGCTGTGTAGGATACTTAGCTTACATAGTCGACGGTCGAAAAGAGAATCCGAATGTAGAAGAAATACCGATTGTGAGGGACTTCGTCGATGTATTTCCAGACGATTTTCCATGACTTCCACCAGATAGAGGTAGATTTTGTGATCGATTTGGCGCCCGGAACCGCTCCAATATCGAAGGCACCATATCGAATGGCGCCAGTAGAGATGAAAGAAATAATGGTACAACTACAAGAATTGTTGGACAAGAAGTACATTCAACCGAGCGTATCGCCGTGGGGAGCGCCGGTGTTGTTTGTGAAAAAGAAGGAAGGATCGATGGGACTCTGCATTGACTACAGAGAACTGAATAAGGTCACGATTAAGAACAGATATCTATTACCGTGAATCGATGACTTGTTTGATCAATTGAAGGGAGCGAGATACTTTTCCAAGATAGACTTGAGAAGCGGTTATCATCAATTGAAGGTGAGGCCAGAGGATGTATCGAAGATAGCGTTCAGAACGCGATATGGTCACTACGAATTTTTAGTAATGTCGTTTGGTCTTATGAATGCTCCTGCAGCATTTATGGGACTAATGAATGGTGTGTTCAAGCCATTTTTGGACAAATTCGTGGTGTGTTTATAGACGATATTTTGGTATATTCGAAAACCAAAGAAGAACACGAAGAGCATTTGAGATTAACATTGGAAGTATTGAGAAGGGAAAAGTTATATGCCAAGTTTTCGAAATGCGAATTTTGGATTGAACGAGTGCAATTTCTTGGGCACGTGATCGATAAAAACGGAATCTTGGTAGATCCATCTAAAGTCGAAGCCGTGATTAACTGGGATCAGCCGAGAACGCCGTCAGAAGTAAGAAGTTTTCTTGGATTAGCAGGATATTATAGAAGATTCATACAAGACTTTTCCAAGATCGCAACTCAGATTAATTTAATTTAACTCGAAAAGTCGTGAAATTTGTTTGTATGCGGATAAGTGTGAGGAAAGTTTTCAAGAATTGAAGAAGAGGTTGAGTACGGCCCCTGTGTTATCTCTTCCGGATGATACAGGAAATTTTGTTGTTTATAGTGATGCGTCGCATAAAGGACTTAGTTGTGTGCTTATGCAAAACGGCAAAATCATTGTGTATGCATCACGACAATTGAAAGATTACTAGAAGGGATATCCGACCCGTGACTTGGAGTTAGTCTGCGATTGTTTTTGCTTTGAAAATTTGGAGGCACTATCTCTACGAGGATAAGTGTGAAATATATCTACGGACCCAAGAGGTGAAATATATTTTTATCTGAGAAAGATTTGAATATGCGTCAAAGAAGATGGTTGGAATTAATTAAGGATTACGATTGTGAGATTTTATACCATCCGGGTAAAGCAAATGTGGTTGCCGACGCCTTAAGTAGAAAGGGTCGTGAGAAATTGATGATGTTGACTGCTCAGGAGGAGCTAATTGTAAAAATGGAGAAACTAGAGTTGGAAGTGAAGTATTCTATGGAGATTGATGAGAAGCTATTTCAGATGCAATCTGGTACAACTCTACTAGATAAAGTAAAGGAGGCTCAACTTCAGGATGAAGAATGTAAAAAGGTGACAAAGAAGATATCGAAGGAAGGCAGGCAAAGATTTAAGATGGATAAAGAAGGAATCTTTGGGATTTGAGAGTAGAATTTGGGTACCGCCAGTACAAGAGATTAAGGAAGAAATTTTGAGCGAGGCTCATAGTTCGTGATATTCAATTCACCCTGGTAGTACCAAGATGTATCAAGATCTTCAACAACATTTCTGGTGGTCGAATTTGAAACTTGATGTTGCAGAATGTGTTGCCAAGTGTCTGACCTGTCAGAAAGTGAAAGTGAAACATCAGAGACCGAGTGGATTGCTACAACCGTTAGAGATCCCAGAATGGAAATGGGAACATATTACAATGGACTTCGTGGTTGGTCTTCCGAAGACTTAGAAAGGCTACGACGCAGTATGGGTTATCGTTGACCGATTGACAAAATCTACACACTTCTTTCTGATCAAAATAAGATTCAACTTAGATCAATTAGCGAGGCTATACGTAAAAGAGATTGTTTCGAGGCACGGAGTTCCGGTATCAATTGTTTCAGATAGGGATCTGCGCTTCACATCAAATTTCTGGAAACGTCTTCAGGAATGCATGGGTACGCAATTGTGAATGAGTACAGCTTATCACCCTCAAACAGACGGATAGAGCGAACGAACAATTCAAACATTAGAAGATATGCTAAGAGCATGTGTGATGGACTTCAAAGGAAATTGGGATGATCACCTACCGTTAGTAGAGTTCGGCTACAACAACAGTTACCACGCTAGTATTGGTATGCCGCCTTACGAAGCGTTATATGGCAGAAAGTACAGAACTCTGCTTTACTAGGATGAAGTTGGTGAGACACAATTGCTAGGGCCAGAATTGGTATAGCAGACAGCAGAAATAGTCAAAGTGATCCGAGTACGACTGGTAGAGGCTTAAGATCGACAGAAGAAATACGCTGATCCACATCGTAAAAATATTGAGTTTGAATCAGGTAATTATGTTTTCTTAAAGGTCTCTCCCTGGAAGGGAAAGATCAGATTCAGAAAGAAAGGAAAATTGAGCCCAAGATTTATTGGACCCTTTGAAGTATTAAGTAGAATCGGAGAAGTCGCGTACGAGGTAGCCTTACCTCTAGCACTCGAGAATGTTCACAACGTCTTCCATGTGTCTGTGTTACGACCCTACAAAGCCGATTACAAGCATGCAATTGAATATGAACCCCTACATTTTGAGAAAGACTTATCTTACGAAGAAATTCCTGTCCAAATTGTCGACCGAAAAGAACAAGTTCTGAGAAATAAAGTAATACCTTATGTTAAGGTAATTTGGAGGAATCACAACGCTGAAGAAGCTACGTGGGAACTCGAAGAGAATATGATGAAGAATTACCCTCATTTATTTACTTAATTTTTTACGTAGCGATTACGGGGATAGAATCTTGTAAGGGGAGAATGTAGCGAATTGAATTTATTGAGTCGTGATTCTGGGGATAAAATCCTTTTAAGGGGGGAAAGATGTGACGAACGAGATTTTGTAAATTTATTTTAATATTTATTGAATTAAATAAATATTTTTCGATGATTTAATTATTGGATTAAATAATTAATTGATGCAATTGTGGTAGATTAATTTAATTATATGTGTTACATTTATTAAATTAATGTAGAGAATAATTATTATTCAATATGTGATTATGTGAGCTTATTGTTTTAAAAGAAATAATTAATAAGCCTAATGTTATTTTAATTAATTTAATAATTAATTAGAGATTTAATATTGATATAATTAATTAATGAGAAAATTTATTATATGATTATGTGAATTTATGATAGATTATTATATGTTATTTAATTAATTTAAATAAGATATTTGAATTTGGTGTGACATGAATTAAACTATATGATAAAGCTTTATTAAATTAAATGATTTTTGAAATCTATTCTAGCTAGCCAAACGGAGCCCTAATAGGAGTTAGGAACAGTTAACCCATGACGGGTAACTGACCTACATAACGCGCGTCAGTTTTCTCCTTTATTATCATACGTCTTTTTATTTTCTTTCATTCTTCTTAGTCTAGCAAAGGAAATCACAGAGAGAGTTTGAAAACTTTGAGAGAGATTGTGAATACTGTGATTAAAGGAGAAGAAGTGTGAGAAATTGGGAATTGTTGTCACCCTGTGTAATCTAAGCAGAGTATTCAAGGGTAATCCATTCTTCCCAAATTTTAAAAGTCGTCATTTAGTTTTTATAAAATGGCTTTCATATATTACGTAAGTCTCGTGAATTGGGAAATGATGATTGTTATAAGAATATGTGTAATAATTGAGTAGTATAACATGTTTACTATGTAGACCATATCATCAATGATTATAAAACATGTCGTTATATCGATGACTTGTTATTTCAAAATTACAGAGTGTGGGTTTTGGCCTTATGGCCCTATAAGTGGTATTTAATGCGTTGATCATATATTATCCCTAAATTTTACACTCGTATATTATTATACATGTTGATACGAAGAGGCCAAACTTTAAACGAACGAATTCAGTGTTATAACGAATCCGTAGTATCAATTTTCATGTTTTATTTTCAAAACCTTCAAGAACATCAAAGTCAGTGAAATTATAGATTTTTAATTCTGTGATTATGTGTTTTAATGGGTTAAAATCACTGTATAGATGTTGGGTAACGATTATGTATAAATCATAGCATGTGGGTACATTAATTTAGTGAAATTAATGATCATTTTGTGTCCTTTTTGCTGAACTCTGTGTTCTTCGCGAACTGGGAATCAAAGTGCGGAGTTTTGCATCAAGCGCCAACTCCAAAATGAAGTCCCGCCAAGTAGCGTCTACCAAAATTGTAAACAAAAAAGTCCCATATATCATCATCATGTGCACAAACGAAGATCGAAATATAAAAGTGAAATACAAATACCACTCTCTCGAAAAGTTCAGAAATGTAAATTTTAAAATGTTTAAGTCTAACAATGTGTTAGTAAATTAATTTAATGAACATGTAAACATGTTAGCAGTATAATGAGATGTTAAAATAGTTGTTTAACATGTAAATAACATAATTGCATGTGGATTGAATTATTGAATACATAATTAGCTTGATAATTCATGAAGTACAAATTATGTGACAAAGTGGTAATTTAACTAAGTATAGTCAATAATCAAAGTAGACAAAGAGAATGAGTTTATGATGATTAGTTAAGTTATAATTAACTGGTATTATGAATGTGAATGGTATGTAGGATTAAATTCAAAGAACGTGCTTAGTTAAAGTGTAATCTACGCACGAGGCAAGTTTCCTAACCCTACTTGTCAATATTGTTCAAGTTTATTATTTACCTCGAGTAAATTATCATTACTATTATTCAAGTTCAATTATTATATTAAAGACTGATTATCTTTTCAAAGCATGATTCAGTTATACAATAATTGTCCTATTGTATACTTCTTGAGATTATTATTCAAATTGAATATCATTATTGTTGAACCTTATTAGACTAGTGAAATTTATTGATTCAACTAGTCCTTAGTTGATGAACATTCTAAATTTCAGAACCCTTATTGAATTATCCAAACCAAACTTCCTTTGGTGCGGACTCGAATGTCAAACTGAGATGAACAACCCTGCAAAGGGATTTACTTATGTGTTAGCGTTAAGATATTATGCGATGTGATGGTACTAATAATTTGATCCCCCTAAGTACGTAGAAGAAAGGTCCATAGTCTTATGACTGTTAAAGGTTTCAACTATAACCCTTGATAACCTAGGACATAGTTCAAGGTCTTATGACCCTCGGAAATCTTTTGATTCTTGTTATTCATTCTTAATTCAAAAGTTGAGCTTTTATTCAGATGTCTTTGATTTATTCGCATGTTATTATACTGTTATTTCATTATTATACTTGTAGGCAATAGTGCTCACTCTTGCTTAATAATAACATTGCAGTTAAGAACGAAAGAACTGATAAACCTTCCACTAGTAAAGGCAAGGGCAAAGTTAACAAGTGATGAAGACTTGTTGTTTATATGATGATGTATTTTGTTTAAGACTTGATTTAATGATGTTGTTTAAGACTTATTTGTTTATGATTCCACACAGATGTTTAAGTTTAGTTTAACCTGGGATTATATTATTATTATTCAGATGTTGTAACCCTTAAAGGGAAGATTTCATTTCTATCTATTGCATTGTTTGCATTTATCATGGGTAGATAGATAGATGATATTTGTACAGTGAACACCAAATCCCGTTGAATTAAAGTACCCGGATTTGGGGGTGTCATAACTTGGTATCAAAGCTGTAGGTTATGAACCTTAGGTGGGGGAACAACCTTAGGTAGTAGCCTTATAGAAAGAAGATAGTGATGGAAAACTCTTATCGAGTTTTAAGAAATGAATTTCTGTAATTCATTGAAGATAATAAAAGACCTTATTTGTTTGTGTTAATGTATGCGTTAGATGATACGACTTAGTAACTAAAACTTAAAATTTTGTTGTCAGGATATCGAATGTTGGTGAAGCTAGTCAAGCTTGGGAGGAAGAACCCCGTTTACCTATAGTACCGACTGAGGAGGATCCCCGAGACATTCATGTCGTTACGGCTGCGATAACCTCCAACGTCTTCGAATTTGCCTCAATTTGTATTGGCTCTGGATTATATGCATTTTGATTCGAATATGGTTGGGTAGATCGATTATAGCTCCCTATGAACTGAGTTGATTCCCAATTGATGACACATTGATCTGTAGTATGACTCCCAGCACATAACTCACAAGCCATTGCTATTTGTTATGTGGATGGTGGGCTCCATGTTTCTATTGGTCGAGTCATGTTCGTGTATGGCCATTGATCATATGAAAGTCATCCATGGGTACGAAAAGGAGAAAGAAAAAAAATTGAAACAGAATTAAAGAAAAAAACGTTTAAATTAAAACTAATTTGATAAAAATTAATATTGGAAAAATTATTTAACTAATTCCCCGGCAACGGCGCCAAAAACTTGTTGATCGATTTCGCAATCAATTAATACGTGAAAGTATACACGGTCAACAAGTAAGAAAGTGAAAGTAGAGTATCGTTCCCACGAGAAATTATTTAATAAAAATCACCAAGTACTAATTCTTAACCAAACTAATTTTATTTAAACAATCTCAAATCGTGATTTTTCTAATTAAGAAAACTAAGTTAACTAATTAAACTGAATTACTTTATGACTGAATTCAGATAAATAAATGTTAAGACTTCAATATCCCCAATTATGAACTATAAATCAATTATCCAATTATCCCTATTATTATGTCTACTGAATTGTTAACAGGAATTCTCAAATGCCAAAAGTCCTTTTTCAAGTGATCAATTGCCTTCTATTTAACCCAGATTAATTTTGCTATATTCCTATCCAAAACAATTGAATTAAATTCTTTTCAACCCAATTCCTTATGTGTTACATGTGATGAAGAGATATTTCCATTCCATTCACAAACCTAATTATTCACTGTGCAAATAACTAAGTCACATGTCACCATGCCCAGTTCTAACCCTAGAATTCCTCTTTCAATTCCTTCTAGAATAACAAGGTAATTACTGATCAAATAATTAGTCAATAAGCACAAGACAAGATAAATAATTCACTTTGACACAAATAATTGGAACAAATCAAATAACTAATTTATAGACATGAAAGGTTCAATTGAAATCTTAATGAAAGAGTTAGTTCATAATTAATGAATTAAAACCAAGAATCCACAATTGAATAGACATTAAAAGATAAAAGTATGATAAGAGAAGAGAATTGAATCTGTTGTCAGCAAATCTGATGCTCCCCTCTTGCTCTTGATCTTGCTCTTGATCTCCAGTGTTCTCCAAGTTGCTTCAATCCCCAATGGCTAATTAATAACTAGGGTTTATATTCTAAGCTAAGCTATGTAATCTCCCTTTATTTTATGCCTTACATCATGTATTTATAGGCAACAAGTCCAATTTTTAGCTTAGGAACAAACCCAATCCAATTTGGAGTCAAAAAGGTGTCAAAATTCGCCCCAAAATGCGTCCAAGCCTTTCAATGCTCTTCCCAAATACTTGACAAAGATTGGGCACTGCGGTCTTTGGAAGTTCACCCCTAAGCGCCCGTTACTGTAAATAGGTTTGATTTGGGCGCCCGTACATTGCACATGTTCGACATTTTCGCTCGAGCGTCCTTTGGGAAAATAGCCATAACTTCTTCGTTCGAACTCCAATTTTGATGATTCAAGATGTTCCGGAAAGAGGAGAAGTATATCTACAACTTTCATTCTTTGAGTTCTTTCGAAATAAGGTCCAGAGCAATAATCAAATTGGCTCTGAAGTGACTGATGTGTAAATGGCAAGCCAAAAACGCGAATCTAGCCACCCCAAACGTCGATCCAAGTAAATTTTGTCCCAATTCCTACAAAACAATGTAAAACATGCATGAATAGACACAAACACTTAAAAACATCCAAAAGATTAAGCTCAAACGCACTCAATTCATGTGTATAAAACTCACTCATCAAATACCCCAAAACTTAAACGTTTGCTTGTCCTCAAGCAAAAATACAAAAGAACTAAAAATAAACAACCGAACTCAACTACATGAATGCATATGCATGATCTACTTCCTAATATATCTACGAACCCAGTAATAAATCAGTATGATATATAGTAACAGGCCTCAAAGATACCAATGATACTCAAACAATATATGCAATCAAGTCAAAGTCCATAACTCTAACCAATTAGTCAATCCAAACCTGTCATCACCCATGTTGTGTGTTTGTGCTTGTTAACCATTCTAACTAACCGCAGTTCACGATAATCACATAACAAACTTCTTAGAAGGAAAATTTCAGTTCCAATTCAATTACTTTTGTGAACATGACAACTTCGGTTAAAACTAAGCAATTACCAAGTCTTAGGGTAAATACAAGATTAATCTATACTTTTATTCAACCACGAGGGCATTTTTGCTCTTTCTCGTGTTTTATTCATTTTTTTTATTTTTTTTCTCATGGTTGTGCAATGTCTTATTCCTTAGGCTTTTAGGATTGTTACCTTGAGTTTTGACCAACGACTCCCAAGCCATTAAGACCTTAGGGCGCTAGGTGTAAAGACAATCCCCTCGGGCTTACTTACTCAAGTAACAAAGGCCACAAAACTAGACAAGCATTCCACGGTGTTTATTCTCTTTTTTTTTTCTCTTTTTCTGGATTTTTTATTCTTTTTTTTTCTTTTCATCATTTTTTCCTTTTTTTTTCTTTTTTTTTCTTTTTCATTTTTTTTTCTTTTCATTTTCATTTTTTATATATATATATATATATATATATATATATATATATATATTCCCCCAAACTCAAGCTTTTACGTCATTCCAACATTTACCGCCAGTTCACTAATTTCCTTAAATTTTAACTAAGATTTTCTCTTAAAACAAATTATGAAACACTTGAACCAAGTGGATTAAAAGCAGATTAAACTTTAAGTGCTAACTTGATTACATAAGTTTCAGAACAGGCTCAGATTATCATCATGATTAAAATTAGAACTCATCATCAATTATCAACATTGTTCATGTTAACATGCAAAACCAATCTTATCATAAGTAGAGAGCTAAGACCACACCAACCTATCACATGATTCATAAAAAAAAAAAAATGCAATTATACTACATGAACACATACTAATGCAACACATATATGAATATGCAAATAACTACCATGTATTATATGCAACCTAAAAACACAATGCTAGCACAAAAAAATTGAACTACCATGCAGATAACTAACTATGCAATATACGACACTACAATGCCCCTAAACATAAACTAGATATTGTCCTCAATGGATAAAATAGAAAAAAATTAAAGTAGAGGACTTCTCTGAAAATATAGCAATCTTCCTCCTTGTCCGCTAAGTTTGGAGAATAGGCTAGGCACATGGAACAAATTGGGCACCACACTAGAATTTGACTTGAATAACCTGTAAACCATGATAGAAACAATTTTATTAAATTCTAAATAAATGAAAATTCAAAACTACTAATATAAAACCTAATAAAAACTAAAAATAAAAATTATACTTGGGTTGCCTCCCAATAAGCGCTTATTTTATAGTCTCAGCCTGACTTCTTCAATTCTCTATCCAATACCCCTACGAAAATTGAGGAACCCTCCATCCATCAGTAATAATGTCTCTTTTGGGAGGTTCCCATTAGTAAAGACCCTTGAATTAAAGTCACCTAGCATGCTCTTTGTAGATAGGTTCCCTATTAAGAACGTCCAACAACTAGGTGTTTTCTCCATTATGTCTATGATCAGATTGGGGCATTGAAGCTTAATAAACATAATGGGATCTTCCTCTATCTTCTCCTTTTCATCCCACCATAACTCCACAGTTGTACTAGCTCTTATGTCACAAAGAGCTTTGCCTACGACATGACTGCTAATTGGGCTTGGTTTTGCAAAACTGCTCAGATTCTTAAACTTTGGTGGAAGAGGCACATGGGATACTAATGAAATCGGTTCATCTTCGTTGAATCTTACAGTTAAATCTTCGCCGATCTCCTTTTCTTGGTCCCCAAGTCTTTCCTCTCTTTCAACATCTATATCATTTGGCACATCCGGTTGCAGATTTGGTTCGGGCTCACCAATAGTCTCAGAATTCATGTCATAGAGCCAAGTGTATTGAGGACAAATGTTCGAGGCATTGGTTAGTTGTTCTATTTGGTTCGTAAAATTTTAACTCAATATCTCTTGATTAACTCTCCTCTCCTCACATGAAGCTATGTACTTGGACAAAACTTCCTCCAAATTTGAATGTTCTTCTTGTTGAAGTAGAGGTGGACACGAGAAATCCGGTGGGTATATTGAACTTGGAGCATAAAATTGATCTTGATGCGTATGGATCCATAAAAAATCCGGGTGATATCCCCAATCCTGATAATAGTTATTGGGATATAAATAATTGTTAGGGTAATCACCACCATACTTGCATTCTGCTCAACCCGGTGGTGCATTAATGATTCATATGATTTCCAGCATAATAATCACAAGTAACCGCCACACTTTGACGACGTTGAGCTTCAAAAGCGTTGAACATCTTCGAAAGTGTCTCAATTTGTGCTGATAATGCAGAAAGTGCTATCGCGAGTCCGTCATTCTCCGTTCCCCTTGGCTGTGTCATTTTTGCCATCCTTCGACTCTGTTGGGCTGCGATAACCTCCAACGTCTTCGAATTTGCCTCAATTTGTATTGGCTCTGGATTATATGCATTTTGATTCGAATACGGTTGGGTAGATCGATTATAGCTCCCTATGAACTAAGTTGATTCCCAATTGATGGCACATTGATCTGTAGTATGACTCGCATCACATAACTCACAAACCATTGCTACTTGTTATGTGGATGGTGGGCTCCATGTTTCCATTGGTCGAGTCATGTCCGTGTATGGCCATTGATACGCAAAGTCATCCATGGTACCTAAAAAGAGAGAAAGAAAAAAAATTTGAAAGAGAATTAAAGAAAAAAAATGTTTAAATTAAAACTAATTTGATAAAAATTAATATTGGCAAAATTATTTAACTAATTCCCCGACAACGGTGCCAAAAACTTGTTGATTGATTTCACAATCAATTAATACGTGCAACTATACACGGTCAACAAGTAATAAAGTGAAAGTAGAGTATCGTTCCCACGAGGAATTATTTAATAAAAATCACCAAGTACTAATTCTTAACCAAACTAATTTTATTTAAACAACCTCAAATCGTGATTTTTCTAATTAAGAAAACTAAGTTAACTAATTAAACTGAATTGCTTTATGACTGAATTCAGATAAATAAAGTTTAAGACTTCAATATCCTCAATTATGAACTATAAATCAATTATCCCTATTATTATGCCTACTGAATTCTTAACAGGAATTCTCAAATGCCAAAAGTCCTTTTCCAAGTGATCAATTGCCTTCTATTTAACCCAGATTAATTTTGCTATATTCCTATGAAAAATAATTGAATTAAATTCTTTTCAATCCCAATTCCTTATGTGTTACATGCGACGAAGAGATATTTCCATTCCATTCACAAACCTAATTATTCACTGTGCAAATAACTAAGTCACATGTCACCATGCCCAGTTCTAACCCTAGAATCCCTCTTTCAATTCCTTCTAGAGTAACAAGGTAATTACTGATCAAATAATTAGTCAATAAGCACAAGGCAAGAAAAACAATTCACTTTGACACAAAAAATTGGAACAAATCAAATAACTAATTTATAGACATGAAAGGTTCAATTGAAATCTTAATGAAAGAGTTAGTTCATAATTAATGAATTAAAACCAAGAATCCACAATTGAATAGACATTAAAAGATAAAAGTATGATAAGAGAAGAGAATAGAATCATTGTCAAGAAATCGATGCTCTCTCTTGCTCTTGCTCTTGATCTTCAGTGTTCTCCAAGTTGCTTCAATCCCCAATGGCTAATTAAGAACTAGGGTTTATATTCTCAGCTAAGTTATGTAATCTCCCTTTATTTTATGCCTTACATCATGTATTTATAGGTTACAAGTCCAATTTTTAGCTTAGGAACAAACCCAATCCAATTTGGAGTCAAAAAGGTGTCAAAATTCGCCCCAAAATGCGTCCAAGCCTTTCCATGCTCTTTCAGTCATTTCAAATATTGGCTCACCTGAAGCCTCGCTTCTAGTGCCCCCACGTAAATAGGCTGATTTATGCCCAAATACTGGCACATGTTCTGACATTTTCTGCTCCGACGTCCTTTGGGAAAATAGCCATAACTTCTTCGTCCAAACTCCGATTTTGATGATTCAAGATGTTTCAGAAAGAGGAAAAGTAGATCTACAACTTTCTTTCTTTGAGTTTTTTCGAAATAAAGTCCGGAGCAATAATCAAATTGGCTCTGAAGTGAATGCTATGTAAATGGCAAGCCAAAAACGCGAATCTAGCCACCCCAAACGTCGATCCAAGTAAATTTTGTCCCAATTCCTACAAAACAACGTAAAACATGCATGAATAGACATAAACACTTAAAAACATCCAAAAGATTAAGCTCAAACGCACTTAATTCATGTGTATAAAACTCACTCATCAATAATCGTCAGACATTTCATTTGTCTAGGCAATTTGTTACCATAGTAAACTACCTTTAACGGAGTCATAAGGTTTACACACTTCTTGTGGCAATCAATTACTGCTCCATAATTGAACAGCCAATCCATTCCCAAAATAACATCAAATTCTCCAAGTCTAATTGGGATTAAATCTACCATCAGGATATTCCCTTTAATGTTCACCCTACATTTCTTGTATAAAAATCTACCATGAATCACTTCCCTATTCGCAATTTCTATGTTCAAAATGAAATTCAGTTCTTCTATAGGCAATTCTAACCTCTTAGCAAATTCATCAGATATAAACGAGCAAGTAGCACCCGAATCAAATAATACATAAGCATTAATATCGTTGATTGGGATAATACCTGACACCACATATTTTGATTGCACAAAGATCCTCTGCATACCATGTTCAATGTTGTTCGTGGGTTTGTTTGATGTTGTAGGTCCAGCGATGGCCCATGTTCCTCCACTGCTACCTCCCTTGCTTCTTGTTGTTTTTTCAACCTTCTTCTGAAGGCATTCACGAGCAAAGTGATCCTTGGATTCACACATGAAACAAACATTCTTCTTGGGTTGGGTGCAATTTGGGGCCATGTGACCTTCCTGGCCATTGTTGAAACATGCAAGTTTCCCCATCAAGCACACCCCCTTATGAAACCTCCCGCATGTAACACATGCTTCAAACTTCCTAAATTGCTGGTTACCCTGCTGGTTTCCTGTGACGCCCCCAAAAGTAGGTATACATCACCCATTCTGAGTCTCTAGATTTATAGTACAAAATTCAAATACAACTTCATTTATACAACTGTTGAACTGTCGTATAGAATACGACCACAGTTAACTGTGAGTTTTAATACAAATGTATGTAACTCTCATGGTGCCTCGACCACAACCTTACAATGGTACTTTACATAAAAGTATAGTCAAAAACTGTTTTAGAAATTAAAATCTTTGGGAAGTGCTCAAGGAAACCTTCGTACATAGGAGACCATGCGTCTAGGTTATAATAGATATCATATGTCCATAGAATTATCCTTGGTTGACCCAATAGACCCCAAAGAATAACGAGAAGATTACTATCATCTTCTTTCCAATGGTGAGTCTTCTCTTGACATATAATTATCTCCACTGTCTCCAAGTGAATATTATATTTCAAATATACTCCAAGATCATATAGGTAGTGCCTAGTAGATATACTCAAAGAAGTGGATGCACACAACCACTCGTCTTATGATAACACGAGGTTGTATGTCATTAGACATCTTGTATGATAGTGGCAAAACACCCTTCCAAAGTTGGGTTCACCTCACCCTATTTAATTCACCAAATATAACTACTAAATGATGTATAGAATACAACACACTTTTCTATCTTTGTTTAGGAGAACCTCCATGACTAGAGACCAACGTTCTATTCCCATGTTATCCCTTTCAACCCGCAAGAACACTCTTATTACCTGAAAGAAATTGTGAAGCTGAAAGGGTGAGCACAACTAGCCCAGTAAAGAATATCATGACTAAAGCTAATTTACATCATCAATAGTCTTCATCATTAATAAATCAGAGATTTAGAATATATGGTAGATGATAAACTTTTCAACCATAGTTGCAGCGGAACGAGCAATCCATTAAAAGAGTCAAATAGACCATAAGGTCTATTATCTTCTCCATGTTAAAAGTCCACCAACAATGTTTTATCCTTGTAAAATAAATCAACAGTTCCTTTCCACAATCATATGAATAACTCAGAATCATAATTGTGGTTCTAAATTCCTCTTCGCAACCAGGACGAAGATAATTTTCATCACCTATCTTCACCTGAAACATCAAAAATCATGGTTATACAAAATCAGAATTCCTGCTCATAATCATACTAATAAATTCTGTTAGAGTTTATGCCCTAGAGGCCAATTATTTGATATAATTGCTTAACATTTTGATATTATATTTGATTGAATAAATATATGATTTTATTATGGTTTTATTTACTGCGTAATATAATTGTTAACATAATAAAATTCCTTAGAATAGTGATACAAATTTTATAGTTTCAAGTATGTGACTTGAACATGAGATTATATATTACCATTAGTATCAGTGTTCTTAAATGTCCCTAGTCGAAAGTATCATTGTTGATAGGACAACAATGATGCATTGAGACTAGTATGTGGATCGTTGATGACCAAATCTCATTGGTCATAAATATATGAGATATTAAGTCAATGCATAGGTACATGTTAGAGAACGATGTAATCGGATGGACCCACCATGAGAATTCTATATGGAGCATTATGCTAAGTGTCATTAGCAATTCTCATAGTAATAATGATGTAATGGTCCTCCCACACGAAATCGCTATATTACTACACGAGAATTTATGTACTTTGATATCATCAAATGTCACCTTTAATAGGGTGGACTATAAAGGTGATTATTGGGTTCATCATTAATCGTGAGAAATATGAGTGATCTAGATGGAATTTAACCATCCTATATATTATGGGTGATATCCATAGGCCTCTTGATTGAGTAGGACTATGAAATGCATGGCCATGCTCAAATAGTGATTTGTTTCATATAGTCTACTCATTGATCAAGAAAACTCGATTAAATTATGAAGAGTATGACACATTCCATGACTCGAGTTTAATCTAGGATATTAAGGTTAAAAGGATTAAATTACATTGAAACATTGGTCACTTAAAAGGTTGCATCGAATCATCGATCTTATTATTACTTGGGTAGCGGTGATGCATTACTAGATGTCAGCTCACCGTTTATAATTTTATAATATGATTTTAAAATTATTGCCAACGTAATAATAACCTATAGGTCACACAATATAACGTTATTTAAAGGGAATTAATTTAAATTTTAAGGATTTAAATATATTAATATGATTAATAGTATTTAAATCACTTAATTTAAATTAAAAGGATAATTGTATATATGTATATTAATTAAGTAAGACTTAATTAAGATATATATATATATATATATATATATAAATTCGGATTTTATAAAATTAGGTTTTGATTTGATTAATTCCTTTTAACTACTATATATATGATATATAGCAGCTACTTAGGGTAAGATATCATAATTGAAAAACCCTAGCCGCTCTTAGAGAGAGACTAGAGAGAAAACAGTTTTAGAAAATCCATTCCTTTTGGTGGCTAGTACCGCAAGTCATTCTTATTGCAGAATCGTTCGACGGTTCGTGCGGCGTTCGTGTGGATACCGTAGAGGCGCAATCGGTTTGTATTGCGTTGGAGATTCGAGGCGCAATGATCGGTTTGATTCTCGTTTTTTGTTTATATCTCGTATAATCTCTAAACCTCGAATTAATTGATTTTTGCATGGATCCTGTTTTAGGGTTTCGGAAATTGCTTTAAAATTTTAATTTTCGCTGTGCATTTCTGTGTCGAAGCCCAACAAATTCATCTTTGCACTACGGCTAAAGATATTCATTAACAATTCATCTTTGCACTATATGCGAAAGACATACAACTGTATTTTTGAAGAGTCAAGTAGAACATGATATCTATTATCTTCTACGAATTAAAAGTGTATAATAAATATTTTATCGCTGAGACTCAGCTTAATAAATAATCCACATCATCGAATCACCCCTGCACTACGGCCAAGGATATTCGTTAATATCACATCCATGAATTTATATTTCATCGCTGAAACTCAGCTCGATAATCAATCCATATCACTGAATTATCCATGCGCTACGGCTAAGGATATTCATTAATATCACAACCACGAATTATCCATGCACTACGGGCTAAAGATAATCGTGTTTTCATCAATGGCCATGATCATGCCATAAAACAATTCATCTTTGCACCCTTGGCTGAATAGAATCCATAGCCATAATCATACCAAAAACTGTCCATCAATGCACTACGGGCCAATGAGGACTTTTTCCACATCATTTGTAACATTACGGTCATGATTATCTTTGAATAATTCTCGGTCATAATCATACCCAAATCCATCTATGCACTACTGACTAAAGATGATTTTTTCAACACAATATGTGCATGAGGATGATGACAATGATATAAGAATCAATCAAATGAGATAAAGGATAAATATTAAACATTTATAATACAATTTATCCAGCGTTCAATAATAACCAAATGTTATCAATCACTTAATAATCTCATAACCTAATATCATTAATATTATAACAATATTTAAATCATTTCTTAAACTTATAAGCAATTTATTTCAATTGTTTACACTTTATGAAATAATGCATTTAATCATTCAAAAATGCTATACTCATAAGATTTCATCATCAATGATCAAATCCCTCATCAAAAAATCAGATATACCCTATATAGGATTCCCAAGCCATAAAATCCTATTTTCCAATTTTATTACTTCACATAACATATTTAATTCATTTACTCATAACTAGTTCATTTTCATGAAAAATACCAAATCGGTCCCAAAAATATTTCTTTTCCGGGATTTAGCGTAATATAGTCCCATCTTGAACATATATTTTTCTCAGAATTTTTAAAATTCATTTACTATTTTTCATATGGCTAAAACTTCTGAATATTTAGATATTTATCATAAATTGTACTTTTGTCCAAACATTCCAAAATTTACAGGGTATACTCCTGTTATATACATGTACTCCCAATAAAAATTTTACCAATTGTGGAGTTAACCACAAGGAGTTATAAGGGGATACTTTTAAAATAGTTTTTCCCATAAAATCCATAACTCTTAATTTATACATCCAAAAATCGCCATTTTTGGACACAATCTAGAAAACTCATCAAATTATCATTTCAAATTTTTTCAAAATTTTTGAGGGTCAAAAAAATTACGAAACTGCCCCTGGCAGAAATCCCTTTTTAATGAAAATACTATTCGTATGAATACGAAGGATCATTTACCATGCATGCGGTAATCCACATAGAGAGGTTATTTCAACAGAATAATAAAGAATGGAACCAGGTCATGCATAAACGCATAGACAGGATATTTCAATGGAATAATAGAAGAATTCACTAGGCATGCGATAGACCGCACAGAAAGGTTATTCCAACAGAAAAATAAATAATGGAACCAGGTCATGCGTAAACGCACAGACAGGATATTTTGACAAAATAATAAAGAATAGAATAATAGAAGAATTTCACCATGTATGCAGTACTTCGCATACACAGGTTATTCTAACATAATAATAAAGAATGGAATAACAAAAGAATTTCACCATGTATACGGTAGTCCGCGTATACAGGTTATTCCAACAGAATAATGAAGAATGAAATAACAGAAGTTCTCTTCATGAGTAAGAAAGAAAGAATAACCCTTACGAGTAAAACAAATAATATCCCCTACGAGTACAACAAATAATATCCTCTACCTTAAAAAGAAAATTATTCCGACTAGTAGGGCGGAAATATACTTGAAGAAAACTTGAACTATCTTCTACGCTCAAATCTTTCTTAAACTCTAAAGAAATACGCTCGAGATTATAGAAGAAGAACTCTCTCTCTATAGTTTCTCTATCTAGAGTTTCACTGAATTCTTAAGAAATAATGAAGGAATGAGCTTCTATTTATAGAAGAATGGACTGCATAGTAATTAATTCATGAACGGTCCAGATTAATTTACTTTTAATCAGACGGTCCATATTTAAAGCAAAATCTTTTAAATAAAATATAATATATTCTATTTATAATCTAATAAAATGAATAACTTTATAAAAGTATTCTGTTTTATATAAAAAAATTTTACTATGCAAACACTATGCATAATAGAATATTATATATTCTATTTATAGTCTAATAAAACGAATAACTTTATAGAAGTATTCTGTTTTATATAAAAAGCTTTTCTGTTTTATTACATTAATAATACTAATAAAACAAAACTCATCATCATTATTATTATTCACACTATTAATCGACCAGGTTGTTCCCAGGAAAGAGGGGGATTTTCAATAAGGATATTTCCCTATTGGCGGGCAATTAGGTGACCAAACCTCTCCTTGGCAGAACTTCTAGATATCGTTAATATTGCAAATAATAATCTTAATAACTTTGTCATCTCAATTATTGATATAATATTATATGAAATATCGACAATAATTGAATCAAATAACGTGAGATACTATGCAGCAATTACAATAGCAATAATTGAACAAAACTGAGTGACTTCTCAAGTAAGCATCAATAATCAATACCGTGTGCTACTATGCAATCACACGTATTATTGTACTTTTACTACCGAGTAGTTCAACAGTTTTAACGGTAAAACTTCTGCCGTTATTTTCATAAAAATATTTTTATCGTTTTCCTAATCCGAGATAATAATCTTTGTTGTAGGTCCACCAATGATTGCAGACCGTTGCATTTGATATTCCCCAAACAAAAGAATATTCCCACACAACGAATATTTTATATCAACTTGCTTAGTTTGCAAAAATTTTCACATATTACCCTTAACTTTAAACTTTTATCAATTTAACTATTTACCAAAATAGAAAAATTGAATACTTTTATTTCTTAAAATTCGGGGTCTCACAATCTCCCCTCCTTATAAAATTTTGCCCTCGAAATTTATGTACGTATCTAATATTCGAAGAGATGAGAATACCTTGATTTCTTTTCGGATTGTACCTTCCCGGTTATATCCTCTGTATCAGATTTTTCCATTCCTCATCTCCTGTATTTCAGATATCATTCTAGAATATATCTTCAAAACAAAGGTTAATTGACATATCACAATTTGTCAACTTATCAAGTAAACAATTTCAGCTTAGGTAAGTCACACACTAGCAAAGTATATAACTCGTCTCTCCCCTCCTAGTTCTAGACTCTTATCTCCGCCAGCGACCATATCCATAAGCTCTTATACCAAATGTGACGCCCCCAAAATTAGGTATACATCACCCATTCTGAGTCGCCAGATACATGGTACAAAATTCAAATACAACTTCATTTATACAACTGTTGAACTGTCGTATAGAATACAACCACAGTTAACTGTGAGTTTTAATACAAATGTATATAACTCTCATGGTGCCTCTACCACAACCTTACAATGGTACTTTACATAAAAGTATAGTCAAAAACTGTTTTAGAAATTAAAATCTTTGGGAAGTGCTCAAGGAAACCTTCGTACATGGGAGGCCATGCGTCTAGGTTATAATAGATATCATATGTCTACAGAATTATCCTTGGTTGACCCAATAGACCCCAAAGAAAAATGAGAAGATTACTATCATCATCTTTCCAATGGTGAGTCTTCTCTTGACATATAACTATCTCCACTGTCTCCTAATGAATATTATATTTCAAATATACTCCAAGATCATATAGGTACTGCCCGTAGATATACTCAGCAAGTGGATGCGCACAACCCTGTCTTATGATAACACGAGGTTGTATGTCATTAGACATCTTGTGTGATAGTGGCAAAACACCCTTCCAAAGTTGCGTTCACCTCATCCTATTTGATTCACCAAATATAACTACTAATTGATGTATAGTATACAACACACTTTTCTATACTGTTTAGGGAGAACCTCCACAACTAGAGACCACCGTTCTATTCCCCTGTTATCCCCGCTCGACCCGGCAACACTCTTATTACCTGAAAGGAATTATAAAGCCGAAAGGGTGAGCACAACAGGACCAGTAAAGAATATCATGACTAAAGCTAATTTACATCATCAATAGCCTTTATCATTAATAAATCAGAGATTTAGAACATATGGTAGATGATAAAACATTTCAACCATAGTTGCAGCGGAACGAGCAATCCATTAAAAGAGTCAAATAGACCATAAGGTCTATTATCTTCTCCATGTTAAAAGTCCACCAACAATGTTTTATCCCTGTAAAATAAATCAACAGTTCCTGTCCACAATCATATGAATAACTCATAATCATAATTGTGGTTATAAATTCCTTTTCGCAACCAGGACGAAGATAATTTTCATCACCTATCTTCACCTGAAACATCAAAAATCATGGTTATACCAAATCAAAATTCTTGCTCATAATCATACTAATAAATTCATCTTTGCACTACGGCCAAAGATATTCATTAATAATTCATCTTTGCACTACATGCCAAAGACATACAACTGTATTTTAGAAGAGTCATGTATAGCATGATATCTACTATCTTCTACGAATTAAGTGTATAATAAATATTTCATCGCTGAGACTCACCTTAATAAATAATCCACATCATCGAATCACCCCTACACTACGGCCAATCCATGAATTTATATTTCATCGCTGAGACTCAGCTCGATAATCAATCCATATCACTGAATTATCCATGCGCTACGGTTAAGGATATTCATTAATATCATGACCACGAATTATCCATGCACTATGGGCTAAAGATAATCGTGTTTTCATCAACGGTCATGATCATGCCATAAAACAATTCATCTTTGCACCCTTGGCCGAAGAGAATCCATAGCCATAATCATACTAAAAACTATCCATCAATGCACTACGGGCCGATGAGGACTTTTTCCACATCATTTGTAACATTACGGTCATGATTATACCGAATAATCTCTGGTCATAATCATACCAAGTCCATCTATGCACTACGGCCAAAGATGACTTTCAACACAATATGAGCATGAGGATGATGACAATGATATAAGAATCAATCAAATGAGATAAAGGATAAATTATAAACATTTATAATACAATTTATCCAGCGTTCAATAATAACCAAATGTTATCAATCACTTAATAATTTCATAATCTAATATCATTAATATTATAAAAATATTTTAATCATTTCTTAAACTTATAAACAATTTATTTCAATTGTTTACACTTTATCAAATAATGCATTTAATCATTCAAAAATGCCATTCTCATAAGATTTCATCATCAATGATCAAATCCCTCATCAAAAATCTGCATATACCCTATATAGGATTCCAAGCCATAAAATCCTATTTTTCAATTTTATTACTTCACATAACATATTTAATTCATTTACTCATAACTAGTTCATTTTCATGAAAAATACCAAATTAGTCCCAAAACTATTTCTTTTCTGGGATTTAGTAGAATATAGTCCCATCTTGAACATATATTTTTCTCAGAATTTTTAAAATTCATTTACTATTTTTCATATGGCTAAAACTGCCGAATATTTAGACATTTATCATAAATTGTACTTTTGTCCAAAAATTCCAAAATTTACAAGGTATACTCATGTTATATACATGTACTCCCGATAAAAATTTCACCAATTTTGGAGTTAACCACAAGGAATTATAAGGGTTTACTTTTAAAATAGTCTTTTCCCATAAAATCCATAACTCTTAATCTATACATCCAAAAATCGCCATTTTTGGACACAATTTAGAAAACTCATCAAATTATCATTTCAAATATTTCCAAAATTTTTGAGGGTCAGAAAAATTACGAAGCGCTTTGGCGAAACCCCTTTTAATGAAAATATTATTCATTATGAATCTGAAGGATCATTTACCATGCATGCGGTAATCCACATAGACAGGTTAATTCAACAAAATAATAAAGAATGGAACCAGGTCATGCGTAAACGCACAGACATGATATTATAACAGAATAATAAATAATGGAATAACAGAAGAATTCACCAGGTATGCGATAGACCGCACAGACAGGTTATTCCAACAGAATAATAAATAATGGAACCAGTTCATGCGTAAATGCACAGACAGGATATTCCGACAGAATAATAAAGAATGGAATAATAGAAGAATTTCACCATGTATGCAGTACTTCGCATACACATGTTATTCCAACATAATAATAAAGAATGGAATAACAAAAGAATTTCACGATGTATACGGTAGTCCGCGTCTACACGTTATTCCAATAGAATAATGAATAATGGAATAACAGAAGTTTTCTTCATGAATAAGAAAGAAAGAATACCCCTTACGAGTACAACAAATAATATCCCCTACCTTAAAAAGAAAAGTATTCCGACTGGTAGGGCGGGAATATACTTAAAGAAAACTTGCACTATCTTCTACACTCAAATCTTTCTTAAACTCTAAAGAAATACGCTCGAGATTATAGACGAAGAACTCTCTCTATAGTTTCTCTCTCTAGAGTTTCACTAAATTTGTAAGAAATAATGAAGGAATGAGCTTCTATTTATAGAAGAATGGACTGTGATAAGTAACTAATTCATGAACGGTCTCCATTGATTTACTTTTAATCGGACGGTCCATATTTAAAGCAAAATCTTTTAAATAAAATATAATATATTTTATTTATAATCTAATAAAATGAATAACTTTATAAAAGTATTACATTTTTATATAAAAAGATTTTACTATGCAAATACTATGCAGAGCCTAATTTATGCAAAACACTATGCATAATAGAATATTATATATTATATTTATGGTCTAATCAAATGAATAACTTTATAAAAGTATTCTGTTTTATATAAAAAGCTTTTCTGTTTTATTACATTAATAATACTAATAAAAAAAAACTCATCATCATTATTATTATTCACACTATTAATCGACCAGGTTGTTCTCATGAAAGAGGGGGCTTTCCAATAAGGATATCTCCCTATTGGGGCGCAATTAGGTGACCAAACCTCTCCTTAGCAGAACTTCTAGACATCGTTAATATTTCAAATAATAATCTTAATAACTTTGTCATCTCAATTATTGATATAATAATATATAAAATATCGACAATAATTGAATCAAATAACGTGAGATACTATGCAACAATTACTGTAGCAATAATTGAACAAAACTGAGTGAATTCTCACGTAAGCATCAATAATCAATACTGTGTGCTACTATACAACCACGCTTATTACTGTACTTTTACTACTGAGTAGTTCAACAGTTTTAACAGTAAAACATCCGCTGTTATTTTCATAAAAATATTTTTATCGTTTTCTCAATCCGACAATAACCGTTGTGGGGTCCACCAATGATTGTACCGTCGTACGGATATTCCCCGATAAAAAGAATATTCCCCAACTAATCGAATATTCCCCGACACAACGAATATTTTATATCAGCTTGCTTAGTTTGCAAAAAATTTCACATATTACCCTTAACTTTAAACTTTTATCAATTTAACTATTTACCAAAATAGAAAAATTGAATACTTTTATTTCTTAAAATTCGGGGTCTCACATTTCCAATACCCCCATTTCTGTTCCACTTCCTCTTCAAATTGTTATTGTTGCCTTTTTCATTGCCTCCGCTACCATTCTTCACTTCCCCCTCATTCTTCTTCTTCTTCTCATGTTCTTGATTGAATTTTGTCACTATCTCTCCTCCACCTTGGTAGTAACGCCTTCTCCATCATCTGTTGTGCAAGCGTCTTCAATCGAACAGGAAACCCTCTTTGTATAGCTGTGGCTTGGTCCTTGTTCAAATCTATTCTCCTTACGCTCATTTGTGCTGACCTGATATGGCGCAAACCTCGCCAATTCGTTGAATTTCGCGGCATACTCAGATACCGTCATCGTTCCCTGCTTCAGTTAAAAAAACTGAACTTCTAATTGACTCTTCAAACTCTCTGGGAAATAGGTCTCGAAGAATAACTCCTTGAACCTAGCCCAGGTCATCACTCCTGGTCCTTCCTGGGTTTTATTGGCCTGCCACCAATAACTAGCTTCTGCTTTCAACATAAACATTGCAAAAGCCGTCTTCTGTTTATCCCCTACCCTAGTGACTTCAAACACCTTCTCAATTTCCATAATCCAGGTCTGTGCCTCGACCGGATTCATGGACCCACAGAATTCAGGTGGTCCAACCGCCTTGAAATCCTTAAACGTTGTGCCTTGGTTCTAAGGTTGATTCTGCAACGCTCCTATTAGTAACGTTACTAGTTGTTGGATGGGATTATCTTCAACATCGTTATTGTTAGTTCTCTCAATGGTTCTCTGTCGGGGTGGTTCACGTCTGGGAGGCATTTTTTGTTCAAAAAACATCTATTAGACTATTACTCAACTTCTTTAAGTATTTGCTAATTACTTGCCTCCATAAAAGAAATAACAACATAACACAATACTTAAATAAAATAATAACTTTTATTTATCCATCAGTACTTCGAAAAACATAAAAATAATAGCATCACTACTATTTACATTCCTTCCCGGAACTACAAAAGTTACAGGACAACATTATCATTCTCATATCCCATGGTTGCTTAACACTAAGGATTTACACATTATTTAACACTTATTATGTGCATAACAGGCACATTTCCTATGATGATCTATTAAGATACTCCGTAGCCTTTCGACACTCTTCTTCCATAACTCGGAACATTGTTCGGCGATCTAACACGTATGATGGCAGAGTCTCGAACTGAATTGGATAACCCATGACCCGATCTTGAGCTCGATTGATCACGGTATTGAATACTTTATCCATCTCTTCCATCTTCTTCCTCTTTGCTTGTGCATCCCTTACTGCTCTTCCAATTCGTTAATAAGCTTCCTCTTATGCGTCTTCAGCTCTCGCCCTCTTGGTAGCTTCTTCCTTCAGCTTATTCTTTAGTTCCACGACCATCTCGATCAGTTGTTCTTTCTCTCCTTCAGTTTGCATTAGCTTCTCTTCAACATTAGTTAGACGTTCATCTCGATCCTGGATATCATCGTCCTTACATGTTATTGCGATCATTGTTCATTCACTATCTCCTCGCTGACTCCTCAATCTGTGTCCGAGGTTCCACATTACGGCTGTAGACTTCATCATACATACGAGCAGCCATCGAGGTTAGTGGAGTCTCTTCCTCCTCTTCCTCGTCATCCTCATCCTCATGTGGAAACTCCACGGGATCCTCCTCATCCGTCTCCACATCATCATCCTCATCTTCAACCACTATGACCAACGTGGCTGACTCCCGTGGCAGTAGTTGTTTCCAAACAACCTGAATGTCGCGAGGCTCCTCCTCTATAGGCATCTGAGGTCCTTCCTCTCTAGCCTAACTGGATTCTCTGACATTAGTCATCCTGACAACAAAGTTTTAAAGTTTTAATTATTAATCATTCTACTTGACACTCACGAGCACATAAGTTATAAATACATAAGCACATAAGTGTGTTATTACTTCTTCCTTAAAAATCGATAAGAGTTATCTCCACTATCTTTTCAAAGGTTACTTCCTAAGGCTTTTCCCCCACCTAAGGTTAATAACCTAAGGCTTTGATACCAACTTGTGACACCCCCAAATCCAGGTACGTCATTACCTCAAGATTTGGTGTTCACTTAATCAAAACATTCATATCTAACTACCCAATCATAATATAATTGAATAAATAAACATGCCCATACAGGATTACATTAAATAAAATCTCCCAATTTATCTAACATTTACAAAAATCATTCATACGGAAAATTAAATAAACTTCATTACAATCTTTAAACCAAAGTCTGATAATAAAACTATCAAAACTATTACAAGTCTTCAGTACTTGTTTATCATTCCCTTTCCCTTACTGGTGCTAGGTATGTCACCCTTTTTAAACTTTAGGCGTAAGAAATTTCTGAGTGAGAAGAGAAAACAAGGCTCACTTGGAATAACAATAAATAAAACTTTAACCTTTACATCACTTGCCATATACTAGGCTTAATAGAACTGAACAATACATTCTATTAACATTCGAAAAATCATAACATTCACTGAGGGTCTAATGACCACGAACCATGTCCACAGTTATAAGTAATCTTTCAACTTTAACTCTAACAGTCATACGACTATAAGGACTCAAAGGTACTTAGGGGGATTAATCCTTCGTACATGTATTGTATACAAACATTTTAGCACAAAGTATAAAACTAAGTGCAACCCCTAATAATAGGGTTGTTCATCTCAGTATTTAGAGTACAAGTCCGCACCAAAGTCATTTTGGTTTGGATACACTTTAATGTAATTTGGAATTCAACGGACATCAACTAAGGATTAGTTGAATAAAAGACAATAACACTATCTTATTGAATAATCATAACTAAATAAACATTTCGTTCTAAGTTCATGCTTTAAGAATAATCTAATAGCATAACAATTGAATAATATATCATACTTTGCTTTGAACAATACTAAGTTAAGTTTACATCTTAGAACTCAATATCAAGCATGCATAACAAAGAATAACTTGAATGATAAATTGGTTCAACAGAATAAAGGTACTTGCATGCTAATATAACAAGTTTAGAGTTAGGAAAAACTTGCATAATCATAATAACTATCTTGACGAAAGTGTAAAGATGGGAAGCTTGTATCATCATGAATAACTAGATACAATTAAGTTTCTTAATGAAAATACTTTACTCAATAAAGTATAGAAATATGAAATTTGCATAACGACGATTTAGAATTAGAAAAACTTGTTCAACTAATAACAAAGTAGAGTTAAAGAAATTGTCTTGCGCGTAGATTAAACCATTATAATCCAAATCACAATATCATATATACATATGTTATCAAAACGTTATCAGTCATTATCAATTCTGCATCACGTATGGTTTAAATGTCTAACCATGTAATCAATTTATATTCCTAAACGATAATAAACTCGTTAGGTATTAACACCATGTTCGTTCAACACATTACAATACTAAAATAACAGAATTATTTGGTCATATAGCATTACAACTAAAAATTTCAGACTTCTGTGCAAGACGAAAGTCATTTTTGAGCATTCTACTAAGTGGGCGTGCATTACGATTTGAACTGTGGGCATATTGCATGCATGATGTATGGCGCTTGTGGCGAGAGTATATATAGGGACTCAATATTATTTGACTGAAGTCTGGCGCTCCGTGACTTGACTTGATCTTTGTGTGTATGCCAAGTTCAGCTGTATGCTTAATTTTTGGCGCTAAGGCGCAAGACACATACGTATGGGCGTGGATTTTGGCGCTAAGTGGCTAAACTCATAGAATACAAAATGAAGAACAGAGCAAAGCTACTGTCTTTATTTTTAAGAGCAATTAACCCCAATTAACATGTTTATCTTCACGTAATTTACACATAAACGCTAACAATCATTTATATACCAATGACCAACAATTAAATAACGATTTTTTGGAACATTGTTTATCTTTGAATCCAAAATTTTAAAACCCAAAACTCCATTGTTAACACAGTAAGCACTGTAATCATAGTTAGAAAAATTTTGATTTATTCTAACTATATTCTATTTAATTCTTACCCAATTCATATAATCACAGTTAAATTCCATGATTATCATACAATACAAGTATAAATTTTGGTACTCTGAAAAACATACATTCATACATGATTTTGTTCACAGTAAAACTATTTCTTTTTCTTTAACACATGATTAAAATACCACTCAATATACATACATATATATATATATATATATATATATACATGCTAGTTATAACAATTATAACAACAAAAACATGTAATACCAAAACAAATTCTAGAACAAGGTTTACAGACATTTTTTTGTAAAAACCTTATACAGAGTAAATGACTTTCAAGAACACAGAGACTTTAGACCTAATGACATAAAACATATATGTCTACATAAACATAAATTAAGGTTATAAACACATACCTTTTGTTGTTAAGAAATACTTGTCAACAGAACTTGTTTTGGACAATAACGCACTTGGTTTCCTCTCAAACTCTCTGAACATTTCCTTTCTCTTTTCTTACTTCTCTCAGTATTAGACTAGGTACTAATAGTGAGGGTAAACCAAAACTGATAAAAGTATACGTAAAATAAAACTGCTGTGGCAATAATAAGCCTACTTATTATATCAGTTATCAAATATATAATGTATAACTTATAAATATATATTTTATTTATATATTTGTTTTATTTATTTTATTAATAATTTAAAATCCAAAAGAAATCCAAAAGCCATAGGCTTTGTTTGGCCAATCATAAAAAATTAAAGGATTAATATACTTAAGCCTTGTTTGGAAAAAACCAAATTAAAATTACTTTAATTTATTTTAATAACTCTTTATAACATAGTTATTTGTCACACTTTATTTAATAACAATTTATTACATAATTCACTTAATCACATAACTCAATCCACATAACACATTAATTATTTAACAAATAAATAATTAACTAAATTTAATCAATCAAATTGAATAATTATTTATCCAATAATAAACACATCCAATAAATATTTATATAACTCAATAAATATTTATAATTTACATTTAAAAAATCTGGAATGTTACAATTATACCCTCATTTTGTTAAAGTATTGCTTCTATACTCCGTGAAATTAGTAGAATATCCTTGAAATTTACGCTTCATCTAGTATCGTTTCACAAGGATATTTTTCAGTACATTCTTGTTAAATTTTAAGATTTTCATGTCGAAGTATTGTTCATGGGTACTATTCATTTATACAGTACTATTCACAAAATACTATTCATGGGTACTATTCACAAATTACTATTCACAAAGTACTATTCATGAGTATTATTCACAAAGTACTATTCACGGGGTACTATTCCTGAAGTACTATTCACCTGGAGTACTATTCATGATAAAATTTGATTTATTTTCGGTCCAAATCATTTTTGATACAATATTATTCTTGAATTTTACTCCACAAAGCAGTATCATGTTGATAATTTGAAAATTATTGAATTCTAGATAAAGTAAATTATAAATCTTTAAAAATTTATCCTTTGTTTTCATTTAATTGAATTCTTATATCATTGTCATCATCCTTATGCTTATATTGTGATAAAAAGTCATCTTTGGCCCGTAGTGCATAGATGGACTTTTGATTGGTATGATTATGACCAGGGATCATTCGGTATAATCATGACATGTAATGTTACAAATGATGAGGTAAAAGTCCTCATTGGCCCGTAGTGCATTGGTGGACAGTTATTGGTATGATCATGACCATGCGTTCTCTTCGGCCAAGGATGCAAAGATGAATTGTTGTTTGGCATGTTCATTACCATTGGTGAAAACACGAATATCCTTGGCTCGTAGTGCATGGATAATTCGTGGTTATGATACTAATGAATATCATTGGCCTGTAGTGCATGGATAATTCAGTGATGTGGATTATTTATTAAGCTGAGTCTCAGCGATAAAATTGATGATAAACTTTTAAATCATAGAAGATAGTAGATATCATGCTCTACTTTACTCTTCTAATGGATTGTTATTTCCGCTGCAGGTATTGATCTAAAACTTGTTGTCTATTGTATTATATCAGTTGTTATATTGTTGAAGGCTAACGATAATTTATTCTGCATTATCTTAGTCATAATATTTCTTACTGGGCTAGTTGAGCTCACCCTTTTCTTTCACTATTCTCTTCAAAAAATGAGAATATAGCTGGGATTAGTTGGGGAATATAGTGACGGTCCGAGATGGTTGCCATAGTAGTCCTCACTATTCTATGAAATAGTATGATAATAATTATAATGAAGAATTTGTTTGAGTTTGTATATTGTCTAGGAGACAATATTTTTATTAAAATTCACAACTTATGTTTTATCGTATTCCGCACGACACTTAGCAGTTGTATAAATTAAGTTTGTATTTGAATTATGTACCATGTATTTGGCGACTCAGAATGGGTGATGTATACCTATTTTGGGGGCATCACAATGTGTGTCATTGACTTATGTGATCGAGCATATATAAGGTTATTGACTTATAGAATTATGTAACTAATGGAGACGTTGTATACATAAACTACAATATAATAGGATTTCAAAGTGTTGATAAGCTATAGAGTATGGTAAACTACGCTTGAGGCAAGTTCTCTAACTTTATTTGATTTTCATATTGAATGCAAGTTCCTTAAATTCTTTACGCTTCATATATTGTATAATTCCAAATTATTGCCATATCAACCACATTTACATCGAGAAAATATCTATTACTATTCGGAAATCAATTGTATATCTTGATGTTGTTGCAAGTATTGAACTTATCATTCTTGAATGCATTATAAAAGTTGTCTAAGCCGTTGATTTGGCTAGAATATTATCATATGTTAGAAAGCTATCCAAACTAATTGACTTGGTGCGGACTCTTGTACATCTACTAAGATGAACAACCCTCATGAAGGGGAAATTTTATAATTGTCGGGGAACCGACGTGCGCACATGCTAGCATGTTTAAATGTTATGCATAACGTAGAGTACTTAGATTGATCACCTGTTGTACTCGTTTTTATTGGATTCTCAGTATAATACTATTAATTCTAGTAGAAGTACTTAGTCTTTAGTGACTGCTAAGTGTTCATTATTCTTGAACCTTGACATAATTAACTCTCTGAATCTTGTTGATATCTTTTAGTCAATAGTTGTGACACCCCCGAATTCGGGTCCTCTGACCCCGGTCCAGTTGTCACGATACCATACAAGCATCCACCTCTAAACAACATATGATAACTAAAATGCGGAAAATGATAAACATATGTTGTTCATTCAAAAGGTGTTATTAGTCCCAAGATTCGATAACCTTAATACAATCTTACAAACATACCCTAAAATAATCATTAGGGTTCATATTACATAATAGTAATTTAAACTAGGCATAAGGTAAAGTCTGCTCCTTGCCACTATCCTACATCTTTTCTTTACCCTTGTCCTTTCTTGAGGTCTCGGGCTTAGATGCAATATAATTCATGATATAGCAAGGATGAACAACAAGTTTGCTCAACAAGTTTAAATACAACAATAAGAATATATCATGATGAATGGAAAATAGCTGACAATGAATTCAACAATATGAATATCTGAAGGATTCAACAATATGAATATTAGAAGCAAAGATAATGATTGCTTTTAGAATAATTGCTAGTCAAGTAGACTTTGAGCTATAACACTCCAATGGAATCAATAGCTAATTGACCCTTTGGTTACTGGCTACAAAATAAGTACTTGAGGGGATCAGCCTAGCGTACACCATGTATATACATCACATTTAAATCTTCTCTTTGTATCTTATATTAGATACCTGGGGTAACCCCCTATCATAAAAAGGGTGTTCTTTCAGTTTAAGAATCATTACCATCAATTGGTTTGGATAGCTTTTATAAAACTTCATACACTTGTCTGACTGAACAAAGGTTCAGACTCTATATGACATAGTTCAAGAATTATAGAACTTTAAATGATGTACAAGTCCAAGACTATACGAACTCAAGTGCACTAAGTGCGAATATCAATAATATCGATGTGGAATAATTGTAAGGTAATTAAACCACTTAATAGCATGCTTGGAAATAAATTTCAAGCTTAAATAAATAACTTTCAATTCAATAATAACCTGCTCAATGAAATATTGGAAGGATAGGAAACTTTCAAAAAACTCAAAGTTGTGTAAGTTTGGAAACTTGCAATACAATAAAAATAGTGTTCAAATACTTGCTCAAGTAAAAGAGTAAGAATTAAGGAACTTGCACAACCAAAGAGTGAAGATCAAGGAACTTGCTCAAAAATAATTTGAGTAAGGTTAGGGAACTTGCATGTTTGCTCAGCTACAATTTAAGTCTAGCTTTAATCAACTTACGTTAAAACGACCTAACATTAACAAGTCGGTCTTTCAATTTGTATGTGTAAACTAATATGAGTCTACACTAACAAGAATTACATCATCACATAGGTTTATCCCATAATTCACGTAAGTCAATCTAATCATGTCTTAGATTTGAGAACGTTAGATTATCTACTTTCTATGTATCAATACAGGCTTGAACACATAGCACTTCAATTTAAACCATTGCTTTATAGCTCGCAAACCTTATTTCAGACTCAACATTTGAAAGTCATAATTTATCATTAACCTTCTTCTTTATCACCTAGCATGCTTCTTAACACATTACATAACATATTGGTTATATTATATAAGCTAAAGTAATCATATAAGCATGCCTTAAATCATCAAATCAAAAACAGAATATAGATCTCGATGCGGGATGGTAGAATTTGCGCCTATCTGGAAGGCTTAGGGACTACAAGAATGCGATGTCCCCTGGCTGCACTGTGGTTGAGCTTTGCTCTCCTGACTTGAGTCCAACTCTAACACGCCTATGCCCTTATACTTTAACATACATACATGTTAAAGATTCTCACATAAGCATATAACCATTCTTGAGTTCATTACCACGAGTTTAACTTACAATTTACATGGCATTAAAACATAAAACGATTATGTAGTCACCATGTCTTATAACTCTACTATATGTCCACATAGAGAAATTAAAAAAATCTGTTATTACACATACTCATAGTGTTCATATCATTATTCAAAGCTAGCATTGTTTAGCACTTCGAAAAGTCTTAAGTTTTTTATCTTTGAAATTGTCTCAACTTTCAATCAACATACACACTGGAATTTTAATGTCCGCCTCCATTGCCACAAGAAGAAAAGCCAAATCTGAGGGATGTAATATTGAAGGGCATAGCAAACCTAGAGGAGATGAGGATTAGCCAAGAGCTGTCAACCAAAAATTTTAATAATCGGATAGAACAACTCGTCACTACCTCAACCAATGGTCCTCAATACATGGCTTCCGAGACTGAGACTGATAATTCAATGTTGGAGGAATTATTGTCCAAGTTCGTAGCATCAAATTAGGAGAGGAGGATTAATCAAGAGCGGTCAATTCAGAATCAAGAGATATCAATTCAAAATCTGCAGAACCAGATGGATCAAATGCTCAAAGCCTTGAACAACTGTCCTCAAAACAATTGGTGTTATGACGAGGATTCTGAGATTGATGAAGTGCCCGAACCAAATCTACAACTGGATGAGACACGAGATTTTGAAAAAGAGGAGACAAGTGGGGATGAACTAACTATGAGTACTAACGAGGATGAGCCAATGTTATTAGTGCCTCATGAGCCTTCTCCCCCAAAGTTTAAGGATCCAGTTAGATTTGCAAAACCTTGTCCGATAGGTAGTCATGTCATCAATAATACTCCTTGTGACGTAAAAGCGAGTACAACTTCGAAGCCATGGTGCTATAATCTGGACAAGATAGAAGAAGAGATTGTTGTGTCTGACAAGCCTCAATGCCAAAATCTATTTGCAAACACAATGGAGAAAACACCTAGATGTTGGACGTACTTGAATGTGATCTTATCTACATAAAGCATACTAGGTGACTTTAATGCAATGGCTATCACAATTGGGAACCTACCAAAAGCTATATTATTTCTGATGGATGAAGGGTTCATCAATTATCGAAGAGGAATTGGATAGCGTTGACCAGACAAAGTCAAGCTGAAAGACTGTAATTCAAGCGCTAACTGGGAGGCAACCCAGGAATTTTTATATTTATATGCTTTACTAGTTTATTTAGTATATAGGAATTAATTTGCTTATTAAGTTCTCTTACCAATCCAAGTGCTATTATAATCCATGTTGTCTCTCTTCAATGTAGGTATTGGCGGTTCAATGGACAGGCAAAAGATTATGAAGAGGTTATTCAAGTCAAATTCAAGTGTGGTGCCCAATTTGTTCCATGCGCCTAATATATTCTCCAAACTTAGCGGACAAGGATGAGGATTGCTATATTTTCAGGGAAGTCCTCTGCTTTACTTTTTTCTATTTCAGTCATTGAGGACAATGTCTAGTTTAAGTTTGGGGGCATTTTAGTGTTGTATTGCATATAGTTAGTTATTTACATTGTAGTTCATATAGTTACATTTAGTTTTTGCATTCACTTTCTTAAAAAAAAATCAAAAATCAAAAATAATAGTTAGTTACTATGTTCATCTTGCATGAGTCCAGCTATTTGATAATTTAAGTTTATTTTGGCCAATGATGAGATTGGAATTGGATAGACAAGTATAGTACTGACCATTAGAGCTTTGATGTGATTTCTTGTTATGAATTGAGTCTTTTTCTGTTTGAAACTGGTATAATAAGGATAGCACAGTAAAAACAAATTGTTGAATGATTGAGTTTAAATTGATACATAAAGGACCTCTAAAGGATAATGCTAGTTTAAATAAGAGAATGACAAGAATATGCAGTGAATGCAAAGAATTAGGCAAGAACCTAAGTTTGGGAGAAAAAGTAGGGTATATAAGCTTCTAAAAAAAAGAAAAAAAAAGATATTGAGTTGAATAAATTGAGTCCTGTGGTGGGTCGAGAAGAAGCGTGAAATGCACTCCTCATAAACACAGGCGTGAGATGGAGCGTAAAATACACTCACTATCCAAAAAGAAAAAGAAAAAGAAAAAGATAGAAAAAAAAGAATAACTAAACGGGAAATAAGAGCAAAAAGCCCCCGTAGATGAAAAATAAAGCACAAGTATCCCATGTTGACCCATGATATTGGTAATTGTTTGATTTTAGTTGGATCTAGCTTGTTTTTGGATTTCATGAGTTTACACTGTATAATGCCTTTGAAGAGACTTGTTATGTAATAAAATTGATTTTATATCAGTTAACATTGTTGTGGAGCACACACGCACTATATTAGTGATAACAGTCTAAGATTTGATGATTGATTGAGAAGTTATTGATTAGTTTTGATATGATGTATTATCATGTTTACTTGATTTCTCTAAGGTCGGTTGAATAGACTTGTTTCTGTCATTACTGTTGAATTCGTAGGCATGTAGATTACTTGCATTGCATAGAATTTTTGTTTAGTGTTTTTGCTTGAGGACAAGCAAAGGTTTTAGTTTAGGGGTATTTGATAAGTAGGTTTTATACATACTTATCCGGTATCTGTTACTTGAATTAGTTTCTTAATCTCATGTTTTGTAGTTACTTTTCATGCATTTTGTGTTCGTTTTGTAGATTATATGCTTGGGATCTGTGATTGCAAAGAATTGGTATGAAATCGCAAAGAAAAGCAATCCGGACATCATTTGGGCTTTCATGTTCATTTCATGTTCTTGGCTTAGAACTTGTATTACACTGTAAAGCTTCTTCTTAGCTTTTCGGAACAACTTGAATCATTCCAATCGAAGTTCGGATGCAAGAGTTATGACATTTGTACCAACGGACGTCGAACGTCACTGTTTCGGGTGGTCATTTACATAGCAGCCACTTCAAAGCCAATTTCAACATTGGTCTAGTCCTTATTTCGAAAAACTCAAAGGATGACAGTTGTAGATCTACGTCTCCTCTTTCTGGAACATCTTGAATCGTCAAAATCGAAGTTCAAACGAAGAAGTTATGGCCATTTTCCCAAAGGACGTCAGAGTAGAAAAAGTTCCTTCACAAAACCCCCGCCGGGGTGGGCATACCAGCTACAAAACAAGCCCCTAGCCCGCCGGGGAGGGCCCTTTACAAGCCTAGACCCCCGTCGGGGTGGGGGTATGCCTAGAAAATATGAATTTTGGTCAAATTTGAGTCCGGAAAGGATTGTTTTGATCCGATTGACTCAAGGACTTTCAAGAGGACTTAAAGACATATGAAGAGACTTATAAAAGGAGGAGAATCACAAGGATTAGAGGAGATTAGACTAGAGAAGGAGGATTCCATTAGATTAAATTAGAGTAGAATAGGAGAAAACACTTGTTCTTATGAGATTTGGAGTTTGAAGCAACTTGGAGACCATTGAAAATTCAAAGTAGGAGCGAGGAGGGAGCTTCAAATCTACAGACAATAGATTCTATCTTCTTATATGTTTGTCTTTTAATGATTATTCAATTGTGGATTCTTAGTTTTATTTTAGTAATCATGAACTAATTCTTTGTTTGAGATTACAATGGATCTTTTTGTGTAGTTTCTTTTAATATGCTTCGCTATCAATTATTATATTCTATTGTGAGGATTGTCTATTGTGATTTGGACTTAATTGTTTAATTTCCTAGCTAACAATTACCGTGATAATCTATATGAACTCGAGAGATGAAGTATTGATTTAGATCTTATCATGATAGCATGTGTTTGTGATTTCTGCATAGATGGAATTCATGATTCGTGTTTAGGATAGAGATATGCATTTACGCCATATGTAATCTTATAGAGAACTTGTGCTTTAAATCCTTTTTAATTATAATTCACATAGAGATATAGTGGATTAGTTAATTATGGTGTCTTGTTTAATTCTATCATCTGTGGATTTAAGTGAGTATGGGTATTATGCATCGAGAGGTGGTTTTATCTGCTTTAGTGTTCTTGATTAACAATTTATGATAGAGAATAATTGATGAGAAGTGTGTTAACTTGAATGAAGAAATAAGTGAAGTTGTGATCTTAAATCTCTGTAATCTTAATTTAACTAGTGGTAATTAGACCTAGTTTACTTATAAATTGAAATTCATTCGTTTAAATAAGATTGAGTTGGTTACTGGTTAGTACTTCGTGATTTTTATTAAATAATTCCTTATGGGAACGATACGCTACTTTCACTTTATTACTTGTTGACCACGTATACTTGCGTGTTGTGCGTAACTAGATTTTACCCAACAAAAGTCCTACCACGAAATCCATCATAATATGCTCCCATTTCCACTATGGTATTTCCAACGGTTGTAGCAACCCACTCGGCCGATGATGCTCTGCTTTTATGCGTTGACAAGTCAAACATCTACTAACACACTGCGACTTCCTGTTTCAAATTGGGCCACCAAAAATGTTGCCTCAAGTCTCGGTACATCTTAGTGCCTCCCGGATGAACGGAATATGTCGTATTCTGTGCCTCGTGCAAAATCTCCTCTCTCAACTCGGTTATCGCCGGTACCCACACTCTCCCTTCGAATCTTAAAATATCGTCTTTATCTATTCGAAATTTTTCTTCCTCATTTTCCGTAATCCTTTTCCTAATTTTCTCGCATTCTTCATCTTTCTCCTGTGTTTCCTTTACTCTATCCAACAATGTCAGACAAGCTTCTATTATAAATAATTTCTCCTCAGACCCCTCGGGTCCCTTCACTTGTATTTCCAACTTCTCAATATCTCTTATTAATTCCTCCTGAGTTGTCAGTTGAAACAATTTCTCCCTTCTTTTCCTGCTCAGAGCGTCGGCAACTACGTTTGCCTTCCCCGTGTGATAAAGAATCTCATAGTCATAATCCTTGATTAATTCTAACCACCTTCTCTGACACATATTCAACTCCTTCTGTGTGAAGATATATTTCAGACTTTTGTGGTCCGTGTATATCTCATATTTCTCTCCATACAAATAATGTCTCCAGATCTTTAACGCAAAAACTACTGCTGCTAATTCTAAGTCATGAGTAGGGTATTGTTTTTCGTAATCTTTCAATTATCATGACGCATACGCAATAACCTTGCCATGCTGCATCAGCACATAGCCCAGTCCTCTATGCGATACATCACTATACACCACAAATCCTCATGTATCATCTGGTAAGGATAATACAGGCGCCTTGCTTAACCTCTTCTTCAACTCTTGAAAACTTTCTTCGCATTTTTCGGTCCATACAAATTTTACCGTTTTCCTTGTCAGATTAGTCAACGGGGTTGCTATCTTAGAAAAATCTTGGTTGAATCTTCGATAGTATCCAGCTAATCCTAAGAAACTTCTTATCTCCGTCGGTGTTCTCGGTTGTTCCCAACTACTTACTGCTTTGACCTTTTCGGGGTCTACTGAGATTCCATTCTCATCCACTACGTGGCCTAAGAATTGAACCTTTTTTATCCAAAATTTGCATTTTGAAAACTTCACATACATCTCCTCCTTTTGTAGTGCCTCCAAAACAATCTTCAGATGTTTGACATATTCTTCCTCTGTCTTCGAGTAGACCAAAATGTAGTTGATGAAAACTACTACGAATTTATCCAAGTATCGCTTGAAAACTCGATTCATCAAGTCCATGAATGCTTCCGGAGCATTAGTTAAACTGAATGACATTACCAAAAATTTGTAATGTCCATAACGGGTTCGAAATGCAGTCTTTGGTATATCTTCATCCTGCACTTTCAGTTGATGATATCCTGTTCAGAATCGATCTTGAGAAATATTTTCTCCTTGATTGATCAAACAAGTCGCTCTATCCTTGGTAGCGGATATCTATTCTTGATCGTTACTATGTTCATTTCTTGATAATCGATACAGAGCCTCATCGATCCGTCCTTTTCTTCACGAATAACCTTTGGTGCTCCCCAAGGAGACACACTTTCGGTCGAATGTAACCCTTATCCAATAAATCTTGAAGTTGTATCATCAATTCCTTCATTTCTCTCTGGCGCCCATCGTCTGAGACTTTCGAAATCGGTCATAGTGCAGTTCGGTCTTAAGTCTATTATTAATTCGATTTCTCATCTCGGTGGAAGACCAGGCGGATCTTAGGAAACACGTCTTGAAATTTATTCACTACGGGTATATCTTTAATCTCTACTCCCTTTTTCTGAGTATCTATGATGTAAGCTAAATAACATACACATCCTTTCCTTAACAACTTCTTGGCCTGCATCATCGTAATGCAACATGATTGCTTAAGCGATGAGCTACCATAAAATACTACCTTAGACTTACTTAGAGTCTGAAGGTTCACACACTTGTTCTAACAGTCAATTATCACTACATAGTTATATAACCAATCCATTCCCAGTATTACATCAAATTCTCCCAGTCTAATAGGAATCAAGTCTACGCTCAGTTCATGTTCTCTAATGTTTGCGTGACAATTTCGATAAACGTATTCTACAGGGATTATTTCCTTATTCGCAACTTCTATGTTAAAGTAATCTTCTAAACGTTCTCGGGGTGTACTAAATTTACTAGCAAAATCTTCGGATACAAAAGAACAGGTGGCACCCAAATCAAATAATACATAAGCATTTATATTCTTGATTGGGATTATACCTAACACCACGTCCTTCACAGCCACTATGTCTTGGACGGTTATGTTAAAGGTTCAAGCGGTCGATCGGTTGGGTTGTGCAGGTCCACCAATCATTAACTTCCTTTCTTCGGGCAATCCTTTACCTGGTGCTCTATCGATCCACAAGCAAAACATCCTCTGATCTTCTTTGGCTTTGGGCAATTTGGCGAGATGTGCCCCTCTTGGCCGCAATTATAGCAAGTGGTCTTTCCTTTCTAGCATTCCCCCTGATGGTTTCTTCCACATTTGTTGCAAGCTTCGGTCCTCTTCTTGAAGTTTCCCTGGTGACTCCCTCCTTTGTTATTGTTTCTGTTGTTGTTGTGGTTGTTGTTTTCCCATTTCCTCTTTCCAAAATTACTTCCCCCGTTGTTGCTTCCTCCACGATGCTCATTTATGGTGTTCTTGTTCTTCTTCTCCTTATGATATAGACTTAAGGCCTCACTGCCACCTTTCGCAATGATTGTCTTCTCCAACAAGGTCGTAAAGGACTCAATCTGAAAGACTGATACCTTATTATACAACCACGACTTCAATCCTTGCTCGAAGTGTCTCGCCTTCCTTTCTTCATCCTTAACTTGGTGCTCCGTAAATCGCGCTAGTTCATTAAACTTAGCAACGTATTGCGCCACCATCATATCTCCTTGTTTCAACTCTAGAAACTTCACTTCCATCCTACTCTTCATACTTTTCGAAAAATAATTCTCAAAAAACAGTGTTGTAAACCTCTCCCACGTTATCGTTCCTTCCCCCGCTCTCTGTTGATTAGTTTCCCACCAATAGTTCGCTTCTCCCCTCATCATGTATGTTGTAAATACTGTCTTCTGGTCTTCACCCATGCGTGCTATAGTGAAGGCCTTCTCGATCTCCTTGATCCAGGTTTGCGCAACTATCCGGTCAGTAGTTTCCATGAACTCTGGGGGTCCTACACTCTTAAAGTCTTTGAAGGTTGTTACTGGGACAGCTCGAGGAACGGGTGGTACTGTATTGGATCTACTGGTCCTCTCTCATCATTAACTGACTCTTCTTGGACAGTTATTCTACGTCTGGGAGGCATTTTCTGCATCACAAAATTTTCATCTTATTATCTAACTATCATATTTAGACATTTCTCAATTGAAAAGAACTAAAAGTTTATAACACGTTTCTAAAATAAGATCATTTATATTCATATGCCAAATGGTTACAATACATGTTCTTTTCTAGTATACTGTTATAAATGAAAACACATATCCCCTAATATCACAAAAGACAGGGACAACACTAGCTTACTACCCCTCTAATATTTTTCAAAAGTTTGGTGTTTACCACTATCTCACATCTTACACAAAAGACTGAGATTAAAATAATATTTTAACAACATATAATTAAAAATACTACACTACTGAACTTTTCCCTCTAGACTCAATCTAACATCCCACGCTCCACGACGCTCTGATACTCCTTCTATGTGATGTGTGCCATCATATCCCGACTTATGGTGTGACGGGTCTGTCCTTGCTCAGCGGGGTAGTGATTTACCCCATCGATCAATCTATCCATGGTCGTGCGTAGAGCATAGCCCATCTTGTTCATCTTCCACCTCTTACATCGCACCTCATCTTCAAGATCACCCACTCTGTCATTAGAATCCTCCCACTTCTCCTCGAAGTGGATCCTATCCATCACTTTCATCTCTAACTGAGTTCGGAGGGCCCCTTCTCCGTCCTCTCACTCAACACCCTCTGTTCCAATTCTTCTAACTTTCCTGCCAACTCAACATTCCTTGCCACCGATTGGTGAAACAAGGCACCCATCTGGATCCCTGCCTCCTTACGGTGAGCAATTTCCACCTCCATCTCCTGCATCACTAGCTTCCTCTCAAGAGTCTCAGTCTCCAGCTCTTCGACTCTACATCCTAATTCCAAAATTTGTTCTTCATACTCTCCCAACATTCGATCCTCAAAAGTAGTCTCGTTAGAGTCCTCCATGGGCTCGGGTTCCTCCTCCACGGGTTCCTCCTCCGGATCAGACTCCTCAAGTAGAGGCACCATCTCTTCCTGCTCATCATCATCACTAATAGGGACAACTACCGATATAGGCTCCGCTATCATGGGTGCCTCATAGACTACGTGGATATCACGCGGCTCCTCCTCAACTACTCGGCTAGGTCCTCCCACTTCAGTCATCCTACAATCACCAACATAAGACAAGATAAACAACAACTCCATCAGAATGTTAAATAAACATAAGTTCATTGTATAAAATGAAGTTACATTTCATAACACACTAAGTCCCTCAGGGAAAACTCTACATGAGTTTTATCCCTTTTCTAACTTCTAAGTTTTCTTAAGTTATAATCTAAGGATTCTCGTTCCTAAGGTTTATAACTATAGCTGTGACGCCCCCAAATTCGGGTATCTTCCAACCCAACAGATGGTGCTCCACTGTACTAACATCCATACAATCATTCCATTGAAATACAACAAAATTAAAGTAATTACTATCTTCTTATTACAATCAAAGTATAATCCTTCCTAAGTTCATAAACCGGTTACATCGTTCATTGTTCATAATGTATAATACATACAAACTCACTAAACTATTACACAAAGCCTAAGCATCCATCTTAGCTTTGCCATTATCATTCTTGGCATTCACAGTACATTCATCTTTAACTGTAGTTATATAATTCAAGCAAGAAGTGAGCATGACAGCTCAGCAAGTTTAATCAAGGATAACAGGAATACCACATTTATGAATTATATAACAATTCCAACATAACTGAACAATAGTTATGAAGTATTCTGAATCAATATTACTTTAACAGTTCATAACATCAATTCCCAAAGTATAGAATAGATTAGAATTTGAGCCAAATTCGATAGACCATGAGCGGTAAATTTAAGTTTTCATACTTGAAAAGGAGTCCACAGCACTAAGGCTATTCATCCGTATAACTTACGAGCACTTCTAGGTGATCAACCTATAGTACTCTATGTTGATCAACACTACATTCATTATCGTGATTTACGTTTAATATTTTTGGCAAACTCAGCGTGCCCATCATATAATCGATGAAAATACTTTTGTTTGTTCATAGACAAACCTTACCTTCACGCCCTGTACAATTACTTGGCATAGGATAGCGTTAACATTTCTATATAGAATTATATGAATAATAATCAATCTATATCTTTACGAATAGTCTCAGCCGAAAGTTAAATCGCATGGCGACCCTTTCTTTAAAACAAGTCTTGCAATTCGGTTGCAACGAATCACATAAAACTTGGCTAACATTGAAGTTAGACAAGCGTTAAGAAAACTTGCCTTTCAGCGTCTTCAAATAACTTACTCGACTGATCATAGCCTTTACAGAATCTACATGATATGTTCACATAGCACACTATAATTAGCTATCAAATAACTATTCACATTGTTCCTACATGCTTCTTTCTCTTCTATGTCTGTGTTAACTTAATATCTTTATTAAAGTCAACATGACTTATTACCCTTCATCCCGGTGTATCACTCTATTGACGTTTGTTAACCGGACTCAAACATCGTTGATAAAGTACCAACTTTGTTCACTTTACATATTTTGTTTATATGAATTTCATTCCTAAGTTTCATACTCTATACCTTAGTATAGGTAGTATAGGATTAGTCTCAGTACATTCATTGAGTATATAAACTCAACTCAGGTAGGTCTCTAAACAACTGAAGTTTAAAACCTAACTTGGTCAACTTTTCTCTCTCTAAGTATTTGCATGTACATGCATCCTTGTATATTAGTAGTGGCGTTGCTTGGTAGTGAGTTAGTAGGGTACTAAAATTTGAGTCATTTGTATTTCACCACTATCTTGGTTTTGGTGAGCCATTATAAGTCTGTCAAGCAGATTGGCCAAACCAGTTTTGGTTTTCTAACGAAACTCCCGGCTTCCTAATTTGTTCGTTTTACATCCGAATTGACCCATTCGAATTCCTACAAGTTAGGAATTACATCCTTTACGTGTTCATATAGGAATTCAACACTTTTAAATCCGTTAACTCATAATTCACTATTGAGTTTATTTTATATACGTTCATAAACGTTAATGAGCGTTCAATGCTCGTTTTCTTCGTTCTAAGTCGGAATCCGACGATTTTCGAACCCACAACTCTTAATCACCCTATCTCACGTGTTGACATAGGAAACCGACGTTTTCAAGTCACACGACAACTTTTGACCTTTAATCTGGACTTTATGCGTTTTCGATGTTTAATGTCTATTTCCGCAAAATTCGCTATTTATAACCCGGCAGACTATTGTTCTTTCGCCAAATCACATGGAATAATCGCATGGATTTCATATCTACATCCTAACCAAACAAGATGCATATACTAACGTCTTGATGGAGCTCAATCGTTTATCAACAATCGATCTCAACTATCAATATTTTCATGGTTCAAAAACTATATCAAACCTTATTATTTTTATAATCTCATAACTTATAGAGATTGAATCTATTGTAAGTCATCATTAAATCCTCACTCATGACATATACCACCCCTTCATGATTCTCTAAAATGAAAGAAAATCTAAAAGAGATGGAGATGAAAGGTAAGGAATATACCTTAAGAACTCTTATGAATTTCTTGAAAACTCTAAGTCCAATCTTCCAAAATATATGTTTTGGTTGAGTATAACTCTCTTTCTCTCTCAAAATAATCTAGGTTGGTAATTGAAAAACTCTCAAATGGCCAACCTTGCCTTCTTATTTATAGGAAATGAGAATGGAGGGCAATTTGGACATTAAACCCCACCTCCTTACTATTCATGTGTGGTCACCAAGTAAGATACTTGGTGACCAAGCCTTATGCTTGAAGTCCACACCAAGGTGGCCGGCCCACCTCCTTTTAATGACATCCCATGGGTTGCCCCATGGGTTTTACCCATTCGGTGACCCACCAGTTCGACCCACGGTTCGGTTTTAATGAATTGGGCTTAACTAAGTAAACATTGGGCCTTGACTTGGACTTAACCCATCCATCTCATTGGGCTAAGTCATTCAATTGATTGGGCTAATCATAATCCAATACAAGTGAATTACTCATTGATACATAGATTAATCCTATGATACGCATCGTATTCTACACGTACAATTCAAGTATTCCCTTCGTATACTATACATACAATAATCGTATTGTACCTCGTATTTACTCAACGTATTATACATAGATACTAACTAGCATCACCAATTGTATAACACTTGAATTAATCCTAACGCCATTCCTTCTACGCATATTATTTCCTTCTCGGAAATAAATATACTCAACCCTTAGGTTTTAAGTCGGCAGGAAAAAACTGCGTTTTCCATAAATGAAATATTATCAGATATTCCAACTCGTCACGATATTCTATCATTACGCGTTTCCTGAAATTTCAAAATAATTCCTCTAACAGAAACGGATGAATAGTGTTTTTACAAAAATTTCTGAAAAAACAATTATTATCGTCTTGGAAATTCCAAACAACTATTTCTAACACGTAGCCAGAATATTAACCACGTTAGCACATTCTAGGTCATAGAACGACCTTCACATAGCTTACTCACAAAGAAATCAATTAAATTCATTTAATTCACATAATCAAATAAAAATTTAATTGTCATAAAAATCCGATTTTCTCGGGCGTTACAATAGCTTTGATACCAACATGTGACGCCCCCAAATTCTAACCTCCACTTGGTCACCCGAATTCGGTTCATCACGTTCTCAAAGTATTACCATAATAACTAAAATCATATATTTACAACGAAAGATCTAATTTAGAATAATATACAACGATTTATTATAATTATTCCTCAAGTCTCAGAACCTCTGATTGACTTAATAGATTACATAATAATATCGAATAAAGACTTATTACATAATTCTACTTAAGTTTAAACATAGTCTTAATAAAACATGATTAATTTAAACATAAAAGGGGCAAGCTAGTCGGTAGCCTTGCCCTTGCCCTTGTCTTTCCTAGATACACCTCCCTGTTCCGCCTTAACTGAAAGGTTTTAAATAAGAAAGGATGAGCAAAAATTTCCCATCAAGTAATATACAACAAGGGAAATAGTTTTATAACACGAGTGTGAAATATCGAAGTATCATCTCTAAGATAGTTCAGAGTTTCAGAATAATATCATAATTAATGAATATCAACAATTCTTGGAATAAGAACGATAATTCAATATAAATCAACAGAGATATAGGAATTCAAAGGCTATCAAGGTATCCGACTGGATAACAATTTATACTGAGCGGTCACTAAGGACTATTGAACATCTACTAGAATTACTAATATTAAACTAATAACCCAAAAGAACAAGTACTATAGAGGATCAGTCTACAATACTCTAAGTTATGCATAACACCACAGTAATAATATACTCATGTGTTGGGGTTTCCAACAACATACAATCCCCTTACCTTAAGGGTTGTTCAACTCAGTTTTTAAGATTTTCGCACCAATCAATTGGTTTGGTCAGTTTTATAAACATGCATATAGTCTAGCTGAATCAAATGGCATCGACTCTTTCACAATATTCAAGAACAATACCAAATTCATCATGAATAATGGTTTACACAAGAGGTTAAGCTTACTAGCTTGATCGAACAAATAAGTAGGATAACTTACATTCAAAGAGATTAGTTTACGATATTCGCTAGAATAAAGTAATGGAAGAGTTTAGAATACTTGCACAATGTAAATTAGGGTTCGGATACTTGCTCAAAAATAAATGGAGTAAGTTTAGGGAACTTGCCTTACGCGTAGTTTATCCACGTTAATAACTCAACACTTTCGAATCCTATGTATAGCGTATTATATGTTTAAGAGGTTCATTAGCTATCATAGTCTTTAATCAAGCTTGTCGTGATTCAAGTATGCACATAAGGTACAAAATCAGTTTATAAGTCATCACAAATACAACGATGTCTTGATTGCTAAATTTCTTGAAGACATTCTTCGGACTTAACTTTTTGGAAGTTATGTTCAACATTTGTCTCTATCACATAGCATGTTTCTTAACATATTACATAGCATATTGGTCATGTAAGATAAGTTAAAGTAATCCTATAGGCATGCTTCAACATCAGTTCAAAAATAGAATGCAGAACTCAAGATTCCAGACTAGCACAGCTGCGCCATGGCTAAGCCTAGGATCGGTAGCAAATTCTTGCAATCCTTTCGCCAAGCCAAGACTTAGTCATTTCTTTGCCTTATGGTTTCGTTTAAACTTACTCAAAACAATTATAAATGATATATTTGCCATGTTAAGGGTCTTTTCATGCTTCTCAAGTAAATCTAGGTTCCCTTTTATAACATATTCCTAAATTGATCATTTTAACCATTTGGGGTCATTCAAGGTCATGAAACTACAACGTCTATCATGTTTTCTCTTCAAACACACAAGATAGTTATAACACTCATATTAGACATGTTTGTGAGTATTCATAACACATGTGTGAAGCTAACACCGCTTTAGTTGAAATGTGCTTTGTTCATGTTTTCTTTGAAATATGATACACAAGTATGGTGTATTTACGTTTATGCTACATGAATGAGTCTAAGAGCATCATCAAACATGATCACCATTATTAGATTCCAACCCTCAAGGTTAGTCTGACAATATTCACGTTCAAGGCTTACTAGTAGGTTCAACATACTCATGTTTCCTTTCTAATCACATAAACACAAGTAAATGGTTTATTCATATACTTCTAAGTAAAATTGACATGCTTGCAAGGTCAGTGCATAAATAAGTCATTAATACTTGTCAAGTTCATTTCTAAAGTCATAAATCCATTTTAAATCATATGTCTTCATTACTCATGCAAGTCTATTACAACATGCCCAAATTAGATTCATATACTTATACATACACCTTAAATATGCTTTCATGCTAGTTTAAGCCATAAGGGTCGGTCAACACATAGCAAATTTCAAAATAAAAGTTCCAATTGAACCAAGATGGCTGGCCTTGATTGCTGTAAGTGCTGTGTTCAATTATGAGCGACTTCTGCGCTGCAAGAGTCTTGGTAACTTGATTTCCTTGACATCAAACATGTCCCAAATCATTCCTAAAGTGCTTATACATGCTAGTAAACTTCCTAAACACTTCATAACATGTTTACTCATATCAATTAACAAATGAATTCAAGAAATTTCAAGAATCAAACAAACCTATCTCAAGAACATAAATAGAAATTATACCTTCTTGAGCTTAACTTGAACTTCCCACACACTGAATGGGATTTTACAATGCTCGGCAACTTAGAACTCTACACTTAAACAACTCTTAGTAACAAAAAAAATCTGAACTCAAGATTGCATTTAGAGAAAAATCATGGACTAGGCATTGTCATTACACAATTTTGGAATCTATGGTGCATTGGGAAGAAACAAGGGTTATTAAAGAGTTGTTTAAAAACTCCAAATCAGCCACAATGCTAGCAATGAACACCTATTCCATAGCCTTTTTGGAGAATACGTGATTTAGCTTCAAGTTACTGTTCATTGTACTTGGTGACACTAAATTTGGGATAAGAAGAAACTCTCAGCATTCTTGTATACTCCTACACCTTCTCACTCTTATGTTATATTCTTAATACATATATCAACCATATATTATAACATAATGTCACACTATGACTTAACATTTCAAGGTAGTAGGTGCAATGTAATATACATATAATCCATGTACATTTTATTTTAAGGTCACTCACATGTATATGGCTACTTACATATTTCATAATGTATTTATACTATGTAGTTTTAATATGCATAATCACACTGCTTCATTCATAAAACTTAATATATAGTCACGTAATGACACACTACACTATATAGTATAGTTGAATTGTGACAACCCGGAAATTCGGATTGTCGAGAAATTAAGATTTAAAGAATTAGTTATTAATAAAATGAATTTTTATTAATACTATTCTGTGCTATGTGTTTATTAATCGGGAGGATTTTGGCTACGAGCTACATTGAACGAGTAAGAATTTTCAAGACAAACATAAAATTTTTCCGGGAACAAAATAATTCTGGGGAAAAAGACGAAATAGGCACTATTCACCCGACAAAACCTAAGGGTTAGGGTTTGAATAACCTAAACCTTTTCGAGAGTTCGGTATGTTGAAATGACATTCCATCAAAAGATTTGATGATAATATATCGTGAAAAGTTAAGCAAGCCGATAAAGTTTTTCTCGAAAAACGTGCAGAAATCGGACAAAATAAAAACGACGAAAAGTACTATTGGGTATTTTTCACTCGTTTAGCTACGTCAGGGGAAAACGTGAAGTAAATGCTTAGCATGGAAAAGTGTTTTTCAGTTTTTCGGAGATCCGAAGATTACGTAAAAGTTAATCGGTAAAGAAAAGACGAAATATCTAAAAATATTTGGATTAGAGAATCTAGCTTGACCGCTTGTCGGACGAATTCAAATTACAATCTGAAGCTTCCAAGGGAAGCTAGGTAAAGGAGGTGGGGCGCCCACTTGGCCACCAAGTAAACTTGGTGGCTAAGTTATGAATAGTAAGGAGGTTAGGATAGGAGGGGAAATGACTAAAATGCCCCTAACATTGGTTTTCTATAAATAGAAAGCTTAAGTTCATTATTTTGAGCTTTTGAAAATCCTACTCTTTGAGAGAGAAAGAGAGAGGGTTCGGATGGAAGAAGAGAGGAAGAGGAATGAGGAAAAGCTAGCTCGATTGCACGCTTTGTCCGACGGAAGGAGATTAAAGAAGAACGGTAATCCGAACCCTAGTTCTTCTAATTTTTCTTTAAGTTCTTATATTCAAAAACATAACTTAATGAGAATAAGGAGTAAAAGATATTGAGAATGATTTCATATGGTTGAAATCATGAGAAAATAAGAAATAAGAAATAAGAAATAAGAAATTTAGTTTATAAATTTCTAAAGGAAGTATAAGATTCATGAGGATTTTGAGCGATCCGAATGAATATTATGAACGAGTAGGTGAAATAACTAAGGAATTGTGTTCTATAACATCAAATTCCAAGAAAAAGTAGAATCGTAATCCAAAATATCGATTAAAAATGAAGAACGAACGAAGAACGCGAAGAACACGCGAAGAACACGAAGAACGTCGTTGATGGACAAATTTAAAACTATCGTAATGTAATTGTTGTTGATGGAAAAGTTTAAAACCATCGCGTATAAGTTAGATGCTTATTGCTTGGTTAGGAATGGTAGAAATGTTCATGAAGAACGGATTAAAACTAAGCTATAACGAAGTTATGGCAAAAATTTCGTAAAAGAAGGACAAAAATTTGAAAGTTAGTAAATGAACCCAATCATGTATGGTTTTATAAGAAAGTAAGAGAACGTAGAAAATGTAAGTCGTGGACTCAAGAATGAACGAATTCGGAGTTCGGATGATCGAATTACGGACTAACGAACGAAGAACGTTAAAAATGTTAAAATGAACGAAGAGTGAAGATTAAGACAATTGAATGGCATGTTAATGGATTCAGAATGAACTTTTGTCTATGGTTAATCGAAGTACGTAAGGTAAGGAAGAAAATGACTTTGGAACGACCTCATTTCGAGTTATAACGAAGAAGTTATTAGATTTCAAAATCGGCGTCTCAAGCTTGTAAAAGACTTAGAAAATTTTCTAGGTTTCATACTTGTGTCGCAGTCATGAAGTTGTAAGTTGAGGCCGACGCCTAAGCGCTGTAGTAATGTCATGTCTGAGCACACTATAAGATTTTCTAAGCTTGTTGTGAACCGTAATACAATTTGTGGCACCGCGACTCCATGTCTGAGACAAAAATCTTACGGAGTGAAAAGGCATGCCATTACTAAGTAAGGACTTCATGCAACGCCTTGATCCGGTCCGGGAAGAGAGGAGAGAGAAGTAGGTTGCACCGCAGCGCGAGAGGAAAGGAAGGGCGCACCAGCTTGCCACGGCATGCAAGAGCAATGCCCGTAAATGAGATTTTTAGTTCTTAGTTACTGGAGGATGTGCAAGAAAGAGGTATGAACATGTAGTTCACGTAATGTAACATCCAATCAAGTGTATTAAACCTTTAATGAAGGTTGAACGGAAAGATTAAACGAGATTAAAAAGACAAAGAATGTAGATGCGGGTTACGGAATCGATATCCGGAAACCGTAGTCACGATGAACGAATGTGAGGGATTATTGTGATTGTGATTCCTTGGATGTTGAGTGACGAAGGTAATGAATAACATTCCGATGTTATGTCATGGTAATAAGAGATAAGTGTAAAGCGTATAGATCTTTATGAACATAACGTTGTTGCGATGAACGATCGACCTTAGCATACAAATCTGATCGTACGGCCCGACATTAAGAAAGAATAATGAACATGGGGTTCATGGAATGGATAACGATGAATGCAATTGAAACCTTGAGTAAAGGTTGAATGAGAGATTAAGAGACGAGCAACGTGAACGTTGAATACATAAATAATCCTTGTAAATCGTATTCGCATTTGATAAACGTTCTAAGTATACCCTGGTTGTATGACATAGACGTTGACAAAGGTAGTACGTAAAATATGAATCGTTGAGAAAGCCGTAGCAAACGGTAATAAGATTAATGAAAGCCAAATGTGATTCGGATAAGATTGAATCCTGAGGTATGGCATTTAGTTGTCAGAAAGCCAAAAGGAATGAGAAATTGACTTAACGAACATTATATTTAATAGTTCGTATAAGTTAAGAGAAATTTAGGTTGTGGTACGATTGTAACCTTTGATGGTTGACATATGGGAGCTGGGCTAAACAATTCCTTCAGAGAGCGAAGGTATATACGAAACTGGCAACCGATCTAACTTACTGTGATGGCAGTGTAGATGAGACGGGAACTTGTTTGTTGGTTGTTTGTGAGAAACCACTCAGAGTACCATATGGACTACCAGCAGAGAAGCAATGTGTGCTGAGTCCTAAAGAAGTTAGAAGAAAAAGATAAGAATGTTAATCATCAAAGATGATGAACGTGTTGAGTAAGACATCTCCGTATGTCATGAAACCGTAAACCGGTAATGAAAGTTAGTCGCGTAAAATTATATTGCAAGAACGTGAACCTTAAGAAGTAAAGTTAAGTAAACCAATGCATAAGTCAAGTATATGACTAATTGGTGTATTTGTTATTTCCTTATGTGTTATAGGGATTGGAATGAAGCGATTCGGCGTAAGTATGTAGTCGTAATGTAAGGCAAGTTTCCTAACTTCATTCATATTTTTAAATGAATGCTAGTTCTAAAACTTCTCAGATGTTGAACATAAGAAGTTCTGTCAATGGGCGAATGTGTGATATTTGTACAAGGTGGTAGAACGTATGAGGCCTTGTACCACAATGTGAACACTTCGGTGTTTCTATGAGATAAACTGTTCTATGTTTGAACTGTTCAATAAAAGAATGTTCTGTTTATACATGAACCGTTATTGTTAAGTCTGTGCTATTGATTCTAGCCAGACAAAATGTGCATGAAAGAGAGTAGAGAATGAAATTATTTCAAAGTGCATGTAACTAATGTTTTAAGATGATAGGAATCAAGACTATTCCTATTATTCAAGTTGCTTCGTAACCTTTGTTCGGTTATTGAAGTCTGAAAAGAATGTTTAAATTTTTGAAGTTGTTTGTTTAACTGTTATGACTTGCTGGGCAATTGAATTCTCACACTTGCTTTAAATGAAAAACATTTTCAGCGAACGATGTTAGAAAAACTTAAGGATCCCGTATAGATCAAGCTGACGGTATCCAGATGAAGTGTCATTGAGAATTTGAATGAGCGAGAAGATTAAGTGAAGACTTGTAATGTAGAAAGATGAGAATTAAACTATAGAATAGTTTAATGAACGATTATGTATCCTTGGTGGTGGATAAAAGTCACTCGTGCAAGATGTAAAGAATAATGTAATTATCATTATTTGTAATGAGGAAGGTTATAAGGTTTCTAGAACCTGGGATTTGAGAATGTATGTTATTATATTTCAGTATATAGTGATGTATATTGGATGAATGATGTACTCATGACGTACGGAATCCGGGTGTGAAGATAGACCGGATTTCGGGGCGTTACATGAATTATGGCTCACATGCACATAAGTGTTAATATAATATTACTATATTAATAACTTACTTATTTATGTCAATTAAATAATTTATTCACTTTCTTGATTAATTACCACTAATATAATTTAATCCATTTCTTATTGATGAAATTATGGATTTTCATAACCATTAATTATCGATAATATTCTTATTACATTTCTAGATATATTGCAAATAATAATAATCATATATTATTAATTAATTACAAAGAAATCCATTTCCCATAATTAATTATTACTAATTAATGATTTAATAACTCCGTTGTCGGACATAACATATTTCATTGCAATATACTCCTATCATATGGTTTCATCCATGTTACACATATAACATTAATGTCCCCCAATTCGATTCTTTACAAGAGAAAGTAACCAACTCAATCGATCTTTGGTTGAAATGCTTGCTGATTTATCTTCATTGGGATGGCGAATCAAGGCTGCAGTGCTACGATAAATGCTAAGACCTGGTTTAGCTTCATCCCGTGCCAATCTTCATTGCTAACTCATTTATACGACATGAATTAATGTTCACAAGAGTATTACTACAAGTCTACGAGCATATTAATTTCTTATACAAAATCACATGATCAACACGATTAATCTTCTTAATTCTAGTTTTAATTTGCTTAATGCATTTTCCCGTTCCGCATTATGCCACACAAGGCATTTCACACTTCTCATTGTCAATTCACATTTCTTAATACACATTGATCTAATACGAATCAATTGTATTAACCAACTCATAAAACAATAACACTTATATTCACATAAATAGTATTTCCATTGATATATTCATTTTATAATACGTGGAAATTCTCGGGTATTACAGGTATCACGCATTTTTCGTTGATGCACACGCCAGCGAAGATCAAGCAGATCCTCAGCGGGGGTGTCACGCATTTTTCGTTGATGCACAAGTCAATGAAGGTAAAGCAACCTTGACAGTTTCCCCAATAGGGATGTTATCCCATGGACGTACATATCGCCAAAAAGGTCGAGCAACCACGACAACATAAAGCTGTTGGCGAGAAATCGGCAGAACATTGATATATCCTGGCGATATAAACCAGGAAGGATCAACCTCATCGGGGAGGACCGATGATGGAATACGTTATACACATCCTCAAACAGACAAGGCCACATCCACTCAGAGTCTCTTATACACGAGAGGTACATCTTCAGTGTAAAGTCTGTATCAAGGATTCAAGACTTTGGTTATAACCCCAATGTCAACAAATCCCCACAGTCCTGGTAGCTATGGATCGGTCCATGACAGTTCATCAGGATGCTTATCTATTGCCATCCCCGGTTGAAGCCACAGGATGCCGACAATCTTCCCACCATGTTGGAGAACAATCCAACAAAACATATGCATCATACATTTGCATCATGTTGTTGCGCATGGCATCATGTTTATCTTGTTGCATTTCAAGTGTCTAGGATTATTTATCCTATCCATGCCATTGCATTGCATGAATATGATAAAGAGAGGCATATGTAGATACTCAAAATTTTCTGCACACTTGTCACTGACATTGCAGGAGGGCAGATTCGTCTTTCAGAGATAACCCTGGGAGATGATGCAGTTCAAATACCAGAAATTCCACTGGAGAGGATAGTTCTGTCTCATAGATAACCCCGAGATGCTCGGTTCCAATCCCGGAAACAGCACCGGGAATAGCAGTGCTAACCTTGGAGATAACCCCAATGAGTGCAGTTGTAGTTTTGGAGATAACCCTGAAAGTGTTTATTTCAAATGCATGCAGTCAGCTTCAACCTTGGCACTCACACTGAGGCACTCAGTACAAGACCCGTAGATAACACCGGGAAGACAGGAACACCTCAGAGATAACCTTGAGGACCTTCAGTACTTGCAGCAGTCCAATCTCAGAGATAACCCTGAGCAACGTCTACTTTATCAGCTCAAATCGGAGATAACCCCGGTGTGGGGTACAATCATCATTTTTCCACCTCGATCCCACATCGCGCCGTCTCAACATCTCATACATACATTTCTACACAGCAATGTCCCACAAGAACCAAGGAGGTCCAATCCCGAGTGACTACTACGCAAGGCAACACACCGGATAGAATTTGAAGCTTGAAGACCAGAGGGCATGGTCCCATCTTCCTAACTTCGTATAACCTCTAATCCCATGTCATGGTGTAGCTCTCGACAACGGCGGTCCGAAATAGGTCTTATGCACCTCAATCGGATGCCCGGATTGCAATTCTAAAAGTTTGAGTGGACATCACAGTGCACGCGTACACGTACTTTGAAACGGCGGAACTCGCTGAGCACGGGGCACCCTGGGCAACAGCAGGTACATCTGCGGCTAGCCATTTTGTAAATAGAAAAAGGCGAGGAAGCCCTGTCAAATTAGGTCGGTACACCCTAAACTGAGTGCTTTCTCATTTTAAACACTTGTGAGCTCACATATAACTACTATTTGTACCGGTAGGAGCCGAGTACTCATCCACTTAGAGTTATAGAAGTCTTCTTTGGTAGTCCACTGTAAGCCTTCTTACACACTTTAAAGCCTTCTGTAACGCCCAAGAATTTTGAATTTTGAATGAATTAAATTTTTATTTGATTATGTGGATTAAATGAATTTAATTGAGTTATTATGTGAGTAAGATGTTCGAAGGTCGTTCTATGACCTAGAATGTGCGGATGTGGTTAGTATTCTGGCTTTGTGCTAGAATTAATTGTTGTGAATTATCAAGACGAAAACGAAGGTTTTTCGAGAATGTTTGCGTAAAAACACTATTCATTCGATTTCATTCGGAGCTAGGGTTTGAGATTCTAAGAAACGCATAATGATAGAATACGAAGATAGTATGGAATATCCAATAATAATTCTGTTATGGCAAACGAAGTTTTCGCTTGCGGACGTAAAACCTAAGGGTTAGTGAAAGAGGTTTCCGAAAGGGGAATGCAATGCGTATAGTCGTTTCGGATATTATACATATGAAATACGAGTATTATATTGGTATAAATACGAGTATGGTATGAAGAATAGTAAGACGTATAATACGAATATTGTATGAGTATTAGACGAAGAGAATACGTGAGTAATACGCGTAGAATACAAGTCGTATTAATGGAGTATGAGTTAAAGGTTGGTATAACTTAATTGGACTTAAACCAATAGCAAGCCCAATGAATTATATGAGAAAGCCCAAGTTAAAGCCCAACGTTTATTAAAGTCAAGCCCAATCCAAAGAATTTAACCATGGGTCGAACCGGTGGGTCATGAGATGGGTAAAACTCATGGGGCAACCCATGGGGTGATCCACAAGGGAGTGGGCCGGCCACTTGGTGGCCAATCAAAGTGACAACTTGCTAACCAAGTACTTTACTTGGTGGCAAAGTTGATAAAGGAGGTGCAATAGTAAGGAGGTGGATATTGGACCATATTGCCCCTCATTTGGTTTTCTATATATATAAAGCTAGAGTTGGCATTTTGTTATTTTACAAAGCTTATCCAAATATATTGAGAGAGGGAAAGAGCTAGAAACACTAAATCCTTCTACTTCCAAGCAAACCAATAGGAGTTTATCAAGAACGATAATTACTTCAAAGGTAAATTCTCATAAACAGTAATCTTCTTCTTTTTCGATTTCTTTCTCGTAGAAGATTCGTAGATTGGTGGAGCATGTTTATTGAGGAGATATAAGGATGCCTATTAATGACTAAATCATTGATAGGTCATGACCAAATAGAAATTGTAAGTGTTTACATGAGTTAAAACCATAGAAAGTCTTGAACGTTAACTTAGTTATTAATGAACGTTAACATGAGTTAAAATCATTAATGAACGTTAACATTGCGTTCATAGCGTCTATACGCTTTACACTTATCTCTCATTACCATGACATAACATCGGAATGTTATTCATTATTACCTTCATCACTCACGTCTAAGGAATCACAATCACAGTAATCCTTCACGTTCATTTTTCGCGACTACGGTCCTCGGACATCGGTTCCGTAACTCACATCCACATTCTTTATCTTTTAAATCTCGTTTAATCTTTTCATTCAACCTTTATTAAAGTTTTAAAACACTTGATTAAGTGTTACATTAGTTGAACATTATGTTCATATTTCTTTCTTGCACATCCTCCAGTAATTGAGAACTAAAAATCTCATTTATGGGCATTACTCTGCACCGGCGTTGCATTGTCGTGTCTTTTCCCTCTCTCGCATGCACATACACGGCGCGACCTACTTCTCTCTCATCTCTTCCCGGGCTGGTGCTACGGTGCCAAGTCCTTTGTTATCTCTCGCGCTGTGGCGCCACTCTCCAGACGATTATGGCCAAGCTTCAGCTGTATTACGCCGACCTCAAGGCATGACTTCATGACACATGACACAGAGCATGAAACCTATAAAATTTTTCTAAGTCTTTTACAAGCTTGAGACGCTGATTTTGAAATCTCATAACTTCTTCGTTATAACTCGGAATGAGGTCATTCCAAAGCCATTTTCTTCCTTATCTTATGTACTTCAATTACCCTCAGACAGAACTTTGTTCTTAATCCGTTAACATGTCATTCAATTGGCTTAATCTTCATTCTCCGTTCATTTTAATGTTTTTAACGTTCTTTGTTCGTTTGTCCGTAATTCAGTCATCTGAACTCTGAATTCATTCGTTATTGAGTCCATGACTAACATTTTCTACGTTCTCTTACTTTCTTATGAAACCCTACACAATTGGGTTCATTTACTAACTTTTAAATTTTCGTTCTTCTTTTACAAAATTTTCGCCATAACTTCGTTATAGCTTAGTTTTAATTCATTCTTCATGAACGTTTCTACCGATCCTAACCAAGAAATATGCAACTAACTTATACACGATGGTTTTAAACTTGTCCATCAACAACAATTATCCTACGATGGTTTTAAATTTGTCCATCAACAACATTCTTCGTGTTCTTCGCGTTCTTCGTTCGTTCTTCATTTTAATCGATATTTTGGATTACGATTCTACTTTTTCTTGGAATTTGATGTTATAAAACATCATTCCTTACTTAATTCACCTACTCATTCATAATATTCATTCGGATCGCTCAAAATCCTCACGAATCTTATACTTGCTTAACAAATTTATAAACTAAATTTCTAATTCTTATTCCTTTGTTTTCTTACGATTTCAACCATATGAAATCATTACTAATCTCTTTTACTTCTTATTCTCATTAAGTTATGTTTTAAACATAAAAACTTAAAGAAAATTTAGAAGAAACTAGTGTTCGGATTACCGTTCTTCTTTAATCCTCTTCCGTTAGACAAAGCCGGCGATTTGCGAGCTTTCTATTTCTCGATCACTTTTGATCCGAGCATTCATGCTCATACTCTTCCTTTTCTCTCCCAACCGAGCTCTCTCTATCTCTCTCAAGTGGAGGATTTTCAAAAGAAAATCTAGCTTTCTATTTATAGATTTTCAAAGCTAGGGGCAAAATAGTCATTTCGCCCCTAAAATACTATTCCCACCTCCTTAACAACTTAGCCACCAAGTTTACTTGGCCACCACCCTTACTTGGTGGCCAAGTGGCCGGCTCACATGCTAATGGGTCACCCCATGGGTTGCCCCAATGGTTCTTACCCATTCGTTTACCCATCAGTTCGATCCGCGGTTTCTTTTCTTGGTTTAGGCCTTAACCCTAATTCTCATTGGGCCTAACTTGGGCTTGATTTCACAAATCATTGGGCTTGACATAATCCAAGTCTAATTGGTTTCTACAAAGTCCATGAACACAAAGTCCATTAAGACTAATCGTATTCTATGCATTCTTTTCTCGTATTCTCATAATCTCTTCATATTTAACTCGTACGATATTTGTATTATACATCGTACTATTCTTCTTTCTATACTCGTATAATAACTCGTATCATACTCATATTTCTCACGCATAATAACCCTAGTTATTATACGTACTCATTACATTCTCGGAACTCACTTTCCCTAACCCTTAGGTTTTGAGTCCATGAGCGATAACCGTTTTTGCCATAATCAAATATTATTGAATATTCCATCACGCCTCAAGATTTCACATAATCAATAACTTTCGAATTTCAAAATAAATCTCCGAAAGCGAAACGGTGAATAGTGCCTATTTCATCTTTTTCCCAAGAAATATTTTTGTTCCCGGAAAACTTTCATTTTCGTCTTTAAAATTCTTACTCGTTCAGTCTAGCTCGTAGCCAGAATCCTCCAGATTAATAATCATTCTAAGTTATAGAACGATTAATAAACACATAGCACAGAATAGTATTAATAAAAATTCATTTTATTAATAACTAATTCTTTAAACCTAAATTCTGGATAATCCAAAATTCCGGGTTGTTACACTGAGTCGCCAAATACATGGTACATAATTCAAATACAAACTTCTTTTATACAATTATTAATTATAGTGTAAAATAAGACAAAACGTAAGTTGTAAAGTTTTAAACGAATATTATCTCGTAGACAATATCCAAACTCAAATGAAGTCTTCATTACAATTATTATCACACTATTTTATAAAATAGTGAGGACTACTATAGCAACTATCTTGGACCGTCACTCCATTCCCTGACTAGTTGATAAGTAGGCTTTATACCTACTTATCTGGTATCTGTTACTTGAATTATTTGCTTAAACTTATGTTTCTTAGTTACTTTTCATGCATTTTGTGTTCATTTTGTAGATTATATGCTTGGGAGCTGTGTGAGTGACTATTGGTATGAAATCGCAAAGTATGGGTATGAAATCGCAAAGAAAAGCAATCCGGACATCGTTTGGGCGTTCATATTTATTTCATGTTCTTGGCTTGGAACTTGGATTATATTGTAGAGCTTCTTCTTAGCTTTTCGAGACATCTTGAATCATTCCAATCGGAGTTCGGATTCAAGAGTTCTGACCTTTGTACCAACGGACGTCGAACTTCACAATTTTGGGTGGTCATTTGCATAACAGGTACTTCCAGCCCAATTTCTACCTTCATCCGTCCGTTATGTCTCAATTCGCAAAGAATGAAAGTTGTAGAGCTCGTCGATATCTTCGATTTGATAGGTGGGAGACCTTATAACTCTTCTCAGATCAAACGTTATGGCCGTTTTACCAGAGGACACTGCTGTAGAAAAAGGATGCCTGTCGAGGCGGGGGTACAAGCTGAAAAATAGAAGCCTAGCCCGCCGGGTCAGGCCTAGTTAATGTATAAATCCCCGCCGGGGCGGCGGTACGCGCAGAAAAAGCTAATTTGTCCGAATTTGAGTTGGAGAAGGATTGGTTCGATCCGATTGATTCAAGGACTTCTAATAGGACTTAAAGACATATAAAGAGGCATATAAAATGAGGAGAATCATAAGGATTAGAATGGAGAGAGGATTCCATTAGATTAGATTAGAGTAGATTAGATCAAAATCATAGTTCTTATTAGATTTGGAGATTGAAGCAACTTGGAGACCATTGAAGATTCAAAGTAGGAGCAAGGAGAGAGCTTCAAATCTGCAGACAACAGATTATATCTTCTTATCTTCTTCTATCTTTTTCTTTTAATGATTATTCAATTGTGGATTCTTAGTTTTAATTCAATAATCATGAACTAATTCTTTGTTTAAAATTACGATGGATCTTATTGTGTAGTTTATTTTAATATGCTTCGCTATCAATTATCATATTCTATTGTGAGGATTGTTTATTATGATTTGGACTTAATTGTTTAATTAATTGGCCATCAATTATCGTGATAATCTATATGAACTCGAGAGATGAAGTATTGATTTAGATCTTATCATGATAGCATGTGTTTGTGACTTCTGCATAGATAGAATTCATGATTCGTGTTTAGGATAGAGATATGCATTTACGCCATATGTAATCTTATAGAGAACTTGTGCTTTAAATCCTTTCTAATTGTAATTTGCATAAAGATATAGTGGATTAGTTAATTAGGGTGTCTTGCTTAATTCTATCATCTATGGATTTAAGTGAGTATGTGTACTATGCATCGAGAGGTGGTTTTATCTGCTTTAGTGTTCTTGATTAATAATTCAGGATAGAAAATAATTGATGAGAAGTGTGTTAACTTAAATGAAGCAATAAGTGAAGTTGTGATCTTAAATCTCTATAATCTGATTTTTAATTAGTGGTAATTAGAATTAGTGGTAATAATATAATTTAATTTATATAATTTGAAATTCATTCGTTTAAATAAGATTGAGTTGGTTACGGGTTAGTACTTGGTGATTTTTATTAAACAATTCATCGTGGGAACGATACTCTACTTTCACTTTATTACTTGTTGACCACGTATACTTGCGTGTTGTGCGTAACTAGATTTTACCAAACAAGTTTTTGGCGCCGTTGCCGGGGAATTAATTTAATATTTATTTACCAATATTAATTTCAATCAAAATAGTCTTAATTGAAACATTTTTTATTTTTATTTTTAATTTTTTTTCTATATTTCTCTCTTTTCAGGTACCATGGATGACGTTGCGTATCAATGGTCATACACGAACTGACTCAACCAAGGGAAACAAAGATTGATGGACTTAATATATTTTCTGTAGAGTCAGTACAAATTGAGGCAAATTCGAAGACGTTGGAGGTCATCGCAGCCCAACGGAGTCGAAGGATGGCAAACATGACTCAACCAAAGGAAACAGGGATTGATGGACTTAATGCATTTTCTGCAATATCAACACAAATTGAAGAACTTTTGAGGATGTTGGACATTATTGCAGCCCAAAGGAGTCGAAGGATGGCAGTTACGTGTGACTGTTGTGTTGGCAACCATCAAAGTCATCAATGCACCGTCAGTTTTAAACCGGTACAATATAGTGGTGATTACCTCAACAACTATGTTGATCCTAATTATCACCAAGATTGGGGGTATCACCCGGATTCGTCATGGAGCTACATTTATGAAGACCAATACTACACCTGGAAAACGAGCCGGGTCGGCCCAAAATGGTGTGCTAGAAGTAGAGGCAGAGGCTAAAATGGCCCCATACTTTTCTTGAAATTTTGGAATTGTGAGGCCCGTGGCTGATTCATTGCCAGGCTTTACCTACCATGAGCTTCTTCCTTTTTTTCCATGCTACACAATTTGTCAATTTAACTCAAAGTAAAAGAATAAAGACTATATAGCTACTTGTGAGGGTTAAACACAATACCTCTAAGTCATTAAATAAGAATTTAATCCAACTGAACTACAACAATTACTTGTTGTAACATATGTAAATGTTATACATAACTAAATTATGTCTATTTTGTAGTGCTTTCTTTTTATTATATCTATATATAGTTTTTAATTTTTATAATATTCTCACACCACCACCTAATATTTGCTTTGATACTAATATTAGTTCAACATTCTTATCTTCTCTCTTTCAATTTTTTATTTTTGTTTTAAATCTCCTTATCTTATCGTTGCCAATATATTATACTAGTGAAACTCACCAATAGTTTTAATAAATTTAAACAAATAATCTACATTAATTTACCTTATACAGTATTAATTAATTAATACTTGAATCTTTGTGAATGTAGTAAAACTATCTAAAATTTCTATTAATCTTATAATTTTATATTATTTAGAGTTAAATAAATACATTTTCCAATATAATTTTTAAAGTTAAATGGAGAATCTTTTATAAATGATAATGATGTTTGAGAAACTTATGTATTGGATAGAATTAAATTTTAAATAATTTAAATTGAATATTTTTAATTATGATTCAAATTTAACTCATTTAAAAAGACAAACAAATTAAAACTAGAGATTGTACATTTTGTTTAAACGGTTGTCTTTTTATTTTTGTACTTTTATTTAGATGCATGCATGTTAAAACAAGTAATTGTTGTAGTTCAGTTGGATTGAACTCTTATTTAATGACTTGGAGGTCTTGTGTTCAACCCTCACAAGTAACTACATTATATTTATTTTATTAAAGCAATATTCCATGGGCGGGCCGCGCTAGTACGAGTCGGGCCAAAAATGGGTCGGGCAAAAATGGCCCAGCTTTACGTGGGATACAATAATAAAGCCCATAGCCCAACTTTTTATGGGCGGGCCTGCCCGACCCGCGGGCCTGGGCCTCTTTTGCCAGGTCTAACCAATACTACGCTCCAAATCCATCATACACACCGGAATTTTCATGTCCATCTCCATTGCCACAAGATGAAAAGCCAAATTCGATGGATGTAATATTGAAGGGCATAGCATACCTAGAGGAGATGAGAATTAGCTGTTGGCTAAAATCTAATTACGCACAGCACGTAATTATACGTGGTCAACAAGTAATATAATAGTAAGTAGAGTATCGTTCCCTCAAAGACTGTAATAAGAATTTAAACCTCACAATTACTAATTTCCTATTAATCCTAATTTTATTAAATGAATCAATTTCCAGTTTGAAACTAAAAGTATTAAAAATATTAAAATCACCAAACAATCAATAAATTCTAAAAACTGAATTTTCAAACAAATAATGGAGAATTAGGCTTCCGACTTCACTCTAAACATCACTCTGATTATTACACCTTTATTCTAGTTTAACTCACTATCCCAGTTTATTAATCAAGAACACGTAAGTAGCACTAGCCACCTCTCGATGTACTAATACTGTATTAACTCAAATCCATAAATTACATAGAATCAAGTTAAATGCCTTAATCAACTAACTCACTATATCTCTATGTGAATTATAATTAAAGAAAGTTTAAGTTCAAGATCTTTATCTGATTACATGCGATGTCAAGCATATCTCCACCCTAACATTAATCAAGATTCTGTTCATTCAAATAAACCAAGAACACATGCTATATTAAATAAGTCTAGACTCGTATTTCATCTCTTGAGTTCATAAAAATCCACAAAGAATCGTTGATCAGGCAATTCATAAATTCAAGCCCAAATTAATATAGATAAACTGGATAATAACTTATTAAACTGAAAATCAAAGTTACAGAATCATCGTTCCACTTAAAGATCCGTCTTAAGCCTAAAAAGTCTTTAGTTCATCATAAATGAAATAATAACTTAATAAATTAAAGATATCATCCTTTCAATTACAAATATAAAACTAAAGAAGAAGAATAATGCAGAACACCCTTCACTTTAGCCTTAATTCGCAATCGATATGAAAGTCTTCAAAATCTTCACTCCAAAGCTCGCTATGAATTTTTATCCTTAAACTCTGTTAATTTCTTTCCATGATGATGATCCTATTGTTTGTAGCTCAATATATATCCAACAATTGAATTCTGGTCGAAATCCCATGTTGTTTAGAGTCCAAATGCTATCCAAGTACTAAAATCCACGTTCAAGTAGAGTTTACAACAAGCCAGGACTATCAGGATTCGGCACCCCCCGCCCCGGCGGGGGTATATACATGGGAAACGCCTACCCCGGCAGGCCTAGCTCCTGTCAACTAGGATTGAAGACCCCCCACCCCGGCGGGGGTGTAAGGCTAAAATACGCCCGCCCCGATGGGGGTGGGCTTTCTTTGCTGACTTCTGTTTTCTTCTTTACTTGCCACATTGTTACCATAATTGCACTCCTTTTATTCTCAAATGCCACACCACCACACCTACACATTAAATAATACTCCCTCCGTCCCAGGATAAAAGTCCTGGTGGACTATTCACGCATATTAAGAGGAGGAATAAAATGACAAAATGTCCATAATAATGTCATTAAATATGGAGAGAGAATTAGAATAAGTGAAGTATGAGATATTTAATGTTACGGGCATAATAGGAAAAAATGTGTAAAAGTTTGGTTATTAAAGGAAAGTGTACATTTAACATGGGACTACTCAAAATAGTAATAAAGACTTTTATCTTGGGACGGAGGGAGTAATAAACAAGTAAAATAAAACATAAACGCGAGGAATTAACACCGATTAAGCTTGGATTAGGAACCGATTCATGGATATAAAATCCACTTATCAAAATCCCCCAAACTTAAAATGTTCTAGTCCTCGAGCACATGCAATCAAACAAACTAACATGCAATGCAATGCAATGAGATGTAATGTATCTAACTATATGTCTACAAATCCAACAGTATCATAGAATCAAAACTATTCCTTCGGCCTTAGAAAAATCAAGCAAACACTACAACACTTCATATTAAAACCAATCAATAACTTCTTATCAATCCTTGAGTCTTAGACCGTCATCACTGATATATTATGTGCTTGTGATCAACATCTATGTTAACTGATACTAATTCAAATTCAATACATAATCAATCTTTTATTAGGAATCATACAGAATAAACTCAAAAATTTTAAGAACATACGAGTTCCAACTAAAATCAAACATTTACCAAGATGAGGGGTCCGAATAGGGTATTCATGCTCTCTTTTTTCATTGATGGGGGGCTATTTTCCCTTATTTCCCGTCTTCTCTTTATTTTTCTTTTCTTCTTTTTTTCGATAGATGGTTGGTGAGTGCGTTTTACGCTCCATTTCACGCTTGTGTTTATGGGGAGTATTTCTTCTCAACCAACCACAAGACTCAACTAGATATTATTTTCTTTTTTTTCTTTTTTCTTTTTTTTCTGAAGCTTATATACCCTACTTTTTCCCCCACACTTAGGTTCTTGCCTAATTTGTCATCTTCACTGCCTATTCTTGTCATTCTCTTATTTACACTAGCATTATCCTTTAGAAACTATTTATGTATTAATTTAAACTACTCAGTCGACATAGATGTTATTACGTACTAACCTTTTTATACCAGTTTCAAATAAGCACAAGATCCGAGTCATAATTCAAAACTACATCATAGTTCTAATACTGTGTACTATATTTGTTTACTTAATCCCAATCTCATCATTGGCCACAATAAGAATGATCTACAATGACTGTTGGATTTATGCAAAACAACACAATTCTAACTAAAGCTTTTTTATTTTTTTTATTTTTTTTATATATGTAGGGTAAACATAACATGAATTCAACTAAATAAAAACTATTTATGCTCCTAAGCTACTATGCAATTATATGATTACATGAATGCAACAATTGATTAACCTAAACTAAACAATAAACTACTATGCAAACCTAGCTTAATGAACTTAAATATGCAAACATGAAAATAAATCCCCCAAACTTGACAATTACAATGCCCTCATTGTATAGATATATCAATAAAAATATGAGGACTTCCTTGTAATCACTTTAAGCCTGGGGTAGTGGTGTGTTGTGTTCTTCTTCCTCAGAGTCACTTGGTGGAAATTGTGGCATTGGGGTTGGTTGCTGGTATGGAAATTGAGCATTAGGATTGAAGCTTTGGAGCGTCGTGTTCAATGATGTGAACGATACATTCATTGCTTCAAACATGTGATCCTGCCTAGCTGCGAGTCGCCGCATCTCCTATCGTGCTTCCTTGTTGTGCTCATCCATTTGCCGTTAAAAAGAAAGAAATTGAGGGCTAGATATGGCGTCGGATTGGGGTTCTGCCTCTGCTCCTTGCTATCCCATCGTTGCATCCTCATTATTTGAGGTGTCGTCAGCGTCAACTTCGTCCTTCGAAACAGATGGAAATACAAAGCCTAATCCTTTGGGATGTGACTCACCTACAGCCCACACCGAATACCGCACAATCATTCTGGAGTCTAATAGCTGAAGCGACATCTGAGTGGGTTCATCATCGGACCATCGAAAACCCGCTTGGCGACACAACCCACAAATGAGTGATGGGTATGGCAAGCCGCCTGAGAAATTCCCGTGTAAGCATCGGCGAATGGAAAAACTGATTATGGCCCCGACGTCGATGATGAAATCTTGCACAATCGCATATAAAAGTAGTGCCTTCTCTTTGGTCACATCAGAGGTGTGTGTGGATGGAAACAATTTTGGACATAAGAAGGCGTACCATATCTTACTATATGGACTGAGATCCTTGCTGTGAAAAACTGTACCTCCTTTCCGACCCTTGATCTATGTTGTTCTCGGCTTAGTCATTTCTTTGAGAACAGCCTCAAAGTCAGGATCAAAATCATGTAAGTGAGCATATTGGCATTGTCTAGGCATTCGTAACTGATAATAAGTGTTGATGGCATCGGCACTGAACGAAACCAATCTACCCCGCACAAAAGTGTTGAAAGGGGCTTTGTCCTCGACGTTAGCATAAAACACTTTGACCACGCTGACAACGGCAACCTCGGTTTCCTCAGTGATCTTGTTCCACCCTTTCTGATATATTTGATGCATCATCTCCCCATCCACATGATTCGGTGCCAACTGTGACACCCCCAAATCCGGGTACTTCATTCCCATAGAATTTAGTGCTCACTATCACAATAATTACATCTAACTACCCATAATAAAGGATAAAACATCAATTAATTTAAACAATAATCTTTCCCATTAAAGGGATACATCATCTCATAACAATCCCAAGTAATCTAACCTTAAATTATCACATAAGTTTGTGGAATACATCATAAAAGAAAACAAGTCTTATAACATAATGCATTTAAATAAATTCTAATAATTCTTCAACACTTGGACATCTTGGCCTTTCCTTTGCTAGTAGATGGCTCATCGACTCTTTCAACCTTAGATGCAGTGTTAATTGCAAGAGTGAGCAAACAATTGTTCACTGATATAAAGAGTAGTAATGCTAATAACATGAGAATGAACAACGAATGTTGAACAATAATGAATTTGTTCTACGAATCAAAAATAGAAAACAAGTTCGAACTTTCATGTCTGAGGGTCTTAAGACCACGAATTATGTCCCCGGTGATTAGGTATTACTACCCCAACCTTAATAGTCATTTAGACTATACAGACCTTGCTTAACGTACTTAGGGGGATCAGCCCTTTGTACCATGTATTATGCACAAACATCTAAACGTTAACATGTACAAAATCCCCTATGTTAGGGTTGTTCGTCTCAGCTTGAATTTAGAATTTCCGCACTAAAGAAAGTTTAGCTCGGAACAAACTTATCAGTGGTTCTAGAATTTTAGAACACTATTCATAATAGACTAGTTCAATCAATAAGAGTTTGCTTACTACTTGGAGGTTTAATATAATCAACATAGAATTGAACAAGGTTATCAAAGTCAAAGACCGAATAACAACGATGTATAATTGAATAACCATGATATACATGCAAAGTGCTATATCCAAAAGAGTTAGAACAATCTCATTTGAATCGATGTATTAGAACAATATACGCTTTGAATAATAATATCAAGATTTAGAAAAGTAAAACTCGCTCGAGGTAACGAATTAGGTTACAAGAGCTTGTACAAACATACGCAAGATAGATATGTTTGCTCAACCTCAACATAGAAATTAGGAACTTATACAACGATAACTTAGAAATATAAAATGTGTATAAGTATAACATAACAACGATAAGTAACCCTCGCTGAATAATTAAGTAGCATATGTTAGGGATACTTGCTCAATAAAAGTTTAGGATAAGAAACTTGCCTTGTATGGAAACTACATAAGTATAATAATGTTCTCCAATTACCCTACATATATCATTGGAATCGCAACAACAATTAGTTGTATTAATATTAGCTTTATGGTTTTAACCCATCATTTAGGTCATAACCTTAACTTAACATTTAACTATGTTGATTAACACTTTTAACGAATTTGAAATTACAGTATAAATTAACATAAACCTCATCAATTACTTTTAACTTTCATAACATCACTTTTTTATTCATTACATAACTTAATAATTCATAGTTTATAGTTTCAATGTTATAATTACAACATGTTGTTATACCTTATAACACGTTTTAGGTTCCTCTACATTCATTAAAATAAGTTAGGTTAACAGTTTCCAAGCTATGTTGTTAACAGTTTAATTATGGGTCCGATCGACTAATTTGGGCTTGGTAGCGCCATGGTTAGCAGAGTCTGCAATACTGCGCTTAAGAAGCGTGGCCTAGGCAAAGACACGTAAATAGTTTTTGAAACTCAAAATCGTGGCTCTGCTCAGCCAAAAATCCCAATTCCACAGAAATTCATGAAACCTAATAACTAAAACTTTGTAATGACATCACTAAACATGCTATTCACCATTCCAACTACATAAACATTATATATATATATATATATATATATATATATATATATTCAGTTTTGAAGAATTAAAACCACCATTTTCTCAATTTCTTCAATTTTGACACTTTTAGTGAATTTGATCGCCACGAATTCGTTTCTTAACCAATTGACATGATTCGAACTACGCCGCTTTCATTTCTTAACATACTAACATAATCCAACATCAATTTACAAATTATCATACATATTAAACATGAAATTTTGTACTTTCTAAAGCCATTTTTCCTGTATAAACACTGATATTACTAACTTCTTCCTACAATCCAATTTCCCACGAATTTGATACTCAAACAACACTCATATATGATGACAACATATTCTACAATATAACCCACATCATATAATCAACATTTAAAACCACAAACCAACAAAACCAATTGCAGAGAACTTAAATAAAACTAAAACTTGGAAATTTAGGAATGAATTATAACTTAATCCTTTGATTGTTGGGAAGAGGATGATAAGAACCTTGATACTCCAACTCCTTAGCAAAATCTACAGAGTCTTCCTCACAACCTCTCTCACTCTTTCTATGTTCTATCTCTATTTCTCTGTTATCTAGTTAGCCTTAGTAAAATAGACATGTTAATATAACTGGTCTCCCTCACCCCCACGTACGTCAGGTAAAAATACAATACGTTTGTGTGTTTTAGAATTAAACCAAAGGCCACAAGGCCTTATTTGGCCACACACCAATTCCCCCATTCCCATTTATTTTAATAGTCTTATATTATATAGTTTTCACTACTTACACTTTAGTTAATTTAAATAACTTTAGTTTAGTTGATTTAAATAACTTATAAGAATAATTATAATAATTTCTATTATAATCATATTTATGAATAATAAATAATTATATATCTAATTTAAATTAATAAATTAGACTTAAACATAACCTTATTTAATTTACTTATTTTCTTAAATATTAAACAATTCATTTAATTTAATTATTTCATTAAATTAAATCCTTCAAATAAAATTACCATTATTCAATTTAATTAACATTAATCAATTTAGTTACTAAATTAATGCATCACAATTCATCAATTATTTATTTTCCTCGATAAATAAATTATTTAAAATATTTATTTAATTTAATAAATATTTAAATTAAATTACAAATTTCTCGATCGTTACATCCTTCCCTCCTTAAAAGGATTCTGTCCCCAGAATCACGACTCGAAAAATTCATTCGTCACATTCTTCCCTCCTTAACATGATTCTGTCCCCAGAATCATTATACAAGATTAAGCAAATAACTGAGGATAATTTCTCATCATAACATCTTCAAGTTCCCACGTAGCTTCTTCAGCATTGTGGTTCCTCCATATTACTTTAACAGAAGGTATCATTTTATTCCTTAGTACTTGCTCTTTCCTGTTAATAATTTGAACAGGGACTTCTTCATATGACAAATCTTTCTCAAACTGTAAGGGCTCATATTCTATTACATGTTTATAGTCATGCTTATATGGTCTCAACACCGAGACATGGAAAATATTATGAATATGCACCAATTCTGGAGGTAAAGCTACCTCGTATGTCACTTCACCCACGTGTCGTAGCACTTCAAAAGGTCCTATAAACCTAGGGCTTAATTTCCCCTTCTTGCCAAACCGAATTTTCCCCTTCCAAGGAGATACTTTCAAGAAAACATAACTACCAACATCGAACTCCCGATTTTGTCGATGTTGATCGGCATATTTCTTTTGTCTATCCTGTGCAGCTATCAATCTTGATGATCTCGACGATTTATTGTACCAATTCTGGACCCAATAGCTGACGTTCACCTACCTAGTCCTAGGATAACGGAGTTCTGCATTTCCTGCCTTATAACGCTTCATAAGGCGGCATGCCAATACTCGCGTGATAACTATTATTATAGAAAAATTCAACCAACGGTAAATGATCATCTGTGACGATTTGATTGTTTGAATTGTGATTCTGAGGACAGAATCCTTATAAGGAGGGAATGATGTAACATTCCAGAGTTTTTAATTGTAATATTAAATTTTTATTGAATTATATAAATATTTAATGGATGTGATTATTGTTGAATAAATATTTGTTTAATTGATTTAATTTTATTTGGTTAATTATTTGTTAAATAAATAATTAATGAGTTAAGGAAATTATTATTATATTGATATTTCAATTTGATGGTTAATTATTTCTATTGAGTTATGTGAATAAATGAATTATTTAATTAATTGTTATTTGAATTAATTAAATTAAGTATGAAAGCTTAATTAAATATAGTGTGACAATAACTATGTTATAAGGAGTATTAAAATAAATTAAAGTAGTTTTAATTTAGTTTTATCCAAACAAGGTTTAAGGATATTAATTCTTTAATTTTAAATGGTTTGCCAAACAAAGCCCTATGGCTTTTGGATTTCTTTTGAAATTTACTAATAGTACTTATAGTTGTATGTTTTATGACTTAATATTAATATTTATATAATAATAAATAGCACTGTGATTATTATTTTATAAATGCTTGCTAAATGGAATTGAATGAGGTGAGTAAGTTTTTCTTAATATTAAATTAATTGAACTTTTAATAATTGATAAATGATGAGGAGAATTGTGATAATTTTTGATGAAATGTCTTTTGTAATTGATAAGATGAGGAGAATTAGTAAGGAATAAATTACGGAATTAGTAAGGAATGCATTACTAAGTAAAAGATGTCAATAAGAGAGGTGGTGTATAATTAATTTATTTAATTATACCAGAGTAATAATAAATCACTGAATTGGTTTGAAGGCTTATCGGGATAGACTAAATCTTTTATTATTATTTAAGTGGGTAACTTAAATTATGTGCAATAACCCAACTTATTAATAATTATTAAGGTGGTGTATAATTTAGTGTTATTTGGGTAAATTAAATTAATTAGTCTCACGCCATAATAATTAAGTATTTACATGATAGAACCTAGCCATGTGAATTATTTTACCCACCCATTTAATTTTTAAGCAACCTCATGTTATTATTCCTCATTTAATATTTTTTTTTTTGCAAGCCATGTGACATTTTGTCTACCCATTATATTTTTTTTTTTTTTTCATGAGATTTTTACCCATTACCTCATGTCATTTCCCTACCCAATTGATTTTTTTAAGCCATGTTAAGTCTCAATTTCGGCAGCCTTAGAAACTTTTCCATTTTCGGCAATTGCATGGTGACTAAAAGCTATTAGTCTTGAGAAAAATTCTAACAAGCTTAGTTTAGTGAATGGGGTACAAGAAAAAGTGGCTGGCGTGTGTATTGGGTGGTGGTTGGTAGTACTCTAGCATGTGAGGGATGGGATATATTGAGTACTAGGTAGCTATAAAGTTGTTATAGGTAATGGCCAAAGAATACTTTTAATAAATGCAAACACTTTTCCTTGGTCTATATATAACCCTTGCTCTAGAGTTCCTTTAAAAAAAAAAGAAAAGAAAGAAAGCAAGACCCAAGTAGAGAAGGTGGTGTGGTCGGCAGTAGCATTGTTGTTCTTGGCAACCCATTTCTTTTTCTTCAACTAAGGTATATAGAAATTAATTAGTTAAATAAAATTCTTTCTATTTAAATTCTAGCATACATTTTCTTCTTTTTGAAGTAATGTGGATATATTGTATTGCTTGAAAATTTGTATGCTAAATTAATATTTACCATGTGCTTCAAAATAAATAAATTATATTGCATGAATGCATAATGATTTTTGTATGTAAAAAAAAAAACTTCTTTCCATTTAATTTCTAGTAGACACTTGTTTTTCTTTTAAGGGTAATATTTTTCTTGTAAGTATAATAAAACATGGTTTTGTAGTATGTCCTTAAACTAGATAAATTAATTTTTGCAAGAGTACATAATTTTGTTAAAACAAAAAAAAAAAAAGAAAAGCTAGTAATCATGCATAAATGTAGTTGGTGGGGGGGTAATTGCATATATATATTAAGGTGATATATGATTTTGTTGCTTGTGTCTATAAAAAAAAAAAAAAAGAAACAAGCTCAAGCATGTATGTAATGAGACATGGTGAAGTAGGTTTGGGTGGATTTATATAAAGATGTTATATGTGTTTTTTTTTCTTTCTTTGTACATGTGTCTATACTGCTAGTATAAAAAAAAAAAAAAAGAGAAGCAAGCTAGCATGTAATGAATTGATGTGGGGCTGGTTAGGTGGTTATTAAGAGGATTTATGTGATTTTGTTACTTGTGTATACAAGTACTACTAAGCAAAAAAAAAATAATAATAAATAAAATAAAATAAATAAATAATAAATAATAATAATAAAATGAAATAAAATAAATTGTTACTCCATAATGGTCATGGAGGATAAATAGAGTAATATTTAAATGCAACAAGAAGAGTGTTTTACGCAAAGTGGGATGTGTATGTTTATATTTGTGTAATGTCATGTAAAACTCCAAATTAATAAAATTAGTTAGGATAACTAAATTGAGCAATAGTTTAATAAATAAATGTTATGTGCTTAGTTTTCTTATTTGTGAGCATAAATGTGTAGCAAGTAAGAAATGTAGTATTTTATTTTATGAGAGACTTGTACCTTGAACTAGGATGGCATGCGATTAACAGCTTAAGTGAGTTGGTTTCAACAATCACTAATTTGTACGACTATATTATTATATTATAGGCAGTATACGTGACAAGGTGTCAAAGGTAACATAATCGACGAACGAGGCAAGTTCCTACTTCTTACACTATATACCTTCAAATTGTTGTCTCAAGCAAATATATGTTTTTATTCGGAAATCATTTATATACCTTGACGTTGTTGCAAGCATTGGACTTATCGTTCTTAAATGCATTATAAAAATTGTCTAAGCCTTTGATTCGACTAGACTATTATTTTGTGTTAAAGCTATCCAAACCAATTGACTTGAGTGCGGACTATCGTAATCTCATCGAGATGAACAACCCTCATTGAAGGGGAAATTATATATGGTCGGAAACCGCGTGCATGCACACAAGTATGATTAAATGTTATGCATAACGTAGGGTACTTTAAGTCGATCACTGTTGTACTCGTTTATATTGGATTACGATGTAATATCTTTGTTAATTCTAGTAAGAGTTCTTAGTCCTTAGTGATCTTTCAAGTACTCATTCATGTTGAACTTGAAATAAATCTCGAAATTATCGATATGCTTGATCTATAATGACACCTATTGAATACTCTTGATATTTCTTGATATCCTTGAATTACTTATTGTTATTATACCCTTGAAAGATTTAAATGCTATAAGCCGCTTGTCCTTACGGCTATATTACTTCTTTGGGCAAACTTGTTGCTCATTCTTGCTTCCTAAAACATTATTGATTAAAGCAAGAGCAAGGCGGTACTTGAGAGACGAGACAAGGGAAAGGGCAAGGCGATATAATAACTTAGTCCTTAAGACTAGAAGTATTATTATTGTTATGCTTGTTATGATGTATTCAAGAATGACTAAGTTATGTTTATGTTAAGCACTGAATTGTCGTAGTAATGGTTACGGTACCTTGGGACGCGAATATTTATATTATATCAATGTAAATTATTCTATTATTTTCGTTGTTAATGATTTAGTAAGATATTCATAGTTGTACGTGATGCACCGAATTCGAGATATGGGTGTCCGAAATTTGGGGGCGTCATAGGTTGGTATCAAAGCTATAGTTATAAACCTTAGGAGTGAGAGCCCTTAGATTATAACTTAGGAGAACTTGGAAGATAGAAAGGGATGAAACTCATATAGAGTTTTCGTAGAGAGAGACTTAGCATGTTATAGAATATAACTTCATTCTATACAATGAACTTATGTTATTTAACATTCTAATGGAGTTGTTGTTTGTTTTGTCTTGTGTTGGTGATTGTAGGATGACTGACATGGGAGGACCTAGTAGAGTAGTAGAAGAGGAGCCGCGTGACATACACGTGGTATATGAGGCACCATTGATAGCGGAGCCTATATCAACTGTAGTCCCTATCGATGATGATGATGATGATGAGGAAGAGGAGATGGAACCAATACCCGAGGAGTCTGATCCTGAGGAGGAGCCTGTGGAGGAGCGTATGGTGGACGAGCCCATGGAGGACTCCGACGAGGCTACTTTCGAAGATAGGATGTTGGGGGAGTATGAGGAGCAGATTTTAGAGTTAGGGTGCAGAGTTGAGGAGTTAGAGGCTGAGGCTAGGGACAAGGAGTATGAGTTCCAAAAGCTGAGGGACGAAGACCACCAGAGAAATTTAGTGATGCAGGAGATGGAGGTGGAGATTGCTCACCGTAAGGAGGCAGGGATCCAGATGGGGGCTTTGTTTCACAGGGCGGTGGCTAGGAATGTAGAACTGGCAGGGAAGTTGGAAGAGATGGAGCAGAGGGAGTTGAGCGAGAGGACAGAGAAGGAGGCTATCCGTACTTAGTTAGAGATGGAGGTAATGGATAGGATCCATTTCGAAGAGAAGTGGGAAGGGGCCAATGATAGGGCTAACGATCTAGAAGATGAAGTGAGGTGCAAAAGGAGGAAGATGAATAGGATGGGCTATGCAGTGCGCACGGCCATGGGGAGACTGATTGATGGGGTGAATCACTACCCGGCAGAGCAGGGACAGACTCGGCACACCATAAGCCGAGATTTGGTGGTACACATGACTCAGAGGGAGTACCAGAGCGCTGTGGATCGCGGGATGATGGATTTAGTCTAGGCGTTAAAAGTTATTAGTTGTAGTTTGTTATGTGGTGTATTATCTGTTGTTGTAAATTCAGTCTTTTATGTAGAATGTGAAATAGTTGTAAGCCCCAAACTTTTGAGTTAGAGGGGTAGTATGTTAATAGTTGTCCCCATCTTTTGTGATATTAGGGGATAAGTTGTGTCATTTATAGAAGTATGCTAGAGATAAACATGTAATGTAACAATTTGGCATATGAATATAAATGACCTTGTTCTGAAATGTATTTTGAAATCTTATTCCTTTTATGGAGAATTGTTTAAGTAATATAATTAGATAATAAAAATGGAAGTTTTGTGATGCGTGAAAAATGCCGCCATGAGACGTAGACTAACCGCACCTAAGAAGAAGTCGGTTAATGATGAGAGAGGACAAGTAGATCCCATTCAGAGGCTTGAAGATTTGTTAGGGGAGGCTCTTAGGGGAAGAAATGAACAAGTACCACCCGTTCCCCAAGTAGCTACGGTTGCAAACTTCAAGGACTTTAAGAGTGTAGGACCTCTAGAATTCATGGGTACTACCGACCCTATCGTAACGCAAACGTGGATCAAGGAAATGGAGAAAGCCTTCGCCATTGCTCGTGTGGGTGAAGACCGAGAAACCGTGTTCGCTACATACATGATGAGGGGTGAAGCAAACTCTTTGGTGGGAAGCAAATTAGCAGAGAGAGCGGGAGAAGGGACTATAACACAGGAAAGGTTTAAGACCTTGTTCTTCGAGAATTACTTCAAGAGCATCAAGAATAGGATGGAAGTAAAGTTCTTAGAACTAAAACAAGGGGAGATGATGAAAGTGGCACAGTATGCGGCCAAGTTTAATGAACTCGCACGATTCACAACGCATCAAGTAGACACTGAAGAAAGGAAATCTCGACGCTTCGAACTTGGACTAAAACCTTGGTTGTTCAACAAGGTGTCGGTCCTTCAAATCGACTCGTTCGCCACATTATTGGAGAAGGTGATAATTGCTGAGGGAGGTAGCGAGGCATTGAGCCAATACAACAAAGAGAAGAAGAACAAGAATGTTGGGGGAGAAACTCGTGGAGGTAGTAGCAGTGGTGGAAGTTATCTGGGAAAGAGGAAATGGGATAACCGCAACAACAACAACAACAACAACACCAACCACCAAAACATCAACCAGTCAGGAAGTTATCAAGGAGGGTTTAAGAAAAGAAGTGAAGCTTGCTCGAAATGAGGGAAAAACCATCTAGGGGAATGCTGGAAGGGGCGCAACGTCTGCTACAACTGCGGCCAAGAAGGGCACATTTCATCCAACTGCCCAAAACCAAAAAAGATCAAGGGATGTTTCGCGTGCGGCTCAACCGAGCATCAAATCGTGGATTGCCCAAAGAAGGGAAGCAACGGAGGAAGCGGCCAGCAGGGGGGCAAAGACAAGTCGATGATCGGCGGACCAACGCAATCCAATAAACCAACCGCCTCGAACCTTTAACATGATCGCCCAGACGAATGGTCGCAAGGGACGTGGTGTCAGGTATTCTCCCAATCAATAATATAAATGCCTATGTATTATTTGATTCGGGTGCTACCTATTCCTTTGTGTCTGAAGAATTTGCTAATCGACTAAACATACCTCCTGAACATTTAGAAAACTCATTGAACGTAGAGATTGCGAATAAGGAAGTAATTCCCATAGAGTTTGTTTACCGAAACTGTTGTGCAAACATTAGAGGTCACGAACTAAACGTAGACTTAATTTCGATTAAACTGGGAGAGTTTGATGTGATATTAGGAATGGATTGGTTATCCGCCCACGGTGCAATAATCGATTGTCAGAAGAAGAGTGTGAACCTTCAGACCTCAAATCGGCCTAAGGTAGTGTTTTACGGTAGCTCATCGCTCAAGCAATCGTGTTGCCTTACGATGCTGCAGGCTAAGAAATTGTTAAAGAAAGGATGTGTAGGTTATTTAGCCTATATAGTGGACACTCAGCAAAAGGGAATAGAAATGAAAGATATACCAGTGGTAAAAGATTTCCAAGACGTGTTTCCAGACGAACTGCCTGGCCTTCCGCCAGACAGAGAAATTGAATTCATAATAGACTTAGCACCGGGAACCGCACCAATTTCGAAAGCCCCATATCGAATGGGCCGAGAGAAATGAAAGAATTAATGATTCAATTGCAAGAGTTACTAGATAAGGGTTACATTCGGCCAAGTGTGTCTCCTTGGGGAGCACTAGTGTTGTTTTGTAAGAAAAAGGATGGATCGATGAAGGCTCTATATCGATTATCGGGAGTTGAACCCGAGTGACAATTAAGAATAGATATCCATTACCAAAGGATAAACGACCTTTTCGATCATTTGAAGGAGATAAATGTTTTCCAAGATAGATTTACTGACGGGTTATCATCGGTTGAAAGTGCGAGAGGAGGACATACCAAAGACGGCGTTTCGAACTCGCTACGGACATTACCAATTTCTAGTGATGTCATTTGGGTTAACCAATGCTCCGGCAGCATTCATGGACTTGATGAACCGGGTTTTCAAGCCATACTTAGATAAGTTCGTAGTAGTATTTATCGATGACATTTTGATTTATTCAAAGACGAGGAGGAAAACACGTCGAACACTGAAGATGGTATTGGAAGCATTGAGAAGGGAAAAGATGTACGCTAAATTTTCAAAATGTGAATTTTGGATGGAAAGGGTTCAATTTCTAGGACACGTGATAGATCAAAATGGAATTTCCGTGGATCCTGCAAAGGTGGAAGCGGTAAGTAACTGGGAACAGCCAAAGACGCCAATAGAAGTTAGGAGTTTCTTAGGTTTAGCCGGGTACTATCGAAGATTTATCCAAGATTTTTCTAAGATAGCAACCCCACTGACCAATCTAACAAGGAAGACAGAGAAGTTCGTGTGGACGGAGAAATGCGAGGAGAGTTTCAAAGAATTGAAGAGGAGGTTGAGTGAGGTGCCTGTATTATCATTACCAGATGATACGGGAGGATTTGTGGTGTATAGTGATGCATCGCATAGAGGACTTGGTTGTGTGCTAATGCAACATGGCAAGGTCATTGCATATGCCTCACGACAGTTGAAAGATTTCGAAAAACGATACCCTACCCATGACTTGGAGTTAGCGGCGGTAGTCTTTGCATTAAAGATTTGGAGGCACTATTTGTATGGAGAAAAATGTGAGATATATACGGATCACAAGAGTCTGAAATATATCTTCACACAGAAGGAGTTGAACATGCGACAAAGAAGATGGTTGGAATTAATCAAGGATTACGATTGTGAAATTCTTTATCACCGGGAAAAAAAACGTTGTAGCTGACGCTTTAAGTAGAAAAGGAAGGAGAAGTTATTCAAATTGACAACTCAAGAGGAATTAATAAGAGAAATGGAAAAGTTGGAATTAGAGGTGGAGGAACCAAAAAAAGCGAAAAGAAAAGCGAAAGGAAAATTACTCATGATGAGAGCTCACCCGACATTATTGGATAGAATAAAGGAAGCACAAGAGAAAGATGAAGAATGTGAGAAGATAAAGAAGAGAATAGTAGAAGATAAGGAAGAAAGGTTCAAAGTAGATAAGGACGGTATATTGAGATTTGAAGGTCGAGTATGGGTGCCAGCTGTAATCGAACTGAGAGAGGAAATCCTACACGAAGCACACAATACTGCCAGATTTCGTTTCATCCAGAGGCACAAAATGTACTGATCTTTGACACCATTTTGGTGGCCTAATTTGAAAAGAGAGGTTGCAGTGTGTTAGCAGATGTCTTACTTGTCAAAGAGTTAAAGCGGAACACCAGAGGCCAAGTGGACTACTTCAACCGCTGGAAATACCAGAATGGAAATGGGAGCACATTACGATGGACTTCGTGGTTGGACTTCTGGTTACACAGAAGGGTTATGATGCCATTTGGGTTATTGTGGACCGACTAACAAAGACAGCTCATTTTCTACCCATCAAGATTTGATTCAATTTGAACCAGTTAGCAAATTTGTATGTAAAGGAAATCGTATCGCGACATGGAGTGCCGGTGTCGATTGTCTCCGATCGAGATCCGCGTTTCACGTCAAAATTCTGGAAAAGTTTGCAAGAACAAATGGGAACTCAATTGAGATTAAGTACTGCTTATCACCCTCAAACTGACGGGCAGAGTGAACGAACCATACAAATGTTGGAGGACATGCTGAGAGCTTGCGTGATGGACTTCAAGGGTAATTGGGACGACCATTTACCATTGGTAGAATTCGCTTACAATAATAGCTATCATGCGAGTATCGGTATGCCGCCATATGAAGCTCTTTATGGGAGAAAGTGCAGAACACCATTATGTTGGGATGAAGTTGGAGAACGCATTTAATTGTTGGGACCGTAATTAGTCCAAAGAAATGGTCTACGTGGTAACAACAATAAGGAGCAGATTGGTAGTAGCTCAAGATCGCCAAAAGAAGTATGCCGATTTTCATCGCCAGAACCGAGACTTTGAAGTCGGTAGTTTTGTATTTATGAAGGTATCTCCTTGGAAGGGAAAGATCAGATTCGGAAAGAAAGGAAAATTGAGTCTGAGGTTCATAGGGCCATTCGAGATATTGAAGTGAGTGGGCGAAGTGGCATACAAAGTTGCCTTGCCACCCAAACTGGAACACATCCACAACGTGTTTCACATTTCTGCACTACGTCCGTACAAGTCTGACTATAGACACGTGATTTCCTATGAGCCCATTCAAGTAGAGAAGAATCTGGCATATGAAGAAATTCATGTTCAGATAATAGATAAGAAAGAACAAACGCTAAGAAACAAAGTTATATCTTCTGTAAAGGTTGTTTGGCGAAACCACGATGTCGAGGAGGCCACATTGGAATTAGAAGATAGGATGAGGAAAGACTATCCCCATCTTTTTGTGTAACCTTGTATCAATTCCGAGGACGGAATTTTTATAAGGGGGGGAGGATGTAATAACCGCAAATTTTATGACTTAATATTAATATTTATATAAATAGAGCTTGTGATTATTATTTTATAAATGCTTGCATGGCATGAGGTGAGTAATTTTACTGAATTAATTGAACTTTTAATAATTGATAAGATGAGGAGAATTGTGATAAGTTGATGAAATGTCTTGTGGGACTCAATGACGGAATTAGTAAGGAATAAATTACTGAAGGAATGCATTACTAAGTAAAAGATGTCAATAAGAGAGGTGGTGTATAATTAATTTATTTAATTATACCAGAGTAATAATAAATCACTGAATTGGTTTGAAGGCTTATCGGGATAGACTAAATCTTTTATTATTATTTAAGTGGGTAACTTAAATTATGTGCAATAACCCAACTTATTAATAATTATTAAGGTGGTGTATAATTTAGTGTTATTTGGGTAAATTAAATTAATTAGTCTACTGCCATAATAATTAAGTATTTACATGATAGAACCTAGCCATGTGAATTATTTTACCCACCCATTTAATTTTTAAGCAACCTCATGTTATTATTCCTCATTTAATTTTTTTTTTTGCAAGCCATGTGACATTTTGTCTACCCATTATATATTTTTTTTTGGGCAACCTCATGAGATTTTTACCCATTATTTGGGTAAATTTCATGTCATTTCCCTACCCAATTGATTTTTTAAGCCATGTTAAGTCTCAATTTTTGGAAATTTTAGAAACTTTTCCATTTTTAAGAGATTGCATGGTGACTAAAAGTTATTAGTCTTGAGAAAAATTCTAACAAGCTTAGTTTAGTGAATGGGGTACAAGAAAAAGTGGTTTGGTGTGTATTGGGTGGTGGTTGGTAGTACTCTAGCATGTGAGGGATGGGATATATTGAGTACTAGGTAGCTATAAAGTTGTTATAGGTAATGGCCAAAGAATACTTTTAATAAATGCAAACACTTTTCCTTGGTCTATATATAACCCTTGCTCTAGAGTTCCTTTAAAAAAAAAAAAGCAAGACCCAAGTAGAGAAGGTGGTGTGGTCGGCAGTAGCATTGTTGTTCTTGGCAACCCATTTCTTTTTCTTCAACTAAGGTATATAGAAATTAATTAGTTAAATAAAATTCTTTCTATTTAAATTCTAGCATACATTTTCTTCTTTTTGAAGTAATGTGGATATATTGTATTGCTTGAAAATTTGTATGCTAAATTAATATTTACCATGTGCTTCAAAATAAATAAATTATATTGCATGAATGCATAATGATTTTTGTATAGAAAAAAAAAAAAAACTTCTTTCCATTTAATTTCTAGTAGACACTTGTTTTTCTTTTAAGGGTAATATGATTTTATGTGTTGTTAGTATGCTAATGTTTGTATGCTAAAACATTGGTTTTGTAGTATGTCCTTAAACTAGATAAATTAATTTTTGCAAGAGTACATAATTTTGTTGTGCGTATAAAAAAAAGAAAAGAATAGCTAGTAATCATGCATAAATGTAGTTGGTCGGCGGGTAGGTGCATATATATATTAAGGTGATATATGATTTTGTTGTTTGTGTCTATACATCTTTGCTAAAAAAAAAAGAAACAAGCTCAAGCATGTATGTAATGAGACATGGTGGGGTAGGTTTGGGTGGTGGATTTCTAAAGATGTTATATGTGTTTTTTTTCTCCTCTTTTACATACATCTAAGCTTTGCTAGTATAAAAAAAAAAAAAAGAGAAGCAAGCAAGCTAGCATGTAATGAATTGATGTGGGGCCGGTTAGGTGGTTATTAAGAGGATTTATGTGATTTTGTTACTTGTGTATACAAGTACTACTAAGCAAAAAAAAATAATAATAAATAAAAAAATAAAAATAATAAATAAATAATAATAATAAAATGAAATAAAATAAATTGTTACTCCATAATGGTCATGGAGGATAAATAGAGTAATATTTAAATGCAACAAGAAGAGTGTTTCTGCAAAGTGGGATGTGTATGTTTATATTTGTGTAATGTCATGTAAAACTCCAAATTAATAAAATTAGTTTAGATAACTAAATTGAGCAATAGTTTAATAAATAAATGTTATGTGCTTAGTTTTCTTATTTGTGAGCATAAATGTGCAAGTAAGAAATGTAGTATTTTATTTTATGAGAGACTTGTACCTTGAACTAGGATGGCATGCGATTAATGACTTAAGTGAGTTGGTTTCAACAATCACTAATTTATGCTGGCTATATTATTATATTATAGGCGATATCGTGACAAGGTGTCAAAGGTAACATAATCCATTTAACGAGGCAAGTTCTACTTCTTACACTATATACCTTGAATTGTTGTCTCAAGCAAATATCTCTTTTTATTAAAATCATTTATATACCTTGGACGTTGTTGCAAGCATTGGACTTATCGTTCTTAAATGCATTATAAAAATTGTCTAAGCCTTTGATTCGACTAGACTATTATTTTGTGTTAAAGCTATCCAAACCAATTGACTTGGTGCGGACTATCGTAATCTACTGAGATGAACAACCCTCATTGAAGGGGAAATTATATATGGTCGGGAAACCAACGTGCGCACACAAGTATGATTAAATGTTATGCATAACGTAGGGTACTTTAGGCTGATCACCTGTTGTACTCGTTTATATTGGATTACAGTGTAATACTGTTAATTCTAGTAAGAGTTCTTAGTCCTTAGTGACTGCTCAGTACTCATTCATGTTGAACTTCGAAATAAATCCTGAAATTATCGATATGCTTCAGTCTATAACGACACCTATTGAATACTCTTGATATTTCTTGATATCCTTGAATTACTTATTGTTATTATACCCTTGAAAGATTTAAATGCTATAACTGCTTGTCCTTCTGGCTATATTACTTGCTGGGCAAACTTGTTGCTCATTCTTGCTTCCTAAAACATTACGATTAAAAGAGCAAGCGGTATTTGAGACGGGACAAGGGAAAGGGCAAGGGCGACATAATAACTTAGTCCTTAAGACTAGAAGTATTATTATTATTATTATGCTTGTTATGATGTATTCAAGAATGACTAAGTTATGTTTATGTTAAGCACTGAATTGTCGTAGTAATGGTTACGGTACCTTGGGACGCGAATATTTATATTATATCAATGTAAATTATTCTATTATTTCTGTTGTTAATGATTTAGTAAGATATTCATAGTTGTACGTGATGCACCGAATTCGAGATATGGGTGTCCGAATTTTGGGGGCGTCACAAGTTCATTAAGAAACAAAGATAATGTAACTTGAACGAAGTGATTTGGTGAGGAATTGAAATCACAGTGTTCATTTTTGTGAAGAAACTCAAAAACAGAGTTTTTGTATGAAAACATGAAAATTGAGAAATTAAAAAAGTTTTAGTTGTTGTTAAATTGTGCTAAGTGGTTGAATATGTTAGCAATCATGTTTATGATAGTTGTATATTTATTTACGTGTTAATTTCACTGTTTGGTGGGTGAAATTTGTGTTTGTTGGGCTAAAAAATGGCTATTGTTCATGCAAGTTTACGCCTCTTTGTCTATGCACCACTACAGTAATTTACCGAGTGCCAAGGCAAAAAAGCTGTCTTAATTTTGTGTGTGTGCAATGCATTCATACACACATTGATCCGAAAGCGAGTTATCATTTGTCTTTGTAAAGCCCCCAAACTCGGATACTTGAAACCCGAACTTGGTGCTTCACGATACCATTTCTATGAGCGGAATAATACTAATAATAATAACAATAATATAAAAATCCAACTTAACTTACATTTATCAGAGTCTAATCCCAAGTACGTAACCTTTACTATATTCTTTACATGATATATAATACATATCATTATCTTAATACAATCTAACTATTACAAAAGACACCATTAAACATGTTCTGTTTGCTTTCCTTTTCACTTGTTCTTGTCTAAACCTTCGGGTTGATCATGCCTAGCTAAAAACATTTAAATTTAAGCAAGGATGAGCATTTGGGTGACCAGCAAGTAATAACAATTATGAATATAATTAGCTGAAAGAAATAAATGTTTTCTTTGTACATCACTTCTACAACAAATTTATAGTTGTGAAGTAAACTGAACCAATAATAACAACATAACAATTCTATCTCAAATTTTTGAAACTACGTATTGACTATATATATGGGTATTAGTCGACAGATTATGAACATTGTTTTTAGTTTTTGCTAAGGTTTAGCAGAACTTCATCTGCAACCCGTCATAACTTACGGGCGTTAGGTTGTACTTCCTATAGGCCATGTATTGATCAATACTACATTACAAGAACGATAAGATCGTTCACTCTATCCGCCTTGGGCGCATAAAAGTTTTTCCATGATCGGGATGTTCATACTTAGTCTGGAATCCGAACCAAAACAATTTGATTGGATACAAAAAGGTTTTATCATATTCAACGATATTTCAAAATTTGTGTCTAGCTGGTCAATTAGCTTGGATATATATATATATATATATATATATATATATATATATATATATGTGTGTGTTTAACTACAATGACTATCCAAGTGGGGACACTTGTATAACCATATTTTGAAATTAACGAACAGGATATATATATGAGTTATATAATATAATATCATGTTGATAAACAATGATCGGATATAATATATACGACAATAAGGTTAATAATTTAGTACAATAATAATATAATTCTGAAACTTCTTACTCATGTCCATTGCATAAAGGAAATGCAAAGGTAAGATACTTGTTTGATGCGCTGCTTACAGTTCGTAAATTAGTTCTATCTTTATATAACACCTATCAGTAATAAGATCATTTGATCGATTAGAATAACATATTATAACACATAGACTTTGCTTATTCATGCACATTGACATAACCTAATCACATTGTCACATATGTTTCACAACCATTGAATCACAAATAAACACATATCTAATCAAATTATCTAAGTCCGGATCAATTTACGAAACATACCGATTGTGTAACGACTTTATTATCGGGTAATTATCGAGTCTAAGACTCTATTATATAGTTCAATATCTGTAAGTATCAGTCATATTATTTTTAAATGACTTATAATAAATTTTTAAACATTTATTATAATTAATCATGAATTTTCAAACACCAGAATCATTATTAAATGATTTAAATATTAAACAATTCTATTATCATTAATATTTAATTAATTTTAAATTATTAATGAAACCATTGTCAAAATATTAAAGTTATTTATAATAACACAAAGTATTTTTAAAGTACCAATATTACCCTTAAATGATTATTAAAACAATTAGAATCATTTTAAATAATTACCATTAATATTAAAATATTATTGCATTATCTATCAAAATATTAAAAGTCATTAATTATAACTTAAAATATTTTTAGTTTATTAATATCCTTATTAAATGATTTTAAATAAATAAAACCATTTTTAAACTATTTATTTAATATAATTATTAAATAAACTTAATATCATTTATTATTAAATTAATATCATTAATATTAAATTATTAATGAAATTATCCTTTAAATATTAAAAGTTATATTTTATAACTTAAAATATCTTTAAACACTTTATTTTCATTTAAAATGATTATTATAATATTAAAATCATTTTTAAACTAATTTATTGAATATAATTATTAAATAATTCTAATTTAATAGTAAATAATTAATGAAATTTACCTTTAAATATTGAAAGTTATATTTTTATTTAAAATAATTTTCTAATATTAAAATCATTTTTAAACTAATTTATTTAATATAATTAGTAAATAAATCTAATATCATTAATATTAAAATATTAATATTTTTCATGACAAAATATCAAAAGTTATATTTATAACTTAAAATACTTTTATAACCTTTAAATCATTTTTCTATAATTTTTAAATCATTAATTCTATAAATAACTTAATTATCATTAATATTAATTAATTAATGAAATTCATCACAAAATATTAAAAGTTATCAAAAATAACTTAAATTATTTTCTTATACCTTAATATAATTTTAAATAATTTTCGTGTATTAAAATCATTTTTAAATAATTTATGTAATATAATGATTAAATAAATTAAATACTTTTAATATTCCAAAAATATTAAATATTTATGAAATATATTCAAAATAATTAAAAACTAATTTTTGGATTTTAAAATAATTTTTAGTAATTTATTTTGTATTTTTAATAATTAATAACTAATTTTCTATAATTATTTAATATAAATATAATTTTTATAATTAATCTGTCGCTAAAGACCACATATAGTGACAGAACTGTCGCTATAGGTGTTCTTCATGTTCTTCATGCAAACCTAGATCATCATACACAGTTTCGAGGGTACTACTTTGACCGGTTGTAAATCTTTGGTTATCCGGATTCTAGGCTTGCTAATGTTTTGTTATTGTAGTATAGTTGTAATACTATCATTATCAATTGATGTCATGGACAGAACACAACAAATCAGAGAGTTATAAGCCCTCAAATCTCTTGTCAGAGTTGTTCTTCATTTCTGGGTTTTCCAGAAATGAAGAACAGTTCATACTGCCTTCTTTCGATCATTATAACTTGCTTCACAGGTCTGCTTTATATGATATAATACGTTCAATATATAGACAACATGCAAAAGAAGAGATCTAATACATAAAACACTTATAACATCAACAGAATCGATAGATACATGCCAGTCAAACCATACTGGAAAAATTGCTCATGATGGTTCTGGGTTTCCCAGAAACCTTCATAAAACAAAACGGAAAACGTACTTTGACCAGGGTTAACTTCGATCCTGTTCATGTTCTGGGTAATATAAAGGAAGGTATATGTAGTACTCATGTCAGTCTAAAAGTTTATAACAACAACATGATCATAACACTTAACAGAAGCAAGATCAAGTGCCTGCAAAATCGTTGTCAGGCGTCTGGAAAAATTCTGGGTTACCAAGATTTGAAAAGTCATGGTGAGTCAACGACCTTTGACCATGAATAACTTACAACTTAAACCAGTTCTGACCCTGATTCGAGTTCCAGAGGAAAGAACTCATAACATACTTCAGATCTAAAACTTAAAACAAGAAAAATCACAAACAGAGAAAGATTTGTGGCCACTGACAATTGTTAGAACACAAAAATGAAATTTCTCCAGATTTGCAAAAACACTAGATTTGAGCTTATAGATGTGAAGGATCCAACATCTATCAACCCAGATCACCTAATAACAATATATATGTAAGACCCCAACTTTTATAAATAAAGAGGAATTTTCTATAAATATTATTTTTGAATATTATGGAGTAAATTTGATATAATATTATAGTTGTGGGTAATATTTATAAATTTTGCAAAGTAAGCAAGTTGTTATAAAATATTCATTTGGTCGGGGAATATTCGTACGACGGCACAATCATTGGTGGACCCCACAACGGAATTATTGTCGGATTGAGAAAACGACAAAAATACTTTATGAAAATAATTGGCGGAGGTGTTATTCGTTAAAAACCATTGAATTACCCGAGTAAAAGTAAAAAGCGATGTCTGGCATTACGTTACATAGTAGCACACCAGTATTGATTATTGATGCTTACGTGAGAAGTCACTCACCTATACTCAATTATTGCTACGATAATTAACGTGATCATATCTCTTATATTATTGATTCAATTATTGTCACAATATCATCTCAGATAATATGTTATATTATTAAATCAATAATTGAGGCGACAAGTTATAAATGATTAATAATTGTTGAAAGATTAAATATGTTGATTAAAATAAAATGATTTGTGGTAATATTTATTCAATCCTTGATGTATATAAAGAGTCTATTATGAGACGTTTGGGGTAAGTTTGGTTATTTTATGGGGCCATATGTCATCATCTAAGGTTCTCTTCGTCAATAGTAATTACCTTCATCAATAGTAATTACCTTCACAATAAGTAATTACCTTAAATCGATAGTAATTACCTTCATCAATAGTAATTACCTTCATCAATAGTAACTACCTTTACGGACATCAAACCACTTGCCGTTTTCATATTAAAGGCGTCGAACCAATTGTCGTTTCACATGCAAAGCGTCAAACCACTTTTCTTTTCACATCACCAGTCGTCAAGCCACTTGCCTTTTCACATTTCAAGTGCTAAGCTAGAAATCTTCTATAAATAGAGGCCTAGTGTTTCATTATTTTTCACGAATTTATTCAAGCTATAGAGAGAGAAAGTATAGAGAGAATAAGAGAGAAAGAAAGAAGAGTATTCTGTTACTACACTAATGCAGTATTCAATCTACTACTAATGTAAGGGGTGTTATTCTTTCTTATTCATGAAGAGAATTGTTGTTATTCTATTGCTTATTATTCTGTTGGAATAACCTGTATACACGGTTTACCCTATACTTGGTGACCTTCTTCTATTGTTCTGTTGGAACATCTTGTCTGTGTGTTTTACAGGACTGGTTAAAATCTTTATTATTACATTGGAATATCCTGTTGATGCAAATTTTTTCGACCGGTTCCGTTATTATTATTACATTGGAATAACTTTTGTTTTATGGCAATCGCATGCATGGTGATTTCTTTTGTTATTCCATTCTTTATTATACTCAGGTTGGTTAAAGTTTTGACTTATATATACTCTATGAAATTAGTAGAATATCCTTGATATTTGCGCTTCATCCGAAGATCTTTCCATGGAAATATTCTTCCGATCATTCTTGAATTTTACTCTACAAAGCAAAGATCATGTTGACAATTTGGACATTATTAGTTCCTGGATAAATTAATTCTTGAACTTGTTTTATTGAATTCTTATATCATTGTCATCATCCTCATGTTTATATTATGTTGAAAGTCATATGTGGCTTTTCAGAGTGCATAGATGGACTTGGTATGATTATGACCAGGATTATTCGATTGTAATCATGGTAGTAATATTACAAATGATGTGGTAAAAGTTATCATTGGCCCGTAGTGCATTGATGGACGATTGTTGACATGATCATGACCATTAACGAATACACGAATGTCCTTGGGTCAGTAGTGCATGGATAATTTGTGGTCATGATACTAAAGAATATCCTCGGCCAGTAGTGCACGGGGGTGATTCGATGATGTGGATTATTTATTCAAATTTGAGTCCAGCCGATAAAAGTCATGAAAAACCTTTTAAATCATAAAAGATAGTAGATTTTATTCTCTACTTGACTCTTTTAATGGATTGCTTGTTCATTGCTAGATTAAACTTGATGTTTTTATATTTTATCGGTTTAACATCATGTTGAAGGCTAACGATAATTTATTACGCATTATCTTAGTCATAATATTTCTTCTTTGGGCTAGTTGAGCTCACCCTTTCTTTCACTTTATTCTCTTGAAATGAGAACATAGCAGTACTAGTCTGGGAGCGGAGAGTGATGGTCGAGGATAGCATTAGTAGTCCCTCACTATTCGTGAAATAGTGTGTTAATAATTGTAATGAGGACTCCTTTTGAGTTTGTATAATCTCTAGTAGACAATAATTGTATTCAAACTCACGATTATGTTTTGTCATATTGTACACGGCACAGTTGTATTAGTAAGTTGTATTTGAATTTTGTACCATGTGTCGGCGACCCAAGATGGGTGATGTATACCTAATTTTGGGGGCGTCACAGGTTAATATCAAAGCTTAGGGATATGATCCACAGCTAAGATGTGAGAATAGTACTAGGAGGGAGAGGCAGGGAATTCCTTCGCTAGTATGACCTACCTAAGTTTATGTGGTATTAAATTGGTCGGTCAGAATTTAGGGATAATATGTTACATGTCAATTAACCTTTGTTTTGTGGCAGTATCTGAAAATAACATCCGAGAATGTTGAGAATAGCAATGGAGCACAGGCGACCGTTGATTCACCACATATCAATAATAAGGATAATGTGCATCAGGAATGCGACAATTCTCATGCAAACAACAACACTGACCAAATGATGAATGATCAAATGTTTAGGGGCTTTATGCAATTCATGCAACAAAGAAGAGAGCGGCTCTGTCCAAAATGCGGTGGAAACACTTTGGAAACTCTCGGTGATCACCGCTAAATGCAGTTCAAGGAGGGACCACCGGAGTTTAAGGAGAGCCAAAACCACTTATGGCGGAAACATTGATAAAGCGAGATCACCAAGATATTTGATGTCTTGGGATGCTTCGAGAGAAAAAAGGTTCCCTTCACGCCTTTATGTTGCGCGGAGAGGTGATTCATTGGTGGGAATCGGTAAAAGCGTACTCAACTTCTTGTGAATGAAGATGTCTTGGGAGAAGTTCCAAGAGTCATTCAACGACAAATACTTTTCCAAAGTATTCGTCACATGAAGGAGGTGGAGTTTATCAAGTTAGAACAAAATATATGGTGACGTAATGTATGTAATACGAGGTTAAATTTGCGGAGTTATCCGGTTTCGTCCCACTTGGTGGATAATTAAGAGAGAATAACACGGATGTTTTAAGAGGTTTGAAGTCGAAGATATCAACATCTTATTTCTCATAAAGCTGTGGTTTATATTCGGATGTTGTAAATAGGGCTCGATTAGTGGAGCGCGATAATATGAGTCAATATAACTAAAAGAGAGCGGTAGGTAAAATGATAATACCGGTGAGAGTAGTCATCGAGCGGTGACAACAAGCGTGGAGGAATCAACGGGCGAAATGGTAACCACTTGGTGGTAATCGGGACCAAAACAATAAGAATGGACATTTCAAGAAGAGGAGATTCAACAATGATGGAAAGACATCAAGATTTGACACATCGTTAAGGAAGGAGAACGACCACCTATCATATGTTTCAAATCACGGAGGGAGGGGCACATCGGTCAAATCTGCGATGCCATCCAAAGCATGTTATAATTGTGGAAAAAAAGGTCACTTAGCCCAATTTTGTCATTCACCGAAGACAAATTCAGCTAGGATGGAGGCACCAAAGGCCGTCCCAGAAAAAAGTCAAAACCGGTAGTGCAAGGGAAAGCATTTGTTGTGACCTCCCAAAAAGCAAGGAACCCGAATGAGGTCATCACGGGTAAGCTTATCATAAACTCTAACGAAATTTATACTTTATTTGATACCGGTTCTACCCATTCTTTTATTTCTCCTACTTGCGCTCATCGATTAAATTTGACTCCAGAGAAATTAGACTTTGACTTATTTGTGGAAACTCCGTTGGGAGAAACCTTCATTACATCCATTGTTTATAAGTCTTGTTTGGTTCAAATCCGTACCCTCACATTACCTGTAGATCTTATTTCATTGAAAATACTTGCATTTGACGTGATTCTAGGATTGATTGGTTAACTACTCATCATGCAAAAAATTGATTGTTTCCAGTAAGGTTGTTAGCTTTCATATTCCTAATCAACCTATTATGCTAATTCAAGCGACCAACCCATTAAAATCAATCACGGTCATATCAAGCCATAAAGCTATTCGTTTATTGAAAAATGGATGTCAAGCTTTCTTAGCTTATGTCTGATTTAAACAAAAATACGTCGTTTTGAATGATATTTCTATTGTTAATAAATTTCCGACGTATTCCAGAAGAACTTCGGCCTACCCACGAGTGTGAAATTAAATTTTGTATCGACCTTGAACCCTAAGACAAAACCCATTTCCAAAGCCCCATATCGAATGGCTCCTATTGAACTTCGAGGAGTTAAAGACCCAATCGCAGGAATTGTTAGACATTGGCTTTATCCGTCCCTAGTACTTCTCCTTGGGGTGCTCCTATTCTATTCGTGAAGAAGAAATATGGGAGTATGCGACTTTGTATTGGTCATCGTGGAGTTGAATCATGTCACCATCAAAATAGGTATCCATTGCCACGTATTGATGACTGTTTGACCCGATTGCAAGGAGCCAAATTCTTTTCAAAGATTGATCTTTCGTTAGGATATCACCAATTGAAGATTAGAAGCAGATGACATTCCAAAGAGGGCTTTCGGAACTTAAGACGGGCATTATGAATTCCTAGTCATGTCCTTTGGATTGACTAATGCTCCTCGCCGCGCTTCATGGATATGATGAACCAACTATTCAAGGAATATTTGGATCACTTTGTGGTCGTCTTTATTGATGACATCCTTATTTATTCCAAAAGCCGTGAAGATCATGAGCAACACTTGAGACTGACACTCCAAAAGCTTCGTGAATACAAGCTTTATGCCAAGTTGAAGAAATGCGAATTCTGGCTTGAGGAAGTAGCATTCCTTGGGCACGTAGTATCAAGTAATGGAATATCTGTTGACCCAGCAAAGATTGAAGCAATTCAAAGCTGGGAGCAACCTAAATCAGTGACCGAAGTACATAGCTTTCTCGGTTTAGCTGGTTATTATCGGAGATTCGTGGAATGATTTTCTCGAATCGCTACTCCATTGACTCAGCTGACTCGGAAAGATACAAAGTTCGGTTGGAGCGAAGAATGTGAGAAGAGTTTTCAAGAACTCAAGAGAAGACTCATTTCGGCACCTGTTCTGACAATAACATCTGGCTCGAAGGGATTTGTCATCTACAGTGATGCTTCGGGAAAAGGGTTGGGATGTGTTCTCATGCAACATGGAAAAGTCATAGCCTATGCCTCAAGACAACTCAAAGAATATGAGAGGAATTATCCTACTCATGATCTAGAGTTGACAGCTGTTGTCTTCGCAATAAAGATTTGGAGGCATTACTTGTATGGGGTGAAGGTGGAGATCTTTACGGATCATAAAAGCCTCAAATATTTCTTTACTCAAAAGGAACTCAATATGCGACAACGACGTTGGCTTGAACTGTTGAAAGATTATGATCATACCATCCTGGAAAAGCGAACGTGGTAGCTGACGCATTGAGTAAAAGATCATATGCAAGTACGAGTGTGATATTGTCAACGCAAAGGCCCATTTTGTGTGACTTGCAAAGGATGGAGATAGAGTTAAAGACTCTAGGGACCCATGTGATGATGGCGAATATATGAGTAGAACCGACTTTAATCGATAAAGTTAAAGCCGCTCCAATTCTGGACTCGAGGTGATGCGTATGAGGAAGAAAGTGCAAGAAGGTGCTATCTTTGGAAGCAAGAATCGACAAAGAAGGAATACTTGAGTCAACTCCGGACTTTGAGTTCTTAACGACACGATTTAAAGTATAAAATCATGATGGAGGCGCACAACACACCGCTTTGCAATCCATCTCAGGAGTACCAAAATGTATCATGATATTAAATCATACATTTTGGTGGAGCAATATAAAGAGAGAGATAACGTTGTTTATCTCAAGGTGTCTAACTTGTCAACGAGTTAAAGCGGAGCATCAAGTACCAAAAGGTCCATTGCAACCACTTAAAATTCCAGAATGGAAGTGGGAGCACATTACTATAGATTGGATTTCAGCACGGTCTTCCTAAGGTTTCTCAAGGCATAGATGCGATTTGGGTCATTGTTGATAGATTGACCAAGTATGCTCATTTCTTACCGAATCGAGAAACTCATACTCTTGAACGCGTCTTGCTCGTATGTACATAAGCGAGATTGTAAGATCGCATGGTATGCCAAAGTATCCATAGTTTACGATCGAGACCTAAGATTCACTTCACAATTTTGGGTTAGTTTGCAAAAGCTATGGGCGCAGACTTACGATTTAGCTCTTCAGATATCATCCTCAGACGGACGGACAGTCGGAGAGGACTATTCAAACTCTTGAAGATCTATTAAGACTATGTGTCCTTGATTTCAAGGGAAGTTGGGACAAGTTCTTACCATTGGTGGAGTTTTCCTACAACAACAGTTATCAAGCAAGTATTGGCATGGCTCCATTCGAAGCGTTGTATGGAAGAAAGTGTCGTTCTCCAGTATGCTGGGATGAGGTGGGTGAAGCAACGTTGTTGGGACCAGAGTTGGTACGTATGACTACGGAAAAGATTCAAACGATCCGACAACGTATAAAAACCTTACAAGATCGACAAAAGAGTTATGCTGATCTTCATCGAAAGGACGTGGAATTCGATATAGGAGATCATGTGTTGTTGCGTGTTGCTCCATGGAAAGGAGTTACGAGATTTGGAAAGAGAGGAAAACTCAATCCTCGATTCATCGGCCCATTTTTAATCCTCGATCGAGTAGGAACTGCGACCTATAGACTCGCTTTACCGCCAAGTATGTCTCGTGTTCATAACGTTTTTCACATATCCATGTTACGTAAATATGTGAAAGACCCTAATCACATTATTGAGTTAGAATCGGACGAAATAGTGGAAGATTTGACGTATGAAGAGGTTCCTATTCAAATCTTGGATAAGAAGGAACATATTCTACGCTCCAAGGTTATACCTCAAGTCAAAGTTTTGTGAAGAAACACGATGTTGAGGAAATGACTTGGGAGTTCGAATCTGAAATGAAATCAAGGTATCCTTACCTCTTCGACATACGAGGTACGTACCCTAATTTCCAGGGCAAAATTTCATAAGAAGGGGAGGTTGTAAGATCGCAACTTTTATAAATAAAGATGAATTTTCTATAAATATTATTTTTGAATATTATGGAGTAAATTTGATATAATGTTATAGTTGTGGGTAATATTTATAAATTTTGCAAAGTAAGCAAGTTGTTATAAAATATTCGTTTGGGTGGGAATATTCTTTTGTTGGGGAATATTAAATGCGACAGCAAGACAATCATTAGTGGACCCCACAATGTAATTATTGTCGGATTGAGAAAAAGACAAAAATACTTTATGAAAATAACGGCGGAGGTGTTATGTGACGCCCCCAAAATAGGTCCACACGACCCATTCTGAGTCGCCAGATATCACATTATAAAAATCAAATACAAACTTCATTTATACAATCTGTGAAATCGCGTCGTGCGAGTACGACAATGATTAATCGTGAGTTTTAATACAATATTGTCTCGTAGACCGTATCCAAACTCAAATTATTACAATGCCATATATAATATAGCAGCAAATAATGGTTCCAAAGTCGGGTTCACTTCACCCTATTATAGTTCACCAAAATTAAATATTACGTGACGTATAAAATATGACACCCACATCTTAGGTCCTCAATACAATTATATATTGTATGTCATGCCGATTTTATAATGTATTGAGAAACTTGACGGGCCTCGAACCATCTCACTATTTCCTGTTATCCCCTTTCGACCCAAATTGCACTCTTATTACCCGAGAATTGTGAAGCAAAAGGGTGAGCACAACTAGCCCAAAGAAAGAATATCATGGCTAAGATAATTAATTTATCAATGACTTTCATCGTAATAAATTAGAGAATTGAACATATGGTAGATAATAAAACTTTTCAACCATAATTGCAATGAATCAACAATCCATTAGAAGAGTCAAGTAGAACATAATGTCTACTATCTCTCCAAATTAAAAGTCCATCGTTAATATTTTATTTCAGTAATACTATCAACAGATTCTTCTTCGTTGTACCCAAGATAAAGAGAACTTTCATCATTGCCTACACCGAACCACTAAAGATTATAATTAAGTTCACAATTCATATTTATAATAATGTGAATTAATAGGTTCCTTCTTGCCACAAAGGCTTAATAGAACATTTACTCAATATCCTTACCCCAAAGGTGAAGATATTCAAATGTAATAACAATGATCATACCAATCGATTTGTCTATCTTTGCACTACGGACCAAAAGATATTCAACTATTAAAAACAATGGTCATGATCATACCAATCAATTCTTTCTGTCGATGCACTACTACCAAAGACATTCAATCGTTAACTAATGGTCATGATCCTGCCAATCACATAATTGAATTATCCATGCACTACGGCCAAGAATATTCGTTAGTATGACTAGTGGTCATGATCATGTCATACACCTGTCCATCTTCGCACTACGGGTCAAAGATATCAAATAACAGATCATCTTTGCACTACAGGCCAAAGATATTCAACAACATATCATCTTTGCACTATAGGCCAAAGACATACAACTGTAAAACCAATAACCAACAGTATAATAAAGAATATATGAAACTGCAAATGGATTTTCACCCGCCATGCGGTAATCCACGTATACAGATCATTTCCACAATTTAATAAGGAATGAATACAAAGGATCATTCACCATGCATGTGGTAATCCACATAGACAGGTTATTCCAATAGAATAATAAAGAATGGAATAACAAAAGACATCACCATGCATGCGATAGAGACCGCACAGATAGGTTATTCTCAACAGAATAATAAATACGAAATAATAATTAATGGAACCAGGTCCGGCATAAAACGCACAGACAGGATATTCCGACAGAATAATAAATGCGGAATAATAAATATTGGAACCAGGTCAGGTGAAATTCACACCGACAGGATATTCCGATAGAATAATAAATGCGGAATAATAAAAGAAGATCACCAAGTATTGGGTAAACCGCATATACAGGTCATTCCACCAAGTATAGGGTAAACCGTGCATACAGGTTATTCCAACAGAATAATAAATGCGGAATAATAAAAGAAGATCACCAAGTATTGGGTAAACCGAAGTTCTCTTCATGAATACGAAAGAATAACACCCCTTATGGGTACAACAAATAATATCCCTTACCACAATAATGATATCCCTTACCTTTCAAATAAGAGTATTCCAACTAGTAGGGCGAGGATATACTCGAAGAAAACTTGCACTACTCTCAAAGTTTTCTTAAACTCTAAAGAAATACGCTCAAGATTATAGAAGAAGAATTCTCTCTATAGTTTCTCTCTCTAGAGTTTCAGTGAATTCGTAAGAAATAATGAAGGAATGAGCTTCTATTTATAGAAAAATGGAATGCATAGTAACTAATCCATGAATGGTCCAGATTGATTTACTTTAATCTGACGGTCCATATTTAAAGAAAAATCTTTTAAATAAAATATAATATATTCTATTTATATAAAAATATTTTTACTATGCAAACACTATGCAGGCATTATGCAAACACTATGCATAATAAAATATAATATATTTTATTTATAGAATAACTTTATAAATGTATTCTGTTTTATATAAAAAGCTTTTACTATTATAATTTTAACCAACGGTCTGAAAAATTAGTACATCTCTTCATGGAATAATATTATACTCAAAAATGATTTGGACCGAAAAGAAATATATTTCTTGGGTGAATAGTACTTTGGGAATAGTACCCCATGAATAGTAACTCGTGAATAGTAATTCGTGAATAGTACTCCGACATAAAAAGTGTTCCAAATACTCGAGTGAACAATACTAGAGTGAATAGTAATTTGGGTGAATAGTAACTCATGAATAGTAACTCTGACACAAAAAGTGTCCCAAATACTTGAATGAACAATACTAGAGTGAATAGTAATTTGGGTGAATAGTAACTTGTGAATAGTAACCCATAAATAGTAACTCATGAATATTAACTCCAACACAAAAAGTGTCCCAAATACCCAAGTGAATAATACTAGAGTGAATAGTGACCAGGTATTTTATGACAACTTGTTTACTTTGAAAAAAAATTCACATATCACCCTTAACTTTAACCTTTTATCAATTTAACCATTTACCAAAATAGAAAAATGAATACTTTTATTTCATAAAATTTGGGGTCTCACATGTTACCGTTAAAATTGTTGAACTACCCGGTAGTAAATGTACAGTAATACGCGTGGTTGCATAGTAGCACACGGTATTGATTATTGATGCTTACGTGAGAAGTCACTCACCTATACTCAATTATTGCTATAGTAATTGCTGCATCATATCTCTTATATTATTGATTCAATAATTGTCACAGTATCATCTGTATAATATGTTATATTATTAAATCAATAATTGAGACGACAAGTTATAAATGATTAATAATTGTTGAAAGATTAAATATGTGTTGATTAAAAATAAAATGATTTGTGGTAATATTTATTCAATCCTTGATGTATATAAAGAGTCTATTATGAGACGTTTGTGGTAAGTTTGGTTATTTTATGGGGGGGCCATATGTCATCATCTAAGAGTCTTTTCGTCAATAGTAATTACCTTCGTCAATAGTAATTACCTTTATCAATAGTAATTACCTTCGTCAATAGTAACTACCTTTACCAGACGTCAAACCACTTGCCGTTTCATATTATAGGCGTCGAACCAATTGTCGTTTCACATTGCAGGCATCAAACCACTTTTCTTTTCACATCACCAGTCGCCAAGCCACTTGCCTTTTCACATTTCAAGTGCTAAGCTAGAAATCTTCTATAAATAGAGGCATAGTGCTTCATTATTTTTCACGAATTCATTCAAGCTATAGAGAGAGAAAGTATAGAGACAATATGAGAGAAAGAAGAAGAGTATTATGTTACTAAACTACTGCAGTATTCAATCTACTACTAATGTAAGGGGTGTTATTCTTTCTTATTCATGAAGAGAACTGTTGTTATTCTATTTCTTATTATTACATTGGAATAACTTTGTATCTGTGGTTTACCCTATACTTGGTGACCTTCTTCTATTGTTACATTGGAACATCACATGCGTGTGTTTTTACCGGACCTGGTTAAAATCTTTATTATTCTCATTGGAACATCCTGGCGGGCAAATTTTGCTCGACCGGTTCTTTTTTATTATTATTGGAATAACTTTGTCTATATCAATACCGCATGCATGGTGATTTCTTTTGTTATTCCATTCTTTATTATACTCAGGTTAAGTTAAAGTTTTGACTTTTATACTCCATGAAAAATAGTAGAATATCCTTGATATTTGGCTTCATCCGATATCTTTTCATGGAAATATTCTTACGATCATTCTTGAATTTTACTCTACAAAGCAAGATCATGTTGACAATTTGGACATTATTAGTTCCTAGATAAATTAATTCTTGAACTTGTTTTATTAAATTCTTATATCAGTGTCATCATCCTCATGTTTATATTATGTTGAAATTCATCTGTGGCTTGTAGTGCATAGATGGACTTGGTATGATTATGACCAGGGATTATTCGGTGTAATCATGACCGTAATGTTACAAATGATGTGGTAAAAGTTATCATTGGTCCGTAGTGCATTGATGGACAGTTGTTGGCATGATCATGACCATTAATGAATACACGAATGTCCTTGGCTTTAGTGCATGGATAATTTGTGGTCGTGATACTAAAGAATATCCTTGGCCGTAGTGCAGGGGTGATTCGATGATGTGGATTATTTATTAAGCTGAGTCCCAGCGATAAAAGTCATGAAAAACCTTTTAAATCATAAAAGATAGTAGATTTTATTCTCTACTTGACTCTTTTAATGGATTGCTTATTCACCGCAGATTAAACTTGATGTTGTTATATTTTATCAGTTTAACACTGTTGAAGGCTAACGATAATTTATTCTGCATTATCTTAGTCATAATATTTCTTTACTGGGCTAGTTGAGCTCACCCTTTCTTTCACTGTTCTCTTCAGAAATGAGAACATAGCGAGGGACTAGTCGGGGAACCGAGTGCCGGTCCAGGAGGATAGCATTAGTAGTCCTCACTATTCGTGAAATAGTGTGTTAATAATTGTAATGAGGACTCCTTTTGAGTTTGTATAATCTCTAGTAGACAATAATTGTATTCAAACTCACGATTATGTTTTGTCGTATTGTATACAATAAACAGTTGTATTAGTAAGTTGTATTTGAATTTTGTACCATGTATCTGACGACCCAAGATGGGTGATGTATACCTAATTTTGGGGGCGTCACAGTATACAACATATCTTAACACTCAAACATAACTTTTAACAGAGGATCAAGGTTCGAAATTTTTATTAAGGTTTATACCTTTATGCTTCAATTCTTGATTCTGAGCTTCTAGATCTGTTATGGTGATCATGGGGCTTGTATATGGGACTGATCTACTATTGTTTTTCGTGGGTCTTGAGAGAGAGAGACTTTGTGGAGTGTAAGAGTATAAATAAGGCTTAAAAGTGAACTTTTTTCTCTCTAATTCTATATATATAATGGTGAAATGTATATGGCTAATCTAATGTGCTGATATTGCTGCTCATTTTGTCACATGGGTTTTGGTGTAGTAGGTTACCAACTCCCATCTTAGTAATTTTGACAAGTTAGCTTCAATTATATAAGGGCAAAATAGTCATTTGGCTTGATATTTTAAGGGCAAGGTTGTAACATGGCAAACCCTTAGGGTTTAACCCTAAGGCTTAGCACAAAAATTATAAAATTTCTAATTGGGGTTTGCAAAAAAAAATATTTTTAGTTTCTAAAAATTACAAATTAAGGTTTCATAATTAGATTAGGGTTACTAATTACATAAAACATGATAATTAGGTTTAGGTTTTACTAATCATTATTAAGTATGCCAAATTAGTAATTAGGGTTTACACTTAGCAAATTAGGATTAGCAATTAGGGTTTCTAATTAGCTATTAAGTTGTTTAACAATTAGGGTTTCCAAATAATAATAATTGATATCTGCATTAACATTAATCACAATTTCTTACCAATCATACACTCCGGTTTGAGTTTCAAATTAGAGTTACTAAATTAGAAATTAGGTTTACTAATTTAGAAATTATGGTTTCTAGAAATTAGAATTTCTAAATATTAACTAGGGTTTCTAGATTTTAATTAGGGTTTACCTAATTAATTATTTAATACACAACATAAATCATATAACACAGTTATATAACAGTCTTGAATTGCCTATTTGAATTTCACAATATGGTGAAATAAATTAATGCTAGGGTTTGGTCATGATACAACATAATTGAACAACCATTATCAGTCCACACATATACAGTACATATTTATAGCACTAAAAAATCAAAATATAATTAATATTATATTATTATCATCATTCCTTGTTCCAGAACCAGAATTAGGGTTTATCAGTAATATTAAAATTGTTCCCTACATTAACCTTACGCACATAATACATATATCTATAACACTGACAAATAATAATATAATAATATTATTCTCATTCCTTGATCAAAAATCCAAAATTAGGATTTAGATTCCATATCTGATTTATCATCATATATAACATTATTAATTAAGTTAAAATAATTAACTTAATTAATCTAGCATAAATTCATATAATAAAATAGATTAATTATTATAATAATTTAATAACCTTTTCATATATTATTTAAATAATATATAATTATATATTCATGGAAAATAATTAATAAAAAATTTTCTACTATAAAATTAATTATTATAAGAATATAATTTATAATAATTCTAAAATAAAATGATTTGTAAATATTCATGTAATAAATATATTTTTATTTACCACATAAATACATATATACATTATCTTGTACAAATGCTCATCCTTAAAATAAAAAAAAAATTATACACAAAATTTACGATTTAATTATATAGAAAATATAAGTTGTTACATTCACCTCCTTATAAAGATTAGTCCCAGGAATCACCGTTTTAAAACTCATACATACATGGGTACATAACATACACAATCATTACGAGTAGATCTCGATCAAAATTGATCGAACTGATCTTTAACTATTCAGCATAAAGCTTATCTATCTACTTATACGGAAAATTGATTTCTAATAGAACTCAATTTCCTCCTTCAAAATAATTTATAAAATAATTTACTATATATAAGAAAATAATATATAAGAAATAAAAATTGTTTGAATAATACCTGGAGTTGCATCCCCGACTGCTACAGTTTCTTGGACGGTCATGTTGAAGACGCTTGCGGGTGATTTCGTTGGTTTGATTATTGATGTTGGTCCCGTCGTCACCAATGTCCTGCTGCCTTTTCCTTGTTTGCGCGTTCCTTGCCTCCCTTCTCCTTCTTGGAGAGTCTTCCACCTTATACTCCATTGATTCACACTTAAAATACACAGACTTTCCCTTTATCTCCTTTTCTTTTATCGTATAGGTGAAAAAACTATCTTTTGCCCCTTCGTTATCTTAGCTATCACAAATGCTTCCATAGAGTTAGTTGATCCTCTAAATCCTGGCGGTCTGATTGCCTTGAAGTCTTTGACGTTCGTCGATCGATTATCTGGTTGATCTTCCAGTGGATCGGTATTCCGCTCGCATGCGTAGCTTGATCGTCCATATTCGCAAAATTACATGTATCAGGTCCGTTGTCTTCCAAACTTTGTTGTGAGTTCTTCCTAAAGTGTATTTCATTTTTGTCTCCTTCATGCACTATCACAATTTATACTTTATTCTAAGCCTTATCGTATACGTATAATCATATAACACGAAATTCTATATTTATCATGTACTCAAAATATTATATATTTTAAAATTTTGGTTCTCTGCATTAACCAGTACTCATATAATTAACTACTATCTTTATACCAACTTATTTCATTAATCCCATATAAATTCATACTCATATCACTTGACATACCATAACACATATTGCTTTAATCATCCGTTATCCCTTTGTGACTCAAAAGTCGGGAATCGTTGCCACAACTTATACAAAATATGAAAAATATTACCTTATACAAACATACCTATCATATACATAACATAGAATCATACCTATTCAAGTAATACTAGTACTACTTATTTCTTACGCCTCCACTAAGGATCAATTGCTTTGTATTCTATCTATTCTCATTATCCTCAATAATCCATTCACACCTAACTATATCTAGTTCATCCAACTTACCATACATTATGAGTTTAAGAACTCACCACAAACATATGAGTTTAAGAACTCGACATTGACCACATATTCTTTAACTATATTTTATCTATCAGTTATTCTATCGTTTTTGGGTTCGGTACTACACTTTTCAAAATAACTACCTCTTTGAGGTAGCTTTCAATGTGAGCCTCTATTTCAGCTATTGGCTTTGATATTGGCTCGGTTATGGAGGTTGACTCCTTCTTTACAATCTGAGGGTATCCTAATTCGTTTCTATCTGACACCTACACACCAGCTATCTTGAGTAGCACATAATATATACACACAACAAATAATAATTTTATATAAGTTATCTTTTATTTCGTTAATTTAACGATGAATTTATTCAATTCATCTCCTTATAAACTCTATATGAGTTATTTATATTTTCAACGTTTCCCTCTGTTCTAAGGTTATAGCCTAAGGTCTAGCCCACCTAAGGTTTTTAACCCTAAGCTCTGATGTGACGCCCCCAAAATTAGGTATACATCACCCATTCTGAGTCGCCAGATACATGGTACAAAATTCAAATACAACTTTATTTATACAACTGTTGAACTGTCGTATAGAATACGACCATAGTTAACTGTGAGTTTTAATACAAATGTATGTAACTCTCATGGTGCCTCAACCACAACCTTACAATGGTAATTTACATAAAAATATAGTCAAAAACTATTTTAGAAATTAAAATCTTTGGGAAGTGCTCAAGGAAACCTTCGTACATGGGAGGCCATGCGTCTAGGTTATAGTAGATATCATATGTCCACAAAATTATCCTTGGTTGACCTAATAGACTCCAAAGAAAAATGAGAAGATTACTATCATCTTCTTTCCAATGGTGAGTCTTCTATTGACATATAACTATCTCCACTGTCTCCAAGTGAATATTATATTTCAAATAAACTCCAAGATCATATAGGTAGTTCCGTAGATATACTCCAAGAAGTGGATGCGCACAACCCTGTCTTATGATAACACGAGGTTGTATGTCATTAGACATCTTGTATGATAGTGGCAAAACACCCTTCCAAAGTTGGGTTCACCTCACCTTATTTGATTCACCAAATATAACTACTAAATGATGTATAGAATACAACACACTTTTCTATACTATTTAGGGAGAACCTCCACAGCTAGAGACAACCGTTCTATTCCCCTGTTATCCCCGCTCGACCCGGCAACACTCTTATTACCTGAAAGGAATTGTGAAACAGAAAGGGTGAGCACAACTAGCCCAGTAAAGAATATCATGACTAAAGCTAATTTACATCATCAATAGCCTTCATCATTAATAAATCAGAGATTTAGAACATATGGTAGATGATAAAACTTTTCAACCATAGTTGTAGCGGAACGAGCAATCCATTAGAAGAGTCAAATAGACCATAAGGTCTATTATCTTCTCCATATTAAAAGTCTACCAACAATGTTTTATCCCTGTAAAATAAATCAACAGTTCCTATCCACAATCATATGAATAACTCATAATCATAATTGTGATTCTAAATTCTCTTCGCAAACTGTGAGGCGAAGATAATTTTCATCACCTATCTTCACCTGAAACATCAAAAATCATGGTTATACCAAATCAGAGTTCCTGCTCATAATCATACTAATAAATTCATCTTTGCACTACGACCAAAGATATGCATTAACAATTTATCTTTGCACTACATGCCAAAGACATACAACTATATTTTAGAAGAGTCAAGTAGAGCATGATATCTACTATCTTCTACGAATTAAAAGTGTATAATAAATATTTTATCGCTGAGACTCAGCTTAATAAATAATCCACATCATCGAATCACCCCTGCACTATGGCCAAGGATATTCGTTAATATCACATCCATGAATTTATATTTCATCGCTGAGACTCAGCTCGATAGTCAATCCATATCACTGAATTATCCATGCACTACGGCTAAGGATATTCGTTAATATCACGACCACTGTAATTATCCATGCACTACGGGCTAAAGATAATCGTGTTTTCATCAACAGTCATGATCATGCCATAAAATAATTCATCTTTGCACCCTTGCTCAAGAGAATCCATAGCCATAATCATACCAAAAGCATCCCATCAATGCACTTCACGGGCCAATGAGGACTTTTTCCACATCATTTGTAACATTATGGTCATGATTATACCGAATAATCCTCGGTCATAATCATATCAAGTCCATCTACATACTACTACCAAAGATGACTTTTCAACACAATATGAGCATGAGGATGATGACAATGATATAAGAATCAATCAAATGAGATAAAGGATAAATATTAAACATTTATAATACAATTTATCCAATGATTCAATAATAACCAAATGTTATCAATCACTTAATAATCTCATAATCTAATATCATTAATATTATAATAATATTTTAATAATTTCTTAAACTTATAAACAATTTATTTCAATTGTTTACACTATCAAATAATGCATTTAATCATTCAAAAATGTCATACTCATAAGATTTCATCATCAATGATCAAATCCCTCATAAAAAATCTGCATATACCCTATATAGGATTTCCAAGCCATAAAATCCTATTTTTTCAATTTTATTACTTCACATAACATATTTAATTTATTTACTCATAACTAGTTCAATTTCATGAAAAATACCAAATCAGTCAAAAAAATATTTTCTTTTCTGGAATTTAGCAGAATATAGTCTCATCTTGAACATATATTTTTCTCAGAATTTTTAAAATTCATTTACTATTTTTCATATGGCTAAAACTGCCGAATATTTAGACATTTATCATAAATTGTACTTTTGTCCAAAAATTCCAAAATTTATAGGGTATACTCCTGTTATACATGTACTCCCAATACAAATGTCACCAATTTTGGAGTTAACCACAAGGAGTTATAAGGGTTTACTTTTAAAATAGTCCTTTTCCCATAAAATCCATAACTCTTAATCTATACATCCAAAAATCGCTTTTTTTGGACACAATCTAGAAAACTCATCAGATTATCATTTCAATTTTTTCCAGAATTTTTGAGGGTCAAAAAAATTACGAAACTGCCCCTGGAAGAAACCCCTTTTTAATAAAAATACTATTCGTATGAATACGAATGATTATTTACCATGCATTCGGTAATCCACATAGACATGTTATTTCAACAGAATAATAAAGAATGAAACCAGGTCATGCATAAACGCATAGACAGGATATTCCAACAGAATAATAAATAATGGAATAACATAAGAATTCCCCAGGGATGTGATAGACCGCACAGACAGGTTATTCCAACAGAATAATAAATAATGGAACCAGGTCATGCGTAAACGCATAGACAAGATATTCTGACAGAATAATAAAGAATGGAATAAAAGAAGAATTTCACCATTATGCAGTACTTCACATAGACAGGTTATTCCAACATAATAATAAAGAATGGAATATCAGAAAAATTTCACCATGTATACGGTAGTCCGCGTATACAGGTTATTCCAACAGAATAATGAAGAATGGAATAATAGAAGTTCTCTTCATGAATAAGAAAGAAAGAATACCCCTTACGAGTACAACAAATAATATCCCTTACAAGTATAACAAATAATATCCCCTACCTTAAAAAGAGAAGTATTCCGACTGGTAGGGCGGGAATATACTTGAAAAAAACTTGCACTACGCTCAAAGCTTTCTTAAACTCTAAAGAAATACGCTCAAGATTATAGAAGAAGAACCCTCTCTATAGTTTCTCTCTCTAGAGTTTCAGTGAATTCGTAAGAAATAATGAAGGAATGAGCTTTTATTTATAGAAGAATGGACTGCATAGTAGCTAATTCATGAACGGTCCAGATTGATTTACTTTTAATTGGACGGTCCATATTTAAAGCAAAATCTTTTAAATAAAATATAATATATTCTATTTATAATCTAATAAAATGAATAACTTTATAAAAGTATTTTGTTTTATATAAAAAGATTTTACTATGCAGGCACTATGCAACATTATGCATAATAAAATATAATATATTCTATTTATAGAATGACTTTATAAAAAGTATTCTATTTTATATAAAAAGATTTTACTATGCAAAATACTATCGAGCATTATGCAACATTATGCATAATAAAATATAATATATTTTATTTATAGAATAACTTTATAAAAGTATTACATTTTATATAAAAAGATTTTACTATGCATAATAGAATATAATATATTCTATTTATAGAATAACTTTATAAAAGTATTACATTTTATTACATTAATAATACTAATAAAACAAAACTTAGTGACTTATCACGTAAACATCAATAATCAATACTGGTGCTACTATGCAACCACGCCAGATTATTCTTTATTACTTTACTACAAGAGTAGTTCAGCAGTTTTAATGGTAAAACTTTTGCAATTATTTTCATAAAATATTTTTATCTTTTTCTCAATCAAAATAATAATTACATTGTGGGGCCTACTACCAATGATTACCAGTAAATACGGATATTCACAAACAAAAAGAATATTCCCCACTAATCGAATATTCCCTAACACAGCGAATATTTTATATCAACTTGATTAGTTTGCAAAAAATAATTCACATATTACCCTTAACTTTAAACTTTTATCAATTTAACTATTTACCAAAATAGAAAAATTGAATACTTTTATTTCTTAAAATTCGGGGTCTCACATCTGATACCAACTTACAAAGCCCCCAAACTCGGGTACTTGAAACCCGAACTCGGTGCTTCACGATACCATTTCTATGAGCGGAATAATACTAATAATAATAACAATAATATAAAAATCCAACTTAACTTACATTTGTCACAGTCTAATCCCAAGTATGTAACCTTTACTATATTCTTTACATGATATATAATACATATCATTATCTTAATACAGTCTAACTATTACAAAAGACACCATTAAACATGTTTTGTTTGTTTTCATTTTCACTTGTTATTGTCTGAACCTTCGGGTTGATCATGCCTAGCTGAAAACATTTCAATTTAAGCAAGGATGAGCATTTGGGTGCCCAACAAGTAATAACAATTATGAATATAATTAGGTGAAAGAAATAAATGTTTTCTTTGTACATCACTTCTACAAATTAATTTATAGTTGTAAAGTGGCCCGAACCGATAATAACAACATAACAATTCTATCTCAAATTTTTGAAACTACGTATTGACTATATATATGGGTATTAGTAATGGATTATGAACATTGTTTTTAGTTTTCGCTAAGGTTTAGCGAACTTCATCATAAAACCGTCATAACATATCTGAGCGTTAGGTTGTACTTCCCATGGGCCCTGTATTGATCAATACTACATTACAAGAACGATAAGATCGTTCACTCTGTCTGCCTTGGGTGCATAAAAGTTTTCCCGTGATCGGGATGTTCATACTTAGTCTAGACTCCGAACTAAAACAATTTAATTGGATACAAAAAGGTTTTATCATATTCAACGATATTTCAAAATTTGTGTCTAGCTGGTCAATTAGCTTGGACATATATATATATATATATATATATATATATATATATATATATATATATATCAACATGTGTTTAACTACAATGACTATCCAAGTGGGGACACTTGTATAATCATATTTTGAAATTAACGAACAGAATATATATATGAGTTATATAATATAATATCATATTGATAAACAATGATCAGATATAATATATAAGACAATAAGGTTAATAATTTAGTACAATAATAATATAATTCTGAAACTTCTTACTCATGTCCATTGCATAAAGGAAATGCAAAAGTAAGATACTTGCCTGATGCGCTGCTTACAGTTCATAAATTAGTTCTATCTTTATATAACACCTATCAGTAATAAGATCATTTGATCGATTAGAATAACATATTATAACACATAGCACTGCTTATTACAGTCAGCACATAACCTAATCACATTGTCACATATGTTTCACAACCATTGAATCACAAATAAACACATATCTAATCAAATTATCTAAGTCCAGATCAATTTCGAAACATAACCGATTGTACCAAGCGGTTTTATCGAAGTAATTATCGAGTCTAAGACTCTATCATGTAGTTCAATATCTGTAAGTATCAGTCATATTATTTTTAAATGACTTATAATAAATTTTTAAATATTTATTATAATTAATCATGAATTTTCAAACACCAGAATCATTATTAAATAATTTAAATATTAAACAATTCTATTATCATTAATATTTAATTAATTTTAAATTATTAATGAAACCATTGTAAAAATATTAAAGTTATTTATAATAACACAAAGTATTTTTAAAGTACCAATATTACCCTTAAATAATTTTTAAAACAATTAGAATCATTTTTAAATAATTACCATTAATATTAAAATATTATTGCATTATCTATCAAAATATTAAAAGTTATTAATTATAACTTAAAATATTTTTAATTTATTAATATCCTTATTAAATGATTTTTAAATAAATAAAACTATTTTTAAACTATTTATTTAATATAATTATTAAATAAACTAAATATCATTTATTATTAAATTAATATCATTAATATAAAATTATTAATGAAATTATCCTTTAAATATTAAAAGTTATATTTTATTACTTAAAATATCTTTAAACACTTTATTTTTATTTAAAATGATTATTATAATATTAAAATCATTTTATAACTAATTTATTTAATATGATTATTAAATAATTATAATATCATTAATAGTAAATAATTAATGAAATTTACCTTTAAATATTGAAAGTTATATTTTATAGCTTAAAATATTTTTAAACTATTTATTTTCATTTAAAATGATTTTTCTAATATTAAAATCATTTTTAAACTAATTATTTAATATAATTATTAAATAAATCTAATATCATTAATATTAAAATATTAATATTTTCATGACAAAATATCAAAAGTTATATTTATAACTTAAAATACTTTTATAACCTTTAAAGCATTTTTCTATAATTTTTAAATCATTAATTCTATTTTTCATAATTTATTTAATATATTTAATAAATAACTTAATTATCAATAATATTAATTTATTAATGAAATTCATCACAAAATATTAAAAATTATCAAAAATAACTTAAATTATTTTCTTATACCTTAATATAATTTTAAATGATTTTTCATGTATTAAAATTATTTTTTAAATAATTTATTTAATATAATAATTAAATAAATTAAATACTTTTAATATTCCAAAAATATTAAATATTTATGAAATATATTCCAAATAATTAAAAACTAATTTTTAGATTTTAAAATAATTTTTAATAATTTATTTTGTATTTCGAATAATTAATAACTAATTTTCGATAATTATTTAATATAAATATAATTTTTATAATTAATTTGTCGCTAAAGACCACCTATAGTGATAGAACTGTCGCTATAGGTGTTCTTCATGTTCATCATGCAAACCCAGATCTTAATATACAGTTTTCGAGGGTACTACTTTGACCGGTTGTAAATCTTTGGTTATTCGGATTCTGGGCTTGCTAATGTTTTGTTATTATAGTATAGTTGTAACACTATCATTATCAATTGATGTCATGGACAGAACACAACAAATCAGAGAGTTATAAGCCCTCAAATCTCTTGTCAGAGCTGTTCTTCATTTCTGAGTTTTCTAGAAATGAAGAACAGTTCATACTGCCTTCTTTCGATCATTATAACTTGCTTCACAGGTATACTTTATATGATATAATACGTTCAATGTATAGACAACATGCAAAAGAAGAGATCTAATACATAAAACACTTATAACATCAACAGAATCGATAGATACATGCAAGTCAGTCAAACCATACTGGAAAAATTGCTCATGAAGGTTCTGGGTTTCCCAGAAACCTTCATAAGGCAAAACGGTCAACGTACTTGGACCAAGGTTAACTTCGATCCTGTTCATGTTATGGGTAATATAAAGGAAGGTATATGTAGTACTCATGTCAGTCTACAAGTTTATAACAACAACATGATCATAACACTTAACAGAAGCAAGATCAAGCGCCTGCAAAATCGTTGCCAGACGTCTGGAAAAATTATAGGTTACCCAGATTTGAAAAGTCATGGTCGGTCAAAGACCTTTGACCATGAATAACTTACAACTTAAACTAGTTCTGACCCTGATTCGAGTTCTAGAGGAAAGAACTCATAACATACTTCAGATCCAAAATTTAAAACAAGAAAAATCACAAACAGAGAAAGATTTGTGGCCACTGACATTCGTTGTTAGAACACAAAAATGAAATTTTTCCAGATTTTCAAAAACACTAGATCTGAGCTTATAGATGTTATGGATCCAACATCTATCAACCCAGATCACTTAATAACAATATATACAACATATCTTAATACTCAAACATAACTTTTAACAGAGGATCAAGGTTCAAAATTTTGATTAGGGTTTATACCTTTATGCTTCAATTCTTGATTTTGAGCTTCTAGATCTGTTATGGTGATCGTGGGGCTTGTATATGGGACTGGTTTACTATTGTTTTTCGTGGGTCTTGAGAGAGAGAGACTTTGTGGAGTGTAAGAGTATAAATAAGGCTTAAAAGTGAACTTTTCTCTCTCTAATTCTATATATATAATGGTGAAATGTATATGGCTGATATAATGTGCTGATATTGCTGCTCATTTTGTCACATGGGTTTGGTGTAGTAGGTTACCAACTCCCATCTTAGCAATTTTGACGAGTTAGCTTCAATTATACAATAAGGGCAAAATAGTCATTTGGCTTGAGATTTTAAGGGCAAGGTTGTAACATGGCAAACCCTTAGGGTTTGACTGTTAGGTTTAATCCTAAGGTTTAGCACACAAATTGTAAAATTTCCAATTAGGGTTTGCAAAAAAAATAAAATTAGTTTCTAAAAATTACAAATTAAGGTTTCATAATTATATTAGGGTTACTAATTACATAAAACATGATAATTAGGTTTAGGTTTTACTAATCATCATTAAGTATGCCAAATTAGCAATTAGGGTTTACACTTAGCAAATTAGGGTTATCAATTAGGGTTTCTAATTAGCTATTAAGTTTTTTAACAATTAGGGTTTCCAAATAATAATAATAATTGATATCTGCATTAACATTAATCACAATTTCTTACCAATCATACACTCCGGTTTGAGTTTCAAATTAGGGTTACTAAATTAGAAATTAGGTTTACTAATTTAGAAATTAGGGTTTCTAGAAAATAAAATTTCTAAATATTAACTAGGGTTTCTAGATTTTAATTAGGGTTTACCTAATAAATTATTTAATACACAACATAAATCATATAACACAGTTATATAACAGTCTTGAATTTCCTATTTGAATTTCACAATATGGTTAAACAAATTAATGCTAGGGTTTGGTCATGATACAACATAATTGAACAACCATTATCAGTCCACACATATACAGTAAATATTTATAGCACTGAAAAATCAAAATATAATTAATATTATATTATTATCATCATTCCTTGTTCCAGAACCAGAATTAGGGTTTATCAGTAATATTAAAATTGTTCCCTACATTAACCTTACACACATAATACACATATCTATAACACTGACAAATAATAATATAATAATATTATTCTCATTCCTGGATCAAAAATCCAAAATTAGGGTTTAGATTCCATATCGATTTATATTCATTATATATAACATTATTAATTAAGTTAAAATAATTAACTTAATTAATCTAGCATAAATTCATATAAAATAGATTAATTATTATTATAATTCTAATAACCTTTTCATATATTATTTAAATAATATATAATTATATTTTCGTGGAAAATAATTAATAAAAATATTTCTCTTATAAAATTAATTATTATAAGAATATAATTTATAATAATTCTAAAATAAAATGATTTGTAAATATTCATGTAATAAATATATTTTTATTTACCACATAAATACATATACACATTATCTTGTATAAATCTTCATCCTTAAAATAAAAAAAAATTATACGCAAAATTTTTGATTTAATTATATAAAAAATATCGGGTTGTTACATTCACCCTCCCTTATAAAGATTCCGTCCCCGGAATCACCGTTTTAAAACTCATACATACATGGGTACATAGCATACACATTCATTGCGAGTAGATCTCGATCAAAATTGATCGAACTGATCTTTAACTATTCAGCATAAAACTTATCTATCTGCTTATACGGAAAATTGATTTCTAATAGAACTCAATTTCCTCCTTCAAAATAATTTATAAAATAATTTACTATATATAAGAAAATAATATATAAGAAATAAAATTGGTTTAAGTAACCTGGAGTTGCATCCCCGGCTGCTACAGTTTATTGAACGGTCATGTTGAAGACGCTTGCGATTGATTTCGTTGGTTTGATTATTGATGTTGGTCCCGTCATCGCCAATGTCCTGCTGCCTTTTCCTTGTTTGCGCATTCCTTGCCTCCCTTCTCCTTCTTGGACAGTCTTCCACGTTATACTCCATTGATTCACACTTAAAACACACAGACTTTCCCTTTATCTCCTTTCCTTTTATCGTATAGGTGACAAAACTATCTTTTGCCACTTCGTTATCTTAGCTATCACAAATGCTTCCACAGGGTTAGTAGATCCTCTAAATCCTGGCAGTTTGATTGCCTTGAAGTCTTTGACGTTCGTCAATCGATTGTCTGGCTGATCTTCCGGCGACTAGTATTCTGTTCTGCATAGCTTGATCGTCCATATTCGCAAAATTCTGTATTAGGTCTGGTTGTCTTCCAGCTTTGGTGACAGGTTCTTCTGTCATGTATTTCGTTTTCTTCTCCTTGGCGGCACTATCACAATTTATTCTTTATTCTAAGCCTTATCATATACGTATAATCATATAACACGAAATTCTATATGTGACGCCCCCAAAACAGGTATACATCACCCATCTTGAGTCGCCAGATACAAGGTACTAAATACAAATACAACTTAATTATACAACAGTAGTGTAAAATACAACAAAACATAGGCTGTGAGTTTTAATACAAATATTGTCATCTAGACAATATTCACACTCAATGGAGTCCTCATTACATTTATTATCACACTATTTCACAGAATACTAATGCACCATCTAGGATCATCACTCTGTTCCCCGACTAGTCCCAACTACGTTCTCATTTCCTGAAGAGAACAGTGAAAGAAAGGGTGAGCTCAACTAGCCCAGTAAGAAATATTAGGACTAAGATAATGCAGAATAAATTATCATTAGCCTTCAACGGTGTTAAACTGATAAAATATAATAAACATCAAGTTTAACTGCAGTGGAACAAGCAATCCATTAGAAGAGTAGAGTAGAGAATAAAATCTATTGTCTTCTATGATTTAAAAGGTTTTTCATCACTTTTATCGCTGAGACTCAGCTTAATGAATAAAATTGAATCATCCTTGCTCCACGGCCAAGGATATTCATGTAATCATCAATGGTCATGACTATACCGAATAATCCCTGGTCATAATCATACCAACAACTGTCCACCAATGAACTACAGGCCAATGAGGACTTTTACGATATCATTCGTCACATTACGGTCATGATTATACCGAATAATCCCTGGTCATAATCATACCAAGTCCATCTATGCACGTAAGTCAAAGTTGACTTTCAACATAATATAAGCATAAGGATGATGACAATGACATAATAATTCAATAAAACAAGTTGAAGAATAAATTTTAAAGATTTATAAATTAATTTATTCATGAACCAATAACGTCCAAATTGTCAACATGATACTGCTTTGTAGAGTAAAATTCAAGAATGCTCAGAAGAATATTTCCATGAAAAGATACTGGATGAAGCGCAAATATCAAGGATATTCCACTAATTTCATGGAGTATAGAAGCCAAAGCTTTAACCAATGAGTATAAGAGAATATATGAAGCGCAAATGGATTTTTAAATCGCCATGCGGTAATCCACATATACAGATTATTTCCACAATTTAATAAGGAATGAATACAAAGGATCATTCACCATGCATGTGTTAATCCACATAGATAGGTTATTCCAACAGAATAATAAAGAATGGAATAATGAAGGATTCACCATGCGCGATGCGATCGCATGCCTGATAAGTTATTCCCAACAGAATAATAAATAATGGAACCAGGTCCGACGTAAATGCACATACAGGAAATTCTGACATAATAATAAATAATGGAACCAGGTCCGGCGTAAACGCACAGACATGATATTCCAATAGAATAATAAAGAATGGAATATTAGAAGAATTTCACCATGTATGCGGTACTTCGCATAAACAGGTTATTCCAACAAAATAATAAGAATGAAATAACAACAGAATTCACCAGGCATGCGATAGACCGCACAAACAGGTTATTCCAACAGAATAATAAAGAATGGAATTACAGAAGTTCTTTTCATGAATAAGAAAGAAAGAATACCCCTTACGAGTACAACAAATAATATCCCTTACGAGTATAACAATTAATATCCCCTACCTTAGAAAAACTGAATACTGAAGTAGTTAAGTAGCAGAATATTTTTCTTCTTTCTCTCTATAGCTTCTCTCTCTAGAGTTTCACTGAATTCGTAAGAAATAATGAAGGAATGAACTTCTATTTATAGGAGAATGGACTGAATAGTAACTAATTCATGAACGGTCCAGATTGATTTACTTTTAAACGGACGGTCCATATTGGTTTATTATTAAAACTTAAAGCAACGGTCCATACTGGTTTACTATTAAAACTTTAAACCAGCGATCCATATTGATTTACTATTATAACTTTCCACCAGCGGTCCATATTGATTTACTATTATATCTTCAACCAAGCGATTCGAAAAATTAGCACATCTCCTCATGGAATAATATTGTACCCAAAAATGATTTGGATCGAAAAGAAATATATCTTACGGGTGAATAGTACCCCGTGAATAGTAACTCGTGAATAGTAACTCATGAATAGTAATTCGTGAATAGTAACTCAAGAATAGTAACTCATGAATAGTAACTCATGAATAGTAATTCGTGAATAGTAACTCGTGAATAGTAACTCGTGAATAGTACTCCTACACAAAAAGTGTCCCGAATACCCGATTGAACAATATATAACCTCCAGGCATTAATTATTATCGAAACAAATGTCAATTTTCACTTAACACAAATAATTCCAACACAATGAAACTACAAAAGTCATCTTTAATCAACACGAACTTATTCATCATTAATATTATAATTCACAATATTTAACAACAAGGTCGTTCCCAGGAAAGAGGGGGCTTTCCGATAAGGATTTCTCCTTATTGGCGTGCAATTAGGTGACCAAACCTCTCCTTGACAGAATTTTTAGACATTGTCAATATTGCAAATGATAATATAAATAACTTTGTCGTCTCAATTATTGATTTAATAATGTATCATATTATGCAGATGATATTGTAAAAATAATTGAATCAATAATATGACAGATATGATGCAACAATTACTGTAGCAATAATTGAGTATAACTGAGTGATTTCTCATGTAAGCATCAATAATCAATACCGTGTTCTACTATGCAACCACGCGTATTACTGTATTTTTACTACCGGATAGTTCAACAGTTTTAACGATAACACCTCCACCGTTATTCTATAAAAAGATAATTTTGTCGTTTTCTAACTACGAAAATACTTCCGTTGTGGGGTCCACCAATGATTGTGTCGCGTCATTTAATATTCCCAAAATAAAAAAATATTCCCAACCAAACGAATATTTTATAACAACCTGCATACTATGCAAAATTTATAAATATTACCCACAACTATAACATTATATCAAATCCACACCATAATATTTAAAAAAATATTTCGAGAAATTTAAATCTTTATTCATAAAATTTGGGGTCTCACAATCTCCCGTCCTTATGAAATTTCGCCCTCAAAATTTACATATGTACTTGGTATGCCGAAGAGATGAGGATACCTTGACTTCATTTCAGATTTTAACTCTTGAGGTATAACCTTTGAGTGTCGAATATAATCCTTCTTATCCAAGATTTTAACACGTATCTCCTCATACGTTAAATCATCCGCTATCTCGTCCGTTTCTAAATTAATAATGTGGTTCGGATCGTCCCCATATTTATGTAACGTCGATATGTTAAAAATGTTATGAACATACGACATACTTGGCGGTAAAACGAGTCTATAAGCCACAGTTCCTACTTCATCGAGGATTTCAAATGCGCCAATTAAATTGAGGGTTGAGATTTCCTCTCTTCGTCGATTCTTGCTTCTAGAATAACGCCCTCTTGAACCTTCTTAATTCTTCACATTCATCAGCTCCAGGTGTGTCGCTTAAGCGGCTTTAACTTTATCGATTAAAGTCAATTCTACTCGTATATTTGTTATCTTCACGGGGGTTCATATATTCGCACTTGTAAACGCATACGATCTTCTACTCAACCCGTCAGCTACCACGTTCGCTTTTCCATGATGGTATTGAATGATATGATCGTAATCTTCAACAACTCGAGCCAACGTCTTTGGCGCATGTTACGTTCGTTTTAGGTGAAGAAAATATTTGAGGGTTTAAGAAATGGGTTTTTTACTGGGGTCAATAAAAAATTTGATTTCACGCTCTAGGGGTAGGCTAAGAAGTCTTCAAGAATACGTCAGGAAATTTATTAACAATAGAAATATCATTCAAAACTGTGACCCTCATCCAAGACTTGGATGGTACGTCACATTGATACCTATCAACTTGCCATCGTCATTCACGACGTCGCCTACAGAAAGTATGGCTTCGGTGCATTTCACACAAGGAAGTCAACAACAAAAGGACCGGGGCTCTTTACTTATTGCTTGATATGACAATGATTGACTTTAGTGGTTTGGTTGCTTGGATTCGCATAACAGGTTGGTTAGGAATATGAAAGCTAACAACCTTACGAAAAGCATGATGAGTAGTTAACCAATCGATTCCTAAAATCGCATCAAAGGCAAGTATTTTCAAAGAGATAAGATCGACATGTAACGTGAAAGTGTCGATTTGAATTAAACAAGATTTATAAATAGTAGATTTAACGAAGGTTTCTCCCAATTGAGTTTCAACAGATAAATCAAAATCTAACTTCTCCAGAGTTAAATTCAAACATTGAACACAACTAGGTGAAATAAAAGAGTGTGTAGATGTAACACCCCCTTTCCAAAATAGAAAGAGAGGTTACTCAAAACATAACAAAACTGATGAATTTAATAGCAAGGCTCTAATCCACAAAAGAATAGTCTTAAACTAATTAAATGTCTTAAGACAAACCATAATAAATGTCACACTGGCTCAAACCACAATCTAAAATAACTATTACAACTCCAAATAAATCAATGTATCATAGCCTAACGAAATATATCAAAACTATTGGATAGAAGGGAGCTCTCATCACACTTGCCCTTGATTCCCCTGATTACCTGCCGGAAGAAAAAAATACAGCATGAGCCAAATGCCCAGTACAGATATAAAATACAATTAATGAACCGAAATAACTAACTCAATTAAATGAAATAAAATGAAACTAACTGAAATGAAACGAACAAAACTGACACAACTAAATAATAGGCTAAATCCAATGGCTGGGTGTTATTTCATACCGAGCTCAGAACAAAATAGAAATATACCTTGCCACACAGGCAAGTCAAATAATGCCACACAGGCAAGTTACACACATTGGACCGCGAATCCAAATGTATATAAAATCGGAAGGCGTGTTTGGCACAAACATCACTAATCCGCAGAATAAAACATAACAGAAAACTAGGGTCGACCTATACGCCTCCCACAACAAAACACCAAATGGCCAACTCCCAATGGAGAACAAAACGGAGACGCCGTGGACTGATCACACCGCCACGGAAGGTGTCATGCCTCGGTGCCAAGAGGATATGCCTGTGCTACCCCCACAGGTGGTTATAGCTCAGGTATACCCTAGGGTATATTCTAACAAGGATACCATGTCACAACACATGCGACACAATATCAACACAAAGGGGTTCTAACGTGTACATGTTAAATCGAACGAATCATCAACACAAGTCTCTAAAATAATAACATTTACATCACTATAAATATCAAAATAAAATTTAGACATGATGCACTAGTCTAAAGAGTACAAATATGAGTTCTAATACAACGCCAAAACAAATTTATCACAATAAATTGACACGGAACAATTATGAGAGGCAATACTAAATTTTGAAACGAATAACGAAACGAACAAATCAAAAACAAAAGAGTCTCGCTGAAAGAGTACGGAATCTGTACCTGGATTAAGCAATGTAATACCCCAAATTATTATCCCAATATAGTTTGTTAAATTCCTTCCGTTCGAACTAATTAAACAAAAAAAAAACTAAAAATCAATATAGTTACTTAATAACTATAATTTATAATAACATGAATTTATTTTCTAATTTAAATTAGTTTTATGATACAAATCCAAATTAAGTTAAAATTAATCTTTTAATCGTTATTCTATTATTATATTTTTTTTGACAAAGCAGTAACTCTAGTATATATATATAACACGCTTATGAAACGGTAGTTCTAAAAATCAATTTCTTAATTGTTTATATATATATATATATATATATATATATATATATATATATATATACCAGTAGACCATGCATAGATTTGAGATAGCCTTGATTGAAACAAAAATAAAATCAAAAATATATATATATAAACCTGATGATCATATACCCTTTTAAATACTTAATAGTAAACTAAAAGAAAAAAAAGAAACATGGCAACAATTGATACAAAGACGTAACCAAAATAAAAAAAATAAAAACAAACAAACCTGTGAACCTGAGTTCCCTTTTTATTCCAGTACGCACTTCTCTCTGAAATATACTAAGAGGCGGCTTCCCCCTCTTTCTCTTCCTCCGGTTGTATAAGGAAAAATAGAATTAGGTTTAGTTATTTATTTACTTAAAAATAGATTTTATTAATTAATATATTTATTCACTCTCTAAGTTTTAATAGGATTCATTATTACCCACAAATATAATTTAAACCCAAATAATTTTTAAAGTCTAATTTAATCAAATTAATTTTATCTATCATTTATTAATCCACATAAATTAAATAACTAGTTTGACCCAAATAAATGACAAAGTCCAATTAGAAAAATTAAAATATGCATTTAAATGTTATTTATTTATTTATTATTTTACTGGGTATTACATCACCTACCCCTTAAAAGAATTCCGTCCCTGGAATCAAAAGAATGGAACGCGCCTAATTTTCGAAGAGATGCGGATACTCCGCTCGAATAGACTCCTCAATCTCCCACGTGGCTTCCCGCTCCGAATGATTCTTCCACAAAACTTTAACAAACGGAATTGTCTTCCTCCTCATAATCCGCTCTTGACGATCCAAAATCGCCTCGGCTTGCTTCTCACAAGTAAGATCCTTCCGAATCTTATCGAACGGATATTGCACCACGTGCAATGGATGATAATGATAACTCCTCAACGCCGACACATGGAATACATTGTACACATGAGCTAGCTGTGGAGGCAAAGCTAACCGATATACAACTTCACCAACCCTCTCCAGAATCTCAAATGGTCCAATATAATGCGGACTAAGTTTTCCTTTCAACCCAAATCGCTGAATGCCCTTCCAAGGAGAAACTTTTAGAAACACATGCTCACCAAGTTGAAATTCTAAAGTCCTCATATGCTTATCAGCATAACACTTCTGCCATGATCGAGCCAACTTTAATTTCTCCTTAGCCAACGCTACCTTCTCCATAGTGATTTGAACTAACTTAGGCCCTTCTATGGCCCTTTCGCCAACCTCATCCCAACAAGTCGGTGCCCGACACTTCCTACCATACAATTCCTCAAAACGAGCCATCCCAATACTTGCATGCCAGCTGTTATTGTAAGCAAACTCAACTAGGCTCAAATAATCATCCCAATTACCCGACCACTCAAGTGCACAAGACCTTAACATGTCCTCTAATGTCTGAATAGTCCTCTCAGATTGCCCATCAGTTTGTGGATAGAAAGAAGTACTGAAGTTGAGCCGAGTACCCCAAGTTCGTTGAAATCCTTTCCAGAACCGTGAAGTGAATCGTGGTCCCGATCTGAAACAATAGACACCGGAGTACCATAAATTCTAACAATCTCCTGCTGAAAGATATGTGCCAACCTATCCACCGAGTAACCCTCATAGCCAAAAAGTGTGCCGATTTGGTCAGTCGGTCCACCACTACCCAAATGGCATCATTCTTCCTGAAAGTCTTCGGTAACCCAGTCACAAAATCCATCGTTATATCCTCCCACTTCCACACTGGAATGTCTAATCGTCATATAGCTGACAAACCACTAGCTCGTTGATGTTCTATCTTCACTTGTTGACAAGTAAGGCACTTCCCAACATATTCAGCCACATCTCGTTTCATCCCATTCCACCAAAAATTCCTCTTCAAATCCCTATACATCTTTGTAGAACCTGGATGAATAGAAAATGGTGAACTATGAGACTTAGCCAACACCACCTCCTGAATGATTGGGTCCGACGGTACACACAACCGTTCACCCAACCAAATCACACCGTGGTCATCAATACGAAACTTGGGCTGCTTGCCCTCCTTTAAATTCTGAGTCATACTCGACAATTCCCCATCTTCTTTTTGAGCTTCTTTGACCCGCGAGATAAGAGAGGGCTCCACTCTCATACCCGCCAAATGCCCATCTGAACCGCGTACATACAACTCTAACTCGAGCCGATCCATATCCGAAATAAGCTGAGGTTGTGTAATAAGGGCTGCTACACTCCCTGAACTCTTCTGGCTAAGAGCATCTACAACCACGTTTGCCTTCCCCGGGTGATACTGAATTCTAGCATCATAATCTTTTAGAAGCTCCAACCAACGCCTTTGCCTCATATTGAGCTCTTTTTGAGTGAAGATGTATTTAAGACTTTTGTGATCAGTGAAGATATCACAAGTCTCTCCATACAAATAATGCCTCCAAATCTTTAAGGCGAAGATCACCGCTGCCAACTCCAAATCATGTGTGGGGTAATTCACCTCGTAAGATTTAAGCTGCCTAGAAGCATAAGCAATCACCCATCGTATTGCATCAAAACACACCCCAAACCCTTCTTAGAAGCATCACTATAAATCTCGGTAATGCATTCATCTCGACCAAGAATGCAAGTATAAGAGCTGTCACAAGTCGTTTCTTCAACTCCTCGAAACTCTTCTCACGCTCCTCATTCCACACAAACTTCACGCCCTTTCTCATCAACTGAGTCAATGGTAAGGCAAACAAAGAGAATCCTTCCACAAAACGCCTATAGTACCCTGCCAAACCCAAGAAACTCCTAATCTCTGTCACCGTAGTAGGTCTTGGCCATTTAGTTATAGCCTCAACCTTCGCAGGATCCACCTTAATGCCTTCAGCAGAAACAACATGACCCAAAAATGCCACCTGCTCCAACCAAAACTCGCATTTAGAGAATTTAGCATATAACTTCTCTTTGTGCAAAATCCCCAACACTGTGCGAAGATGCTCCTCATGCTCTTCCTTAGACTTGGAGTAAACCAAAATGTCATCAATAAAGACAATGACAAATTGGTCCAAGTACTCTCTGAACACTCGATTCATCAAATTCATAAACACCGCCGGAGCATTAGTCAACCCGAATGGCATCACCAACAACTCGTAATGCCCATAGCGAGTGTGAAAGGCCGTCTTAGCAATATCCTCATCCCTCACCCTCAATTGATGATAGCCCGACCTCAAGTCTATCTTCGAAAAATATTTTGCCCCTTGAAGTTGGTCAAACAAGTCATCAATCCTCGGCAATGGATACCGATTCCTGATGGTGATCTTGTTCAACTCCCTGTTGTCTATACACAGCCTCATAGACCCGTCCTTCTTCTTCACAAACAAGACCAGAGCACCCCACGGCGAAACACTCGGTCGAATCATGCCACGATCGAACAATTCCTGCAACTGCTCCTTCAACTCCTGCAACTCCAACGGTGCCATCCGATACGGCGCCTTAGAGATAGGCTCCGCACCAGGAACAAGCTCAACAGAAAATTCTACTTCCCGTTGTGGTGGTAACCTTGACAACTCCTCAGGAAACACATCAGAAAAGTCACGAACAATTGGAACATCCTCAATACAAGACTCACCCTTAGATGTATCTTTCACAAACGCCAAATACCCCTCACAACTCTTTGCTACCAACTTTCTAGCCTTCAAAGCTGAAATTAACTTCACCACTCTACTCGGCTGTGAACACTGAAACACTAATTCTGGAGACTTCACATCTCTAAATATAACCTTCTTTGCCTGACAATCGATAGTGGCCTGGTGCTTATCCAACCAGTCCATCCCAAGAATGACATCAAAATTGTGCATACTCATCGGAAGAAGATTAGCCCTACGAATCTTATCCCCAAAACTTATCGAGGACCCTCGATACAAATCAGAAATGACAACAGATGTCCCCATCGGGGTAGCAATAGACATAACAGAATCTAAAGACTGAGATGGCACACCCATGTGCCGAACAAAAGACCGAGCAACAACGGAATGAGTAGAACCCGTATCAAACAAAATAGAAGCCTCACATTTACCAACTAAAAGAGTGCGTAAGCGATGCACTGTGCACTTTTCTCACGCTGGTTATACGTCAAGGCAAACACTCGACCACCCTGACACTGACCTCCATTACCACCATTATCTCCACCTCCACCATTACTACGTGGACCGGTACAATCCCTAGCAATATGACCCATCTGTCCACACAAGAAGCATGCACCTGTGAGTCTATGGCACAGCCCCCCCAGATGGATAGCCCCACAAGTAGCACAAGGAGTTATCGGGATAAGATTTGGGTTACCCCCATCAGTTGGTCCCGGATAACGACCCTGATTCTGCCCCTGCTGACGATTTTGCCACTGCTGACGATTCTGACCATTCCAAGGTAGTCGCAATGTGATTCTCGCCTTGCCGAGGCATCATTGATAACCCTATTTTGATTCTCGACCACGCCATCGCCTGTTGGCCACCACCGATTCCTATTCAATTGACCACCTGATTTCTCCCATTTGAATCGAAGTTTAACCTCCTTTGGTCATCTCGTCCTCTTCGACTCCCATCCAGTTTAGAAGACTGAAAGTCTTGTCGCTCCATCTCAATATTTTTGGCTGCATTTGCCACAGCCGACACATCTGCAAAATTGTTATTAATGAGATGTTGTCGATAACTATAATGAATCCTCCACTTAAACTTCTCTGCATGTTCTGTTGCAGTCCCTGCTGAGGTTCCCGCAAAGCCTGCCAACCTAGTAAACCTCGTCATGAAGTCCGTGATGGACTCATCATTTTTCTGCCGAATCGACAGATACTCTCTAACATCGGCCTCTTTATCAGCAGCCGGAAAGTACTGCTGATAAAAGACCTCACAAAACTCTGCCCAGCTAAGTGCCTCAACATAACCATCACCCTTTGTTACCTTCATCGCTTTCCACCACCTCTGCGTATCCCCTTCTAGCTTGTAAGCTGCAAGCAACACTTTCTGATTATCTGAGCACCCCAACACATCAAAGATCTTCTCTAGGTGGGCAATCCAATTCTCTGCATCAATTGGAGTTGGAGCTGAACTGAATGCCTATGGTTTCTGCTTTTGAAACCTTTCCAACCACACATACATTGGAACCACCTGCTGATCAAGACCATCTTCATTCCCTTCCTCCACATTTGCATGCTGACCATTATTTCCCGAATTCCCTGGTTCAGAATTTTCGGTGGTTCATTGTTGCATTACTGCATAACTTTGTGCACTAAGCGAGGTAAAGCTTTGATTCACCGCTTGATTCACCAAGGTAGCCAACTGAGCATTTATCTGATTATTAGGTTGCTCATTGGGCTGACCTTCACCTCTTCCCCTATTGTTGCCTCACCTCCCAGCAACTCTGGCGGATCTACGAGCCATCTAAGAAAGAAAATCAAACGAAACAGAAACCTAACCCAGAAGTCTACCCATAACTCACAGGTCAAACCTAAATAAGTTTTCTACAAGAAAGAACCTAAGCTTTGATACCAACTCTGTAACACCCCCTTTCCGAAATAGAAAGAGAGGTTACTCAAAACATAACAAAACTGATGAATTTAATAGCAAGACTCTAATCCACAAAAGAATAGTTTTAAACTAATTAAATGTCTTAAGACAAACCATAATAAATGCCACACTGGCTCAAACCACAATCTGAAATAACTATTACAACTCTAAATAAATCAATGTATCATAGCCTAACGAAATATATCAAAACTATTGGATAGAAGGGAGCTCTCGTCACACTTGCCCTTGATTCCCCTGATTACCTACCGGAAGAAAAAAACACAGCATGAGCCAAATGCCCAGTACGGATATAGAATACAATTAATGAACCGAAATAACTAACTCAATTAAATGAAATAAAATGAAACTAACTGAAATGAAACGAACAAAACTGACACAACTAAATAATAGGCTGAATCCAATGGCTGGGTGTTATTTCATACCAAGCTTAGAACAAAATAGAAATATACATTGCCACACAGGCAAGTCAAATAATGCCACACAGGAAAGTTACACACATTGGACCGCGAATCCAAATGTATGTAAAATCGGAAGTCGTGTTTGGCACAAACATCACCAATCTGCAGAACAGAACAGAACAGAAAACTAGGGTCGACCCATACGCCTCTCACAACAAAACACCAAATGACCAACTCCCAACGGAGCACAAGACTGATCACACCGCCATGGAAGGTGTCATGCCTCGGTGCCAAGAGGACATGCATGTGGTACCCCCACAGGTGGTTATAGCTGAGGTATACCCTACGGTATATTCTTACAAGGATACCATGTCACAACACATGCGACACAATATCAACACAAAGGGGTTCTAACGTGTACATGTTAAATCGAACGAATCATCAACACAAGTCTCTAAAATAATAACATGTACATCACTATAAATATCAAAATAAAATTTAGACATGATGCACTAGTCTAAAGAGTACAAATATGAGGTCTAATACAACGCCCAAATAAATTTATCACAATAAATTGACACGGAACAATTATGACAGGCAATACTAAATTTCGAAACGAATAACGAAACGAACAAATCAAAAATAAAAGAGTCTCGCTGAAAGAGTACGGAATCCGTACCTAGATTAAGAAATGTAATACCCAAAATTATTATCCCAATATAGTTCGTTAAATTCCTTCCATTCGAACTAATTAAACAAAAAAAAAAAAAACTAAAAATCAATATAGTTACTTAATAACTATAATTTACAATAACATGAATTTATTTTCTAATTTACATTAGTTTTATGATACAAATCCAAATTAAGTTAAAATTAATTTTTAATCGTTATTCTATTATTATTATTATTATTTTGACAAAATAGTAACTCTAGTATATATATATAACACAATTCTAAAAATCAATTATTTAATTCTTTATATATATATATATATATATATATATATATATATATATATATATATAATGAGACCATGCATAGATTTGAGATAGCCTTGATTGAAACAAAAATAAAATCCAAAAAATATATATATAAACTTGATGATCATATACCCTTTTAAATACTTAATAGTAAACTAAAAGAAAAAAAAAGAAACATGGCAACAATTAATACAAAGACGTAACCAAAATAAAAAAAACAAAAACAAACAAACCTGTGAACCTGAGTTCCCTTTTTATTCCAGTACGCACTTCTCTCTGAAATATACTAAGAGGCGGCTTCCCCCTCTTTCTCTTCCTCCGGTTATATAAGGAAAAATAGAATTAGATTTAGTTATTTATTTACTTAAAAATAGATTTTATTAATTAATATATTTATTCACTCTCCAAGTTTTAATAGGATTCATTATTACCCACAAATATAATTTAAACCCAAATAATTTTTAAAGTCTAATTTAATCAAATTAATTTTATCTATCATTTATTAATCCACATAAATTAAATAACTAGTTTGACCCAAATAAATGACAAAGTCCAATTAGAAAAATTAAAATATGCATTTAAATGTTATTTATTTATTTATTATTTTACTGGGTATTACAGTAGAACCGGTATCTAACACGGTATAGACTTCGCAAGAGTTTATGATTAACTTACCCGTGATAATTTTATTCAGGTTCCTCGTAAAAAAAAACGTTCTCTCTTAAACTACCGGCTTTGGCTTGTCTGGGACATCCTTTGGCATCACTATCCCAGCTGGACTTGACTTTGGTGCACAACAAAATCGGGCTAGGTGACCTTCTTTTCCATAATTGTAACATGCTTTTGATCGCATCACGCAGCTTTGACCGATATGTCCCTCCTCTACGCATTTGAAGCATCTGACCGGCCATCATTTCTCCTTCCTTAATGGTCTTTGGTGTTTGTTGTCTTTCCATCATTATTGAACCTTCTCTTCTTGAAATTTCCACTTCTATAATCTTGGTCATGATTACCACCGAAGTGGTTACCATTCTTGGTGTGATAATTTCCGCCACGTTGGTTATCATTGTTTCGATGGTCATACACCGCAGACGATTATTATCGTGTTGTTGGTCGTTACCTTTTGGTTGTCTTTGAATCATTATCGCGCCCAATAAGCGGAGCCCTATTCACAACATCCGAATATAAACAAAGTTTATGAGAAATGAGGTATCGACGTATATCGGGTTTCAAACCTCTTAGAAATATTCGCGTCATTCGCTCCTCATTATCGACCAAATGGGATACAAATCGGGATAACTCGGCAAACTTAGCCTCGTCATTGCGACATAATCGTCATATTGCTTTGTTCCAACTTGATAAACTCCACCTCCTTCATGTGACGAATACTTTCAGGAAAGTACTTGTCGTTGAATAGCTCTTGGAACTTCTCCCAAGACATCTTGAGTACGTCGTCAGTAGACGCGTTTACTGATTCCCACCAATAATCTGCTTCTTCACGCAACATAAAGGTGGAAAAGGGAACCTTTTGCTCCTCGGAGCATCCCAAGACAGCAAATATCTTAGTGATCTACTTTAACCACGTCTCCGCCTTAAGTGGTTCTGTCTTTCCCAAAAACTCCGGTGGTCCCAGCTCCTTGAACTGCTTAGCGGTGACCGACCGTGGGTTGCCATTGTTTCCACCTACATTATGAAAAGGAATCTCTCTCGCCTAATGTTGCATGAATTGTATAAAGCCTCTGAACATCCCACCGTTCATCATTTCATCGGTGTTATTGTTTACCTGAGGATTATTGTCTTCCTATTGCACATTATCCTGGATATTGATCGTTGGTGACTCAACGGTCTCATGTGCTTCATTGCTTATCCCAACATTTTTGGATACCATTTTCAAATACTGCCACAAAACAAGGGTTAATTAACATGTCACATATTATCCATATACTCTAACCGACCAATTAAATACCAAATAAACTTAGGTAGGTCATACTAGCGAAGGAATTCCCCGTCTCTCCCCTCCTAGTTTTTGTCTCACATCTCAGCCAGGGATCATATCCCTAAGCTTTGATGCCAACTGTGACACCCCCAAAATAGGTATACATCACTCATCTTGAGTCGCCAGATACAGGGTACTGAATACAAATACAACTTAATTATACAACAATCGTGTAAAATACGACAAAATATAAGCTGTGAGTTTTAATACAAATATTGTCATCTAGACAATATCCACACTCAATGGAGTCCTCATTACATTTATTATCACACTATTTCACAGAATAATGAGGACTACTAATGCACTATCTAGGATTATCACTCTGTTCCCCGACTAGTCCCAACTACGTTCTCATTTCCTAAAGAGAACAATGAAAGAAAAGGTGAGTTCAACTAGCCCGGTAAGAAATATTATGACTAAGATAATGCAGAATAAATTATCATTAGCCTTCAACGGTGTTAAACTGATAAAATATAATAAACATCAAGTTTAACTGCAGCGGAACAAGCAATCCATTAGAAGAGTCAAGTAGAGAATAAAATCTATTATCTTCTATGATTTAAAAGGTTTTTCATCACTTTTATCATTTGAGACTCAAACTTAATAAATAAAATCGAATCATCCCTGCTCCACACGCCAAGGATATACATGTAATCATCAATGGTCATGACTATACTTAGAATAATCCTCGGTCATAATCATACCAACAATTGTCCACCAATGAACTACAGGCCAATGATGACTTTTACCACAACATTCGTCACATTACGGTCATGATTATACCGAATAATCCCTGGTCATAATCATAACATGTCCATCTATGCACGTAAGCCAAAGATGACTTTCAACATAATATAAGCATAAGGATGATGACAATGACATAATAATTCAATAAAACAAGTTCAAGAAGAAATTTTAAAGATTTATAAATTAATTTATTCATGAACCAATAACGTCCAAATTGTCAACATGATACTGCTTTGTAGAGTAAAATTCAAGAATGCTCAGAAGAATATTTTACATGAAAAGATATTGGATGAAGCGCAAATATCAAGGATATTCCACTAATTTCATTGAGTATAGAAGCCAAAGCTTTAACCAACTGAGTATAAGAGAATATATGAAACTGCAAATGGATTTTTGTCCGCCATGCGGTAATCCACGTATACAGATCATTTCCATAATTTAATAAGGAATGAATACAAAGGATCATTCACCATACACGTGGTAATCCACATAGACAGGATATTCCAACAGAATAATAAAGAATGGAATAACAGAAGAATTCACCATGCGTGCGATAGACTGCACAGACAGGTTATTCCCAATAGAATAATAAATAATGGAACCAAGTCCCGCCGTAAACGCTTGCATGCAGGATATTCCGACGAATAATAAATAATGGAACCCGGTCGGTAAGCGCACGTACGAACCGAGGATATTCGGCGGAATAATAAATAATGGAACTGAGTCCCAGAACGCACTTGCAGGCGGGATATTAAACGAATAATAAAGAACGAAATATTAGAAGAATTTCATCATGTATGCGGTGCCAGCATAAAGCGAGTTATTCAACAGAATAATAAGAATGGAATAACAACAGAATTCACCGTGCATGCGATAGACCGCACAGACAGGTTATTCCAACAGAATAATAAAGAATGGAATTACAGAAGTTCTCTTCATGAATAAGAAAGAAAGAATACCCCTTACGAGTACAACAAATAATATCCCCTACCTTACAAAAACTGAATACTGAAGTAGTGAAGTAGCAGAATACTTTTCTTCTTTCTCTCTATAGTTTCTCTCTCTAGAGTTTCAATGAATTCGTAAGAAATAATGAAGGAATGAGCTTCTATTTATAGGAGAATGGACTAAATAGTAACTAATTCATGAACGGTCCAGATTGATTTACTTTTAAACGGACGGTCCATATTGGTTTACTATTAAAACTTAAAGCAACGGTCCATACTGATTTACTATTAAAACTTTAAACCAACGATCCATATTAATTTACTATTATAACTTTCCACCAGTGGTCCATATTGATTTACTATTATATCTTCAACCAGCGGTCTGAAAACTTAGTACATCTCCTCATGGAATAATATTGTACCCAAAAATGATTTGGACCGAAAAGAAATATATCTTACGGGTGAATAATACCCCGTGTATAGTAACTCGTGAATAGTAACTCGTGAATAGTAACTCATGAATAGTAACTCGTGAATAGTAACTCGTGAATAGTAACTCGTGAATAATAACTCATGAATAGTAACTCGTGAATAGTAACTCGTGAATAGTACTCCGACATGAAAAGTGTCCCGAATACCCGATTGAACAATATAACCTCAAGACATTAATTATTATCGAAACAAATGTCAATTTCCACTAAAACAAATAATTTCAACACAATGAAACTATAAAATTCATCTTTAATCAACACGAACTTATTCATCATTAATATTATAATTCACAATATTTAACAAGCATGTCGTTCCTAGGAAAGAGAGGGCTTTCCGATAAGGATTTCTCCTTATTGGCGCGCAATTAGGTGACCAAACCTCTCCTTGACAGAACTTCTAGACATTGTCAATATTGCAGATGATAATATGAATAACTTTGCCATCTCAATTATTGGTTTAATAATGTATCATATTATGCAGATGATACTGTAACAATAATTGAATTAATAATATGAGAGATGTGATGCGACAATTACTGTAGCAATAATTGAGTATAACTAAGTGACTTCTCACGTAAGCATCAATAATCAATCTCGTGCAGCTACTATGCAACCACACGTATCGCATTACTTTTACTACCGGGTAGTTCAACAGTTTTTAAAAATAACACCTCACCGTTATTTTATAAAAAGATAATTTTGTCATTTTCTAACTACGACAATACTTCCGTTGTGGGGTCCACCAATGATTGTGTCGTCGTACGAATATTCCCCGACAAAAAGAATATTCCCCGACCAAACGAATATTTTATAACAACTTGAATACTATATAAAATTTATAAATATTACCCACAACTATAACATTATATCAAATCCACACCATAATATTTAAAAAAATATTTAGAGAAATTTAAATCTTTATTCATAAAATTTGGGGTCTCACTATGGGTGATCATTCGGTTATAACCGAACCGAATAAGCTATTCGGTTATAACTGAAAACCGAATTAATGATAATTTTACTATTCGAAATAATAACCGAAATTTATAAATACCCGAATTACCGAATACCAAATTACCGAATTGTAATTTCTGTAATTCAGGTAAAAACCGAATCAGCAGCAATTACTCAAACCCAGATCATAGAAATTACTCTGTTTTACCGAAATTCTTCCAATAGACTCTGTAAATGTTTCTCATCCTAAATAGACTCTATAATCTTCTTCTTCAAACCCATAATTAGGCTTGGGTTATTTGGTTCCATCCTAAAGAGACTAAAGATCCATCTCATCCAAATAAACACAAACAAACCATAGATAAATTATTCAATACACACCAAACCCACATATTGTTGCAGCTCCACCAGCTTCCTAGGGCAAACCAGGATGGACCCGGATTCCAAAATGGCGAAGCCTCGGGTGGATCGGGTGGGAACGCCGCTTCTCACGCCAAAGAAAGCTATCTCCGAACGATCTCCGGTTGAAACCATTCTTGAAAGCAAATGTGAGGGGAATTTTGGACCATAAATGTTTTGCGAGAGATCTCAAACTTGGTTTGTTGATCAGAAATGGAAGAATGGAGCAGAAGGAGAGAGAATAAATGCCAAGAATATTTTGCAAGAGCTCGAAACTTGGTCCATTGATCGAGAAATGGAAGGAGGAGCAGAGAGGAGAGAGAATAAATGTTGTGAATGAAAAATGGCACCAAACTCGAGAGAGGTCATGATAAAATTATTATAAATTTGAAACATTTTGAAACTTAATTCGGTTATTCGGGTATCCGAATAACCTATTTTTTGAAACCGGAACCGAAACTGAATAATGAGTAATAATTCGGATATAACTGAAATTCCAAAAAAAAACCAAAAAACTGAAATAATTCGGTTAAAAAAGTTCGGTTCGGTTCGGTAGTTCGGTTTTATCCATTTTTTTGCTCACTCCTAGGTCTCACACTATATTTATCATGTACTTAAAATATTATATATCTTAAAATTTTGGTTTTTCTGCATTAACCAGTACTCATATAATTAACTACTATCTTTATACCAACTTATTTCATTAATTCCATATAAATTCATACTCATATCACTTGACATACCATATCACATATTGCTTTAATCATCCGCTATCCCTTTATGACTTGAAAGTCAGAAATCGCTGCCACAACTTATACAAAATTTGAAAAATATTACCTTATACAAACATACCTATCATATACATAACATAGAATCATACATATTCAAGTAATACTAGTACTACTTATTTCTTACGTGTGAGACCCCAAATTTTATGAATAAATATTTAATTTTCTCGAAATATTTTTTTAATATTATGGTGTGGATTTGATATAATGTTATAGTTGTGGATAGTATTTATAAATTTTGCAAAGTAAGCAAGTGGTTATATAATATTCGATTGGTCGGGGAATATTCGTTTTAACAGGGAATATTCGTACGACGGTAAAATCATTGGTGGACCCCACAACGAAAGTATTGTCGTAGTTAGAAAACGATAAAATTATTTTTTATAAAAATAACGGTGGAGGTGTTTCCGTTAAAACTGTTGAACTACCTGGTAGTAAAAGTACAGTAATACGGGTTGTTGCATAGTAGCACACTGTATTGATTATTGATGCTTACGTGAGAAGTCACTCAGTTATACTCAATTATTGCTATAGTAATTGCTGCATCATATCTCTAATATTATTGATTCAATTATTGTTACAGTATCATCTACATAATATGATATATTATTAAATCAATAATTGAGATGACAAAGTTATTCAGATTATTATTTGTAATATTGAGAATGTCTAGAAGTTCTGTCAAGGAGAGGTTTGGTCACCTAATTGCGCGCCAATAAGGAGAAATCCTTATTAGAAAGCCCCCTCTTTCCTGGGAACGACCTGGTTGTTAAATATTGTGAATTATAATATTAATGATGAACAAGTTCGTGTTGATTAAAGATGAATTTTATAGTTCCATTGTGTTGGACTTATTTGTGTAAGTATAATTGATGTCTGGAGGTTATATTGTTCAATTGGGTATTTGGGACACTTTTCGTGTCGGAGTACTATTCACGAGTTACTATTCATAACTTACTATTTATGAGTTATAATTCACGAGTTACTATTCACAGGGTACTATTCACAGGGTACTATTCACCCGTAAGATATATTTCTTTTCGGTCCATATCATTTTTGGATACAATATTATTCCATGAGGAGATGTGCTAATTTTTTAGACCGTTGGTTGAAGATATAATAGTAAATCAATATGGACCGCTCGTGGAAAGTATAATAGTAAATCAATATGGATCGCTGGTTTAAAGTTTCAATAGTAAATCAGTATGGACCGTTGCTTTAAGTTTTAATAGTAAACCAATATGGACAGTCCGTTTAAAAGTAAATCAATCTGGACCGTTCATGAATTAGTTACTATTCAGTCCATTCTCCTATAAATAGAAGCTCATTCCTTCATTATTTCTTTTAATTCACTAAAACTCTAAAGAGAGAAACTATAGAGAAAGAAGAAAAGTGTTCGCTACTTCACTACTTCAAAGATTCGCTTTTTTCTAAGGTAGGGAATATTATTTGTTGTACTCATAAGGGGTATTCTTTCTTTCTTATTCATGAAGAGAACTTCTGTTATTCCATTCTTTATTATTTTGTTGGAATAACCTGTATACGCGGGATACCCTATACTTGTTGAAATTCTTCTGTTATTCTATTCTTATTATTCTGTTGGAATAACCTGTTTATGCGAAGTACCACATACATGGTAAAATTCTTCTAATATTCTCGCTTCTTTATTATTCCGCCTTTGAATATCTTGTCTCGTAAATGCTTTACGGGACCGGTTCCATTATTTATTATTCTCATTGGAATATTGTCTGCAAGCGCTTACGCGGACCGGGTTCCATTATTTATTATTATGTTTAATATCCTCGTCTCGTGTGTTTACGCCTGCACTCGGTTCCATTATTTATTATTTCGCATTTGGAATAACTCGTCGATGCGAGTCTATAAGCACGCATGGTGAATCCTTTTGTTATTCCATTCTTTTTATTATTCGTTGAATAACTTTGTCATGTGGATTACCACATGCATGGTGAATGATCCTGTATTCATTCCTTATTAAATTATGGAAATGACCAGATACGTGGATTACCGCATGGCGGGTGAAAATCCATTTGCAGTTTCATATATTATATTATACTCAGTTGGTTAAAGCTTTGCCTTCTATACTCCATGAAATTAGTGGAATATCCTTGATATTTGCGCTTCATACAGTATCTTTTCATGGAAATATTCTTCTGAGCATTCTTGAATTTTATTGCACAAAGCAGTATCATGTTGACAATTTGGACGTTATTGAGTTCAGGATAAATTAACGTATAAATCTTTAAAATTTATTTTTGAACCTGTTTTATTGAATTGTCATCATCCTAATGCTTATATTATGTTGAAAGTCATCTTTGGCTTACGTGCATAGATGGACATGGTATGATTATAACCAGGGATTATTCGGTATAATCATGACCGCATTGTGACGAATGATGTGGTAAAAGTCCTCATTGGCTTGTAGTTCATTGGTGGACAATTGTTGGTATGATTATGACCAGGGATTATTCGGTATAGTCATGACCATTGATGATTATATGAATATCCTTGGCCGTGGAGCAGGGATGATTCGATTTTATTTATTAAGTTGAGTCTCAAATGATAAAGTTGTTGAAAACTTTTAAATCATAGAAGACAGTAGATTTTATACTTTACTTGACTCTTCTAATGGATTGCTTATTCCGCTGCAGTTTTTGATCTAAAACTTCTTGTCTATTATATTCTATCAGTTGTTATACTGTTGAAGGCTATTGATAATTTATTCTTGCATTATCTTAGTCATAATATTTCTTACTGGGCTAGTTGAGCTCACCCTTTCTTTCACCGTTGCTCTTCAGAAATGAGAGCGAGTGAACTAGCTCTGGGAACAGAGTGACTCGGTCCTAGATGGTGCATTAGTAGTCCCTCACTATTCTATGAAATAGTGTGATAATAAATGAAATGAGAACTCCATTGAGTGTGGATATTGTCTAGATGACAATATTTGTATTAAAACTCACAAATTTTATGTTTTGTCGTATTTCACACTTAATCGTTGTATAATTAAGTTGTATTTGTATTCAAGACTTGTATCCTGGCGACCTAAGATGGGTGATGTATACATGTTTTGGGGCATCACAACAGTATCAAAGCTTAGGATATGATCCCGGCCGAGATGTGAGATAAGAACTATGAGGGAGAGACGGGAATTTCTTCACTAGTATGACCTACCTAAGTTTATTTGGTATTTAACTGCTTGGTCAGAGTATAGGGATAATATGTGATATATTAATTAACCATTATTTTGTGGCAGTTTGAAAAATGGCATCCGAAAATGTTGAGATAAGCAATCAAGCACATGAGATCGTGGAGTCAACACAGATTAATACTCGGGATAATGTGCAACAGGAAGACAATAATCCTCAAGTGAACAACAACACCGACCAAATGGCGAACGACAAAATGTTTATGAGCTTTCTGCAATTTGTACAACATCAGGGAAGAGAAACTCATGTCCAAAATGTAGGTGGAACATCGAAAACTCCCTGGACGGCCACCGCTAAAAATTCAAGGAGTTGGACCCACCGGAGTTTATTAGAGAGCCAAAACCACTTAAGGAGGATGCATGGATAAAGTAGATCACCAAGATATTTGATGTCTTGGGATGCTCCGAGGAGCAAAAGGTTCCTTTTGCCACCTTTATGTTGCGAGGGGAGGCAGACATCGGTGGGAATCAGAAAGCGTATCCAACTGACGACTCAAGATGTCTTGGGAGAAGTTCCAAGACCTGTTCAACGACAAATACTTTCCCAAAAGTATTCGTCACATGAAGGAGGTGGAGTTTATCAAGTTGGAGCAAAACAATATGACCGTGTCACATTACGAGGCTAAATTTGCGGAGTTATCCCGGTTTGCATCCCATTTGGTTGATAATGAGGAGAGAATTATGTGAATGTTTTTAAGAGGTTTAAAACCAGAGATACGTCAATATCTTATTTCTCATAAACTGTGTTTGTATTCAGATGTTGTAAATAGGGCTCGATTATGGAGCGCCACAACCAGGTCAATGCAACCAAGAGAAAACAATGCGGCAGAATGAAAATACTAAGGTAATACCATCAAGCGATGACAACAAACGTGGAGGGAATCAATATGCCAGAAATGGTAACCACTTCGGTGGTAATCATGGCCAAGACAATAAAAGTGGGAGTTTTCAAGAAGAGGAGATTTAGTAATGATGAAGGACGCCAAAGACCATCAATTGTTGTTAAGGAAGGAGAATGACCGTCGGTCGTATGTTACAAATGCGGAGGGGAGGGACACATCAGTCCAAACTGTACGCAGCAGTCCAAAGCACATTACAATTGTGGAAGAGAAGGTCACTTAGCCCAATTTTGTCATGCATTGAAGTCAAGTCCAGCTGGGATGGAGGCATCAAAGTTTGTCCCAGACAAGACAAAACTGGTAGTTCAAGGGAGAGCATTTGTTGTAACCTCCTAGAAAGCAAGGAACCCAAACGAGGTCATCATGAGTAAGCTTATCATAAACTCTAGTGAAGTATGTACCTTATTTGATACCGGCTCTACCCATTCTTTTATTTCTCTTACTTGCACTCAACGTTTAATTTTGACTCTGGAGAAATTGGACTTTGACTTATCGGTTGAAACTCCGTTGGGAGAAACCTTCATTACATTCACGGTTTATAAGTCTTGTTTGATTCAAATCGGTAGCCGCACATTACCTGTTGATCTCATTTCTTTAAAAATACTTGCGTTTGACGTAATTCTAGGGACTGATTGGTTAAACTACTCATCATGTAAAAAATTGATTATTTTCGTAAGGTTGTTAGTTTTCATATTACTAATCAACCTATTATGCGAATTCAAGCGACTAAACCATTAAAATCAATCACGGTCATTTCAAGCCATAAAGCTATTCGTTTATTGAAAAACAGATGTCAAGCTTTCTTAGCTTATGTCACAGATTTAAACAAAAATATGTCAGTTTTGAATGATATTTCTATTGTTAATAAATTTCCTGACGTATTCTTGAAAACTTCTTAGCCTACCCCTAGAGCGTGAAATCAAATTTTGTATTGACCCCAGTACAAAACTCATTTCTAAAACCCTCAAATATTTTCTTCACCTAAAACGAATGTAGCATGCGCCAAAGACGTTGACTCGAGTTGTTGAAGATTACGATCGTACCATTCAATACCATCGTAGGAAAAGTGAACGTGGTAGCTGACGCGTTGAGTAGAAGATCGTATGCATTTACAAGTGTGAATATACGAACCCACGTGAAGATAACGAATATACGATTAGAATCGACTTTAATCGATAAAGTTAAAATAGTTCAAGCTACACACCCGGAGCTGATGAATGTGAAGAATTCAGAAGGTTTAAGAGGGCGTTATTCTAGAAGCAAGAATCAACGAAGAGAGGAAATCTCAACCCTCGATTTAATTGGCCCATTTGAAATCCTCGATGAATTAGGAATTGTGGCCTATAGACTCGTTTTACAGCCAAGTATGTCGTGTGTTCATAACATTTTTTTTAACGTATCGATATTACGTAAATATGTGGACGACCCGAACCACGTTATTAAATTAGAACTAGACGAGATAGCAGAAAGATTTAACGTATGAGGAGATACGTGTTAAAATCTTGGATAAGAAGGATCATATTCAACACTCAAAGGTTATACCTCAAGTGTTAGAATCTAAAATGAAGTCAAGGTATCCTCATCTCTTCAGCATACTAGGTACGTACGTAAATTTCGAGGGCAAAATTTCATAAGGAGGGGAGATTGTGAGACCCCAGATTTTATGAATAAATATTTAATTTTCTCGAAATATTTTTTTAATATTATGGTGTGGATTTGATATAATGTTATAATTGTGGATAGTATTTATAAATTTTGCAAAGTAAGCAAGTGGTTATATAATATTCGATTGGTCGGTGAATATTCGTTTTAACATGGAATATTAAATGACGACAAGATAATCATTCAGTGGACCCCACAATGGAAGTATCACGTAGTTAGAAAATGACAAAATTATTTTTATAAAAATAACGACGGAGGTGTTATTGTTAAAAGCGTTGAACAACCTTCGGTAGTAAAATACTGAGAATACGCGTGGTTGCATAGTAGCGCGGTATTGATTATTGATGCTTACGTGAGAAGTCACTCAGTTATACTCAATTATTGCTATAGTAATTGCTGCATCATATCTCTCATATTATTGATTTAATTATTGTTATAGTATCATCTACATAATATGATATATTATCAAATCAATAATTGAGACGACAAAGTTATTCATATTATTATTTGCAATATTGATAATGTCTAGAAGTTCTGTTAAGGAGAGGTTTGGTCACCTAATTGCGCGCCAATAAGGAGAAATCCTTATCGGAAAGCCCCCTCTTTCCTGGGAATGACCTGGTTTTTAAATATTGTGAATTATAATATTAATGATGAATAACTTCGTGTTGATTAAAGATGAATTTTATAGTTCCATTGTGTTGGACTTATTTGTGTAACTATAATTGATGTCTGGAGGTTATATTGTTCAATTGGGTATTCGGGAACTTTTCATGTCGGAGTACTATTCACGAATTACTATTCATGAGTTACTATTCACGAGTTATTATTCATGAGTTACTATTCATGAGTTACTATTCACGAGTTACTATTCATGAGTTACTACTCACGGGTACTATTCAATTCGTAAAGATATATTTATTTTTCGGCCTATATCATTTTTTGGGTAAAATATTATTCCATGAGGAGATGTGCTAATTTTTAGAATAGTTGGTTGAAGATATAATAGTAAATCAATATGGACATTGGTGGAAAGTATAATAGTAAATCAATATGGATCGCTGGTTTAAAGTTTTAATAATAAATCAATATGGACCGTTGCTTTAAGTGTTATTAGTAAACCAATATGGACCGTCCGTTTAAAAGTAAATCAATCTAGACCGTTCATGAATTAGTTACTATTCAGTCCAGTCTCCTATAACTAGAAGCTCATTCCTTCATTATTTCTTACGAATTCACTGAAATTCTAGAGAGAGAAACTATAGAGAGAAAGAAGAAAAGTATTCTGCTACTTCACTACTTCAGTATTCAGTTTTTCTAAGGTAGGGAATATTATTTGTTGTACTCATAAGGGGTATATTCTTTCTTTCTTATTTATGAAGAGAACTTTTGTTATTCCATTCTTTATTATTCTGTTGGAATAACCTGTATACGCGAGATACCCTATACTTGGTGAAATTCTTCTGTTATTCCATTCTTATTATTCTGTTGGAATAATCTGTTTATGAGAAGTACCACATACATGGTAAATTCTTCTAATATTTCGTTCTTTATTATTCTGTCGGAATATCATGTTTGTGCGTTAATGCCGGACCTGGTTCCATTATTTATTATTCTGTCAGAATATCCTATCTGTGCGTTTACGCCGGACCTGGTTCCATTATTTATTATTATGTCGGAATATCCTGTCTGTGTGTTTACGCCGAACCTGGTTCCATTATTTATTATTCTGTTGGGAATAACTCATTTGGCAGTACTATCTATACGCATGGTGAATCCTTCTGTTATTCCATTCTTTATTATTCTGTTGGAATAACCTGTCTATGTGGATTACCACATGCATTGTGAATGATCATGTGTATTCATTCCTTATTAAATTATGGAAATGACATGTATACGTGGATTACCGCATGGCGGGTGAAAATCTATTTGCAGTTTCATATATTATATTATACTCCGTTGGTTAAAGCTTTGGCTTCTATACTCCATGAAATTAGTGGAATATCCTTGATATTTGCGTTTTATCCAGTATCTTTTCATGAAAATATTCTTCTGAGCTTTCTTGAATTTTACTGCAATAAGCAGTATCATGTTGACAATTTGGACGTTATTGAGTTCAGGATAAATTAACTTATAAATCTTTAAAATTTATTCTTGAACATGTTTTATTGAATTGTCATCATCCTCATGCCTATATTATGTTGAAAGTCATCTTTGGCTTACATGCATAGATGGACTTGCTATGATTATGACCAAGGATTATTCGGTATAATCATGATCGTAATGTGATGAATGATGTGGTAAAAGTCCTCATTGGCCCGTAGTTCGTTGGTGGACAGTTGTTGGTATGATTATGACCAGGGATTATTTAGTATAGTCATGACCATTGATGATTATATGAATATCCTTGGCCGTGGAGCAGGGATGATTCTATTTTATTTATTAAGCTGAGTCTCAGCGATAAAGTTGATGAAAAACTTTTTAAATCATAGAGGACAATAGATTTTATACTGTACTTGACTCTTCTAATAGATTGCTTATTCCGCTGCAGTTTTTAATATAAAACTTGTTGTCTATTATATTCTATCAGTTGTTATACTGTTGAAGGCTATTGATAATTTATTCTGCATTATCTTAGTCATAATATTTCTTACTAGGCTAGTTGAGCTCGCTTCTTTCTTTCAATTATTCTCTTGTGAAATGAGAAGCGTAGCCGGGACTAGTCGAGAACAGAGTGATGGTCCTAGATGGTGCATTAGTAGTCCTCACTATTTCGTGAAATAGTGTGATAATAAATGTAATGAGGACTCCATTGTGTCCGGATATTGTCTAGATGACAATATTTGTATTAAAACTCATGCCTTATGTTTTGTCGTAGATTTCACACACATTGTTGTGTAATTAAGTTGTATTTGTATTCAGTACCTTGTATCTGGCGACCCAAGATGGGTGATGTATACCTGTTTTGGGGGCGTCACATTACGCCTCCACTGAGGATCAATTGCTTAGTATTCTATCTATTCTCATTATCCTCAATAATCCATTCACACCTAACTATACCTAGTTCGTCCAACTTACCATATATTATGAGTTTAAGAACTCACCACAAACATATGAGTTTAAGAACTCGACATTGACCACATATTCTTTAACTATATTTTATCTATCAGTTATTCTATCGTTTCTGGGTCCGGTACTACACTTTTCAAAATAACCACCTCTTTGAGGTAGCTTTCAATATGAGCCTCTATTTCAGCTATTGGCTTTGATATTGGCTCGGTTATGGAGGTTGACTCCTTCTTTACAATCTGAAGGTATCCTAATTCGTATCTATCTGACACCTACACACCAGCTATCTTGAGTAGCACATAATATATACACACAACAAATAATAATTTTATATAAGTTATCTTTTATTTCGTTAATTTAACAATGAATTTATTCAATTCATCTCCTTATAAACTCTATATGAGTTATTTATATTTTCAACATTTCCCTCTGTTCTAAGGTTATAGCCTAAGGTCTAGCCCACCTAAGGTTTTTAACCCTAAGCTCTGATACCAACTTGTAAAGCCCCCAAACTCGGGTACTTGAAACCCGAACTCAGTGCTTCACGATACCATTTTTATGAGCGAAATAATACTAATAATAATAACAATAATATAAAAATCCAACATAACTTACATTTATCAGAGTCTAATCCCAAGTACGTAACCTTTACTATATTTTTTACATGATATATAATACATATCATTATCTTAATACAGTTTAACTATTACAAAAGACACCATTAAACATGTTTTGTTTGCTTTCCTTTTCACTTGTTCTTGTATGAACCTTCGAGTTGATCATGCCTAGCTGAAAATATTTAAATTTAAGCAAGGATGAGCATTTGGGTGCCCAGCAAGTAATAACAATTAAGAATATATTTAGCTGAAAGAAATAAATATTTTCTTTGTACATCACTTCTACAACGAATTTATAGTTGTGAAGTAAACTGAACCGGTAATAACAATATAACAATTCTATCTCAAAATTTTGAAACTACGTATTGACTATATATATGGGTATTAGTCGACATATTATGAACATTGTTTTTAGTTTTCGCTAAGGTTTAGCAGAACTTCATCTGCAAACCGTCAGAACTTACGGGCGTTAGGTTGTACTTCCCATGGGCCCTGTATTGATCAATACTACATTACAAGAACGATAAGATCATTCACTCTGTCCGCCTTGGGCGCATAAAAGTTTTCCCGTGCTCAGGATATTTATACTTAGTCTGGAATCCGAACCAAAACAATTTGATTGGATACAAAAAGGTTTTATCATATTCAACGATATTTCAAAATTTGTGTCTAGCTGGTCAATTAGCTTGGACATATATATATATATATATCAACATGTGTTTAACTATAATGACTATCCAAGTGGGGACACTTGTATAACCATATTTTGAAATTAACGAACATAATATATATATGAGTTATATAATATAATATCATGTTGATAAACAATGATCAGATATAATATATACGACAATAAGGTTAATAATTTAGTACAATAATAATATAATTCTGAAACTTCTTACTCATGTCCATTGCATAAAGGAAATGCAAAGGTAAGATACTTGCCTGATGCGCTGTTTACAGTTCGTAAATTAGTTCTATCTTTATATAACACCTATCAGTAATAAGATCATTTGATCGATTAGAATAACATACTATAACACTTAGCACTGCTTATTGCAGTTAGCACATAACCTAATTGCATTGTCACATATGTTTCACAACCATTAATCACAAATAAACACATATCTAATCAAATTATCTAAGTCTAGATCAATTTCTGAAATATGTCGATGTACCGACAGCTTTATCGGGTAATTATCGAGTCTAAGACTCTATCCTGTAGATCAATATCTGTAAGTATCAATCATATTATTTTTAAATGACTTATAATAAATTTTTAAACATTTATTATAATTAATCATGAATTTTCAAACACCGGAATCATTATTAAATAATTTAAATATTAAATAATTCTATTATCATTAATATTTAATTAATTTTAAATTATTAATAAAACCATTGCCAAAATACTAAAGTTATTTTAAATAACACAAAGTATTTTTAAAGTACCAATATTACCCTTAAATAATTTTTAAAATAATTAGAATCATTTTTAAATAATTATAATTAATATTAAAATATTATTGCATTATCTATCAAAATATTAAAAGTCATTAATTATAACTTAAAATATTTTTAATTTATTAATATCCTTATTAAATGATTTTAAATAAATAAAACTATTTTTAAACTATTTATTTAATATAATTATTAAATAAACTTAATATCATTTATTATTAAATTAATATCATTAATATTAAATTATTAATGAAATTATCCTTTAAATATTAAAAGTTATATTTTATTACTTAAAATATCTTTAAACACTTTATTTTCATTTAAAATGATTATTAAAATATTAAAATCATTTTAAAACTAATTTATTTGATATAATTATTAAATAATTCTAATATCATTAATAGTAAATAATTAATGAAATTTACCTTTAAATATTGAAAGTTATATTTTATAACTTAAAATATTTTTAAACTATTTATTTTCATTTTTAATGATTTTTTAATATTAAAATCATTTTTAAACTAATTTATTTAATATAATTATTAAATAAATCTAATATCATTAATATTAAAATATTAATATTTTTCATGACAAAATATCAAATGTTATATTTATAACTTAAAATACTTTTATAACCTTTAAATCATTTTTCTATAATTTTTAAATTATTAATTCTATTTTTCATAATTTATTTAATATATTCAATAAATAACTTAATTATCATTAATATTAATTAATTAATGAAATTCATCACCAAATATTAAAAGTTATCAAAAATAACTTAAATTATTTTCTTATACCTTAATATAATTTTAAATGATTTTTTTGTATTTAAATAATTTTTAAATAATTTATTTAATATAATAATTAAATAAATTAAATACTTTTAATATTCCAAAAATATTAAATATTTATGAAATATATTCAAAATAATTAAAAACTAATTTTGGATTTTAAAATAATTTTAATAATTTATTTTGTATTTTAATAATTAATAATTAATTTTCTATAATTATTTAATATAAATATAATTTTTATAATTAATTGTCGCTAAAGACCTGTAGTAGTGATGTAATCGCCGCTTATAGGTGTTCTTCATGTTCTTCATGCAAACCTAGATCTTAATACACAGTTTTGAGGGTATTACTTTGACCGGTTGTAAATCTTTGGTTATCCGGATTCTGGGCTTGCTAATGTTTTGTTATTGTAGTATAGTTGTAACACTATCATTATCAATTGATGTCATGGATAGAACACAACAAATCAGAGAGTTATAAGCCCTCAAATCTCTTGTTAGAGCTGTTCTTCATTTCTTGAAAACGTTCTTCATTTTTGGGTTTTCCAGAAATGAAGAACAGTTCATACTGCCTTCTTTCGATCATTATAACTTGCTTCACAGGTCTTCTTTATATGATATAATACGTTCAATGTATAGACAACATGCAAAAGAAGAGATATAATACATAAAACACTTGTAACATCAACAGAATCGATAGATACATGCCAGTCAAACCATACTGGAAAAATTGCTCATGAAGATTCTGGGTTTCCCAAAAACCTTCATAAGGCAAAACGGTCAACGTACTTTGACCAGGGTTAACTTCGATCCTGTTCATGTTATGGGTAATAGAAAGGAAGGTATATGTAGTACTCATGTCAGTCTACAAGTTTATAACAACAACAGGATCATAACACTTAACAGAAGCAAGATCAAGCGCCTGCAAAATCGTTGTCAGACGTCTGGAAAAATTCCGAGTTACCCATATTTGAAAAGTCATGGTCGGTCAACGACCTTTGACCATGAATAACTTTCAACTTAAACAGGTTTTGACCCTGATTCGAGTTCCAGAGGAAAGAACTCATAACATACTTTAGATCCAAAACTTAAAACAAGAAAAATCACAAACAGAGAAAGATTTGTGGCCACTGACATTCGTTGTCAGAACACAAAAATAAAAAAATTTCGGATTTGCAAAAACACTAGATCTGAGCTTATAGATGGTATGGATCCAACATCTATCAACCCAGATCACTTAATAACAATATATATAACATATCTTAACACTCAAACATAACTTTTAACAGAGGATCAAGGTTCAAAATTTTGATTAGGGTTTATACTTTTATGCTTCAATTCTTGATTCTGAGCTTCTAGATCTGTTATGGTGATCGTGGGGCTTGTATATGGGACTGATCTACTATTGTTTTTCGTCGGTCTTGAGAGAGAGAGACTTTGTGGAGTGTCGAGTACAAATAAGGCTTAAAAGTGAACTTTTTTTTCTCTCTAATTTCAGATATATAATGGTGAAATGTATATGGTCGATATAATGTGTCGATATTCTTCGCTCATTTTGTCACATGAGTTTGGTGTAGTAGGTTACCAACTCCCATCTTAGCAATTTTGACAAGTTAGCTTCAATTATACAACAAGGGCAAAATAGTAATTTGGCTTGAGATTTTAAGGGCAAGGTTGTAACATAGCAAACCCTTAGGGTTTAACACAAAAATTATAAAATTTCCAATTAGGGTTTGCAAAAAAAAATTAGTTTCTAAACATTACAAATTAAGGTTTCATAATTAGATTAAGGTTACTAACTACCTAAAACATGATAATTAGGTTTAGGTTTTACTAATCATCATTAAGTATGCCAAATTAGCAATTAGGGTTTACACTTAGCAAATTAGGGTTAGCAATTAGGGTTTCTAATTAGCTATTAAGTTTTCTAACAATTAGGGTTTCCAAATAATAATAATTGATATCTGCATTAACATTAATCACAATTTCTTACTAATCATACACTCCGGTTTGAGTTTTAAATTAGGATTACTTAATTAGAAATTAGGTTTACTAATTTAGAAATCAGGGTTTCTAGAAATTAGAATTTCTAAATATTAACTAGGGTTTCTAGATTTTAATTAGGGTTTACCTAATTAATTATTTAATACACAACATAAATCATATAAACACAGTTATATAACAGTCTTGAATTGCCTATTTGAATTTCACAATATGGTGAAACAAATTAATGTTAGGGTTTGGTCATGATACAACATAATTGAACAACCATTATCAATCCACACATATATAGTACATATTTATAGCACTAAAAAATCAAAATATAATTAATATTATATTATTATCATCATTCCTTATTCCAGAACCAAAATTAGGGTTTATCAGTAATATTAAAACTGTTCCCTACATTAACCTTACACACTTAATACACATATCTATAACACTGACAAATAATAATATAATAATATTATTCTCATTCCTTGATCAAAAATCTAAAATTAGGGTTTGGATTCCATATCTGATTTATCTGTCATATATAACATTATTAATTAAGTTAAAATAATTAACTTAATTAATCTAGCATAAATTCATATAATAAAATAGATTAATTATTATAATAATTCTAATAACCTTTTCATATATTATTTAAATAATATATAATTATATTTTATGGAAAATAATTAATAAAATTATTTCTACTATAAAATTAATTATTATAAGAATATAATTTATAATAATCAATAATTCTAAAATAAAATGATTTGTAAATATTCATGTAATAAATATATTTTATTTACCATAAAATATATATACACATTATCTTGTATAAATCCTCATCCTTAAAATAAAAAAATTATACATAAAATTTCCGATTTAATTATATAAAAATATCGGGTCATATAAATTGCTCCAGAGTTTGGGAAACCTTACCACTTGGTCTAAGGTTATGTTTAAGTGTCAACCATGTAGTAAGAAGGTTAAAACAGAACCATGATATGTAATTGATAAATTCAAAGTTTGAATGATTAGTAAGTGATGAATGTGGTATATTAGAACTTAGTGAGCATGATGAATAGTAAACATGTGTTGTGAAGGTTAACACTTGTAATTTCTGATATTGGCATGGTATCTTAAGACTTGTGCTAAAATAATAAGTCTAACTAGAAATGCGTGTCATGTTGGAACGTGAATGTTAGTATATCTAATAGATGATGGTTCTAAACCTATATGTAGGTGAATATGAGTTTAATATTATAGTTTACGCTCGAGGCAAGTTTCTAAACCTATCTTTTTAAATTGAGCAAGTTCTTAAACTCTACTCTTATAATAATTGAGCATGTTTAATTTTAAGTTATTGTAATTCTAATCATTGTTGGCTTACTCTAACTTGTTTATAGTTAAACAAGTTTCTTTAGTTCATTCTCTTATAATAAATGTTTCTTGAACCTTAATTCCTTGTGTTGAATGGTTCAATCACTTTGTTAAAGTTATTACCATGTGGAGTAAGCATTGTTTCCAGCTTACTATCAATTAGTGCATGTTCGGTAACTAAAATTCTAATTTGGCAAGATCACAGACCTAGCTTATTATTGTTCAAGCCAAGGTTTATCATTTCTTCATTTTGATCAATACTTATGCTCTCTAGTTATTTTCAAGCATGAGTTTAGAATATAGTCAGTTCACCTATGACTCTCAAATGGTTTATGTTATGTTGTTATTAAACAACTATTGTGTTATCAAGCAATGTTGATTCAACTAGTTCCCAAGTTGATGATCGTTAAACTTCAAATTACCCATGAAAGCTTATCCAAACCAAACTTTCTTTGGTGCGGACTTGTACTCTAAATACTGAGATGAACAACCCTATTTTAGGGGTTTACGCTTAGCGTTGAAATGGTTGTGCACAATACATTATACGAAAGGCTGATCCCCCTAAGTACGTGGAGTCCTTATAGTCATATGACTGTAAAAGTTAAAGTTGAAAGATTACTTATAACTGTGGACATGGTTCGTGGTCATTAGACCCTCAGTAGTATATCTCAGAATGTTAATAAAACATATCATTCAGTTCTATTGAGCCTATTATTTGGCGAATGTTGTAATGTTTATTCATTCTTATTTCAAGTGAGCTTTGTTTGCTCACTCTTGTTTATATAACTATTACAGCTAAGGATGAGAAGGTAGATGTACCTAGCACCAGTAAGGGAAAAGGGAAGATGAACAAGTATTGAAGACTTGTAATATGTTGACAGTTATTTATCAGACTTTAAATTTGATTGATGTAATGAAGTATTTATTTAATTTTTAAATTTGAATGATTGTAATTAAAGGTTAGATAACCCGGGAGATATTTTATTAATGTAATCCTGTATGGGCAGGTTTTATTATTCAATTTTATTATGATTAGGTAGTTAGATATTAATGATTTGATTAAGTGAACACCAAATCTTGAGGTAATGAAGTACCGGGATTTGGGGGTGTCACAAGTTGGTATCAAAGCTTTAGGTTATGAACCTTAGGTGGGGAAAAGCCTTAGGAAGTAACCTTTGAAAAGATAGTGGTGATTAACTCTTATCGAGTTTTAAGGAAGAAGTAATAAAACACTTATGTGCTCATGTGTTTATAACTTATGTGCTCGTGAGTGTCGAGTAATAATGATTAATAATTAAAACTTAAAATTTTGTTGTCAGGATGACTAATGTCAAAGAATCCAGTCAGGCTAGGGAGGAGGGACCTCAGATGCCTATAGAGGAGGAGCCTCGCGACATTCAGGTTGTTTGGGAACAACTACTGCCACGGGAGTTGTTGGGTAAAATCTATATACGCTCATCACGCATGTATACGTGGTCAACAAGTAATATAATAGTAAGTACAGTATCGTTCCCTCAGAGATTTCGCACAAATTTTCCTTGCAACTACTAATCCTCTATTAATCCAAATTTTTTTAAACTAATCAATTTCCAGTTTATATCGAAAATATCAAAAATTATCAAAAATCAACTTAACACAAATAAACCCTAAGTCTGGATTTTCAAACAAATATTAGAGAATTAGGCTCGTAACTTCACTCTAAGCATCCCTCTGATTATTATCACCTTATTCCAGTTTAACTCACTATCCCAATTTATTAATCAAGAACACATAAATAGTATTAATCACCTCTCGATATATTAACACCGTATTAACCCAAGTCCACAATTAAGAGAGAATTAAGTCAAACACCTTAATTAATCAACTCACTATATCTCTACGTGAATTTTAACTAAGTAAGGTTTAAGTTCAAGTTCTCTTCACAATTACATGTGATGTCAAACATATCTCTACCTCAACAATAATCAAGAATCTGCTATTCACATTAATGACACATTCTATATTAACTAAGTCTAGAATTATATTTCATCTCTCGAATTCATACAAATCCACATAAAATTGTTGATCAAGCAATTCATAAATTCAAGCTCCAATTAATATAGATAAACTGCATAATAGCTTAATTAAACTGAAAACCAAGGTTACACAATCATCGTTCCACTTAGAGATCCATTATAAGCCTAACAAGTAATTTAGCCCATAATAAATGAATTAAATACTGAATAAATAAAAGGAAACATCATCCCAATTACACAAGATAGAAATTAGAGAAGAATAATAATACACCACCCTTCTCGGCCTTCGATTCTGAAATCTTCGTGAAATTATTTATGTTCTTCGTTCCTCCAAGTCCTTGCTCTTCACAATCCTTCTCCAAGTAAGTTTCTATATTGATTGAATGAATGATACGCTCTAAGTAAGCCTAGATCAGCATATATATCCTCTAACCTCATACCATGACTCCGAATCCACCTCTAATTTTTGCCCAAGAAAGACTCCCCCATTTCGCAACGACTTCCCTCAGTCAAGTTCCTGCACCAACGCGGTCCACGCATGCCTTACCATCATCGCAAAGAAATTTTACCACGATCCAGTAGCGCTCTGCGTTAGTCGCCTGCTTGATAGTAGTTCAAGCGCTCGGCCACCAGAAATTTGCAATGTTGCTCAAAACGTCCTCCAATGCTCCCATTCACTGGACGAGTCTGAATTACCTACAACAAACGTAAACCTCATCAAAAGTAACATAAAAATACCCAGAAACTAACAATATAACAAGCCAAATGAACATAATTCATAGGTTAAAAACCTACTCATCAAATTCCCCCAAACTTGAACATTGCTTGTCCTCAAGCAAAAATGCAATTCAATGCAATGCATCTACCAACTAAATTATGAATCCAGAATTAAGATAATAACGATGATTTGCTCATACGGCCTCAGAAAAATTAGTAAACAAACACACTTTATATCAAAATCAATCAGCAATCACTATCGATCCGTACATCTTACCCTATTATAACTAATACAGTGTGTGTGTGTGTGTGTGAAACACCCATGCTAACTGATAATGAATCAACTCAGTTACATAACCAGTTTCTTATCAGGAATCATACAGTATAAACTCAAAATTTCAAAGACAAACAAGTTCTAGCATTAACTCAATACCCAGATTCAGGTTTCGAGAAGGGTATTCATGCTCACTTTCTTTCTTTTTTTTTTTTCTCTTTTTTTTATAGATATAGATGGTTGGTGAGTGCGTTATACGCTCCATCTCACGCTTGCATTTATGGGGAGTATTTCTTCTCAACCCACCACTAGACTCAACTAACTTCCAATATTTCTATTTTTTTTGTTTTAACAGAGCTTATATACCCCAATATTCCCCCAAGCTTAGGTTCATACCTATCTTTTTCACTTTCTCATTTATACTAGCACTATCCTTTAGAAAATCTTTATGTAACAATTTGAACTAATCCTTTAACACAGATGTTATTAAGTGCTATCCATATTATACTAGTTTCAATCAGAACATCGGTGTGAAATGCCACCGGTTTGACCCGACCCATGGCGACATGATTGACATGTTCCAATGCATTAGCATAAAACTCCTTAACTATGTTGATTGCCGCTGGGAGTAGTTGTTCTATAGCTGAAACCAGTTACGCTCCACAATTTGAAGAGCCATGTCTCCATCCAAATTCGCATTTGGCTTGAATCCTCTTTCTAGCACCAAATTCTTCTTGTCGATGGAGGTCTTGAATCTTTTCGCGGCCCTTTCACTTACAAATTTTGTATGGTCATATGTAGGCTGAGTCATGGATGATGATGCCCATTGACGTTTGTGGGAAGACATGTTGTTTCCGGTGTGATTGGGCACAAGAAGGTGGTTCTGGACTTTTATCAAACAGGTGGTGGGCGGACTGATTTTTTCCCCCAAACTTGGATGATTGATGTTGCGTTGCTAGCTAAATTGTTAAAAACACAGCACCCACTCCTTTGGTATTCAATTCCCCGAATTTACCACTCAATTTGATGTCAACACAGAAAATTTCGTGAGGGATGAAGAGAATTGACTTACCTTTAAGAAGTTGAAGAGGAATCCCAATTTGTATGAAATTATACAAGGGGTGGATTAGGTTTAGGATTTGAATGTTGTGTTTGAGCTTTGTAGTACCATAACTTCTAGGATGGTGGGACTTCATATAGATAGTAGGAAACCAACGTGGGTTAGAGTTGGGAATTTCAAAGGGTAGTGGGATTGGAAATTGAAAAGGAAAAGGAGAGTAAAGATGGTGTAAATGGGAGTTATGGGGAATAGGAAGTGCAATAGAATTGGGAGATGTAGAGAGTTTGCATGTAATGAGGAGAGGTGTCTTGATTTAGTTTATAACACGTTGCTCCAACTTTTCAGAATCTTCCAAATCCGAGTAAGCGCAAAAGTCACCGGTTATTAAACGACTCATAGGCAAGGCCTCGCCTTGGTATCCGTGGAGTTATCGGAATGGTGGTATGGTCCGCTTTGCATATAGGTTTGATGTAGCATTGTCCACACTGTGTATCTAGACGGTGATGGTTGGTGCGGTGTTCGCGTTAGGGGATCGGCGCGTCTGTGGCGGTAACAATATGGAGATGATCTTCGAGTCTTAGAAGCAGACACGCTTGGTCTATTCTTTTAGGTAATATTTGCCGTCAACAATGACAAAGGGTCGTTTGTTCTTGACTTCCTACAAAACATGTAATTCTCTGATTAAAACGTGTACTTGACTTGATTAGAAACCAAAATATACTACTAATTAAGATGAATAGTTTAGAGCTTGGGTTGCCTCCCAAGTAGCGCCTGTTTTAGCGTCGCTAGCCCGACGGTGCCTCTTGCATCATTGTGTGTTAGTGAGAGTAATGTTGACAGCATCCCAGTTTGCATCTCCGCCCCAGTAATGCTTTATCCGTTGTCCATTGACCTTGAATGTCTCAAGTGGATTTTGGCTGTAGAGTTCGATTGCACCATGTGGGAACACTGTTTGGATGGTGAATGGACCCGACCACCTTGACTTAAGCTTTCCGGGGAACAATCGCAATTGTGAGTTAAACAACAGTACCGATTGCCCTGGCTCAAAAGTTCGGTGCACGATTTTCTTGTCGTGCCATTTCTTGACATTCTCCTTGTATAGTTTAGCATTTTCATATGCCTGAAGTCGGAATTTATCGAGCTCGTTTAGTTGTAGCAGCCTTTTTTCCCCCACAGCTGCTTGATCGAAGTTTAGTTTCTGAATGGCCTAGTAGGCCTTGTGTTGTAGCTCAACTGGTAGGTGACACAACTTTTCGTACAGCAGTTGATATGGTGACATCCCTATTGGCGTCTTATAAGCAGTCCGGTATGCCCATAACGCATCATCTAACCGGAGCGACCAATTCTTTCGATTCGGGTTCACCATTTTTTCTAGAATTTTCTTTACCTCTCTGTTTGAGACTTCAGCTTACCCACTAGTTTGGGGATGATAGGCTATCGCCACCTTGTGGTTGACCCCATACTTTGCCAAGAGGGCTGTAAATAATTTGTTGTAGAAGTGACTACCTTCGTCACTTATAATAGCTCTTGGCGTGCCAAACCTCATAAAAATATTTTTCTTTAAGAATTTTACCACCACCTTGGCATCGTTAGTCGGTAATGCTACTGCTTCAACCCATTTTGACACGTAATCTACTGCCAGCAAAATATACTGATTTGACAATGAGGAAGGAAATGGCCCCATGAAATCAATGCCTCATAAATCAAAAATCTCAACTTCTAAGATAGTTTGGAGTGGCATCTCATTCCTTTTCGATATGTTGCCCACTCGTTAACATCTATCACAAGTTTTAACAAATTGATGGGCGTCTTTAAATAGCGTGGGCCAATAAAACCCTGCTTGGAGGACTTTTGCTGTTGTTCTCTCACTACCATAGTGTCCCCCGTATGTTGACGAATGGCACTCATGCAGTATACTATGTACCTCATCAGTAGGGCACACACCTTCCGATCATCTTGTTGGCCGCATTGTTTGAATATCAGTAAGGCTCATCCCACATATACCACTTGGACGTCATGAAGAAACTTCTTCTTTTGTTGTCTCAGAAGATCGGGGAGCATGTTGCTCACTAAATAGTTTGCATAAGTCCGCGCATCATGGAAATTTCGTGATTTACCCCAAACAATTGCTCATCCGGGAATGACTCGTTTATGACTCCTTTGTCCTCTTTTTGTGTAACCGGATTGTCCAGCCTAGACAAATGATCAGCGACTTGATTCTCCGTCCCCTTCTTATCCTTTATTTCTAGATCAAACTCTTGAAGAAGGAGAATTCACTAAATAAGGCGTGGTTTAGCATCTTTCTTCACAATTAGATACTGAATAGTCGAATGGTCCGTGTAAACTATCACTTTAGTGCCACCAAATATGTCCCGAATTTGTCAACGTGATATACCATCGCAAGCGCCTTTTTCTGTAGTTGTATAATTCATTTGAGTCTCCGTGAGTGTCTTTCTTGCATAATAAATGGCGTGAAATACCTTATCTCGATGTCGTCCCAAAATAAATTTCGGATCAGATAGTCGTCGTTGTCAGATCACACATCACCGAAAAGGTATATTCCAATCTGCAACGACGATAATCAAATGAAGTTAACTTCTTTTTCAACACTTCAAAGCCAACTTACATTCTTCATCAAAACTAAAACATGAGTCCTTCTCTAAAAGACTGCACAATGGTATTGCAATTTTAGAGAAGTCCTTTATGAATCTTCTGTAGAACCCCGCATGTCCCAGAAAACTTCTGATTCCTTTTACGGAGCTCGGTGGAGGCAGTTTCTCAATCGTGTTCAACTTAGCTTTGTCTACTTCCAGTCCTTGAGCCGAAACCTTGTGGCCCAAAATTATGCCCTCCTCAACCATGAAATGGCATTTTTCCCAGTTAAGTACAAGGTTTGTCTCCTCGCATCGTTGTAACACCATTACCAAATTCCCAAGACATGTATCAAAATTGTCTCCATGGACAGAGAAGTCGTCCATGAAGACTTCCACGTTTTTCTCTACCATATCAAAGAAAATGGCCATCATACACCGTTGGAAGGTAGCCGGTGCATTACATAACCCGAATGACATTCTCCTAAACGCGAACGTGCCGTAGGGACACATAAATGTGGTTTTCTCTTGATCCTCAGGAGCGATGGCAATCTGGTTGTAGCCCGAGTACCCATCCAATAGACAGTAAAAGTCGTGACCCGCCAATCTGTCCAACATTTGGTCGATAAAAGGTAGCGGAAAATGATCTTTTTGGGTTGCCTTGTTCAACTTCCTATAATCGGTGCACACCCTCCAACCTGTTACTGTTCTTGTTGGTATTAACTCGTTATCTTTGTTTTATACCATACTATTCCCCTTCTTCTAAGCATTAATAATGAACCGGACTAACCCACTCATCGCTTCGGAGATCGGGTAGATGATTCTGGCATCCAACAATTTCAGAATTTCCTTCTTTACTACTTCCTTCATAATTGGGTTAAGTCATTGTTGTTGCTCCACCGTTGGTTTTGCGTCATCTTCCATCAGAATCTAATGCATGCAAAACGACGGGCTGATTCCCTTGATATCTGCTATCATCCACCCTATCGCTGCCTTATGTTCTCTAAGCACCCTTAGCAACTTCTCTTCCTGCAAATCGTTAAGTGCAACAGAAATAATTACAGGTAAAGAATTTGATTTGCCTAAATACGCATACGTGAGATGCTTAGGGAGTGGCTTGAGTTCAAGAGTTGGTGGCTCCTCCAATGATGGTCTCAATTTTTTCGTAGCTATCTCCTCCGTGTGTAGTAATTCACAAGGTGTTTTGAATCGGCTTACTCGTGGCAATGAGTCTAACATATGTAAGTAGTTCATAAATTCTGGGTCATCGAGCTCCTCATCCCCCAATAATGTTGTCTCTAGAAGATCGTTGCTCAGGCTCTTTCCCATGTCTTCGTTGAGTGTTTGATCAATGATTTCCATCCGAAAGAACTCTTCTTCATCCGCGGGAAATTTTATGGCTTTGAATACGTTAAACTTGACTTCTTGATCTTGGACCCTCATCGTTAATTCACCTTTTTATACGTCGATGAGTGTCCTACCTGTCACCAAGAAAGGTCTCCCTAGGATAATCGGGATATTTTTGTCCTCCTCAAAATCTAGAATATTGAAATTAACGGGGAATATAAACTTATCAACTTTGACCAATATGTCTTCCATAATGCCTCTCGGATACGTGACTGACCTATCTGCCAACTGTAATGAGATGTTCATAGGCTTGGGAGCCAGCAATCCCAATTCTGTGTAAACTGATAACGACATAAGGTTCACACTTGCTCCTAAATCACATAAGCATTTATTAAAAGCCGTATTCCCGATCGTGCATAGAATGGTGAAACTCCCCGGATCATTCAACTTGGGTGGCAACTTTGGCTGTAGAAGCGCGTTGCACTCCTCTGTTAGTGCCACTGTCTTAAAATCTTCTAACTTCTTTTTTCTAGACAGAATCCCTTTCATGAATTTTGCATAACTCGGCATTTGCTCTAGGGCTTCCGCAAATGGGATGTTAATCTGCAATTTCTTAAATACTTCCAAGAACTTTGCAAATAGCTTATCTAATTTCTTCTTTTGAACTCTTTGTTGAAATGGCGGTGGCGGATACACACCTAGTGTGTCATCTAACTTTGTATTCTCAATTTGTGTATTTGCACCCTATTTTCTGCATCCACTATGTTATCATTGCTCTTATCATCAGAGACAGCTGAATTTTCTGCATCTTTCCCAACCATTTGTTTTCCACTCCTCAAGGTAACTACACCGCCATCGCTCATGATTTCCTTTGGATTTCTTTTGTGTCACCTTCGGTAGGGCCCCTTATGGTCTCTGTTATTCAATGCTAAAACAATTTGTTCCATCCGGTTTTCTAAATTCTTGATGGCCATTTCTCGTGATTTCATTGCCATTGCTTGGTTCTTCATAGCTACCTCGTTACTTGTTACATACTTCGATAACAATTCCTCTAAATCTGATTTCCTCTCTTGACGTTGAACTGGTTGTTGTTGATTATGAAACCCTGGGGGATACGATGGTCGTGGAGCTTCATTGATTTCGATTATTATTCCATTGATCGATTCAGATTATTCCTATTCCCCGATTATATGCATTCTCGATATGTATTCCGAGGAATTTTCGTTATAGCTACTCATGAATCAGACCGACTGGGTTGATTGCTCATTGATCCGTCGAATGTTCCCCTGCGCACAACTCACAAATAATTGCAAAATCGCTTGCTATTCATCCCGGACCACACGAACAAACTTAGCGAGAAGTAGAAATCAGGTCGTTATTGTCACACTCCATCTACTTCTAACACTCCAAATGATCGTAGGTCAGGTCATTCTTGACATGGGCCACTGATAATTGTTAGCCGTCATAGTCTCTATCAACTGGTATGCCTCTTCATACGTCTTAGCCATAAATGCTCCTCCCGATGCCGCATCAATACTCATCCTGAGATTCCCATGTAGTCCGTTGTAAAATGTATTCAATTGCAACCATTTGGGCAGTTCGTGATGTGGACATTTTCTAAGTAATTCTTTGTATCTCTCCTACGCCTCGTACAGTGATTCCCCATGTTGCTGATCAAACATGGTAATCTCATTCCTCATCTTTGCAGTTTTTGCAGGGGAGAAAGAATTTTGCTAAGAATTTCTGAGCCAGGTCCTCCCATGTCGTTATCGAACCCGCTGGTAGAGAGTGTAACCAACTTTTTTCCTTGTCCCATAGAGTGAATGGGAACAAGCGAAGTCTAACTGCCTCGTCCGATACCCCATTATACTTGAAAGTGTCGCATATTTCCAAAAAACTGATCAAATGCTCGTTCGGATCGTCATTAGCCATTCCCCCAAACTGCACTAAATTCTGCATCATTTGAATTGTCCCAGGCTTGATTTCGAACGTGTTTACAGCTATTGCTGGCCTAGTGATACTCGACTGCAGCTCAGTCACCTTGGGTGTCGCAAAATCTCTATACGTTTTCTGATCTTCAGCAGCCATTTCATCTTCCTTATCAGAGTTTTCGAATTCGTCGCTTGTTTCCTTTATCCACTTACTTAACCTCTGAAACCTTCTATCGATGTCATCCTTAAAAGGATGCAAGTCTGGATTTTTTTTATCGAGTTTGCATAAACCAATATCAAAAACCTGAAATTCGAAGAACAAAACAAAACAAAAAGTGTTTAAGTAAAACTGGACTAATTAAACTGATATTGCAAAGAATAATCAAATCTGTATTGAAATCCCCGGCAACGGCGCCAAAAACTTGTTGGGTAAAATCTATATACGCTCAACACGTAAGTATACATGGTCAACAAGTAATATAATAGTAAGTACAGTATCGTTCCTTTAGAGATTTTGCACAAATTTTCCTTGCAACTACCAATCCTCTATTAATCCAAATTTTATTAAACTAATCAATTTCCAGTTTATATCGAAAATATTAAAAATTATCAAAAATCAACTCAACACAAACAAACCCTAAGTCTGGATTTTCAAACAAATATTAGAGAATTAGGCTCGTAACTTCACTCTAAGCATCCCTCTGATTATTATCACCTTATTCCATTTTAACTCACTATCCCAGTTTATTAATCAAGAACGCATAAATAGTATTAATCACCTCTCGATATATTAACACCGTATTAACCCAAGTCCACAATTAAGATAGAATTAAGTCAAACACCTCAATTAATCAACTCACTATATCTCTACGTGAATTTTAACTAAGTAAGGTTTAAGTTCAAGTTCTCTTCACAATTACATGTGATGTCAATCATATCTTTACCTCAACAATAATCAAGAATCTGCTATTCAGAAAATTCATGACACGTGCTATATTAACTAAGTCTAGATTTATATTTCATCTCTCGAATTCATACAAATCCACATAAAATTGTTGATCAAGCAATTCATAAATTCAAGCTCCAATTAATATAGATAAACTGCATAATAGCTTAATTAAACTGAAAACCAAGGTTACACAATCATCATTCCACTTAGAGATCCATTATAAGCCTAACAAGTAATTTATCCCATAATAAATGAATTAAATACTGAATAAATAAAAGGAAACATCGTCCCAATTATAGAAGATAGAAATTAGAGAAGAATAATAATACACCACCCTTCTCGGCCTTCGATTCTGAAATCTTCGTGAAATTATTTATGTTCTTCATTTCTCCAAGCCCTTGCTCTTCACAATCCTTCTCCAAGTAAGTCTCTATATTAATTGAATGAATGATACGCTCTAAGTATGCCTAGATTAGCATGTATCTCCTCTAACCTCATACAGTGACTCCTAATCCACCTCTAATTTCTGCCCAAGAGAGACTCCCCCAATTCGCAACGACTTCCCCCATTCAAGTTCTCAAGACTGTGTGATGTCCGCCTGGCCTCAACGTCTCTCGCAGTCAGCCTTCTGCGCTTAGCCCATCAAGAAATTTTTACCACGCTCGAAAGGCGCGCCCGCTTAGTTCCGCCTCTCGACAGCCGTCATCGGCCTCGCTTTCTACCACCGTAAATTTGCAATGTTGCTCAGACGTCCTCTAATGCTCCCATTCACTGGATGAGTCTGAATTACCTACAACAAATGTAAACCTCATCAAAAGTAACATAAAAATACCCAGAAACTAACAATATAACAAGCCAAATGAACATAATTCATAGGTTAAAAACCTACTCATCAAGAGTCAGCCCCGTTGGTCACAGTAGTTGAAGATGAGGATGATGACGTGGAGACGGATGAGGAGGATCCCGTTGAGTTGCCACAGGAGGATGAGGATGATGAGGACAAGGAGGAATAGACTCCACTAACCTCGATAGTCACTCGTATGTAGGATGAAGTCTACGACCGTAACATGGAACTTCAGGATACAGTCGAGGAATTGTAAGAGATAGTAGTTGAACAATAGACTACAATAACATAGAAAGACGGTGAGATCTAGGATCGTGAAGAATGACTGACTAATGTCGAGGAGAAGCTAGTACACACAGAAGGAGAGAAAGAACAACTAATCGAGGTGATCGCTGAACTGAAGAACAAACTGAAGGAAGAAGCTACTAAGAGAGAAAGAGCTGAAGACACCTACGAGGAAGCTTTTCTACGAACCAAGAGACGCAAAATCAAAGAGGATGAAGATGGAGGAGATGGATAAAGTATTCAACACCATGATTAATTGAGCTTAAGATCGGGTCATGGGATATCCTATTCAGTTCGAGATGCTACCATCATATATATTAGATCGCAGAACAATGTTCTGGATCATGGAAGAAGAACGTAGTAAGGCTAAGCAGTATCTTAGTAGAACATCGTAGTTGTTATGCGATTAATTAAATATTAAATAAATTGTAAGTCCCAAGTGTTATATAACCTATGGGATATGATGATGATGTTGTCCTGAAACTTTTGTAGTTCAGGAAGCTTAATGTAAATAGCAGTGATGCTATTGTTTTATATTTTCAAAGAGATTATCAATAAATAAAAGTTGTTATTTTATTCAAAGTGTTACATGATTATGTGGTTATTTCTTTTGTGGAGGCAAATTAAGTAGAAATTACGTAAAAGAGTTGAATAATAATCTAATGAGTGTATTCTTAACAGAGAATGCCTCCCAGACGTCAACCACCACGACAGAGAACCACTGAAGGAACCAATAACGACAATGTTGATGCTAACCCCGTTCAACAACTAGTGACGCTACTGACATGAGCGTTGCAGAATCAACCACAGAACCAAGGAACAACATTTAAGGATTTCAAGGCGCTTGGACCACCTGAATTCCGTGGGTCCATAAATCCAATCGAAGCACAAACTTGGATTATAGAGATAGAAAAGGTGTTCGATGTCGCTAGGGTAGGGGGTGATCAAAAGAATGCTTTTGCAGCATTCATGTTGAAAGCAGAAGCTAGTTATTGGTGGCAGGCCAATAAAACTCGTGAAGGGCCAGGGGTGATGACCTGGGATATGTTTAAGGAAATATTCTTCGAAACCTATTTCTCGGAGATTTCAAAGAATCAGCTAGAAGTGCAATTTTTGGAACTAAAGCAGGAAACGATGACGGTATCTGAGTATGCCGCTAAATTCAACGAGTTGGCGAGGTTTGCACCATATCAAGTCAAGACGGACGAACGCCAAGGCGAAGAGGTTTGAACAGGACCCAAGCCCCAAGTTATCTGAAGAGGGTTTCTGTTCCAGTTGAAGACTTTCACAGCAGTTATAGAGAAAGCAATACTCGTTGAAGGTGGAGGCGAGGCAGTGACAAAGTTCAATCAGGAACAGAAGAAGAAGAAGAAAAATGAGGTGGAGATTAAGAATGGAGGTGGTAGTAGTGGAAATGGCAACAAAAATAACAACAATTTGAAGAGGGAGTGGAATCGAAATATGGGTACTGGAAACCAACAAGGTAACCAGCAAAACAAGAAGTTTGAAGCATGTGTTAAATGCGGGAAGTTTCATAAGGGTGCGTGCTTGATGGGGAAACGAGTATGCTCCAATTGTGGCCAAGAGGGTCACATCGCCCCAAATTGCACTCAACCTAAGAAGAACATGTGTTTCACGTGCAGATCCAAGGATCACTTTGCTCGTGAATGCCCTAAGAAAAAGGCTGGAGAGACAACTAGAAGCAATGGAGGTAACAATAGAGGTACATGGGCTATTGTTGGACCTGCAGCATCATACAACCCCACAGCTAGAACCTTCAACATGACTGTGCAAGATGTTGTGCAATGTATTATTTGATTCGGGTGCTACTTGCTCGTTTATATCTGATGAATTTGCTAAAAGGTTAGGATTGCCTAGTGAAGAACTGAATTTCCCTTTGAACATAAAAATTATGAATAAGGAAGTAATCCATGTTAGATTTGTATACAAGAACTGTAGGGTAAACATTAAGGAGAATATCTTGATGGTAGATTTGATTCCGATTAGACTTGGAGAGTTTGAGGTTATTTTGGGAATGGATTGGCTATTCAAATATGGAGCGGTAATTGATTGTCAAAAGAAGTGTGTAAACCTTATGACCCCGTCAAAGGTAGTATTCTATTGTAGCAAGTCACCTAGATAAATGAAATGTCTAACGACTATGCAGGCCAAGAAATTGTTGAGTCAAGGCTATGTGGGCTATTTAGCTTACATAGTTGATAAACAGAAGAAGAGTGTGAAACTGGAAGAGATACCAGTGGTGAGAGAATTTGAGGATGTGTTTCCAGAGGATTTTCCAGGACTTCCGCCTGACAGAGAAATTGAGTTCGTGATCGACTTAGCGCCGGGAACAACACCAATATCGAAGGCCCCGTACAGAATGGCTCCAGTAGAAATGAAGAAACTGATGGTACAATTGCAAGAACTACTAGATAAGAAGTATATTCAACTGAGCGTATCACCGTGGGGAGCGCCGATGTTATTCGTGAAGAAGAAGGATGGGTCAATGCATCTTTGCATTGATTATAGAGAATTAAACAAAGTCACTATTAAAAACAAATACCCGTTGCTCAGAATAGATGACTTGTTTGATCAGTTGAAGGGTGCTAAATACTTCTCAAAAATAGATTTGAGAAGTGGGTATCACCAAGTGACAGTAAGAAAGGAGGATATACCTAGAACGGCATTCAGAACTCGGTATAGACATTACGAGTTTCTGGTGTTATCTTTTGGTTTGACCAATGCCCCTGCTGCATTCATGGATTTGATGAATTAAACCATTCTTAGACAAGTTTGTAGTGTTATTCATCGTCGACATTCTGGTGTATTCCAAAACTCAAGAAGAACACGTGGAACACTTACGTTTGACATTGGAAACACTAAGAAAGGAAAAATTGTACGAAAAATTCTCTAAATGCGAATTTTGGCTAGATCGTGTGCAATTTCTTGGGCACGTGATTGACAAAGATGAGATTTCAGTGGATCCATCAAAAGTGGAAGCTGTAATCAATTGGGAACAACCAAGAACACCGTCGGAAGTGAGGAATTTCTTGGGACCGGCCGGTTATTATACAAGATTTATTTAAGATTTTTCTAAGATAGCCACTCCGTTGACAAATTTGACAAGGAAAGCGGTAAAATTTGTTTGGACGGAGAAATGTGAAGAGAGTTTTCAAGATTTAAAGAAGAAATTAAGTGTGGCATATGTGTTGTCGTTACCAGATAGTACAAGAAACTTTGTGGTGTTTAGTGATGCCTCACATAAAGGGTTGGGTTGTGTTCTTATGCAGAACGGAAAAGTAATTGCGTATGCATCAAGACAACTGAAGGATTATGATAAAGGTTATCCGACTCATGATTTGGAATTGGTTGCAGTAGTATTTGCTCTGAAGATATGGAGACACTATCTCTATGGAGAAAAATGTGAGATCTACATAGACCATAAAATTCTGAAGTATATTTTCACACAGAAGGACCTGAATATGCGTCAAAGAAGATGGATGGAATTGATAAAAGATTACGATTGTGAGATCTTTTATCATCCGGGTAAAGCGAATGTGGTTGCATATGCTTTAAGTAGAAAAGGTCGGGAAAAATTGATGATGTTAACCAACCAGGAAGAGCTGATCTCAGAAATGACAAGGCTAGAGTTGGAGATCAAAATTCCAAAAGAAACCGATAAAACATTATACCAGATAGAAGCTAGTCCAACTTTGGTGGACAAAGTGAAGAATGCTCAACTACAAGATAAAGAATGTGAAACGATAAAAGAGAAAGTGGTTGAGGGTAGTGATGTAAAATACAAGATCGATACTGAAGGGGTACTGAGATTCGAGGTAAGAATTTGGCTTCCAACAGTACCAGAGCTTAAAGACAAAATCTTGACCGAATCACACAACACAAGATATTCGATTCATCCAGGAAGTACGAAGATGTATTAAGATTTACAGCGCCATTTTTGGTGGTCGAACATGAAAAGAGACGTTGCTGAATGCGTTGTGAAATGCTTGACATGTCAAAGAGTCAAGGCCGAGCATCAAAGACCAAGCGGATTACTTCAACCGTTAGAAATACCGAAATGGAAGTGGGAACACATCACAATGGATTTTGTGATGGGACTTCCAACTACTCAGAGAGGATGCGATGCGATTTGGGTGATAGTGGACAGACTGACAAAATTAGCGCACTTTTTACCAATAAAGATTAGGTTCAATCTTGATCAGTTGGCAAGGTTGTATGTTAAGGAGATCATTTCGAGTCATGGAGTGCCAGTATCAATTGTGTCAGATAGAGATCGGCAATTTATGTCAAATTTCTTGAAGAGACTACAGGAATGTATGAGAACACAATTGCGAATGAGTACAGCATACCATCCGCAAATCGACGGGCAAAGCGAACGAACAATCCAAACGTTGAAAGATATGCTGAGAGCATGCATCATGGATTTCAAAGGAAGGGAAGAACATTTCTGGTTGGTGGAATTTTCCTACAACAACAGTTACCACACACGAGCATTTGTGTCTTGCCATTTACGAGGCATTATACTGTGAAAGAAAGTGAGAACTCCAACGTGTTGGGATGAAGTCGGTGAATGCCAACTGTTAGGACCAGAACTGGTCCAACAAACTACTGAGGTTGTCAAACTCATTAGGTCAAGATTGGTAGCAGCCCAAGACAGACGGAAAGTATGCCAATCAACATAGGCAGAATCACAAATTTGAAGTAGGAACTTTCGTTTTCCTAAAAGTTTCTCCTTGGAAGGGGAAAATTTGTTTTGGAAAGAAAGGAAAGCTCAGCCCAAGATTTATTGGACCTTTCGAGATAGTACGAAGAGTGGGGGAAGTGGCTTATGAGGTAGCTCTACCTCCAGAGTTGGACAACATTCATAATGTTTTTCACATTTCGATGTTACGACTGTATAAACCCGATTACAAGCACGTGATCGAGTACGAACCATTACAATTCGATAAAGATTTGTCTTATGAAGAGATTCCTCTCCAGATATTTGACAGGAAAGAACAAGTGCTCAGAAATAAAGTGATACCTTCTGTGAAGGTGATATGGAGAAACCACAATGTTGAAGAGGCAACATGTGAACTCAAAGCTGAAATGATTTAGAATTACCCTGAGTTATTTGTTTAATCCGTGTATTCGATTCTAGGGACAGAATCCTTGTAAGAAGGGAAGAATGTGACGATTTGATTGTTTGAATTGTGATTATGAGGACAAAATCCTTGTAAGGAGGGAATGATGTAACATTCTAGAGTTTTTAATTATAATATTAAATATTTATTGAATTATATAAATATTTAATGGATGTGTTTATTGTTGAATAAATATTTGTTTAATTGATTTAATTTTATTTGGTTAATTTTTTGTTAAATAAATAATTAATGAGTTAAGGAAATTATTATTATATTGATCTTTCAATTTGATGTTTAATTATTTGTATTGAGTTATGTGAATAAATGAATTATTTAATTAATTGTTATTTGAATTAATTAAATTAAGTATGAAAGCTTAATTAAATATAGTGTGACAATAACTATGTTATAAGGAGTATTAAAATAAATTAAAGTAGTTTTAATTTAGTTTTATCCAAACAAGGTTTAAGGATATTAATTCTTTAATTTTAAATGGTTTGCCAAACAAAATTCTATGGCTTTTGGATTTCTTTTGACATTTAAATTATAAATTTAAATTATATATATATATATATATATATATATATATATAATTTTAGTAACTGATAATTTATTAAGGGCAATTAGTATAGTGTCAGTTTTTATGTTCGAAAGGTGAGCGTTGGTTTTAGTTTAACATTACGTATTATGTATATGGACTAAGCCTAAGCCTAAGAAAAGCTATAGAGAAAATGTAACAATCCGAAAATTCAAATTGTAATATTAAATATTTATTGAATTATATAAATATTTATTTGATGTGTTTATTATTGAAATTGATGAAATAAATTTTTATTATTGATGTGGTTATTATTATTAAATATTTATGAATTAAATTTATTAGATAATATTCTAAAATTAAATTAATTTATAATTTAGAGAATTGTAATATAACATGAGATGTTATATTGTTAATTTAATTTAAAATTATAGTGATATATTAATTTATTAAATGAAATTATAATTTTGTGATATTTGGATTAAGTGGGAAAATTTGTTTATTATGTTGTAATTGGTTATTTAACTAATGTTGAATATGGATGTATAAATATGAGATTTTAAACTATAATGTAAGTGGTTTATTAAAATAAAAATTAAAGTAATTTTAATTGATTTAACCAAACAAGGTTTAAAATATTAAGTCTTTATTTTAAAGACTTTTTGCCAAACAAGCCTTATGGCTTTTAGATTTCTAATTTTTGAAATTAAATAAAATAATCAAATAATAAATAAAATATATTTATAATCTATACGTTATATTTTTTGTAACCGATATTAGTTATTAGGCTTATTATGGCCATATCAGTTTCTTTTATTTTACGCTTGATTATGTTTATTTATTCTAGACATTCGCTTAAGCCTAAGAAAAAAAAAAGAAAGAAAGGTTTTCAGAGAGAAAGTTGAGAGAGACTAGAGTGAGTTGAGAGGAGAAAATGGTCTGTGAAGTTGCAATTCTCAAAGGTTAGCAAGGATTTCAAAGCTAATTCAGTGGTGTTTGGAAGGAATTATTACGCTAATTGAAGGTATTTTCCCTAATTATATATGAATATGCATATATGAGCCCACTTATTTAAATTTTATATACTCTGTGATTTCAAATTTGTTGAATTGTTGTTATACAATGGGTTACTTGTGATTATATGAGTTTATGATGATTAGAGGTAGTGCTTAAATGAGAATTGCATGCCAAATTCGTTTGTGATGATGAAAATAAATGTCAAGATATGTATTATTTTATGTAGCTTATGTAAGTAACAATTATGATGATCAATTTAGTGTGTGAAATTGAACTGTGACTATGTTAGTTAGTTTGTTAAAAATTATAGAGAACTTAGTTCAAAAGAATCGAATTGATGTATCATTGTGATTACAATGTTCACTGTGTCAAGAAATATCAAAATAGAGTTTTGGTTTTAAAATATGTTATTCCAAAGATTTAATTTTTCTAGAATTATGGTTTAAGTTGTGTTAATATAGTATTTGTATGCTTGGTGAAGTTTATGTAATTTGCATAAGTTATAGATGTTAATTGGTGTTAGAAATTAAGACAAAGCTTTGTTCTGTGTTTTATTTTGGGGTGTTCTGTAATTCGGAGCCTCATCGCCAAGTTTCGCATACCACTCACGAATTTCCCCTCAAATACCAAAAATCACGCCCAAATACCAAAAATGGCCATAAATAAATTCGCTACCTAACATCGAATTGCGCCATCATCGATATCTGGCGCTAGAAAAGTGGTATGGGTCGGACAGTTTTGACCTCCTGTAGTAAAATGGCCATAACTTTTGCATACAAACTCCGATTGAGGGAATTCAAGATGCTTCGGAAAGAGGACGAATAGGCCTATAACTTTTATTCTTTAAGGCTTTCAATTTGAAATCTTTATGAAGGGTAAAAATGGTCATCTTTAGGACTATTATGTATTTGGAGCCAATCGGAGGGCGTTGGGATGCGCGAATGCAAGTGCAACCCTTTGTGTATTAGTATAACTTAATGATAACATGTTGGACATGTAATAGGATATTGTATCAAGTTGTTAATGTGTATGTGGTGCAATGACATGATCACTTAAGTAGTTGTAATAAAGCTAAAAAGTAATGTTCAGGAAAAGATGTAGTGTTATTTAAACTTAAACTTAGTTAGTAGCTATACTAAAAGTAAAAAAGCAACTCATGAAGGTAATGTTAGTGTAACTAATGTGTATTGTCAATACATATGGTATGTGTAGGACTTTTAGTAACGTGAGTAGTGATTGTTTAACCCTACGACGAAGTCAAGTTCCCTAACCTTTGCTACTTTATTATTCAGCAAGGTTACTTTTCACTGTTATGTTATACTTATGCAAATTCTCTATTTCTAATCTCTTGTTTAACAATTTATTGTCATGCAAGTTCTTTAACCCTCATTTATTATTGAGCAAGTTAGTTAATCTTTATCTCTTTATTCAAAGTCTATATTATTATTGTAAGAAGTGTGTTTATTCAGCTATTAATAACTGTTGTTTGACCTTCGTTCTTCAATATCATTGTACTATCTTACATTATTGTACCAAACTCTAAGTTACTTAGCAATTCTTTACCAATTCAACTAATCCTTAGTTGATGAATGTTCCAAACTCTAAATTACCCTTGAAGTCTACCCAAACCAAACTTCCTTTGGTTTGTTTATGTACTCACACAACTTTGAAAGCATGTTGTCAATGATAACATTTGTTCAACTTAGAAATTGTTAATACTCTAGCCTTATTGATTCATCGATATACCTTGTTCATGAAGATATTATAATCAAACCCTTGAATAGTTATTGGTTCCTAACTGATTCAACCAATACTTAGTTGATGAGCGTTCTAAAAATCTAGACTTCCTTTGAAGTTAATTCCCAACCAAACTTCCTTTGGTTCGGAACCTTATAATCTAAGCTGAGATGAACAACCCTATATCAAGGGATTATTTTAGAGCTATGCAATAGCGTTAAAATATTTGCGCAATACATAGTACAAAGGGCTGATCACCTGGAGTACGGAATGATGGTCCACATAGTCGTTTAGACTGTTAAAGGTTACTGAGAGAAACACACGTGAACCTAGGGATAGATGATGATTATAGTCTTTTAGACTGTTAAAGGTTAAAGTAGAAATACTTGAAAAACTAGGATAGAGTTCGTGGTCTTGTGACCCTCAAAGGTATTATTTGATGTTGATATCTATTGTTAACTTTAAACGCTCATTATTATTCCTTTGAACTCATATTTGTTGAATTAAAGTTTATTGTTAGGTAAGAATACTTTACCATTGAAAGCTCGGTTAATTGTCATTCATAAAATGTTATTGTATATTATCCTTCTTGTGGGCAATTGTTTGCTCACTCTTGCACAAAACAATGCAGATTAAGTTACAAAGTTTGAAAAGCTTTCTACAAGCAAGGGCAAGGACAAAGTGCTTGATTAGACAACAACGTTTAATTTATATTTTATTTATGAATCTTATGTAATAGATTTAATTATGATTATGTTTTAGTTTTTCGCTGATGATTGTAATAAAGGTTAGATGACCTGGGATTTATTTGAGATTATGTAACCCTTTGGTGGGAGATTTATTGTTTAAGCTTTTGAGTTTAATTATATCCTTTGTTTATGGGTAGTTAGTTATGATTTAATTGGACAGTGAACACCAAATCTGTGGGATTGAGGTGCCCGAATTTGGGGGTGTCACAAGTTGGGGGTAAGGTAATGTTAGGTGGGTTTTCAACAAAGGACTCATATGGTGACTAAGTCGTACAAACATTTGTGTGGGAAGAGGTTTTGTGTATATACTTAGTTTATCACATTGATAATCATTGGAATATCGGTATCGCCCTATCCATGTACATGTGGTGGAAAGGTGATTCTTTTCTCATGTAGATTTTTGATAGTTAGATGATATTAGGGTTAGGTTCGGTTCTTAAAGCTAAAGCATATGGTAAGTTCGTGACTCATAATCATATTGTATATTTTGAACCCCTCAGCGGATGGACGCCTATGGTCTGACTAGGATAAGTTCCTAAACTCATATGATTATGGCAAGTTACTGAATTTCCAAAGTGTGGTAAGTTTGATGAATTAACTATATTGGATATAATACGGTTATGGTGTAGGAAGCATTGATGAAGCTGAAAAGATGGTTTTGAGGTAGTTTACCTCTATAGTTAGAGCGTATTCGTAATGTTTTTCATGTTTTGGTGATATGATCGAACAAGCTCAACTGTAATCATGTGACCAAGTACGAACCGTTATGGTTGTTCTACTAGAAAATTTCTATCCAGATAGTTAACAGAAAAGAACAAATGCTTAGGGATAAGGTAATACCTTCTGTGAAGGTGATATGGAGGAACCACAACGTCGAAGATGCTACATGGGAACTCAAAAGCGAGATGATGAAGAATTACCACGAAGTTATTTGTTTAATCTATGTCTTCGATTCTGGGGACAAAATCTTTTTAAGGAGGGAAGAATGTGATTTAACTAATTATTTGAGTTATGATTCTGGGGACAGAATCCTTGTAAGGAGGGAATGATGTAACAATCCGGAAATTTAAATTGTAATATTAAATATTTATTGAATTATATAAATATTTATTTGATGTGTTTATTATTGAAATTGAATGAAATAAATTTTTTTATTATTGATGTGGTTATTATTATTAAATATTTATGAATTAAATTTATTAAATAATATTCTAAAATTAAATTAATTTATAATTTAGAGAGTTGTAATATAACATGAGATGTTATATTGTTGTTTTAATTTAATAATTATAGTGACATATTAATTTATTAAATGAAATTATAATTTTGTGATATTTGGATTAAGTGGAAAAATTTGTTTAATATGTTGTAATTGGTTATTTAACTAATGTTCAATATGGATGTATAAATATGAGATTTTAAACTATAGTGTAAGTGGTTTATTAAAATAAAAATTAAAGTAATTTTTAATTGATTTAACCAAACAAGGCTTAAAATATTAAGCCTTTATTTTAAAGACTTTTTGCCAAACAAGCCTTATGGCTTTTAGATTTCTAATTTTTGAAATTAAATAAAATAATCAAATAATAAATAAAATATATTTATAATCTATACGTTATATTTTTTGTAACCGATATTAGTTATTAGGCTTATTATGGCCATATCAGTTTCTTTTATTTTACGCTTGATTATGTTTATGTATTCTAGACATTTGGCTTAAGCCTAAGAAAAGAAAAGAAAGAAAGGTTTTCAGAAAGAAAGTTGAGAGAGACTAGAGTGAGTTGAGAGGAGAAAAGGGTCTGTGAAGTTGCAATTCTCAAAGGTTAGCAAGGATTTCAAAGCTAATTCAGTGGTGTTTGCAAGGAATTATTACGCTAATTGAAGGTATTTTCCCTAATTATATATGAATATGCATATATGAGCCTACGACAAAATTTTATATACTCTGTGATTTCAAATTTGTTGAATTGTTGTTATACAATGGGTTACTTGTGATTATATGCGTTTATGATGATTAGAGGTAGTGCTTAAACGAGAATTGCATGCTAAATTTATAAGACCCCAACTTATTATAAACAAAATCGAATTTCTTCTAATTATTATTGTGAATAATAAGGTATTAATTTGATATAATTCTCTGGTTAAGGGTGAAATGTGCAAATTTTGCAAAATATGCAAGTGGTTATAAAATAATCATTGTTGTCGGGGAATATTCATTTGGTCGTGGAATATTCTTGTTGTCGGGAATATTAAATTTACGCAATTGCAGATCATTAGTGGGCCCAATAACAGAATAATTGTCGGATGAAGAAAATGACAAGTTTGTGTTTTTATAAATAACGGCGTAGTTGTTACCGTTAACACTATTGGAATACCTTGGTTAAAATACGATGAATGGCGTGGATGCACAATATTGATGAATTATTGATCCTTACGTAAGAAGGCACTACTCAATAATTATTACAAAAGATTTCTTCGCTTAATATTTTATTTTATTGATTCAATAATTGATGCGTTGATATTTTATATTATTGTTGTTTCAATAATTATCAACGCATGATATTTCCCATTATCGGATCAATAATTCATATTATTTGAATAATATTATTAGATAGCATTATTGGCAATGTCTAGAAAGTTCTCATCAAGGAGAGATTTGGTCACCTAATTGCGGCTTGAGATGGAGAAATTCTTATTGGAAAGCCCCCTCTTTCCTGGGAACGGCCTGGTTGTCATAAATGTGATTCTGTAATATTATTTGTGAATAATTAATTATTGATTCATATGATAAGGAAATATTTATTTTATGTGGATATAAATGTTGGATATATTTATTGTGGTTTAAAATGAAGGAGTTAATGTCGAGATGTTTTATCAGTATTTTTGTCGGAATAGAGGTATTAAAAATTAAACCAGTGTTTTTGAGATATATTGCGTGAGTTATAATTTTTTAATCCGACCGTTGGATCGTTGTAATTTTTGGATATGTTATACATATATAAGTTGAGTATATGTCCACAAATTTTGATCCGTTAAAATGAACGATATGATTTGTTTATGAATTTAAGAGGTGATTTGGTTGAGAAATTGTCAAGAAATGTAAATTTAGCATTTTGGTGGAAAATTCTAGAATTGAGTGGGCCCCACTTGTGGTTGGTGAAGAAATGTTTGAATTTTATTTCAAATGTGGTGGAGTGGGAATAGTAGTGAGGAAAGCCATCGGGGGTTCTGGTCAAGTCTGCTAACATTTTCCTATAAATAGAGGGCTAAGTTAGAATTGAAAATCACACGAAACATAAGCTTTCTCTTTCTCTCTCTAGATTATTGAGTGTATTTTGTGAGTATTTAGATACTTTGTGAGTTTCTATTCATCAGTGCAAGTTTCCTTCAGCCTTATACTGATATTCCGATCAGAAGTAATAATATTTTGAGGTAAGGGGTGTTATATTCTTCATAAAATGATATTTTCTTCAATATCATTATACCGAAATGTTGGTATGAACTTTTTATCAAATTTGGAACTTTTTTTGTCGGGGTTACTATTCACGATACTGAGACTATTCACGTATACAACACTATTCACGAATCATTTACTATTATTCAAAAAATGAAATTTTCTTTTTTTGTCCAACATGTCTATTATGGTTACTATCTTTGATTGTATCCATGTTTTGATCTTTATTCTTGAATTTTGCTTTAAAATTGGTTATTATGGAGTATTATTGACCTTGGATAAACTCATTATACTTAATCCCTACTATTTGTCTTTTCGTATCATTGGATTCGCTTTTCTTTAAAATATTTTCATCATCCTCGGTCCTAAATGATGATATTACTAAATATCTTTGGCATGTAGTGCAAAGATAAATGATTAATCGATGAATATCTTTGGCCCGTAGTGCAAAGATGAAGCAGTGTTGAGATGAACATGATTAACCTGGTGATCTAAAATGAATATCTTTGGCTGTAGTGCAAAGATGAATATTTGATTAAAGATGTATATTGATTGTTGTTATGTGGATAAAATATTGATGATGAACTTTTAAATCTTAGAGGATAGTAGAACTCATTCTCTACTTGACTCTTCTAATGGATTGTTATTTTCTCTGCAGTTGTTGATCTAAAACTTGTTGTCTATTATATTTTATCAGATTTTTCCCTGTTGAAGACTAACGATAATTTGTTGTATATTATCTTAGTCATAATATTCTTTCACTGTTGTTAGTTGAGCTCACCCTTTTCCTTTTTGTTCCATTTTTCTCGGGAGGTGAGAACATAAGCAGAACTAGCTGTGGAGTGCGAGGTGATGGTGGTTATAAAGATGTTTTTAGCAGTCCTCACTATTTCGTAAAATAGTGTTTGAATAATTGTAATGAGGACTTATTTGAGTGTGGATATTGTCTAGAAGACAATATTTGTATTTAAACTCACAAGATGTGTTGTCGTATTTTGCACGATAATTGTATTATTAAAGTTGTAGTTTGCTTTTGCATCATGTATTTGGCAACCTCGTAATGGGTGTTGTATACCTATTTTGGGGCATCAATTTGTTAGTATCGAGCTTAGGGATATGGTCTCTGGCGGAGATCGGGGAATAGAACTAGGAGGGGAGATGAGTAAATCCTTCGCTTAGTGTGTCCTATCTAAGCTTATTTGTTGGTCATTCATAATATAGGGATATTATGTGATATGTTAATTTGTTTAATTAACCCTTGTTTTATGGAAGTATTTAAGAATGGCTGTTGAGAACGTTAACAATGGAGTGTATGAGACTGTGGAACAACCTTTATTTACAAACCAGGAGAACGTGCAACAGGAAGGCAATAATCTTCCTGTAAACAACACTACCGAACAAATGATGAATGATGGGATGTTCAAAACTTTTTTGCATTTTATGCAAAACCGCATTGAGAGGAAACTCGTACGAATCTGGTGGAAATGCTATCAATGCGGCGGCTTGTCACAAATGACAAGCGGTTCAAAGAGTTGGGACCACCGGAATTTAAGGAAAGCCGAATCCGATCATGGCGGAAACGTGGGTCAAGCAAATTACCAAGATATTCGATGTCTTGGGATGCACGGAGAATGTAGGTTCCATTCGCCACCTTTATGTTCCATGCAAGTGAGGCGGATTTCATCGGTGGTAAACTGTGAAGCATACCCAAACCGGTACTTAGCATGTCTTGGGAAACATTTTGAAACTATTCAATGACAAGTACTTTCCTGAAAGTATTCTTCATATGAAGGAGGTGGAGTTTATCAGACTGGAACAAAACAACATGACGGTGTCCCAATACGAGGCGAAGTTTACAGAGTTATCCAGGTTTGCACCTCATTTGGTCAAAAATGAAGAACGAATGACAAGGATGTTTCTGAGAGGTCTAAAGCCCGAGATTCGGCAATATTGTATATCTCATAAATTTCTTTATATTCAGATACTGTAAACAGGGCTCAATTATTAGAGCGAGATAATGAGTATGTGCAACCGAGGGACCACAACCAGGGTCATACCGGTGACAACATTCATCAGAGCGATGATAACCAATGAGGAGGGAAAAAAATGAATAAAGGCGGTAACCACTCAGGTGGTCATCGTGGCCATGATAATAGGAGATGTGAGTCAAGTGGAAATTTCAGAAAGAGGAGATTCAACAATGATGGGAAGACATCAGCAGTAGCACCAGCACCAACAACAAATTCTAGGGGAGGAGAACAACCACCACTTAGATGTTACAAATGCGGGAAAGTGGGACATATCAGCCCAAACTGTCCACATAAATCCAAGGTATGTTACAACTGTGGAAAGGAAGGCCATATAGCTCAGGATTGTTCTGTAGCAAAACGAAGTTCAACGGGGATGGTGACTCCAAGGGCTGTCCTAGATAAGTTGAAATCAGCGGTTCCTGGAAGAGCGTTTGTCGTGACTGGCCAAAACGCGAGGAACCCGAACGAGGTGATTACGGGTAAGCTAATCTTGAACTCTTGCGAAGTTTATACCTTACTAGATACCGGTTCTACCCATTCTTTTATCTCTCCTGCTTGTGCTCAACATTTAAACTTAACTTCAGAGAAATTAGACTTTGATTTATCAGTGGAGACTCTGTTGGGTGAAACTTTCGTTACATCCACAGTTTATAAATCTTGCATGATCCAAGTTGGCACTATCACATTACCTGTTGATCTTATCTCTTTAAAGATACTTGCTTTTGATGTGATTTTAGGAATTGATTGGTTAACCACCATCATGCCAAAATTGATTGTTTTCGTAAGGTTGTTAGTTTTATATTCCTAACCAACACGTCATATACGAATTCAAACAACTAAACCACTAAAATCAGTCACTCTCATATCAAGCCATAAAGCTATTCGTTTATTAAAAAATAGATGTCAAGCTTTCTTAGCCCATGTTATGGATTTGAACAAAGACAAGTCAGATTTGAATAATATTTCTGTTGTTAGAGAATTTCCGATGTATTTCTGAAGAACTTCTTGGTCTACCCCCAGAACGTGATGTTGAATTCTTTATTGACCTTGAGTCTGGTACAAAACCCATTTCTAAAACCCTATATCGAATGGCTCCTATTGAACTTCGTGGAGTTAAAAGTCCAACTACTGTGAATTGTTAGACATAGGTTTCATTAGGTCCTAGTACATCTCCTTGGGGTGCTCTGTTTTATTCGTAAAGAAGAAAGGCGGGAGTATGCGACTTTAGTATTGACTAATGAGAATTAAACCATGTCACCATCAAGAATAGGTATCCGCTACCTCGCATCGATGACCCGCTCCAGAGCCGAGTTCAAGGAGCATAATTCTTTTCAAAGATCGATCTTTGTTCTGGATATCATCAGCTGGAGATTAAAACTGAGGATATTCTAAAGACTGCCTTCAGAACTCGGTACGGGCATTATAAATTCTTAGTCATGTCTTTTAGATTAACTAATACTCCTGCTGCTTTCATGGATATGATGAACCGTGTATTCAAGGAATATTTGGATCAGTTCGTTGTTGTCTTTATTGATGACATCCTCATCTATTCCAAAAGCCGTGAAGATCATGAGCACCATTTGAAGCTGATACTTGAAAGGCATCGTGAAAACAAACTTTATACCAAGTTGAAGAAATGTGAGTTTTGGCTTGAGGAAGTAGCATTCCTTAGGCAGTTGGTGTCAAAACGTGGAGTATCTGTTGACCTGGCGAAGATTGAAGCAGTACAAAGTTTGGAGCAACCGAAGTCGGTGATCGAAGTGCGTAACTTTCTGGGCTTAGCTGGTTATTATCAGAGATTCGTGGAAGGATTTTCTCGAATCGCTACTCCGTTAACTTCGATTGACTTTTAAAGATACAAAATTTGTATGAAGCGAGGAATGCGAGAAGAGTTTCCAAGAGCTCAAGAGGAGACTCATTTCTAAGACTGTTCTGGCAATACCATCTAGTTCGGATGGATTTGTTATATACAGCGATGCTTCAGGCAAAGGGTTAGGATGTGTTCTCATGCAACATGGGAAAGTCATAGCCTATGCCTCACGACAACTCAAAGAATATGAGAGGAATTATCCTACTCATGATTTAGAGTTGGCAGCAGTTGTTTTCGTTTTGAAAATTTGGAGACACTACCTGTATGGGGAGAAAGTGGAGATCTATACGGATCATAAAAGCCTCAAATATTTCTTCACCCAAAAGGAACTCAACATGCGGCAACGACGTTGGCTCGAGCTGTTGAAAGATTACGATCATACCATTCAATACCATCCTGGAAAAGCAAACGTAGTAGCTGACGCATTGAGTAGAAGATCATATGCGAGTACGAGTGCGATATTGTCAATGCAAAGGCCCATTCTGTATGACTTTCAAAAGGATGGAGGTAGAATTAAAGACTCCAGGGACCTACATGATGATTGCGAATATACGAGTATAACCGACTTTAATCGATAAAGTTAAAGATGCTCAAGCTACGGACCTGGGGCTGATACGTATGAAGAAGAAAGTGAAAGAAGGAGCTATTCCAGAAGCGAGAATCGATGAAGAAGGAATACTTAGATTCAACTCCAGACTTTGTGTTCCTAACGATTCTTACTTGAAGCATAGAATCATGATGGAGGCACACAACACACCGTTTGCAATCCATCCTGGGAGTACCAAAATGTATCATGATATTCGACACACATTTTGGTGAAACAATATGAAGAGAGAGATCGCGGAGTTTATCTCGAGGTGTTTAACATGTCAACGTGTAAAGGCGGAGCATCAAGTGCCAAAGGGTCCATTACAACCACTTGAGATTCCAAAATGGAAGTGGGAACACATTACCATGGATTTCGTTACGGGTCTTCCCAAGGTTTCTCAAGGTATAGATACGATTTGGGTTATTGTTGATAGATTAACCAAGTCTGCCCATTTTTTGCCTATACGGGAGACTTATTCCCTTGAACGTCTTGCTAGTATGTACGTGAATGAGATTGTGAGATTGCATGGAATGCCAGTATCCATAGTTTTGGATCGTGACACAAGATTCACTTCACGATTTTGGGTTAGCTTGCAGAAAGCTATGGGCACGGATTTACGATTGATTCTTAAGATACCATCCTCAAACGGAGGGACAATCAGAGAGGACTATTCAAACCCTTAAAGATCTATTAAATATCATTATACCGAAATGTTGGTATGAACTTTTTATCAAATTTGGAACTTTTTGTGTTGGGGTTACTATTCACGATACTAAGACTATTCACGATATCGACACTATTCACTGAATACTAAGCACTATTCACCAAAAAAATGAAATTTTCTTTTTTTGTCCAAGATGTCTATTATGGTTACTATCTTTGATTGTATCCATGTTTTGATTTTTATTCTTGAATTTTGCTTCAAAATTGGTTATTATGGAGCATTATTGACCTTGGATAAAATATTATCTGAATCCTACTATTTTGTCTTCTCGTATCTTTGGATTCATTTTCTTTAAAATATTTTTCATCATCCTCGGTCCTAAATGATGATATTACTAAATATCTTTGTCTGTGAGTGCAAAGATAAATGATTAATCGATGAATATCTTTGGCCCGTGAGTGCAAAGATGAGCAGTGTTGAGATGAACATGACCAATTGGTGATACAAATGAATATCTTTGGCACATGGTGTAAAAAGATGAATATTTGATTAAAGATGTATATTGATTGTTGTTACTGAGGATAAAATATTGATGATGAACTTTTAAATCTTAGAAGATAGTAGAACTCATTCTCTACTTGACTCTTCTAATGGATTGTTGTTTCATTTGCAATTTGTTGATCTAAAACTTGTTGTCTATTATATTTTATCAGATTTTTCCCTGTTGAAGACTAACGATAATTTGTTGTATATTATCTTAGTCATAATATTCTTTAATGGGCTAGTTGAGCTCACCCTTTTCCTTTTTGTTCCATTTTTCTAAGGAGGTGAGAACATAACAGGAACTAGTCGGGGTACGGAGTGATGGTTCTAGAAAGATGTTTTAGCAGTCCTCACTATTTCTGTAAAATAGTGTTTAAATAATTGTAATGAGGACTTATTTGAGTGTGGATATTGTCTAGAAGACAATATTTGTATTTAAACTCACAGTATGTGTTGTCGTATTGTGTACGACAATTGTATTATTAAAGTTGTAGTTTGCTTTCTGTACCATGTATTTGGCGACTCAGAATGGGTGTTGTATACCTATTTTGGGGGCGTCACAAAATTCATTTGACAGTATGAAGAAATAATGTCAGTATATGTATTTCTTATGTAGCTTATGTAAGTAACAATTATGATGATCAATTTAGTGTGTGAAATTGAACTGTGACTATGTTAGTTAGTTTGTTAAGAATTATAGAGAACTTAGTTCAAAAGAATCGAATTGGTGTATCATTGTGATTACAATTGTCCAGTAATTTAATTTTTCTAGAATTATGGTTTAGTTGTGTTAATATAGTATTTGTATGCTTGGTGAAGTTTATGTGTAATTTGCATAAGTTATAGATGTTAATTGGTGTTAGAAATTAAAGACAAAGCTTTGTTTCGTGTTTTATTTGGGGTGTTCAGTAATTGAACCTCGGTACCATGTTTCATACGCCTTGGCCTCGAATTTCACGCGCCAAATACCAAAATCTGCACCTAGTGCCAAAAATGGCCCAAAAGTTCGCTACCATCGACTTGCGCTTGTTATAGCTAGAAAAGTGGTATGGGTCGTATAGTTTTGACCTCCTATAGTAAAATGGCCATAACGTTTTCATACGAACTCCGATTGAGGTAATTCAAGATAATTCGGAAAGAGGACGAATAGGCCTATAACTTTTATTCTTTAAGCTTTTCAATTTGAAATCATTACGAAGAGTCAAATGGTCATCTTTAGGACTGTTGTGTATTTGGAGCCAATCGGAGGGCGTCGGGATGCGCGACTGCAAGTGCAACCCTTTGTGTATTAGTATAACTTAATGATAACATGTTGGACATGTAATAAGATGTTGTATCAAGTTGTTAATGTGTATGTGGTGCAATGACATGATCATTGTGACGCCCCCAAATCCGGGTCTCTTTCAACCAGACATATGGCACTCCACGGTGCTACAGTTCACATAATCATTCAATTGACATGCCTCAAAAGAACGAATATGTCTTATATATATTCCAAAACAATACTACTATTCCCCAGGTTCTTTATAACCGTTACATTTGTGCATGTCATAATATCAAATATTATCATTACAAACCTATACTATTACATAGGTAATCTACACGTTCACTTTAGCCTTCTCTTTATCCTTGTAGAATCCTTCGATCATATCGTCTAAGCTGCATTCATATGATTCAAGCAAGAATGAGCATAACAAGCTCAGCAAGTATAACAATTTCATTTTAAAAACATGCTTGAAACATAGGAATCGTATATCTTCAATAACTGGATGATAGTTATGAAGTACTATCAATAATTCAAAATAGCTTTCCTTTTTCCTTCAAACATTTTTCAATAACAATTTTCCATGAATCATCAATTCTAGTTCAAGACGTGAACGTCTTATAGTTTCTTTGAAAAGGACAACTGGCATTTAAGTCCGTAAGTCCAAACATATAGCTATTTTAGTACATCTAGGTGATCATCGACTATAGTACCCTATGTTGATCAACACTACATCCATTAAACATGTGTACGTTTAAGATGTGGCAACCTCACGTGCCCATTGAATACTCGATGAAAATACATTTGTTTATACATATTCAGGCTTACCTTGAATCCGTACCAAAGAGTTGGCATAGGATAGCGTTAGCAATTCTATATTGAAAGACTTATAAAGAATTTAGTCAATCTATCAAGATTAATCTAGCCGAGTTAAAACTGGCTTCAACCCTTTCTTTGAAATCATACATGCATCTCATAACGTGAATCATTTTGAAAACCTGGCTAACACGAAGGTTAGACAAGCGTTTAAGAAAAACTTGCCTTCAGCGTCTGCTACAGTACAATTACGTTTCCTTTGAGCCTTTATAGTTTCTACAACACATAAGCACATAACATACCACATTAGGTCATGAATGAACATACTTAGTTCCTAAATAATCTTACCCTTCTTCTCAATCTAATCCCGTATTAGATTTGTTATTTATTGGTTCTGGCTTTTCGTCGTTCTTTTACATCATTCTTACTAACTTCGTTCTCTTATACTTAAGTGAAATTATTTCATTAATACAACTCGATTCGAGTTATTTATCCTTCCTCACGGCTTACTAACGTCCGTACGTTATTAATCGAAACTTGATCGTCATTGGTGAAGTATTAACATTGAATATCATTTGCGTTCAACTTCAATTAACTTTCTTTTAACCCTAAGTGATCATACTTGGGGTTCAATTATGACTTGATAATGTTTAATTAAGTTCATTAGTTCGTTACTCAACAATTTCCCTTCATCTTCTACTTGTAAACATTTCTTTATTGTCTAGCTTTTAAGACCTGGAAATGCGGCTGGGTGATCCTTTGTTGTGCACACAAGCAAGACGCCATATAGGGCTTGGAGGCCCGGACTCTTGTATTGCCATTGAGTCCCTTTGTTAACTATCGTGACTGCATACGTAGCCCGAGTTTGCAGAGTTTGAAGCTCACTTTAGGCGTTATACGCCGGTCATTTAAGCTTGAAGTCGTGGCTGCTGCGCATGGACTCGAGCCACAGATAGTTTTGACAGATTTTCAACTGTGCGAGATTCTCGCACTCGTAACTTCTTCGTTACAAGTCCAAATTGGCTCATTCAAGAGCCTACGGTTCACAAATTACGTACTCTATGCATTCATGTAAGAATTTTATCTATTCGACTTTGTTTGCTAAAATTTCACCTATTAGGCCCTTTTTAACGAAAACGATAAACGTTCGTGAACGTTCAACGCTCGTTTCTTCGTTCTAAGTCAGAATCCGGCCATTTTCGAGTCGCAACTCTATAATGACAAATACGACATGTCTCCATTGAAAACCAATGTTTCCAAGCTCAATATCAAAATTCGACTTCCATTCCGAGAATTTCACGAATTCGACGATTGTTGTCTAATCGTGTGAATTCTGACGAAACTTTGTTACTTGAGATTTGTAGACCATTTCACTTGGATTCCATCCATCATATTAATATCTTGACATACATATTACAACATCTTATTTTCATGTGAAATCATTACATGTTCTTCATGAACTTATTTACTTATTAAAGTATAACATACTTAATTTTATTGCTTATGACTTATTAATGAGTTAAGTCCTTTAATCATTATTCTTACCTCTTATTAGTCATGCTAACTTTTTAATGTAAACATATTACCACTTCTTACAAGTTCTTATACTTTCATTATTGTTCTTCACAAGTTCGTAACTTAAAAGATTACGAATAGATTATTCATGATTTATACGGCTTATTAAGACTTAAGCCCTTTGGTTTATCATTCCTTAACATACTAGCTCTACCAATACCCCTTTCTCTACTAATGGAAGAGAAAGAAAATCATGGATTATGAATACTTACTCTTTGATGTTCACTTGCTAAGTCTTAATCTTTTTCTTGCTTCTTGAATATCTAACAAAGGAAGTCTAGCTTTTATAAGTGCTTATTATCTCAAGCCACTAAGCTCTCAACTTATGAGTTGTTGGATGAAAAACTAACAACTAACAAATAAAATCTAAGCTTGCTATTTATAGGCAAACCAAAGTTAGGGCATAAGGGTCATTAATCCCTCCACCTCCTTACTATTCCAAGCTTATTAATCAAGTAAACTTACTCCCCACGTATACTTGATCATCAAAACACTTAGCTATTAAGTTTTCTTAACTTATTCTTTGCTTAATTCTTAAATCTACTTGCTCATCACATAAAGGTACTTTGCTTGTCCACCACACTTATTTAACTATTAAGCTACTTGCTTATTACTTAACTTATCTCTTGCTTATCGTTTAAGATTACTTGCTCCTTACTTCCTTTACTTGGTCATCACATTAATGCACTTTGTGTGATCACCACACTAACTTAGCTTCTAAGTTTACTTGTTCATCACATTGGATCATCCATGGGTTGCTCCATGGCTCTTACCCATTGGATAATAACTTTGGGCCTTAGCTTAATTAACCTACTTAATCATTTGGGCTTCTAGCATAATTTTACTTTGGGCTTGTAATTAAACAAACACTGGGCTTTACATTATAAACACTTAGGCTTGCACATTAAATTACTTTGGAATTTCATATTAATTCATATTGAATTTAACCATCTCCTACATTTGGGCCTTATAATTAATCCCATTGGACAATACATATATTTCTTACACAATTCAACAAATCCATTACATTTGGCTTAAAGCCTTATAACGTTTGATACGTATAATTATTGTATTCTAACTCATATACTAAATCATGATATAAGATATACCATCATTCATACATACTCGTATAATACCTTGTATCATACTCGTATTCATTACTCATATAATACCTATGTAGTATACGATCATCGTTTAATTCATTTATCACATTACATTTCCTTTTCGTAAATCATTTTCCTTAAACGTTAGGTTTTAAGTCCACAGGCGAAATATTACATTTTCCATAACTGAAATATTATTGGATATTCCATCTCACATCGATATTCTATCATTACGTATTTCGGAAGTTCAAAAATAATTTTGAAAGCGTAAATGCGTGAATATTGTTTTTCAAAAAATTTCTCGGAAAGCTTTTATTTTCGTCTTGAAAATTCAAACACTTTAATTCTACCATGTAGCCAAAATCCTACGACATTTTGACATTTATAGGTCAGAGAACGACGTTCGATTAGCTTGCTCCATAAATAATCCATTAAATTTATTTAATAAAAATAAAAATTAAATTCTCAAAATCCGATTTTCTCGGGGCGTTACACTCTTCCCTCCTTATAAGGATTTTGTCCCCAGAATCTCGCTAATAATACCTACACCACAGAGGATAATATTTCCTTTATTTTAATCTCGAGTTCCCACAATGCTTCTTTGACATTGGGGTTCTTTTATTTCACCTTCATCGAAGGTATTATCTTAATTCACATGACTTATCACTTCCTATCAATAATCTGAGTTGGAAGTTAAACACTTATTAAGACATTACGCGATCTCTATATCATCTTAGTTTATTCTTTTAACTTGTATTTATATGGAACTCAAATTCCTCCCTCAAAATAAAACTATACTTAGTCTTCTACTTATCCTGCAACATCTTCTTCATTCGCTTGCATCCCTCGTTACTTAGTTGTACTTACTTAACTCATTCCATTATCATGGATTGAGTCTACGTTTTGAATAACAATTCTACCCCTTCATTCCGTAATTTAACTTCTAACTCGATCTTACCCATTTCCGTTATTAACTCATTCTGAGTCGTTAGCATCGATAGCTTTCCTACCCCTCCTACTTAACGCTTTCGGCTACAACGTTTACCTTCCCTGAATGATATAAGATATCATAGTCTCTCTCTACTACATATTCAACTCTTCTGTGTGGAGATATATTTCAGACTCTTAGAGTCCTTGTATATCTCACGCTTCTCTCCGTATAAATACTATCTTCATATTTTTAATTCAAAAACTACTGCTGCCAATTATAGATAATAAGTAGGATAGACCTCCTCATAACCCTTTAACTGGCGTGATGCATACACAATGACATTGCCATGCTATAAGAGCACACAATCATAACATCTATGCAAACATCGAGATACACTACAAAACTTCCTCGTATCATCTGATAAAGATAATATAGATGCCTTAATCAACCTTTCTTTTAAATCCTGTGACGCTAATGGTACCTTCAACCATAGCATCCCATAAGGGTAACTATCAAATTGGCCACCGACTTGATTGGCGCCCCTTACGGAAAAACCTATTTCCGCACATTAGTCAACCTAAATGACATAACCAAAAACTTGTCATAACCATAACGAATTCTGAACGTCATCTTAGGTACCTCCTCCTTCTTCCTTACTTCCAACCGACTATACCCCATACATACATCTATCTTTATAAAAATTCTTTGCCCCTCTCAACTGACCAAATAGATCATCGATCCTAGGCCATGGATATTTATCCTTAACCGCTATCTTACTCCTATTACGATAGTCGATATGCAACCGTAACAACTCATCCTCTTCCTTAACACCAACCTAACTTGAGTCATGGTTCGACAATAATAATGTCGCGGTATTTTATTACCGTAAATTACTACCTTAGATTTTCTGAGAAAACTAAAGGTTCACACTTTACTTATAACTATTTGTTATAGCTCTATGGTTAATCAACCCATTCATACTGAGAATTTCCTCAAATTCTCTCAACATGAACAGTACTTATCTACTGATACCTACTTACTTCTATTATCCATGAAATAATTTTCACGAATATAATTTAACGAAAGTTATTTCCTCCTTCTCTACCTTAATGTTTTAAAGGTATTTATAATCCTTCCGCATGACTCTCTAGATGAGTCTTTCCACCTATCTTACACTCTTTGATCTTACGCTTAGGGTCCCCTTGTCCCACTCCAGTATTACCGGAGTAAAAAAATTTTTTTTTTTTGTTTTGCCATACTGTCGCTGGCATTCTCTGCCTTGATCCCTCCCTCTCTTTTGCTGTCATTCTTTTCCCTCTTTGTGGTATTGAGTCTACAACTCACTATCACCTTATGCTATAATCACCTTCTCTAGAATGATCCCATAGGAAACACTCTAGATCCCCAAAATCCCACTATAGAGCTAGGGTTTCAGGCCCTGCTCCAACCTACGAGCCTTCCTCTCCTCAGTGTCCACCTGATGTGAAACAAACCTTGCCCATTCATTGAATTTGGTCGCGTACTGGGAACAGTCATGTCCCCTAGTTTAAGTTCTAAGAACTTGATCTCCCTCCTCCCTTGCATACCTGTAGGGAAATAATTCTCGAAGAAAACCTTCTTGAACTATTCCCATGTTACTGTATCTATTCTAGCCCCACCCTAGCGAGCCTCCCATCCAAAGTTGGCTTCTCTTTTCATCATTTAAGTCGCAAAAGAAATCTTTTGCGCCTTAACTACATTTGTAATAACAGAACGCCTTCTCTATTTCTTTTACCCCTGCCTGGGCATCTATTGGGTCCGTCATTCCTTTGAACTCCGGCAGACCTATGCTTTTAAAATTTTTAAAGGTAATCGTTCTAGCTATTCTAGGTTTCGGGTACTCTACCCCTGGTTTGGTTAAATGCAGCCGTAAATAAATTAACGAACTCTTGTATAGAGTTGTATTGACCCCATTGATTATCATTATGTGATTCTACTTCCTGATTACGTTATCTCCTTCTTGGCGGTATTTTCAAATAAAATTTCATTATTATCTAATTACTTACTTCATTATTAATTGCCACATACCAATTCATACCATAACAAAGCATATTAAACGAAAACTTCATTATATTCATATGCCTCTTCATAGTTTGAAACTATTTACAATTTGTTTTCATAGACAAAAGCTATTACATTTTCTATCCCGTAATTGAGCTTCACAAAAGTTGGGATTTACAAAAAGACTACCCTTTAAAAAAGGGTTTTACATCATTACACACATGTTTATAATTTTAGACTTCTAATAATGCATAACAGCATCCTCGTGTTTCTCATTCGCAATCATTGCTACAGTATCCCGACTAATCATATGACGGGTTTGCCCTGACTAAATGGAATAACAAGCAACCTTCAGCTTGAAATCCTTATGTTCACTCTCATGGATGTAAGACATCCGTGCTATCTTCCGGTCCTTCTCCCCCAGTTCTCTACGAAGCTCATCGGCCACTGCCTTATGATTCCTAGCCTGCTCTGCCATAAGCACCTGCTTATCGTGCTCTAACTCAACACCTGCTTCTGCAGACATCTTAGCTTCATGGAGATAACTAATCTCTTCACTCTAATTCGCATAACCTGCACTGCAGCCACACATTCGTTGTTACTGCCGGATACAATGCTTCCATCAGATTCGGAGGTGATGACTCCAGTGTTGGTACCACCGTAGTTATCGATGTTACCTCTCTTTCTTCCTCCCCATCGTTCATCATACTTAGGTATGACATTATATTCATCTCTCCCTCAGAGTAGTATCCCTCAGAAAAGTACTCCTCTGTCTCCGACTCCTCTAGAATCACTATTGGAACCTCCGCCACTGGCATGGGTACAGGCTCTACTCGGTTCACAAGCTCTTCGCTCACCGCATGTATATCTCTATACATCAAGCTATCGATTGACATCCTACAATAACACATAACATGTTGATTAATACATAATACACAATAGTATAAGCACAAATCATATTTAATTTATTTAGGGTTACTTTCCATCTTTAAATCTTTCGGTACTAAGTTTCCTCAATACCTTATTGACTCATTCAACTTAAGTAAAGCTCGAGTTTACTTCCTTCGGACTTCTCTTCCTTAACGAGGTTATTAGCCTAAGGTTCTTTCCCCCCTCCCCCTTAAGTTTTATAACTTAATGCTTTGATACCAACCTGTGACGCCTCCAAATACGGGTCTCTTTCAACCCGACATATGGTGCTCCACGGTGCTACAGTTCACACAATCATTCAATTGACATGCCTCAGAAGAACGAATATGTCTTATATATATTCCAAAACAATACTACTATTCCCCAGGTTCTTTATAACCGTTACATTTGTTCATGTCATAATATCAAATATTATCATTACAAACCTATACTATTACATAGGTAATCTACACGTTCACTTTAGCCTTCTCTTTATCCTTGTAGAATCCTTCGGTCATATCGTCTAAGATGCATTCATATGGTTCAAGCAAGAATGAGCATAACAAGCTCAGCAAGTATAACAATTTCATTTTAAAAACATGCTTGAAACATAGGAATCGTATATCTTCAATAACTGGATGATAGTTACGAAGTACTATCAATAATTTAAATAGCTTTCCTTTTTCCTTCAAAACATTTTTCAATAACAATATTCCATGAATCATCAATTCTAGTTCAAGACGTGAACGTCTTATAGTTTCTTTGAAAAGGACAACCCGACACGAAGTCCGTAAGTCCCAGGCATAGCTTATTTAGTACATCTAGGTGATCGGCTTTATAGTACCTATGTTGATCAACACTACATCCATTAAATGTGTGTACGTTTAAGTTGTGGCAACCTCACGTGCCCATCGAATACTCGATGAAAATACATTTGTTTATACATATTCAGGCTTACCTTGAATCTGTACCAAAGAGTTGGCATAGGATAGCGTTAGCAATTCTATATTGAAAGACTTATAAAGAATTTAGTCAATCTATCAAGATTAATCTAGCCGAGTTAAAACTGGCTTCGACCCTTTCTTTGAAAACATACATGCATCTCATAACGTGAATCATTTTGAAAACCTGCCTAACACGAAGGTTAAACAAACGTTTAAGAAAAACTTGCCTTCAGCGTCTGCTATAGTACAATAACGTTTCCTTTGAGCCTTTACAGTTTCTACAACACATAAGCACATAACATACCACATTAGGTCATGAATGAACATACTTAGTTCCTAAATAATCTTACCCTTCTTCTCAATCTAATCCCGTATTAGATTTGTTATTTATTAGTTCCGACTTTTCGTCGTTCTTTTACATCATTCTTACTAACTTCGTTCTCTTATACTTAAGTGAAATTATTTCATTAATACAACTCGGTTCGAGTTAATTATCCTTCCTCACGGCTTACTAACGTCCGTACATTATTAATCGAAACTCGATCGTCATTGGTGAAGTATTAACATTGAATATCATTTGCGTTCATCTTCAATTAACTTTCTTTTAACCCTAAGTGATCATACTTGGGGTTTAATTATGACTTGATAATGTTTAATTAAGTTCATTAGTTCGTTACTCAACAATTTCCCTTCATCTTCTACTTGTAAACATTTCTTTATTGTCTAGCTTTTTAAGAATGAGCTGTGCGTTACGGTTATCCATCGTTGTGTCTTGCAATGCTGTCGCTTCATTAGGGCTTGAGACCCGATCTTCGACTTTGGGCGCGAGTCCCTTTGTTAACTATCGCGCTACGGCGCAAGTTTGCAGAGTCTGAAGCTCACTTTGGCGCTGCGGTGTTTGGTCATTTCAAATTGAGTCGTACGTGCACATGACTCGAGCCACGAGATAGTTTTGACAGATTTTCAACTTTGCGGGATTCCCAAACTCGTAACTTCTTTGTTATAAGTCTGAATTGGCTCATTCAAGAGCCTACGGTTTACAAATTACGTACTCTATGCGTTCACGAAAGAATTTTATCTATTCAACTTCGTTTGCTAAAATTTCACCTATTAGGCCCTTTTTAACGAAAACGATAAACGTTCGTGAACGTTCAACGCTCGTTTCTTCGTTCTAAGTCGGAATCCGGCCATTTTTGAGTTCGCAACTCTATAATGACAAATACGACTTGTCTCCATTGAAAACCAATGTTTCCAAGCTCAATATCAAAATTCGACTTCCATTCCGAGAATTTCACGAATTCGACGATTGTCGTCTAATCGTGTGAATTCCGGCGAAACTTCGTTACTTGAGATTTGTAGACCATTTCACTTGGATTCAATCCATCATATTAATATCTTGACATACATATTACAACATCTTATTTTCATGTGAAATCATTACATGTTCTTCATGAACTTATTTACTTATTAAAGTATAACATACTTAATTTTATTGCTTAGGACTTATTAATGAGTTAAGTCCTTTAATCATTATTCTTACCTCTTATTAGTCATGCTAACTTCTTAATGTAAACATATTACCACTTCTTACAAGTTTTTATACTTTCATTATTGTTCTTCACAAGTTCGTAACTTAAAAGATTACGAATAGTTTATTCATGATTTATACGGCTTATTAAGACTTAAGCCCTTTGGTTTATCATTCCTTAACATACTAGCTCTACCAATACCCCCTTCTCTACTAATGGAAGAGAAAGAAAATCATGGCTTATGAATACTTACTCTTTGATGTTCACTTGCTAAGTCTTAATCTTTTTCTTGCTTCTTGAATATATAACAAAGGAAGTCTAGCTTTTATAAGTGCTTATTATCTCAAGCCACTAAGCTCTCAACTTATGAGTTGTTGGATGAAAAACTAACAGCTAACAAATAAAATCTAAGCTTGCTATTTATAGGCAAACCAAAGTTAGGGCATAAGGGTCATTAATCCCTCCACCTCCTTACTATTCCAAGCTTATTAATCAAGTAAACTTACTCCCCACGTATACTTGATCATCACAACACTTAGCCATTAAGTTTTCTTAACTTATTCTTTGCTTAATCCTTAAATCTACTTGCTCATCACATAAAGGTACTTTGCTTGTCCACCACACTTATTTAACTATTAAGCTACTTGCTTATTACTTAACTTATCTCTTGCTTATCACTTAAGATTACTTGCTCCTTACTTCCTTTACTTGGTCATCACATTAATGCACTTTGTGTGATCACCACACTAACTTAGCTTCTAAGTTTACTTGTTCATCACATTGGATCATCCATGGGTTGCTCCATGGCTCTTACCCATTGGATAATAACTTTGGGCCTTGGCTTAATTAACCTACTTAATCATTTGGGCTTCTAGCATAATTTTACTTTGGGCTTGTAATTAAACAAACACTGGGCTTTACATTATAAACACTTAGGCTTGCACATTAAATTACTTTGGACTTTCATATTAATTCATATTGGATTTAACCATCTCCTACATTTGGGCCTTATAATTAATCCCATTGGACAATACATATATTTCTTACACAATTCAACAAATCCATTACATTTGGCTTAAAGCCTTATAACGTATTATACGTATAATTATTGTATTCTAACTCATATACTAAATCATGATATATGATATACCATCATTCATACATACTCGTATAATACCTCGTATCATACTTGTATTCATTACTCATATAATACCTACGTAGTATATGATCATCGCTTAATTCATTTATCACATTACATTTCCTTTTCGTAAATCATTTTCCTTAAACGTTAGGTTTTAAGTCCACAGGCGAAATATTACATTTTCCATAACTGAAATATTGTTGGATATTCCATCTCACATCGATATTCTATCATTACGTATTTCTCGGAAGTTCAAAAATAATTCCCGTGCAGAAATGCGTGAATAGTGTTTTTCGAAAAATTTCTCGAAAAGCTTTTATTTTCGTCTTGAAAATTCAAACACTTTAATTCTACCATGTAGCCAAATTCCTACGATGTAGTGTTATTTAAACTTAAACTTAGTTAGTAGCTATACTAAAAGTAAGAAAACAACTCATGAAGGTAATGTTAGTGTAACTAATGTGTATTGTCAATACATACTGTATGTGTAGGACTTAGGGTGAACGTGAGTAGTGATTGTTTAACCTACGCACGAGGCAAGTTCCCTAACCTTTGCTACATTATTATTCAAAGAAGGTTACTTTTCTTTGTTATGTTATACTTATGCAAATTCTCTATTTCTAATCTCTTGTTTAACGATTTATTGTCATGCAAGTTCTTTAACCCTCATTTATTGTTGAGCAAGTTAGTTAATCTTTATCTCTTTATTCAAAGTCTGTATTATTATTGTAAGAAGTGTGTTTATTCAGCTACTAATAACTGTTGTTTGACCTTCGTTCTTCAATATCATTGTACTATCTTAAGTTATTGTATCGAACTCTAAGTTGCTTAGCAATTCTTTACCAATTCAACTAATCCTTAGTTGATGAATGTTCCAAACTCTAAATTACCCTTGAAGTCTACCCAAACCAAACTTTCTTTGGTTTGTTTAGGTACTCACACAACTTTGAAAGCATGTTGTCAATGATAACATTTGTTCAACTTAGAAATTGTTAATACTCTAGCCTTATTGATTCATCGATATACCTTGTTCATGAAGATATTATAATCAAACCCTTGAATAGTTATTGGTTCCTATCTGATTCAACCAATACTTAGTTGATGAGCATTCTAAAAATCTAGACTTCCTTTGAAGTTAATTCCCAACCAAACTTCCTTTGGTTCGGAACCTTATAATCTAAGCTCAGATGAACAACCCTATATCAGGGGATTATTTTAGAGCTACGCAATAGCGTTAAAATGTTTGCGAAATACATAGTACAAAGGGCTGATCACCTGGAGTACGGAATGATGGTCCATATAGTCGTTTAGACTGTTAAAGGTTACAGTAGAAACACCAAACACCTGTGAACCTAGGACATAGATGATGATTATAGTCTTTTAGACTGTTAAAGGTTAAAGTAGAAATACTTGAAAACCTAGAATAGAGTTCGTGGTCTTGTGACCCTCAGTGTATTCTTTGATGTTGATATCTATTGTTAACTTAAACGTTCATTATTCCTTTGAACTCATAGCGGTTGAATTAAAGTTTATTGTTCCGGTAAGAATACTTTACCATTGAAAGCTCGGTTAATTGTCATTCATAAAATCTTATTGTATATTATCCTTCTTGTGTTAAATTGTTTGCTCACTCTTTCACAAAACAATGCAGATGAAGTTAAGAAGTTTGAAAAGCTTTCTACAAGCAAGGGCAAGGACAAAGTGCTTGATTAGACAACAACATTTAATTTATATTTTATTTATGAAGCTTATGTAATAGATTTAATTATGATTATGTTTTAGTTTTCCACTGATAATTGTAATAAAGGTTAGATGGCCTGGGATTTATTTGAGATTATGTAATCCTTTGGTGGGAGATTTATTGTTTAAGCTTTTGAGTTTAATTATATCATTTGTTTATGGGTAGTTAGTTATGATTTAATTGGACAATGAACACCAAATCTGTGGGATTGAGGTGCCCGGATTTGGGGGTGTCACAGAAAAATTACAAAGGGTTTTAGAGAGAATTTGAGAGAGAACGTAAGTAATTTCTAACAATTAGCAAGGATTATATTAGCAAATTGAAGCTATGTTCATAATCTTAGTATTTCATATACATATATGTTCTGATATGTTTTACGGCAATAATTTTCATACTCTGTGAATTTTATATGTTTGGAATTGTTGTTATAGAATTCAATTATGATGATTATACTACTGAGTACTTATAGTTGTATGTGTTAATCATGATAGGAGTTGTGTTTAAGCAAGAATTGTATGCTAATTTTGGTTTACAATAGAAAAAATAATAATAAATAACAACAGTGTATGTTTTATGGATATTTTCTCATAGCACCAGTAAGGGAAAAGGGAAGATGAACAAGTATTGAAGACTTGTAATATGTTAACAGTTATTTATCAGACTTTAAATTTGATTGATGTAATGAAGTATTTATTTAATTTTTAAATTTGAATGATTGTAATTAAAGGTTAGATAACTTGGGAGATATTTTATTAATGTAATCCTGTATGGGCAAGTTTTATAATTCAATTTTATTAAGATTGGGTAGTTAGATATGAATGTTTTGATTAAGTGAACACCAAATCTTGAGGTAATGAAGTACCAGGATTTGGGGGTGTCACGTCTTCCCAATTTCCTTTGAAATCCATTATACAGGCTCTGAGCATATCTTCTAGTGTTTGAATGGTTCTCTCATTCTGTCCATTTGTTTGAGGATGGTACGTTGTGCTCATTCTCAACTGAGTTCCCAAACATTCTTATAATCGTTTCCAGAAATTTAATGTGAAACACGGATCTCTGTCTGATATAAAGGAATGTACACCGTGTCTTGAAACAATTTCCTTCACGTAAAGTTTTGCCAACCGATCTAGGTTAAATCTAATCTTGATTGGTAAAAAGTGTGCTGACTTCATCAATCGATTACCAATCACCCTAACGGCGTCATAACCTTTCTGAGTCATTGGAAGACCTACCAAAAAATCCATTGTGATATGCTCCCATTTCCATTCTGGTATCTCCAATGGTTGCAATAATCCGCTTGGCCTTTGGTGTTTAGCTTTAACTTTCTGACACGTTAAACATTTCGCCGCACACTCAGCCACATCCTTTTTCGTATTTGGCCACCAAAAATGATGTCTAAGATCCTTATACATTTTTGTACTCCCAAGGTGAATCAAATATCTTGAGTTGTGAGCTTCACTCATAATTTCCTCCTTAATTTCCAATATTGGCAGAACCCAAATTCTCCCTTCGAATTGAAGTAACCCTTCTGAATCGATTTTGAATTTGTTTTCCTCCCCTTCAGATTTTGTTTTATCTTTTCACAGTCTTCATCTTGAAGTTGTGCATTCTTTACCTTATCCACCAACGTTGAACCGTTTCCTATCTGGAACAACTTTTCGTCGTATTCTGTCGGATATTTAATTTCCAACTCCATCTTAGCCATTTCCGACACTAGCTTTTCCTGAGCATTTAACATCATTAATTTCTACCGTCCCTTCCTACTTAAGGCATCAGCAACAACATTCGCTTTTCCGGGATGATAGAAAATCTCACAGTCATAGTCTTTGATCAGCTCCAACCATCTTCTCTACCTTATATTCAAGTCTTTTTGTGTAAAGATATACTTCAGACTTTTATGGTCAGTATATATCTCACACCTCTCTCCATAAAGATAATGTCTCCAAATCTTCAGGGCAAACACCACCGCAGCCAACTCTAAGTCATGAGTCGGATACCCTTTCTCGTAATCTTTTAATTGACGTGATGCATACGCAATAACTCTGCCATTCTGCGTAAGCACACAACCTAGTCTTTTATGCGATGCGTCACTATACACCACAAAATTCCATGTATGATCCGGCAACGACAACACAGGTGTTGTACTCAACCTCTTCTTCAATTCGTGAAAACTTTCATCACACTTCTCCGTCCAAACAAACTTAACCGCCTTCCTGGTTAAATCCGTCAACAGGGTCGCGATCTTGGAAAAGTCTTGAATAAAATGCCTATAGTAACCTGCTAACCCTAAGAAACTTCTTATCTCTGACGGTGTCTTTGGCTGATCCCAGTTTATTACAGCTTCAACTTTTGATGGATCTACCAAAATTCTGTCTTTATCAATAACGTGTCCGAGAAACTGTACACGTTCCAACCAAAACTCACATTTTTAAAATTTTGCGTACAACTTCTCTTTTCTCAATGTCTCCAACGTCACTCTTAAGTGTTCAACATGTTCCTCCTTGGTCTTAGAATACACCAGGATATCATCAATAAATACCACCACAGATTTATCTAAGAATGGTTTAAACACCCTGTTCATCAAATCCATGAACGTTGCAGGTGCATTGGTTAAACCAAATGACATAACCAGAAACTTGTAATGACCATACCGAGTTGTGAATTCCATCTTCGGTACGTCTTCTGGCCTCACCTTCAGCTGATGATAACCACTCCTCAAGTTTATCTTTAAAAAATAACTCGCACCCTTCAGTTGATCGAACAGGTCATCGATTCTCGGTAATAGATATTTATTTTTATCGTGACCTTATTCAATTATTTGTAATCAATGCAGAGCCGCATTGATCCATCTTTCTTCTTAACAAACAACATCGGTGTTCCCTATGGCGATACACTCGACTGGATATACTTCTTGTCGAGCAACTCTTGAAATTGCACCATCAATTATTTCATCTCTACTGGGGCCATTCTGTATAGTGCTTTAGATATCGGGCCCATTCCTGGTACTAAATCAATCACGAACTCAATTTGTCGATCTGGCAGAAGACCCGTCAAATCATCTGGAAATACGTCTGCAAAATCTCTTATGATCGGTATCTCTTCTAACTTCGCACTCTTGTTCTTTGTATCAACTATGTAGGCTTAGTATCCTACACATCCTTATCTCAATAACTTCTTGGCTTGCATCACCGTCAGACAACTTGCTTGTCGAGGTGACTTATTGCCATAAAACACAACCTTTGACAGAGTCATAAGGTTAACACATTTTCTTTGGCAATCAATTACTGCTCCGTGATAAAATAACCAATCCATTCCCAGTATCACATCAAACTCACCAAGTCTAATTGGTATCAAGTCTACCATCATCTCTTGACCCTTTATAACCACTCTACAATTTTTATATATGAATCTAACAGGAATCACCTCCCTATTCGCAATCTCTATGCTCAAAGGATAATCTAATTCTTTCTGAGGCAAATCTAAGTTCTGAGCAAATTCATCGGATATAAATGAACAAGTAGCACCCGAATCAAACAATACATAAGCATTATTAACATTAATCGGAATGATACCTGACACCACATCCTTAGACTGAACAACATCCTGCACGGTCATATTAAAAGTTCTCGCAGTAGGTCGACTTGACTGCGCAGGTCTAGTGATAGTCAATGCACCACCACCGTTGTTGTTTCCTTTTCCTCCACTTGTACTCCCAGCTGGCTTTTTAGGGCAATCCCGAGCCATGTGATCCTTCGAACCGCAGGTAAAACATGCTCCTTTTTTTCAGCTAAAATAGTTTGGTGCAATGTGTCCCTCCTTACCACAGTTGAAACACACCCGCTTCCCCTTCAAAAAAACCCTAGTATGGTTCTTCCCACACGTCGCACAAGCTTCAAACTTTTTCTTTTGTTGACTTCCTTGTTGTCCTCCAGTAGTCGAATTCTCGCTCCACTTCCTTTTCTAATTGTTACTTCCAATGTTACTTCCACCAGCCTTATTTTCATTCTCATTCTTCCTCTTCTTATGTTCTTGGTTGTACTTGGTTAAGGCATCGCTTCCACCTTCTGCGATAATTGTCTTTTCCAGTACAGCCGCAAATGTATTTAACTGGAACATTAAAACCTTGCTATATAGCCAGGGTTTCAATCCTTGTTTGAACCTTCTCGCCTTATACTCATCAGTATTAACTTGGTAAGTGGCAAACCTTGCCAACTCGTTAAACTTCGCAGCATATTCTGGCACCGTCATAATTCCTTATTTTAGCTCCAGAAATTGCACCTCCAACTGATTCTAAGAACTCGCTGGAAAGTACATTTTGAAAAACATCTCCTTAAATCTATCCCACATTATCACTCCTTGTCCCCCACGAACCTTATTTATTTGCCACCAGTAGCTAGCTTTGGACTTCAGCATGAACGTCGCGAACGCAGTCTTCTGATCTTCGTTAACTCTAGCAACATCAAACACATTCTCCATTTCTATGATCCAGGTTTGGGCTTCCACTGGATTCATAGACCCTTGAAACTCTGGCGGTCCAATCGCTTTGAATTCCTTGAAGGTCGTGACTTGAGCTTGCGGTTGATTCGCAAGTGCACCCGTCAACAAAGTCACGAACTGCTGAACCGGGTTAGCGTTGGCCTCATTGTTATTGTTAGTAGACCCCTCAGGAGGTGGTTGTTGACGTGGTTGTCTTCTTCTAGGAGGCATTTTCTATTAAAATATACGTTTATTAGTTCATTTATTCAATTCCTTGAATATTTTAAAGTTTAGCTTTAAACATTCTAAGATTAAAGCTATCACACATAACATTTCCAATAACTTTGATATTTTATTCATTCACAACGTTTTAAAAACATATAAAAGATAGCATATCTGCTATTAACATCCACTTTCCTGAACTAGACATGTTTTAGGATTACATACTCATACTACCCCTTTATTCATCTCAAAATAAAGGATTTAAATTTTATTTATTCACATAAATAACCACTTATTATTATCACTCTTATTCTTCTTATCTATGCATATTAAGACGTCGAGAGGCTTCCTTGTGCTCTTCCTCCAAAATACGATACGCCGTCCTACAATCCATCACGAACCACGGCGAGTCTTCAAATTGAGGAGGGTAATAAAAGACTCGATCATGGGCCCTATTAATCGCAAAATTAAAGGCATGATCCATTTCGTTCATTTTGGCCTTCTTCACTTAGACTTTAGCCTCAGCACGGCCTGCACATTGAGTTCCCTTCATCCAAGCGTCCTTTCCTCTTGCACGCTTAGCTGATTCCTCTTTAAAGTCATCTTTTAATTTCTCCATGTCAGTCTTCATCTTCTCGTTCATTGCCAATAGATCCTCATGCCGACCCTTAGTATGAACTAGGTCCCACTCTGTGTTTCCAAGTCTTGAGTCAAGTACCTGAATCTCTGCATCATTCTGCTCCATCGTAGCATGATGCATCTCAACCAACTCCTTCAGTTCCTCTACATTTTCCTATAACTTTATGTTACGGTCGTACAAAGCATCATACATCTCAGTCGATATGGAGTTTGGTGGAAACTCCACATGATCCTCTTCCTCATCATTCTCCTCTATCTCTTCAGAACTATCCTCCTCAGGATCGGTCACAAGCTCATCCTCCTGAATCAATTGTTCCCGCACAACGTGAATATCTCGGGGTTCGTCATCTCTAGGTATCTGAGGTATCACCTCCCTAGCTGGACTGGATCCTCCTTCGTTAGACATCCTGACAAAAAAAAAATTAAGTTTTACTTAACATTTTCGATACTCGTGAGCACATAAGTTATTAACACATAGCACATAATGTCTTTTATTGTTTAGCTTCAATGGATGCCTTAATCCATTCCTTAAAACCCGATAAGAGTTAAACACCACTATATTTTCTGACTCCTTAAAGGTTACTTCCTAAGGTTTCCCCCACCTAAGGATCATAACCTAAGGCTCTGATACCAACTTGTGACACCCCCAAATTCGGGTACTTCATTCCCATAGAATTTGGTGCTCACTATCACAATAATTACATCTAACTACCCATAATAAAGGATAAAACATCAATTAATTTAAACAATAATCTTTCCCATTAAAGGGTCACATCATCTCATAACAATCCCAGGTAATCTAACCTTAAATTATTACATAAGTTTGCGGAATACATCATAAAAGAAAACAAGACTTATAACAAAATTCATTTAAATAAATTCTAATAATTCTTCAACACTTGGACATCTTGCCCTTTCCTTTGTTAGTAGATGGCTCATCGACTCTTTCAACCTTAGCTGCAGTGTTAATTGCAAGAGTGAGCAAACAATTGCTCACTGATATAAAGAGTAGTAATGCTAATAACATGAGAATGAACAACGAATGCTGAACAATAATGAACTTGTTCTACGAATCAAAAATAGAAAACAAGTTCGAACTTTCATATATAAGGGTCTTAAGACCACGAACTGTGTCCCTGGTGATTAGGTATTACTACCCAAACCTTAACAGTCATTTAGACTATACAGACCCTGCTTAACGTACTTAGGGGGATCAGCCCTTTGTACCATGTATTATGCACAAACATCTAAACGTTAACACGTACAAAATCCCCTATGTTAGGTTGTTCGTCTCAACTTGAATTTAGAATTTCCGCACTAAAGAAAGTTTAGCTCGGAACTAACTTATCAGTGGTTCTAGAATTTTAGAACACTATTCATAATAGACTAGTTCAATAAATAAGAGTTTTCTTACTACTTGGAGGTTTAATATAATCAACATAGAATTGAACAAGGTTATCAAAGTCAAAGACTGAATAACAACAATGTATAATTGACTAACCATGATATACATGCAAAGTGTTATATCCAAAAGAGTTAGAACAATCTCATTTGAATCGATGTATTAGAACAATATACGCTTTGAATAATAATATCAAGATTTAGAAAAGTAAAACTCGCTCGAGGTAACGAATTAGGTTACAAGAGCTTGTACAAATATATGCAAGATAGATATGCTTGCTCAACCTCAACATAGAAATAGGAACTTATACAATGATAACTTAGAAATATAAAATTTGCATATAAGTATAACATAACAACGATAAGTAACCCTTCCTAAATAATTAATTAGCATAGGTTAAAAATACTTGCTCAATAAAAGTTTAGGATAAGAAGCTTGCTTTGTATGGAAGATACACAAGTATAATAATGTTCTCCAATTACCCTACACATATCATTGGAATCGTAACAACAATTAGTTGTATTAATATTAGCTTTATGGGTTTAACCCATCATTTAGGTAATAACCTTAACTTAACATTTAACCATGTTGATTAACACCTTTAACGAATCTGAAATTACATCATAAACTAACATAAACCTCATCATTTACTTTTAACTTTCATAACATCACTTTTTGATTCATTACATAACTTACTAATTCATAGTCTATAGTTTCAACGTTGTGATTACAACATGTTGTTATACCTTATAACATGTTTTAGGTTCCTCTACAATCATTAAAATAAGATAGGTTAACAGTTTCCAAGCTATGTTGTTAACAGTTCAATTCTGGGTCTGACTGACCACTGGCGCGGCCACGCCATGGTTAGCTTAGAGTCTCAAGCGCTACTCACGATAGCTTCGCCCGTCATATGACAATAAGACCGTATGATATAAGACGCCATACGATAACGCATACCACGCTTAAGAGTAAATACTAGCGCGTTCTGCGGCACGAAATAGTTTTGCAGAAACTCGAAATCAGACTCTGCTCTTGGCCAAAAATCCCAATTCCACAAAAATTCATGAAACCTGGTAACTAAAACTTTGTAATAACATCACTAAACATGTTATTCACCATTCCAACTACATAAAAATTATATATATTCAATTTTAAAGAATTAAAACCACCATTTTCTCAATTTCTTCAATTTTGACACTTTTAGCGAATTCGATCGCCACGAATTCGTTTGTTAACCAAATGACATGATTCAAACTATGCCGCTTTCGTTTCTTAACATACTAACATAATCCAACATCAATTTACAAATTATCATACATATTAAACATGAAATTCTGTACTTTCTAAAGCCATTTTTCCTGTATAAACACTGATATTACTAACTTCTTCCTACAATCCAATTTCTTACGAATTTGATACTCAAATAACACTCATATATGATGACAACATATTCTACAATATAACCCACATCATATAATCAACGTTTGAAACCACAAACCAACAAAACCAATTATAGAGAACTTAAATAAAACTAAAACTTGGAAATTTAGGAATGAATTATACCTTAATCCTTTGATTGTTGGGAAGAGGATGATAAGAACCTTGATACTCCAACTCCTTATCAAAATCTACAGAGTCTTCCTCACAACCTCTCTCACTCTTTCTCTGTTCTATCTCTATTTCTCTGTTATCTAGTTAGCCTTAGAAAAATAGACGCGTTAATAACTGGCCTCCCTCACCCCCACGTACGTCAGGTAAAAATACAATACGTCTGTGTCAGTTAAATTAGACCAAAGGCCACAAGGCCTTGTTTGGCCACACACCAATTCCCCCCATTCCCATTTATTTTAATAGTCTTATATTATATAGTTTTCACTTGTCACACTTTAGTTAATTTAAATAACTTTAGTTTAGTTGATTTAAATAACTTATAATAATAATTATAATAATTTCTATTATAATCATATTTATGAATAATAAATAAATATATATCTAATTTAAATTAATAAATTAGACTTAAACATAACTTTATTTAATTTACTTATTTTCTTAAATATTAAAAATTCATTTAATTTAATTATTTCATTAAATTAAATCCTTCAAATAAAATTACCATTATTCAATTTAATTAACATTAATCAATTTAGTTACTAAATTAATGCACCATAATTCATCAATTATTTATTTTCCTCAATAAATAAATTATTTAAAATATTTATTTAATTCAATAATTATTTAAATTAAATTACAAATTTCTCGATCGTTACATCCTTCCCTCCTTAAAAAGATTCTGTCCCCAGAATCACGACTCGAAAAATTCATTCGTCACATTCTTCCCTCCTTAAAGGTCTGTGTCGACTGTGCGGGCCTTGAACTTTCTCCCCTTTGTCGTTTTGATGTGGGTTGAGACGCCATTGAATTGAGGAAGCCTTAACACAACTATTTCACCCCAAACTTGACTCACACACTCTGTCGAACACGTGGTGTGCACAGTGGTTTAACCCCCAAAACTTAGATGATTATGCTTCTACTATGGTACTAGGAATGGAAGAATTAGAAATAGGGCACTCTTTCTCAATTGCTATACACGTACCTCAATGAAAGCCCTAATTCATAGCTATAGCAGGTGGAGTTGAGAGTGTGACGACCCCAAAATAGGTCCATTCCATCCAACTCATTCTGAGTCGCCAAATACATGGTACAAAAACAAATACAACTTCAGTAATACAATCGTCATGCAAAATACGACAACACATATACTGTGAGTTTGAATACAACTATTCTCTAATAGACAGTATAAAAACTCAAAAGGGGTCCTCATTACAATTATTGATACGCTATTTCACAGAATAGTGAGGACAACTAATGCAACCATCTGGACTGTCAATCCATTCCCCGACTAGTCTCAGCTATATTCTCATTTCCTGAAGAGAACAGTGAGAGAAAGGGTGAGCTCAACTAGCCCAGTAAGAAATATTATGACTTAGATAATGTACAACAAATTATCGTTAGTCTTCAACAGGGAAAAATCTGATAAAATATAATAGACAACAAGTTTTAGATCAACAATTGCAGCGGAATAAGCAATCCATTAGAAGTGTCAAGTAGAGAAAAATTCTACTATCTTCTAAGATTTAAAAGTTCATCATCAATATTTTATCCTTGTAACAACAATCAATATACATCTTTAATCAAATATTCATCTTTGCACTACAGGCCAAAGATATTCATTTGTATCACCAGTTGGTCATGTTTATCTCAACATCTGTTCATCTTTGCACTACGGGCCAAATATATTCATTAGGTAATCATTCATCTTTGCACAACAGGCCAAAGATATTCATCAGTTAATCATTCATCTTTGCACTACAGGCCAAAGATATCCAGTAATATCATCATTTAGGACTGAGGATGATGAAAAATATATTAAAGAAAATGAATCCGGTGAAACAAAATAACAAATATTAGAGATTATTCAGACGGCTTTATCCAAGATCAATAATACTCCATAATAACCAATTTTGAAGCAAAATTCAAGAATAAAGATCAAAATATGGATACAATCAAAGATAGTAACCATAATAGACATCTTGGACAAAAAGAAGAGAATTTCATTTTTCGGTGAATAGTGTCATATTCGTGAATAGTGTCGTATACATGAATAGTAACCCCGACATAAAAAGTTCCAAATTTGATAAAAAGTTCCAACCAATATTTCGGCATAATGATATTGAAGAAATAATATATCTTACGAAGAAAATAACATCCCTTACCTTGCAAAGACTGTACTTCTGACTGGAATACTAGATATAGTGCTGAAAGAATTTGCACCGCTAATTAGAAACTCACAAAATATCTAAATACTCACAAAATACACTCGATAATATAGAGAGAGAAAGAGAGAAAACTTGTTTCTGGTGTGATTTTCAATTCTAACTTAGCCCTCTATTTATAGGAAAATGTTAGCATGCCGAAGCAACTTGACCTGCAACCTGATGGCTTTACTTGCTACTATTCCCACCCACCACATTTGAATAAAAATTCAGCACATTTCTTCACCAACCACATGTGGGGCCCACTCAATTCTAGAATTTTCCACCAAAATCATTTATAAACCTAATTTCTGAATCAGTCACCTCTTAAAATTTGTGGATATATACTCAACTTATATATGTATAACATATCCAAAAATCACAACGATCCAATTGGTCGGATTAAAAATTATAACTCACTTAATATATCTCAAAAACACTTTGGTTTAATTTTTAATACCTCCATTCAAATAAAAAAATCTTGATAAAACAACTCAACATTAACTCCTTCATTTTTAACCACAATAAATATATCCAACATTTATATCCACATAAAATAAATATTTTCTTATCATATGAATCAATAATTAATTATTCACAAATAATATTACAGAATCACATTTATGACAATAAAGGTAGTTCCTGTGAAAGAGGGCTTTCAATAGGAATTTCTCCTCATCGCCGCAAGAATTAGGTGACCAAACCTCTCCTTGATGTAACTTTCTAGACATTTCCAATAATGCTATCTAATAATATTATTCAAATAATATGAATTATTGATCCGATAATGGGAAATCTTTGTGCGGTGAAAATTATTGAAACAACAATAATATAAAATATCAACACAACAATTATTGAATCAATAAAATAAAATATTGAAGCAAGAACTCGTGAATAACAATTATTGAGTAGTGGCCTTCACGTAAGGATCAATAATTCAACAATACTATGCAATACTGGTGTGCTCTTTGTGCAACCACGCCAGACATCGTATTTTAACCACACGGGTATTCAACAATTGTTAAGCACCAGAATAACTACGCCATTATTCAATTTTGTCGTTTTTTCTTCTTATAGCTTATCCGTTATGGGGCCCATAAATAGATGCTACCATTGCATTTAATATTCCCTACGTAAAGAATATTCCACGACCAAACGAATATTAGCCGACACAATGAATATTTTATAACCACTTGCTTATTTTGTAAAATTTGCACATTTCACCCATAACTAAAGTATTATATCAATTTAACACCTTATTATTCACAATAATAATTAGAGGAAATTCAATTTTATTTATAATAAGTTGGGGTCTTACAACCTCCCCTCCTTATGAAATTTCGTCCTCGAAATTGACTTACGTACCTGGTGTTTCGAAAAGTTGAGGGTACCTCGCTTTCATTTTTGATTCCAACTCCCAAGTCATTTCTTCAATAGCATGGTTTCTCCACAAAACCTTAACTTGTGGTATAACCTTCGTGTGTAGGACATGCTCTTTCCTATCCAAGATCTTGACATGTACCTCCTCGTACGTTAAATCTTCGGCTATCTCGTCTGGTTCTAACACAATAATGTGGTTTGGATCATCCACATATTTACATAACATCGATACGTGAAAAACGTTATGAACACGCGACATACTTAGCGTTAAGGCGAGTCTATAGGCCATAGTTCCTACTTGATCGAGGATTTCAAATAAATCGAAGGCTTGAGCTTTCTACACTTCGTCGACTCTTACTTCTAGAATAATGCATTCTTGCACCTTCTTCTTTATATTCATCAGCTCCAATGTGTAGCTTGAGCGGTTTTAACGTCGATTCTACTCGTATATTCGTTATCTTCACGTGGGTCCCTAGAGTCTTTAACTCTATCTTCATCATTTGTAAGTTATACAAAATTGATTTTTTGTGTTAACAACATCATACTCGTAAACGCATACGATCTTCTACTCAACGCGTCAGCTACCACGTTCGCTTTTCCACGATGGTATTAAATGGCACGATCGTAATCTTCAACAGCTCGAGCCAATGTCTTTGGCGCATTATATGTTCATTTTGGTTGAAGAAATATTTAAGGGTTTTAGAAATGGGTTTTATACTAGGGTCAATACAAAATTTGATTTCACACTCTAGGGGTAGGCTAAGAAGTCCTTCGAGAATATGTCAGGAGATTTATTAACAATAAAAATATCATTTAAAAACTGTGACTCTCATCCAAGACTTGGATAGCACATGAAATGAAGGTTTCTACTAACGAAGTTTCAATCGATAAGTCAAAGTTTAACTTCTCTAGAGTTAAATTTAAACATTGAGCGCAAGCAAGAGAGATAAAATAATGGGTAGAATCCCAGATCTAATAAGGTATAGACTTCACAAGAATTTATAATTAACTAACTTGAGTGCTAACTTCGTTCGGGTTACTCGCTTTTGAGAAGTCACGAAAAAACGCCTTCTTGAAAACCACCGACTTTGTTTTGTCCAGTATCCACCTTTGGTGCCACCGTCCCAAACTGGACTTGATTTCGCATTCTGTGACAAAATCGAGCTATATGTGACCGCTCTTTTCAACAATTAAAACATATCTTGGAAAGTCGTGAACAGTTTGGACTTATATGTCCCTCCTCTCGCATCAGTAGCATCTAAGCGATGGTCGTTCTCCTCCCTAGAATTTGTTCTTTGGTCTTTGGTGTTGTTGCTGACGTCTTCCCGTCATCGTTAAATCTTCTCTTCTTGAAATTTCCACTTGAATCATTTCTTCTATTATCTTCGCCATGATTACCACCGAAGTGGTTACCATTTCTGGCATGATAATTTCTTCCACGATGGTTATCATTATTTCGATGACCGTTGTCACCGGTACGATTATTATCGTGTTGTTGCTTGTTATCCTTCGGTTGGGCTGGCTCATTATCGCGCTCCAATAACTGAGCCCTATTCACTACATCTGAATATAAATAAAGTTTATGAGAAATGAGGTATTGATGTATTTTGGGTTTCAAACCTCGTAGAAACATTCGTGTCATTCGTTCCTCATTATCAACTAAATGGGATGCAAATCGGGATAACTACGCAACTTAGCTTCGTACTACGACACGTTCATATTGTTTTGCTCCAGCTTGATGAACTCAACCGCCTTCATGTGACGAATACTTTCAGGAAAGTACTTGTCGTTGAACAATTCTTGGAACTTCTCCCAAGACATCTTCAGTGCGGCAGATTGAGTACGCTTTACAGATTCCCACCAGTAATCTGCCTCTCCTCGTAACATGAAGGTGGCAAAGGGAACCTTTTGCTCCTCGGAACATCCCAAGTCATCAAATATCTTGGTGATCTGCTTTATCCACGTCTCTGCCGTAAGTGGTTCTGGTTTTCCCAAAAACTTCGGTGGTCCCAGCTCCTTGAACTGCTTAGCGATGACCGACTAGTAGGTTGCCATGGTTTCCACCGCATTTTGAATAGAACCGCTTTACCGATGTTGCATGAATTACATAAAGCCTCTGAACATCCCATCGTTCACCATTTCATCGGTGTTATTATTTACCTAAGGATTATTGTCTTCCTGCTGCACCTTATCCTAGGTATTGATTAAAGGTGTCTCCACTGTCTCATTCACTCCATCGTTAATATTTCCTGATGCCATTCATAAATACTGCCATAAAATAAGGGTTAATTAACAAATCACATATTATCCCTATACTCTGACCGACCAATTAAATACCAAATAAACTTAGGTAGGTCATACTAGTGAAGGAATTCCCTGTCTCTCCCCTCCTAGTTCTTGTCTCACATCTCAGCCAGGGATCATATCCCTAAGCTTTGATAACAACTGTGATGACCCCAAAATAGGTCCATTCCATCCAACCCATTCCGAGTCGCCAAATACATGGTACAAAAACAAATACAACTTCAGTAATACAATCGTCGTGCAAAATACGACAACACACATATCTTGTGAGTTTGAATACAACTATTGTCTAATAGACATTAGAAAAAACTCAAAAGGGTCCTCATTAAAATTATTGATACGCTATTTCACGTAAATAGTGAGGACTACTAATGCAACCATCTCGACCGGCCAATCCATTCCCCGACTAGTCCCAACTATATTCTCATTTCCTGAAGAGAACAGTGAAAGAAAGGGTGAACTCAACTAGCCCAGTAAGAAATATTATGACTAAGATAATGTACAACAAATTATCGTTAGTCTTCAATAGGGAAAAATATGATAAAATATAATAGACAACAAGTTTTAGATCAACAACTGCAGTGAAATAAACAATCCATTAGAAGAGTCAAGTAGAGAAAAAATTCTACTATCTTCTAAGATTTAAAAGTTCATCATCAATATTTTATCCCTGTAACAACAATTAATATACATCTTTAATCAAATATTCATCTTTGCACTACCGGCCAAAGATATTCATTTGTATCACCAGTTGGTCATGTTCATCTCAACACCTGTTCATCTTTGCACTACGGGCCAAAGATATTCATTAGGTAATCATTCATCTTTGCACTACAGGCCAAATATATTCATCAGTTAATCATTCTTCTTTACACTACAGGCCAAAGATATTCATCAGTTAATCATTCATCTTTGCACTACAGGCCAAAGATATTCAGTAATATCATCATTTAGGACTGTGGATCTTGAAAAATATATTAAAGAAAATGAATCCAGTGAAACAAAATAACAAATATTAGAGATTCGTATTACAGTTTATCCAAGATCAATAATACTCCATAATAACCAATTTTGAAGCAAAATTCAAGAATAAAGATCAAAACATGGATACAATCAAAGATAGTAACCATAATAGACAACTTGGACAAAAAGAAGAAAATTTCATTTTTGGTGAATAGTGCCATATTCGTGAATAGTAACCCCGACACAAAAAGTTCCAAATTTGATAAAAAGTTCCAACCAATATTTCGGCATAATGATATTGAAGAAATAATATCACTTACGAAGAAAATAACATTCCTTACCTTGCAAAGACAGTACTTCTGACTAGAATACTGGATATAGTGCTGAAGGAACTTGCACCGCTAATTAGAAACTCACAAAGTATCTAAATACTCACAAAATACACTCGATAATATAGAGAGAGAAAGAGAAAACTTTGTTTCGGTGTGATTTTCAATTCTAACTTAGCCTCTATTTATAGGAAAATGTTAGCACATCAAGCAGACTTGACCGCAAACCCGATGGCTTTACTCGCTACTATTCCCACCCACCACATTTGAATAAAAATTCAGCACATTTCTTTACCAACCACATGTGGGGCCCACTCAATTCTAGAATTTTCCACCAAAATCATTTATAAACCTAATTTCTGAATTAGTCACCTCTTAAAATTCATAACAAATCATACGTTCATTTTTAACGGTTCAAAATTTGTGGACATATACTCAACTTATATATGTATAACATATCCAAAAATCATAACGATCCAAATATTGGGATTAAAAATTATAACTCACATAATATATCTCAAAAACCTTTGGTTTAATTTTTAATACCTCCATTCCAAACAAAAATATTGATAAAACACCTCAACATTAACTCCTTCATTTTTAACCACAATAAATATATCCAACATTTATATCCACATAAAATAAATATTTCCTTATCATATGAATCAATAATTAATTATTCACTAATAATATTACAGAATCACATTTATGACATCCAAGCCGTTCCCAGGAAAGAGGGGGCTTTTTAATAAGAATTTCTCCTTACTGGCGCGTAATTAGGTGACCAAACCTCTCCTTGACAGAACTTTCTATTCATTTCCAATAATGCTATCTAATAATATTATTCAAATAATATGAATTATTGATCTGATAATGGAAAATATCGGCAAAGGAAAATTATTGAAACAACAATAATATAAAATATCAACACAAGCAATTATTGAATCAATAAAATAAAATATTGAATAAAGAACTCATCGTAACAATTATTGAGTAGTGCCTTCTTACGTAAGGATCAATAATTCAACAATACTATGCAATACCGTGTGCTACTGTGCAACCACGCGTATTACTATATTTTAACCACGGGGTATTCCAACAGTGTTAACGGTAACAACTACGCCGTTATTCAATTTTGTCGCTTTTTTCTTTCGACAGTTATCCGTTATGGGGCCCACAAATAGTTGCGCCATCGTACGAATATTCCCCGACAGAAAAAATATTCCACGACCAAACGAATATTCCCTGAAACAATGAATATTTTATAACCACTTGCTTATTTTGCAAAATTTGCACATTTCACCCATAACCAAAGTATTATATCAATTTAACACCTTATTATTCACAATAATAATTAGAGGAAATTCGATTTTATTTATAATAAGTTGGGGTCTTACAGAGAGTATGTGGTGAATAAGGATTATGAAGGACTGAATTTATAGAGATGGTGTGGTGGAAAGGCTTGAGGGTTGGAGTAATGGAATGAAGTAGTGGGTGTGTGTGTTAATGTAGTGGGATTTTAACTTGCCAAAAATGTGGGATGTAGTTGTGCTGGGATTGAGAGTTATAGGGAAGGAGAAGTAGTGGATGTGGGATAATGAAGTGGGTTTAGAAAGAGGTAATTACCAAAAACAACCTCTTCAAATCCAGAACCCCGCCCTAATTGGGGGGTATAAAACTATGAAGTTTCATTGATGGGCATGCACACTCTCTTTGGAATTGGGTGACCCCCGCCCCGGCGGGGGTGGTGAAATCTGCACTTGGACTTTGATTTGCTTGTTTGAACTTTCTGCATGCTATTCTTTGTTCCTCAAGTCAACTATTAGCACCGTCAATACCTGCACATTATGAAACATTATTATCATTAGATCTAGTACAAATTAAGCATGAGAGATTCAGTTATCTAGAACAATAAAACTAAATAAATACCTAATGAAACTATTATTTCCTAACTATTATTCTAAGCTATAATCTAACTAGTACGGATAAAAATATGAAAAATAAAATAAAAACGATTGGGTTGCCTCCCAATTAGCGCTTGATTTTAAGTCATTCATCTTGACTACTCCCTGTTTCATCCCGAATCGGTTGGGTTATCCGCGACATGATGATTATTTATCGCGCCACACCAACATTGTTGTATTGCATGCCCGTTCACTTGCATGTTGGATAATGAATTTGACTTTCTATCCTCAATTAATGCCTTAAGACCATTATCCTCTTTGTAATCCCTGAACTTGACACGTGTAGATTTCTCGAGTAATTCGTACTCTTCCTTGTTAGTCGGGATTGGGATTTCCTTGAACACCTTCACCTTTACTACTTGATCAAACACTTTTATAATCAGTTCTCTGTGAGGCACGTCAACCAGTGTTCATCCAGTCGCCAAGAATGGTCGTCCCAAAATGATAAGGATGTTCTTATCTTCCTCAAAATTTAGTACCACAAAATCAGCTGGAAAGATCAATGAATCAACTTTGACAAATATGTCTGCAACTATTCCTAATGGGTATGTTAATGATCTATCGGCGAGCTGTAGACTAATATTTGTTGGTTTTGCTTCCTTTAACCCCAGCTTTCGGTAAATGGACAGTGGCATAAGATTTATACTCGCTCCTAGATCGCATAGAGCTCTCCCCACATCTTGATTGTCAATTGCACAAGGAATTGTAAAACTTCCCAAATCTTTAAATTTAGGAGGAAGTTTTTTCTGTAGTATTGCACTGCATTCCTCGGTCAACGCCACTATTTTGAAGTCCTGGAGCTTACGTTTCTTTGACAGTATTTCTTTCATGAACTTAATGTAACGCGACATCTGCTCAAGATCTTCGGCAAATGGAATATTAATGTGTAATTGTTTGAATATATCCATAAACCTCAAAAACTGGTTCTTTAACTTGTTATTTTCTAACCTTTGAGGAAAGGGTGCATGTGGTGTAACTTTAAGTTATTTCTCTTCCTTTGCTTTTGTCACCACTTTCTCCATATATTTCTTTTCTAATTCCTTCCCTTCATCCTCACATTCATCTCCTGTACTGGCTTTCTTATCCAGGTTAGAAACCAACTCCTTACCGCTCCTAAGCGTAATAGCATTACACTGTTCGTGATTTCCCTTTGGATTCTTTTCCGCATCGCTCGGCAACGTTCTTTGAGGCCTATTGTTTAAAGCAAAAGCTATCTGTCCCATCTGATTTTCTAAATTCTTGATGGCTATTGCTTGGTTTTTCATAGCTACCTCGTTGCTCGTTATGTACTTGGAAAACAACTCCTCTAAATCAAATTTCCTCTCTTGATGTTGCATTGGTTGTTGTTGATTCTGAAATCCTGGGGGATACGAAGGGCGTGGAAATTGCTGATTCTGATTATTATTCCACGATAAATTTGGATGATTCCTATTCCCCTGATTATATGCATTCTGGTACATATTTTGTGGAATTCTGTTATAGCTACCCATAAATTGTACTGACTCTGGGTTGATTGCACATTGATTTGTAGGATGTTCATCCGCGCAAAATTCATAACTAACTACAACTTGTTGTGTCTGTACCCTTGACCAAATGTCAAACTTCTTAGAGAGTGCTAAAATCTGCGTTGTTATTGTCTTCACTCCATCTAATTCTAACACTCCAGCTACCGTAGGTTGTGTCATTCTTGCCATGGGCCACTGATAGTTGTTAGCTGCCATTGTCTCTATCAACTAATATGCCTCCTCATAATTCTTTGCCATTAAAGCTCCCCCCCCCCCGACGCTGCATCAATACTAGTCCTGAGATTCCCATGTAGTCCGTTGTAAAATGTGTTCATCTGCAACCACTTAGGCAATCCGTGATGTGGGCATTTTCTGAGAAATTCTTTATATCTCTCCAATGCCTCGTACAATGATTCCCCATGATGCTGATCAAACATGGTAATCTTGTTTCTCATATTTGCAGTCTTCGCTGGTTGGAAAAATTTAGCTAAAAACTTCTGAGCCAGGTCATCCCATGTCTTTATTGAACCCGATGGTAGAGAGTGTAACCAACTCTTCGCCTTCTCCCACAGAGTGAATGGGAACAAGCGAAGTCTGACTGCTTCATCCGACACCCCATTGTACTTGAATGTGTCACATATTTCTAGAAAGCTGATCAAATGCTCGTTCGGATCATCATTTGCAAGTCCCCCAAATTCAACCGGGTTATGGATCATCTGAATAGTCCCAGGCTTAATCTCGAATGTATTCTCAGCTATAGTAGGTCTGGTGATACTGACTACTGACTCGATCAGAACGTGACGAGAAATTGAATCTTATTGTAAAATGATTTTATTAAATTAAATAATAATAAAATCGTATTCAGGTTATCAAAGCGGTTGTCATTATATAACCTATTGATGTTAGAATGTCGTAGTATTTGAGCTACGTGGATGAATTAAATTGTTTGAATTTTCAAAGGCGAAAATAAAAGTTTTTCGAGAAATTTTCCGAAAAACACTATTCATCGGTATTTGCTCGGGATATAATTTTGAGTTTCAAGAAATACGTAATGATGGAATAACAAGGTAAGATGGATTATGTAATAAAAATCTAGTTATGGAAAATATAATAATTAAACATGGACTTAATTTATAAGCGTTAAGTAAAGCAAAGTGTTAAGGAATAAGTAATAATTGTATGATACTTGGTATTGTACAAAGTAATGAAAAGCAGTAGTATATCTAAGTATTATAATGAGTTTATATGAAGGATGAAATATCGTATATAAATTCTATATGAATTAGAATCTGAAAATAATATATAAACTATATGTATATATATTAAGGAATGTTAATGGACTTGGAAAGATTGATAAGAATTAATATAAGTCCAAGTGAATTAAAGGAAGAGGCCCAATAATTTATTAATGAACAAACTAGTGTTTATTAATGCAAAGCCCAAGGATTTATTTAATCCAAGCCCAAGCTAGAGTCCAATGAATTAATATACCCATGGGGCAAAACCATATTAATATGGTTAATGTGTGATGACCAATATAAGTGGTGATCAAGATAAGTAATGACCAAGTAATGTGGTGACCAAGACTTTGAATTAATGACCAAGTTAAATGAGTAATGACCAAGCAAAGGATGGGTTTTGTGCCTTGCAAGTAATGAATAGTAAGGAGGTGCATGAGGAGGTGGGATGGTTTAATGACTAAACTACCCTAGCTTTGCAATTTCTATAAATAGAGGAAGCTTACAAGCCATTTGTTGGTTGTTCAAATAATCTAAGACATCACAAAGTGCTTAAGTGTTAGAGAGTTTAAGTCACAAATAAGTTACTTCCATAAGTAAGAAGAAGAAGAAAGCTACCTTACCAAGACTTCAAAAGAGTAAGATTTCTTCTCAATTATCTTCTATCTATACCATGATAGGATGATAAGAAAAGTTGGATTAAGAAACATGAATGAGTAAGTAGTGAACTTAAGCCAATTAAGTTGGTAATAAGTCATTTAAGCTATCATAAGTTATAAACTTATGTGAAAATAATATGAACTTGTAAAGAGTTTATTAAGAGAAATGATATGAATATAAAAGAATTTATATAATCATATGTATCATGTATACCTAAGTTAAGTTATATGTTAAGAACATATAAGAAATGATGTTTAAGAAACTTTAGTTGTCATAAGTCATTAATAATGAAATCTTAAGTAGTTTATAATTTGACAAGTTATAAGCTCATGAAGAATAAGTCAAAATCCAACAATGAATATAAGTTGTTGTATTAAGTATGTTAGTGTGTTCACATGATAAATGAAGTTCATTTGTAATGTTGAATAAATCATAAGAAGGAAGAATTGCCGGAATTTGCACGATTGGACGATAATCGTCAAATTCGTAAAATTCTCAGAATGGAAGTCAAATTTTGTGTTTGAACTCGGAACCATTGTTTTCCAATGGAGACAAGTCATATTTGGCATTTAAGAGTTGCGAACTCGAAAATGACCGAATTCAGACTTAGAACGAAAAAACGAAAGCGTTGAACGCGTTATTTAACGTTTATCGTTTTTGTTAAAATGAACCAAAGAGTGATTTTTTAGCAAACAAAGTCAAATAGATAAAATTCTTGCATAAACGCATAGAGTACGTAATTTGTGAACCGTAGGCTTTTGAACGAGCCAATTTGGACTTATACCAAAGAAGTTATGCGTCCGGGAAGTTCACAAAATTTCAAAACTAAAATTGTTTTCTGGTGCACAGAGTTCAGCTTGCATGGCTCAACCCTAGTAAAAATGAGCCATGCCACATGTGCAGAACATTGTGAGCACACTGCAAGAGTTCGTCGCAGCGTGAACTATAGTACATACGGTAGCCAAATATTTCATGAAACGATACCAAAAACCTCTAGAGAGTGGTAGGCAATACGTATAATAAGTAAGGACTTGCGTCGCAGCGCTAAGTCAGGGAAAATGACATTAAGAGCTCGCGCAATAGCGCGAGATGTAGGTATAAAGCTGGCACCGCAGCGCCAGTCTTAGAATAAAGATAGTAATGAAGGTTTCTAAGTACAAAGAGAAGAAAACCTAATTGATTTAAAAGTAAACATAACTTAAGGAAGGTAATGTAACATTGTTTAAACTTTGTTAAACCTTAAGGAATGTAATGTAAAGGTCGAGATAACCTAGTCGAATATAAATGGAAGGGTAATGATAAACCGAAACGAATAGTAACTGAATCTAATACACAATTAGATTGAAATGAAGGGTATGATATAGTCATATACATACTTGATTATATGTGACCTAATGTAAGGCATTATGTGATCATGTATTGTAGAGACTTGAACGACTTGAACATAAAGTTAATTTCTGTGAAAGGGACGCTAAAGGCAAGTATTCTAACTCTTGTCTCAGTTCAATCTGAACAAGTTTTTGAGGTTCATGTATTCTTTCGCATGAATTGAGGTATGTTGAAGTTGAAGCCAATTCCTTTGGCTAGACTTGATGTATTGATAATCTATTCATGTATTATCAAATGTTGCTATCTTTTGTCAACTACTTGATATGGTTTTCAAAAGAAGACTGAAATGTTAAACAAATGTTTTGTCGGAAAAGCAGCGAGCACGTGAGGTTGCCAAATGCTTAAACGTGCATACGTTTAATGGATGTAGTGTTGATCAACATAGAGTACAATAGGCTGATCACCTAGAAGTGCTCGTAAGTGATATCGGGCTTACGGACTTGTTTCCGGGTTGTCCTCTTTCCAACAAAGAATGAATACTCGAGGTCTTTGATCGGAGTGAATGTTTTACTAAATATGGTTGTTATTGTAAAACATTTTGAAAGAAAAGATGAAGTGCTATTTTGAATTATCAATAGTACTTCATAACTAATGTTCAGTTATTGAAGATATACTATTTGTATGTGTCAGGCATGTTGTTATTAAATTGTTATACTTGTTGAGCTAGTTATGCTCACTCTTGCTTGAACCATATGAATGCAGCTAAGACTGAACGTCCCGAAGGATCGAAAAAGGATAAGGGAAAAGCTAAGGCAGATTACTAAGTTGTCTTGTAATAGTATAGATCTATTGTTGTAATGTAACTGATATTATGACAAAGAACCTTTGTAACGGGTATAGAACTTGGGAAATATAAATATTACTTTAAATATATAGAAGTTATGTTCGTTCTTTGAGACTTTTCAATTGAATGAATGTATGAATGTTGTACAGTATAGCACCATCTGTCAGGTTGAAAGATACCCGGATTTGGGCGCTACAGTCACCTTGGGTGTAGCAAAGTCCTTCAACGCTTTTTGGTCTTCGACAGCCATTGGTTCTTCTTTTTCAGAATTTTAGAAGTCGTCCCTTGTTTCCTTAATCCACTTACTTAGCCTTTGAAAGTGTCTTTCAATGTCGTCCTCAAAAGGAAGCAAGTCTGGATTTTTGGACCGAGTTTGCATAAATCAACTTCAAAAACCTTTAATAAGACGAACAAAAAAAAATAAAAAAATTTTTAAGTAAAATTGGACTAATTAAACTGATATTGCAAAATAATAAAATCTATACTAAAGTCCCCGGCAACGGCGCCAAAAACTTGTTGGGTAAAATCTAATTACGCACAGCACGCAAGTATACGTGGTCAACAAGTAATATAATATTAAGTAGAGTATCGTTCCCTCAAAGACTGTAATAAGAATTTAAACCTCACAATTACCAATTTCCTATTAATCCTAATTTTATTAAACGAATCAATTTCCAGTTTGAAACTAAAAGTATTAAAAATATTAAAATCACCAAACAATCAATAAATTCTAAAAACTGAATTTTCAAACAAATAATGGAGAATTAGGCTTCCGACTTCACTCTAAGCATCACTCTTACTATTACACCTTTATTCTAGTTTAACTCACTATCTCAGTTTATTAATCAAGAACACGTAAGTAGCACTAGCCACCTCTCGATGAACTAATATCGTATTAACTCAAATCCATAAATTATATAGAATCAAGTTAAAACCTTAATCAACTAACTCACTATATCTCCATATGAATTATAATTAAAGAAGGTTTAAGTTCAAGCTCTTTATCTTTTACATGCGATGTCAAGTATATCTCTACCCTAACATTCATCAAGATTCTGTTCATTCAAATAAACCAAGAACACATGCTATATTAAATAAGTCTAGACTCGTATTTCTTCTCTCGAGTTCATACAAATTCACAAAGAATCGTTGATCAGGCAATTCATAAATTCAAGCCCAAATTAATATAGATAAACTGGATAATAGCTTATTAAACTAAAAAATCAAAGTTACATAATCATCGTTCCACTTAAAGATCCGTTTTAAGCCTAAAAAGCCTTTAGTTCATCATAAATGAAATAATAACTGAATAAATTAAAGATATCATCCTTTCAATTACAAATATAAAACTAAAGAAGAATAATAATGCAAAACACCCTTCACTTTAGCCTTAATCCGCAATCAGTATGAAAGTGTTCAAAATCTTCACTCCAAAGCTCGCTATGAATTTTTGTCCTTAAACTCTGCTAATTGTTTTGCATGATGATGATCTTGTTGTTCGTAGCTCAATATATATCGAACAATTGAATTCTGGTCAAAATCCCATGTTGTTTAGAGTTCAAATACTATCCAAGTACTAAAATCCACGTTCCAGCAGAGTTTGCAACAATCCAAGACTGTCAGGATTCGACACCCCTGCCCCGGCGGGGGTATATACATGGGAAATGCCCGCCCCGACGGGCCTAGCTCCTGTCAACTGGGATTGAAGACCTTCGTCCGTGAAGGTGTAAAGGCTAAATATACGCCATTTCAAATGGGTAGGCTTTCTTCTTCGACTTCTATTTTCTTCTTTACTTGCCACATTGTTACCACAATTGCACTCCTTTTATGCGCAAATGCCACACCACCACACCTACACGTTAAATAACAATAAACAAGTAAAATAAAATATAAACGCGAGGAATTAACACCGATTAAGCTTAGATTAGGAACCGATTCATGGATATAAAATCCACTTATCATTAGCCAAGAGTTGTAAACCCAAAATTTTAATAATCGGATGGAACAACTCGTCACTACCTCAACCAATGGTCCTCAATACATGGCTTCCGAGACTGAAACAGGAAATTCAAGGCTGGGGGAATTATTGTCCAAGTTCATAGCAGGTGAGGAGAAGATGAGTAATCAAGCGAGGTCAATTCAAAATCTTGCTGATCAGATAGAGCAAATGACCAAAGCCGTAAGAAACCTTCCTCCAAACACTTGGCTTTATAACATGGATGATGAAATTGACGAAGAACCCGAACCAAATTTGCGACTGGATGAGCCACAAGATATCAGAAATGTGGAGACAATTGGGGATAATGAAATAGAGGTCGACGAAGATCTAAATGGGTCTCCACCAAATATCAAAGAGTCGATCAGATTTGTAAAATTATGCCCACTTGGTAGTCATGTCGTCGGTGAAGCTCTTTATGACATAAGAGCGAGTACAATTTTGAATCCATAGTCGGACGAGAAAGAGAAGATAGATGAAGTGCCCATTGTGTGCGGAAAGCTTCCATGCCCCAAAGTGATCACATACACAATGGAGAAAACACCTAGCTGTCGGACGTTCTTAATTGAGATCATACCAAATCAGAGTATGCTAGGTGACTTTAATGCATTGGCCATCACAAATAGGAACCTACCAAAAGCTATATTATTTTCGATGGATGGAGGGTTCCTCAATTAACGAAGAGGAATTGGATAGCGTTGACTGCACAAAGTCAGCCGAAAAGATCTGTAATTCAAGCGCTAATCGGTAAGCAACCTGTGAATTTTATATTTATATGCTTTACTAGTTTATTTAGTAGATAGGAATTAATTTGCTTATTAAGTTCTCTTACCAATCCAAGTGTTATTCTAATCCATGTTGTCTCTCTTAATTGCAGGTATTGGAGGTTCAATGGACAGGCAAAAGATTATGAAAAGGTTATTCAAGTCAAATTCAAGTGTGGTGCCAAATTTGTTCCATGTGCCTAACCTATTCTCCAAACTTAGCGGACAAGGAGGAGGATTGCTATATTTTCAGAGAAGTCCTCTGCTTTACTTTTTTCTATTTCAGCCATTGAGGACAATGTCTAGTTTAAGTTTGGGGGCATTTTAGTGTCGTATTGCATATAATTAGTTATTTACATTGTAGTTCATATAGTTACATTTAGTTTTTGCATTCAATTTCTTGAAATAAATAAAAATTGAAAATTTTCAAAAATAGTAGTTAGTTACTATGTTTATATAGCATTTAGTACATCTTATATGAGTCTGAATGTTTGATATTTAAAGTTTGTTTTGGCTAATGATGAGATTGGAATTGGGTAGACAAGTATAGTACTGACTGTTAGAGCTTTGATGTGATTTCTTGTTATGAATTGAGTCTTTTTACATTTGAAAACCGGTATAATAAGGATATACAAGAAAAAAACAACTTGTTGATTGATTGAGTTTAAATTGATACATAATGGGACTCTAAAGGATAATGCTAGTTTGAATGAAAGAATGACAAGAATAAGTAGTGATGGCTAAAGTTAGACAAGAACCTAAGTTTGGGGGAATATTTGGGGTATATAAGCTATAAAAAAAAGAAAAAAAAAGGGAAAAAAAGTATGAATAAACATTGTGGCGTGCTTGTCTAGTTTTGTGGCCTTTGTTACTTGAGTAAGTAAGCCCGAGGGGATTGTCTTTACACCTAGCGCCCTAAGGTCTTAATAGTTTGGGAGTCGTTGGTCGAAAGTTCGTTAAGGTAGCATTGAAAAGCCTAAGGGAATAAGATATTGCATAGCTATGTGTATATAAACCAAAAGAAAAATAAATGAATAAAACGGGAAATAAGAACAAAAAGCCCCGTAGTTGAAAAATAAAGCATAAGTATATCATGTTGTCCCTCGATATTGGTAATTATTTGATCTTAGTCGGATCTAGCTCATTTGTGGATTTCTTGAGCTTATATTGTATGATGCCTTCGAAGAGATTTATTATGTGTTAAATTTGATTTTACATCAGTTATCATTGTTGTTGAGCACATACGCACTATATTAGTGATAACAGTCTAAGACTTAATGATTAATTGGGAAGTTAATGATTTGTTTTGATATGATGTATTATCATGTTTACTTGATTTCTCTAAGGCCTGTTGAATAGACTTATTTCTGTCATTACTTCTGGATTCGTAGGCATGTAGATTAGTTGCATTGCATAACATTGTTAATTTGTGTTTTTTGCTTGAGGACAAGCAAATGTTTAAGTTTGGAGGTATTTGATAAGTAGGTTTTATACCTACTTATTCGGTATCTGTTACTTGAATTATTTGCTTAAACTTATGTTTCTTAGTTACTTTTCATGCGTTTTGTGTTCATTTTGTAGATTATACGCTTGGGAGCTGTGTGAATGACTATTGGTATGAAATCGCAAAGTATGAGTATGAAATCGCAAAGAAAAGCAATCCAGACATTGTTTGGTCTTTCATGTTTATTTCATGTTCTTGGCTTAAAAATTGGATTATATTGTAGAGCTTCTTCTTAGCTTTCCGGGACATCTTGAATCATTCCAGTCGGAGTTCGGATGCAAGAGTTCTGACCTTTGTACCAACGGACGTCGAACTTCACTGTTTTGGGTGGTTATTTTCATAGCAGGTACTTCCATCCAAACTTTTACCTTCATCTGTCCATTATGTCTCAATTCTCAAAGAATCAAAGTTGTAGAGCTCGTCGATATCTTTGATTTGATAGGTGACAGGCCTCATAACTCTTTCCAGATCAAAAGTTATGGTCGTTTTACCAGAGGACAACTTCGCCGAGAGAAAAGGTATTTTCACCAAGGTGCTTTTTATTATACAAACCCCAAGGTGGGGTACAAGCCGCCAAACGTAAACCTAGCTCATTTTGGGTGGGCATAGTTAGTGTATAAATCGTAGGATGTGGGTACTGTATGAAAAAAGTTATTTTGTCCGAATTTGAGTTGGAGAAGGATTGGTTTGATCCGATTGATTCAAGGATTTTCAAGAGGACTTAAAGACATATAAAGAGGCATATAAAAGGAGGAGAATCACAAGGATTAGAAGGGAGAGAGGATTCCATTAGATTATATTATAGTAGATTAGATCAAAATCCTAGTTCTTATTAGATTTGGAGATTGAAGCAACTTGGAGACCATTGAAGATTCAAAGTAAGAGCAAGGAGGGAGCTTCAAATCTGCAGACAACAGATTCTATCTTCTTGTCTTCTTCTATCTTTCTTTTAATGATTATTAAATTGTGGATTCTTAGTTTTAATTCAATAATCATGAACTAATTCTTTGTTTGAGATTACAATGGATCTTATTGTGTAGTTTATTTTAATATGTTTCGTTATCAATTATTATGTTCTATTGTGAGGATTGTCTATTGTGATTTGGACTTAATTGTTTAATTGATTGGCCATCAATTACCGTGATAATCTATATGAACTCAAGAGATGAAGTATTGATTTAGATTATATCATGATAGCATGTGTTTATGACTTCTGCATAGATGGAATTCATGATTCGTGTTTAGGATAGAGATATGCCTTTACGCCATATGTAATCTTATAGAGAACTTGTGCTTTAAATCCTTTTTAATTGTAATTCACATAAAGATATAGTGGATTAGTTAATTAGGGTATCTTGCTTAATTCTATCATCTGTGGATTTAAGTGAGTATGTGTATTATGCATCGAGAGGTGATTTTATCTGCTTTAGTGTTCTTGATTAACAATTCAGGATAGAAAATAATTGATGAGAAGTGTGTTAAATTAAATGAAGCAATAAGTGAAGTTGTGATCTTAAATCTCCATAATCTGATTTTTAATTAGTGGTAATTAGAATTAGTGTAATTAAATAATTTAATTTATATAATTTGAAAATCATTCATTTAAATAAGATTGAGTTGGTTACGGGTTAGTACTTGGTAATTTTTATTAAAAATTCCTCGTGGGAACGATACTCTACTTTCACTTTATTACTTGTTGACCACATATACATGCATGTTGTGCGTAACTAGATTTTACCAAACACTAGTCCCAGCTATATTCTTATTTTCTGAAGAAAACAATGAAAGAAAAGGGTGAGTAATCTATTAGAAGAGTCAAGTAGAGCATGATGTCTACTATCTTCTATGATTTAAAAGTTCATCATCAATATTTTATCTTTGTAACACAACTCAATAAAATTTCACATCAGCGAATTATCCATGCACTACGGGCCAAGGATATTCGTTAGTATCACCTGTGGTCCTGATTATGCCAAATAACAATCCATCAATGCACTACAGGCCAAAGAGGACTTTCACCACATCATTTGTCTGCAACATTACAGGTCATGATTATACCAATACACAATTCATGGTCATAATCATACCAATCAACAGTTCATCTATGCACTACGGGCCAAAGATGACTTTCACCACAATATAAGCATGGGGATGATGACAATGATATAAGAAATAAATCAAGTGAGATCAAGGATAAATATTAAAGATTTATCATTAAATTTATTCAGAGTTTAAGAATGTTCAAATTGTCAACATGATAATTAATTGTGGAGTAAAATTCAAGAATGATATTCATGTATCAAAAATAATTTGGACAGAAAAGAAACTAATTTTTTCGTGAATAGTACCCCGGGTGAATAGTACCTCGTGAATAGTACCCCGGCAAGAAAAGATTAAAATTTAATAATAAAGTTCAGAAAAATATTTCTGTGAAACGATACTAGATGAAGCGCAAAATTCAAAGATATTCTACTAATTTCAAGGAGTATAGAAGTAATACATATCAAAATAATATCACTTACATACTATATAGTATGGAAGAAAATAATATTTCTTACGAATATTGAACAAAAATAATATCCCTTACGAATATTGAACAAAATAATATTTCTTACGAATATTGAACGAAGATAATATCCCTTATAAATATTAATATTCCTTACGAATATTGAACGAAAATAATATTCCTTACGAATACGAAAAAAAATATTTCTTATAAATATGAAATAAATAATACCCCTTACCTTAGTAGGAGACTAAATCTGACTGGTATAGCGGAGATATTCTTGAGAAAAACTTGCACTATTTGCTACACTCAAAGTATCCTTATACTAGAAAGAAATACGCACAATATTATAGAAGAAGAATTCTCGAATTCTGGTGTGATTTTCATTTCTTAACTAAGTATCTTATTTATAGGAGAATGACAGGGCACTATTTGAATATTTTTCACGGGTGAACAGGACGAAATTCACGGGCGAAGTTCGGTGAGTTTTTCTGATTTTTACTATTCATTACTATGCAATAAATATTCTAATAAAACAAAAACTTTATATTAAATATAATATATTCTATTTATAATCTAATAAAACAAATAACTTTATATATAATATAAAAAGTATTCTGTTTTATATAAAAAGTTTTTTGTTTTATTACTATTATAATAATAAAAAAACAAAACTGAGATAACTTTCTACCAGCGATTTTGAAAAATGAGTAAGTGGGGGTCCATGTAATAAGTCAAACTTACAACAAATACTTCATAAAAAATCCCTCTATTTATATTAAAAATTGAATAAATATTTACCATAAATCACTTATCTTCAATAAACACATTTTTAATTCTTCAACAATTATTCATCATTAATATTATAACTCACAATATTGATAACCAGATCATTCCCAGGAAAGAGGGGGCTTTCCGATAAGAACTTCTCCTTATTGGTGCATAATTAAATAACCTAACCTATTTCCTCGACAGAACTTTCTAGACATTGTCAATAATGCAAATAATAATATGAATAGTTATGTCATCTCAATTATTGATTTAATAATATAAAATATTATGTAGATGATACTGTGACAATAATTGAATCAATAATATGAGATACAATACAACAACTACTGTGGCAATTATTAAATGATCTGAGTGACTTCTTAAGTAAGCATCAATAATCATAGATACTGTACAATATCGTGTGCAACTGTGCAACCACGCATATTACTGTATTTTTATCACCGGGTATTTTAACAGTTTAACGGTATAAGTCTTGCCGTTATTTTTATAAAAAGGTTATTTATGTCGCTTTCTATATCCGACAATCACTCCGTTGTGAGGTCTACCAATGATTGTACCGTCGTACGGATATTCCCGACAAAAAGAATATTCCCCGACCGAACGAATATTTTATGACAACTTGCTTACTTTGCAAAATTTGCACATATCACCCATAACCATTATATCAAATCACACCTTATTATTCAAAATAATATTTAGAGAAAATTAAATCTTTATTCCTAAAAAATTGGGGTCTTACATAGTTAATTAGGGTGTTTGACTTAATTCTATCAAACTGTGAATTTAAGTTAATACGGTATTAGTGCATCGAGAGATGGTTATTTCTACTTTAGTGTTCTTGATTAATGAATTGAGATAGTAAATTAAATTAGAAAGTGTGATAATCAGAGTGAAACTTAAAGTGAAATTGTAAACTTAATTCTTCAATATCTGCTTGAAATTTACAGTTACTTAGTGTGTTGATTGGTTTTGATTTTAGTTTAGTAGTTTTTTCTTAATTGACGTCATTAATTCGATTAGTTTAATAAAATTGAAATAATATAAAACTGGTAATTGTTATATTAAAATTCATACTTGTCTCTATGGGAACGATACTCTACTTACATTTATATTACTTGTTGATCATGTATACTTGCTTATGGAGCTTAATTTAAAATATATCCAACATTACGCACCCCCCGACTTCCGTAAAACACGGTTACCGCTACTTTTTCATTCCATATGCATTGTATGTGTGTTAAAAGCTTTTGTTTGGCAAAGATGTTTTGTCCTTTGTTTCGAAAGTAGTGTTGTACCTCTTTGAACTTATTAACAAACGGTTTGTGTAAGACCACAACTTTTATGAATAAAGATGAATTTTCTATAAATATCATTTTTGAATATTATGGAGTAAATTTGATATAATGTTATAGTTGTGGGTAATATTTATAAATTTTGCAAAGTACGCAAGTTGTTATATAATATTCGATTGGTTGGGGAATATTCGTTTTAAGCGGGAATATTATCCGGATTGAGAAAATGACAAAAATATTTTATGAAAATAACGGCGGAAGTTTTACCGTTAATCTGTTGAAACAACCGGTGTTAAAAATACATGAATAATCTGCGTGGTTGCATAGTAGCACGCCAGATTGATTATTGATGCTTACGTGAGAAGTCACTCGCTTTTGTTCAATTATTGCTACACAGAATTGTGTGACATAGTATCTCACGTTATTTGATTCAATTATTGTCAATATTTTATATATTATTAAATCAATAATTGAGACGACAAAGTTATTAATATTATTATTAGTAATATTGACGATGTTCAGAAGTTCTTTCAAGGAGAGGTTTGGTCACCTAATCATTGGCTAATAGGAGAAAATTCTTATTGGAAAGCCCACTTTTCCTCGGGAACGACACAGTCGATTAATATTGTGAATTATAATAATGGTGATAAATGTTGTTTTATTATTATTATAAATGTAATAAAATAGAAAATCTTTTTATATATAAAATGTAATACTTTTATAAAGTTATTTGTTTTATTAGATTTTAAATAGAATATATTATATTTTATTATGCATAGTGTTTGCATAAAGTGCATGCATAGTGTTTGCATAGTAAAATATTTTTTATACAAAAATGTAATACTTTTTATAAAGTTTTGTTTTATTTGATTATAAATAGAATATATTATATTTTATTGCATAGTGCAAAGATAGTATCATTTCCATTCTCCTATAAATAGGATGCTTAGTTAGAATTAAAATCACACCGTAAATTCGAGAGAATTCTTCTACTATAATCTTGAGCGTATTTCTTTAGAGTTTAAGAAAGCTTTGAGCGTAGAAAAATAGTGCAAGTTTTCTTCAAGTATATCCCCCGCCTCTACCCATCTAATAATACTCTTCTTTTTAAGGTAAGGGGTATTATTCTTTCGTATTCATGAAGAGAGTTATTTTCTTTCAATACTCATAAGGGTTGTTATTCCATTCTTTATTATTATGTTGGAATAACCTGTGTGTGCGGTCTATCGCATGTCTGTTGAATTCTGTTGTTATTCCATTCTTTATTATTTTGTTGGAACATCTTGTCTGTGTGGATTACGCATGACCTGGTTCCATTCTTTATTATTCTATTGGAATATCCTGTCTGTACGGATTACGCATGACCTGGTTCCATTCTTTATTATTCTATTGGAATATCCTATCTGTGCGGGTTACGCATGACCTAGTTCCATTCTTTATTATTCCGTTGGAATAATTTGTCTACGTGGATTACCGCATGGCGGCAAAAATCCATTTGCGGTTTTATATATTCTATTATACTCAGTTGGTTAAAGTTTTGGCTTCTATACTCCATAAAATTAGTGGAATATCCTTGATATTTGCGCTTCATCCAATATCTTTTCATGAAAATATTCTTCTGAGCATTCTTGAATTTTACTCTACACAACAGTATCATGTTGACAATTTGGACGTTATTGAGTTCAGGATAAATTAACTTATAAATCTTTAAAATTTATTCTTGAACTTGTTTTATTGAATTGTCATCATCCTCGTGCTTATATTATGTTGAAAATCATATGTGGTCTATAGTGCATAGGTGGACTTGGTATGATTATGACCAGGGATTATTCGGTATAATCATGACCGTAATGTTACTAATGATGTGGTAAAAATCCTCATTGGCCGTAGTGCATTGATGGAAAGTGGTTGGCATGATCATGACCATTGATGAATACACGAATATCCTTGGCTCGAAATGCATGGATAATTTGTGGTCGTGATACTAATGAATATCCTTAGTCGTAGTGCAGGGATGATGTGAATTATTTATTAAGCTGAGTCTCAGCGATAAAAGTAATGAAAAACCTTTTAAATCATAGAAGATAGTATATTTTATTCTCTACTTGACTCTTCTAATGGATTGCTTGTTCCGTTGCAGTTAAACTTGATGTTTGTTATATTTTATCAGTTTAACACTGTTGAAGGCTAATGATAATTTATTCTGCATTATCTTAGTCATAATATTTCTTACTGGGCTAGTTAAGCTCACCCTTTTGCTTTCATTGTTCTCTTTAGGAAATGAGAACGTAGCAGGGACTAGTCGGGGAATGGAGTGACAGTCTAGATGATAGCATTAGTAGTCCTCATTATTCTATGAAATAGTGTGATAATAAATGTATTAAGAACTTATTTTGAGTTTGAATACTGTCTAGAAGAAAATATTTGTATTAAAACTCACAGCTCATGTTGTATATTTAAGGTTGTATTTGTATTCTGTACTATGTATTTGGAAACTCAGAATAGGTGATGTATACCTATTTTGGGGGCGTCACAGTTGGTATCAAAGCTTAGGGATATGATCCCTGGCTAAGATGTGAGACTAGAATTAGGAGGGGAGAGACGGGGAATTCCTTCGCTAGTATGACCTACCTAAGTTTATTTGGTATTTAATTGGTCGGTCAGAGTATTGGGATAATATGTTACATGTCAATTAACCCTTGTTTTTTGGCAGTATCTGGAAATGACATCTGAGAATGTTGAGAATGGCAATGGAGCACAAGAGACCGTTGAGTCTCCGCATATCAATAATCAGGATAATGTGCATCAGGAAGGCGACAATCCTCATGCAAACAACAACATTGACCAAATGATGAATGATGGAATGTTCAGAGGCTTTATGTAATTCATGTAACATCAGGTGAGAGCGGCTCCTGTCCAAAATTTAGGTGGAAACACTAGAAACTCTCAAACGATCACCACTAAACAGTTCAAGGAGCCAGGACCACCAGAGTTTATTGGAGAACCAAAACCACTTAAGGCGGAAGCGTGAATAAAGAAGATCACCAAGATATTTGATGTCTTGGGATGCTCCGAGGAGCAAAAGATTCCCTTTGCCACCTTTATGTTGCGAGGAGAGGCAGATTACTGGTGGGAATCGGTAAAGCGTACTCAACCTGCCGCACTGAAGATGTCTTCGGAGAAGTTCCAAGAACTATTCAATGATAAGTACTTTCCAAAAATTTTTGTCACATAAAAGAGGTAGAGTTCATCAAGTTGGAGTAGAACAATATGACCGTGTCACAGTACGAAGCTAAGTTTGCTGAGTTGTTCCGATTTGCGTCTCACTTGGTTGATAATGAGGAGAGAATGACGCGAATGTTTTTAAGAGGTTTGAAACTAGAGATACGTCAATATCTTATTTCTCATAAACTGTGTTTGTATTCAGATGTTATAAATAGGGCTCAGTTATTGGAGCACGATAACGAGTCAACGCAACCAAGAGAAAGCAGCCGGTAAAATGAAAATACCAGTTATAACAGTCATCGAAGCGGTGACAACAAACATGGAGGGAATCAAAATGCTAGAAATGGTAACCACTTCGGTGGTAATCATAGCCAAGATAATAAAAGTGGACATTTTAAGAAGAGGAGATTCAACAATGATGGAACGACATCATCACCAGCACCCGTTGTTAAGGAAGGAGAACGACCACCTATCATTTGCTTCAAATGCGGAGGGGAGGGACATATTAGTCCAAACTGCGCGAGGCCATCCAAAGCGTGTTATAATTATGGAAGAGAAGGTCACCTAGCCCGATTTTTTAGTGCACCGAAGACAAGTCCAGTTGGAACGGTGACACAAAATACCGTCCCAGACAAGTCAAAACCAGTAGTTCAAGGAAGAGCGTTTGTTGTGACCTCCCAGAAAGCAAGGAACCCGAACGAGGTCATCACGGGTAAGCTTATCATAAACTCTAGTGAAGTCTATACCTTATTTGATACCAGTTCTACCCATTCTTTTTTTTCTCCTACTTGCGCTCAACGATTAAATTTGACTCCGGAGAAATTAGACATTGACTTATCTGTGGAAACTCCGTTGGGAGAAACCTTCATTACATCCACTATTTATAAGTCTTGTTTGGTTCAAATCGGTATCCTCACATTACCTGTCGATCTTATTTCATTGAAAATACTTGCATTTGATGTGATTCTAGGGATTGATTGGTTAACTACTCATCATGCAAAAATTGATTATTTTCGTAAGGTTGTTAGCTTTCATATTCCTAACCAACCTATTATGCGAATTCAAGCAACCAAACCATTAAAATCAATCATTGTCATCTCAAACCATAAAGCTATTCGTTTATTGAAAAACGGATGTCCAGCTTTCTTAGCTCATTTCACGGATTTAAACAAAAATACGTCAGATTTGAATGGTATTTCTATTGTTAATAATTTTCCTGACGTATTCCCCGAAGAACTTCCTGGCCTACCCCCGGAGCGTGAAATCGAGTTTGGTATCGACCTTAAACCCGGTACAAAACCCATTTCCAAATCCCCATATCGAATGGCTCATATTGAACTTCAAGAGTTAAAAACCCAACTGTAGGAATTGTTAGACATCAGTTTCATTCGTCCTAGTATGTCTCCTTGGGGTGCTCCTATTTTATTCGTGAAGAAGAAAGATGGAAGTATGCGACTTTGTATTGATTATCGGGAGTTGAATCATGTCACCATCAAAAATAGGTACCCGTTGCCTCGCATTAATGACCTGTTTGACCAGTTGTAAGGAGCACAATTCTTTTCAAAGATCGATATTCGTTCTGGATATCATCAGCCAAAGGTTAGAACTGAGGATATTCCAAAGACTGCCTTCAGAACTCTATACGGGCATTATGAATTCTTAGTCGTGTCTTTTGGATTGACTAATGCTCATGCTACCTTCATGGATATGATGAACCGAGTATTCAAGGAATATTTGGATCACTTTGTGGTCGTCTTTATTGATGACATCCTCATATATTCCAAAAGCCGTGAAGATCATGAGCAATACTTGAGGCTGATACTCCAAAAGCTTCGTGAAAATAAGCTTTATGCCAAGTTGAAGAAATGCGAGTTCTAGCTTAAGGAAGTAGCATTCCTTGGGCGCGTAGTATCAAGTCATGGAATATCTGTTGACCCTGCAAAGATGAAGCTATTCAAAGTCGGGAACAACCTAAATCGTGGATCAAGTCACGTAGCTTTTCAATTAATTGGTTAAGTTATTCGGAGATTCATGGAAGGGTTTTCTCGAATCGCTACTCCATTAACTCAACTGACTCAGAAAGATATAAAATTCGGTTGGAGCATGGAATGTGAGAAGAGTTTTCAAAAACTCAAGAGGAGACTCATTTTAGCACCTGTTCTGACAATACCATCTGGCTCGGAGGGATTTTTCATCTATAGTGATGCATCGGGCAAAGGGTTAGGATGTGTTCTCATGCAACATGGGAAAGTCATAGCCTATACCTCTCGGCAACTCAAAGAATATGAGAGGAATTATCCTACTCATGATCTAGAGTTGGCAGCTGTTGTCTTCGCACTTAAAATTTGGAGGCATTACTTGTATGGGGAGAAAGTGGAGATCTTTACGGATCATAAAAGCCTCAAATATTTCTTCACCCAAAAGGAACTCAACATGCGGCAACAACTTGGCTTGAACTATAAAAATATTATGATCATACCATTCAATACCATCCTGGTAAAGCGAACGTAGTAGCTGACGCATTGAGTAGAAGATCATATGCGAGTACGAGTGCGATATTGTCAACGCAAAGGCCCATTTTATATGACTTGCAAAGGATGGAGATAGAGTTAAAGACTCCAGGGACCCATATTATGATAGGAAATATATAAGTAGAACCGACTTTAATTGATAAAGATAAAGCTCCTCCAACTACAGACCTGGAGCTGATGCGTATGAAGAAGAAAGTGCAAGATGGTGCTATGCCGGAAGCAAGAATCAATGAAGAAGAAATACTTCAAGTCAACTCCAGACTTTGTGTTCCTAATGACCCTTATTTAAAGTATAAAATCATGATGGAGGCGCACAACGCATCATTTGCAATCCATCTTGGGAGTACCAAAATGTATCGTTATCTTCGTCATACATTTTGGTGGAGCAATATGAAGAGAGAGAGAGAGAGAGATAGCACTATTTATCTCAGGGTGTCTAACTTGTCAACAAGTTAAGGCGGAGCATCAAGTACCAAAAGATCCATTGCAACCACTTGAAATTCCAGAATGGAAGTAGGAGCACATTACTATGGATTTCGTTACTAGTCTTCCCAAGGTTTCTCAAGGCATAGATGCAATTTGGGTCATTGTTGATAGATTGACCAAGTCTACTCATTTCTTACCAATACGAAAAACTTATACACTTGAACGTCTTGTTTGTATGTACATAAATGAGATTGTAAGACTATATGGTATGCCAGTATCCATAGTTTCTGATCGAGACCCAAGATTCACTTCATAATTTTGGGTTAGTTTGCAGAAAGCTATGGGCACGGATTTATAATTTAGCTCGGCATATCATCCTCAGACGGGCGGGCAGTAGGAGAAGACTATTCAAAGTCTTGAAGATCTATTAAGACTCTGTGTCCTTAACTTCAAGGGAAGTTGGGACAAGTTCTTACCATTGGTGGAGTAACAGTTATCAAGCAAGTATTGGCATGGCTCCATTCGAGGCGTTGTATGGAAGAAAGTGTTGTTCTCTAGTATGCTGGGATGAGGTGGGTGAAGCAATGTTGTTGGGACCGGAGTTGGTACGTATGACTACGAAAAAGATTCAAACGATCCGACAACGCATAAAAACCTCACAAGATCGACAAAAGAGTTATGCTGATCCTCATCGAAAGGACGTAGAATTTGATATTGGAGATCATGTGTTGTTACGTGTTGCTCCATGGAAAGGAGTTACGAGATTTAGAAAGAGAGGAAAGCTCAATCCTCGATTCATTGGCCCATTTTTAATCCTCGATAGAGTAGGAACTGTGGCCTATAGACTCGCTTTACCGCCAAGTATGTCTCGTGTTCATAATATTTTTCACATATTTATGTTACGTAAATATGTGAAAGACCCACACCACATTATTGAGTTAGAACCGGATGAAATAGCGGAAGATTTAACGTATGAAGAGGTTCCTGTTAAAATCTTGGATAAAAAAGGAGCATATTTTACGCTCCAAGGTTATACCTCAAGTTAAAGTTTTGTGGAGAAACCACGATGTTGAGGAAATGACCTGGGAGTTAGAATTTGAAATGAAATCAAGATATCCTTACTCCTTCGACATACCAGGTGCGTACCCTAATTTCGAGGGTGAAATTTCAGAAAAAAGGGAGGTTGTAAGACCACAACTTTTATGAATAAAGATGAATTTTCTATAAATATCATTTTTGAATATTATGGAGTAAATTTGATATAATGTTATAGTTGTGGCTAATATTTATAAATTTTGCAAAGTACGCAAGTTGTTATATAATATTCGATTGGTCGGGGAATATTCGTTTTAACAGGGAATATTTGTTCGACGACACAATCATTGGTGGACCCCACAACGAAATTATTGTCAGATTGAGAAAACGACAAAAATATTTTATGAAAATAACGGCGGAAGTTTTACCGTTAACTGTTGAAACAATCGGTGTTAAAAATAAGAATCTGGCGTGGTTGCATAGTAGTAATACCGGTATTGATTATTGATACTTACGTGAGAAGTCACTCGGTTTTGTTCAATTATTGCTATGATGAATTGTTGCATAGTATCTCACGTTATTTGATTCAATTATTGTCAATATTTTATATATTATTAAATCAATAATTGAGACGACAAAGTTATTAATATTATTATTTGCAATATTGACGATGTCTATAAGTTGTGTCAAGGAGATGTTTGGTCACTTAATTGCGCGCCAATAGGGAGAAATCCTTATTGGAAAGCCCCTCTTTCTTGGGAACGACCTGGTCGATTAATATTGTGAATTATAATAATGGTGATAAATGTTGTTTTATTATTATTATAAATGTAATAAAATAGAAAATCTTTTTATATAAAACAGAATACTTTTATAAAGTTATTTGTTTTATTAGATTTGAAATAGAATATATTATATTGTATTATGCATAGTGTTTGTATAGTAAAATCTTTTTATATAAAACAGAATACTTTTTATAAAGTTTTATTTTATTTGATTATAAATAGAATATATTATATTTTATTGCATAAGGCAAAGAAAGTATCCTTTCCATTCTCCTATAAATAGGATGCTTAGTTAGAATTGAAAATCACACCAGAAATTCATAGAATTCTTCTTCTATAATCTTGAGCGTATTTCTTTAGAGTTTAAGAAAGCTTTGGCGTAGAAAATAGTGCAAGTTTTCTTCAAGTATATCCCCGCCTCTACCCCGTCGTAATACTCTTTTTTTAAGGTAAGGGTATTATTCTTTCGTATTCATGAAGAGAGTTATTTTCTTTCAATACTCGTAAGGGTTGTTATTCCATTCTTTATTATTCTCGTTGGAATAACTCATCATGCATGGATCTATCGCATGCACCGTGAATTCATTGTTATTCCATTCTTTTGTTATTTCATTCTTTATTATTCATTTGGAACATCCTATGCGTAAGGATTATGTACATGACCTAGTTCCATTCTTTATTATTCTGTTGGAATATCCTGTCTGTGTTGATTACGCATGACCTAGTTCCATACTTTATTATTCTGTTGAAATATCATGTCTATACGGGTTACGCATGACCTGGTTTCATTCTTTATTATTCTGTTGGAATAATCTATCTACATGGATTACCGCATGGTGGCAAAAATCCATTTGAGGTTTTATATATTCTATTATACTCAGTTGGTTAAAGTTTTGGCTTCTATACTCCATAAAATTAGTGGAATTTCCTTAATATTTGTGCTTCATCCAATATCTTTTCATGGAAATATTCTTCTGAGCATTCTTGAATTTTACTCCATAAAACAGTATCATGTTGACAATTTGGACGTTATTGAGTTCAGGATAAATTAACTTATAAATCTTTAAAATTTATTCTTGAACTTGTTTTATTGAATTATCATCATCCTCATGCTTATATTATGTTGAAAGTCATATGTGGCCTGTAGTGCATAGATGAACTTGGTATGATTATGACCAGGGATTATTCGGTATAATCATGATCGTAATGTTACAAATGATGTGGTAAAAATCCTCATTGGCCGTAGTGCATTGATGGACAGTGGTTAGCATGATCATGACCATTGATGAATACACGAATTTCCTTGGCTCGTAGTGCATGGAAAATTTATGGTCGTGATACTAATAAATATCCTTGGTCGTAGTGCAGGGATGATGTGGATTATTTATTAAGCTGAGTCTCAGCGATAAAAGTAATGAAAAACCTTTTAAATCATAGAAGATAGTAGGTTTTATTCTCTACTTGACTCTTCTAATGGATTGCTTGTTCCGCTGCAGTTAAACTTGATGTTTGTTGTATTTTATCATTTTAACAGTGTTGAAGGCTAATGATAATTTATTCTGCATTACCTTAGTCATAATATTTCTTACTGGGCTAGTTGAGCTCACCCTTTTGCTTTCATTGTTTCTCTTGTGAAATGAGAACGTGCGAGTGGACTAGTCGGGAGAGCGGAGTGACGGTCCAGATGATAGCATTAGTAGTCCTCACAGCTCATGTTGTATATTTAAGGTTGTATTTGTATTCTGTACTATGTATTTGACAACTCAGAATAGGTGATGTATACCTATTTTGGGGGCGTCACATTTTGATTTACATAAAATTCAGTTTAAACAAGATATGAAAGTGAGGTTTTGAAATCTGATTTTCAAATACTTTTGCTCGAATAGGAATCGAGGCCCTGTGATACTTCCAAATTTATTCTAATGACAGCTTTATTTGATTTTATTTCTCAAGATGCGAAGCATCTTTGAGGCTAAATATGAACTATTTACAAGGGTCGGACTTCTTATGGGCATGTAAATCATCGAAGTAAGTCCAAGCACCACATATATGATTTTTCACTATTTTAGAGCCTTAAATTCGGATAACCGTTTTAAGGCCTTGGATTTACATGTACAAAGGGTTGCAAGCTAACTGTACAACTTAAACAAGTCCATCACGGGAACCAAGTTTTAGATTCGTTAATTGAATCTTTACCTGAATGGTTAGGCAAGAAATGAAAGCAGATCTGTAGAAATCTTACAGTCTGGCACGAGAACTACTATCGAACGGCTTTTAACGCCTTTAAAATCGGTTTCCACGGGTTAAAACTTGATGTGTTGAAGTATATATGTATAGATGTTGTTGACTTAGTCATATTCCAACCTTAGGTTTTGATGATGACTTTCCTATTGTGCTAAATGTTTACTCATGCATGTACATGATATTAAAAGAATTCATAAAGCTTTGATTTAATAAAGAATTGAAGACATGAGGCTTGAAGATTTGCTTGAGTCATTAGGAAATACATGTAAGATCCTAGCTTTAATTATTTCTCAATCAAGGCTCTAGAATTTGCATTGCATCATTAATTAAATATGGAATAAATTAAAGTGGTTAATTAATAAATTAAAGAGATTAATTAAATTATGGAAATATTTAAATTAAGCATTCAAAATTAATAAGAATCAAATGTTAATTAATTGAAGTTAAATTTTTGAAAAACTAATTTTGAAACCTTACCATATTTAAAAGTAATTAATTTGAAAACATATGTTGATATATTGGGATTGAATTATTCAAGTTTTCCAAAACTAATTAACTGATTGAGTTTTCCATAAATTTATTAAGCAAATCAATTTTTTCATATTTTTAGAATCAATTAACATGGATCAAATAAATTGGAGTAATTTTGGAAAGCAAATTAGTGAGGACAAATTTAAATAAATTGGGGTTTCAAAATTAATATGAAAATAATTTTGAATTACGTGGAAATAATTAAGTGGTTAATTTATTATGGAACAAATTAATTGGGCATCTAAAATAAATATGGAAGTAATTTAAATGATAAAAATATTAACCATTTCTAATTTAATTGAGTTGCCCAAATCGGTTAGATAAATGGTACATTTAACTAATACCTTCTTTTCTATAATTAAAGATGTTGATTGTTATTCTTCCTTAAAAAAAGTAGTGTGATCCTAGGTATTTTGATCAAAAGAAATATGTTTATGAATAAACTGAAAATCTGATTGTTTTCATTACAATAGAAACAAAGGGTGCGTGATTAAATCTTTTAGGGACTTAACTATTTAATTATCTAAAAGTCCAAAATGGTTGTTACGATAATATGTTAACAAAAGCAAAAATCTTGCTTACATTACCTTAATGGGTTATTGAATGAGAATGATTGGATATGAAATAGGCCCAAGATTAATAAATTGATTAACATCCCTTTTAAAAGTGGATTTTATTTATTTATAAGAATCTTGTGTGAATGGACTTCCATATCAATGTGATTCATCTTTGACTAAAAGCATGGTTAACGCCTTTTTGATTCATAATCAATTAAATAAAATAATATATCTCTTTAATTGATTTAATATCATCAATGCTAATGTCTCTCTAAATTCCAACGGACATAAAGGTGATTCACATAATCAATTGACAACGACTATGGAATTTTTATATATTATAAAAGGAGGGCTTTGGCTTAACATGAGATATAGACTTTATACAAGAAATCAGAATACTCTCTAAAAAATAAATATTCTTTACACTCTGATTTTAATTTTCATCACATATACTTCAAAAGGTTGTTAATCTATCCCATGGTAAAGAATTGTTTAAAGTTGTTGTGCATTAAAAGTCCTCTGATATATTTCAGCTTTCTACTTTGCGCTTAAATTGGTGATATCTTTATCTTTTATATTGATCATTGCATAAATAGTTGAGCATTGAATTGTTGATATAATTATTGTTTCGATTGTAGTTTATTTTGTTGTCATATATGTTCTCTAAACAGTTAGTAGACTAAGTTGTTAGTCTAAGGTTTCTAATCTGGGTTGGATTAGGGGTTTTACAAGAAAGTTCAAGGAAGCATATGTGTTTAAAGGTGCATATGTGCACAGAGAGCAAAGGTGCTCGAGGAGTATAAGTACTCAAAGGTTGTGGAAACTTGTTTTGGAAAGGGGTTTAATTACACCAAGTTGATTAATAAAAAGAGTCTCCAATACTAGTTAGTATTGGACGTGGATTAGGCCACTAGAATAGAGATTAGGGACTAAACCACGTAAAATTTCGTGGTGTTTGTGTGATTGTTTATCTGTTCTTTTTCTTGGTTAATTCACAAGCTTCTAAATAAAGTTTAAATAACTCAAGACTTGAATTGATATTAAAAGATTTGAAAGAAGTGTTAAGAGGTTAATTTTAAGTAAACTGATAATCTGGTAAGTATAAATATTCAATCCAGCATACTGCATTCATACACTGATAATCTGGTAAGTATAAATATTCAATCCAGCATCATGCATTCATTAAAGTAAAATTTTTAAAGCTATAAAAATTTGTCATCGGTTGTTCCCACGCTTATTCAACTCCCCTTCTAAGTATGCCTACTTAAATTTCATTTGGTATCAAAGTGTGCCTACTTAAATTTCATTTGCTAGTCTTGAATCTATTGTTCAAGTGAGCAAGTTTTCTAACCCTAAACTTCTTTGAGCAAGTTTCTTGAATCTATTATTCAATTGAGCATGTTCAGCCCTAATCTTTTATTATGCAAGTTTCTACTCCTAACTTGTTATGGATAGGCAAATTCTCTAATCTTAATCGTTATCTTGACTCTAATTTCCATTGAGCAAATTAATTATTTATCTTTACCTTGCTTACAATTATGCAAGCCCTCTAACTTTTGCTACTCAGCAAGGTTCTTGATTTAATTAGTTCAATGCTTATATATTTAAATAAGCTTTCTAATTCTTTCTGAAAGCACTACTTCGATAAATGGTAATTACTCAGTCGTGAATCGTTAAGACTATGTCAGTTGTTGAAACATGAATCACTTATGTACCTCTATATAGTCTTAAAAGTATGAATTCGATTATTAACGCTTGTTCATTTATAACCCATTGAGACTTTATCTCTTATTGGTTCGTTGTTATACTTTATTCATGACGATATTGTAATCGAACTCTTGAGTAGTTATTGATCCCTGTTTGATTCAACCAGAACTTGGTTGATAAGCATTCTAAAGATCTAGAATTCCTTTGAAGTTAATTCCAAATCAAAATTCCTTTGGTACGAAACTTAATCATCTAAGCTGAGATGAACAACCCTATATCAGGGGATTATTTTAGATCTACATAATAGCGTTAAAATATTTGCGTAATACATAGTACAAAGGGATGATCACCTGGAGTACGAGATGGTGGTCCACATAGTCGTTTAGATTGATAAAGGTTACAATAGAAACACTTTTTAACCTAGGACATAGATAATGATATAATCTCTTAGACTGTTAAAAGTTAAAGTAGAAATACATGACAACCTAGAACATAGTTCGTGGTTTTGTGGCCCTTAGTGTATTCCTTTGATATTGATATCTGTTATTTGACTTAAAAGTTTATTATTCCTTTGAACTCATATCTCTTGAATTAAAGCTTATTGCTTTCAGTAAGAATATATTACCAACTAAAGCTCAGTTGATTGTCATTCACACACTATTATTGGAAAATATTGTTCTTGTGGGCAATTTATTGTTCACTCTTGCACAAAACAATGTAGATGAGATCAAGAAGTCTGAAGAGCTTTCTACAAGCAAGGGCAAGGGCAGGATACTTGAATAGATGGTGTTTAGTTTACTGTTTATTTATTTAAGCTTATGTAATAGACTTGATTATGCTTATGTTTATTTGTTCCGCTGATGATGTAATAATAAAGGTTAGATAACCTGGGATTTATTTGAGATTATGTAACCCTTTAATGGGAGGATTATCTATTATGCTTGTGAGATTAATATTATTATCCTTTATTTATGGGTAGTTAGATGTGGTTTTTAATGGACAGTGCCCCAACTTTTATGAATAAAGATGAATTTTTCTATAAATATTATTTTTGAATATTATGGTGTGGATTTAATATAATGTTATAGTTGTAGGTAATATTTATAAATTTTGCAAAGTATGCAAGTTGTTATATTATATGTGATTGGTCGGGGAATATTCGTTTTAACAGGGAATATTCGTACAATGGCACAATCATTGGTGGACCCCATAACGTAATTATTGTTGGAATGAGAAAACGACAAAATATCTTTTTATAAAAATAACGGCGGAAGTTTTACCATTAAACTGTTAAAATACCCGGTGTTAAAATAACAGTAATACGCGTGGTTGCATAGTAGCACACGGTATTGATTATTGATGCTTACGTGAGAAGTCACTCAGTTTTGTTCAATTATTACTACAGTAATTGCTGCATAGTATCTCATGTTATTTGATTCAATTATTGTCGATATTTTATATATTATTAAATCAATAATTGAGACGATATAGTTATTCATATTATGATTTGCAATATTGACGATGTCTAGAAAGTTCTGTCGAGGGGAGGTTTGGTCACCTAATTGTGTGCCAATAGGGAGAAATCCTTATCAAAAAGCCTTATCTTTCTTGGGAATGATCTAGTTGTTAAATATTGCGAATAATAATAATGATGAATAAAGGATTGTTAAAAATATTGAGGGGAATTTTATGAAGTATTTGTTGTAAATTTTGCTCATTATTTGGACCCCCATTTACCCATTTTTTAAAATAATCCATAGAAAGTTATTCAGTATATTTTTTATATAATAAAGGTGGGGGCCCACGAGTGAAAATGACATTTGGGGGTGGGGGAGATATGTTTGTCACGGGTTTGGATGAAGGAAAAAATGGAAGGATGGTGGGAGTATATTTATATATATAATATATTATAACAAGTTTTGTTTTTTATGAAAAATAGAATATATTATATTTTATTATGCATATTGTTTGCCTAGTGTTGCATAGTAAAAATCTCATGATTTTGAAAATCAGAAGAAGGCGTCCGTGAGTTTTTCTGTTTCACCCGTGAAATTCTTACAGTACCCCTTCCATTCTCCTATAAATATGATGCTTAGTTAGAATTAAAAATCACACCAGAATCAGAGAATTCTTCTTCTATAATATTGAGCGTATTTCTTTCGAGTTTTAGAAAGTTTTGAGCGTAGAAAACAGGGAAAGTTTCTTCAAGAATATCCCCGCTATACCAGTTGGAATACTCTTCTTTTCAAGGTAAGGGATGTTATTTTTGTTCAATATTCATAGGAAATAATATTTTCTTCCATACTCTGTAGTATATAAGTAATATTATTTCATTTCAGATTCCGAATTCTATACTCATTTTGTTAAAGTTGTGGCTTCTATACTCCATGAAATTAGTAGAATATCCTTGATATTTGCGCTTTATCCAGTATCTTTTAATGGAAATATTATTCTTAGCATTCTTGATAAGTTTTAACTTTTTCATGTCGGGATACTATTCACGGGGTTACTATTCCCAAAGTTACTATTCACGGGATATTATTCACTCAGTTACTATTCACCCGGGGTACTTGTAGTGCCCCCAAATCTAGGTATTTTCCAACCAGACAGATGGTGCTATACTGTACAACATTCATAAATTCATTCAATTGAAAAGTCTCAAAGAACGAACATAACTTCTATATATTTAAAGTAATATTTACATTTCCCAAGTTCTATACCCGTTGCAAAGGTTCTTTGTCATAATATCAGTTACATTACAACAATAGATCTATACTATTACAAGACAGCTTAGTAATCAGCCTTAGCTTTTCCCTTATCCTTTTTCGATCCTTCGGGACGTTCAGTCTTAGCTGCATTCATATGGTTCAAGCAAGAGTGAGCATAACTAGCTCAACAAGTATAACAATTTAATAATAACATGCCTGGCACATACAAATCGTATATCTTCAATAACTAAACAATAGTTATGAAGTACTATTGATAATTCAAAATAGACTTCATCTTTTCTTTCAAAATGTTTTACAATAACAACCATATTTAGTAAAACATTCACTCCGGTCAAAGACCTCGAGTATTCATTCTTTCTTGGAAAAAGGACAACCCAGAAACAAGTCCGTAAGCCCGATATCACTTACGAGCACTTCTAGGTGATCAACCTATTGTACTCTATGTTGATCAACACTACATCCATTAAACGTATGCACGTTTAAGCATTTGGCAACCTCACGTGCCTGTCGTTTTACCGACAAAACATTTGTTTAATATTTCAGTCTTCTTTTGAAAACCATATCAAGTAGTTGACAAAAGATAGCAACATTTGATAATACATGAATAGATTATCAATACATCAAGTCTAGCCAAAGGAATTGGCTTCAACTTCAACATACCTCAATTCATGCGAAAGAATACATGAACCTCAAAAACATGTTCAGATTGAACTGAGACAAGAGTTAGAATACTTACCTTTAGCGTCTGCTACGGTAAATTAACTTTATGTTCAAGTCGTTCAAGTCTCTACAATACATGATCACATAATTCCTTACATTAGGTCACATATAATCAAGTATGTATATGACTATATCATACCCTTCATTTCAATCTAATTTTGTATTAGATTCAGTTATTATTCATTCTGGTTTATCATTACCCTTCCATTTATATTCGACTAGGTTATCTCGACTTTTACATTACATTCCTTAAGGTTTAACAAAGTTTAAACAATGTTACATTACCTTCCTTAAGTTATGTTTACTTTTAAATCAATTAGGTTTTCTTTTCTTTGTACTTAGAAACCTTCATTACTATCTTTGTTCTGAAACTAGCGTTGCGGCGCCAGCTTTATACCTATATCTCGCACTACAGCGCGAGCTCTTAATGTCATTGTCCCAGACTTTGGCCTTGCTGCTGAGTCCTTACTTATTAATACGTATTACTGCCTACTCTCCGAAGGTTTTTGGTCACATTCATGGCGCTGCGGTGCCACCATATGAACTATAGTTCGCGTTACTGCAAACTCTTGCAGTGTGCATCTGTTACTATTCATGCACATGCGCAAGGTCATTTTACTAGGGTTGTATTGGCATGGCGCCAACTCTGTGCACCAGAAAAAATTTTAGTTTTTAATTTTTGTGAACTTCGCGGATGCATAACTTCTTCGTTATAAGTCTGAATTGGCTCGTTCAAAAGCCTACGGTTCACAAATTACGTTATCTACATGATCATGCAAGAATTTTATCTATTTGACTTTGTTTGCTAAAAATTCACCTATTGGTTCATTTTTAACGAAAACGATAAACGTTCGTGAACGTTCAACGCTCGTTTCTTCGTTCTAAGTCGGAATCCGATCATTTTTGAGTCCACAACTCTTAATTGCCAAATATGACTTGTCTCCATTGGAAAACAATGGTTCTGAGTTCAAACACAAAATTTGACTTCCATTTTGAGAATTTTACGAATCCGACGATTATCGTCCAATCGTGCAAATTCTGGAAATTCTTCCTTCTTATGATTTATTCAACATTACAAATGAACTTCATTCATCATGTGAACACACTAACATACTTAATACAACAAATTATATTCATTGTTGGATTTTGACTTATTCTTCATGAGCTTATAACTTGTCAAATTATAAACTACTTAAGATTTCATTGTTAATGACTGATGACAATTAAAGTTTCTTAAACATCATTTCTTATATGGTCTTAACATATAACTTAACTTAGGTATACATGATACATATGATCATATAAATTCTTTTATATTCATATCATTTCTCTTAATAAACTCCTTACAAGTTCATATTATTTTCACATAAGTTTATAACTTATGCTAGCTTAAATGACTTATTACCAACTTAATTAGCTTAAGTTCACTACTTACTCATTCATGTTTCTTAATCCAACTTTTCTTATCATCCTATCATGGTAGAGATAGAAGATACTTGAGAAGAATTCTTACTCTTTTGAAGTCTTGGTAAGGTAGCTTTCTTCTTCTTCTTACTTATGGAAGTAACTTATATGTGACTTAAACTCTCTAACACTTAAGCACTTTGTGATGTCTAGATTATTTGAACAACCAACAAATGGCTTGTAAGCTTCCTCTATTTATAGAAATTGCAAAGCTAGGGTAGTTTAGTCATTAAACCATCCCACCTCCTCAAGCCACCTCCTTACTATTCATTACTTGCAAGGCACAAAACCCATCCTTTGCTTGGTCATTACTCATTTAACTTGGTCATTAATTCAAAGTCTTGGTCACCACATTACTTGGTCATTACTTATCTTGATCACCACTTATATTGGTCATCACACATTAACCATATTAATATGGTTTTGCCCCATGGGTCTATTAACTCATGGATTCTAGCTTGGGCTTGGATTAATAAATCCTTGGGCTTTGCATTAATAAACACTAGCTTGTTCATTAATCAATTATTGGGCCTCTTCCTTTAATTCACTTGGACTTATATTAATTCTTATCAATCTTTCCAAGTCCATTAACATTTCTTAATACATATACATATAGTTTATATATTATTTTCGTATTCTAATTCAATAGAATTTATATACGATATTTCATCCTTCATACAAACTCGTATAATACTTCGTGTTATACTTGTTTTCATTACTCTTGTACAATACCAAGTATCATACAATTATTACTTATTCCTTAACACTTCACTTTACTTAACGTTTATAAATTAAGTCCACAAGCGAATTATTACATTTTTCAAAACTAGATTTTTATTACATAATCCATCTTACCTTGTTATTTCATCATTATGTATTTCTCGGAAACTCAAAATTATATCCCGAGCAAATACCGATGAATAGTGTTTTTCGGAAAATTTCTCGGAAAACTTTTATTTTCATCTTGGAAATTCAAACACTTTAATTCATCCACGTAGCTCAAATACTACGACATTCTAACATCAATAGGTTATATAATGACAACCGTCTTGATAACACAAGGAATACGATTTTATTATTATTTAATTTAATAAAATTATTTTACAATAAGATCCGAATTTCTCGGTCGTTACATTCTTCCCCCCTTATAAAGATTCTGTCCCCAGAATCTCGTTTTACTTTAATCAAATAGATGAGGAAAATTTTTCTTCATCTTTTCTTCTAGTTCCCACGTTGCTTCTTCAGCATCGTGGTTCTTCCATAAAACCTTTACTGATGGTATTACCTTGTTCCTCAGAACTTTTTCCTTCCTATCAATGATCTGCATCGGCGACTCTTCATATGATAAATCTTTCTCGATATGAATAGGCTCATACTCGATTACATGCTTATAGTCCGGCTTATATGGACGTAATACAAATACGTAAAACACGTTATGTATTCGTTCTAGGTCTGGAGGTAATGCTATCATATACGCTACCTCTCCTACCTGTTTTAACATCTCAAAAGGTCCTATAAATCTTGGACTTAACTTTCCCTTCTTTCCAAAGCGTATCTTTCCATTCCAGGGAGATACCTTTAGAAACACATACGAGCCCACCTCAAACTCTCGACTTAGTCTATGTGAGTCTACATACTTCTTCTATCTGTCCTGAGCTGTGACGAGACGCATCCGAATTAACTTTATCACATCCGCTATCTGCTGCACCAATTCTGATCCTAGCATCTGGCGTTCTCCCACCTCATCCCAACACAAAGGTGTTATGCACTTCCTTCCATACAAAGCTTCATACGGCAGCATGCCTATGCTTGCATGATAACTGTTGTTATATGAAAACTCTACTAGTGGTAGGTGATCATCCCAACTACCCTTGAAATCCATGACGCAAGACCTCAACATGTCTTCAAGTGTCTGAATTGTTCTTTCGCTCTGCCCATCGGTTTGTGGATGATAAGTTGTGCTTAACCTCATTTGTGTTCTAATCGCTTCTTGCAAACTCCTCCAAAAGTTCGATGTGAATCGTGGATCACTTACCCGACACAATCGATCTTACGGTACTCTATGTCCGGAAATGATTTCTTAACATAAAGTTTAGCTAACTGGTCTAAGTTATACTTGACCCTAATTGGCGAAAAGTGAGCCGACTTCATCAACCGGTCCACTATTACCCAAATCGAATCGTACCCTTTTTGCATCGTCAGAAGTCCCACCACGAATTCCATCGTGATATGCTCCCACTTCCATTCTGGAATCTCCAATGACTGTAATAAACTACTGGGTCGTTGATGTTCGGCCTTAACTTTTTGACAAATTAAGCACCTACTCACATACTCTGCTATTTCTCTCTTCATATTTGGCCACCAAAAACTCTGTCGAAGGTCTTGATACATCTTAGTGCTACCATGATGTATCGAGTACCTCGAACTATGATCTTCTTGTAACACTTGCTCCTTTAATTCCGTCTCATTCGGAACCCAAATTCTTCCCTCAAATCTTAATAATCCCTCATTATCAAGACTATACGTAACCTCTTCCTTCTCGGATAACCGCTTCTTCATTTGGTTACACTCATCCGTCTTGAGTTGTACCTCCTTGACTCTTTCTACGATGGTAGATTGAATCTCCGTCGCAAAGAGTAACTGCCCCGAATCACTCGGCATCTTCACTTCTATTTCCATCCTAGCCATCTCTGTTATTAACTCATTTTGAGTCGTTATCATAGACAACTTTTCTCGACCCTTCTCGCTTAAGGCGCTTCGGCAGAACTACATTAGCCTTTCGTGGTGATCTGAGATTTCACAATCATAATCCTTTATCAACTCCGACCATTTTCTCTCTCTCATATTCAACTCCTTACGAGTGAAGATATACTTTAGACTTTTATGGTCATATATATATCTCACATTTTTCCTATAAAGATAATGTCTCCATATCTTTAGGGCAAACACACTTCATGACCGGTTCCAAAGACATGAGTAGGATAAACTTTCTCATAATCCTTCAACTGCCGAGATGTATACGCAATGACTTTGCCATACTGCATAAGCCCACAACCAAGTCCTCTATGTGAAGCATCACTATACACTACAAAATTTCTTGTGTCATCTGGAAATGACAAAACAGGAGCTTCACTTAATCTCTTCTTCAGTTCTTGAAAACTGTCTTCACATTTATCCGTCCATACGTATTTCACCGTCTTCCTTGTTAAATTAGTCAACGAGGTAGCTATCTTCGAAAAATCTTGGATAAATCTTCGATAGTACCCTGCTAACCCTCGGAAACTCCGCACCTCAGTCGGCATTTTTGGTTGTTCCCAATTCATTACTGCTTCCACCTTCGCTAGATCCACTAAAATCCCCTCTTGGTCAATGACATGACCTAAAAACTGCACCTTTTCCAGCCAAAATTCACATTTGGTGAATTTTGCATATAACTTCTCTTTCCTTAGTGTCTCCAAAACTAATCTTAAGTGTTCGACATGATCTTACGGCATCTTAGAATAGACTAGAATATCATCGATAAATACCACGATGAACTTGTCCAAATATAGTTTGAACACTGTTCATCATATCCATAAATGCAAAGAAAAGTGCATTCACAACCCAAATGACATCACCGTAAACTCGTAATGACCATAACGAGCCACTGAATGCGATCTTTGGTATATCTTCCTTCCTAACCTTCAACCGATGATACCCGTCATAAATCTATTTTAGAAAAATACTTTTCCCCTTTCAACTGATCAAAGAGATCATTGATCCTGGGCAATGGGTATTTATTCTTTATCGTTAACTTGTTCAACTCCCGATAGTCGATACAAAGCCTTAACAATCCGTCTTTCTTCTTAACAAACAATAGCGGTGCTCCCCATGGCGAAACACTTGGTTGAATGTACTTCTTGTCCAATAGTTCCTGTAGCTGAACCATCAGTTCTTTCATTTCCACAGGCGTCATACGGTACGGTGCCCTTGAGACCAGTGCCGCTCCTGGCACAATGTCTACCACAAATTTGATCTCCCTATCCGGCGGTAAAACCGGTAACTCACTTGGAAATACATCCATGAATTCGTTTACTATAGGTATTTGTTCCATGGTTGCTCCCACTCTCTGGGTATCAACAACACGGCATAGGTAACCTATACAATCCTTCCTTAAAAGTTTTCTAGTTTGTGTCATCGTAAGGCAACACGGACGTCCCGGCAATTTACTACCGTAAAATACTACAGGAGGTTGTTTCAACGTCCTGATGCTCACACATTTCTTTTGGCAATCTATAATTGCTCCATGGTTAACCAACCAATCCATTCCGAGAATTACGTCGAATTCTCCTAACTTTATCGGTATTAAATCTACCGATAGTTTACAACCACGTACATCTATGCAACAACTCCTGTGAATATCTTCAATAGGAATTATCTCTTCGTTTGCTACCTTAATGTTCAAAGGTATAGGCAATTTTTTGAGAAATAATTCTAGTCGTCTAGCAAAATCATATGCTATAAACGAACAAGTAGCACCCAAATCAAATAGCACGTATGCATTTATATTGTTGATCGGAATAATACCTGCAACTACATCCCCCGATGCCACCGCATCTTGGACCGTCTTATATTAAAAGTGCGGGCCATTGATTTCGGTCGAGAAATTTGGACCACTAATAGCTAACTTCCCGCTATTAGTTCCCTTATTTCCTTCTATCCCCTTCTTCGGGCAGTTCTTTGCTATGTGGTCAGTTGATCCACATACAAAGCATCCGTGATTTTTCTTCGAATTGGGATAGTTAGGCGAAATGTGCCATTCCTGTCCATAATTATAACATACCACCTTTCCTTTGAGACAGACTCCTAAGTGAGTCTTCCCGCAGGTTTTACAGGCCTCCATCCTCCTCTTAGAGTCCCCTTGTTTTACTCCGGTATTCCCAGAGCTAAAACCATTCCTCTTCTGACCGTTGCCACTTCCACTGGCTCCATCGGTCTTGGTTCCTCCATCAACCTTACCCTTATTTTTCTTATCTTTGTGGTACTGGCTGAGAGCCTCATTCCCACCTTCGGCAATTATTGCCTTTTCTAGTATGGTTCCAAAGGAAGTACTTTGGAACACATAGATTCAGCTATAGAGCCAGGGTTTCAAGCCCTGCTCAAACCTTCTAGCCTTTCTCACTTCAGTGTCCACTTGATGTGGAGCAAATCATGCCAGTTCATTAAACTTGGCAGCATACTGGGGAACTATCATATCCCCTTGTCTCAATTCTAGGAACCTCATCTCCATCTTCCTTTGCATACTCGTAGGAAAATAGTTCTCGAAGAAAATCTCCTTGAACCTCTCCCACGTTAGATTTCCTATATCGGCCCTAGCCTGGTTTGCCTCCCACCAGAAGTTGGCCTCTCCTTTCATCAAATAGGTTGCAAAGGAAACCTTTTGACCCTCCTCAACATTTGATATTATAATTGCTTTCTCAATTTCTTTTACCCATGTCTGGGCTTCTATAGGGTCCGTAGTTCCTTTGAACTCTGGCGGACCTACACTTTTGAAATCCTTAAAAGTTGTAGCTCGTACTACTCTAGGAATCACGGGTACGTTAGCCCCCGTTCTATTAAATGCAGCCGTTAAAAGATTAACGAACTCTTGCATTGGATTAACCGGACCACCCTCCGGTTGGTTAACATTAGCTCCCTGATTTCGTTGTCTCCTTCTTGGCGGCATTTTGCTGTTAAGAAAATAACACATTATTATTACTTTATTCTTGTTGGTTTGTTATTATTTGTAATAAAACAACAACTCATACTCATTGCTCAACATATTCCATAAAAAGACTTATATTGATTCATAACTTGTAGTATAACACTACATTGTTTACATTACTTAGCCTTAGCTGATTACATTACCATCCCGTAATTACTTTCCAAAAATTGAGATTTACAAAAGACTACCCTTTGTTATACAAAAGAGGGTTTTACGTCACTACTAGATACATAATATTTACATATCTATTCTACTCTAGCTATTGCTAGACTACATCCTGTAGTAGGGCATTCTCGAAATCACTGCGGCGTAATCGACAATTACATCTCTACTGATAGTGTGTCGGGTCTGCCTTGCTTCTATCTGATATCCAGCTACATGTTGCTAGAAATCTACGTGAGAACTCCTATGAATATAGGACATCTTCTCCAACTTCCTCTTTTTAGTCTGTAGCTCCTGCTTGAGCTCAAAGACTTCACATTTCAGCTCTCGGACCTTGTCCTTAGCTAAAACTCTATCATCATGCTCCTCTTCCCACATTCCTTCCATGATAGCTTTATCCTCCCGGATAGCTCGGAGTTCCTCTTTCAACTCCTTCACCTCTTGGCAGTAATGGACATTCCTATCAAATACTGACATAAATAATGCTTTCATTGATTCCCCCGTAGACATTTCCTCTGTAAGTGGAACCTGGTCCTTTGTAGGTGGAACCTGGTCAAAGGACATCACGTCCACCTCCTCCTCTAGCATGCCATCAAATATAGACATGTAGTCTAAATAAATTCGAGTCTCCCGACTTGATGGTCACCAACTCACAGTTCATCTTGCTTTCTACGGGACTTGGTAGTATCTCTACCCGATTAACTGAATCCTCGCTCACTACATGTTTATCTCTATACATATCATTTTCTCTTGACATCTACAATAAAACAATATAGTTTGATTAGTACACGTCAGTAAATAATAGAAATAAATAACATAATATAATGCATTTTTATAGGGTTAATTTCCATCTTTTACTTCGTTATTCTTTCTTAAGGTTATGACTTAAGGTTCTACTTTCCCCCTTAAGTTTTATAACCTAGGCTTTGATACCAACTTGTAGCGCCCCCAAATCCGGGTATCTTCCAACCCGACAGATGGTGCTATACTGTACAACATTCATACATTCATTCAATTGAAAAGTCTCAAAGAACGAACATAACTTCTATATATTTAAAGTAATGTTTACATTTCCCAAGTTTTATACCCGTTACAAAGGTTCTTTGTCATAAGATCAGTTACATTACAACAATAGATCTATACTACTACAAGATGCCTTAGTAATCGCCTTTAGCTTTTCCTTTATCCTTTTCGATCCTTCGGACGTTCAATCTTGCATTTGCATTCGTATGGTTCAAGCAAGAGTGAGCATAACTAGCTCAGCAAGTATAACAATTTAATAACAACATGCCTGACACATACAAATCGTATATCTTCAATAACTGAACAATAGTTATGAAGTACTATTGATAATTCAAAATGGCACTTCATCTTTTCTTTCAAAATGTTTTACAATAACAACCATATTTAGTAAAACATTCACTCCGGTCAAAGACCTCGAGTATTCATTCTTTCTTGGAAAAAGGACAACCCAGAAACAAGTCTGTAAGCCCGATCTCACTTACGAGCACTTCTAGGTGATCAGCCTATTGTACTCTATGTTGATCAACACTACATCCATTAAACGTATGCACGTTTAAGCATTTGGCAACCTCACGTGCCTGTCGTTTTACCGATAAAACATTTGTTTAACATTTCAGTCTTCTTTTGAAAACCATATCAAGTAGTTGACAAAAGATAGCAACATTTGATAATACATGAATAGATTATCAATACATCAAGTCTAGCCAAAGGAATTGGCTTCAACTTCAACATACCTCAATTCATGCAAAAGAATACATGAACCTCAAAAACTTGTTCAGATTGAACTGAGACAAGAGTTAGAATACTTGCCTTTAGCGTCTGCTACGGTAAATTAATTTTATGTTCAGGTCGTTTAAGTCTCTACAATACATGATCACATAATGCCTTACATTAGGTCACATATAATCAAGTATGTATATGACTATATCATACCCTTCATTTCAATCTAATCGTGTATTAGATTCAGTTATTATTCGTTCCGATTTATCATTACCCTTCCATTTATATTCGACTAGGTTATCTCGACCTTTACATTACATTCCTTAAGGTTTAACAAAGTTTAAACAATGTTACATTACCTTCCTTAAGTTATGTTTACTTTTAAATCAATTAGGTTTTCTTTTCTTTGTACTTAGAAACCTTCATTACTATCTTTGTTCTGAGACTGGCGCTGCGATGCCAGCTTTATACCTACATCTCGCGATGCGGCGTGAGCTCTTAATGTCATTGTCCCGGACTTGGCGCTGCGGCGCAAGTCCTTACTTATTGGGTCGCACTGCAGCGCCACTCTCCAGAGGTTTTTGGTCCTGTTCATGGCGTTGCGGCGTCACCATATGAACTATAGTTCGCTTACTGGCCGAACTCTTCTGCCATGTCTTTGTTACCGACTTTGAATTGCTTCAATCTTTCTGCCGTCAATGATATTCCATGACTTGATACTACGTGCCCAAGGAATGCTACTTCCTCAAGCCGTAACTCGCATTTCTTCAACTTGGCATATTACTTGTTTTCACGAAGCTTTTGGAGTATCGTATTTCAAGTGTTACTCATGATCTTCACGGCTTTTGGAGTAAATGAGGATGTCATCAATAAAGATGACCACAAAGTGATCCAAATATTCTCGAATACTCGGTTCATCATATCCATGAAGGCAAAGGAGCATTAGTCAATCCAAAAGACATGACTAGGAATTCATAATGCCCGCATGAAGTTTTGAAAGCGATCTTTGAATGTCATCGGTTTTAATCTTCAAGCTGATGATATCCGGAAAGAAGATCGATCTTTAAAAAGAATTTGGCGCCTCAAGAAACTGGTCAAAACAGTCATCAATGCGAGGCAACGGTACCTATTTTTGATGGTGACATGATTTAACTCCCGATAATCAATACAAAGTCGCATACTTCCATAATTCTTCTTCACGAATAGAACAGGAGCACCCCAAGGAGACGTACTAGGTCGAATGAAACCGATGTCTAACAATTCCTGCAGTTGGGTCTTTAACTCCTGAAGTTTAATAGGAGCCATTCGATATGGGGCTTTGGAAATGGGTTTTGTATTGAGTTCAAAGTCGATACCAAACTCGATTTCATGCTCCGGGGGTAGGCCAGGAAGTTCTTCGGGGAATACGTCAGGAAATTTATTAACAATATAAATATCATTCAAATCTGACGTATTTTTGTTTAAATCTGTGACATGAGCTAAGAAAGCTTGACATCCGTTTTTCAATAAACGAATAGCTTTATGGCTTGAGATGACCGTGATTGATTTTAATGGTTTGGTCGCTTGAATTTGCATAATAGGTTGATTAGGAATATAAAAGCTAACAACCTTACGAAAATAATCAATTTTAGCATGATGAGTAGTTAACCAATCAATTCCTAGAATCACGTCAAATGCAAGTATTTTTAAGGAGATAAGATTGACAGGTAACGTGCGGTTACCAATTTGAATCAAACAAGACTTATAAACAGTGGATGTAATGAAGGTTTCTCCCAACGGAGTTTTAACAGATAAGTCAAAGTCTAATTTCTCCGGAGTCAAATTTAAATGTTGAGCGCAAGTGGGAGAAATAAAAGAATTGGTAGAACCTGTAACGCCCCCAAATCCGGGGTCCTCCAAACCTCGGATTCGGTCCGCCACGATACTACTATTGTCAAACTATTATATCTTTTATTCATAACTTAAATGAATATAACCTTGCTTATTATGATTTAGAATAAAAATTCATTCCATTTCTAGGATCTGCACAATGACCCCAAACTTTTATAAGTTTCTAATCTTGATCATTTACTATTCATGTATTACATCACATTCGATATTATAAAAACGCGGAATAATTTAAACTTTTTCAATCTCTTGAATAAAATCTTTTATTGATTTCATAACTTTGAACCAATTACAATTCTTGAATCAACTATATAATATGGTTCAGTCTATTGGAATTACTATATAAGATTTTACATCCTGATTCGATATCCTCTATGTATTAACTAATACATCCTTACAATACAACAAGTATTAAACATTGGAAGTATATATCAAGTACACTCCTAGAACCTAAACATGGTTCAAGTAATAATCTAAATAGTATCCTTCATTGCGAAACTATTTACTTTGTCAATCAAGTAGCACAAAATCTTTATCGTGAGTCCTTAACCTGCAAAAGTGGTTATTTGCAAGGGTGAGCTCGATAGCCCAGCAATTCTAACAGTTTTCATGCAGCACATAGCATATAATAGCATATCCAGTTCATGCATTCATAACCAATTAATATTAACTACGCATGTTACTTCACACATAACATGCATATAAATTTACTTCACAAGCATATCATCAAAGATCAACTTTCAAATTTCATACATAGCTCATATGCATTTCATATATATACATCAACATTCTCATAGCATAATATAGCTCAACTAACAGTTATAGAATTCATATATCAAATAGGAACTGAAAGACTTGCCTGATTCGTAGTTTATCAACTACGACTTAACTACTTAAAGCTTATCTGCACATCGTGTATTCCTACACAGTTATATAATCATGGATTCATATCCATTAGTTATACATTTCATACGCTCTTAATATAAGAATAAATATTATCTCCTAACTAGGTTTGTAAAACCTACACTTCACTTTCTCATCATACTCTTAGAATAGCTAGGTATATATAGGTATACCTAACCACCCGTACTTGACATCAACATGCATATACATTTATCACACACTTGACTCGCTATGTGTTCGACACATTTTTAAAGTTTATAGATACGTGATCTATGTTATTCATATTCAAACTACTTAGTTTCGTAATGATTTATTTTAATCAATAAAGCTTAACAACTTTCTTTAACAAGATTCGATGATATAAGCTTTTAAACTAATAAGCCTCTACTAGCATGCTTCACATGTATATAGCATAGTTTATTTGAAAACGTATTTTAAATCACACTTGAAACGTCCAATTCATGCTTAGCTAAAAGATGAACATAATCGTCATGTCTAGGGGCATAAGGCGTTCAAGTTCACTTTTAAAAGTTATTCTAGGCCAAGGTAAAGCAACTAGGTGAAACTTTTAATCTAATTTCATAGATAACTAAGCCATGTATATATGTTATCATGTTTAGAACTTTAAGTACACAAGTTACTTTAAGTTTGTTCTTAAAGTTTCAAGTTTTCTTTAGAAATCATTTTCAACTAAGCTATCGTAAGTTGATAATAAGTAAAGTAACTTTAAATCACTTCTCATTCTTAAGTATACTCATAACTCAACAAGATGTATGTGTTAAAATATCATAACTTCAAAGACTCAAGGTTCGTCAATATTCGTTTTTCAAAACTCTAAGTTTCTTTTCAAAACACATACTAAGCCATGCTAAAGCATTCTATAATGAGTAAGGAAATCTTATATGTCATGTCTATTATCATTCATTTTTATGTTACATCACTTAGAATAACATATTCCATCGTCCGGAGCACTATACTTGCGCATGTGCTCGCTCGACGCCCTCCGATGGCCTTCGATTATGTAACAGTCATGAAGATGACTATTTTGACCCTTCCTAATGATCTCAAATTGAAACACTTAAAGAACAAAAGTTGTAGGTCTATTCGTTCTCGTTCTGGATCATTTTGAATTTCTACAATCGGAGTTCGTATGAAAAGGTTATGGGCGTTTTACCAAAACATGTTCTGTCAGATTTTTCTCATCATCTGTAATAGACCACCCCCCCGCCGGGGCGGGGGTCTTGCCTTAAAAATAGCCCTCCGGGGCGGGCATAGCTATTGTAAACGCACGATTTCATGCTCTGCTACAAAAAAACAAGCCAAACTTCCCTTCTAACCTTCATAATTTGAGTTATACATGTCCAAATTAGTCCGTTTTCGATTCTATGGATTCATAATTCATAGAACTACAACATACTAGATACCAATCAACTAACATAAACATTAACTAACCCAAATATGAATCTATAACTCATGTTCATACTAATTATCCATGTTTTGACAAATTAGCGAATTCGTTCACTACGAATTCGTTTCTAAACCAAATTGGTTTGTTTAACTTCCGTTGATTTCATATTTGATTATATTAACGATATCTAGCATCAATTCATGGATTATAACAATCCTTACCCATCAATTTTATGATTCAAAAGCTACTTTTTCTAAGAACTTTGTAAAACTTGAATTCAATAACATATAGAGGGATATTGCCTTCTGAAGTTGTGAAGTAAACTCTTTGCTTTCAATCTCAAGTTTCCTTTCCAACTCAACCACACTCACACACACAAATTTCTGAACTTCACAAAGTAATCAACAAGAACTCTGAGAATGAAACTTGCTTCATTTATAGGGAAACTTTTTGACCAACATTGGAACTTTGCTCAATGGAATGAAGAAGAAACTAATGGTTCATGAGAAGTTGGTGGAAAATCAAATCAACCCACTCCCCTTATCATCATTTGGAAGCTATGGATTTTTTTGAGAAGAAGAAGCAAGCTAGACTAGGCCAATGGCCTATTCACGTGATGGAGGAGATGAGACTCATAAAATGGGACAAAAACTATAACTCAGCATTCCATATTATTATTATTAGCATACTTAGGTTTATATGATATTTTCCCCCAAATGTGCATACATATACACCCACTCACATAGAATTATATAATCCATGTACATTGGTTTATTCCAATTAATATTTTAATTGGGCTAATTATAAAATAGTTGGATATTCTCAATCCATCATTTTCCATAAAAGATATCATCTCAAATATACCCAATTATCATAATGATAATTAATATCAATTATTTATTAACTCCTCATTTATTTTCCCATTAAATCCCCCTTTGATTTAACTTCCCTAGTTATGCCACACAAGACATAATTATGTGAACTTAGTAATTAATAGCCCACAAGCTTATAATAATATAATCTCATAAAATAATATTATTCTCAACTTACATCTTATAATATGGTCATGGAAGTGGTCTATTGCACCATGTTACATTTTATTATCTCACTTGTACATAGTGCTAACATACTAGTCTTTATACATAAGTATTCAAATACTTCCTATAATATATAGTTACCATTGAAGTGTTCTACTTCATTTCATATCATATAGATGTAGCCACTATATAATATAAGACCATTGTACATACAAATTTAATTCCTTCAATTATTCATTCATTAAATTATTAAATGGATGCTTATTCCACCACTTTGCCACACTAGGCATATAACACAAGCTTACATTAAGCTTATTACTTATTCTCATTACTTATTCATTTCCCACCATATTACTATTTATAACATGTTTAATTTACATCGAACTATTATATCACAAGGTTCACATATATAAATATATTGTGAATGGAGATATCCAAAATATTCTTTATAACATTTGCGGTAATATAATAACTCAAGTTATTTAGTAAATTAACATAACTTAGTTTTCTTTCATTAATTAACTCCCTTGAAAATACATTAGAAATTATGTATTTTGTCATAACATAAATATTATGTTTTCTCCTAGAATAAGAACATTTACAATTAGAAATTAATTTGCTTATTGTCTCAAGATATTATTCTTAATATAATATCAATTAACTATATATACGACACATGTACATATATTATATATAAAAATAGATAATAAGTTTATTTTCTATTATAATAAATTATTTCCATCAATTTATTTATATATAGCAAATACGTTTTAATATATTTACTATATTATTAATCATACCTCATACAAAAATATATAAGGTAATATTATTATTCAAAATAACATTTCCTCCTTTTATTAAAATAACTCAATATTAGAAATTATTTTAATATCCTCTATTAGAAATATATAATTATTATTTCTCTCTCCCTTTATAAATTGTTCCCAAAACAATTTCTTCAAATATTAAATATCCATTTAAAGATATAATGATTTATGTCTCCCTTTAATAACGTATATATTAAACACAACATCACTTATTACATAGCTCATATTACCCTATGTAACACTATCACATATCTCGTAACACATAAATGTTTTTATTCGAACCCATTTCACACGTAAGAATTTTATTCATTAAATTCTTATTTTAATATTTTTCTGAATATCCGGGTTCTTACAGAACCGGTATCAAATAAGGTATAGATTTCGCTAGAGTTTATGATTAGCTTATCCGTGATCACCTCTTTTGGATTCCTTGCTTTTTGGGAGGTTACGACAAACGCCTCCCTTGAATCTAGGTTTTGTCTTTGTCGGGACTGACCTTTGATGCCTCCATCCCATATGGACTTGACTTGATTGTGCACGCGCCAAAATCGAGCTAGGTGACCTTCTTCCATAATTGTAACATGCTTTAGATCGCTGCACAGTTTGGATTGATGTGTCCCTCCCTCTCTGATTTGTGTAATAATGACCGCGGTCGCCATTCTCCTTCCTTAACAACGGTCTTTGGTGCTGACGTCCTTCCATCATTATTGAATCTCCTCTTCTTGAAACTCCCACTTTTAATTTCTTGGCCATGATTACCACCGAAGTGGTTACCATTTATGGCATGTTGATTCCCTCCACGTTTGTTGTCACTACTTCGATGACTGCTACCACTGGTATTATCATTTTTTCGGTTGCTCTCTCTTGGTTGGGTTGACTCGTTATTGCGCTCCAATAACTGAGCCCTATTTACAACATCTGAATACAAACACAGTTTGTGAGAAATTAAGTATTGACGTATCTCGGATTTCAAACCTCTTAGAAACATCCGCGTCATTCTCTCCTCATTATCAACCAAGTGGGACGCAAACCAGGACAACTCGGCAAACTTAGCATCGTACTGTGACAAGATCATATTATTCTGCTCTAGCTTGATGAACTCTACCTCCTTCATGTGACGAATACTTTCGGGAAAGTACTTGTCGTTGAACATTCTTGGAATTTCTCCCAAGACATATTCAGTGCGGCAGGTTGAGTACGCTTTACCGATTCCCACCAGTAATCTGCCTCTCCTCTCAACATAAAGGTGGCAAAGGGAATCTTTTGCTCCTCGGAGCATCCCAAGACATCAAATATCTTGGTGATCTGCTTTATCCACGTCTCCGCCTTAAGTGGTTTTGGCTCTCCAATAAACTCCGGTGGTCCCAGCTCCTTGAACTGTTTAGCGGTGATCGTCCGAGAGTTGCCAGTGTTTCCACCTGCATTTTAAATAGGAGCTACTCTCGCCTGATGTTGCATGAATTGCATAAAGCCTCTTAACATCCCATTGTTCATCATTTGGTCAGCGTTATTGTTTTCCTGAGGATTATTGCCATCCTGATGCACATTATCCTGGGTATTGATCGTTGGTGACTCAACGGTCTCATGTGTGACGCCCCCAAAATTAGGTATACGTCACCCATCTTGGGTCGCCAGATACATGGTACAGAATTCAAATACAACTTACTAATACAACTGCCGTGTATAATACTGAAAAAAACATAAAGCGTGAGTTTGAATACAAATATTATCTACTAGAGATTATACAAACTCAAAAGGAGTCCTCGACATAATTATTATCACACTATTTCACGCGAATAGTGAGGACTACTAATGCTATCCTCTAGACCATAACTTTCCGCTCCCCGACTCGTCCCGCCTATATTCTCATTTCACAAGAGAACGGTGAAAGAAAGGGTGAGCTCAACTAGCCCAAAGAAGAAATATTATGACTAAGATAATGCGAGAATAAATTATCATTAGCCTCCAACAATGTTAAACCGATAAAATACAATAGACATCAAATTTAATCGCACGGAACAAGAAATCCATTAAAAGAGTCATGTAGAGAATAGAATCTATTATCTTTATGATTTAAAAGTTTTTCATCACTTTTATCACGAGACTCATTTCAATAAATAATCCACATCATTAAATCATCAACGCACTCTACGTGCCAAGGATATTCTTTAGTATCATGACCACGAATTATCCATGCCCTCACGGGCCCAAAGATAATCGTGTTTTCATCAACTATTCCGATCATGCCATAAAATAATTCATCTTTGCTACCTTGGCCGAAGAGAATCCATAGTCATAATCATACCAAAAATTGTCCATCAATGCACTACGGGCCAATGAGGACCTTTAATTTTCACATCATTTGTAATATTACTACCATGATTATACCGAATAATCCTCGGTCATAATCATACCGAAGTCCAACTATGCACCATGTGCCACAGATGACTTTCAACATAACATAAACATGAGGATGATGACAATGATATAAGAATTCAATTAAACAAGTTCAAGAATTAATTTGTCCAGAACCAATAACGCCCAAATTGTCAACATGACACTTCTTTGTAGAATAAAATTCAAGAATGCTCGGAAGAATATTTCCATGAAAAATATCGATGAAACGCAAATATCAAGGATATTCCACTAATTTCATGGAGTATAGAAGTCAAAATTTTAATCAATCGAGTATAATACCGAATGGAATAACAAAAGATATCACCATGCATACAGATTGTGATGACACAGGCGGTTATTCCAATGTAATAATAATAATGAAACCAGTCGGTGAAATTCACACCCACAGGATGTTCAAATGTAATAATAAATGCGAAATAATAAATGATGGAACTAGGTCCATGATAAGCATGCATGGATATTCTAATGCAGAATAATAAAGAAGGAATAATAAAATGGAACCAGTCCCACAGATAGCATGCATATAGGATATTATGATGTAATAATAGAAGAATGTCACCAAGTATAGGGTAGATCACAGATACAAAAGTTATTCCAATGTAATAATAAGCAATGGAATAACAACAGTTCTCTTCATGAATAAGAAAGAATAACACCCCTTACTGGTACAACAAATAATATCCCTACCGTAAAATAATACTTGATATAAGAGTAGTGAAGTAAAGAGAAAACTTTTCTTCTATCTCTCTATAGTCTCTCTCTATAGTTTTCTCTCTAGTAGTTCAAAGTGAATTCAGAAGAAAATAATGAAGCAATGAGCTTCTATTTATAGGAAAATGGAATGCATAAGTAATTAATCCATGAACGGTCCAGATTGATTTACTTTAATCGACGGTCCATATTTTAAAGAAAAATCTTTTAAATAAAATATAATATATTCTATTTATATAAAAAGATTTTTACTATGCAAACACTATACGTGCACTATACAAACACTATGCATAATAAAATATAATATATTCTATTTATAGAATAACTTTAATAAAGTATTTTGTTTTTATATAAAAGATTTTACTATGAAAACACTATACATAATAGAATATAATATATTCTATTTATAGAATAACTTTAATAAATTATTCGCATTTTATATAAAAGATGTTTCTATTTTATTATGTTAATAAGATTTAATAAAACAAAACTTCTAAATCAACAATAATTGAATCAAATAATGTGAGATACTATGCAAAGAATTATTGTAGCAATAATTGAACAAAACCGAGTGACTTCTCACATAAATATCAATAATCAATACCGTGTGCTACTACTATGCAACAACGCCAGACATCAGACTTTTACTACCGAAGAGTAGTTCAACAAAGATCAATGGTAAAACTTCCGCCATTATTTTCAATAAAATATTTTTGTCGCTTTCCCAATCCAAATAATAATTCCGTTGTGGGGTCCACTAAAGATTGTGTCGTCGCATTTAATATTTCTGCTTAAAATCTAATATTCCCCTAACCAATCGAATAATATAATATGACAACTTGCATACTTTGCAAAATTTATAAATATTACCCACAACTATAACATTATCTCAAATTCACACCATAATATTAAAAAAATTATTTCGAGAAAATTAATTCTTTATTCATAAAATCTAGGGTTTCACAATCTCCCCTCCTTAAGGAATTTCGCCCTCAAAATTTACGTACGTACCTGGTATGCCGAACATGTGAGGATACCTTGACTTCATTTCAGATTCTAACTCTTGAGGTATAACCCTTGAGTGTTGGATACGATTCTTCTTATCCAAGATTTTAACACAAGATCTCATACGTTAAATCATCTGATATCTCGTCCGATTCTAAATTAATAATGTGGTTCGGGTCATCCACATATTTACGTAACATTGATACGTTAAAAACGTTATGAGCACGCGACATACTTGGCGGTAAAACCAGTCTATAAGCCACAGTTCCTACTCAATCGAGGATTTCAAATGGGCCAATTAAATCGAGGGTTGAGATTTCCTCTCTTCAGCAACTCTTGCTTCTAGAATAACGCCCTCTTAAACCTTCTTCTTCACATTCATAAGATTCGGGTATGTAGCTTGATCGTCTTTAACATTATCGATTAAAGTCGATTTTACTCGTATATTCTTTATCTTCACGTGGGTCCCTAGAGTCTTTAACTCTATCTTCATCATTTGCAAGTTATAAGAAATGAGTCTTTGTGTTAACAACATCGCACTTATAAACGCATACGATCTTCTACTCAACACGTCAGCTACCACGTTCGCTCTTCCACGATGATATTGAATAGTACGATCGTAATCTTCAACAGCTCGAGTCAACGTCTTTGGCGCATGTTACGTTCGTTTAGTTGAAGAAATATTTTGAGGGTTTAAGAAATGGGTTTTGTACTGGTGTCAATACAAAATTCGATTTCACACTCTGGGGTAGGCTAAGAAGTCTTCAGGAATACGTCAAGAGATTTGTTAATGATAAAAATATCATTCAAAACTATTACTCTCATCCAAGACTTGGATAGTACGTCACATTGATACCAACTGTGACTTCTATCCCTTAACCTAGATAGCACCTCACAATGATACCTATCAACTTGTCATCGTCATTCACGACGTCGCCTACAGAAAGTCTGGCTTCGGTGCATTCAATGTAAGGAAGTCATCAATAAAAGGATCGGGGCTCTTTACTTATGGCTTGATATGACAATGATTGAATTTAGTGGTTTGGTTGCTTGAATTCGCATAATAGGTTGGTTAGAATATGAAAGCTAACAACCTTACGAAAAACATGATGAGTAGTTAACCAATCATTTCAAAAACCACATCAAAGGCAAGTATTTTCAAAGAGATAAGATCGACAGGAGTAACGTGAAAGTGTCGATTTGAATCAAACAAGATTTATAAACAAATGGAGGTAACGAAGGTTTCTCCCAATGGAGTTTCAATAGATAAATCAAAGTTTAACTTCTCCGGAGTGAAGTACAAACATTGAACACAACTAGGTAAATAAAAGAGTGAGTAGAACCGGTATCTAACACGGTATAGACTTCGTAAGAGCTTATGATTAACTTACCAGTGATAATTTTATTCGATTCCTCATCACGAAAAAAAAAACGCTCTCTTAAACTACGGCTTTGGCTGTATGCGTGACATCCTTTGGCATCACTATCCCGGTTGGACTTGACTTCACCATACGACAAAATCGAGCTAGGTGACCTTCTCTTCCGCAATTAAAACACGCTTTGGATTGTTGCGTACAGTTTGGACGAATGTTTCCCTCTTGTCCGCATTTGAAACATACGACCGATGGGCATTCTTCTTCCTTTGAAACGGGTGCTAATGCCGACGTCTTCACGTCATTGTTGAACCTTCTCTTCTTAAAATGTCCATTCTTATTATCTTGGCCATGATTAATTACCACCGAAATGGTTACCATTCTTGGCATGATAATATCCCCCACGATGGTTATCGTTGTTCCGATGACCGCTGCCCATCGGTATGATTATTATCGTGTTGTTGGTCGTTGCCTTTTGGTTGTCTCGACTCATTATCGCTTCCAATAATCGAGCCCTATTTACAACATCCGAATATAAACAAAGTTTGTGAGAAATGAGGTATTGACGTATATCGGGTTTCAAACCTCGCAAAAACATTCGCGTCATTCGCTCCTCATTATCGACCAAATGGGATGCAAACCGGGATAACTCCGCAAACTTAGCCTCGTACTGCGACACGGTCATATTGTTTTGCTCCAGCTTGATGAATTCTACCTCCTTCATGTGACGAATACTTTCAGGAAAGTACTTGTCGTTGAATAATTCTTGGAACTTCTCCCAAGACATCTTGAGTGCGTCTGGCTGGGTACGTTTTACAGATTCCCACCAATGATCTCCTTCTTCACGCAACATAAAGGTGGTATGAATGGAACCTTTTGCTCCTCTGAGCATTCCAAGACATCAAATATCTTGGTAATCTGCTTTATCCATGTCTCCGCCTTAAGTGGTTCTGGCTTTCCCAAAAACTCTGGTGGTCCTAGCTCCTTGAACTGCTTAGCAGTGACCAACCGTGGGTTACCATTGTTTCCACCTGCATTATGTACAAGAGCTGCCTTCGCCCGTTGTTACATGAATTGCTCCTTAAACTGCTTAGCGGTGATCGTTTGAGAGTTATCAGTATTCCTACCTACATTTTGGACAGGAGCTACCTTCGCCTGTTGTTGCATGAATTGCATAAAGCCTCTGACCATCCCATCATTCACCATTTCATCGGTGTTATTGTTTTCATGAGGAGTATTGTCCTCTCTGGTTGCACATTATCCTCGATTATTGATCCGTGGAGACTCAACGGTCTCTGTGCTCCATTGATAATCTCAACATTCTCGGATGCCATTTTCAAACACTGCCACAAAACAAGGGTTAATTAACATATCACATATTATCCCTATACTTTGACCAACCAATTAAATACCAAATACACTTAGGTAGGTCATACTAGCAAAGGAATTTCTGCCTCTCTCCCTCCTAGTTCTTATCTCACATCTTAGCTGTGGATCATATCCTAAGCTCTAATACCAACCTGTGGACGCCCCCAAAATTAGGTATACGTCATCCATCTTGGGTCGCCAGATACATGGTACAGAATTCAAATAAAACTTACTAATACAATCGCCATGTACAATACGATAAAAACATAAATCGTGAGTTTGAATACAAGTATTATCTACTAGAGATTATACAAACTCAAAAGGAGTCCTCATTACAATTATTATCACACTATTTCACGTAATAGTGAGGACTACTAATGCTATCCTCTGGACCATCACTCCGCTTCCGACTCGTCCCGGCCTATATTCTCATTTCCACGAAAAGAACAAAGTGAAAGAAAGGGTGAGCTCAACTAGCCCAGTAAGAAATATTATGACTAAGATAATGCAGAATAAATTATCATTAGCCTCCAACAATGTTAAACTGATAAAATACAATAGACATCAAATTTAACTGCAGCGGAACAAGAAATCCATTAAAAGAGTCATGTAGAGAATAGAATCTATTATCTTTTATGATTTAAAAAGTTTTTCATCACTTTTATCGCTGAGACTCAGCTCAATAAATAATCCACATCATTAAATCATCACTGCACTACAGGCTAAGGATATTCTTTAGTATCACGACCACGAATTATCCATGCCCTACGGGCCAAAGATAATCGTGTTTTCATCAACGGTCCTGATCATGCCATAAAACAATTTATCTTTGCTCCCTTGGCCGAAGAGAAGCCATAGTCATAATCATACCAAAAATTGTCCATCAATGCACTACGGGCCAATGAGGACTTTTAATTTTCACATCATTTGTAACATTACGGTCATGATTATACCGAATAATCCCTGGTCATAATCATACCAAGTCCATCTATGCACTACAGGCCACAGATGACTTTCAATATAACATAAACATGAGGATGATGACAATGATATAAGAATTCAATTAAACAAGTTCAAGAATTAATTTGTCCAGGAACCAATAACATCCAAATTGTCAACATGATACTTCTTTGTAGAATAAAATTCAAGAATGCTCGTAAGAATATTTCCATGAAAATATTGGATGAAGCGTTAACTATCAAGGATATTCCACTAATTTCATGGAGTATAGACGTCAAAATTTTTATCAACCGAGTATAATACCTAATGGAATAAAAAAGATATCACCATGCATACGGTACTTATGATGATTTGTTATTCCAATGAATAATAATAATGGAACCAGTCGTGAAATTTACACCGACATGGGATGTTCCAAATGTAATAATATATGTGGAATAATAAATGATGGAACCAGTCCCACAGATATACGACTTGGATAGGATATTCGCATGTAATAATGAAGAATGTCACCAAGTATATAGGTAGATCACAGTACAAAAGTTATTCCAATAGAATAATAAGCAATGGAATAACAACAGTTCTCTTCATGAATAAGAAAGAATAACACCCCCTTACAGGTATAACAAATAATATCTCTTACCGTAAAATAATATTCGATATAAGAGTAGTGAAGTAGCAGAAAATTTTTCTTCTATCTCTATAGTCTCTCTCTATAGTTTCTCTCTCTAGAGTTAAAGAATTCAGAAGAAAATAATGAAGCAATGAGCTTCTATTTATAGGAAAATGGAATGCATAAGAATTAATCCATGAATGGTCCAGATTGATTTACTTTAATCAGCGGTCCATATTTAAAAAAAATCTTTTAAATAAAATATAATATATTCTATTTATATAAAAAGATTTTACTATGCAAACACTATATAACGGGCACTATGCAAACACTACTATGCATAATAAAATATAATATATTCTATTTATAGAATAACTTTAATAAAGTATTCTTTTTATATAAAAAGATTTTACTATGCAAAACACTATGCATAATAGAATATAATATATTCTATTTATGTAATAACTTTAATAAATTATTCTGCATTTTATATAAAAGATGTTTCTATTTTATTACGTTAATAATAATAATAAAACAAAACTTCTAAATCAACAATAATTGAATCAAATAATGTGAGATACTACGCAAAGAACTATTGTAGCAATAATTGAACAAAACCGAGTGACTTCTCACATAAATATCAATAATCAATACCGTATGCTACTATGCAACAACGCAGACATTATTATACTTTTACTACTGAAGTAGTTCAACAAAGATCAACGGTAAAAACTTCCGCCGTTATTTTCAATAAAAAAATTTCTCGTTTTCTCAATCGACAATAATTCCGTTGTGGGGTCCATTAACGAGGTGTCTTGGTCGCATTTAATATTTCTTGTTTAAAACGAATATTCCCTAACCAATCGAATATAATATGACAACTTGCATACTTTGCAAAATTTATAAATATTACCCACAACTATAACATTATCTCAAATTCACACCATAATATAAAAAAAATTATTTCGAGAAAATTAATTCTTTATTCATAAAATCTGGGGTTTCACATCATGTGCTTCATTGCTTATCTCAACATTTTCGGATGCCATTTTCAAATACTGCCACAAAACAAGGGTTAATTGACATGTCACATATTATCCCTATACTCGATTTAGACCAATTAAATACCAAATAAACTTAGGTAGGTCATACTAATAAAGAATTCCCTGCCTCTCCTCCTAGTTCTTGTCTCACATCTCACCTGTGGATCATATCCTCACTTTGATATTAACTAACTATGACGCCCCCAAAATAGGTATACATCACCCATCTTGAGTCGCCAAATACATGGTACAGAATTCAAATACAAACTTCCTTGATACAATAAGACAAAACGTAGCTGAGAGTTTCAACACGGATAATGTCTCGTAGAGAGTATCCAAACTCAAATAAAGTCCTCATTACAATTATTATCACACTATTTCATATAATAGTGAGGACTACTATATCCACTTATCTGGACCGTCACTCCATTTCCTGACTCGTCCCAGCTATATTCTCATTTCTTGGAGAGAACAATGAAAGCAAAAGGGTGAGCTCAACTAGACCAGTAAGAAATATTATGACTAAGATAATGTAGAATAAATTATCACTAGCCTTCAACAATGTTAAACTGAAAAAATACAATAAACATCAAGTTTAACTGCAGGGGAACAAGCAATCCATTAGAAGAGTCAAGTAGAGAATGATATCTACTATCTTCTATGATTTAAAAAGTTTATCATCAATTTTATCGCTGAGACTCAACTAAAAAAATAAACCACATCATCAAATCATCCCTACACTACTGGCCAAGGATATTCATGTAATCATAAACGGTCATGATTATACCGAATAATCCCTGGTCATAATCATACCAACAACTGTCCATCAATGCACTACAGGCCAATGAGGATTTTTACCACATCATTTGTAACATTACGGTCATGATTATATCGAATAATTCCTGGTTATAATCATACCAATCAATAGTACATCTATGCACGTAGGCTACAGATGACTTTTATCACAATATAAGCATGAGAATGATGACAATGATATAAGAATTCAATTAAATGAAATCAAAGGATAAATTTTTAAAGATTATAACTTAATTTTTCCAAAATTCAATAATGTTCAAATTGCCAACATGATACTGCTTTGTGGAGTAAAATTCAAGAATGATACTGTATCAAAAATGATTTGGACTGAAAAGAAATCAATTTTTTGTTATAAATAGTACTCCGGGTGAATAGTACTCGGGTGAATAGTACTTAGGGAATAGTACCCCGTGAATAGTACTTTGTGAATAGTACCCGTAAATAGTAATTTGTGAATAGTACCCCATGAATAGTACCGTAAAAATGAATACTACTCATGGACAGTACTCCGACATGAAAAGCTTAAAATTTAACAAGAATGTGCAGAAAAATATCCTTGTCAAACGATACTAGATTAAGCGCAAATTTCAAGGATATTCTACTAATTTCACGGAGTATAGAAGTAATACTTTAACAAAATGAGGGTATAATTAGGAATACGAGATGAAATAATATTACTCACATACTACAGAGTATGGAAGAAAATATTATTCCTATGAATACTGAACAAAATAATATCCCTTACTCAGAAGAAGACTGGATATCGGAAAGTGAGGTAGCAAACTTTCTTCTACTTTCTCTCTAAAGCTTCTCTCTCTATAGCTTCTCTTTGTATAATTGCTCTTGTGAGTCTTAGTGAATTGGTGAGAATAAAAGAAGAATGAGCTTCTATTTATAGGAAAACATAGTTTCGATAATTGTACGTTTTGGGGGTCGAAATATTACAGTATAATACCTTTATCTTTTCCTTCATTTTTAATTTAGTCCTGCAAGTATTATCAAACTTCCACCACCTCCCCTAATAGTACATCTTGTGAATCAATAGTACAATCATGTGAAAATAATAATTACAATATAGTACATTCATCTATACCTCCATATTTAATTTAGTCATGCAAGTATTATCAATCTTGTACCACCTCCCCTAATAGTACATGCATGTGAATCAATAGTACACATATGTGAACAAATAGTTATAAGTGTAATACCCAGAAAAAAATAATAATTTATATTCTTAAAACATATTGTTTGGACTTTTTGTTTTATATCAGTCAAACTTGTTATTTAATTAATTTGGGCTAATATGTAAGACCCCAACTTTTTGAATAAAGATTAAATTTTCTCGAAATATATTTTTGAATATTATGGTGTGGATTTGATATAATGTTATAGTTGTGGGTAATATTTACAAATTTTGCAAAGTACATAAGTTGTTATATAATATTTGATTGGTCGGGGAATATTCGTATAACAAGCACAATCATTGGTGGACTCCTCATTAACGGAATTATTGTCGAATTGAGAAAACGATAAAAAATTTTTTTATGAAAATAACGGCGGAAGTTTTACTGCCATCGTTGAAACACCTTGCGTTAAAAGTACATTAATACACGTGTTTGCATAGTAGCACACTGGTATTGATTATTGATGCTTACGTGAGAAGTCACTCGGTTATACTCAATTATTGCTATGAGAATTATCGCATCATATCTCTCATATTATTGATTCAATTATTGTCACAAAGATCATTTGCATAATATTTTATATTATTAAATCAATAATTGAGACGACAAAGTTATTCATATTATTATTTGCAATATCGACAATGTCTAGAAGTTCTCACAAGGAGAGGTTTGGTCACCTAATTGGACGCCAATAAGGAGAAATCCTTATTGAAAGCCCCTCTTTCTCAGGGGAACGACGGTTGTTAAATATTGTGAGTTATAATATTAATGATGAATAAGTTGTGTTGATTAAAAATGAATTTTGATAGTTCTATTGTGTTGGGATTATTAGTGTTAGTGGAAATCGACATCTATTCCGATGATAATTGATATCTGGGGGTTATATTGATAAATCGGGTAATTTATCTGATAAATGAACAATTAATTGCTACTAATTCACATGCTTATATAACTATTTGTTCACATGTGTGTACTATTGAATCACATTATTTACTATTAGGAGAGTTGGTGTAAGATAGATAATACTTGCATGACTAAGTTAAAAATGGAGGTATAGATGGAGGTACTATACTGTAATTCATATTTTTCACATGATTATACTATTGATTCACATGATTGAACTATTGATTCACATTATTTACTATTAGGGGAGGTGGTGCAAGTTTGATAATACTTGCAGGACTAAATTAAAAATGAAAGAAAAGTCGGAGGTATTGTACTGTAATTTTTTGAGCCCCAAAATGTGCAATTATCGAAACTATATTTTCCTATAAATAGAAACTCATTCTTCCTTCATTTCTCACCAATTCACAAAAGCTTTAGAGCGATTATTATAGAGAGAAATTATAGAGAGAAAGAAGAAGAGAAGTTTGCTACCTTACTATTCCAGTATCCAGTTTTTCTAAGGTAGGGAGTATTATTTCTTTCTTATCCGTGAAGAGAACTTCTGTTATTCCATTCTTTATTATTGTGTTGGAATAACCTGTATACGCGGGCTACCCTATACTTGGTAAAATTCTTCTGTTATTCCATTCTTTATTATTCTGCTGGAACATCCTGTCTATGCGTTTACGCCGGACCTGGTTCCATTATTTATCATTCTGTTGGAACATCCTGTCTGTGCTTTACGCATGACCTGGTTCTATTATTTATTATTCTGTTGGAATGTCCTGTCTCATGCTTTTTATTTAACCGATTCCGCCTTTATTATTATTCGCTGGAATATCCTATCTCAGGCGCTTTTATGCCTGGGACTGGTTCCGTTATTTATTATTCTATTGAAATAACATGTCTATGCGGTCTATCGCATGCTTGGTGATTTCTTTTGTTATTCCATTCTCTATTATACTCAGTTGGTTAAAGTTTTGACTTCTATACTCCATGAAATTAGTGGAATATATTTGATATTTGCGCTTCATCCAGTATCTTTTTATGGAAATATTCTTCTGAGCATTCTTAAAACTTTACTCCACAAAGAAGTATCATGTTGACAATTTGGACGTTATTGATTCCTGAATAAAATAATTCTTGAACTTATTTTATTGAATTCTTATATCATTGTCATCATCCTCATGTTTATATTTTATTGAAAGTCATCTGTGGCCTGTAGTGCATAGATAGACTTGGTATGATTATGACCAGAGATTTTTCAGTGTAATTATGACCGTAATGTTACAAATGATGTGGTAAAAGTCCTCATTGGCCCGTAGTGAATTGATGGACAGTTGTTGGCATGATCATGACCATTAATGAATACACAAATATTCTTGGCCCGTAGTGCATGGATAATTGTGGTTGTGATACTATAAAGAATATCCCGCCGTCAGAAAAGGTAAGGGGTGATTTGGTGATGTGGATTATTTATTGTCGAGCTTCGAGTCAAATGATAAAAGTGATGATAAACCTTTAAATCATAAAAGATAGTAGATTTTATTCTCTACTTGACTCTTTTAATGGATTGCTTGTTCTCACCGCAGCTTAAACTTGGTGGTTGTTATATTATATCGCTTAACATTGTTGAAGGCTAACGATAATATATTCTGCATTATCTTAGTCATAATATTTCCTACTGGGCTAGTTGAGCTCACCCGTTTACTTTCATTGTTCTCTTCAAGAAATGAGAACTGATGAGTGAGTTTTATACCCATGAATTGGATACATTCGGGCTTAATTTATTGTTGTTCTTAAGTCTTTTAGGATGTTTTTATGTGTTTGTGTCTATTCAAGCATGTTTTATATTGTTTTGTAGGATTTGGGACAAAAGTTACATGGATCGATGTTTGGGGTGGCTAGATTCGCGTTTTCGGCTTGCCATTTACACACAAAGAGTCACTTCAGAGCCAATTTGACTATAGCTCCTGACATTATTTCGAAAAACTCAAAGAATGAAAGTTGTAGATCTACTTCTCCTCTTTCCGTAACATCTTAAATCATCAAAATCGGAGTTCGGACGAAGACGTTATGGCCATTTTCCCAAAGGACGTCGGAGCAGAAAATGTCGATTTTGGGCGGTGGCGCCCATTTTTGGCCTATGCCCAGCCACGGGGCGCCAAAGCGACTCAATGCCGTTACCCAGTCAACAAGTACTGGGGAAGGGTTTGTGCGGCGACTGGACGCGTTTTGGGTTAATTTTGACACCTTTTTCACTCCAAATAGGATTGGGTTTGTTCCTAAGCTCAAAATTAGACTTGTAACCTATAAATACATGATGTAAGGCATAAAATAAGGGAGATTACATAGCTTAGCCTAGATTAAACACTCCTTTAGATTAGAAAATAACCCTAGTTTTTATTAGTTTTGGAGATTGAAGCAACTTGGAGACCATTGAAGATCAAGAGCAAAGAGCAAAGAGGGGAGCATCGATTTCTTGACAAATGATTCTATTCTCTTCTCTCATCTTACTTTTATCTTTTGATGTCTATTCGGTTGTGGATTCTTGGTTTTAATTCATTAATTATGAACTAACTATTTTTGAGATTTCAATTGAACTTTTTACTGGCTATGAATTAGTTATTCATTATATTCTAATTATTTATGTTAAAGTGAGTTGTTTATCTTGTCTTGTGCTTATTGCTTAATTATTTGATCAAGAATTACTTTGTTACTCTAGAAGGAATTGGAAGAGGAATTTAGGGTTAGAATCGGACATGATATCATGTGACTTAGTTATTTGCATGGTGAAAAATTAGGTTTGTGAATTGAATGGAAATATCTGTCACGCATGTAACACGTAAGGAATTGGGATTGGAAAGAGTTTAATTCAATTGTTTTGCATAGGAATATAGCAAGATTAATCTGGATTAAATAGAATGCAATTGATCACTTGGAAAAGGACTTTTGGCATTTGAGAATTCTCGTTAACAATTCAAAGAGGCATAATAATTGGGATAATTGGATAATTGATTTATAATTCATAATTGGGGATATTCAAGTCTTAATCTTTATTTATTTGAATTCATTCGTTAAAATCTTAGTTTTAATTAGTTAATTTAGTTTTCTTAATTAGAAAAAAAAACACGATTTGAGATTGTTTAAATAAAATTAGTTTGGTTAAGAATTAGTACTTGGTGATTTTTATTAAATAATTCCTCGTGGGAACGATACTCTACTTTCACTTTATTACTTGTTCAATCGTGTATACTTGCACGTATTCATTGATTCATGTAAATTGATCAACAAGTTTTTTGGCGCCATTGTTCGGGAATTAATTTAATAATTAGTTTCCAATATTAATTTCAATCAAATTAGTCTTAATTTAAACATTTTATTTTTATTTTAATTCTCTTTCTATATTTCTCTTTTCAGGACCATGGATGACTTTGTGTATCAATGGCCATACACGAACATGACTCAACCAAGGGGAGTGGAGATTGAAAGACTCGAGAAACTTTCTGCATTGTCAGCACAGATTGAGACACTTTCGAGGATGTTTGAAGCTTTTGAAGCTCAACGCATCGTCAAAGTATGGTGGTTACTTGTGATTATTGTGCTGGAAATCATATGAGTCATCAATGCACTATCGGCCGAGTTTAATGCAAAGATAGTGGTGATTACCCCAATAATTATTTTTATCCCAACAACTATCATCGATTGGGGGGGTATCCCGGATTTTTCATGGAGTAACAATCAAGATCAATTTTATGCTCCAAGTCCAACATACCCACAGGATTTCTTGTGTCCACCTCCACTACAACAGGAAGAACATTCAAATTGGGAGGAAGCCTTGGAAAAATTTATTAAAGCTTCTGAAAAAAGGAATGAGGAACAAGACAAGAAAATGAATCAAGTAGAGTGAATTTTGCAAAGCCAAGGGCGTTGATCAAGAATTTGGAAAATCAAGTGGAACAGATAAAGACATGCGTTGAACAACCATCCTCAATACACTGGCCCTATGACATGGATTCTCGAGCTTGGTGAGCCCGAGCCAAATCTACAAACCGGATGAGCCACGAGATGAAAAAGAGGAGACAAGTGGGGATAATGACAACAAGGTCGGTGAAGAACTAATTGTGAGAACCAATGATGATGAGCCAATGTTATTTATGCCTCAAGTGCCTTCTCCTCCACAGTTCAAGAGTCCGATTAGATTTGCAAAACCTTGTCCGATTGGTAGTCATGTCGCTTCAATAATACTCTCTGTGATGTAAAAGCAAGTACACCTTCGAAACCATGGTGCGATGAGCTAGAGAAGATAGAAGAAGAAATTGTTGTGTCTGACAAGCCTCTATGCCAGAATATATTCGCAGACACAATGGAGAAACCACCTAGATGCTGGACGTTCTTGAATGTGATCTTATCTCAAGAAAGCATTCTAGGTGACTTTAATACAATGGCTATTATAAATGGGAACCTACCAAAAGCTATATTATTTCGATGGATGGAGGGTTCCTCAACTTTCGAGGGGAATTGGATAGAGAATTGAAGAAGTCAAGTGAGACTATAAAACAAGCGCTTATTGGGAGGCAAACCCAAGTTTAATTTTTATTTTTAGTTTTTATTAAGTTTTATATTAGTAGTTTTGAATTTGCATTTATTTAGGATTTAATAAAATTGCTTCTATCATGGTTTTACTGGTGTTATTCAAGTCAAATTCAAGTGTGGTGCCCAATTTGTTCCATGTGCTTAGCTTTATTCTCCAAACTTAATGCAAAAGGAGGAAGATTGCTATATTTTCGTGGAAGTCCTCCGCTTTAATTTTTTCTATTTAGGTCATTGAGGACAATGTCTAGTTTAAGTTTGGGGGCATTTTAGTGTCGTGATTGCATATAGTTAGTTATTTACATTGTAGTTCGTTATGTTTTTGGGTTATTTACATTTAGTTGTCAGATTCGCTTTTTTTTTTTTTTTGTAAAAAAAATTTTAAAATCGCAAAAAAATAGTAGTTAGTTTACTATGTTTGTTTGCGCTTAGTTTATATTTGCATGATTCCAACTGTTAGATAGTAAAAGTCTATTTTGGCCAATGATGAGACCGGATAAGTAGATAAGTATAGTATTGAATATTCAAAGCTTTGATGTGATTTCTTGTTATGAATTGAATCTTTTCTGTTTGAAACCCGGTATAATCAAGGTTAAGACGTTAATAACAAACTATGTTAACTCGATTAAGTTTAAATTGATACATAATGGATTTCTTAAGTATAATACTAGTGTGAAGGAATGAAAGACATGAATAAAGCGGAGATGGCTAAATTTTGATAAAACTTAAGTTTGGGGGAAATTTTGGGGTATATAAGCTTAAAAAAAAAAACATGTTGAGTCTTGTGGTGGGTTGAGGAGAAACACTCCCCATAAACACAAGCGTGAGATGGAGCGTGAAACGACTCACCAACCATCTATAAAAAAAAAGAAAAAAAATTTACTGAGTAGCTAGTTTTGTTTTGGGGCCTTTGTTACTTAGTAGAGGCACGCAAAGGGGTATCTTAAAACCTAAGCCTTCTAAGGTCTTATATGGTCCGGGAGTCGTTGGTCTAAAGCTTTCGCTAGGGGTGACACTGTTAGCCTAATGTTATGAGACATTGAGCTTATGGTTAAAAAAACAATAAAACGGAAAAGAGCAAAAAGCCCCGTAATGAAAAGTAAAGCATAAGTATCCCAGATTGGACTCTTGAACTTGGTGGATGTTTGACTTTAGTTGGATATAGCTTGTTCGTGAATTTGCACTGTATGATGCCTTCAAAGATATCTATTATGTCTTAAATTTGATTTTATATCAATTAACATTGTTGTGGAGCACACACGCACTATATCAGTGATAACAGTCTAAGATTTGATGATTGATTGGGAAATTACTGATTTGTTTTAATATGATGTATTATCATGTTTACTTGATTTCTCTAAGGCCGGTTGAATAGACTTGTTTCTGTCATTACTGTTGGATTCATAGGCATATAGATTAGTTTCATTACATTGCATTGCATAACATTTTTGTGTTTTTGCTTGAGGACAAGCAAAGATTTAAGTTTGGGGGTATTTGATGAGTGAGTTTTATACCCATGAATTGGATACATTCGGGCTTAATTTATTGTTGTTCTTAAGTCTTTTAGGATGTTTTTATGTGTTTATGTCTATTCAAGCATGTTTTATAATGTTTTGTAGGATTTGGGACAAAAGTTACATGGATCGATGTTTGGGGTGGCTAGATTCGCGTTTTCGGCTTGCCATTTACACATCAGTCACTTCAGAGCCAATTTGACTATATCTCCTGACATTATTTCGAAAAACTCAAAGAATGAAAGTTGTATATCTACTTCTTCTCTTTCCGGAACATCTTTAATCATCAAAATCGGAGTTCGGACGAAGAAGTTATGGCCATTTTCCCAAAGGACGTCGGAGCAGAAAATGTCGATTTTGGGCGACCGTCAAGCGCCCATTTTTGCCTATGCCCGCTATGCCGGGGCGCTAGGGGGCGACTCAATCGGCCATTGCTTATTCAACAACTGTAACTGGGGAAGGGTTTGGTGCGGCTACCGACGCGCGTTTTGGGCTAATTTTAACACCTTTTGACTCCAAATAGGATTGGGTTTGTTCCTAAGCTCAAAATTAGACTCAGTAACCTATAAATACATGATGTAAGGCATAAAATAAGGGAGATTACATAGCTTAGCCTAGATTAAACACTCCTTTAGATTAGAAAATAACCCTAGTTCTTATTAGTTTTGGAGATTGAAGCAACTTGGAGACCATTGAAGATCAAGAGCAAGAACAAGAGGGAGCATCGATTTCTTCGACAAATGATTCTATTCTCTTCTCTCATCTTACTTTTATCTTTTGATGTCTATTCGTTGTGGATTCTTGGTTTTAATTCATTAATTATGAACTAACTATTTTGAGATTTCAATTGAACTTTTACGGCTATGAATTAGTTATTCATTATATTCTAATTATTTATGTTAAAGTGAGTTGTTTATCTTGTCTTGTGCTTATTGCTTAATTATTTGATCAAGAATTACTTTGTTACTCTAGAAGGAATTGGAAGAGGAATTCTAGGGTTAGAGGCGGGCATGATATCATGTGACTTAGTTATTTGCATGGTGAAAAATTAGGTTTGTGAATTGAATGGAAATATCTCGTCACGCATGTAACACGTAAGGAATTGGGATTGGAAAGAGTTTAATTCAATTGTTTTGCATAGGAATATAGCAAGATTAACTGGATTAAATAGAAGGCAATTGATCACTTGAAAAGGACTTTTGGCATTTGAGAATTCTTGTTAACAATTCAAGAGGCATAATAATTGGGATAATTGGATAATTGATTTATAATTCATAATTGGGGATATTGAAGTCTTAATCTTTATTTATTTGAATTCATTCGTTAAAATCTTAGTTTTAATTAGTTAATTTAGTTTTCTTAATTAGAAAAACACGATTTGAGATTGTTTAAATAAAATTAGTTTGGTTAAGAATTAGTACTTGGTGATTTTTATTAAATAATTCCTCGTGGGAACGATACTCTACTTTCACTTTATTACTTGTTGACCGTGTATACTTGCACGTATTCATTGATTGCGAAATCGATCAACAAGAACGTAGCAGGGACTAGTCGGGGAACGGAGTGACGGACCAGATGATAGCATTAGTAGTCCTCACTATTCAGTGAAATAGTGGGAAATTAAATGTAATAATATTGAATTTGAGTTTGTATATTGTCTAGACGACAATATTTGTATTAAAACACACAGCTTATGTTTTGTCGTACTTTACACAACAGTTGTATAATTAAGTTGTATTTGTATTTTGTACCATGTATTTGGCGACTTAGAATAGGTGATGTATACCTGTTTTGGGGGCGTCACAGTTGGTATCAAAGCTTAGAGATATGATCCTTGGCTAAGATGTGAGACTAGAACTAGGAGGGAAGAGACGGGGAATTCCATCGCTAGTATGACCTACCTAATTTTTTGGTATTTAATTGGTTGGTCAAAGTATAGAGATAATATGTTGCATGTCAATTAACCCTTGTTTTATGGCAGTATTTGAAAATGGCATCCGAGAATATTGAGAATAGCAATGGAGCACAAGAGACAGTTGAGTCTCCACAGATCAACAATCAGAATAATGTGCAACAGGAAGGCGACAATCTTCATGCAAACAACAACACTGACCAAATGATGAACGATGGAATGTTCAGAGGCTTTATGCAATTCATACAACATCAGGCGAGAGCAACTCCTGTTCAAAATGCAGGTGGAAACACTGGAAACTCTCGGACGGTCACCGCTAAATAGTTCAAGGAGCTGGGACCACCCGAGTTTATTGCAGAGCCAAAACCACTTAAGGCAGAAGCATGGATAAAGCAGATCACCAAGATATTTGATGTCTTGGGATGCTCCGAGGAGCAAAAGGTTCCCTTCTCCACCTTCATGTTGCGTGAAGAGTCAGATTACTGGTGGGAATCTGTAAAACGTACCCAGCCTGACGCACTCAAGATGTCTTGGGAGAAGTTCCAAGAGCTATTCAATGACAAGTACTTTCCCGAAAGTATTCGTCACATGAAAGTTGTGGAGTTTATCAAGTTGGAGCAAAACAATATGACCGTGTCGCAATACGAGGCTAAATTTGCGGAATTATCCGGGTTTACATCTCATTTGGTCTATAATGAGGAGCGAATGACGCGAATGTTTTTAAGAGGTTTAAAATCGGAGATACGTCAATATCTTATTTCTCATAAACTGTGTTTGTACTCAGATGTTGTAAATAGGGCTCAGTTATTGGAACGTGGTAACGAGTCAACGCAACCAAGGGAAAGCAGCCGACAGCATGAAAATACCAGTGGTAACAGTCATTGAAACGGTGACAACAAGCGTGGAGGGAATCAACATGCCAAAAATGGTAACCACTTCGGTGGTAATCATAGCCAAGACAATAAGAATGGACATTTCAAGAAGAGGAGATTCAACAATGATGGAAAGACGTCAGCACCAACACCCGTTGTCAAGGAAGGAGAACGACCACCTATCATATACTTCAAATGCGGAGGGGAGGGACACATCAGTCCAAACTGCGCGATGCCATCCAAAGCGTATTATAATTATGGAAGAGAAGGTCACTTAGCCCGATTTTGTTGTTCACCGAAGACAAGTTCAGCTAGGATGGAGGCACCAAAAGCCGTCCCAGAAAAGTCAAAGTCGGTGGTGCAAGGGAGAGCATTTGTTGTGACCTCCCAGAAAGCAAGGAACCCGAACGAGGTCATCAAGGGTAAGCTTATCATAAACTCTAGCGAAGTCTATACCTTATTTGATACCGGTTCTACCCATTCTTTTATTTCTCCTACTTGCGCTCAATGATTAAATTTGACTCTGGAGAAATTAGACTTTGACTTATCTGTTGAAACTCCGTTAGGAGAAACCTTCATTACATCCACTGTGTACAAGCCTTGTTTGGTTCAAATTAGTACCCTCACATTACCTATCGATCTTATTTCATTGAAAATACTTGCATTTGACGTGATTCTAGGGATTGATTGGTTAACTACTCATCATGCAAAAATTGATTATTTTCGTAAGGTTGTTAGCTTTCATATTCCCAACCAACCTATTATGCGAATTCAAACAACTAAACCATTAAAATCAATCAATGTCATTTCAAGCCATAAAGCTATTCGTTTATTGAAAAACGGATGTCAAGCTTTCTTAGCTCATGTCACAGATCTAAACAAAAATATGTCAGTTTTGAATGATATTTCATTGTTAATAAATTTCTGACGTATTCAAGAAGAACTTCCTGGCCTACCCCAGAGCGTGAAATTGAATTTTGTATCGACCTTGAACCCTAAGATAAAACCCATTTCCAAAGCCCCATATCGAATGGCTCCTATTGAACTTCAGTAGTTAAAGACCCAGTTGCAAGAATTGTTAGACATTAGTTTCATTCGTCCTAGTACGTCTCCTTGGGGTGCTCCTGTTCTATTCATGAAGAAGAAAGATGGGAGTATGCGACTTTGTATTGACTACCGGGAATTGAACCATGTCACCATCAAAAAAAGGTACATGTTGCCTCGCATTGATGACCTGTTTGACCAGTTGTAAGGAGCACAATTCTTTTCAAAGATCGATCTTCATTCTGGATATCATCCGCTGAAGGTTAAAACTGAGGATATTCCAAAGACTGCCTTCAGAACTCGGTACGGACACTATGAATTTTTAGTCATGTCTTTTGGATTGACTAATGCTCTTGCTGCCTTCATGGATATGATGAACCGAGTATTCAAGGAATATTTGGATCACTTTGTGGTCGTCTTTATTGATGACATCCTCATATATTCCAAAAGCCATGAAGATCATGAGCAATACTTGAGGCTGATACTTCAAAAGCTTCATGAAAACAAGCTTTATGCCAAGTTGAAGAGATATGAGTTCTGGCTTAAGGAAGTTGCATTCCTTGGGCACGTGATATCAAATCATGGGATATCTGTTGACCCGGCAAAGATTGAAGCAATTCAAAGCGGGGAGCAACCTAAATCAGTGACCAAAGTACGTAGCTTTCTCAGCTTAGCTGGTTATTATCGGAGATTTGTAGAAGGGTTTTCTCGAATCGCTACTCCATTAACTCAGCTGACTCGAAAAGATACAAAATTCGGTTAGAGCGTGGAATGTGAGAAGTGTTTTCAAGAACTCAAAAGGAGACCCATTTTAGCACCTGTTCTGACAATACCATCTAGCTCGGAGGGATTTGTCATCTATAGTGATGCTTCGGGCAAAGGGTTAGGATGTGTTCTCATGTAACATGGGAAAGTCATAGCCTATGCCGCACGGCAACTCAAAGAATATGAGAGGAATTATCCTACTCATGATCTAGAGTTGGCAGCTATCATTTTTGCGCTTAAGATTTGGAGGCATTACCTGTATGGAGAGAAGGTGGAGATCTACACGGATCATAAAAGCCTCAAATATTTCTTCACCCAAAAGGAACTCAACATGCGACAACGACGTTAGCTTGAACTATTGAAAGATTATGATCATACCATCCTGCAAAAGCGAACGTGGTAGCTAACGTACTGAGTAGAAGATCATATGCGGGTACGAGTGCAATATTGTCAACACAAAGGCCCATTTTGTATGACTTACAAAGGATGGAGTTAGAGATAAAGACTACAGGGACCCATGTGATGATGGCAAATATATGAGTAGAATTGACTTTAATCGATAAAGTTAAAGCTGCTCAAGCTACAAACCTGGAGCTGATACGTATGAGGAAGAAAGTACAAGAAGGTGTTATGCCGGAAGCAAGAATCGATGAAGAAGGAATACTTCGAGTCAACTCCAGACTTTATGTTCTTAACAACCCTGATTTAAAGTATAAAATCATGATGGAGGCGCACAACACACCGTTTTCAATCCATCCCGGGAGTACCAAAATGTATCGTGATCTTCGACATACATTTTGGTGGAGTAATATGAAGAGAGAGATAGCAGAATTTATCTCAAGGTGTTTAACTTGTCAACGAGTCAAGGTAGAGCATCAAGTACCAAAAGGTCCATTGCAACCACTTAAAATTCTAGGATGGAAGTGGGAACACATTACCATGGATTTCATTACTGGTCTTCCCAAGGTTTCTCAAGGCATAGATGCAATTTGGGTCATTGTTAATAGATTGACCAAGTCTGCTCATTTCCTACCTATACGAGAAACTTATACACTTAAATGTCTTGCTCGTATGTACATAAACGAGATTGTAAAACTGCATGGTATGCCAATATCCATAGTTTCTGATCGAGACCCAAGATTCACTTCAAGATTTTGGGTTAGTTTGCAAAAAACTATGGGCACGGATTTATGATTTAGCTCGGCATATCATCCTCAGACGGACGGGCAGTCGGATAGGACCATTCAAACTCTTGAAGATCTATTACGACTATGTGTCCTTGACTTCAAGGGAAGTTGGGATAAGTTCCTACCATTGGTGGAGTTTTCCTACAATAATAGTTATCAAGCAAGTATTGGCATGGCTCCATTTGAGGCGTTGTATGGAAGAAAGTGTCATTCTCCAGTATGCTGAGATGAGGTGGGTGAAGCAACGTGGTTGGGACCGGAGTTGGTACGTATGACTACGGAAAAGATTCAAACGATCCGACAACGTATAAAAACCTCACAAGATCGACAAAAGAGTTATGCTGATCTTCATCAAAAGGACGTGGAATTCGATATTGGGGATCATGTGTTATTACGTGTTGCTCCATGGAAGGGAGTTACGAGATTTGGAAAAAGAGGAAAGCTCAACCCTCGATTCATTGGCCAATTTTTAATCCTCGATCGAGTAGGAAGCGTGGTATGATAGACTCACTTTACCGCTTATGTATGTCTCGTGTTCATAACATTTTTCACATATCTATGTTACGTAAATATGTGAAAGACCCGAACCACATTATTAAATTAGAACCAGACGAGATAGAGGAAGATTTAACGTATGAAGAGTTACCTGTTAAAATCTTGGATAAAAAGGATCATATTCTACGCTCCAAGGTTATACCTCAAGTCAAAGTTTTGTGGAGAAACCACGATGTGGAAGAAATGACCTGGGAGTTACAATCTGAGAAGAAATCAAGATATCCTTACCTCTTCGACATACCAAGTACGCACCCTAATTTCGAGGATGAAATTTCATAAGAAGGGGAGGTTGTAAGACCCCAACTTTTAGAATAAAGATTAAATTTTCTCCAAATATATTTTTGAATATTATGGTGTGGATTTGATATAATGTTATAGTTGTGGGTAATATTTATAAATTTTGCAAAGTACGCAAGTTGTTATATAATATTCGATTGGTCGGGAATATTCGTTTTAATAGGGAATATTCGTACAACGGCACAATCATTGGTGGACCCCCACAACGAAATTATTGTCGGATTGAGAAAACGACAAAAATATTTTATGAAAATAATGGCAGAAGTTTTACAATTAACTGTTAAAACACCCGGCGTTAAAAGTACAGTAATACACGTGGTTGCATAGTAGCACACGGTATTGATTATTGATGCTTACGTGAGAAGTCACTCAGTTATACTCAATTATTGCTACATAAGAATTGTCGTGATCATATCTCTCATATTATTGATTCAATTATTTTTACAGTATCATTTGCATAATATTTTATATTATTAAATCAATAATTGAGACGACAAAGTTATTCATATTATTATTTGCAATATTGACAATGTCTAGAAGTTCTGTCAAGGAGAGGTTTGGTCACCTAATTGGACGCCAATAAGGAGAAATCCTTATTGGAAAGCCCCCTCTTTCCTGGGAACGACCTGGTTGTTAAATATTGTGAGTTATAATATTAATGATGAATAAGTTGTGTTGATTAAAAATGAATTTTGATAGTTCCATTGTGTTGGGATTATTAGTGTTAGTGGAAATCGACATCTATTCCGATGATAATTGATATCTGGGGGTTATATTGATAAATCGGGTAATTTATCTGATAAATGAACAATTAATTGCTACTAATTCACATGCTTATATAACTATTTGTTCACATGTGTGTACTATTGAATCACATTATTTACTATTAGGAGAGTTGGTGTAAGATAGATAATACTTGCATGACTAAGTTAAAAATGGAGGTATAGATGGAGGTAATATACTGTAATTCATATTTTTCACATGATTATACTATTGATTCACATGATTGAACTATTGATTCACATTATTTACTATTAGGGGAGATGGTGCAAGTTTGATAATACTTGCAGGACTAAATTATAAATGAAAGAAAAGTTGGAGGTATTGTACTGTAATTTTTCGAGCCCCAAAACGTGCAATTATTGAAACTATATTTTCCTATAAATAGAAGCTCATTTTTCCTTCATTTCTCACCAATTCACAAAAGCTTTAGAGCGATTATTATAGAGAGAAATTATAGAGAGAAAGAAGAAGAGAAGTTTGCTACCTCACTATTCCAAAGATCCAGCTTTTTCTAAGGTAGGAGTATTATTTCTTTCTTATCCATGAAGAGAACTTCACGTTATTCCATTCTTTATTATTCTTGGAATAACTCAGATACGCCTGGCTACCCTATACTTGGTGAAATTCTTCCGTTATTCCATTCTTTATTATTCTATTGGAACATCCTATCCGTAAGGTACGTTCCGGATTGGTTCCATTATTTATCATTCTGTTGGAACATCCCGTCTGCGTGCTTTTACGCATGACTGGTTCCATTATTTATTATTCATTGAAATATCCTGTTTGTCGCGCTTTTTCACGGACCGATTCCGCCTCTTTATTATTCTATTGGAATATCCATGCAATGCGTTTTAATTGGGACCGGTTCCGTTATTTATTATTCATTGGAATAACCTATCTGTACGGTCTATCGCATGATTGGTGATTTCTTTTGTTATTTCATTCTCTATTATACTCAGTTGGTTAAAGTTTTGACTTCTATACTCCATGAAATTAGTGGAATATATTTGATATTTGTGCTTCATCCAGTATCTTTTTATGGAAATATTCTTCTGAGCATTCTTAAAACTTTACTCCACAAAGAAGTATCATGTTGATAATTTGGACGTTATTGATTCCTGAATAAAATAATTCTTGAACTTGTTTTATTGAATTCTTATATCATTGTCATCATCCTCATGTTTATATTTTGTTGAAAGTCATATGTGGCCTGTAGTGCATAGATGGACTTGGTATGATTATGACCAGAGATTTTTTGGTGTAATCATGACCGTAATGTTACAAATGATGTGGTAAAAGTCCTCATTGGCTCGTAGTGCATTGATGGACAGTTGTTGGCATGATCATGACCATTAATTAATACACAAATATTCTTGGCCCGTAGTGCATGGATAATTGTGGTCGTGATACTAAAGAATATCCTTGGCCGTAGTGCAGGGGTGATTCGGTGATGTGGATTATTTATTAAGCTGAGTCCCAGCGATAAAAGTGATGAAAAACCTTTTAAATCATAAAAGATAGTAGATTTTATTCGCTACTTGAATCTTTTAATGGATTGCTTGTTCCGCTACAGATAAACTTGATGGTTGTTATATTATATCAGTTTAACACTGTTGAAGGCTAACGATAATATATTCTGTATTATCTTAGTCATAATATTTCCTACTGGACTAGTTGAGCTCACCCTTTTACTTTCATTGTTCTCTTCAGGAAATGAGAACGTAGCAGGGACTAGTCGGGGAACGGAGTGACGGACCAGATGATAGCATTAGTAGTCCTCACTATTTAGTGAAATAGTGGGAAATTAAATGTAATAATATTGAATTTGAGTTTGTATATTGTCTAGACGACAATATTTGTATTAAAACTCACAACTTATGTTTTGCCGTAATTTGCACAACAGTTATATAATTAAGTTGTATTTGTATTCTGTACCATGTATTTGGCGACTCAGAATAGGTGATGTATACCTGTTTTGGGGGCGTCATATAATAAGTATTAATAAGTGATGAATAATTAACTTAGTAAATTTGAACTTTTCTTATGATTGGCAGTTTTGGTCAAAATAGTATTTAATTTATGTTGACTATAATAAGTATGTGGTTACATTAATTTGGGCATTTATACTAATTGGGTCAAATTAATTTTTAAGTATTTAAGTTTGGGCTTGTTAAACTATTTGAGCCCAATTCAAATTAATTGTTGGGTTAAAAAAAACAAATTATAATAAGCGTATCTTTAATATAGTAAGTTAGGGTTTCTCAAATATTGATACCGCAGTAAACAAAGAAAAGGAAGAGGAGGAACAAAAGTTGTGGGATAAAAAGGAAAATTGGAAAGGAGATTGTGAGATCATAATCGCATCTCTAAAAGGTATTCATTGGATTTACAATCTGTTTTAGAGATTTGATTGTGTCCTCGTTTATTTAATCCAGCGTGTTCCTATAGTATGAGAATATGTGATAAATTATATATTAGATGAGAAATTGAATTGTTAGTGAGTGGGTTCGTAAGCAGTGGGTATGCAAATGTAGGGTACAGTGCCGTGAATTCGAGATTATAATTATGAAAGGTGAATGTCTGATGCTTTTTGTGCATGTTCAAGTGACTAAGCTAAGTATTATTATATAATTTGCATCAATCATATATATATATATATATATATATATATATATATATATATATATATATATATATATATATCATCATAATAATCATAGTCATAGTCAATAGATTTGTATATGTTAAAAGACTTGAATAGTGGCTTGCATACACTCATCAGGAGGTCTCAACCAAATTAGGAGGTAATCATGTTATTTAATATTTTAGTATTAATACATTAAGAGATAATATTATATATATTAAAAAATAATTATTTTATATTAAATAAAATTCGTGTACTAATTTTTTTTAAATTCATAAAATATAAAATTTTATAATTTGGTAATTTAATTAATGATCTTGTATTATATTTTTATAATTATATAGATCGGATTGAGAAGATTTAGCGGTGTAATATTTGAGTTCGGTGAATTATTTCGGTATTATATTCAGGTACGGATTCCATACTCCACTACTTTGATTATTGTAACGTTGTATTTTTTTTATATCTCGTTACTCATTTCATTTTCTTATAATTCTATTAGAACTCTTAAATATAAATTTGATCTTTGATATCTTGGCTTTACTCAGTAATTTGAACTCCTTTCTTTCTTTTGAAATTTGTACATATTCTATAATTTTTCAGCATTACTTCTATGAGACTTAATTAGTTCGCTTTGTTCCTCGTTTTGATTTTCGTTATTATTTCACATAATTGCTTCTAGTGAAATAAATATATTAGTTCCATTTTAGAGTTGATACATATGACTCGTATTTGTACTCGTTGAATTAGGTTATCATGTTTAGTACTATTTATTTTTGAAAATTGTAGAGCGGTACATATTGCTACCTTCTTTTTGAAACCTTGTGACTATAATTTGATTTGGTTCAACATGTACATATAGAACCCTTTTGTTGGTATTATGTCGCATGTGTTGTGACATGGTATTTTTGTTAGAATATACCGCATGGTATACCTGAGCTATAACCACCTGTGGGGGTACCACAGGCATGTCGTCTTGGCACGAGAGGCATGACACTTTCCATGGCGGTGTGATTAGTCCACGGCGTCTCCGTTTGGGGCTCCGGAGGAAGTGGGCCATTTGGTGTTTTGTTGTGGGAGGCGTATGGGTTAACCCTAGTTTTATGTTCTGCGGATTTGTGATGTTGTGCCAAACACACCTATCCGATTTGCATATATTTGGATTCGCGGTCCAATGTGTGAGTGCCTGTGTGACATTATTTTGATTGCATGTGTGGCATTATTTTGACTTGCATGTGTGGCATTATTTTGACTTGCCTGTGTGACATTGTTTTGACTTGCATGTGTGGCAAGGTATATTTCTGAGCTCAATCGGTATGAAATAACCCCAGCCATTTGATTCAGCCTATTATTTCATTGTATTAGTTTTGTTTGTTTCGGTTCAGTTCAATTCATTGAGATAGTTATTTCAGTTCGTTAGTTCTTTACTCTTTTATTAGTTTCGCTAATTCTGTTGATTCTGATATATTCCATTCAAATCTTGGGAGATTATATTTTCGTTAGTATTTATACTTGAGGCTTTGTTCAGTATTTTGTCTCGGTTGATTTTGTACATCAGTTGTACATCTTTGTATTATCTATATTCGTACTGGGCAATTGGCTCATGCTGTGTTTTTCTTCCGGCAGGTTTGCAGGGGTTATTCAGGGCTAGTGTGATGAGAGAGTTGCCTTTGACCATCTAAGTTGATTCGATTTTAAGTTTTGATTATTTTGACTCTGTTTGGAGAATTGTAGTTAATACTTTATTGATGGATATCATTATTACATATTTGAAGTCATTAGTTTTTGTTTACTTATTTTGAGGTTGTTGTGCTTTGCACGTGACCTCCCTTTCCTTTTCGGGAAGGGGGTGTTACAATAAGCATGTGAATTAATAGCAATTAATTATTCATTTATCCGATTAATTACCCGATTGGTCAATATAACCTCCAGACATAAATTATTATCGAAATAGATGTCGATTTCCATTAACACTAATAATCCCAACACAATGGAAATATCAATTTCATCTTTAATCAACACGAACTTATTCATCATTAATATTATAACTCACAATATTTAACAACCGGATCATTTCCGTGAAAGAGGGGCTTTTCGATAAGGATTTCTCCCTATTGGCAGCCTTAATTAGGTGACCAAACCTCTCCTGACAAAACTTTCTAGACATTGTCAATATCGCAAATAATAATATGAATAACTTGTCGCCTCAATTATTTATTTAATAATATAAGATATTATGCAGATGATAATCTTTGTGACAATAATTGAATCAATAATATGAGAGATATTACGCGTGAACTCATGTGTGAGCAATAATTAAGTATAACTGAGTGACTTCTCACGTATGCTACTATGCAACCACGCGTATGCTACTATACAACCACGCGTATTATTGTACTTTTACCACTGGGTAGTTCAACAGTTTAACGGTAAAACTTTTGCCGTTATTTTTATAAAAAGATAATTATGTCATTTTTTAACTACGACAATACTTACATTTGTGGGGTCCACTAATGATTGTGTGTCGTCGCATTTAATATTCCCCGTTAAAAAAGTAATATTCCCCAATTAATCGAATATTATATAACCACTTGCTTACTTTGCAAAATTTGTAAATAATACCCACAACTATAACATTATATCAAATCCACACCATAATATTCAAAAATATATTTTGAGAAAAATTAATTTTTATTCATAAAAGTTGGGGTCTTACATAAATTTCCGTGTAGTAATATAGTGATTTCAAGTCGGAGGATCATTACATCATTGTCACTATGAGAATTTCTAATGACACTTCGCATAATGCTCCACATAGAATTCTCATGGTGGGTCCATCCGAAGACATCGTTCTCTAACACGCATTTTATGCATTGACTTAATATCTCATAAATTTATGACCAATGAGATTTGGTCATCAGTCAATCCACATACTAGTCTCAATGTATCATTGTTGTCCCATCAACAATGATACTCGACTATGGACATTTAAGAGCAAGGATACTAATTGTAATTTTATAATCTCATATTCAAGTCACATACTTGAAACTATATAATTTGTATCACTATTCTAAGGAATTTTATTATGTTAACATTTATATAACGCAGTAAATAAAACCATAATAAAATCATTCATTTATTCAATCAAATATAATATCAAAATGTTAAGCAATTATATCAAATAATTGGCATCTAGGGCACAAACTCTAACAAGAATATCATCAAAGTAAACAACAACGAATTTACCAATGAATGAACGTCAAACAAGGTTCATTAATCTCATAAAAGTGTTAGGTGCATTAGTTAAACCGAAAGGTAACACTAACCACTCATAAGGACTATATTTAGTTTTAAAAGTTGTTTTCCATTCATCACCTTCGTGCATTCTAATTTGATGATAACCACTTTTTAAATCAATTTTTGAAAAGATACAAGACCCATGCAATTCATCTAACATATCATCTAAACGAGGGATGAGATGTCAATATTTTACCGTAATGTTATTTACTACTCGATAATCAATGCGCATCCGCCATTTTTCGTCCTTCTTAAGTACTAAGATCACCGGAACTGCACATGGACTCATACTCTCCCTTACGAACCCTTTTTCCATCATTTCGTCAACTTATCTTTGTAACTTCTTCGTCTTCTCTATATTACTCCGATAAGTTGGACAGTTTAGAATGGTAGCATCGGGTATAAAGCCAATTTGATTTTCGATTCCCCGAATCGGTAGTAATCCTTGTGGAAGCTCCTCGGGAAATACATCAGCAAATTCTGCAAAAGAGATGAAACAACACTTGACAAAGAATCATTAGCGTTAGTATTCAAAAGCGCCTCTTCATACCAAAGTAAAATTATCGGCTGTTTAAAAATTAAAGCTCATCTCACATCACTTTTTTTGCATAAATGTGTTTTTCTCTTTTCTTCTTTCTTTTTCTCTCTTTCTTTTTCTTTCTTATTTTTTTCCTCACTATTTTCTTTTCTTCACTCTCTTTTCTTTGGACCTTATCTATTTGCAAATGAATTTGATCTTTATGCACCTATTGTGGTGACATAAGACACAAGGTAACTTTCCTTTTATTTTGTAGAAAAGAGTATTCATTGGTGAAGCCATCTTACTTCACACGCCTATCAAATTGCCATGGTCTCCCAAGTAGTAAATGACCTGCTTGCATCGGCACCACATTACACAAAACATCATCCACATATTTTCCAATGGTAAATGGCACCAACACCTGTTGTCACCTTCACATCTCCACGATCATTAATCCATAGCAATCTATTCGGATAAGGATGTTTGGTTGTTGATAATCCTAATTTCTCCACCATGGTTGTACTTGCCACGTTGGTGCAACTCCCACCGTCAATAACCACACAAGAAAATTTCCCTTGCACAAGACACTTGATGTGGAATAAGTTCTCTTGTAGTTCCAAACTTTCCTTCTTCACTTGCGCACTAAGCGCTCTTCTCGTAACCAATACCTCATCATGCATCGCAAACTCCCTATCATCAACCTCCTTTAATGGTGGCATAGAATTGGTGTCACTTTCTTCTTCCTCGGTTTCCACCTCTCCATTGTCAAACAACAACATAGTCCTATAATTTAGACATTGACTAGAAATATGTCATCTGCCTTAACATTTAAAGCATGCGATATCTCTGTTTTGACTAAAAGAAGGTTGTTCAATTTTACTTTGCACTCCCCGGTTAGTCGTTCCTTGCTTCGGCTCCACTTTCAGTTTGATCACAACTGTCTTTTCCTTGCGCTTCATAACATTAGATTTTAGTAACGGACCTGTGGTAGGATTAGATCATTGACCACCTCTCCTCTTAAGTTGTTTCTTAATCTTCATAGCTATGTGTACCATATCCCCCAATTCCACATAATGATGTCGTTCTACCAGGTCAGCTATATCCCAATTTAACCTTGTTGAAAATTGAGCCATGATTGCCTCACTATCCTCATCTATGTTAGCTCGGGCCATTAACATCTCCGTCTCCTTGAAGTAGTCATCCACACTCTTACTTCCCTGTTTCAGATTCTGCAAACTCCTAAACAAATCTCAATGGTAGTGACTCGGTATGAATCTCTTTTTCATTATTGCCTTCATCTCCGCCAACGTTTTAATTAGACGTTCCCCACATCTTCTCCAGCTAGTAGTTAACCGATCCCACCAAGTAACTGCATAATCAGAAAATTCGGTAACAGCTAATCTCACATTCTTGAGATCCGAGTAGTTGTGACAATCAAATACCCATTCTAGGTATCCCTCTGGATCGCTCCTCCCCTAAAAAGTTGGAATTTTCATTTTGATGCTACTCACGTTATCATCTTCCCTATTTCGACCTCCTCTTTCCCTAGCACCTCTTTGCCTTCAATGTAGGAAATCAGATTCACGATCTTCCTCTTCACTAAATCCACCTTCGAAATAACTTTCCTCTGTTTTAGATCTTCGTTGTTGTGTCCTCCCCTTTTTATGTGCTCCTTGAGGAATTTGAGATGATTCTGTTAGTTCCTAGTTGGCACAAGTTATCTAGAAGGGGGGGGTTGAATAGATATTTGAAAATCTTTCCTTTTTAAACTTGTTCTAAGATAATGATTAAAACCTAGCGGAATTAGTATTTGTTTTAATCTTCTTTACCAAACAATGGAGTTATAAGCGAGTAAGGCAGTTATAGCAGATATAGCAGATATAGCATGAATGTAAATGACACAGTTGTTTTTAAGTGGTTCAGAGCACTCAAAGCTCCTAGTCCACTCTTCTACTCAACGAGTAGGATATCCACTAAGGATGTCTTTTACAATCTTCTGAATCACACAGATTCCTTATAGACCAGCAGTCTAGGAACTTCTCTAGTTCACTCTTGAACTCATCAAGTCCAGCAGACTTGGTACTCTTCTTCAGTTGATTGACAGTTGTTGAGTTCTTGATGGTTGCTACTCAGTTGCTATGTAAGCACTGGTTCGTTAAGAACTGAGTAGCTGAGCAAGCTTTGCAATATCTCAGATCGTAGAGTTGAGCTTGAGAGATGTTCACGTTGTTTGATTAATGCTTGTTTAATTCTCTCTCATCTGTCTGATCTGTATATATGTGATGTTGAAAACTATCCGTTGGATCCATTCGTTGTGGCATTAAATGCGTCCCGAACTTTTTGTCTTTGTGATGAGACATTTCGCACATCTTTCAATTCTCGCATTCGCCCATCGACACCGCAGTCGCTTTCTCACCCACCACCTGAAAAGGTGTTTTGTCCCTCTTACCCATGGTACTATCCTTAGCTTCTTCAATACGCTTCTTTGTTGCATACTAAGGATATTTCATATATTCTGGGACTGATGAGCACTGCAGCATCTTGGATACATTCCTCACTTGTAACTTGTTGAAAACACAGATCATGAGGCTCGACGTTTTCTGACATGAGACAGATGATACTCTACGATTTGGGTCGTGGTGTTCTACGATTTAGATCGTAGTGTCTTTGACATCTTTGCACACTACGATGCTATCAGTCGAGAGCACTACGATTTCCCTTAAACCTTCGCACACTACGATCTTCACTTGCTCGTGTTGTTGACTCTACGTTCCCGAGAGCACATTACGATCGTTGACTTGTAAACTTCATGTTTCCTTCAGCATACTGCGATCGTGGAGTTGGCTCGGCAAACGTTGGGACCACTCTACAATTTTCGAAGAGTCCCGTTCAAGGCAGGCACACTACGATCTTCAGGCTCTACGTTTTCTGCCTTGACTCTTGCAATGTTGATCAGATGGATGCACTACAATTTCTTCAAGACTAATCTATTACATCTTAAGATCAACCTAACAATTTTGATCTTTCTATCTATACATTCTTTATCAGAATGGTACATGTTGAAAGCTTAAATCAACCTAACAATTTTGATCTATCACTAAGTCCTTGTACATATATTCATTTAAGGACCTTACAAATAATCATGAACATATACATTAAAACATCAAATCATAATCTGCATTCTCCCAACAATCTCCCCCTATTTGATGTTGACATAACCAAGGAGATTTGTTGTCATGATTATTAGTGACTAGATGCATTTGCAGGAAAATCAAACATGACTTAGTATTTCAGTGAGCAGCTGAAATTTCTAGAGAATAAGCATGAATTTATTGATGATCAGAAAATATTACAATTCAGCATTACATCAATGGGAAATTTAAGTTTCAACTTATCTCTGCTTCCTTGACCTCTTTAGTGGAGGTGGGTTGGCGTCACTCTCGGCCCTTCTTTTTCTTTGAGCTTCCTTGTTTTCGCTTAACTCTTCCAAACCGCTTAGACTTAGTATTGGATTCTCCTCATGCCTGTGCATGAATGCAGGATCTCCAGTTGGCATTCTTATACGTACAGTAGACACATCTTGTGAGCTGGGAGTTGACTCCTAACGGCTTAATGGTATAGCCATTACAATTCCCTGTTGATCAGATCATTGAGTCTAACTGTGGAATTGTCTTGCAGGAGGGCTTCGTGATGCTTGAGCTTGATATTGTCCTCTTCCCCTTTCTTGAGTTCCATGACCTCCTCTGCCTCTACCTTGTCCTCCCTGAACTCCTTTCCCTTTATTCTCCCCCTTTATGGCAGTATCAAGGGTTCAAATATCGGCAGACAGTCAATTAACTCCCTGGACAAGCTCATTCAGTTGACTTTGGGTTTGAGCGATGTCCTCTCTATTATCCTTGATCTGTTTTTCAGATCTGGCTTCTTTATTTTGGAGAACTATCAGAATCATATCGTTATGTTTTTCCTGATTTGCATAAGATTTCTGGAAGTCGTAGACCAAAGCTTTCAAGTTGAGGATGTTGTCCAACATAATTTTATGTTGAAGGTCTTGGTGTTTCTGCATTTCGAGTCTGACCTCTCTTTCCGGGGGCTCTGAAGTGGATCTCATCTCTGTCCGACATACTCTTCAGAATCTCTTTGATAATTTCTCTTAGTCTCTTTGTAAGTTCAGTATTCATAGTGCCAGGGAAATTATTTGCAGCTGTGATCATTTGATTCAGCCGGATATTGATGAGGTCAGAGTGAGTTTCCAAGCTTGCTTCTATAGACTTGACCATTTTCTCAGTTGTGTCTTTCAAGTCATCCTTGGTAGGCTTGGGAGAGTGTCATTTGCTTGAGGATTGTTCATTGGAGGGGTTCTTAGTTGAGATTGATCTTGCAGATTGTAAAGAGCGAGATCAAGACTGAAGTAGTCATGTGATGAGGAGGATGGTATATCAGCAGGAAGGGCTTGGGTTTGGGTGTCTGAGATAGGTGACTCTACGATTTCAATGTTGGATTCTACGATGTGGCTGGAGTCTTGAATCGTAGAGTTGGTGATTTGTGGAAGCAGGGTAAGGTTGACTTCTTTTGGTTCTTCGCCATGTAATTTTCGATTCTCAGAATCGAAACTGATTGAGTGGGTGAAGAATCACTTCCATCCATCGAGGAAATTCATAGAATTGACTGAATGAAGATGATGGCAAGTGATTAACTTTAAAGAGATCAAGAATAGTCAATACCTCAAGTTTATCCTTGGAAGAAGAATTGTTGATAAGCAGCAACTTGGCAAAGATGACTTTCCCTAGAAATCCATTAGCCAGAACTGAGATTGCTGGATATTCCTTGAAGCTCCAGAACATGTGATCCCATGAGTTCATGATTTGAGCTTGATGGTATGACATCATGGGTAGGTAAGAAAATAGTTGAGTGTACAGATAGCTCCTAAATCCATCTTTCCCTACACCAGTGATTTCAAGCTCATCATCATCATTTTCTTCCTCTTCTTTGGTCTCTTCTGAAGATTCCATTATCTCAATGGTCTCTGGAAAGTTTGGCATTGATTCAACTTTATTTTGAGCAGGAACCTCTTCTTCTTCCATTGGGATATCATGAAGCTCCCCTCAATTTGGATCATCTTCTTAAGTCAGAGACTTCTCCCCTCACCAAAGGTGTACTCAATCATGAGAATTTCTGTGGATCTCCCCTCACCGAGAGCATCGCCCTCTTTATTTGCTTGGGGTGTTCTCTTTTTACCACATTCTTGGCTTCCTTTTTCAGCACCTTTTCATTCTCAACAATATACTTCTTGACCAGCTTTCTTTTTGCTTTGCTGGGTTTAGCCACAATTTTTGGACTCTCTTGAGTCTCAGCTTTGTCATGTTGAACAGCCACCATTCTTGAAGCAGCTTCTTCCATTTCTGCCACACTTAGCCTGGTTTCAGAGAACAGCAGAGACTCTACGATTGAAGAAACTGTTGGTCTTTTGAACTTATGACCAGTTTTGTTCTTCTTTAGGATCTGTGATATGGTGGCTTGATCCTCTTCAGCTTCTTCTTGTTGTTGCTTCTTTTTTAACCTCATTAGAGTCTCTATATCAGAGGACTCTACAGGAATGTCAGTTATAGACCCTTGAGGCTCTTCGATTTGTCTTGCCCTTAGCTTTCTCTTGCCCTTGCTTTTTCTGGCAAGAGCAGAGGGTTCTCCCTTGTCTGCTTCTCCTTCTTCTTCAACTTCCCTGACAACAGACATGTTTCCTGGAATGCCTGCGTTCTTCAAATCCCCAGTTCTTCCACTGGACTCAGTCATCATTCTTACATACTCAGCAGGGTTCCTTTCCCAATTCTTAAACAACTGTTGTGTCATTCTTCGATTTGGGTTGATGGCTTCTCCTTCATCATCCCCAATTTTGTCACCCAGTGCAGATTGCAGAATGATGCTTATGAATCTCCCATACAGCATCTTTAGAGTGCTCTTTGATTTCTTCGAGTTGACGATCCACTTGTCGATCCACTCGAGCAATACAACCCCATAGTTGAGTTGTGTACCATGAACCATGGCCGTCATGAGCTTAAGCTGAGTGTAACGCCCGAGAAATTCGAATCCTTTGTAAAAACATTTGAAAGAATTAAATATTGAATAAAATAATATTAATTGTTATTATATGTGTTAATAAGATGTATGTCGTTCTATAACCTAGAAACGTCAGAATATCGTAGTATTCGAACCACGTGAGAGAATTAAAGTGTTTAATTTTTCAAGACGAAAATAAATGTTTTCCGAGAAAGTTTATGAAAAACACTATTCACCGATTATCGCTCGGAAATTATTTTTGAACTTCCGAGAAATACGTAATGTTAGAATATCGAGGCGAGATAGATTATGTAATAATAATTTAAGTATGGAAAATGCAATAATTCGCATGTGGACTTAATTTGGGAATATAGGTATTAAAACCTAATGAAATGAATTAAGGTAACTTGGTTTATAATACAAGTCCAATAGGAATAAGATGTGATCCTATGTGGGATTTATATTAAGCCCATGTATTTAGTTAATGAAGTCCAAGCTATTATTATTAGCAAGCCCAAAGGATAAGCTAATTAAATTAGCATTAAGCCCAATCTTTGATCCATTAGTTAATGAGGATCCATGGGGAAACCCATGGGTAGACTTGATGGGCAAACCTTTTGTGTGGTGACCAAGTGTTGTATTGGCCAAGTAAATAAGAGTGGTTAGCAAGTAGACTTGGTTAATAAGCAATGAATAGTAAGGAGGTTAGTTTAAGGAGGTGGGATGACATAATGACCTATTTACCCTAACCTTGAAAGCTCTATAAATAGCAAGCCTTTTTCATTCATTTGGGGTTCATTATTTCATCCAACAACTCTCTCAAACAACAACTTATTTGTTAGAGTCAATAAGCACTTTGAGCTTAACCTTTCCTTAGTAGATTTCCAAAGCAAGTGAAGTAATCATCAAAGGTAAATGATCTTGTCCTCTTCATCTCTAACATATTAGGAGGATAAGAGAAGTGTAATCTAATGAACTTAGATACTAAGAACATAGGAGAAGTTGATAAGCAACGAACTTAAGTCGAATAAGTTGAGTAAGCAACTTGAACTTAAATAAAGTTAATGAACTTATGAAGAATAGCTTTTGTTATCATAAGCATGAGAATTATAGATAATAAGGGAAATAAGTTAAAACCTCATCGTGTTAATAAGTTGGTGTAATAAGTAACTTGTAATGTCTACATGTTGATTAAAATCCACTTAGAATGATTAGTATTGAGGTTTTCTTAGGAATCGCACGATCGAGACGATAATCGTCGAATTCGTGAAATTCTCGGAATGGAAGTCATATTTTGTGTTTGGCATTGGAGACGTTGGTTTTCAATGGAGGCAAGTCATATTTGGCATTATAGAGTTGCGGACTCGAAAATGGCCGGATTCCGACTTAGAACGAAGAAACGAGCGTTGAACGTTCACGAACGTTTATCGTTTTCATTAAAAATGGACTAATAGGTGGAATTTTAGCAAAAGAAATAAAATAGATAAAATTCTTGAATGAACGCATAGAGTACGTAATTTGTGACCCGTAGGCTCTTGAACGAGCCAATTCGGACTTATAACGAAGAAGTTACGAGTTCGGGAATCTCAACTTCTGAAAAATCTGTCCAAAAATGTCTGGTGCACAAAGCTGGCGCCAGCACAAGGAAAATAGTACCACGCCGCAACGCCAAAGTGGCCTTCAAACCCTGCAAACTCGCGTTGCAGCGCGATAAGTAACACAGAGACTCACGCCGCGGCGCCGAGTCCGGATTTTTGAGGAGTAAGTGGCGACGCCAAGAACGCAGACCAGTGCAATAGCCAAGACTACTGGTACCAAACGACTTCATAACCTAGATTGTAATGAATGTTTACATGTTAAACATGTTTAGTAATGGATGAACATTAACCAAAGATTTTAAAAGAAACATTGTTAAGACATGATTAAGTCTTAAGCATGAACACTTAGAGTTAAGTTAAGCCAATTACTTATGAATGTGAGAATGACGTAATGGAAAGTTTAAGACCTTTAATAACAAATCTAATACGTAATTAGATTGAGAAGTACGGTAAGATTCTTTCGAAACCATATGTGATCATTCATGACCTAATGTTCTATGTTATGCTATCATCTAATGTAGAGACCTTAAAGACGTAAAGTCCACGTGTTATAAATTGTAGCAGACGCTAAAGGCAAGTACTCTAACCCTTGTTCCAGTTCGATCTGGACAAGTATTTGTGATTTATGTATTCTTCGCATGAGTTAGTATTTGAGGAATGTCAAAGCCAATCCTTTCAGCTAAAAGTATGCTATGTTATTCTATCAAGTGTTGATAAGGATTTACCAAACTAATATTGTTGTGGTTTTCAAAAGTAGATTGAGTATGCTAAAATGTTTTGTCGTCAAACGATAGGCACGTGAGGTTGCCACAACTTAAACGTATACACGTTTAATGAATGTAGTGTTGATCAACATAGAGTACTATAGGCTGATCACCTAGACGTGCTCGTAAGCTATACCGGACTTACGGACTTTGTGCCGGGATGTCCTTTTTAAAGTACTTATGAAATGCTTATGGTCGTGAATCGGAATTGATGTTTTACTGATTATTGTAACTGTAAAACGTTTTGAATGAAAAGAAGTACTATTTTGAATTCTCAATAGTACTTCGTAACTATTGTCCAGTTATTGAAGATATATGATTCCTATGTTTCAAGCATGCTATTTTCCTTGAATTGTTGTACTTGCTGAGCTAGTTAGGCTCATTCTTGCTTGAACCATATGAATGCAACTAAGACAGAATCTGATTGATGGATCCGTGAGGATAAAGGGAAGGCAAAGGCTTAACCCAGTAGATTGCTTATGTAATAGTATAGGTTTTGTAAGGAATAATATTGATATTATGACAAAGACAATGTATTGGTTGTAAAGAACCTGGGGTATGTAAATATTCTTTTGATATATATATATAAGACATATCCATTCTTTTGAGGCTTTTCAATTGAATGTTTATGTGAACTGTAGCACCGTGTAGCACCATCTGTCGGGTTGGAAGATACCCGAATTTGGGGGCATCACAGGTTGGTATCAGAGCAATAGGTTATAAAACTTAAGGGGGGAAATAAAAACCTTAAGTCATAACCTTAAGAAAAGTCAAAGAATAAAAGATGGAAGTTAACCTTATAAAAATGCATCATATATGTTATGTGTTTTATTATACCGACGTTTACTAATCAACTCTTTGTGTTGTTATTACGGATGTCGGTGAAAATAGAGATGTATTGTGTAGTCGTGAAGAATTGGTGAAACCGATAAAATCATACCGAACCCTATAGCAGCAGATCCTGAGATAGTTGTGGTGGAGTCTGGAGACTCCGAAAGCTTAGACCTCATGTCGGTATTTGACGGCATATTGGAAGAAGAAGTGGAGGTAGTATCCTTCAATCCAGTGGCTATAGCAGCAGAGATAACTCCAGGGGAGTCGATGATGTCACTGTTCATGTCAGTGATAGATAGGAACGACACCACTCGCTGTGGAGGTCAAGGAGCTAAAGGCGGAGCTCCAAGCGGTCATAGAGGACAAGACGGATGTGGAGTCCATGTGGGAGCAGGAACATGACGAGAGAGTTTTGGCTAAGGACAAGGTCCATGAGCTAAAACAGGAGGTCTTTGAGCTTAGGAGCGAGCTAAAGACTAAGAAACAGAAGATAGGGAGAATGTTCTATATTCATAGGAGTTCTCATGAGGATTTCCAGTTGCAGGTAGCTGGGTATCCGGTAGAGACAGGGCAGACGCGGTATACTATCAGCCGTGATATTATTATCGGTCTTGCCAAGGCAGATTTCGAGAATGCCTTAAGGCAGATATGATCGAGTAGTTGTTAGAATAGTTAGGTATGTACATATTTGTATATCTAGTAGTGATGTAAAGCCCTCTTTTGTATAATCAAGGGTAGTCTTTTGTAATTCCCAATTTTTGGAAAAGCAATAGCGGGAAAGTAATGTATCTAGCTTGGGCTGTGTAACCGATGTAGTATTATACTACAATGAATTAATATAAGTTTTCATTTTCAAAAAATGTAGAGTAACGAATGTGTAAGTTATTATTTAGCATGGAATAATAACTTAATGACAGGAAATGTATAATAACGAAGTATGTGTTTATTGTAACAGCAAAATGCCGCCAAGAAGAGTACCACGTACCCAAGGTGCGAACACGAATCAACCGGAGGGAGGTCCGGTTAACCCCATTTTTGAACCTTTTAACCCCAGCATTTAACCAAACTGGGGCTAAGATCCCCGTGAATCCTGGTGTAGTACGAGCTACTATATTTAAGGACTTTAAGAGTGTGGGTCCGCCGGAGTACAAAGGAACTACTTGACCCTATCAAGCTTCAAACGTGGGTTAGGGAGATTGAGAAGGCATTTGTAATAGCAAATGTCGACGAGGCCCAAAAGGTTGCCTTTGCAACCTACATAATGAAGGGAGAGGCCAACTTTTGGTGGGAGGCCAATCAGGCGAGGGCCGGAATAGATGCTATAACGTGGGAGAGGTTCAAGGAAATACTCTACGAGAACTACTTTCCCACAAGCATGCAGGGTAGGATGGAGATGCGATTTCTCAATTTAAAATAAGGGGACATAACGGTTCCCCAGTATGCCGCCAAGTTTAATGAATTGGCAAGGTTCGCTCCACATCAAGTGGATACCGAGGTGAGGAAAGCTCGACGATTCGAGTAGGGCTTGAAACCCTGGCTCTATAATCGTATCTCTATATTCCAAAGTACTTCCTTTGGGATTGTGTTAGAGAAGGCAAAAATTGCCGAAGGTGGTAGCGAGGCGTTGAGCCAATACCATAAGGACAAGAAAAGTAAAGGGAAGGTAGATGGAGGAGTGAAGGTCAAAGGTTCTAGCGAGAGTGGCGAAGGGTATAAGCGGAAGGTGAGTAGTTCGGGGAATCCCAAAGTGAAACTAAGGGACCTGAAAAGGAAGATGGAGGCCTGCAAGACCTGCGGGAAGACTCATTTAGGAGTCTGTTTCAAAGGTAAGGTCGTGTGTTATAACTTTGGACAGGAAGGGCATATTGCGCCAAACTGTCCAAGCCCGAAGAAGAACCATGGGTGCTTTGTATGTGGGTCTATGAACCACATGGAAAAGAACTGCCCAAAGAAGGGGACAGACGTGTATAAGGGTGCCAATAGTGGTAAGTTAACTATTGGGGGACCAGCGCAGCCGGGTAGGCCGATGGCCCGTGTAGCGCCCCCAAATCCGGATATCTTCCAACCCGACAGATGGTGCTATACTGTACAACATTCATACATTCATTCAATTGAAAAGTCTCAAAGAACGAATATAACTTCTATATATTTAAAATAATATTTACATTTTCCAAGTTCTAGACCCGTTATAAAGGTTCTTTGTCATAATATCAGTTAAATTACAACAATAGACCTATACTATTACAAGACAGCTTAGTAATCTGCCTTAACTTTTCCCTTATCCTTTTTCGATCCTTTGGACGCGTTCAAGATATTGCGCATTCATGTGGTTCAAGCAAGAGTGAGCATAACTAGCTCAAGTATAACAATTTAATAACAACATGCTTGACACATACAAATCAGATATCTTCAATAATCGAACAATAGTTATGAAGTACTATTAATAATTCAAAATAGCACTTCATCTTTTCTTTCAAAATGGTTTACAATAACAACGATGATTTAGTAAAACATTCACTCCGGCCGAGACCCTCGAGTATTCATTCTTTATTGAAAAGGACAACCGGGAAGCAAGTCCGTAAGCCCGATATCACTTATGAGCACTTCTAGGTGATCAGCCTATTGTACTCTATGTTGATCAACACTACATCCATTAAACGTATGTACGTTTAAGCATTTAGCAACCTCACGTGCCTGTCGTTTTACCGACAAAACATTTGATTAACATTTCAGTCTCCTTTTGAAAACCATATCAAGTAGTTGACAAAAGATAGAAACATTTGATAATAAATGAATAGATTATCAATACATCAAGTCTAGCCAAATGAATTGGCTTTAACTTCAACATACTTCAATTCATGCGAAAGAATACATGAATAAAAAAAAACTTGTTCAGATTGAACTGAGACAAGAGCTAGAATACTTGCCTTTAGTGTCTGCTATGGTATTTTAACTTTATGTTCAAGTCGTTCAAGTCTCTTCAATACATGATCACATAATACCTTAGATTAGGTCACATATAATCAAGTATGTATATGACTATATCATACCCTTCATTTCAATCTAATGGTGTATTAGATTCAGTTACTATTTGTTCCGGTTCGTCATTATGCTTGCATCTATATTCGACTAGGTTATCTCAACCTTTATATCACATTCCTTAAGGTTTAACAAAGTTTAAACAATGTTACATTACCTTCCTTAAGTTATGTTTACTTCCATTTCTTTTCTTTGTATTTAGAAACCTTCATTACTATCTTTGTTTCGAGATCTGAGGTCATAAGCGCCAGTTTTTTATCTCTACATCTCGCTACGGCTCGAGCTTAATGTATAACTGTCCCGGACTTGGTGCTACAGATGAGTCCTTACTTAATGAATGGTATATGTACTGCCACACACCTGGAAGGATTTTTGTCACTGTTCATAGCGTTGCGGCGCCACTTATTGAACTAAGGTTTGCGCTATGGCAAACTCTTGCGAGAGGCTCGATTCTATCGTTCGCGGCCATGCACATGAGTCTTTTTTAGGGTTTGGCGTAGGGGCCAACTCTGCGGCACCGTAAAACAATTTCGCTTTTGAAATTTTGTGAACTTTCCGGACGCATAACTTCTTCGTTATAAGTCCGAATTGGCTTGTTCAAAAGCCTACGGTTCACAAATTACGTAATCTACATGACCATTCAAGAATTTTATCTATTTGACGTCGTTTGCTAAAAATTCACCTATTGGTTCATTTTTAACGAAAACGATAAACGTTCGTGAACGTTCAACGCTCGTTTCTTCATTCTAAGTCGGAATCCTGTCATTTTCGAGTCCGCAACTCTTAAATACCGATTATGGCTTATCTCTTTTGGAAAACAATGGTCTCTTGATCAAACAAAAAATTTGACTTCCATTCCGAGAATTTTACGTATTCAACGTTTATCGTCCAATCGTGCAAATTCCGGCAATTCTTCATGCTTATGATTTGATCAACATTACAAATGAACTTCATTCATCATATGAACATCTCAACATACTTAATACAACAACTTATATTCATTGTTGGATTTTGAATTTATTCTTCATGAGCTTATAACTTGTCAAATTATAAACTACTTAAGATTTGATTATTCATGACTTATGACAATTAAGGTTTATTAATCATCATACTTTACATACTCTTCACATATAACTTTACTTAGGTATACACGATACATATGATCATATAAATTCTTTTACATTCATATCATTTCTCTTAATAAACTTCTTATAAGTTCATATTATTTTCACATAAGTTTATAACTTATGCTAGCTTAAATGACTTATTACCAACTTAATTGGCTTAAGTTCATTACTTACTCATTTATGTTTCTTAATCCAACTTTTCTTATCATCCTATCATGGTAGAGATAGAAGATAATTGAGAAGAAGTCTTACTCTTTTGTAGTCTTGGTAAGTAGCTTGCTTCTTCTTCTTACTTATAGAATGACTTATGTGTAGATTATTCTCTCTAACACTTAAGCACTTTAGATGTGTTGGATTAATTGATCAACCAACAAATGGCTAGCAAAGTTCTTCTATTTATAGACTTTCCAAGGTTAGGGTAGTTTGGTCTTTAAAACATCCCACCTCCTTAAGCCACCTCCTTACTATTCATTACTTGTCTAACACAACACTTATCCTACACTTGGTCATTACTTCAAAGTCGTGGTCAATACTCCTACTTGATCATCACACTTACTTGATCACCACATCACTTGGTCACCACACATTCAACCATATTAATAGGGTTTGCCCCATGGGTCAACCAATTTATTGGACTTTAGCTTGGGCTTGGATTAAATAAATCCTTGGGCCTTATATTAACAAACACTAGTTCGTTCATTAATTAATAGTTGGGCTTCTCTCTTTAATTCACTTGGACTTGTATATAATTGTTAACCAATCATCCAAGTCCATTAACATTTCTTAATACATATTGTTGATGTATTTTCGTATTCTAATTCTTATAGAATTTATATACGGTATTTCATCATTCATACAAACTCGTATAATACTTCACGTCATACGCTGCTTTTCATTACTTTGTACAATACCAACGATCATACCATTATTACTCATTCATTACTATTTCAACTTCCTTAACGTTTAGGAATTAAGTCCACAAGCGAATTATTACATTTTCCATAACTAGATTTTTATTACATAATCCATCTTACCTTGTTATTCCATCATTGCGTATTTCTCGAAATCTCAAAATTAAATCCCGAGCAAATACCGATGAATAATATTTTTCAGAAAATTTCTCGAAAAACTTTTATTTTCGTCTTGGAAATCCAAACACTTTAATTCATCCACGTAGCCCAAATACTACGATATTCTAATATCAATAGGTTATACAATGACAACTATCTTGATAACACATGGAATATGATTTTATTATTATTTAATTTAATAAAATCATTTTACAATAAGATCCAAATTTCTGGCCGTTACATTCTTCCCCTTATAAAGATTCGTCCCCGTAATCTCGCGTCTTACTTTAATCAAATAGATGAGGAAAAAAAATTTCATCTTTTCTTCTAGTTCCCACGTTGCTTCTTTCTTCCTGGCCGTGGTTCTTCCATAATACTTTTTCTCGATGGTATTACCTTGTTCCTCGTAACTTGTTCCTTTCTATCAATGATCCGCATCGTGACTCTTCATATGATAAATCTTTCTTGATATGAATCGCTCATACTCGATTACATGCTTATAGTCCAAGCTTATATGGACGTGTCTGATACATGAAACACGTTATGTATTCGTTTCTAGGTCCGGAGGTAATGCTATCATATACGCTTACCTCTCCCACCCGTTTTAATACTTCAAAGGGTCCTATAAACCTTGGACTTAATCTTTCTTTCCTTCTTTCCAAAGCGTATCTTTCCTTTCCAAGGAGATACCTTTAGAAAACACATCTGAGCCCACCTCAAACTCTCGACTTAGCTCATGTGAGTCCATATATTTCTTACATTCATCCCCGGTGTGACGAGACGCATCCAGTATCAACTTTATCCATCCACCGCTCACGCGCACCAATTTCGGTCCTAGCATCCAAGCGTTTCTCCCACCTCATCCCAACACAAAGGTGTTCTGCACTTCCTTCCATACAAAGCTTCAGACGACTAAGATGCCTATGCTTGCATGATAACTGTTGTTATATGCAAACTCTACTAGTGGTACGTGATCATCCCAACTACCCTTGAAATCCATGACGCAAGACCTCAACATGTCTTCTAACATCTGAATTGTCCTTTCGCTCTGCCCATCAGTTTGTCGATGATAAGCCGTGCTTAACCTCAGCTGTGTTCCCAACTGCTCTTGCAAACTCCTCCAAAAGTTCGATGTGAATCGTGGATCATGATCTGACACAATCGATATTGGTACTCCATGTCTGGAAATGATTTCCTTAACATAAAGTTTAGCTAACTGGTCTAAGTTATACTTGACCCTAATTGGCAAAAAGTGAGCCGACTTCGTCAGCCGTCCACTATTACCCAAATCGAATCGTACCCTTTTTGCGTCGTTGGAAGTCCCACAACAAAGTCCATCGTGATATGCACCCACTTCCATTCTGGAATCTCCAATGACTGTAATAAACCACTGGGTCGTTGATGTTCGGCCTTAACTTTTTGACAAGTTAAGCACGTACTCACATACTCGCTATTTCTCTCTTCATGTTTGGCCATTAAAAAACTCGTCGAAGGTCTTGATACATCTTAGTATCGCTTGCGGGATGTATCGAGTACTTCGAACTATGAAGCTTCTTGTAATACTTGCTCCTTTAATTACATCTCATTCGAACCCAAATTCTTCCTCAAATCTTAATAATCCCTCATTATCAAGACTATACTTAACATCTTCCTTCTCGGATAACCGCTTCTTCATTTAGTTACACTCATCCGTCTTGAGTTGTACCTCCTTGACTCTTTCTACGATGGTAGATTGCATCTCCATCGCAAAGAGTAATTGCCCCGAATGACTCGGCATCTTCACTTCTATTTCCATCCTAGCCATCTCTCATTATTAACTCATTTCGAAATTTGTTAACATATACAACTTTTCCCGACCCTTCCTACTTAAGGCGCCTAAGTAACTACATTGGCCATTCCAGGGTGATACAGGATTTCACAATCATAATCCTTTATCAACTCCAGCCATCTTCTCTGTCTCATATTCAACTCCTTCTGAGTGAAGATATACTTTAGACTTTTAGGGTCCGTATATATCTAACATTTTTTTCCCATAAAGATAATGTCTCCATATCTTTAGGGCAAACACTACCGCAGCCAGTTCCAGATCATGAGTAGGGTAAACTTTCTCATAATCCTTCAACTGCCGAGATGCATACGCAATGACTTTGCTATGCTGCATAAGCACACAACCAAGTCCTTTATGCGAAGCATCACTATACACTACAAAATTTCCCGTGTCATCTGGCAATGACAAAACAGGAGCTTCACTTAATCTCTTCTTTAGTTCTTGAAAACTGTCTTCACATTTATCTGTCCATACGTATTTCACCGTCTTCCTTGTTAAGCTAGTCAATGAGGTAGCTATCTTCGAAAAATCTTGGATAAATCTTCGATAGTACCATGCTAACCCTAGGAAACTCCGCACCTTAGTCGGCGTTTTTGGTTGTTCCCAATTCATTACTGCTTCCACCTTCGCTGGATCCACTGAAATCCCCTCTTGGTCAATGACATGACCTAAAAACTGCACCTTTTCCAGCCAAAATTCACATTTGGTGAATTTCGCTTATAACTTCTCCCTCCTTAGTGTCTCCAACACTAACCTTAAGTGTTTGGGATGATCTTCTGGCATCTTAGAATAGACTAGAATATCATCAATAAACACCATGACAAACTTGTCCAAATATAGTTTGAACACTCTGTTCATCATATCCATAAATGCATTTGGTGCATTAAACAACCCAAATGACATCACCGTAAACTCGTAATGACCATAACGAGTCCCGAATGCGATTTTGGTACATCTTCCTTCCTAACCTTTAAGCGATGATACCCCGTCAAGTAAATCTATTTTAGAAAAATACTTTGCCCTTTCAATTGATCAAAGAGATCATCAATCACGGCAATGGGTATTTATTCTTTATCGTTAACTTGTTCAACTCCCGATAGTCGATATAAAGCCTTAACGATCCGCTTTCTTTCTTCGACAAACAACAAGGGTGTGCTCCCCCACTTGAAACACTTGGTTGAATGTACTTCTTGTCCAATAGTTCCTATAGCTAAACCATTAGTTCTTTCATTTCCACAGGCGCCATACGGTACGGTGCCCTTGAGCAGTGTCGATTCTCGGCATAGTGTCTATCACAAATTCGTTCTCCCTATCCGTGCAGAACCCCAGAATTCACTAGGAAATACATCCATGAATTCATTTACTATAGGTATTTGTTCCATGGTTGCTCCCACTCTCTGGGTATCAACAACATGGCATAGGTAACCTACACAACCCTTCCTTAAAAGTTTTCTAGTTTGTGCCATCGTAAGGCAACACGGACGTCCCGGCAATTTACTACTGTAAAATACTACAGGAGGTTGGTTCAACGTCCTGATGCTCACACTTTTCCTTTGGCAATCTATAATTGCTCCATGGTTAATCAACCAATCCATTCCGAGAATTACGTCGAATTCTCCTAACTTTCTCGGTATTAAATCTACCGATAACTTACAACCATGTACATCTATGCAACAACTCCTATGAATATCTTCAACAGGAATTATCTCTTCGTTTGCTACCTTAATGTTCAAAGGTATAGGCAATTTTTCGGGAAATAATTCTAGTCGTCCAGCTAAATCACATGCTATAAATGAACAAGTAGCACTCGAATCAAATAGCACGTATGCATTTATATTTTTGATCGGAATAATACCTGCAACTACATCCCCTGATGACACCGCGTCTTGGACCGTCATATTAAAAGTACAGGCCATTGATTTCCCAAGCTGAGCTGGACCACTAATAGCTAACTTCCCGCTATTAGGTCCCTTATTTCCTTCTATCCCCTTCTTCGGGCAGTTATTTGCTATGTGGTCAGTTGATCCACATACAAAGCATCCGTGATTCTTCTTCGGATTGGGACAGTTAGGCGAAATGTGCCCTTCTTGTCCACAATTATAATATACCGCCTTACCTTTGAGATAGACTCCTAAGTGAGTCTTCCCAAAGGTTTTACAGGCCTCCATCCTCCTCTTAGAGTCCCCTTGTTTTACTCTGGTATTCCTAGAGTTAAAGCCCTTCCTTTTCTGACCGTCGCCACTCCCACTGGCTCCCTCGGTCTTGGTTCCTCCATCAACCCTGCCTTTGGTCTTCTTATCTTTGTGGTACTGTCTAAGAGCCTCATTCCCACCTTCGGCAATTATTGCCTTTTCTAGTATGGTTCCAAAGGAAGTACTTTGGAACATAGAGATTCGGCTATAGAGCAAGGGTTTCAAGCCCTGCTCGAACCTTCTAGCCTTTCTCACTTCAGTGTCCACTTGATGTGGAGAAAATCGTGCCAGTTCATTAAACTTGGCAAGACATCGGGAACCATCTATATCCCTTGTCTCAATTCCAGAAACCTCATCTCCACCCTCCCTTGCATACTAGTGGGAAAATAGTTCTCGAAGAAAATCTCCTTGAACCTCTCCTACATTAGGTTTCCTATATCAGCCCTAGCTTGGTTTGCCTCCCACCAGAAGTTGGCCTCTCCTTTCATCAAATAGGTTGCAAAGGCAACCTTTTGACCCTCTTCAACATTTGCTATTACAAATGCTTTCTCAATTTCTTTTACCCATGTCTGGGCTTCTATAAGGTCCAGTAGTTCCTTGAACTCCATGCGGACCTACACTTTTAAAATCCTTAAAAGTAGTAGCTCAGATTACTCAGGTGAATTACTGGTACATTAGCCCCCATTCTATTAAATGCATTAGTTAATAGATTAACGAACTCTGCATTGGATTAATTAGGACCACCCTCAGGTTGGTTAACATAAGCATACGATTTCGTTGTCTCCTTCTTGGCGGCATTTCACATTAAGAAAACAACACATCATTATTACTTTATTCTTGTTGGTTTGTTATTGTTTATAATAAAACAACAACTCATACTCATTACTCAACATATTCCATAAAAAGATTTATATTGATTCATAACTTATAGTATAATACTACATTGTTTACATTACTCAGCCTTAGGTGATTACATTTCCATCCCGCAATTACTTTCCAAAAATTGGGATTTACAAAAGACTACCCTTTGTTATACAAAAGAGGGTTTTACTTCACTACTAGATACATAATATTTACATATCTATTCTACTCTAGCTATTGCTAGATTACATCTACCGTAAGGCATTCTCAAAACTGCATTACGCCAAACCGTAATAACATCTCTCTTGATGGTATGGACGGGTGCTGTCTCGCTTCTACACGATATCCAGCTACTGTCATTGGAAATCTACATGAGAACTCCTATGAATATAGGACATCCTCTCCAATTTCCGCTTCTTAGTCTTTAGCTCTTGCTTGAGCTCAAAGACTTCACCTCTCAAATCTCGGACTTTTTCCATAGCTAGGACTCTATCATCGTGCTCCCCTTCCCACATTCCTTCCATACTAGCCTTGTCCTCACGGACAGCTTGGAGTTCCTCTTTCAACTCCTTAACTTCTTAGCAGTAATGGACATTCCTATCCAATACCGACATAAATAGTGCTTTCATTGATTCCCCCGTAGACATTTCCTCTGTAGGTGGAACCTGGTCCTCTGTAAGTGGAACCTGGTCAAAGGACATCACGTCCACCTCCTCCTCTAGCATGCCATCAAATATAGACATGTAGTCTAAATCGTCTGAGTCTCCTGACTCGATGGTCACCAACTCTGGTTCTACGGCTACGGGATTTGGTAGTATCTCTACCCGATTAACTGAATCCTCGCTTACTACATGTATATCTCTATACATATCATTTTCTCCTGACATCTATAATAAAACAATATAGTTTGATTAGTACACGTCAGTAAAATAATAAAAATACATAACATAATATAATGCATTTTTATAAGGTTACTTTCCATCTTTTACTTCTTTATTCTTGCGTAAGGTTATGACTTAAGGTTCTACTTTCCCCCTTAAGTTTTATAACCTAGGCTTTGATACCAACTTGTAAGCGCCCCAAATCCGGGTATTTCTAACTTGAAGCGATGATGGTGCTATACTGTACAACATTCATACATTCATTCAATTGAAAAGTCTCAAAGAACGAACATAAATTCTATATATTTAAAGAAATATTTACATTTCCCAAGTTCTATACCCGTTAAAAAGGTTCTTTGTCATAATATCGGTTAAATTACAACAATAGACCTATACTATTACAAGATGACTTAGTAATCACGCCTTAGCTTTTCCTTTATCCTTTTTCGATCCTTGGGACGTTTCGGTCTTAATTGCATTCATATGGTTCAAGCAAGAGTGAGCATAACTAGCTCAGCAAGTATAACAATTTAATAACAACATGCTTGACACATACAAATCATATATCTTCAATAACTAAAAAATAGTTATGAAGTACTATTAATAATTCAAAATAGCACTTCATCTTTTCTTTCAAAATGTTTTACAATAACAACAATATTTAGTAAAACATTCACTCTGGTCAGAGACCTCGAGTATTCATTCTTTATTGGAAAGGACAACCCGGAAGCAAGTCCGTAAGCCTGATATCACTTACGAGCACTTCTAGGTGATCAGCCTATTGTACTCTATGTTGATCAACACTACATCCATTAAACGTATGTACGTTTAAGCATTTGGCAACCTCACGTGCCTATCGTTTTACCGACAAATCATTTGTTTAACATTTCAGTCTTCTTTTGAAAACCATATCAAGTAGTTGACAAAAGATAGAAACATTTGATAATACATGAATAGATTATCAATACATCAAGTCTAGCCAAAGGAATTGGCTTTAACTTCAACATACTTCAATTCATGCGAAAGAATACATGAATCAAAAAAAAACTTGTTCAGATTGAACTGAGACAAGAGTTAGAAAACTTGCCTTTAGCGTCTGCTATGGTATTTTAACTTTATGTTCAAGTCGTTCAAGTCTCTTCAATACATGATCACATAATGCCTTAGATTAGGTCACATATAATCAAGTATGTATATGACTATATCATACCCTTCATTTCAATCTAATGGTGTATTAGATTTAGTTAATATTCATTCCGATTCGTCATTATGCTTGCATCTATATTTGACTAGGTTATCTCAACCTTTATATCACATTCCTTAAGGTTTAACAAAGTTTAAACAATGTTACATTACCTTCCTTAAGTTATGTTTACTTCCATTTCTTTTCTTTGTATTTAGAAACCTTCATTACTATCTTTGTTACGAGATCTGGCCGCATGGCCAAGACTTTTATACCTACATCTCGTGTTGCAAGTGCGAGCTTAATGTATAATCGTCCGGACTTAGCGCTACTGGCCATGAGTCCTTACTTAATGGGTCGTGACTGTATTTCCACACTCAGAGAGGATTTTGTCCTTTGTTCATGGCGTATTACTGGCGCCACTTATTGAACTAAGGTTAAGCTGCGGTGAACTCTTGCAAGATTGGCTCGATTCTTTGTTACTGCCGTGGTATGCTGGTCTTTTGCCTAGGGTTGGTTGGTGTGGCTGCCAACTCTGTGCACCAGAAAATAATTTCAGTTTTGAAATTTTGTGAACTTCCCGGACGCATAACTTCTTCGTTATAAGTCCGAATTGGCTCGTTCAAAAGCCTATGGTTCACAAATTATGTAATCTACATGACCATTCAAGAATTTTATCTATTTGACTTCGTTTCCTAAAAATTCACCTATTGGTTCATTTTTAACAAAAACGATAAACGTTCGTGAACGTTCAACGCTCGTTTCTTCATTCTAAGTCAAAATCTGGTCATTTTCGAGTCCACAACTCTTAAATGCTGATTATGACTTATCTCTATCGGAAAACAATGGTCTCTTGATCAAACAAAAAATTTGACTTCCATTCCGAGAATTTTACGTATTCGACGTTTATTGTCCAATCGTGCAAATTCCGGCAATTCTTCATTCTTATGAATTGATCAACATTACAAATGAACTTCATTCATCATGTGAACATCTCAACATACCTAATACAACAACTTATATTCATTGTTGGATTTTGACTTTATTCTTCATGAGCTTATAACTTGTCAAATTATAAACTACTTTAGATTTGATTATTCATGACTTATGACAATTAAGGTTTATTAATCATCATACTTTACATACTCTTCACATATAACTTTACTTAGGTATACATGATATATATGATCATATAAATTCTTTTACATTCATATCATTTCTCTTAATAAACTTCTTATAAGTTCATATTATTTTCACATAAGTTTATAACTTATGCTAGCTTAAATGACTTATTACCAACTTAATTGGCTTAAGTTCATTACTTACTCATTCATGTTTCTTAATCCAACTTTTCTTATCATCCTATCATGGTAGAGATAGAAGATAATTGAGAAGAAGTCTTACTCTTTTGTAGTCTTGGTAAGTAGCTTGCTTCTTCTTCTTACTTATAGAATGACTTATGTGTAGCTTATTCTCTCTAACACTTAAGCACTTTAGATGTGTTGGATTAATTGATCAACCAACAAATGGCTAGCAAAGCTCTTCTATTTATAGACTTTCCAAGGTTAGGGTAGTTTGGTCTTTAAAACATCCCACCTCCTTAAGACACCTCCTTCTTATTCATTACTTGTCTCAACACAACACTTATCCTACACTTGGTCATTACTTCAAAGTCTTGGTCAATACTCCTACTTGATCATCACACTTACTTGATCACCACATCACTTGGTCACCACACATTCAACCATATTAATAGGGTTTGCCCCATGGGTCAACCAATTTATTGGACTTTAGCTTGGGCTTGGATTAAATAAATCCTTGGGCCTTATATTAACAAACACTAGTTGGTTCATTAATTAATAGTTGGGCTTCTCTCTTTAATTCACTTGGATTTGTATATAATTGTTAACCAATCATCCAAGTCCATTAACATTTCTTAATACATATTGTTGATGTTTTCGTATTCTAATTCTTATAGAATTTATATACGGTATTTCATCATTCATGCAAACTCGTATAATACTTCGTACTATACGCGTTTTCATTACTTTGTACAATACCAACGTATCATACCATTATTACTCATTCATTACTATTTCAACTTCCTTAACGTTTAAGAATTAAGTCCACAAGCGAATTATTACATTTTCCATAACTAGATTTTTATTACATAATCCATCTTACCTTGTTATTCCATCATTGCGTATTTCTCAAAATCTCAAAATTATATCCCAAGCAAATCCCGATGAATTGTGTTTTTCAGAAAATTTCTCGGAAAACTTTTATTTTCTTCTTGGAAATCCAAACACTTTAATTCATCCACGTAGCCCAAATACTACGATATTCTAATATCAATAGGTTATACAATGACAACTATCTTGACAACACATGGAATATGATTTTATTATTATTTAATTTAATAAAATCATTTTACAATAAGATCCGAATTTCTCGGTCGTTACAGCCCGTAACTTTAATATGACTGTCCAGGATGCGATGGCTTCGGGGGACGTAGTTGCAGGTATTATTCCGATCAACGACTTAAATGCATACGTACTATTTGACTCGGGTGCTACTTGTTCGTTTATCGCATGTGATTTTGCTAGACGACTAGGACTACTTCCCGAAAAGTTGCATATACCTTTGAACATTAAGGTAGCAAATGAGGAGATAATTCCTGTTGAAGATATTCATAGAAGTTGTTGTGTAGACATTCAAGGTTGTAAATTAGCGGTAGATTTGATACCGATAAAGTTAGGAGAATTCGATGTAATTCTCAGAATGGATTGTTTGATAAATCATGGGGAAATTATAGATTGTCAAAAGAAATGCGTAAATATTAAAACATCAATTAAATCTTATGTAATATTTTACGGGAATAAATTATCGGGACGTTCGTGTTGTCTTACCATGACACAAACTAGGAAATTATTGAGGAAGGGGTGTGTAGGCTATTTGTGTCATGTGGTGGATACCCAGAGAGTGGGAGCGACCATGGAACAAATACCTATAGTGAGTGAGTTCATGGATGTATTTCCAAGTGAGTTACCGGGTCTTCCACCGGATAGGGAGACCGAGTTCGTAATAGACATTGTGCCAGGAGTGGCACCAGTTTCCAGGGCACCATATCGTATGGCGCCAGTGGAGATGAAGGAATTGATGGTACAGCTGCAAAAATTGTTGAACAGGAAGTAAATTCAACCGAGTGTTTCGCCGTGGGGAGCACCGGTGTTGTTTGTCAAGAAGAATGATGGATCGTTGAGACTTTGTATCGACTACCGAGAGTTGAACAACTTAACGATAAAGAATAAGTATCCATTGCCCAGGATCAATGATCTTTTGATCGATTGAAGGGGGCAAAATATTTTTCCAAAATAGATTTAAGAACGGGGTATCATCAGCTGAAGGTTAGGAATGAAGATGTGCCAAAGACAACATTCAAGACTCGGTATGGTAATTACGAGTTCTGGTGATGTCATTTGGGTTGACTAATGCACCTGCTGCATTTATGGACATGATGAACAGAGTGTTCAAACAATATTTGGACAAGTTCGTCGTGGTGTTTATCGATGATATTCTAGTCTACTCTAAGACTCCAGAAGATCATGTTGAACACCTAAGAATAGTGTTGGAGACACTAAGAAAGGAGAAGTTATATGCGAAGTTCACCAAGTGTGAATTTTGGTTAGAGAGGGTGCAGTTTTTAGGTCATGTTATTGACCATGAAGGGATTTCCGTAGATCCAGCGAAGGTGGAAGCCGTGATGAATTGGGAACAACCGAAAACACCGACCGGGGTACGGAGTTTCCTAGGGTTAACGGGTTACTATCGGAGGTTCATTCAGGACTTTTTGAAGATAGCTACTCCGCTGACTAACTTGACGAGAAAGACGGTGAAGTATGTATGGACTGAGAAATGCAAAGATAGTTTTCAAGAACTGAAGAAGAAGTTGAGTGAAGCGCCTGTTTTGTCATTACCCGATGACACAGGAAATTTCGTAGTTTATAGCGATGCTTCGCATAAAGGACTGGGTTGCGTGCTCATGCAACATGGCAAGGTCATTGCGTATGCATCTAGGCAGTTAAAGGATTATGAGAAAGTTTACCCCTACTCATGATCCGAAGGCGGCCATGGTGGTGTTTGCCTTAAAGATATGGCGACATTATCTTTATGGGGAAAAGTGTGAGATATATACGGACCACAAGAGTCTAAAGTATATCTTCACACGAAGGAGTTGAATATGAGAGAGAAGGTGGTTGGAGTTGATAAAGGATTACGATTATGAAATCTGTATCACCTGGAAAAGCTTGAATGTAGTGGTAAGCGCCTTGAGTAGAAAGGGTCGGAAAAGTTATCTTTGTTAACACTCAAGCGGAGTTAATAACGGAGATGGCTAGGACGGAGTTAGAGGTGAAATTGCCAATTAAAGTGGATCAGAGACTATTTGCGACGGAGATTCAGTCTACCATCGTAGAGAGAGTCAAGGAGGTGCAACTCAAAACCCGATGAGTGTAACCCGGATGAAGAAGCGGTTGACCAATGAAAAAGATATTAAGTTTAGTCTTGATAATGAGGGATTATTAAGATTTGAGGGAAGAATTTGGGTTCCGAATGAGACGGAATTAAAGGAGCAAGTTTTACAAGAGGCTCATAGTTCGAGGTACTCGATTCATCCTGGTAGCACTAAGATGTATCAAGACCTTCGATGAAGTTTTTGGTGGCCGAACATGAAGAGAGAAATAGCCGAGTATGTGAGTAGGTGCTTGACTTGTCAAAGAGTTAGTGGCTTGTTACAGTCACTAGAGATTCCGGAGTGGAAGTGGGAGCATATCACGATGGACTTTGTGGTGGGACTTCCGACGACTTAGAAGGGATATGATGCAATTTGGGTAATAGTGGACCGGTTGACGAAGTCAGCTCACTTTTTGCCAATTCGAATTAAGTACAACTTAGATCAGTTAGCTACACTCTATGTTAAGGAAATTATTTCCAGACATGGAACACCTGTTTCGATAGTGTCAAATCGTGACCCACGATTCACATCAAACTTTTGGAGAAGTCTTCAAGAGCAGTTGGGGACGCAGTTGAAGTTGAGTACGGCATATCATCCACAAACCGATGGACAGAGCGAGAGGACAATTCAGACGTTAGAAGATATGTTGAGATCTTGCGTCATGGATTTCAAGGGTAGTTGGGATGATCATCTACCATTAGTAGAATTTTCATATAACAACATTTATCATGCAAGCATAGGTATGCCACCGTATGAAGCTTTGTATGGAAGGAAATGCAGAACACCGTTGTACTGGGATGAAGTGGGAGAACGCCGGATGCTAGGACCAAAATTGGTGCAGCAAACAGTGGGAGTGGTGAAGTTGATTCAAATGCGTCTTGTAGCGGCTCAAGACAGACAGAAGAAATACGCAGACTTACATCGAGAAAATAGAGAATTTGAGGTAGGCTCGTACGTATTTCTAAAGGTATCTCCCTAGAAAGGAAAGATACGCTTTGGAAAGAAGGAAAAACTAAGCCCAAGGTTTATAGGACCTTTTGAGGTATTAGAACGGGTAGGTGAGGTAGCTTATAGGGTAGCGTTACCTCCAGACCTAGAGCGAATACATAATGTATTTCACGTTTCAGTGCTACGTCCTTACAAATTGGATTACAAGCACGTGATAGAATATGAGCCTATTCAAATTGAGAAGGATCTAACATATGAAGAGATGTCGATTCAAATCATCAATAGAAAGGAGCAAGTTCTGCGAAACAAGGTAATACCGTCTGTAAAGGTGTTATGGAAGAACCACGATGTAGAAGAAGCAACATGGGAACTTGAAGAAAAGATGAGAAAGAATTACCCTCTTTTGTTTGAGTGATGTAGAAGCAGATTCAGGGATAGAATCTTTATAAGGGGGGAAGAATGTAACGCTCGAGAAATTCGAATCCTTTGTAAGAACATTTGAAAGAATTAAATATTGAATAAAATAATATTAATTGTTATTATATGTGTTAATAAGATGTATGTCGTTCTATAACCTAGAAACGTCGAAATATTATAGTATTCGAACCACGTGAGAGAATTAAAGTGTTTGATTTTCAAGACAAAAATAAATGTTTTCCGAGAAAGTTTACGAAAAACACTATTCACCGATTATCGCTCGGAAATTATTTTTGAACTTCCGAGAAATACGTAATGTTATAATATCGAGGCGAGATAGATTATGTAATAATAATCTAAGTATGGAAAATGCAATCATTCGAATGTGGACTTAATTTGGGAATATAGGTATTAAAACCTAATGAAATGAATTAAGGTAACTTGGTTTATAATACAAGTCCAATAGGAATAAGATGTGATCCTGTGTGGGATTTATATTACGCCCATGTATTTAGTTAATGAAGTCCAAGCTATTATTATTAGCAAGCCCAAAGGATAAGCTAATTAAATTAGCATTAAGCCCAATCTTTGATCCATTAGTTAATGAGGATCCATGGGGAAACCCATGGGTAGACTTGATGGGCAAACCTTTTATGTGGTGACCAAGTGTTGTATTGGCCAAGTAAATAAGAGTGGTTAGCAAGTATACTTGGTTAATAAGCAATGAATAGTAAGGAGGTTAGTTTAAGGAGGTGGGATGACATAATGACCTATTTACCCTAACCTTGAAAGCTCTATAAATAGCAAGCCTTTTTCATTCATTTGGGGTTTGTTATTTCATCCAACAACTCTCTCTCAAACAACTCATTTATTAGAGTCAATAAGCACTTTGAGCTTAACCTTTCCTTAGTAGATTTCCAAAGCAAGTGAAGTAATCATCAAAGGTAAATGATCTTGTCCTCTTCATCTCTAACATATTAGGAGGATAAGAGAAGTGTAATCTAATGAACTTAGATACTAAGAACATAGGAGAAGTTGATAAGCAATGAACTTAAGCCGAGTAAGTTGAGTAAGCAACTTGAACTTAAATAAAGTTAATGAACTTATGAAGAATAGCTTTTGTTATCATAAGCATGAGAATTATAGATAATAAGGGAAATAAGTCAAAACCTACTTTGTTAATAAGTTGGTGTAATAAGTAACTTGTAATGTCTACATGTTGATTAAAATCCACTTAGAATGATTAGTATTGAGGTTTCGTCGGAATTGCACGATTGGACGATAATCGTCGAATTCGTGAAATTCTCGGAATGGAAGTCATATTTTGTGTTTGGCATTGGAGACGTTGGTTTTCGATGGAGGCAAGTCATATTTGGCATTATAGAGTTGCGAACTCAAAAATTGCCGGATTCCGACTTAGAAGAAACGAGCGTTGAACGTTCACGAACATTTATCGTTTTCATTAAAAATGGACTAATAGGTGGAATTTTAGCAAACGAAGTAAAATAGATAAAATTCTTGAATGAACGTATAGAGTACGTAATTTCTGACCCGTAGGCTCTTGAACAAGCCAATTCGGACTTATAACGAAGAAGTTACGAGTCAGGGAATCTCAACTTGTGAAAATCATTCAAAAAAATGTTCATGAAGAGTGGAGCCATGCGCTGACCAAAGACAAGGCAAATAGTCCCATACCGCAATGCGCGTAAAGTGGCCTTCAAACCTCAGACTTCTCGCTTCAATGCGACAAATGCTTCTGAGACTCGTCGCATGCACATGAAGTCCGAATTTTTGAGGAGTAAGTGGCGGCCTTGCGGTATGCACATAAGTGATAATGATGACTGTGACGCCAGTTTCATAACCTAGATTGTAATGAATGTTTACATGTTGAACATGTTTAGTAATGGATGAACATTAACCAAAGATTTTAAAAGAAACATTGTTAAGACATTATTAAGTCTTAAGCATGAACACTTAGAGTTAAGTTAAGCCAATTACTTATGAGTGTGAGAATGACGTAATGGAAAGTTGGAACCTTTAATAACAAATCTAATATGTAATTAGATTGAGAAGTAGGGTAAGATTCTTTAGAAACCATATGTTATCATTCATGACCTAATGTTCTATGTTATGCTATCATCTAATGTAGAGACCTAAAAGACGTAAAGTCCACGTGTTATAAATTGTAGCAGACACTAAAGGAAAGTACTCTAACCCTTGTTCCAGTTCGATCTGGACAAGTCTTTGTGATTCATGTATTCTTCGCATGAATTAGTATTTGAGGAATGTCAAAGCCAATCCTTTCGGCTAAAAGTATGCTATGTTATTCTATCAAGTGTTGATAAGGATTTACCAATCTAATATTGTTGTGGTTTTCAAAAGTAGATTGAGTATGCTAAAATGTTTTGTCGTCAAATGACAGGCACGTGAGGTTGTCACAACTTAAACGTATACACGTTTAATGAATGTAGTGTTGATCAACATAGAGTACTATAGGCTGATCACCTAGACGTGCTCGTAAGCTATACCGGACTTACGGACTTTGTGTCGGGATGTCCTTTTCAAAGTACTTATGAAATGCTTACGGTCTTGAACCGGAATTGATGTTTTACTGATTATTGTAATTGTAAAATGTTTTGAATGAAAAGAAGTGCTATTTTGAATTCTCAATAGTACTTCGTAACTATTGTCCAGTTATTGAAGATATATGATTCCTATGTTTCAAGCATGCTATTTTCCTTGAATTGTTGTACTTGCTGAGCTAGTTAGGCTCATTCTTGCTTGAACCAAATGAATGCAGCTAAGACAGAATGGACCGATGGATCCGGCAAGGATAAAGGGAAGGCAAAGGCGAACCCGTAGATTGCGTATGTAATAGTATAAGTTTTGTAAGGAATAATATTGATATTATGACAAAGACAATGTATTAGTTGTAAAGAACCTGGGGTATATAAATATTCTTTTGATATATATATAAGACATATCCGTTCTTTTGAGGCTTTTCAATTGAATGTTTATGTGAATCAGAGCATCGTGTAGCAGCATCACATCGAGTTGGAAGATACCCGGATTTGGGGGCCACACTGCTGAGTCTTATTTCTCGAAAGTCATGACACTGAGCTCTTGCGTGCAGATGCATTTCCCAATAATGTCACCCAAAAATTTGTACCTTTGAGGAACTCCTTCTTTTATAGCCTTTCACGAGAGGGATTCTTCTTGTGGTGCATTTTCTTTAATCCCTCTTGGAAGCTTATGCTGTTGAGAAATGGGTGCCCTACATTCTTAAAACCTAGGGCCAGATTGAAGTCTTCTTCCCTTAGTCTCATTTCAACTCCTTTTACTCGTGTAGTGATGGTGTTGTGTTCGTACACACCATTCTTGTAGAACTCCTTCACTAGCTTGGGATAGATGAGGGTGCCGGATTGCTCGGTAGCATCTTGAGACACCTTTCTTGATGGCGCTAAGGTCTTGTGAAATTTTGGTGGAGCATCCTTGAACTCGTCGAAGCAGAGTCTGTAGCCTAAAATTACATTTGAAGCAGCCATTGATTATGTAGTTGAGAAGTGAGATACGACTGAGCTTTCTACTGATTTAGGGTTTTACTTTGAGAGAGAGAGAGAGAATGGGAGAGATAATCTTTTGAACTTCAGATTTCAAAAACACGGTTTCAATTTGTACTTGTAACTTCCCTCTCTCTTTTTGACTTAGTGGGACAGGTGTCGCCTTTTGCTTGGCTCTACAATTTTGACTGTGCAGGAATGTACTGATTTTCCCTTGTCCTTTTCAGAGCTGAGGTGTCCTTAGGAAGACTATGATCATTGAGGTAGTCTTATGTTCGTTGAGTATGTCCTGCGATCGTCGAGTCTGTTTGGCAGTCGTTGAGTCTGATCAGCATTCATTGAGTCTGTCCTACGATCGTCGAGTCTGTCTTACGATCGTCGAGTCTGTCTGGCAGTCGTTGAGTCTGATCAGCATTCGTTGAGTCTAATCAGCATTCGTTGAGTCTGTCCTACGATCGTCGAGTCTATTCGAATCCTTGTGATGAGTTTTTGATAAAGCATTCTTTTAAGGCAGCTCGGGAAGGGCCAACCTCTTAGAGAGATTCAAGGGTTAGGTTTGTTCCTGAGCTACCTCTTAGAGAGATTGCCTTGTTATGAAGCTTGTCATCACAGGATGAGCTTTTGTCATCGTTGAGTCTGCACTAAGATGGTTGAGTCCTTGCTACGATCGTTGAGATAGTTGTCTGTTCAGCTCTACGATCGTGAACTTTCTTTAATCATGTTTACAATCCTGAGTTCAGCCTTTGTATCTGTCATGGTTAACACAATCTAGAGCATATATTTCATGGTTGTAGATTTAGCATTTCTAGCTCACTTATTAACTTATTAAATCTGGATTCATCTAGTGGTTTTGTAAAAACATCAGCAAGTTGATTTTCAATAGGGATATATTGTAAAGATATTGTTCCATTTTGCACATGATCCCTAATGAAGTGATACCTTATTTCTATATGCTTGGTCCTAGAATGCATGACAGGATTATGAGTTATTGCTATGGCACTTGTGTTATCACAATGTATGGGAATAGATTTGAAATCGAACCCATAGTCAGCTAGCTAATTTCTCATCCATAGGATCAGGCAACAACAATTTGCCAGTGAGAATATATTCAACTTCTGCAGTTGAAGTAGACACTGAGTTTTGCTTTTTGCTAAACCAAGACACAAGTCTATTTCCAAGAAGTTGACAGGTGCCACTGGTACTTTTTTTATCTATTTTGCATCCTGCAAAATTAGCATCTGTGTATCCTATTAGTTCAAATGAGGATTCCTTGGGATACCATAGCCCCAAGTAGGGTGTACCCTTGAGATACCTGAAGATCCTCTTTACAGCAGACAAATGTGACTCTTTAGGGTTAGCCTGAAATCTAGCACATATGCATGTTGCAAACATTATATCTGGTCTCTTTGTCGATTAGGTATAAAAGAGAACCTATCATACCTCTATATTGAGTTATATCAATACATTTACCATTCTCATCCTTGTCAAGCTTGGTTGTAGGAGCAATTGGTGTTTTCATAGGAGAGGCTGATTCAATGCCATACTTCTTTAGTAAGTCTTTGATGTATTTGGCTTAATTGATGAATATTCCTTCATCAGTCTGCTTTACTTGCAGTCCAAGGAAGAAATTCAGCTCATTCATCATGCTCATTTCAAACTTGTTCTGCATTAGCTTAGAGAATCTCTTACATAACTTTTCGTCAGTAGAACCAAAAATGATATCATCAACATATATTTGAATTAGTAAGACTTTGTCTTTATGCTTTCTAAGAAACAGTGTGGTATCTACTCTACCTCTAGTGAACCCATTTTCTATTAAGAAGTTAGTCAGTGTTTCATACCATGCTCTAGGTGCTTGTTTAAGACCATATAAAGCTTTATCTAATCTATAGACATAATTAAAAAGAGATGGATTGATGAAACCTGGAGGTTGTTCTACGTAGACTTCTTCTTGAAGCTCTCTATTTAGGAATGCACTCTTGACATCCATCTAAAAGACTTTGAACTTCATGTGGGCAGCAAAGGCAAGAAAGATTCTGATGGCTTCTAGTCTGGCAACAGGTGCAAATGTCTCATCATAGTCAATACCTTCTTCTTGAGAATAGCCTTTTGCCACTAATCTTGCCTTGTTTCTGGTAATGTCCCCATCTTCATCCATTTTGTTCCTTAAGACCCACTTGGTTCCTATGACAGGATGACTCTTTGGTCTAGACACCAATCTCCAAACTTTGCTTCGTTCAAATTAGTTGAGTTCTTCCTGTATGGCTTCTATCCAACTAGAGTCTTCCATAGCATCCTCTATCTTCTTGGGCTCTATCTGTGATAGGAAGCTTAGATAAAAGCATTCATTCTAAGTAGCAGCTCTTGTTTTGACTCTTGCACTTGGATCTCTAATGATTAGATACTGAGTGTGATCTCTTGCCCATCTGTTCCCAGTTGGGACATTTTTCCTGATGCCTTTCTTAGGTCTTCAAGGTCTATCTCTTCTTCTTGGAGTGGAGGCTCGCTGTCTTGGATGGACCTCTCTACGATTTCATTATCATGCTCTACGATTTCACTATCTGGCACTACGATCGTAGTGTTGAGCTCGACAATTTCATTCATAGTATCTGCACTATCGGTCGTAGTGTCTTGAGGCACTTCTTTGTCTAAGTCAGTTTCATCAAAGATAATGTGTATTGAGACTTCGACATTCAGTGTCTTTTTGTTAAACACCACCGTAAGCTTTTCTTCATCATGGCATATCCAAGAAAAATCCCTTCATCTCAATCAATGAATTTTGTCGACATCGCTTTCCATTGTTGAGAATATAGCATGCACAGCCAAAGACATGGAAATAGCTTACACTTGGCTTCCTTCCTTTCCACAGTTCGTAGGGTGTCTTCTTGATCGTAGAGTGAATTAATGATCTGTTCTGTGTGTAGCATGCAGTGTTGATAGCTTACATCCGAGAAGTATTGAGCAGAGATGAACTGCCGCTAGTAGAGTCCTTCCAAATTTCTATGAGGGTTTCATTCTTTCTTCAAAGAACTCCATTTTGTTGAGGAGTTCGTGGAGCTGAGAAGTTATGACTGATGCCATTGTCTGAGAAGAACTTGTCTATTTCTGAAAAATTGAATTCTCTTCCATTATCACTCCTTATGGCCTTGATTTTCTCTCCTTTCTCGTTCATCACTAGTCTAAACATTTTGATTAATTCGGAGCTTGTCTCATCCTTTGAGGTTAAGAAAAATACCCAAGTGAATTTGGTGTAGTCGTCGACTATGACTAGAGAGTATCTTTTTCCTCCAAGACTAGTTGTTGGGATTGGCCTAAAGAGATCCATGTGGAGCAGCTGCAGGGGTTTGTCAATGGAGTTGGCAGTCTTGCTCTTGAATGAGCTTCGGTTTGCTTTCAAGTGGCGAGGCATTGCATGGCCTTTCCTTCACAAAGTTGAACTTGGGTAGACCCGATTCACGAGGTCTTTTGATGCAGTTTGGACATGCTTTTGAAGTTTAAGTGAGGCGACCTTCTATGCCATAGACTCATTTCCTCGGATGCTTTTTGCGGAAAACATATTATCTCATCGAGCTTAGTTGACCAAGATCTCGTGTAGACATTTCCTTCTCTTGTTACGATCGACTTTATGGCGGATGTCTTCAAATCTCTGACTAGACATTGGTTGTTGAGAAATGTTACTTGGTGACCCTAGTCGCAGAGTTGGCTGATGCTTAGAAGGTTGTGTTGGAGTCCTTCCACATAAGCTACTTTCTTTGAAAGATCTTTGCACCATTACCAGTGAGAGCCAAATCCTCTTGTCTTGCTGAGTAGTTATCTCCAAAGATGGTGAGGGACCCTCTTTTTCTACATAGTTAGATAGTAGAGCTTTGTTCCTGTTTATATGCCTTGAGCATCCATTATCCAGATACCATGTTGAGGTCGTGGAGCTCTTTTCCTGTCAAAACATTTGAACCTTCATTTTGGTACCCATATTTGCATGGGTCCTTATTTATTAGTGTCTTTGGGGACCCAAACTTGTCTAATCTTGGGTCTCACATGCATGGAGTTATAATAACACTTTGTAGCCCTATGACCATATTTATTGCATATGAAACATCTATTATGATGCATTCCTGTGTGTGTGTGGTGATTCATCTTCCACTTGGACTTGTGTGGTTCCTTAGTTAACCATACATTAAACCGATTCTCTTTCTTCCACGTGTCCTTAGGTTTCATAAATAGTGATGAGTGTGCCTTACCTCTCTTGTACCTTCCCGGTTGATTCATAGAGTTGGTTTTGCTTGACTCACGATTCTTGAGGTTGGTAAGTAGAGGTTGGAATTCTCTTCTCCTTTATGAAACCCAGACCAGCGTGAGATCCTTTACTTCTTTGAGTATAACTAAAAACAGTAGAACAAGGTTGAACTGGCTCTTCCAACTGTGAGGATTTTACAAAGATAATGCCTCTACCAAAACTTGAGGCACTACTAGTGCTAGTTTCCATTGTCTTTTCCACACAAGGCTCTGAGATGAATTCCTCAAAGCCTAGACCTGTTTTGTTATATGTGCTTCTCTGACTAGAGAGCAGGCAGTCCATGGATGATGAGGATTTATTCCATGCAGAGATAGTCTTCTCTAGATCCTTAATTTTAGAGGTTAGCTTAGACTCTCTTTGTGCATTGAGTGTGTTTTATCATTTTTAAAGTTTCATTCGACCTCAAGCTTGGGCGGAAGATTGGTACTTAGAAGGGGCATTTCAAGCTCTTCTTGAACTCTCTTCTTTTCCTCTTGAAGAAGTGAATGATCTTTAGACAAGACTCTGAACCACTTCATGTATTGATGTAGATCAGTGGTTATGCCATGCAAAGCAGTTCTTAAGTCACTTATATCTACATCAGGAGAATTAAAATCAAATACCTCATCGAGACTTACATCATGTATGTTTAGGCTTTATTTGTCCTTTGCATGTTTGGCCATTAAGCATAGATTAGCCATATGTGGTTCTTCCTCATCTCTGGAGTCTGCATTTGAGTCATTATCTGAATCACTCAACGATCCTCCGGCAACCAGGCCTTTGTCTCTTTTCTGAGGCCTCTTGGTTCCTTTGTATTCTTTCTTTGCATGAGATTTCTTCTTTAGTTCTTCTTTGATAGGCTTGTTGCAGTTGGCAATGAAATGACCAGGTTTCTTGCAGTTGTAGCATAAATCATTCATTTGTTCCTGGCTGATGTAGTTGCTAACTTTCTTTGGCTTGCCGATTCTGCCTTGTCGTATGAACCTTCTTAGTCTCTTTACCAGCATAGCAAAGTCATCGTCATCGTCTTCATCATCATTAGAGTCAATCTCAGTGATGACTTTTGATACACCTTCATTTGCCTTGAGAGCAACACCCTTATCCTTTCTTCTTCCTTCTGATAAGGTTTCGGCGCGTTGGGTCAACTCCAGTTCGTAGGTCAGGAGATTTCCATACAGTTGTTGAACTGTCATCTCATTAAGATTCTTTGATTCTCATATTACTGTGGTCTTTGCATCCCACCTGCTCGGTAGGGCTCTCATGAATTTTATGGTTAGATCCTTGTTAGGATAGATCTTCTCATACGCTCGTAGAGAGTTGAGTAGAACATTGAATCTTTCATTGGTTGCGGTCACGTTTTCTCCCCATACGTGGCGAACATTTCATACTGCGTGTGAGGGAGATTGCTTATTCTCTCGACTTCTTGAGTTCCTTCGTGCATAATCAGCAGTGCTTCCCAAACTTCCTTAGCTATTTTGCTGTTTACAATATTTTCAAACAGATCGTCCTCTAAGGATTGGAACAGGATGTTCTTCGCCTTTTTATCAAGTTGGACAGCTCTCTTCTCTGTGTCTGTCCATTCTTCTTTAACCTTGATTTGTACTCTGTTTGGATCGTCAATGGTTGGTGCAAGCATTGTTTGTATATAGGGGCCATTAAGAACAGTCTATAGATCTTCATCTATTGAGTCCATGTAAGCTTGCATCCTGACTTTCCAATTAGCAAATTTATCCTTGTTGCACATTGGTGGCTTCCTTTAGGTCTAGATTCGCTTAATGCGAGAGTGTCATTTGGATCTACTAAAGCGTGTAAGTTGTAAAATAGAACCTGTTTTGATACCAATTGTTAGTTCCTAGTAGGCAAAAGTTATCTAGAAGAGGGGGGGGGGGGGTTGAATAGATATTTGAAAATCTTTCCTTTTTAAACTTGTTCTAAGATAATGATTAAAACTTAACGGAATTAGTATTTGTTTTAATCTTCTTTACCAAGCAATGGAGTTATAAGCGAGTAAGGCAGTTATAGCAGATATAGCAGATATAGCATGAATGTAAATGACACAGTTGTTTTTAAGTGGTTCAGAGCACTCAAAGCTCCTAGTCCACTCTTCTACTCAACGAGTAGGATATCCACTAAGGATGTCTTTTACAATCTTTTGAATCACACAGATTCCTTCTAGACTAGCAGTCTAGGAACTTCTCTAGTTCACTCTTGAACTCTTCAAGTCCAATGAGACTTGGCTTTCTTCTGATTCACTTACAAACTCTTCAAGTCCAGCAAACTTGGTACTCTTCTTCAGTTGATTAATAGTTGTTGAGTTCTTGATGGTTGCTTCTCAGTTGCTGTGTAAGCACTGGTTCGTTAAGAACTGAGTAGCTGAGCAAGCTTTGCAATATCTCAGATCATAGAGTTGAGCTTGAGAGATGTTCACATTGTTTGATTAATGCTTGCTTAACTCTCTCTCATCTGTCTGATCTGTATATATGTGATGTTGAAAACTATCCGTTGGATCCATCCGTTGTGGCATTAAATCCATCTGAACTTTTTGTACTGTGATGGAGACATTTCTGCACATCTTCTGAATTCTGCATTCTGGCCCACTGACACTGCAGGCTGCTTTCTCACCCACCACCTGAAAAGGTGTTTTGTTCCTCTTACCCATGGTACTATCCTTAGCTTCTTCAATATGCTTCTTTGTTGCATACTAAAGATATTTCATATATTCTGGGACTGATGAGCACTGCAGCATCTTGGATCCATTCCTCACTTGTAACTTGTTGAAAACACAGATCATGAGGCTCGACGTTTTCTGACATGAGACAGATGATACTCTACGATTTGGGTCGTGGTGTTCTATGATTTAGATCGTAGTGTCTTTGACATCTTTGCACACTACGATGCTATCAGTCGAGAGCACTACGATTTCCCTTAAACCTTCGCACACTACGATCTTCACTTGATCATGTTGTTGACTCTACGTTCCCGAGAGCACACTACGATCGTTGACTTGTAAACTTCATGTTTTCTTCAGCATACTGCGATCGTGGAATTGGCTCGGCAAACGTTGGGACCACTCTATGATTTCCGAAGAGTCCCCTTCAAGGCAGGCACACTACGATCTTCAAGCTCTACGTTTTCTACCTTGACTCCTGCAATGTTGATCAGATGGATGCACTACGATTTCTTCAAGACTAATCTATTACATCTTAAGATCAACCTAACAGTTTTGATCTTTCTATCTATACATTCTTTATCAGAATGGTACATGTTGAAAGCTTAGATCAACCTAACAATTTTGATCTATCACTAAGTCCTTGTACATATATTCATTTAAGGACCTTACAAATAATCATGAACATATACATTAAAACATTAAATCATAATTTGCATTCTCCCAACAGATTCTCCTCGGGTCTCACTTATCTGATCAAGACATTCAGTCATCACCTCCCATCTTCTATTCCATTCCTTATTCATTGTTTCCAACATAAATTTCATATCAAAAATTGTGGAAGATTGTTCCTCAAAAACTCATTTATCTTTGGAGATAGACATATTTTCTACAAAATAAGGGTTAGTAGAAAACAATTTCTTCACCACTTCCTTACGTGTTTTGCTCGAATCAATGGTTCACTCATGTATACACTCAAAATTGACTTTTACCCTCAATTAATATCAATATTGAGCCTCTTACCTATAAATATTCTCTCTAATAGGTTCTTCACGAATTCACCTAGCAAAATTGTCGATTTAGCTAATCAATTTAAATATAACTTATCACAAAACAAAACATAGAAGGTTTGAAGTTTCCAACAATAATAAGTAATCAAAATAACTTGAAGAAAATTTTGTATATATATATATATATAATTTTTACTCAGTAATTCAAACAGAATCTTAAAGGATAAGTAACTCGCTAGAAAATTTTAGCTTTAATACCAAATAATAGACTCCACGACATGCTTGCATGAGGTGGTCGTCGCCCGGATCATTTCTAATACAGTTGATAGAGTGGAACTCTCTTAATACCTCAACCCAATGTCTATATTGAGACGAGATCCTTGGTACAGTCGATCAAGCAATGAAGTTTGCATTGAATAGAACACCAACGACACCTAAACCCCGTGTTTATATTGAAACAGGAACCTTAGTACAATCGGCGATTGATGAGGTAGAAGACGCCACAAACAACTATGAATTGTTGTATGATAAGCCAAATTGAATCTCAAAGAACAACTAAGAAATTAGCTTAAGAATTTTTCAAAGAACTAAAAGTAGAGAAAAATTTCTCACAATAATTAATAAATCTGAATATTATTGAATGTTAATGTGAATTACATCCATAAACCTATTTATAGTAGTAATTGAAACTCTAGAATCCTTATAAGGAATTACAATCAATTTGGAAACCAACTCCAACACAAAAGTATCTGAACTACAATATGAATCTGAAAAGATATTGAAAATAGCTAATTAATAAAGTAAATCCGCGTCCAAATATTTAAAAACGCGTCAACTAAATTTTCCCTGTGGCCACGCTTCAAATGTACTAAGGCGCGGCGCGATCGCACTGGAAGTTTGGCTTAGGTAGAGAGGTCTACATTAGGGCAAGCTCAAAATGCGTTGGGACAACGAAGTACAAAGACGAACTCGCCAGGGCAAACTCGCTAGACTTGCTGAGTTCGTCGAGGCGAACTCCCTTTTTTCCAAATCTGTAGAGCGGCGCGGCCGCTCTGGTCAGGCTGCGTCGAATCTCAATCCTTTGACTTAGCATGCATGTCTTGATGTGATCCACCTGATTTGATATATTCACTTCGACCACATTGATGAACTTAGGATCATTTTCAATCATCTTAGAGCACATTATCACGCCATTCTCGACCCACATTGCTTGCACCAAACCCATAAAGACCTTCCTTAAACCTTTTAACTTGGCCTCTCGTCACAGTTCCAACATGCACCAGAACTGATCCATTACCTACATTTGAAAACAAGCTAGGCATGTCCTTATCACTTAGGATCAACAGAAAAATCTTGATTAAAAATAAAAATAAAAAAGAGAAAGAAGAAGAATAATTAAAAAAGGATTCTAAATGGGTAGAATTAATGGATATATAACTTTTAATATATATCTCATGAATAAGAAAATATATATATAAAAAAATATCAATCAATTAAATCTATGAATCAACTCAGTTCAGGACCAAAAAAAATCATAGTTAACTCGTACTATTTGTTTTATTATAATAAGTATTAAGTAATACTCCCTCCGTTCCTTAATATAAGTCGTTTTAGAGAAATATTTTTGTTCCTTAATATAAGTCGTTTAAGAATTTCAAGTAAGCATTAATTACTTAGTTTCCAATATTACCCCAAGTATTAAATGTAACTTTGGTTTTCTCACTATTTTTTGTCCAATAAATAACAATCTCTTATTCCAATACAAGGGCAATATAGACAATTGATATTATAGTTAATGCTATACAATTATTACCTTAATATTTGTGCACAACTCTAAAATGACCTATATTAAGGAACAGAGGGAGTACATAATATGTAAGACCCTGAATTTTATGAAATAAAAGTATTCAATTTTCTTATAATTATTATTCAGTAAATGGTTAAATTGATAAAAGTTTAAAGTTAAAGGTGATATATCTAAATATTTTAAATAAGCAAGTGGTTATAAAATAGTCATTGTTGTCGGGGAATATTCGTTTGGTCGTGGAATATTCTTCGCAGCCGGAGAATATTTGTACTGACATGCTGCGATCTTGTGTGGGCCCCATAATGTAAAAGCGATTGGATGAAGAAAGCGACAAGTATGAGTTTTTATAAACAACGGCGTAGTTATTACCAAATTATCTTGTTGGAATACCGGTGGTTAAAAACACGATGTCGCGTTGTTGCATAAAGTATTACCAGATTGCACCAATTATTGATTCTTACGTAAGAAGGCACTACTCAATAATTGTTACTGATAATTAATCGCATTCAATATTTTATTTTATTGATTCAATAATTGCTACGTTGATAGTTTATATTACTGTTGTTTCAATAATTGCAACTACACAGTATTTTCCATTATCGGAGCAATAATTCATATTATTTTAATAATATTAGTAGATAACATTATTGACAATGTCTATAAAGTTCTGTCTAATGAGAGGTTTGGTCACCTAATTGCACGCCAGTAAGGAGAAATCCTTATTGGAAAGCCCCCTCTTTCCTGGGAACGGCCTGGTTGTCATTATTGTGATTCTGTAATATTATTTATGAATAATTAATTATTGATTTATATGATGAGTAAATATCAATTTTATGTGGATATAGATGGAGAAATTTTTTTAATGTGACAATTGTTGAAAATTAATTTGTTTATCTTTTTCTGATAAAATAATTCATTTAAATATATTATTATATTTTAATAATATAATAATGGTGATATTTTTGCAATGAATGTGTGATATATGAGTAAATGAGGAGGTAGAGTATTTTTGTTACAAAAAATGTTTAACACATGTTTTGTGTGTGTGTCGGTGGACCCTATTTCTTGATTGAAATTTGATTATAGCCTGTAAAATCGTCCGTTTGTGGATTTCGGTCAATTTCTGTTTGGAATTTGGAAAAACTTTCTTCTGCAAAGTTGTAGAGAATTGAATTTTCTACAAAAAGACATAAGATTTGAATTTTTCTAATAAAGGGGCTATTTATTATGAATTATTGAAGTTCCGAAGTTCTGATATAATTAATTTTTGGAAGTTTTAAATATTTATTTTAACAAAAACGTTTTTTGTGATTTTGGTGGGTTGGGCTGATGTCTAGACCAAAAAAGTGGGCTAAGGAAATTTTTTATAGATATATTAATATTTTATTAAATTTTCTGCTTTGGTGTTCTAAGCATTTTCCTATAAATAGGGTGTTTATGTTAGAATTGAAAATCACACCAGAAACTGAAGTTTTCTCTCTCTATATTATCGAGCGTATTCTTGTGAGTATTTTGATATTTTGAGTGTTGCTATGCGGTGCAAGTTCCTTCAGCACTATATCCAGTATTCCAGTCAGAAGTACTGTCTTTTTGAGGTAAGGAATAGTAAGGGATTTTAAGGGATTGTAAGTGATGTTTTTTTCGTAATGATGTTATTTTTTCAATATCATTATACCGAAATATTGGTATGGATTTTATTGTGGAAGTTCTACCTTTTTGTGTTGGGGTTACTATTCACGTATACGACACTATTCACGTATACGATACTATTCACGTATACGACACTATTTATGTATATAACATTTTTTACGTATACGGTACTATGTACAAATACAGAGTACTATTCACAAGTTACTATTCATGAGTTACTATTCACGAGTTACTATTCATGAGTTACTATTCATGAGTTATTATTCATGAGTTACTATTCACGAGTTATTATTCACGGGTACTATTCACGACAAAATTGATTTCTTTTTCTAACCAAATTATCGTTGATTTATGAATATTGCTCTTGAAATTAAATGTAGTTGTTGATCCTATTGTTTTTATTATCATATATAACATTTTTATAACTCTGGTGATGGAATTTCTCTTTAACTTGAGTGTAAAGATGGGTAAAGTATTGGTATGATCGTTACTATGGGTACTCTTTGTCCAGTAGTGCAAAGTTGAATTGTTGACTAGTATGATCATGACCATTGAATTTACAATGGAATATTTTTAGCTTAAGTGCAAGGTGAATTGATCAACATGGTTATAATTATGTTTTATATAAATTCTGAAATGATTATGTATTTCTTTGAGATATGAATATCTTTGGCACATAGCAAAAAAGATGAACTGTTGATGAATATCTTTGGCGGGTCTAAAAGATGAATTTATTAGTATGATTATGAGCAGAGGCGTGATTTGGTATAACCATGATCTTTGATGTTTCGGGTAAAGACAGTGATGAAAATTATCTTCGTCTTGGATGAGAAGAGAAATTTAGAACCACAATTATGATTATGAGTTATTCATATGATTGTGGACCGAATCATTGATTGATGTTACTGAGGATAAAACATTGTTGATGGATTTTTAACATGGAGAAGATAATAGACTTTATGGTCTATTTGACTCTTCTAATGGATCGCTTCGTTCACCGCAACTATGGTTGAAAAGTTTTATCATCTACCGTATATGTTCTAAATCTACGATTTATTATTGATGAAGGCTATTGAGAATTTAATTATCTTTAGTCATAATATTCTTTATCGAAGCTAGTTGTGCTCTCCTTTTGCTTCACAATTTCTTTCGTGTAATAAGAGTGTTTGGATGGACGAGCAAGGTAACGAGGGGAATAAGCGGTGGTCTCTAGTCGTGGAGGTTCTCCCTAAACAAGATAAAAAGTGTGTTATATTTTATACATCATTTAGTAGTTATATTTGGTGAACCAAATAGGGTGAGGCGAACCCAACGTTGGAAGGGTGTTTTGCCACTATCATACAAGATGTCTAATGACATTCGACTTCGTGTTATCATAAGACAAGGTTGTGCACATCCACTTGATGAGTATATCTACAAGCACTACCTATATGATCTTGGAGTTTGGTTAAAGTATAATTCTCAATTAGAGACCGTGGAGATAATGATATGTCAAGAGAAGACTCACCATTGGAAAGAATATGATAGTAATCTTCTCGTTTTTCTTTGGGGTTTATTGGGTCGACCAAGGATAATTCTGTGGACATATGATATCTATTATAACCTAGACGTCTGGCCTCCCATGTACGAAGGTTTCCTTGAGCACTTCCCAAAGATTTTAATTTCTAAAGCAGTTATTGATTGTATTTTTTGTGTAAGGTACCATTGTGAGGTGCTGTCCACGGTTGGGTCATGAGTCACATTTGGTATATATTTGTATCAAAACTCACAACATATATGTTATTGTATTTTGCATGACAATTGTAGTAATAAAGTTGTAGTTGTTTTCTGTATCATGTTTTTGGCGACTCAGAATAGGTTGGTTGGATTGGACCTATTTTGGGGGCGTTACATAATAGATAGTTGAATTTGTTGTGTAACTATGGACATGTTCATCCCAACTATTTGGTCTGGACCAAAATCGAAAAACTTGACTAAATCGAGTCATTCAGCGGGTTGACCATGACTATGCCATTGACCCACTGCGTTATACGAAAAGACCGGTGATAAAAGGAATACAGAACAAAAGAGGAAGGAGAAATGAGGAGACAGAGAGAGCTTCGAGTTAAGCAATGTTGATACATCTGTAATGGAAAGGAATGAAGATAATTCACAAGATGACATGGAAAGTTGGGAAGATAGCAAGCTCAACTAGCAAGGTAGAAAATGAAGATCCAGAGGAGCTAATAATTTCATCAAAAATAAGGAAGTCGAAGAGGCAAAGAAGAATCCATCTTGAATGTCTGATTATGTTAGTGATTAAGAGAACAAAAGCGGGGGAAAATGAGAGATAGTTAGTTAAAGACATTACAACTGTCATTAGGCTGTGTAAACCAAGGGTGAGATTTGTGCAATAAAGAGATAGAAAGCGTTATGATTACTTTTGTAGTTAGAAAGAGTATAAAGACCAGTAAGTGTTTGATAAAATTGAGTAATTAAGATCTGAATGGTTAATACATCTTAATAAATTAGATCATCTGAAAGAAATAACATCTGAATCTAAAAAACTGTTTGATAACTAAAAAGTGTAAAACATCTAAATAACACTATTTTACCATTTTACCATTTTAACCTTCCGAGTTATTTAAAAATGTATTTGAATGATCTTAAAATTTGAAATTGAAGGAGTACAATACTTATTAAGACTATTTTTGTCCATAAATTTTAAATAAACTATTAAGAGACAACTCTTAATAGTTAAAATTTGAGTTTCTGTCTTACCGATTAAGATGCATTATGAGGCAACAAAAATTTACCAAACAATATTTGTCTCCGACCGAATAGAGACAGGTGAATTAAGATAACGACCCCAAAATTGAGACTAACTTAATCCATAATCAGAACTAATTTAATCTCAACCTTGTGTGTTAGATACTATTTTGATTCAACTTTATATCATACTAAGATGAAATAATAGCTGAAAGTGCGTATTATTTAAAACTTTTCTATCTTCTTTATTTTATTCCCTAAATCGATATCTTTACAATTTTTTTGAATTTTAATATTATATTTATTTTATGATTCATCTTATCAAAGTAGATATCGGTATATACAACTCAATCCTCGTTACGAATTCTTTCTTATATAACATTATCATTATACAGCTTTATATTACAAAAAAGTCATCACACCATAATCTGAACAAATATCCTTTATTAAATATTTTAAAATTTTATATTGTTATCAATTACACACAACTAAAAACCATCATTATGGTTGAAAGAAATTTTCAGTTTAAAAAAATGAAATAATATCACGTTTTATTTTAACTTGCAAAAAATTAACGCACAAACAAACACCAAGTGTGAGATTTATCAAATGAAAATTCCTACTTGAACCTTCTTCCATCTTCTTTTATTCTTGTTCTTGGATTATGTTTGTTTGCAAAATTATACTTGGAATAGTATTATTAATTTTAAATATTTTATTTATTTTTAAATTTAAATTTTAAATTTTTAATATTAAAATTATAAAATAATTTAATAATTTTGACATTATAATTATAATTTTGAAATTATAATCTAAAAATTATAATCTCGCGATCCTCGCAAACAATCAAACATGTCTCGGAGTTTATAGCAAGGGCTTGAAAACTTGCTTTCAAATACCCCCATAAGGCCATAAAGTAGTGTGTAGTAAAATACAAATCCTAATATTTATAATGTTATTGCTGTATCGAAGAAATTGGAGATGATGAAGATGAATGTTTCTCCATATTTCGAGAAATGCAGAGACATGCGCCTAGAGACAGAAGAAAACGTTTTGAAGGTGAAGCAGAAGAGAAAACCCAAACCCGCTATTATATCAGATACTGAAATTTCCCTCCCAGATGAGAATGAAATTTGCCTCCCAGATGAGAAGGAGAAGAGGAAAAAGAGAAAATCCAGATCCCCTACTGAATCAAATACTGAAATTTCCCTCCTAGATGAGAAGAAGAAGAGAAAACCCAAATCCGCTACTGAATCAAATATTGAATTTTCCCTCCCAGATGAGAAGAGAAAACCCAAATCTGCTTCTGGATCGAATGGTGAATTTTTCCTCCCAGATGAGAAGGAGAAGTGGGAGAAGAGGAACCCCAACTTCTCAATTTCCGCAAATGTTGAATGGTCACTCACAAATTCGAATACTGTCTTAGAACCCATCATCCAAAAGAAGAAAAATGATGATGATGAGAAAGCCAAAGCCGAAGTACAAAATGGGGTCACTGTTTTGAGGACAATTAATGAAGGCAGCGGCAAGAAGAATAAGAAAAGGATCAAAAATAAGGGGAAGGGGCAAGATTTTCATCAATTTCAGGTAACAACTTGTTCCCCTTACTTTTCTGATAAAGTAGTTAGTATAGGAAAGAGGAATGATAAACATTCTGAAACAATTATTAGTGTACCCAATGTAGCTGAGAGTATACAAGAAACCAGTGACAGAAGTGGGAAAAGAAGGAAGAAGAAAAAAAGTAAGGAAAATGGGGATGAGTCTCAGCAATCTCAGGTGATAAGTTGTTCTCCTTATTTTTATGATAAACTGGTTAATTTAGAACAGAGCAATGAGAAAGATATTGAAGCAAATATCGAGTCAAATATTTGCAGACTCAGTGAAGCCGTTATTTTACCAGAAACTAGTGAGAGTGGTGGCAAAGGGAAGAAGAAGAAGAAGAAGAAGAAGAAGAAGATCAAGAATGAGGGAAAGGGGGAGGAATTTCAGCAATCTCGGGTATCTACCTGTTCTCCATACTTCTGTGGTAAATTAGTTACTTCAGAAAAGAGGGATCAGAAAGGTGAAGAACCTGCTTCTGTGATGAATTCAAAGAGTAGTGTAGCCAGTGGGGATGTGGTTTTGGAAGACACTAATGGGAATCGTGGATATGGGAAGATGAAGAGAAGGGGTCAGAAACATGAAGAGGTTATATCTCCTTATATAGAAAAATTAACGGGTACAGAGAAAACAGATGAAAGTAAATTGAATTTGAGTTCTCCCAATGAACATATTCATTGTAGTGGAGAGAAGACAAAGAGTAAGAGGAAAAGGATTGTATCAATTGCTCCCTGTTTACGTAAGAGAGTGAAAGAAGAGAGAAAGGAGGATCTGGAAAAGGAGAAGATACAGCCCAGTTACCCAGTAGATGGAAAGAATAGTAATTTGATTCCTGAGAATGATGGTTTTGGTGATCCTGTTGTCTCTAATAAGTTAAGTTTGGATGATATGCTTTCTCGATTTGCTTATAAGGGTGGTAGAGAAATGAAGTGGAGGGGCGAAGATGTGAAGAATACTCAACATATGCAAATTCGTCGTCCTTATTTCCAGGGAATTGTGCGGGAGAAGAGAAGGGAGGACAAGGAGAACGAGAAGGCTGCAGAACCCGACTTCATAGTCAAGAATGAGGTCCATCCGTTCATTAATGGTGGTGAGGGTTGTAAGGATCAAGCCAATGAGGCTCAGAGTTTGCGTAAAATTTATCAAAACATCAAAAAAGATGTGAGTCAAGAAAATGAGACTGAACTTGAAAAGGTTTTGCCCAAAAAAAAGAGAATGATTCAAAATTATCACAAAAAACCTGGTGCAGAGGTTCAAGTCTTTTCTCCTTACTTCAAGCACCCAACCGGGGAAGAGGTAGCTTTAACAGAAGGGAAGCGTCTGAGAATCAAAAAACCCAGACCATGTGGGAAGAAATGTTCAGTGAAAATAAATGTGTCTCCATACTTCCAGAATGTAAAGAAAGAAAGGGAGAATGGAGTTACTGAGTCAGTTGGAGGCAGAACTGAGAGCACATTACTGCAGGAAAAGGTTAAAACTGCAAAGAAAATTAAGTCCGCACTTTCTTCTGTGCAGAAACGAGATGAGGCTTACCACCGGAAAAGTCCAGATAACTCATGGAAGCCTCCTAGATCCCATTTCAATCTCCTCCAGGAGGACCATGCCCATGATCCTTGGAGGGTCTTGGTGATATGCATGCTTCTTAATCGCACAACTGGTTTGCAGGTAGCCTTGTTATTTCATTTGTTTTCTCAAATTCGTTGACGTATATACAAGCTATGTCTTTTCGTGAATTTGCAAGAATTAGAAAGATTCAAGTTTTTTTTCGAAAAAAGAAAGATTAAAGTTTGAATTATACACATTTTGTCACTTTGGGAATTAGTAAGGTTGTATAAATGATGAGCATACCCTAAATGGACGCTTAACTTATAAATGATCTGAATATACATAAACATATTTGATAGTCTTCGAATCTTGATCACTATTTTCCAGTGGACAGCCTTTTTGCCTGGGAGTTTGGATATGGGTTGTGCAGAATGGCCTTATGAAGGCAATCCGATAGAGATATTGTGGCTTCCAAGGTTTGTGAAGGTGGGCCTTGCTTTCTTTGATGTTAGCGAATGCTGTAAATGGTGATGCTTGTGAGAATTCCTTGCATGGATTGCCTTAACAAGTGGCCATTTTAAGGTGCCTTTGCAATTTAGGTTGTTGAAAAGGAGAAGGGAAAAATTCTGGTTCCATAGTAGGTAATATGTTGTTTATTACTCCTCTGAAAGGTGGTTGAATACTGTGTTAAAGAAGATTTTGAGTCATCATGATTTGGTTAGAAGAAGGAATATCTTTCAAACTGGTTTTTTTATGTCTAAGGGTGAAGAACATAAGGTGTAACTCCCATAACCTATTATGGGGCGTGGATCAACTGGTGGCCTTAGATTTTTGGCTTGTATTCACATTTGGGGTTGAATATGATATGACTACTTCTTCATCGATGACTTAGATTTTTGTCTTTTTCACTACCTTTCTTAGTTATTAATCTTGTGCTCCTTGCAGGCTTATAGTGTTATATACTACTCTCTCGTCCACTAAAGGATGGCACATATTTTGTCAACAAAAGGATGACTTAAGAACATAATTTGGTATTACAAAGACATTATTACCCTCAAAGTAATCATGACTACCCATTATTACTTAAGTGGGGACCGTTATTATATTTAAGCGTTATTATATTTAAGCATTAGCTCTTAGTACTTAAGTGGGGTGCATTATTTTATATTCAAGTGTAAGGGTAAACCTGGAACATACACTATACTCTCTCCTCTAAACTAATTTTCTTAATTTGTGTGGTGCCATCCTTTGGTGGATAGAGGGATTATTGTTTAATGATGCTTTTGGATTTAATTGACTCGCCTATTACAATATCAATTATTAAAAGCTGTATGGAAAGTGCTACATTTCTTGATGACTTTACAAGGGTAGTCGAATCCATTCTTTGCAGATTCTTGTGAGTTCCAACATTATTTTTTGCTGCTGATCAATTAAATAAAATCAACCGTTCAGATTTTATTAACTACATCAATTGAGTATGAAATAATTCACAAAATTTATCTACTAATTCTTGAGGGCATTATGTGTAGACTATTTGCAAAGCTTGTACCTAATACTGAACAATGTACATTATATGGTTTTATTGGTAGTGAGGCAGACAAATTTCTGAATTGTACATGCATTTCTGAATTGTACATGCATTCTTAGATTCTTTTCTCTCCGCGTCATGGGGGATTGTTCTGTTTATTTTCAATAACCTACTGGGCTACTGGGTGTTGTGTTCTTATGTTTGGTGTTCTTTTGACTACTTTTGGGTTTGTTGTTTGCTGGTGGTGTAGTTCCGTAGCTTTTACAGCTTTTGATTTAGGTGATAACTCCGCCATAAAGAATAGCAGATTTAAATTACCTTTGCTTTGAACCACTCTCTCATTCTATATTGTTTAGACATTCTATACAATTCTACACACAGATAAGCTTATTGTTTCAATTGAAATATTCGCGACCTTCATCAATGTTATGAGAGGGTTGGATTATTTTGTGTAAAAGCTTATTGGCGCACACTAAATATAATAAACACGGTTTGGTAGTTTTAAAACATGTATTTCATCTCACAAGTTCAAAATTTGTTGCTGTCTTTGTATTATGTGTAAATAGAAGGACAGCTGACAAGATTAGACAATTTGCATCTTAATCACGTCATGCTTTTCTCTTCTTTGAAGTGACTCCAAGGTTTGACTCTATTAACGATATGTAACTGGCTACCTGCTGTAAAAAAAAAAATCCACTAACCATACCCGATCATCATATTTACCTGATGGGATCAATCCATGCATCGTCATCAACATGGATGATTTATGTTTATTATGTATGTTATGTATTAGTTTAGACTTTTTCATGCGGATGAAACAAAGAGAAGATTATTTGTTATTATTAAATGATTATTTGTTATTATTAAATATATTACGTTATTATCTAGAGATAAAGATACTGTAATTATTATATTTAATTATTAGGTAGATTATTTTAGAGCTTTTATTTATAGTAGTCCATTACTGGATTAATATTAGGGATCTGTTTCCTTTTTAGATTACTTATGATTTTTTCGTTAAGTTTAGCGTTTTTGTAGTCCTATTTAAAGAGATATACTCTATCATTATTGTTCATATATTGAATTATTGATATTATTATTAAATTAAGTTTTGTGCTTTGTGGCTTTTAGCCTCTTTATCTCCTTTTTAACCTCCTTTATTCCTTCCTCCATCTTGTCTTACATCACTAATCGTAATAAGTTAGCACAAATAGTATTATCCCATCAATCATTTCTTGCAACAAATTTAGAGTAAGAGGCTTGAAGCTTGGATAGGGTAGTGTCTTTTACAACTCTACAACTGTTGGAAGTTCTAAACTCTTTTCTCCTCTCCTTACTAAACAACTCCGTCTATTTCCAGCTCTGAGCATCTTTAAGGGTGTTCTTATTCATTCTTGATTGAATAACTTAAAATGAACAGATATATCATGTTTGATGGATTTATCATTGGGATTTATATATTAAAACAGCTTTAATATTAGTCAATTTTCAAGCGTTAAATGCAGTGCTATGATGTTTACCCTTTTGAGTAGTTGATGGATATTGTGGCTTTTAATCCTGAGAAGTTGTACCTACTTATCTACTTGTAGAAGTTATTATAAAGCAGTTATGCATCCTTGAAATCCAAAGTGGTATCACATGACCAAAATATTGCTTTTTCCATCAAGTTTAATTATACGTTGGTTGGACTTGATTTTGTCCCCCATTGAATAAGATGCAACATGTCTGCTGATAGATTTATTTTTTTGACCTGTTCAAACTTCGAAGGCTAGAAGAGTTATATTGGACCTTTTCACGCTTTGTCCAAATGCAAAGATTGCTACAGAGATCGCCACAGAGGAGATAGAAAAGGTGATTAAATCACTCGGCTTGCAGAAGAAGAGGGCGATGATGATTCAACGCTTTTCTCAAGAATATTTGGAAGAACATTGGACCTATGTCACTGAATTACATGGGATTGGAAAGCAAGTTGCCATTATTTTTATTTTTGATTCCATGCTGTTGTCAAGTTGATTAGTCTTTACAAATTAAATGATCAAACTTTCCCCTTTGAATCATCAGGTATGCAGCGGATGCATATGCAATCTTCTGCACCGGAAAGTGGGAACAGGTGAGACCGACTGATCACATGCTAAATAAGTATTGGGATTTTCTTTCTAGTAGCACCATGACATTGCAATAAAGTTCATCAATCCCAGAAGAATGATAAGAAGGTATGAGTTATATGTAATTATGTGCATAACTTAAAGATTGGCTAGCCTGATTTTGAAGTTTGCCTCCATGTAAATTTATCAAATTATGCCTCATTCTAGTTTTTGTAACTTAATATAGGTTCTAACAGAGGCATTCCAGTTTTTGTGACTTAATGAGTTTCTAACAGATTGCCTGTTTGGTGGAGCTGTGCTGTGTGGAGAGGTGAGATGAATTACTTTTAATTGTAGAATTTTGTTCAAATATACTTTTATAAGAAAGTTATTAATGGTTTGGTTACAAAATTTTAGAAGTGCTTATACAAATATTAATGACAAAGTTAAGGTTATATGGTATGAGATTTTATTTCTTGTTATAATATAAGTATAAATTTTCTGATTAAGCTAAAAGTGTTTTTGGATCCATATATTGACTGATCTTTAAAATGCTTTCGGGAGAACAAAGCACGTATAAACTTTAAAAATTACATATCATATAAATTTTAGAAATGACATATTTAAGTGATTATCTATTACTCCATCTGTTCCCAAACCAAAAGATGATTGAAGTACAATTTTACACAAATTAAAGATAGTAAAAAAATTAGGAGAGTATATATATATATATATATATATATATATATATATATATATATATATATATATATATATATATCTGATCCATTTCTTAGGCTCACATCTTTATTGAGCTCACCTCGAGCTCATCCTCACATTTTTTTTTTTTTTTATAAAAAACATAACTAATAAAAAATGTATAATAATTTTGAATTGAAAGTTTTTTAAAAAAAGTGTTTTGGGTGTGATATGATGTACATATAACAAAAGCAGTGTTGTCATACATTTGTACAATCTTTGTTTTGTTATATGTACCCAAATCACACCCAAAACACTTTTTTTTAAAAACTGACTGTACAACACTGTTTTGTTATATGTACCCAAATCACACCCAAAACACTTTTTTTTTAAAAAACTTTTCAATTCCAAAAATTATTATACATTTTTTATTAGTTGTTTAAAAAAAAAAAAAAAGGCAGGGTGAGCTCGGGGTGAGCTCAATAAGGGTGAGCTTAAGATCCTTCTCTCTCTCTCTCTCTCTCTCTCTCTCTCTCTCTCTATATATATATATATATATATATATATATATATATATATATATATATATTAAATATGCCCTTGTCCTCAAGTATTGTGATGAGTTGATATTTGTATGGGTTAATATATTTAATTGAGTTTTAGATAGAGAGAGAAATAGTGATATGAGGGATCGACTATTGAGGTAAGTAAAATATGATAGTAAGTCAATGATAAATTTGTCGAAATAAAAATTTATATAGTACTTTTGTCATGCTTTTGAGGACAAGATTTTACCACTTTAGTTATCCTTTTGAGGATGGAGGGAGAGTAAGGGGCTGTTTGTTTAGGGTTGAATGACTGAATTGGTCAACCATTCGGTCATCTTCTCTTTTGAAAAAAAAAAATTGTCTCGAATAGCAAACCAATCATTTGAATGGTTGAATCGGTCGGCCGTACCATTTTAGACGATTTAAATAATGGTTTAGTATTATTTTTTGACTGAATGGGCTGAATGATGTTTTTTTTACAACATTAAATATTATATTAAGTAATATTAAATAAATTTACAATAATTTTGAATTTTTTAGAGAGGTAAAATAATAAAAAATATGTTATTCAGATGTTTCAGACAAATAATTTTTTTTCATTCAGATTCAAATTCAGCTCATTCAGACATGTCAATTATCAAACAACTTTTTTTATTCAGATTTAACTCATTCAGATTTATATTCAGATTCATTCTGTTTTTATCAAACACCTCATAATATATCATCTGTCCCTCAAAAACTGTCTTAAGATTGTTTTTTCTAGTTAAATTGACCAATTTTAGAGTTAAAAATTAAGCATATTTATTTATATTTTCAAAATCATGAAATTTGGAAGTAGTAGTTAATTTGTTGTAGTTTCAATTGGTTATAGTTATTGCACCTATATTTAAAAGAAAATAGTATAAATTTTGATTACAAAATTGGTCAATCCACTTAAAAGTTGAACTTAGCCAATTTTTGATGTTCAGAGGGAGTATATAAATGTGGTTAGAATGCCCCCAGTGTGTTTGAACCAAACCAAATGTTATTATATATTGTTGTTAATATATTCATTCAAGCTAATGCAATGTAAAACACCTAGCCACCCTGACCCTACTGCTTTTATTAGCCTCATCTTAGGAGAAAGTAGCAGATTCCTTCCCTCTTCTGGGATTTCTTCTTCTTCGCCAAGTCCTACCACAAGAATCATGCAATTATTATCAATCTCAAGCCATGAATGAAGGTCAATATATACACGTGCTTATGCTCACAAATGTGTGCATGATGAGTACAAGAAGAAACCAAGTTATACCTTGATCAACTCATCCTACTCAGGGCACAGTTGTACCCCTTGAGGACTGGAGGAAGAGACTGAGGCTACCTTTTGGGGAGTGGTTTGGGGTATATCTGTCCAACCTCTTCCTTGTGCTCCTAACAACATTATAAGATGAAGTGAAGGATTAGAGAAACCCCTCTAAAAGGAGATAGGTTGCTGAAGAGGAGTAGGTTTCTCTACCTTTGCTTCATTCTTGTTTATAAAGCAAGGAGTGGTTGAGCCACCAATTGCATGGCTGGAGCATCCTTAAACTCCTTAAATACAGTCACAACTTCGTGCCAATATATCACCATTCCTTGCTGATTGAAGGGATGTTAGGGACAATGACATCCACAAACTGATAGATGAATAGTCTTACACATAGGATATGCAAACTGACTGCAGAGATCATCAAATGAAGCGCCCTCGGGAAATGCTAGTCCTGGGGTGGGATTCATCAAGTCAAAGTCAAACTGCCTAACAACCTTATGTGGATTATAAGCACACCAACATGAAAGATATTCTCCACGCTGCCTAGGGACTAGGATCCTCTCCATTTCAAGTAAATGGAGACTCTCCATTTCATGGTCCAGATTTAAAATGTGTTGGAATGTGATATCATGCTGACAGGAGAGAGAGCACATTTTAAATCTGGACTTTAAATGGAGAGTCTCTATTTACTTGAAATGGAGAGGACCCTTTTCCGCTGCCTAGAGGTGCTTTGGAAATCAAGTAATAAGCAAGGATAGAAGAAAGTAATCAATAATAGAAACTCTTTAGAAAACATCTTCTCTTGTAGTGAAAGATAAAACTATATCTTCTTCAGGGCAACTTATAATCCCTTCGCACTTGGGAAATGGTGTGGCATAAGGGCGAGGGAAGAATTCATCTATATCATCAACCAACTTAATCAATGGAGGGGACTTCATGTACCTAGCCCTACTCCAAAAGAAAACCCTAGGGTATAATGACCCATCTTCATTAACATTGTCCCACATAACCAATTACAAGAAGAAAGCATCAACAAAAGTATCTACTCTACATCTACCTACAAATCTTTCATATGCAGATTTAACTTCATCCAAACGAGCATAAAGACTACCCAAATACAATAGATTTGAATGAAATTTTTGACCCTTAGTGTTAGCCCCTTTAGAGGGTTGACACGGACTTGGCATGCGGAACGCTTAGATAGCCTGCCAAGTCAAGCCTTGGCACTCATTTGTGGGGCAAGGCGATGCAAGGCGATAGCAAGGAGCAAAGAACGCGTCTGAAAGCGAGCCAAGGCGTTGGGCACACTTAGTCGGCAAACGAGTTAACACTTAGTCAGTTGAGCAACAATGAGCAGTGTTGTGCAGTAGTGGGAGTAAGACCCAACTGCCCACAGTGTTAACCCACCTTTTTGATGTCCTTGCCCACAGTGTCAGCCCACATTGTTGATGTCTCAGCCCACGAAGTTGCCCAACATGTTGCCACAAGATGCTCTGTCCATTTAGCCCAGCGCTTGCCCAAGATGTTGTCAAAGTTTGCTGTGCACGTCTAGCCCATGCATCTGTCCACATGCTTTAGCCTTGTTGCATGCTAGGCACCATCCCATGCCATGCCATGCCCAACGTACTTGCTCGTTCATGCCCAACCCATGAACAAGTCTTTGATTTGATCCAAGCCAACAATCTGATGTTTGACATTGTTGTAAGGGAGCCCAACAATGTCCCAACGACCAGCACGCTTCGTCCATGGCACCTGCCCATGGTCCCAGGTGACCTTCACAGAGCACCCCCTATAGTAGCACTTATGAAAATTTCCAACGTGTCACGACTAGACATCAGACTTGTCTGAGGAAGCATAATGCAAATCATGTAGATTTGTTAGTTTTCTTACATAGCCCATTTGCTGCACAATGACTCAAGTTGCTGCCTAGTTTCGCCCACTGCTGCACAACGCTGCTTATTGTTGCTCAACTGACTAAGTGTCAACTCGTTTGTCGACTAAGTGCTCTAACGTCCTTACTCGTCTTTTCTTTGACGCAAGGTTTCATCGCTCGCTTTACATACGCTTTCCCTTGCCAAAATGAGTGCCAAGGCTTGGCTTGACATGTTATATGGGCGTCCCGCCTTGCCCCACGTTGGATGTACTTTCAATTCGAGAAGGAAGAGGTTAAATATAGTCTTGATAATGAGGGATTATTAAGATTTGAGGTAAGAATTTGGGTTCGAATGAGACGGAATTAAAGGAGCAAGTGTTACAAGAAGTTTCATAGTTCGAGGTACTCGATACATCCCGTAGCACTAAGATGTATCAAGACCTTCGACGAGTTTTTGGTGGCCAAACATGAAGAGAGAAATAGCGAGTATGTGAGTAGGTGCTTAACTTGTCAAAGGGTTAAGGTAGAACATTAACGACCGATGGTTTATTACGATGAATGGAGATTCGAATGGAAATGGGAGCATATCACGATGGATTTCGTGGTAGGACTTAAACGGACGTAGAAAGGGTGCGATTCGATTTGGGTAATAGTGGATGGGTTGTGAAGTCGGCTCACTTTTTGCCAATTAGGATCAAGTATAACTTAGACCAGTTAGCTAAACTTTATGTCAAGGAAATCATTTCCAGACATGGAGTACCGGTATCAATTGTGTCAGATCGTGATCCACGATTCAAATTGAACTTTTGGAGAAGTTTGCAAGAGCAGTTGGGAACACAGCTGAGGTTAAGCACATCTTATCATCCACAAACCGATGGGCAGAGCGAAAGGACAATTCAGACGCTTGAAGACATGTTGAGGTCTTGCGTCATGGATTTCAAGGGCAGTTGGGATGATCACCTACCACTAGTAGAGTTTGCATATAACAATAGTTATCATGCAAGCATATGCATGCTGCCGTACGAAGCTTTGTATGGAAGGAAGTGCAGAACACCTTTGTGTTGGGATGAAGTGGGAGAACGCCGAATGCTAGGAATTGGTGCAGCAGACAGCGGATGTGGTGAAGTTAATTGAATCGTCTCATCATCGGTGACGTATAAAAGAAGTATGCGGACTCACATAGACTAAGTCGAGAGTTTGAGGTGGGCTCGTATGTGTTTCTAAAGGTATCTCCCTGGAAAGAAAAGATACGCTTTGGAAAGAAGGGAAACTTAAGTCCAAGGTTTGTAGGACCTTTTGAAGTATTAAAACAGGTGGGAGAGGTAGCGTATATGATAGCATTACCTCCAGACCTAGAACGAATACATAACGTGTTTCACGTATCTGTATTACGTCCATATAAGTCGGACTATAAGCATGTAATCAAGTATTAGCCGATTCATATCGAGAAAGACTTATCATATGAAGAGTCGCCGATGCAGATCATTGATAGAAAGGAACAAGTTCTGAGGAATAAGGTAATACCATCAGTAAAAGTATTATGGAAGAACCACGATATCAAGAAAAGAACGTGGGAACTAGAAGAAAAGATGAAGAAAAATTTTCCTCATCTATTTGATTAGTAAGACGAGATTGGGGAATGAGAATCTGTAAGTGGGAGGGGGGGAAGAATGTAACAACCGAGAAATTCGGATCTTATTGTAAAATGATTTTATTAAATTAAATAATAATAAAATCATATTCCACGTGTTATCAAGATGGTTGTCATTGTATAACCTATTGATGTTAGAATACCGTAGTATTTGGGCTACGTGGATGAATTAAAGTATTTGAATTTCCAAGACGAAAATAAAAGTTTTCGAGAAATTTTTGAAAAACACTATTCATCGATATTTGCTCGGGATATAATTTTGAGTTTTAGAAATACTGAATGATGGAATAACAAGGTAAGATGGATTATGTAATAAAAATCTAGTTATGGAAAATGTAATAATTGTCATGGACTTAATTCCTAAACGTTAAGGAAGTTGAAATAGTAATGAATGAGTAATAATGGTATGATACGTTGGTATTGTACAAAGTAATGAGAACGTGTATAGTATGAAGTATTATACGAGTTAGTATGAATGATGAAATATCGTATATAAATTCTATATGAATTAGAATACGAAAATAATATATAAACTATAAGTATATGTATTAAGAAATGTTAATGGACTTGGATGATTGGTTAACAATTATATACAAGTCCAAGTGAATTAAAGAGAGAAGCCCAACTATTAATTAATGAACCAACTAGTGTTTGTTAATATAAGGCCCAAGGATTTATTTAATCCAAACCCAAACTAAAGTCCAATAAATTGGTTGACCCATAGGGGAAACCATATTAATATGGTTGAATGTGTGGTGACCAAGTGATGTGGTGATCAAGTAAGTGTGATGATCAAGTAGGAGTATTGACCAAGACTTTGAAGTAATGACCAAGTGTAGGATAAATGTTGTGTTAGACAAGTAATGAATAGTAAGTAGGTGGCTTAAGGAGGTGGGATGTTTTAAAGACCAAACTACCCTAACCTTGGAAAATCTATAAATAGAAGAGCTTTGCTAGCCATTTGTTGGTTGATCAAATAATCTAACACTTCTAAAGTGCTTAAGTGTTAGAGAGAATAAGCTTCACATAAGTCATTCCATAAGTAAGAAGAAGAAGCAAGCTACTTACCAAGTCAACAAAAGAGTAAGACTTCTTCTCAATTATCTTCTATCTCTTTCATGATAGGATGATAAGAAAAGTTGGATTAAGAAACATGAATGAGTTAGTAATGAACTTAAGCCAATTAAGTTGGCAATAAGGTATTTGAACTTATAAAAGTTATAAACTTATTATAAGTTAACCTTGAATGTTAAGTATGAAAATATAAACTTGTGATGAGTTTAGTAAGAAAAGTGAATTAAAGGACTCATATGATTATATGTATAATGTATACCTAAATAAAGTTATATGTGAAGAGCATGTAATGTAGGATGATTAAGAAACCTTAATTGTCATAAGTCATGAATAATTACATCTTAAGTAGTTTATAATTTGACAAGTTATAAACTTATGAAGAACAAGTTAAAATCCAACAATGAATCTATGTTGTTGTGTTAAGTATGTTAAGATGTTCACATGATGAATGAAGTTCATTTGTAATGTTGAACAAATCATAAGAATGAAGAATTGTCGGAATTTGCACGATTGGACGATAAACGTCGAATACGTAAAATTCTCGAAATGGAAGTCAAATTTTGTGTTTGAACTCGGAACCATTGTTTTCCAAAAGAGACAAGTCATATTTGGAATTTAAGAGTCGCGGACTCGAAAATGACCGGATTCCGACTTAGAACGAAGAAACGAGCGTTGAACGTTCACGAACGTTTATCGTTTTCGTTAAAAATGAACCAATTGGTGAATTTTTAGCAAATGAAGTCAAATAGATAAAATTCTTTAATGGACATGTAGATTACGTAATTTGTGAACCGTAGGCTTTTGAACGAGCCAATTCGGACTTATAACGAAGAAGTTATGCGTCCGGAAGTTCACAAAATTTTAAAAGCGAAATTGATATTCGGTAGACAGAGTTAGTAGCCACGCCAAGGCCAACCCTAGGCAAAAAGACCCGTGGCTGCAAACATGGTAACGAAGAATAGAAAGCATACTCTAAGAGTTCGTCATAAATATGAACCTTTAGTTCAATAAGTGAATAGCGGCTACCATGAACATTGACAAAATCCTTCGAGTGTGGGTAGCAAGACTGACCCATTAAGTAAGGACTGTAATGGCAGCCAAGTTTGGGACAGTTATACATTAAGCTCAATACAGAATCTGAGATGCAGCATAATGATGAAAGCCATAATACTCGGCCTCGTAACAAAGATAGTAATGAAGTTTTCTAGGTGCAAATAAAAGAAATGGAAGTAAACATAACTTAAGGAATGTAATGTAAAGGTTGAGATAACCTAGTCAAATATAATGCAAGCATAATGATAAACTGGAACGAATAGTAAATGAATCTAATACACAATTAGATTGAAATAAAGGGTATGATATAGTCATATACATACTTGATTATATGTGACCTAATGTAAGGCATTATGTGATCATGTATTGTAGAGACTTGAACGACTTGAACATAAAGTTAAAATACCGTAGCAGACGCTAAAGGCAAGTATTCTAACTCTTGTCTCAGTTCAATCTGAACAAGTTTTTGAGGTTTATGTATTCTTTCGCATGAATTGAGGTATGTTGAAGTTGAAGCCAATTCCTTTGGCTAGACTTGATGTAGTGATAATCTATTCATGTATTATCAAATGTTGCTATCTTTTGTCAACTACTTGATATGGTTTTCAAAAGAAGACCAAATGTTAAAACAAATGTTTTGTCAAGAAATGACAGCACGTGAGGTTGCTAAATGCTTAAACGCATACGCTTAACTGATGTAGTGTTGATCAACATAGAAGTACAATAAAGTGATCACTTAGAAGTGCTCGTAAGTGATATCAAGCTTATGGACTTGCTTCCGGGTTGTCCTTTTCCAATAAAGAATGAATACCGAGGTCTCTCGATCGAGTGAATGTTTTACTAATATCGTTGTTATTGTAAAACATTTTGAAAGAAAAGATGAAGTGCTATTTTGAATTATCAATAAGACTTCATAACTATCGCTCGCTTATCGAAGATATACGATTTGTATGTGTCAAAACATGTTGTTATTAAATTGTTATACTTCTTCGAGCTAGTTATGCTCACTCTTACTTGAACCATATGAACGCAATTTAAGATCGAACGTCCGAAGGATCGAAAAAAGAATAAAGGAAAAGCTAAGGCGATTATTGTTGTCTTGTAATAATATAGGTCTATTGTTGTAATTTAAGCGATATTATGACAAAGAACCTTTATACGGAGTATAGAACTTGGGAAATGTAAATATTACTTAAAATATATAGAAGTTATGTTCGTTCTTCGAGACTTTTCAATTGAATGAATGTATGAATGTTGTACAGTATAGCCCCATCTATCGGGTTGGAAGATACCCGGATTTGGGGGCGCTACAAACTCTGTGCACCAGATATCAATTTCAGTTTTTGAAATTTTGTGAACTTTCCAGACGCATAACTTCTTCGTTATAAGTTCGAATTGGCTCGTTCAAAAGCCTACGGTTCACAAATTACGTAATCTACATGACCATTCAAGAATTTTATCTATTTGACTTCGTTTGCTAAAAATTCACCTATTGGTTCATTTTTGACGAAAACGATAAATGTTCGTGAACGTTCAACGCTCGTTTCTTCGTTCTAAGTCGGAATCCGGTCATTTTTCGAGTCTGCAACTCTTAAATGCCAAATATGACTTGTCTCTTTTGCAAAACAATGGTTCCGAGTTCAAACACAAAATTTGATTTCCATTCCGAGAATTTTACGTATTCGATGTTTATCGTCCAATCGTGCAAATTCCGGCAATTCTTCATTCTTATGATTTGTTCAACATTACAAATGAACTTCATTCATCATGTGAACATCTTAACATACTTAACACAACAACATAGATTCATTGTTGGATTTTGACTTGTTCTTCATAAGTTTATAACTTGTCAAATTATAAACTACTTAAGATGTAATTATTCATGACTTATGACAATTAAGGTTTCTTAATCATCCTACATTACATGCTCTTCACATATAACTTTATTTAGGTATACATGATACATATAATCATATGAGTCCTTTAATTCACTTTTCTTACTAAACTCATCACAAGTTCATATTTTCATACTTAACATTCAAGGTTAACTTATAATAAGTTTATAACTTTTATAAGTTCAAATGAATTATTGCCAACTTAATTGGCTTAAGTTCATTACTAACTCATTCATGTTTCTTAATCCAACTTTTCTTATCATCCTATCATGGAAGAGATAGAAGATAATTGAGAAGAAGTCTTACTCTTTTGTTGACTTGGTAAGTAGCTTGCTTCTTCTTCTTACTTATGGAATGACTTATGTGAAGCTTATTCTCTCTAACACTTAAGCACTTTAGAAGTGTTAGATTATTTGATCAACCAACAAATGGCTAGCAAAGCTCTTCTATTTATAGATTTTCCAAGGTTAGGGTAGTTTGGTCTTTAAAACATCCCACCTCCTTAAGCCACCTCCTTACTATTCATTACTTGTCTAACACAACATTTATCCTACACTTGGTCATTACTTCAAAGTCTTGGTCAATACTCCTACTTGATCATCACACTTACTTGATCACCACATCACTTGGTCACCACACATTCAACTATATTAATATGGTTTCCATGGGTCAACCAATTTATTGGACTTTAGTTTGGGTTTGGATTAAATAAATCCTTGGGCCTTATATTAACAAACACTAGTTGGTTCATTAATTAATAGTTGGGCTTCTCTCTTTAATTCACTTGGACTTGTATATAATTGTTAACCAATCATCCAAGTCCATTAACATTTCTTAATGCATAAACTTATAGTTTATATATTATTTTCGTATTCTAATTCATATAGAATTTATATACGATATTTTATCATTCATACCAACTCGTATAATACTTCATACTATACGCGTTCTCATTACTTTGTACAATACCAACGTATCATACCATTATTACTCATTCATTACTATTTCAACTTCCTTAACGTTTAGGAATTAAGTCCACAAGCGAATTATTACATTTTCCATAACTAGATTTTTATTACATAATCCATCTTACCTTGTTATTCCATCATTGCGTATTTCTCGGAAACTCAAAATTATATCCCGAACAATTACCGATGAATAGTGTTTTTCGGAAAATTTCTCGGAAAACTTTTATTTTCGTCTTGGAAATTCAAACACTTTAATTCATCCACGTAGGCCAAATACTACGGTATTCTAACATCAATAGGTTATACAATGACAATCATCTTGATAACACATGGAATATGATTTTATTATTATTTAATTTAATAAAATCGGCCATAATAAGATCTCGAATTTCTGGCTCGTTACATGCCATGCCATGCCTAACGTTTAACGCTTCGCTCATGCCCAACCGGCGAACAAGTCTTTGATTCGATCCAAGCAACCAATCCGATGTTTGACATTGTTGTAGATCGATGCAAGTTATAGAAACTCAGGACCGTGCTCACAGCGACCTGCGCTAGCTTTTTTGACTCATAAATACATAATGTCACACATATAATTCGAAAGCAAATCGATTCATTCTCTTCGGCGCCCCACTCATCTGCTTGTGGGTGGTTCACTTGGTCGTTAAATTTAATTTGACCCAACCAAGCCAAATTGGGTAACTGGCCCAAAACCTCATCGTTGCCATAACCTCAGATTATCTCGATCACTTATGATATATCTTCAGCATAACCCAACATACTTTCACAACATTTTTAAAGAATTATCTAGTAGTTACATCTATCGCGGTATGCATGAGGTGTCACGAGATGAACACCACTACTAAAACGACAACTACTACAAAAATTGATCTCATCTCATCAACTTCTTTGCAGAACCCAAAAATGAAGTCCATCGACATCGATCGACGTATGGTCAGAATGGGAAGAGGTTCACGCGAATGCTTGCTATACCACTTTTCTCAAGTTTGTTCACTGACATACTAGATAAGATTCTCGATGTACGCCCACGCCATTCTCCATCTGGGCCAAGCCGTTAGAATCCAAGAGACAACAATGCCAACAATTCTTTAATGCCCGGGTGACTAACCCCATTTTGTATTTTCATCAAGGTCTATGCATGATTTGCTCTCAAGTTCCTCCGCTAGAACATATAATCTACCGCCTTTGCATACAATAAATCATCTCCAATCCAATATCTTCGAACTGCATCTTTCAGATTTAAGGCCTCAAGTTTTGCAAACATCACCATTTAGGACCGCTTCTGATCTTGTCGTTTACGAACTTGGTCTCAACCATCGTGAGAGAGTAGCAACAAACTCCTGGACAACCTTCCGACTTAATGCATCAGCCACTGAATTTTGCAAGTCCGACTTGTGTACCCACACAAAATCAAATTCTGCCAAAAATTCTTTTCCAACGAGCCCGCTTTAGGAGCCGCTTTCCTTTAGTCTTGAAGAGGGTATTGGCATCGTCACCACCACCACAAACTTCTTTGCATCTAGTAGAATAATGCGTTTCCACATTCCCAAGCAATGCACCAACGGCAGTTTCATTTCTTTCATATGTATTGTACCGCTAGTGTCCTTCACTTCCACTCTTATAGTAACCTGGGTGATCGGTCTTGTACCAGCACTTCGCTAATAGCCACGTTCCTCTGATGCATCGCTATGCACTTTAAAAGAATTTCAAGTCCTGGGAGTCTCAAAGACCTACTGCATTTACATCGCCACTTTCTAAGTTATCAAATGCCTCTTAACACCCCACCGTCCAAATTCCCCCACTTGCAATCCTTTTTTTTCAAAGAAATCGCTTAAATGAGCCACCCTTCGAGTAGCCCTTAATGAAATTTCTCTCGTAATAATTTTCTGGGTTCTAAAACGTATCTCAATTAACCATTTGTAGGAGAAGCTCTCATCATGGCTCGACTTTCTCCGTCTTTTTCACAGTTCTCGGTTAATCCAGTTACTTCGCCCATAACTACTCATGTAATTACATTTCTCCTTTTCATATAATCGGCATCTCTTTAACTTCCGAACACTAATCTCGATAAACGATACGACTATCTATCGCTTCATTATACACCACAATGTCATTTAGATAAAATTCACAAATCTATTCAGGTATATATAAATACATCACTCATTAAGATTACGAGAATTTGGCCGAGCTGCTAGTTAAGCTTTCAAACATCATTACAGAAATTCATAACTAACCATACTCTCGCTTACATACGCAAGCCTTAGCTTCATCACTAGCACAATCCTCGCGCCAATACCATCTCAAGTCCAAATTTGTAAAGTACTTGTTTCAGATACCAATTTGGTCAAATGTCATCAACATATCTGCATCAGATACTTGTTCTTGATAGTAACTTTGTTCAAAGGCTCACAGTGACACACACATTCTCAAAGGTCCATCTTTGCTTGTTTCCTAAACAAACACCTAGGCATTCATAAGTGAGCCTTCGAGGACGGAAGGAAACCTGTATCCAACAACCTCCCGCTGTTTCTTTAACTCCTCAATCAACCTCAACAGGCCCATCCGATAAAGGACGGGAGCAGTGTCTCGCATCTTTACCCAACTCACTCTTATGATCATCAACGCGCTTGGGAGGAAGCGGTCTTGGAGTTCTTGAGGGAATCTACATTTGAACTTTTCAGAATCTCGCCCACACAATACCCTGCACCGATCGAGGCTTCAGTTTCGATTCTGTCATACATAGGTAGGTCTCTCCTCAGCCTTCGAAGTTCTACTTAGTCGCATCGTCACAGACAATGTCAACCTTTTTACTTGCTCTCCTTCTTGGCCCGTCTCGATGCTAATATTCAATTAACTTTAAGATCTTGTCATTTTATCACCACCAAGATGAGACATCACATGCACCTTAGCCGCTTACTTGTCGAAATTAATCTTGCGAAGGTCAAAGTCATCCAAAAGGAACCTGCCATCAACCACACTTTCTCCATGGCCAACCTTCAACCGCCACCGTCAGGTTTATAAGCGCCTCAGAAGTTTATAACCCGATTTTCTTGGGTAACTGTATAAGTTCATCCTTCAAATTTCCATTTCTTTTCAGCATCAATCATTGCTTGGTCACCCATCGCCAAACCATCTACCATTTACAAACCATCCAACATCCATCGCGTGGAGGTGCTCCGTTTTCGGTCTGCAGCACCTATCATTCGTGAAAGTGGTTCATCTGTCCTCTCTAATGTTCCTTCATCATTCGAAATACAACACTAGGCATTCACCTTTCTCACGTTTGGCATTCCTTCATCCGGATGGGGACCCCACATGTAGCTGCAACCCTTGCTCTGTCCCTTGATCGGTTTCATCACCTTTTGCCTTTGACCGCCTGTCACCACCTTCTCTCGATTTCTTTATCTTCTTCCATCTTTGAAATTACTCTCTTTTTTTTCTTTCACTTGCTTTCATATCACAGATATTGGGCAACATTGAAATTGAATACTTCTGACATATCCGATGTCAACCGACGTTGGGCGTCTTCTGGCAGTTCGACACGCCACACGCATTTTCAATTCCAGCCTCATCGCCAGAGTATCGAGAGGCATTGAAATTGAATATTCATTTACCTCTTGGTCATTGACAGCTCTTCGATCGCTAAACCATTTTATGGGCTTAATCAGGCGCCTTAATCGATACTGACCATTCCTGCCGCCAAAGCTCTCCAATGTTAAATCAGCTTCACAGCCATTTGCTTGAACTCTGCTTCGAATTGTTCTCTTCACATTGCTGGACATCAGCCCACAACACGCCCAATCAACTCCACGATCCTTCACAATTTTCTTCGAAACTTTGTTCATTTGTCTAACCAATCTTAGGAATCCACTCAGGATTAATACATGAACTCCTCGGTACCCGAACTTTGCCACTGTCCAAGAGTTGCATGATGCTTGATTTCCAATCTATCTTTCTTTCGTCATATCATCACCCACGCCCATTACAAAGCTCAATTCCAATTGCTTGATCCAGCTTTATTGATCGCTGCTCTTCAAACGTTTCCTCGATACTTGTCAACGAAGTGGTGTACCATCTCGACTATTCAGATTGTCAGCCACAATACGCTTCAATGTCACATTTGCTCGCCACACTGTTGTTTACCTATTATTGCTGTTAAAACAAGGTTTACAAGATAACATTCCGTTCTTTTAGTGCTCATTCAATAACGAGGAATACAATATACGACAAGGCGTGCGCAGATCAATGCAGCAAGCGTGAGTCCGCGAGCCCCTAGTCATATATTGTATTCCTTGCTATTGGAGTGAGTAATAAAAGGTGGGACGTTGTCCCGTAAAATACCGTGGTCGGGTTTCAAAAGTGGCTTGAAAAATATATGATCGGTTGTGTGGTTGGATAGTGTCACCGATCGTTGGGTGAACCAAAGGTGCATCACAGCGGAGAATATAGACGGGAAAAATATAGTGTTAGATTGTACACCGCGGTGACAATTAGTATCGTAGCTTCAAGTAGAGAACGGAAGTAACAATACAAGTCCGATCAATGAACCTGCAAGAGAAGTTGCTGCCACGGAAACTTATGTGGGCATGCTATTATCGTGAAAGAAGGTTCATTGTCATGGACCAAATCGTAGCATCATATGCCTTCGAGAACCTTCGCTACCGAAGCGGCGTAATATGTCGTGGAGTTCAATAAGAAGATGGACGACATAGTTGTTGATGTGTTGGTTGTGTCAAATCGAACCCTCAAAGTTTTTGAACGATTCGAGAAAATGACTGAAGACATGGCGCTGGTTAGACGTGTTGTGGCTAGTGGTCCAACGGGTGGAGATGGACGTCACTCGAAGTTGAGAGTTCCTGAACCCAAATCCTTTGGAGGCAATCAGAATGTTAAGGAATTGTAAACCTTCTTATGGGACATGGAGCAATTCTTCGTGGATACCCATATCCTAGACCGAGAGAAGGTCACGATTACAAGCATGTACCTGACGGAGGATGCTAAACTTTGGTGGTGAACTCGGACTGAGGATGATGTTAGTGCGGGCAGGCCTAAGATTGAGACATGTGATGTTCTCAAGAAGGAATTAAGATCCATTCTGACCTCTTAATACTTCATGGCTGGCAAGGGACAGCCAAGCATTTCAAATGCATTAGATATGTTCGAGAGACGGAATGAATTCGGGCCATTGCTGATGTTGGACATCAAGAACATGTCCGAGGAGAACAAAATGTTCAATTTCATGTCGGGTATGCATTAGTGGGTGCAGACTGAAATGCGTAGGTAAGGTGTCAAAGTCCCCACTTGGACAAAGAATTGGTAGCTGCACGATACCTTGTAGACTATAAATCTCCGCCCAAATGTCACTGGCGGCAAAAAGAAGCAAGTGGGAAAGAAAGACAAGGGCGATTTCAAAGACGAACAACAAATCGAAGAAAGGTGGTGACAAACAGTCAAAGCCTAAAGGTGATGGACATGAGCAAATGTTGTTTCCTATGTGGGGGTCCCCATTGGATGAAGGAATGCCCAAAATGTGAGAAGGTGAATGCCCTAGTTGGTCGAATTTAATGATGAAGGAACATCGAAGGACCACTTGATGAACCCTTTGTAAATCATTTGTGCTTTCGTAATCTAAAAGGCAAAGACACCCACTCCAAGATGGATTGATGTATGATCGTTGGTTGTAAACGGTAGTAGATGTCTTTGGCGATGGTGGATACTGGCTACCAACAATTTTGTTGCTGAAAGAGAAGTGGAGAATTTGAAGTTGGACTTGCAGCGAAATGCAAGAAAAATCAAGGTTGTAAACTCTGAGGCACAACCTATTCGTGGCACGACGCGCCAAGGCAGATTCAAGGAAGGCCCATGGAAGGGAAAGTGTAGTTCGATGGCGCGGCCTTTGGATGATTTTTGACCTCATCCTAGGAATTGATTTTCCGATGATTTTAAGGGTATGGCAGGATGCCTCATCTGGTGGACCGATGATCACCGGCGACAAGATGCCGAAGTTTCGGGTGTGAATGCTATATACCCAAACCTTGAGAAGAAGGAAGGCACACAAAAGGTTGACTAGTTGTCTACAGTACAACTAGAGTCTGGACTCGAAAGAGGAAATGAGACCTACCTATGTGCCTTGATAGAGATCAAGCCTGCTCAGACTCAAGAGGTGCCGTATGTCAGGGCGAGTCATTGGAACGAATCAAAGATGTGATGCCTCCAGAACTCCCAAAGACCCTTCCTCCAAGGCCTACTGTTGATATCATAAGATTGAGTTGGAGCCAGATGCGAGACCCCCTGCTCAAGCCCCTTATCGGATGGGCCCTGCTAAGTTGATTGAGTTAAGGAAACAACTAACGGGGTTGTTGGATTCTGGTTTCCTTCGACCCTCAAAAGCTCCTTATGGTGCCCCGGTGCTGTTTTAGAAAAAACAAGATGGCCCTTTGAGAAAATGTGTCGACTATTGAGCACTGAACAAGGTTACTATCAAGAACAAGTATCCTATTCTGAATGTAGTTGACTTGTTCGACAGATTGTCTCAAGCCAAGTACTTTACAAAGTTGAACTTGAAATCGTGTTATTGGCAAGTGAGGATTGCCGCTGGTGATGAAACTAAGACTGCATGTGTGACAAGGTAGGGTTCGTACGAATTTCTTGTAATGCCGTTTGGCTTAACCAACGCTCCAACAATTTTCTGTAATCTTATGAGTGATGTATTTTATGAATACCTAGATAGATTTGTGGTAGTCTATCTAGATGACATTGTGGTGTATAGTGAAACATTAGATGGTCATGTGGAACATCTGAGATTGGTATTCCAGAAGTTAAGGGAATATCAATTATATGTCAAAAAGGAGAAATGCGAGTTCTGTAGGGCAGAAATTATGTTCCTTGGGCACTGGATTAGCCAAGGACAAGTGATAATGGACGAGAGGAAAGTCCAAGCCATTGTTGAATGAACTGCTCCTACAAATGTTGCCGAATTGAGTCGGAAGCTGAAGGACGTTGAGCAACGGTACATCACACATGAGAAAGAAATGAATGCAGTGGTGCATTGCTTGGAAACGTGGAAGCATTATTTACTGGGTACGAAGTTTGTGGTGGTGACTGACAATGTAGCCAACACCTACATCAAGACTCAGAAGAAGCTTACTCCTAAGCAAGCTCGTTGGTAGAAATTTTTGGTAGAATTTGATTTTGTGTGGGTACACAAATCGGGCTTGCAAAATTTTGTGGCTTAAGTCGGAAGGTTGTCCAGGAGTTTGTTGTTGCTCTCATAGTGGTTGAGACCCAGTACCTGGACAAGATCAGAAAACAGTCCCTAAATGATGTTGTATACCTAAAGCTTCGAACACAAGTACAAGAAGGTCTAGTTCGAAGATATTGGATTGAAGATGATTTGCTGTATGCAAAGGGCAGTAGGTTATATGTTCTTAGCAGAGGGAACTTGAGGAGGCAAATCATGCATGAGACGCATGATACAAAATGGGCTGGTTACCCAGGCATTGAAAGAATGTTGGCATTGCTGTCTCGCTCATACTACTGGCCCAAGATGGAGATTGAGATGGAGGCGTACGTCAAGTCTTGTCTAGTATGTCAAGTAGACAAACTTGAGAAGAAAAGTGAAGTGGGCTTGTTGCAGCCTCTTCCCATTCTTGACAGACCCTGGTAGTCAGTATCAATGGACTTCATTTTTGGGTTGCCGAAGGTTGATGGGATGAGATCAATTTTTTTAGTGGTTGATCATTTTTCCAAGTATGCGGTGTTCATCCCAGCACCTCATGCTTGCACAGCAGATGTGGCTGCTGGATTATTCTTTAAAAATGTTGTGAAGTACTTTGGGTTGCTTGAAGATATCATAAGTGATCAAAATACAAGGTTCACGGGCAGATTTTGGACGGTTCTGTTTGGCTTGGTTGGGTTAGAATTAAAATTCAGTATGGCGAACCACCCACAAACAGATGGTCAAACTGGGAGAATGAATCAGTTACTCGAAGAGTATCTGCGACAATGTGACTGCGAGTCAAAAGAACTTGTTGGAGTTGTTTGAACTAACACAGTTTTGCTATAACTTGCATCAATCTTCTGCAACGGGTATGAGTCCCTTTGAGATGAGTATGAGCTTTCAGCCAAGGACTCCGAATGATGTGGCGGTGCAGCGTACATTAGGTAATTGTCATGTTGCCTATCGGTTTGCAAGGGCTAGAACAGAGTTGCTTGAGATAGCATGAGACAACCTGAGCAAGGCAGTGAGAAGGATGAAGAAGTATGCAGATGCACAATGAAGGCCGCTGGAATTCAAACTGGGAGATATGGTGTTGCTGAAACTAACACCTCAGATTTGGAAGAAGATAAGTAGTAAGTCAGTGCATAGAGGATTGGTTCCAAAGTATGACGGCCCATTCGAGTGCTAAAGAAAGTTGGGACTGTGTATAAACTTAAGCTTCCAGACAGATTGAAAGTACATCTAACATTCCATGTGAGTTATCTGAAGCCATTCCAGTAGGATTTGCTTGATCTTTGTCAAGCAAAACAAGCTAAGAGGCTCTGATGATTAAGCGGTTTAACAAGGATGTTGAGAAGATTTTGGCTCATAAGACTGAAGGTCAGAGTAAGAAAAATCGAAGGACAGACTACTTGGTGCATTGGAAAGGTGAAAACGAGGTAGACGCAAGTTGGGAACGAAATGTAATATTATGGCAGTTTGAGAAATTGATTGAAGAGTATTGGGCACACCCACCGACGAGGACGTCAGGCTCTTCTGGTGGGGGTGGTTTGTTAGCCCTTTAGAGGGTTGACACAGATTATGCATGCAAGACGCCCAGATAGCATGCCAAGCCAAGCCTTGGCACTCATTTGTGGGGCAAGGCGTATGTAATAGTTAGTTAATAAACGGCAAGAAGCGATGACGATAGCTAAGGGTCTTTGGGCACACTTAGTTGGTAAACGAGTTGACACTTAGTCAGTTGAGCAGCAATGAGCAGCGTTGTGCAGCAGTGGGCGACACTAGGCAGCAAATTGGGTTATTGTGTAGCAAATGGGCTATGTCAGAAAACTAGCAAATCTACATGGTTTGCATTATGCTTTCTCAAGCAGGTCTGATGTCTAGTCGTGACACTTTGGAAATTTAGTAAGTGCTGCTATAGGGGGGGTGCTCCGTGAATGTCACCCGGGACCATGAACATGTACCATAGGCGAAGTGTGCTGGACGTTGGGACATTGTTGGGCTCCCCTACAACAATGTCAAACATTGGATTGCTGGCTTGGATCGAATCAAAGACTTGTTCATGGGCTGGGCATGAACGAGCAAGAACGTTAGGCATGGCACATACGTTGAGCTTGGCATGTCAAAGTATGGCATGAGGTGGTGCCTAGCATGAAACAAGGCTAAAGCATGTGGATAGACGCATGGGCTGGATGTGCACAACAGACTTGGACAACACCTTGGGCAAGTGTTGGGCTAGTTGGATATTCGTGGGCTAAATGGACAGAGCATATTGTGGCAACATGTTGGGCAACTTCGTGGGCTGACATTGTGGGCAGTTAGGATTGGATGACTGGAGTAAGACCCAACTGACATGCACTTATGGGCAGTTGCTAACAGTCAACCTCCATGCACATGACTGACATGTCTCCAGCCAGTTGCACATCTTGGAGCGCACACATATCTGCTGGTGGGCTGTTACAAATTCAAAATGTTGATTCCTATTGGTTCTGAATGCTCTAGCAATTGGGAGTGTCAACTGCAGCCTAATGTGTATTTATATATACAACAAGGGGCTTGGCAAGATAGAGATTACCGAGCCCCCAATCATATATTGTATTCCTTGTTATTGAGTGAGCAATAAAAGGTTGGGACGTTGTCCTGTAAACACTGTGTTGGCTTGTGTGCGTGGCTTGAAAGTATATACCGTGCTTGTGTGGTTGACAGGTTGCTAACTGGTTGGGTGAACCAGTGCATCAAATGGAGCATAGACGTGAAAAAAATAGTGTCAGATTGTACACCCTGTGACACCTAGCAATGTGCATGGCTAAACGAAAATATCTAATACTCATACCATTTTCAGGACCCCCGGGAAATCATGCCTGGCTAACCACATAACAATGAAAGCAAAAAAACAAAGAGGAGAATGTAATCCTTTACCATCCACTATTGTCACAGTCTTGGTCCGATCTGCTGCCACGCTAGGGACTGAATCCGCATGGAAATGTCTCACCCAACCTCTAAAGTTAGCCCTCACTTTTTCCTCTTACATATGGCTAGAGAGATAAAGCGAGAATCATATATGACACTAGTAAGGGCACCCATAGCAACGTCTTCCTCATTGCTTAGTTGAGTAAAAAAAAAAAGTCGTGTCACCAAGCATTGGGTGTGCCAGGCGGGCATGCACATCCAAGAGTGTGGGTGTAAACTCGCCCCACGCGGTGATGAAGGTATGTGTATCTGCACTCCATCGCAACATTAACTTCTCCAAGGACGTTGTATCCCTTCCAATAGAGAAGTACTTGGTAAGGGAAATAGCTTCCCAAACCCCTACTTTCTTCAACGCCTTTGTGTACTCTGGAGTAGAGAGCATATCCTTAACCCATGCGTCCCAATCATATGTGAGTTCTGTGGCAGAATGAAAAGTGATAGGGGTGTAAGGGAAATCCCCTCTTTCGAACCGAAGATGGAGAAAGCTGTTAGGGCTAATAACTTCACTAAGCCAACCCAAGGTAGTGATATTGTGTGTTGGTAGAGGACTATAGCGATGGGTTTCTCTAATTTCTGCCAAAATTTATCAGAGCATGAGGGCTTTGCCTTTGCTGCCCATTCTGCTATCGTAGGACTAGAAGGTTTCTTCTTTGAAGAAGATGGTGATGAACTAGTGGTAGAGGCCATGGGGGATATAAGTTTCCCTGAGAAAATGGAGATGATTGAAGTAAAAGAAAGGAAATATTTCACAGGTAAGAGTGAAAATGGAGTTTGAAATCAGGTAAGGAAGAAGGGAATGGATAAAGGAAAAAGAAACAGAAATGGGAGTTATAGAATCTGAAAGGATTTGAGAGTTGGTAAGAAAACAAAAGGAAGAGAAAAGGAGTATTTGTAAGGAAAATTGGAGGGAACCACCACATTTAATGAGGAGAGAGAAGGGGATGATAATTAAAAATAATGTTACTATCACATAATGCTCACATACTGCATAGGGTGACACCCATGGATTTGTTGTTGACATGACCCACTTAACTCAACAACAAATCCATGGGTGTCACCCATGTAGTATGTGAGCGGTATGTGATACTTTTATGTTATAGTAGCATTACTGGACAATTAAGGAAACAACTGCTACCACGTGCATATCCTTGGTAACTGTGTTGTGAGAAAAGAAAGGGCACAGTTACAAGTGCAAATTAGTGTAAGAGATTTGTAGAAATGTCCTAGATACCCATGATGAGTTTGAAAAAGTTTAGTGGGAGAAGTTTCCTAAGCATTGGGGAAAGTGTTGAGAGATATGCCCGCCCCACCCATTTCATGTCTGGGTCGGGCATGGGCCTAAAGTTGGTACTCAATAATGGTTACATTATGAAAGTCTTAGAGAATATGATCAACTAAACAAGTTGAATATTTGATCGGATGAATATGGACGTACATGTACACGTAGAAAATGGCTAGATAAACTAAATGGGTTATCCCTTGATGAGTGTGATAAACCTCTATTAGAAAAAGCTAAACAAGTGAGTTGGGCCTAAGAAATAATTAATGAAGATCATTATTGAAAGGCCCATGAAACTTGAGGCTGGGGCTCCATCCCTAAAACACGGATACATGGGTTGAATATGGCCCCATGGATGATTAAATGACTGGACATGAACCCAAGATACAAATCCATGTGTTGAATATGGCCCCATGGATGATGGAATGACTGGGCATGAACCCAAGACACTGATCCATGGGTTGAATATATTGAATATATGCCCCAACGGGTGATGGAATCCAGGGCAAGAAGCTTGCCCTGAGAAACGTTAAACTTGGCAATATTCCCTGACTAGGAATATATGGGCCCTCACATGAATGTGGCAAAGCCCATCATAGGGAAATGGGAAAGGTTAAAGGACATCTTGTCATCCCCTCATGGATCTGATTAAAGGCCAATTCATGAAGGATTTATTGGTTTTAGAATGGTTCTTGAGGATGTAGGGGTATACCTTGGCTATATCCCAAATGGCAAGACATTAGGCCAATTTAGGGCTAAGAATGGATAGTAATGGGTTGGTTTGGCGACTAGGAAGGGAAGGGTTGCTTTGGGCATGGTTCTAGGATCTCCGGGGCTTCCTATCTTCCCCATGACCGAGGATAGGAAACATTTGCAGAGAAACCTGCATGACTGAATCTTATCCTCAAGGAGCATAAATGGATGAGCAGGATCCAGACATGAAGCAGGCAAAGGGCATACTTGGAGAGCATCAATGGAAGAATGGCAATGAATTGATGTTGAAGTAAAGAATGATGGCATTGTCTTTGCCCCCCAAATAATGAAGAGTAAAACCTCCAAGTTTGTCTCCTCCAACTCATATACCTGGGGGCTATTTGGGGAATAAAAGTTTATTGAGGGAAATATCTATAGATATGCTTATGAATAGTCATAGATTGTGTTGCCTAAGGGGGGACAAATTCTAAGAGGGACCCACTCTATAGAGTGATGATAACCATTAGGGAAGAAACAAATAACTTATTAGACATGTGGGAAATATAGTGGGATGGCTAGGAAGGATATAACAAATGTGACGCCCCCAAATCCGGGTCTCTTCCAACCCGACAGATGGTGCTTCACGGTGCTACAGTTCACACAAACATTCAATTGAAATGCCTCAAAAGAACGACTATGTCTTATATATTCCAAAATAATATTACCGTACCCGGGTTCTTTATAAGTTACATTTGTTCTTGTCATAATATCAAATATTATCATTACAAACCTATACTATTACATAGGTAATCTACAAGTTCGCCTTAGCCTTCACTTTATCCTTGTTGAATCATTTGTCCGTTGATTTTAATTTCGCATTCATATGGTTCAAGCAAGAGTGAGCATAACAAGCTCGGCCAAGTGAAGAACAATTTCTTTTAAACGACATGCTTGAAACATAGGAATAGTATATCTTGAAGAATCGGATAATAGTTATGAAGTACTATCAATAATTCAAAAGAGCACTTTATTCCTTCAAAATGTTTTACAATAACAATATTCAAGTAAAACATCAATTACGGTCCAAGACCATGAGCATTTCATAATTTCTTTGAAAAGGACAACCCCAAGACTAAGTCCGTGAAGTGCGGCATATCTTACGAGCACTTTTGGGGGATCACCCGTAGTACTCTATGTTGATCAACACTACATCCATTAAGCGATATACGTTTAAGTTTTGGCAACCTCATGCGTGCCCATCGAATAATCGATGAAAAATACATTTGTTTATTCATAACAAAGCTTACCTTGAATCCGCACCAAATAATTGGGCGTGGGATAGCGTTAGCAATTCTATATTGAAAGACTTGTAAATAAATCAATCAACTCTTCAAGATTAGTCTAGTAGAGGTAAAGCGGCATCGACCTTTTAGTAAAACATTTCATGCATCTCATAACATGAATTACTGAAAACTTGGCTAACACGAAGGTTAGACAAGCGTTTAAGAAAAACTTGCCTTCAGTGTCTGCTATAGTATAATAACTTTTCCTTTGAGTCTTTATGGTCTCTACAACACATAACCACATAACATACCACATTAGGTCATGAATGAACATACATGGTTCCTAATGAATCTTACCCTTCATCTCAATCTAAATCCGACTTAGATTGTTATTATCGGTTTCGACTTACTATCATTCTTTACATTGTTCTTACCAACTTCTTTCCTTAAGCTGGAATCATTCATTAGTACAACTCGCTTTGAGTTAATCATCCTCCTCACGGCTTATTAACGTTATAACATCACTAATCGAGACTCGATCGTTATTGGTCACGTACTCTTATTGCTTACCATTCACGTTCTCATTCGATTGTCTTATATTCAACCTTTAATCATCATACATTAAGTGTCTAACAATGCTATAATAATGTTATATTAACACCTTAGTTCATTACTAATGTGTTATCTTTCCTTCTATACTTGTAAACATTCATCGTGTCTAAACCTGGGTGGGTTACTGCAAGGCCTACCCTTCCTTCTTTTGTGCGTACAATACAAGGAATAGTTAATAGTAGTACAGATCGGACTCACACATTTGAGTCAGTGCTCTTTTCTCATGTCGTAATGGCCACGAAAGTTCGATGAGTTGAGATAATGTTCGGTGTCGCGGTACCATCTTTTGGCCTTGGGTTGGCGCCGCGGCGTTAACTCTGTGCCTTAGAAAATTTTTGTAGATTTTCAACTTTGCAAAATTCCGGACGCATAACTTCTTTCGTTATAAGTCCAATTGACCTCGTTCAAAAGCCTACGGTTCACAAATTACATACTCTATGCGTTCATGCAAGAATTTTATCTATTTGACTTCGTTTGCTCAAAATTCACCTATTAGTCCATTTTAACGAAAGCGGTAGAACGTTCGTGAACGTTCAACGCCGCTTTCTTCGTTTAAGTCGGAATTCTGGCCATTCTCTAGTCCGCAACTCTATAATGCCAAATAAGACTTGTCTCCATTGAAAACCAATGTTTCCAAGCTCAATATCAAAATTTGACTTCTATTACGGAGGTTTTCACTTAATTGACGATTAACGTCCAATCGTGTGGAATTCCTAAGATAACTTCATTTCTTATGATTTGTTCATTGTTTTAATTGGATTCAATCCATCATACCAACATCTTGACATACATACTTCATTAACTTATTTTCATGATAAGTTATTACTTGTTCTTCATTAGCTTTATAACTTGTAGAAGTATAAACTACTTATGAATTCACTTTGAATGACTTATCATAGCTTAAATCTTTAACCATCATCCTTGCTTCTTATTATCATACAACCTTATGATTTCAACATAAAACAAGTTCCTACAAGTTCTTCCTTGTTTCATAACTTATATGATTATGAATAATAGCTTATTCATAACTTATCGACTTATTAAGACTTAAGCCCTTTGATTACTCATTCTTATCATTCCTTAAAGATACATGTTCCACTACCCACTCCTCTAACGATTGAAGAGAAAGAGAATTATGGTTTAAGTTCTTACCTATGAAGATCACTTGCTTAATCCTTGTTCTTCTTTTTGCTTCTTGAATTATGAAAACTAGCTTTCTATCTTATTCTCACTTATTCTCTCTAACTAATAAGCTATAAGTTATTGGATGAAAGTCTAACAACTAATAAATGAACTAACAAGCTTCCTATTTATAGAAATCTCAAAGTGAGGGTATAATGGTCTTAAAGCCACTCCACCTCTTTACTATTCATTACCTAGCTATTAAGTAAACTTGGCCACCACACTTACTTAGCCATTAAGTATACTTGCTAGTCACCTAGCTTATCCATTACTTGCTCACTAAATAAGTTACTTGGCCATCACAATACTTAGCCATTAAGTTAACTTGTTAATCACATAAAAGCACTTTGCTTACTCATCACACATAAGCACTTTACTTAGCCTTTTAAGTTACTTAACTTATCCTTTGCTTAATCCTTAAGTCTACTTGCTTATCACACTTAATTCTTGATCACTAATTCACCTATATAATCATGGGTTGCCCCATGTTTCCTCCTAATCCATTGGATTCTTACTTTGGGCTTAAGGTTTAATTAAACTAACTTATACATTGGGCTTGCCTTAAGTTACTTTGGGCTTCTCATTAATCAACCACTTGGGCTTACACCTTTCTACACTTGGGCCTTATCAATATCTTATTGGACTTTACAATTTCTTACACAATTCTACAAATTCAATACATATGGCTTAAAGCCTTATAACGTATAATTTATGTATTAATCTCGTATTCTAACTCATATACTTAATCATATACGATATACCATGCTTCATTCATATCAGATAACACCTCGTATCATACTCAGATTCATTACTTCGTATAATACCCACGTATTATACAATCATTACTTTAATTCATTAATCGCATTTAAATTCCTTCTCAAATTCATTTTCCTAATCGTTAAGTTTTAAGTCCCAGTAAAAAATCTGCTTTTGCCATAATCGAAATATTATTGGATATTCTATCTCACTCGATATTCTATCATTACGTATTTCTCGGAAGTTCAAAAATAATTCCCGACAAAAATCGTGAATAGTATTTTTCGGAAAATTTCTCGAAAAACTTTTATTTTCGTCTTGGAAATTCAAACACTTTAATTCTACCACGTAGCCAAAATACTACAACCTTCCGACATATCTAGGTCATAGAAAGACCTTCCATTAGCTTACTCCCATAAATAATCAATTAAATTTATTTAATCCATATAATCAAAATAAAAATTTAATTCTCAAAAATCCAAATTTTCTGGGGGCGTTACAACAAAAATATAAAAAAGATATAACCAAGTAGGAGAGAGACTGGGATAAAGAAAAAAGTGGAGACCAGAGAGAGATCAGATGCAACAAACTCCCATACAGAGCACGTTACAAGGAGATGGAGAAGAGAGGATACATTATTCATCCACCATTAACCTAAGGGATGATCCATGGAAGAAGATGGATCTAGAGATTTAGAAAGATAAAAGAAAGGAACACTAAGATCCATAGGACTTTTATCTTTCCTAAGATATGTGATGCTACTTCAAGTGTTGCCATACTCTCCATCACGCTCTTAGAATGAGCAACTTCCTAGTCAAACAACCAACCAAAAAGTCCATTTGATGGTCATCGTTTGTGGATATTTATTTTCGTGACAAGTGTTCCTTTTATTGTTTATTTTGTCTTGTAATATTGATAGTGTCGACTGTAAGACCCCAACTTTTATGAATAAAGATGAATTTTCTATAAATATCATTTTTGAATATTATGGAATGAATTTGATATAATGTTATAGTTGTGGGTAATATTTATAAATTTTGCAAAGTACACAAGTTGTTATATAATATTCGATTTGTCGGGGAATATTCGTTTTAACATGAAATATTCGTACAACGACACAATCATTGGTGGACCCCACAACGGAATTATTGTCGGATTGAGAAAACGACAAAAATACTTTATGAAAATAACGGCGGAAGTTTTACCGTTAACTCGTTGAAACACCGGTGTTAGTTAAAAGTACGAAGAATGGCGTAGAAGTTACGATTGGCACAAGTATTGATTATTGATGCTTACGTGAGAAGTCACCCGGTTTTGTTTAATTATTATTCACGATAATCACTTGACAAGTATCTCACGTTATTTGATTCAATTATTGTCAATATTTTATAATCAATAATTGAGATGACAAAGTTATTAATATTATTATTTGCAATATTAACGATGTCTCAGAAGTTACATCAAGAAGATGTTTGATCACCTAATTATGGCGCTTGATGAGGAGAAATCCTTATTGAAAGCCCCTCTTTCTCGGAGCGACGACACGGCCGATTAATATTGTGAATTATAATAATGATGATGAGTTTTGTTTTATTAGTATTATTAATGTAATAAAACAAAATTTTTTTTATATAAAATGAATACTTTTATAAAGTTATTCTTTTTATTAGACTAATAGTAAAATCTTTTATATAAAATAGAATACTTTTATAAAGTTATATATTTTATTAGACAATAATTAGAATATATTATATTTTATTATGCATAGTGTTTCAGATAATAGTGCTGATAGTATTTGTATAGTAAAATCTTTTATATAAAATGTAATACTTTTATAAAGTTATTCATTTTATTAGATTATAAATAGAATATATTGTATTTTATTGTAAAACTAACTGGACCGTCAGTTTTAAAGTAAATCAATCTGGACCGGATTCAGGGAGTTAGTTACTATGTAGTCCATTCTTACATAAATAGAAGCTCATTCCTTCATTATTTCTTACTTAATTCAATTGAAACTCTAGAGAGAGAAACTATAGACAGAGTTCTTCTTCTATAATCTTGAGCGTATTTCTTTAGAGTTTAAGAAAGCTTTGAGTGTAGTGCAAGTTTTCTTTGAGTATATCCTCGTCCTACCAGTCAAAATACTCTTCTTTTACGGTAAGAGATATTATTTGTTGTACTCGTAAGGGATATTATTTGTTGTACTCGTAAGGGATATTATTTGTTGTACTCGTAAGAGATATTATTTGTTGTACTCATAAGGGGTATTTTTTCTTTCTTATTCGTAAAGAGAACTTCGTTATTCCATTCTTTATTATTCATTGGAATAACTCAGATACATGGGATACCCTATACTTGGTGAAATTCTTCTATTATTCCATTCTTTATCATTATGTTGGAATAACCTGTTTATGCGAAGTATCGCATATATGGTGAAATTCTTACATTATTCCATTCTTTATTATTCTCATTTGGAATATCACGCTTGCATGCGTATTACGCCTAACCCAGTTCCATTATTTATTATTCATTTGGAATATCACATGCATTGCTTTACTACATGACCCGGTTCCATTATTTATTATTCGTTAGAATATCCTATTCGTGCATTTACGCATTGATTGGTTCCGTTATTTATTATTCTCTTCGAATAACCTATGCGTGCTTGGTATCGCATGCTTGGTGATTTCTTTTGTTATTCCATTCTTTATTATACTCAGTTGGTTAAAGTTTTGACTTCTATACTCCATGAATTAGTGGAATATCCTTTATATTTGCGCTTCATCTAGAATCTTTTCATGGAAATATTCTTCTGAGCATTCTTGAATTTTACTCCACAAAGAAGTATCATGTTGACAATTTAGACGTTATTGGTTCCTGGATAAATTAATTTTTGAACTTGTTTTATTGAATTCTTATATCATTGTCACCATCCTCATGTTTATATTATGTTGAAAGTCATATGTGACCTGTAATGCATAGATGGACTTGGTATGATTATGACCAGGGATTATTCGGTATAATCATGACCGTAATGTTACAAATGATGTGGTAAAAGGCCTCATTGGCCGTAGTGCATTGATGGATAGTTGTTGGCATGATCATGACCATTGATGAACACGAATATCCTTGGTCCGTAGTGCATGGATAATTTGTGGTCGTGATACTAATGAATATCCTCGTCAGAAAAGTGTGGATGATGTGGATTATTTATTAAGCTGAGTCTTAGCGATAAAAGTCATGAAAAACCTTTTAAATCATAAATGATAGTAGATTTTATTCTATACTTGACTCTTCTAATGGATTGCTTGTTCCGCTGTAGTTAAACTTGATGTTTGTTATATTTTATCACTTTAACACTATTGAAGGCTAATGATAATTTATTCTGCATTATCTTAGTCATAATATTTCTTACTGGGCTAGTTGAGCTCACCCTTTTACTTTCATTGTTCTCTTCAGAAAATGAGAACGTATCATGGACTAGTCGGGGAACAAAGTTATGGTCCAAATAATAGCATTAGTAGTCCTCACTATTCTATGAAATAGTGTGATAATAAATATAATGAGGACCCCATTGAGTTTGTATATTGTACAGATGACAATATTTGTATTAAAACTCACAAGATATGTTTAGTCGTATTTTACACTTATTCGTTGTATAATTAAGTTGTATTTGAATTTTGTACCATGTATTTGGCGACTCAAGAGATGGGTGATGTATACCTATTTTGGGGGCGTCACATTGACGTCGGAATTTTTAGTTGTCCTTTTCCGTTACTTGTTCTTTGGTGTTCTCATGTTAGGTGAGATTTGTTTGAAAAAACAAGTGAAAAAGGTCCGACATGTATAATGTCGACGATTGACTGTTAAGAGTCGCCAATTATTTTTTTAAATGGTTGTACCAATACAACCGAGAAAAAGTTCGCATATTGACGCAGTGATGTGACACTGCTAAACGGGTCGGTGAAATCGAGATTCATTAGGGTACGGGGACATGATTATGCGGAGGGAAGGTGTTAGGCACCCCAGGACATCCGCTGTTATCACACTTGACCGCCTTTTCAAGAAAACTATTATTTGAATGAATGTGTGTGTGGGTCAATGTATTGCTTATTTGGAAGTGGTGCGAGGCCTCGTTCGCACTTATATATATTGTGGTTTGAATTTATATAAAATTCAATTTTAGCAAGATATGGCGGTGATGTTTTATAAAAGAGGTTTTTCAAACCTTGTGCTCAATAGTAATTGAGACCTTTTACACTTCCATTTTATTAAGTGTTGACTTGATTGATTTTATTTTCTAGATGCAAAACATCTATAAGAAAATAATGTACAAAATAATGCCGATTTCATGGGTATGAAAACCATCGAGGAAATTCGCAGACATCGTGATAATAATTTACAAGTCGCCATAAATTTGAAAATGTCCATCACGGAACCGAATCTAGATCCATAAAGTGAATCTGTGATCACATGATTCCTAGGCTTACATGATACCGCAATTTGTATGAAAGCGATGGCAGTATATATATATAAAAGTCAGAATATATATATATGCATATGATCGTGCCACCACGAAGCACCTCCACCGGGAGATCGAAAATGTAAATAAAAGTCAGAAGCTATCAACCGCCATGGAGGAAACTCAAGGGGACTTAAACGTAAATAAAGTTGTAAAAATGATCAAACGCCATTTAAGTAAACTCGAGGCGTGATGAAACGTAAAGAAAGTCAGAAGCGTATCAACCACCACGTAAGTAAACTCCTGTGGGACGAATATATATATATATATATATATATATATATATATATATATAAAGCGATAAACGAACCAGGATGTAAAATCTAGGTTCATCTAATGTAGTTGGATAATAGCCAATATATATATATATATATATATATATATATATATATATATATATATATAAAAGTTTAGTAAATGCTTGGGATGTAAAATCTGTGCTCATCGAACAAAGTCCGACATACACAGTTAATATATATAAATATATATATATTAAAGCATAAACACCTGCATGTAAGTCTCAGGCTCATCGAACAAAGTCCCACATATAGTATATATATATATATATATATATATATATATATATATATATATATATATATATATATATATATATATATATGGTCTCCATCCACAACTAATCGGTTGTTGGGAGCAACTCCTTTTGGCCCAGCCGCTACAACCTGTAGCGGCTTATAAAAAAAAAAAAAAAAACTAAGTAACAAGCCGCTACAGGTTATAGCGGTTGGGCTAAAAAGGTTGCTCTCAACAACTGATTATTGTGGATGGAATCCATATATATATATATATATATATATATATATATATATATATATATATATAGCTTAATAAACGCCTGCATCAAGTCTAGGCTCAATCGAGGCATAACTTGATAATGTTAGTCCATATATATATATATATATATATATATATGTATATACAAACCGAAATAAAACCATGGACCGAAGTGGGACAAACACACGCAACAAGACTCTCAACGTGAAGAAGGGTGTGTGCAAAGACGAAGAGAAAGGTTTCAAAGTGTGTGAGAAGGCTTACAGGTTGGTACGCCAAAGAAGACTTCTATATCTTTAAAGTGATGAACACTTCTGGCTTCACGGCGTATACAAAAAGTAGCTATATGTGAGCTCACAAGTGTTTAAAATGAGAAAGCACTCAGTTTAGGGTGTGTACAGAGCAAATTGGACATGGCTTTCTCGCCGTTTCTCTTGCAAATATGGCCACCCCAAACCCTCTATTTATAGAGTGGGGAGCCGTAGGTAGCAGGTGTACCTGTGGCTGCCCTGGTGCCCCGGGCAGTGTGGGTCCCGCCGTGTCGAAGTACGTACACTCGGACAACGCGCTATTCGCTTGATCGTTCATAATTTTCAATCCGGGAGGTCGATGGAAGCGTGCCATACCATTCCAGAAAGATTTTTCCGAGAGCTACAAAATGTCATAGGATTTACCCTTTTTTGATTCTAGGAAGATGGGTCCATGACCGAAATGGCATTCCCGGGTTTTCGTCAGGTAGTCAGTTGAGCCGTTTTGCGTAGTTTGCGCTCGAAAGTTAAGATATGGTTCTCTTGGGACTTCTATTGAAGTAATTTGAGTTGAAATGAGTTGATTTGAGTTGAAGTTGAGTTGGCAAAATGACCATTTTGGCCTCTCCCAGGGTTATCTCTGATTTTCTCGCAGTTGTAGCAGTCTTTTCTCAGGGTTATCTCTGAAGTTGGCCTGCTGTTGACTCTGACTGTCCTCAGGGTTGTCTCTGAGGTTGGCTTGACCTCCTGGGGTTATGCCCCTCTTTATCAGGTTCATGCAATGCAATGGAATGGACATGATAAAGATTAGTAGACACTTGAAAATATGACAAGGTATTTCTAATGATCCAAATCGCAATGTAATGAATGTTTATGATGAATGTTAAAATGTTTTTGCAAATCACAGTTCGCAAATCTCACATCGTATTTCACACTTCGCTTTTCGCATTTGGCTAATCGCACATCGCAACTCGCACATCGCATATCGCATATCACATATCGCAAAATCGCAAATCGCAATGTAATGAATGTTATGATGAATATTAAAATGTTTTCGCAAATCATTTTACCTTTACTAATCATTGCTGATGCCTATGCTGGTGTTGACATTTAATCGCTGATGCTTGTTTGATGAAGATAAGTTGAGATGTTTTTCACATCTCTGATGGGGATGACGTTCTGAAATCACCAGACCCTCCCAATGTATTCGCTGGTAGTTTGCAACGGTGGCTATCCTGCTGATCGCCAAACTTTTTCGGTTCCCACTCGAACGGTGGTATACGAAGCTTTCATCGCTGAACTATTTTGATGTCGCGCTGAATTGATGCCAATGGTTTTAGAATACCAAATCTTCCTATACCTTCGCTGAAGTAATATTCCATGGATTACTTCACTAGACTTCGCTTAATGTTACGCTAGATTGATGACAACCACCAGATGTCTCACCCTTTTTGAGGTGATTTGGAGTTTCCTTTCGATGTTGGGTGCTTGTGCCCCATTTTCTTGAGTGTTTGATTCACAACCCGACTAAACTGATGACCTGAATGCCGCTGACATCCCTGGAGGGTGCAACTCATTCTTTCGCTGCTCAGATTTGAACTTCGGTGTAGAGGCCTCAACTCATGAGGACTTAACGCATATTGATGGTGTAGATTTCATTCGCTAGGCCTTTCGTCATTGACCTTCTGCTTCTGAGTTAAGAACTTTTTTAAGAAGTTTCCCCTTCTTTCGTAGGGGCACGCTTATGTCGCTATGATTTCTTTCAGGAGTTCTCCCCTTTCTTTTTGATGAGAAGCTTGATCTCGTCTTAAGCTCCTTCCATTTCTTGGAATTGAAAAAAATTCCGCAGTCCTTTCGCATGTTGATTCTGAGGGTTCATATGAGAAGCTCTCTTTGTTGATGAAGTCGCGAGTGAATAATATTTGAATCGTCATTGAGATGATGATGGACCATGCTGATGGCGCTGACTGGTGCATTTTCCAGTTTAGGATGGTTGATAAATGCCCCAGTGTTAAGTTGTCGCTGCTTCCGAGATTGCCCTAATCTTGTTGTAAGGGACCCAATATCCGGTTTTTGCCAATTTTGAAATTGCCCCAACCTTGCTAGTTGTCTGGGGTAGTTGCTTTGACAGATGAGATGATAAGACGTTGAGATAGCAAGAAGCTTTTACCTCTGTACCATAAGGTGAATTTGGGATTTGATGTTGACAACTCTTTCTGGTAGAGATGTCGCTATGTTAGAGAGATAATGCTCTAACTCATAGGGATTCCATTATTCTTTGAAAGAGGATAAATATATCTTGCCCGAGATATCGCATGTAGTTAGCAGTGGATCTGTTGGCTCGTGTAGAAACCCTTGGGCAGGAGATCACAGCGTTACCTCCTTCTTCTAAGAGGGAATCCATGTTGGACTTGATAGCCCGCATATACACTGACTTGTAGATGGGCTTGTATTTCCCTACATAGACTATCTTAACCATTTTGTCATGTATAGTACACATTGTATATATCAAACAATATTATATATGGCAGGGAAATATATATTGATTCACTTCCCTTTTAGTTGTGCCTTGCTACTTGCTTGATATTCGCTTGTTTCTCCAGGACTTTGTGATCTGGATGTATTCTGAACTCCCCCTTGATGGATGGACAATGATATGTCTCAAGATTTTCAGAATGGATCATCGACCGTGTGTATTCCCCGCCATCTTTGGTGTCTTGGGATTTGGTTTTCAGATGTGGTTATGGATAGGAGTGAGACCTGGACCTATATAACATGGTCGCCACGCATCTCTCCGTGTATTGGGGAGATCAAAGTCGACATAGTTCGCCCCGGTATAGGGCGGATTGCGGATGAAAAGTTTAATCCCATGTACAGGATAAATTCAAGGTGTTAAAGGTTTAATCCCTGTGGGATAACCAAAGTTGTAGGAAATGAAGTGAAACTAGGCTGCTGGTTTGAAAAGTGTGTTTTTCCCTGAGGGGCAGATGGGTAAAAAGGAAAGGCTGTATGTAGTGAGGGTTAAAGAACCTGAAATGACCAGTGATCTGATGATCCAAAACCAGGATGTTTGTTTGATGGTAACCTCGGACATAGTACTTGATTTCACTTGTCGAATTGATGAGTTGCGGAAATTCATCGCCAGTCCATTTCTATAATCAAAGCGCCCTATCAATATCTCCTCGACAATAAACGGGCCTTTCAGTTTGGGGAGAATTTTCCTTTAGACCGAGCTTGGTTGTCAACCGATCTTTTCAAAATCAAGTCGTGTTGTTTGAATAATTAGTAGTCGACTTTTTCGTTGTAGGATCTTCTTTACAAGTAGAAGGTCGCTCATGTGTGGGCCACAGACTCCACCATGGATCTCATCCATAAGTCTATGAGCTTGGTCTTGGTCCAGACATCTGAGGAGACCTAGTCCCCGCTCTCTTTGTAGAGTGCATCTCCCTTTCGGGTAGAATTTCATAAGAAGTCGATGGATCCGCCTTTTTTCACGGATCGCCTCGGTAATTTGTAGAGATATATCTTGTGAGTGTTTATTGACATGCTGATATCAAGGGTGCTGGATGGGAGGTAGCTCATCCGATACTTCTCCAATGTAATTCACATAGGCTAGAGCCTTTTATTGGGCAAATGTGAGGGTTGACATGTCTTCCTTGTCATGTATGTTGATCAAGGAGGCTAAGGTTGCTAGCGCATCCGCAAAATCATTCCTATTCCGAAGAATGTGGAGGAAGGATTTTTCTTCAAACTCCGAAGCCATCTGTAGAACCTGCCGATGGTAAGGCAGCAACTGTAGAACCTGTTGAAGAGATTTTTTTTCTTTTTTCTCTCTTTTTTTCTTTTCTTTTCTTTTTTTTTTTTTTTTTTTTTTTTTTTTTCTTTTTTTTTCTTGCATTAGATCGTGGAAAAGAGCCCTATGGCTCACTGATAGGTAGCTCCGGCATTGATGAGGTTGAATGACAATCGTCTGTAGCAAAAGGTTCCCCAAGGAGTGATGAATGCAGTTTTCTCACGATCCTTTTCAGCAACCCTGATTTGATGGTACCCTGCAAAGCAATCCGCAAAAGAGTATATGTCATACTGAGTCGTATTTTCAATGAGTATGTGGATGAATGGGACGGGAAAGCTATCTTTGAGACAAGCTTTGTTCAGATCACTGTAATCCACGCAAACTCGCACCTCTCCTACGGGTTTCGGCACGGGGACTATGTTGGATAGCCATTCAGGGTATATTGATATCATGATGATGCCGGCTTGAAATTGTTTTACAATTTCTTCTTTAACTTTTAACCTCCACTCAGGTTTTAATCGCCTGAGCTTCTGCCTGACCGGCTTGAATTCCCATTTGATGTGAAGGAGATGAATGACAATGTCCGTGGATAAACCGACCATGTCTTTGTGAGACCATGCAAGCACATCCTGGAATAGGGTCAATAGAGTAACCATGTCATTCCTTTGGTTTGGAGTGAGGTCTGTACCAATCTGGATTTTTTTTTGGGGTTTTTGCGGTTCAAAAGAGGTGGTTTGATCAAGATTTGGCTTGGGTTTGTCTTCGACCCATTCTTTGATCTCCTGAGGTATCTTATAGTCCTCTTGTATTTCCATCAAGTCTGAGTCCAACTTTACATCAAAGTTACAGTCCTTGTGGAGAATAGGCACCTCATCAAGTCTAGGCACATCTAACTTTAGAGTCCTGAACCAAAATGCTCTCACCTAATATATGAAACTGTTCAATCATACAAAGTGTTAGCATGTAATGACAAAAGAAACTGCTATTACTGTACAGAAAAAGTAAGCAGTTATTGCTATATACAAGGCAGAATGAGTTTCTTCCCGTTTTACCCTCGTCGATCAATGCAAGGAGTGCTGCTCCAATTGTCGAGGGCAAAGTCCTGGTGGACTGCAGTGATGGAGGGGTTGTCATTGTCCTCCTTTCCCCGAATGATGACCATTATGTTTGGGCAATTGTAACGACCGAGAAATTTGGATCTTATTGTAAAATGATTTTATTAAATTAAATAATAATAAAATCCTATCCTATGTGTTATCAAGATGGTTGTCATTGTATAACCTATTGATGTTAGAATATCGTAGTATTTGAGCTACGTGGATGAATTAAAGTGTTTGAATTTCCAAGACGAAAATAAAAGTTTTCCGAGAGATTTTCTAAAAAACACTATTCATCAGTATTTGTTCGGGATATATTTTTGAATTTCCGAGAAATACGTAATGATGGAATAACAAGGTAAGATGAATTATGTAATAAAAATCTAGTTATGGAAAATGTAATATTTCGCTTGCGGACTTAATTTATAAACGTTAAGGAAGGCGAAGTAGTAATGAATAAGTAATAATGGTATGATACCTCGGTATTGTACAAAGTAATGAAAACGAGTATAATACGAAGTATTATACGAGTTTGTATGAAGGATGAACTATCGTATATAAATCCTATATGAATTAGAATACGACAATAATACATAAACTATATGTATTAAGTAATGTTAATGGACTTGGAAAGATTGATTGGAATTACTACAAGTCCAAGGGAATAAAATGTTAAGGCCCAATCATTAATGAATGAACCAACTAGTGTTTATTAATGCAAAGTCCAAAGGTTGATTTAATGTAAGCCCAAACTAGAATCCATGAGTTGTATGACCTATGGGGCAAACCATATCAATATGGTTAATATGTGGTGACCAAGTTAATGTAATGATCAAGTATTAGAAGTAATGACCAAGTATTAAGAGTAATGACCAAGTATAGGATAAATGTTGTGCTAGCCAAGTAATGAATAGTAAGGAGGTGGCTTAAGGTGGTGGGTTGATTTAATGACTAATCTACCCTAGCTTTGCAAATTCTATAAATAGAGAAGGCTTACAAGCCATTTATTAATTGTTCAAACAATCCAACATTTCAAAAGTGCTTAAGTGTTAGAGAGAATAAGCTACAAATAAGTCATTTCATTTATAAGAAGAAGAAGAAAGCTACCTTTCCAAGAATACAAAAGTAAGACTTCTTCTCTAAATTATCTTCTATCTCTACCATGATAGGTTGATAAGAAAAGATGGATTAAGAAACATGAATGATAAGAAGTAAGAAGAATGTGTAAGTCATGAACTTAAGCCACATAAGTTGGCAATAAGTCATTTGAACTTATAAAAGTTATAAACTTATTATAAGTTAACCTTGAATGTTAAGTATGAAAATTATGAACTTGTAAGAGGTTTATTAAGAGAAGTGAATTAAGAACTTATATGATCATATGTATCATAAATACATAAGTAAAGTTATATGTTATGAACATATAAAGTATGATGATTAAGAAACTTTAATTGCCATAAGTCATGAATAATCAAATCTTAAGTAGTTTATAAATTGACAAGTTATAAGCTCATGAAGAATAAGTCAAAAATCCAACAATGAATATAGGTTGTTGTAATAAGTATGTTGAGATGTTCACATGATGAATGGAATTCATTTGTAATGTTGAACAAATCATAAGAATGAAGATTTACCGGAAATTGTACGATTGGACGATAATCGCCGAATTCGTAAAATTCTCGGAATATAAGTCAAATTTTGTATTTGAACTAGGAACCATTGTTTTCTAATGGAGACAAGTCATATTTGGCATTTAAGAGTTGCAGGCTCAAAAATGACCGGATTCCGACTTAGAACGAAGAAACGAGCGTTGAACGTTCACGAACGTTTATCGTTTTCGTTAAAAATGAACCAATAGGTGAATTTTTAGAAAACGAAGTCAAATAGATAAAATTCTTGCATGAACATGTAGATTACGTAATTTGTGAACGGTTGGCTTTTGAACGAGCAAATTCGGACTTATAACGAAGAAGTTATGCGTACGGGAAGTTCACAAAATTCAAAAACTGAAATTATTTTCGCGCACAGGTGCATGCGAGTTGGTGCTTGGCCAACCCTAGTAAAATAAGTCAGCAATATGTACAGTAATAAATGTCCGAGTACCTTTGCAAAGAGAGTTCATGCACATGTAAACTATAAGATATGTGGTATGCAATAGCCATATACAAGACGAAAATCTTCGGAGAGTGAAAGGCAGTCATGACCCATTAAGTAGGGATCATCGCTACGCAACGCCAAGTCCCGGACAATCCTTATAAGCTCGCATCAAGCAATAACGAGATGTAAGTATAAAGTGAGCCGCAATACCGGCCTCGTAACAAGAATGATAATGAATGTTTCTAAGTACAAAGAAAGGAAAGCTAATTAATTTAAAAGTAAACACAACTTAAGGAATGTAATGTAACATTGTTTAAACTTTGTTAAACCTTAAGGATGTTGTATAAAGGTTGAGATAACCTAGTCGAATATAAATGCAAGGATAATGATAAACTGGAATGAATAGTAACTAAATCTAATACACAATTAGATTGAAATGAAGGGTATGATATGGTCATATACATACTTGATTATATGTGACCTAATGTAAGGCATTATGTAATCATGTATTGTAGAGACTTGAACGACTTGAACATAAAGTTAATATACCGTAGCAGACGCTAAAGGCAAGTATTCTAACTCTTGTCTCAGTTCAATCTGAACAAGTTTTTGAAGTTCATGTATTCTTTCGCATGAATTGAGGTATGTTGAAGTTAAAGCCAATTCCTTTGGCTAGACTTGATGTATTGATAATCTATTCAATTACTATCAAATGTTGCTATATTTTGTCAACTACTTGATATGGTTTTCAAAAGAAGATTGAAATGTTAAACAAATGTTTTTTTCAGAAACGACAGTGCACGTGAGGTTGCTAAATGCTTAAAAGCGTATACGCTTAATGGATGTAGTGTTGATCAACATAGAGTACAATAGGCTGATCACCTAGAAGTGCTCGTAAGTAATATCGGGCTTACGAATTTACTTCCGGGTTGTCCTTTTCCAATAAAGAATGAATACTCGAGGTCTTTGACCAGAGTGAATGTTTTACTAAATATTGTTATTATTGTAAAACATTTTGAAAGAAAAGATGAAGTGGTATTTTGAATTATCAATAGTACTTCATAACTATTGTTCAGTTATCGAAGATATACGATTTGTATGTGTCAAGCATGTTGTTATTAAATTGTTATACTTGCTGAGCTAGTTATGCTCACTCTTGCTTGAACCATATGAATGCAGCTAAGACTGAACGTCCCGAAGGATCGAAAAAGGATAAAGAAAAAACTAAGGCAGATTACTAAGCTGTCTTGTAATAGTATAGGTCTATTGTTGTAATGTAACTGATATTATAACAAAGAACCTTTGTAATGGGAATTGAACCTGGGAAATGTAAATATTACTTTAAATATATAGAAGTTATGTTCGTTCTTTGAGACTTTTCAATTGAATGAATGTATGAATGTTGTACAGTATAGCACCATCTGTCGGGTTGGAAGATACCCGTATTTGGGGGCGCTACAGCAATCATCATCTGGGGTGTATCTGTTTGTATGTTCATCATGGACAATGACGCGTATGCCTAACATCATTCTGACGATGTCTTGTTTAATTCTTCGTTCCTCTTCTTCCACTCTGGGTTCTGGAACAAAGACTTCTTTCTCCCTTACCGGTATCGGCTTGGGACATAACATAGCCATTACGCTGGCTGGCACCTTACAGGAGGTTGTGCGGACTCAGGAACTGTAGGTGGAGATAATCTTTGTGTGGCTAAAGATGAAAGAATCTGTCTATGCTTATGAGGATTCCTGCGACTGGAACTAGCAGTATTCGGACCTTGGGTTCCTCCTCAAAGTGAGGATTCAAAGATGTACGGGTATCCTGGTACCCTGAGTAGATTGGTGTAATTCTTTAAGCAGAACATCCAAATATGTGAATTGTTAACTTAATCCGTCAAATTCTTCGCGAGAAACTGGATTAAGATCAATCTGGTCAGATGAAGACATAATTGGATGTAGGCTCGTGGCCTTTTGGATTTCAATGGGACATCTTGGACCAATTATATCCCTACAAAAAAACTTATGTAGTTTAGTCTTAGTGAATGTAGCAATATTATGTAATGTGTCCGTTTAGGAGTATCGTCCTGCGAAACGGATGTCAGTTTGACAAGATAAAATTTCTGGTTTTGATATAAAGGGAAGGCATGTACACATATTCCTTCATATTTTCCATTACATTGAGATTTACATGGAAATGAAATTACAAGTAATTGAATTTACAAGTTATTGAAATGTGAAAGTATGAAGAGACTTTCCTCCGCGTTTGGTTTATCAGAGGCTGACCTATCTTAGGTTACTCTCGCAGTTTTTCGGCATGAAGGTTCCCAAATCATCGCAATTTACTTGACGAGAATTTAATTCGGTCTTTCAACTGGAGTGTATTTGGGTGGTGCCTTTCCTGAGCCTCGTTGGAATTAGTCTTCCTACGAGTCCAGTAATCAAACACCGACAGGATAGCCTCCTGGTGGAGGAACCACACAACATACATTCACATACATCGCATCTCACCGTATGGAAATGATGACATGTGCGAAGCACTAATATCACATGCAGATATGGTGTGAAGCACTAAGTGCATTAAGTAAATGCATTAGTACACATTCATTCAAATGTAAATGCAACATTCACACGCAGGCATACAACAGTTTTGAAAAGCTTGTAATAGCGACTTTAGTCCTCTTACTGGAGTCCCCAGCAAAGTCGCCACCTGTCGACGTCAGGATTTTTAGTTGTCCCTTTCCGTTACTTGTTCTTTGGTGTTCTCATGTCAGGTGAGGTTTGTTTGAAAAAACAAGTGAAAAAGGTCCGACATGTATAATGTCGACGATGGACTGTTAAGAGTCGCCAGTTGGTTTTTTAAATGGTTGTACTAACACAACCGAGAAAAGGTTCGCATATTGACCCAGTGATGTGACACTGCTAATCGGGTCGGTCAAACCGAGATTCATTAGGGTCCGGGCACTTGATTATGCAGAGGGAAGGTGTTAGGCACCCCCCGACATCCGTGTTACCACGGTGACCGCCTCTTTTCAAGAAACTATTATCTGAATGTGTGTGTGTGTGGGTCAATGTGCTGTTTATTTGGAAGTGGTGCGAGACCTCGTTCGCACCTATATATACAGGGTTTGAATTTATGTAAAAATTCAATTTTAGCAAGGTATGGCAGTGATGTTTTATAAAAGAGGTTTTTCAAACCCTTGTGCTCAATAGTAATTGAGACGTTTTACACTTCCATTTTATTAAGTGTTCGACTTGATTGATTTTATTTTCGAGATGCGAAACATCTATAAGAAAATAATGTACAAAATAATGCCGATTTCGTCGTGGGTATGAAAACCATCTGAGGAAATTCAGACACCGCATAATAATTTACAATCTGCTTACAGTTGAAAATGTCCATCACGGGAACCGAATCTAGATCCAATAGGCTAAATATGTGATCACATGATTCCTAGGCTCACATGATACCACAATTTGTATGAAAGCAGTAAGCATATCTATATATAAAAGCTGTAAATATATATACAGACATGATCAGCCACCACGAAGCACCTCCATGGGGGATCAGAAAATGTAAATAAAGCTGTAAAAGCTATCAACCGCCACGTAAGAAAACTCTGTGTGGGAATTAATATATATATATATATATATATATATATATATATATATATATATATATTAAAGCAAGAACGCCTGCATCAAGTTCAGGCTCATCGAACAAAGTTCGACACACAGATTATATATATATATATATATATATATATATATATATATATATATGCTAATAAACGCCTGCATCAAGTTCAGGCTCAATCGAGGCATAACTCGATAATGTTAGTCCATATATATAAATATATATATATATATATATATATATATATATATATATATATATATATATGTATATACAAATCGAAATAAAACCACGGATCAAGTCCGCAAACACATCGTTGTGACACCCCCAAACCAAGGGTACTTCAATTCCACGGATTTGGGTGTTCATCAGATAAATATCATCTATCTATCTACCCATAATAAATGCAAACCATGCAATAGATAGAAAGAATAATAAATCTCCCTTATGGGTTACATCAACTACATAATAAATACAATCCCAAAGTTACTCTAACCTTAAACATCCGTATGGAATCATAAACAATTAAGTCTTAAACAACATCATTAACTTAAGTCTTAAACAAATACATCATCATATAAAACAACAAGTCTTCATCACTTGTTAACCTTGCCTCGCCTTTACTAGTAGAAGGTTCGCTTGGTTCTTTCGTTTCTTAATCGCAATGTTATTATTACGCAAGAGTGAGCACAAATGCCCACAAGTATAACAATGAAATAACAAAGATAATAATATGCGAGTGAATCAAAGACATCCGAATAAAAGCTCAACTTTTGAATCAAGAATGAATAACAAGAATCAAAAGATTTCGAGGGTCATAAGACCTTGAACTATGTCCCAGGTTATCAAGGGTTATACTTGAAACCTTTAACAATCATAAGACTATGGACCTTTCTACTGCATTTTAGGGGTTCAAATTTCTTAGCACCATACATTGTGCATAATATCTTAACGCTTAACGATAAGTAAATCCTTTGCAGGTTGTTCATCTCAATTTGACATTCGAGTCCGCACTAAAGGAAGTTTGGTTTCGATAATTCATCAAGGGTTCTCAAATTTAGAACGCTTATCAACTATGGACTAGTCGAATAAATAAGGGTTCGCTAGTCTAATAAGGTTCAATAATAATGATATTCAAATTGAATAATAATCTCGTGAAGTATACAATAGAACAATTATTGTATAATCTGAATCATGCTTTGAAAAGATAATCAATCTTTAATATAACATTTGAACTTGAATAATAGTAATGATAATTTACTCGAGGTAAATAATAAACTTGAACAATAATGACAAGTAGGGTTAGGAAACTTGCCTCATGTAGCTAAACGATTACTACTTCCGCTCACCACAAATCCTACACACATACCATATGTATTCACTACATTCATTAGTTACATTTTCACTTAATTATTTAATATAAACTCTACTTTATTTAACAAATCATTACCCTTCTAATTTAATTACTTAATTAAATTAGAATATTTTCATTCTCTTACTATTATTACACTTTAATAAATTATTTCATAATAATTTCCATCAAATATTTATTTTATTCCATAAACATCTCAATTAAAATATTTACTTTATTTTATAAATATTTTAATAATAATTTTCATCGAATATTTATTTTATTCCATAAATATCTCAATTAAAATATTTAATTTATTTTATAAATATTTTAATAATAATTTTCATCAAATATATATTTTATTCCATAAATATCTCAATTAAAATATTTAATTTATTTTATAAATATTTTAATAATCATTTTCATCGAATATTTATTTATTTATTTATTTATTTATTTTTTGACCGCCGGAGAGGGGTAATGTAGTTTGGTAACGCCAGCCGGGGGCGGGGTTACCCAAGCTCATTTTATGTAGCTTTCTCTGATTCTCATAGTCATGAACATAACAAGGCCAAATTAGGCCAAAAAATCAATCACACGTAAAATTATACATTAATATGGCCATAACTTCCAATTAGTTATTTTTACACAAATTTAGACTTACCCAATCATTGTAATACATATATAATCATTACTTAACCCATCTAGCATGATTTTTAACAAGTTATAACACATAATTTGCAAAATCAACACATTTACTTCATTTTATTCTTGATGTTCTTGAAGGTTTTGAAAATAAAAAAATGAAAATTGTCACTACGGATTCGTTATAACACCGAATCCGTTTATTTAAACTTTGGTCTCTTCGTATCAACATGCATAACAACATACAAATGTAAAATTTAGGGATAATATACGTTCAATACATGAAATATCACGATAAGGCCATATGGCCAAAACCCAAACTCAGTAAATTTTGAAATAGCAATTCATAGTATTATGAAACCGATGACATGATAATTCACATATATATATATATATATATATATATATATATATAATCAAATATGATTTGATATATCTTAACCCATATATAAACTCATAATCAAACCCCTTTTTCAATTATAGAGATTTTACAAAATATATGAAAGCCATTTTTATAAAAACTAAATGACGTAACTTTAAAATTTGGGAAGAAGGGATTACCCTTGAATACTCTACTTAGATTACACAGGGTGACAACAATTCCCAATTTCTCACACTTCTTCACCTTTAATCACAGATTCGTAATCTCTCTCAAAGTTCTCAAACTCTCTCTCTCCTCTCTGGTTTTCCAGACTTAGAATAATAATAATAAAAAAGACGTAATATAATGAGGAGAAGAGAATCGATGCGCGTAATGGTCGGGATTAACCCAAACATGGGTAGCGCATCCAACCACTACTAAATACTTGTTTGGCAACCCTTAATTGATTCAAAGTCATTTAATTTAATAAAGCTTTATCATATAATTTGAAAATGTCACACTCCTTATAAAATAAATCTAATATTTTATTTAATATATTTTAAATAAAATATAATAATTTCTCATAAATTCACATAGTCACATAAATAATTTTCTCATTAATAAATAATGTCAAATTATTAATTCTCTAATTAATAATTAAATTAATTAAAATACCAATATGCTTATTAAATATTTCTTTTAATACAATAAGCTCACATAATCACATACTTTGATAATAAAACTCTCTACATTAATTTAATAAATGTAACACATATAATTAAATTAATCTACCACAATTGCGTCAATTAATTATTTAATCTAATAATTAAATCATCGAAAAATATTTATTTAATTCAATAAATATTAAAATTAATTACAAAATTCTCGTTCGTCACACACGCAACAAGACTCTCAACGTGAAGAAGGGTGTGTGCAAAGATGAAGAGAAAGGCTTCAAAGTGTGTGAGAAGCTTTATGTTGAATCGCCAAAGAAGACTTCTATATCTTTAAAGTGATGAACACTCGGCTTCCGCTGGTACAAAAGTAGCTATATGTGAGCTCACAAGTGTTTAAAATGAGAAAGCACTCAGTTTAGGGTGTGTATAGAGCAAATTGGACAAGGCTTCCTCGCCGTTTCTCTTGCAAATATGGACACCCCAAGCCCTCTATTTATAGAAGGGGGTGCCACAGGTGTACCTGCGGCTAGCAGCAGGTGTACATACGACTGCCCGGGGTGCCCCAGGCAGTGTGGGTCCCTGTAGTCAAGCACGTGACACTGGACAACACGCAGTTCGCTCTATGAATTCATAACTTTCAATCCGGAGTCCATTTGGGCGTGCCATACCATTTCAGAAAGCTCTTTCCGAGAGCTACAAAATGACATAGGATTTTCCTTTTTTGATTCAAGGAAGATGGGTCCATGGCATTCCCGGGTTTACCTCAGGTAGTCTGTTGAGCCGTTTTGCGTACTTTGCGCTCAAAAGTTAAGATATGGTTCTCGTGGGACTTCTATTGAAGTAATTTGAGTTGAAATGAGTTGATTTGATGTGAGTTGAAGTTGAGTTGGGAAAATGACCATTTTGCACTTCCCGAGGTTATCTCCGGTTTTCTCGCAGTTGTAGTAGTCTTTTCTCAGGGTTATCTCTGAAGTTGGTCTGCTGTTGACTCTAACTGTCCTCAGGGTTATCTCTGAGGTTGGCTTGACCTCCTGGGGTTTTCTCCAGGCTTTGAACTTGATCCCCCGGGGCTATCTCCGGGGTTGAAACTGACTTTCCCGAGGTTAAAATTGATGGTGTGATCCTCCAGGGTTATCTCTGGAGTGTGAAAAAGATGTTTTTGCCCTCCTGCATGGTTAGTAATAGGCAAAGAAAATTTCAAGTGTCTACAGATGTCCCTCTTTATCAGGTTCATACAATGCAATGGAATGGACATGATAAAGATTAGTAGACACTTGAAAATATGACAAGGTATTTCTAATGATGCAAATCGCAATGTAATGAATGTTTATGATGAATGTTAAAATGTTTTCGCAAATCGCAGTTCGCAAATCGTACATCGTATTTTGCACTTCGCTTTTCGCATTTGGCCAATCGCAACTCGCACATCGCATTTCGCATATCACATATCGCAAATTGCAATGTAATGAATGTTATGATGAATGTTAAAATGTTTTCACAAATCCTTTTACCTTTACCGATCATTGCTGATGCCTATGCTAGTGTTGACTCCAATGGTTTGGCATTTAATTGCTGATGCTTTTTTGATGAAGATAAGTTGAGATGTTTTCCACATCTCTGATGGGGATGACATCCTGAAATCACCAGACCCTCCCGATGTAAATACAACATTCACACGCAGGCATACAACAGTTTTGAAAAGCTTGTAATAGCGGCTTAATTCCTCTTACTGGAGTCCCCAGCAGAGTCGCCACCTGTCGACGTCGGGATTTTTAGTTGTCCCTTTCCGTTACTTGTTCTTTGGTGTGTTTTCATGTTAGGTGAGATTTGTTTGAAAAAACAAGTGAAAAAGGTTCGACATGTATAATGTCGACGATGGACTTTTAAGAGTTGCCAGTTGGTTTTTTAAATGGTTGTACCAACACAACCGAGAAAAGGTTTGTATATTGACCTAGTGATGTGACACTGCTAAACGGGTCGGTGAAACCGAGATTCATTAGGGTCCGGGGACTTAATTATGCGGAGAAAAGGTGTTAGGCACCCCCCGACATCCGTGTTACCACGGTGGCCGCCTCTTTTCAAGAAACTATTATCTGAATGTGTGTGTGTAGGGGTCAATGTGCTATTTATTTGGAAGTGGTGTGAGGCCTCGTCACGACTTATATTATAACGCCTCCAAATCCCGGCCTATCTTCACACCCGGATTAAAACACGTCAAAGTACATCATTCATCCAACATACATCATTATATATTGAAATATAATAACATACATTCTCAAATCCCAGGTTTTGGAAACCTTATAACCTTCCTCATTACAAATAATGATAATTACATTATTCCTTTCATCTTACAAGAGTGACTTTTATCCGCCACCAAGGATACATACAGTTCATTAAACTAGTCTATAGTTTAATTTTCATCTTTTTACATTACATGTCTTCACTTGATCTTCTCGCTCATTCACATTCTGAATGACACTTCATCTGGATACCGTCAGCTTGATCTATACGGGATCCTTAAGTTCTTCTAACATCGTTCGCTGAAAATGTTTTTCATTTAAAGCAAGTGAAAGCATTCAATTGCCCAAATAAGTCATAATAGATTGAACAAACAACTTCAAGAATTTAAACATTCTTTTCCAGGACTTCAATAATCGAACAAAGGTTACGTAAGCGGCTTGAATAATAGGAATAGTCTTGATTCCTATCATCTTAAAACATTAGTTACATGCACTTTGAAATACTTTCATTCTCTACTCTCTTTCATGCACATTCCGTCGGCTAGAATCAATATACGAGACTTAACAATAACGGTTCATGTATAAACAGTAACATTCTTTTATTGAGCAGTTCAAACATAGAATAGTTCATCTCACAGAAATACCGAAGTGTTCACATTGTGGCACAAGGCCTCATACGTTCTACCACTTTGTACAAATATCGCACATTCGCACATAGGCAGACTTCTCAAGTTCATCATCTGAGAAGTTTAAGAAACTAGCATTCATATAGTATGAATGAAGTTAGGAAACTTGCCTTACGCATAGGTACAGTTTACGCTGAACTGCTCATTCTAATCCCTATAACACATGGAAATAACAAATACACTAATTAGTCATATACTTGACTTACGCATTGGTTTACTTAACTTTACTTCTTAAGGTTCGCGTTCTTGCAATATAATTTTACGCGACTAACTTTCATTACCGGTTTACGGTTTTATGACATACGGAGATGTCTTACTCAACACGTTCATCATCTTTGATGATTCACATTCTTATCTTTTTCGTATACTTCTTCAGGACTCAAGACACATCGCTTCTCCGCGCTAGTAGTCCATATGGTACTCACGAGTGGTTTCCCACAAACAACCAACAAATAAGTTTCCGCCTCATCTACACCGCCATCATAGTGAGTTAGATCGGTTTGCCGGGCCAGTATATACCTTCGCTCTCTGAAGGAATTATTTAGCCCAGCTCCCATATGTTAACCATCAAAGGTTACGATTGTACCACAACCTAACTTTCTCTTAACCTATACGAATTATTAAATTATAATGTTCGTTAAGTTAATTTCTTATTCCTTTTTGGCTTTCTGGAAAGTAATTGCCATACCTCAGGATTCATTCTTATCCGATTCACATTCGGCTTTCATTAATCTCATTACCGTTTGATACGACTTTCTTGATACCATTCGTATCTTACTTACTACATTCATCAACGTCTAAGTCATACAATCAGGGTATACTTAGCACGTTCGTCAAACGCGAATACGATTCACGAGGATCATTTACGTATTCAACATTCACGTTGCTTGTCTCTTAATCTCTTAATGCCATGTCATAACATCAAAATTTTATACATTAACATCGTCAACCAATGTCTAAGGAATCACACCCATAGCAATCCCCCACGTTCGTTTATCGTGACTACGGTCCCCGTACATCGGTTCCATAACCCGCATCTACATTCTTTGTCTTTTATTCTCGTTTAATCTTTTCGTTCAACCTTTATTAAAGGTTTAAAACACTTGATTAAGTGTTACATTAGTTGAACATTATGTTCATATTTCTTTCTTGCACATCTTCCAGTAACTGAGAACTAAAAATCTCATTTCTGGGCATTACTCAAGCACTGCAAGGCGTTGGGCAAGTGTGTTCTTCCCCTCTCCTCTTTGCCATTTGTGACCTACTTCTCTCTCTCTCTCTTCCTGGGATGGTAGGCCAAGCATGAGTCCTTATTTAGTGGAGCACACTGCCTATTACACCCGTAAGATTTTAGATCTTTGACATGGCGTCATGGTGCCACAAATTGTATTACTTTTGCCACTGCTGCATTAAACTCTTGCAGGTGTGCTCGGACATCGTTATGCATTCCATGGGCTTCGGCCTCATAAGGCACAACTTCATGACAATGCATACGAGAGCATGAAACCTAGAATTTTTTTTTAAGTCTTTTACAAGCTTGAGACGCTGATTTCGAAATCTCATAACTTCTTCGTTATAACTCGGAATGAGGTTGGTCCAAAGCCATTTTCTTCCTTATCTTAGGTTCTTCGATTACCCTCGAACAGAACTTTGTTCTGAATCCGTTAACATGCCATTCAATTGGCTTAATCTTCTTTCTTCGTTCATTTTAATGTTTTTAACGTTCTTCGTTCGTTCATCGGTAATTCGGTCATCCGAACTCGGAATTCGTTCATTCTTGAGTCCACGACTCACGTTTTATATGTTCTCTTACATTCTTATGAAACCCTACACGTTCGGGTTCATTTACTAACTTCCAAATTTTCGTTCTTCTTTTACAAAATTTTCGCCATAACTTCGTTATAGCTTAGTTTTAATCTGTTCTTCAAGAACGTTTCTAACGTTCCTAACCAAGCAATAAGCATCTAACTTATACGTGATGGTTTTAAACTTTTCCATCAACAACAATTACACTACGATGGTTTTAAATTTGTCCATCAACAACGTTCTTCGCGTTCTTCGCGCGTTCTTCGCGTGTTCTTCGCGTTCTTCGTTCGTTCTTCATTTTTAATCGATATTTTGGATTACGATTTCACTTTTTCTTAGAATTTGATGTTATAGAACACCATTCCTTACTTAATTCACCTACTCGTTCATAATATTCATTCAGATCGCTCAAAATCCTCACGAATCTTATACTTGCTTAAGAAATTTATAAACTAAATTTCTTATTTCTTATTTCTTATTTTCTCATGATTTCAACCATATGAAATCATTCTCAATATCTTTTAATCCTTATTCTCATTAAGTTATGTTTTAATCATAGAAACTTAAAGAAAATTATTAGAAGAACTAGGGTTCGGATTACCGTTCTTCTTTAATCCTCTTCCGTTAGACAAAGCCGGCGATTTGCGAGCTTTTCTATTTCTCAATCACTTTTGATCCGAGCATTCATGCTCACGCTTTTCCTCTTCCTCTCCCAATTGAGTTCTCTCTCTCTCTCTCAAGTTCTAGGATTTTCAAAATCCTAGAAAATGAAAATCTAGCTTTCTATTTATAGAAAACCAAAGCTAGGGACAAAATAGTCATTTCGCCCCTAAAGTCACTATTCCCACCTCCTTAACAACTTAGCCACCAAGTTTACTTGGCCACCACTTACTTGGTGGCCAAGAGGTCGCCTTTATGCCCATGGGTCATCCCTTGGGTTGCCCCATGGGTTTTACCCATCCCGGTGACTTCATCCGGTTCGATCCATGAATAATTTCTTTGGATCGGGCTTAATCTTAATTCTTCTTGGGCCTAACTTGGGCTTAACTTCACAAATCATTGGGCTTGACATAATCCAAGTCCAATTGGATTCTACAAAAGTCTATGAACACAAAGTCCATTAAGACTAATCGTATTCTACGCATTCCTTTCTCGTAATCTCGTAATCTCTTCATATTTAACTCGTACGATATTCGTATTATACGTCGTACTAATCTTCGTAATATACTCAGATAATAACTCGATTATCATACTCGTATTTCTCACGCATAATAACCCTAGTTATTATATCGCACTCATTACATTCTCGGAACTCACTTTTCCTAACCCTTAGGTTTTGAGTCCGCAGATTTAAAACTTCGCTTTTTCCATAACTCGAAATATTATTGAATATTCCATCACGCCTCAAGATTTCACGTTAATCAATAACTTCTCGAATTTCAAAATAAATCTCCGAAGCGTAAACGGGTGAATAGTGCCTATTTCGTCTTTTTCCCCAAAAATATTTTTGTTTAGGAAAAATTTTATTTTAAATCTTGAAAATTCTTACTGCTCGCCTAGCTCGTAGCGTAATCCTCCCGATTAATAATCATTCTAGGTTATAGAACCATTAATGAACACATAAGACATAATAGTATTAATAAAAATTCATTTTATTAATAACTAATTCTTTAAACCTAAATTCTGGATAATCCAAAATTTCAGGTTGTTACATATATACACAGGGTTTGAATTTATGTAAAAATTCAATTTTAGCAAGATATGGCAGTGATATTTTATAAAAGAGGTTTTTCAAACCCTTGTGCTTAATAGTAATTGAGACCTTTTACACTTCCATTTTATTAAGTGTTCGACTTGATTGATTTTATTTTCGAGATGCGAAGCATCTATAAGAAAATAATGTATAAAATAATGCCAATTTCCTCGTGGGTATGAAAACCATCTGAGGAAATTTAGATATCGCAAAATAATTTACAAGCTGCTTACAGCTGAAAATGTCCATCACGGGAACCGAATCTAGATCCAATAGGCTCAATCTGTGATCACATGATTCCTAGGCTCACATGATACCACAATTTGTATGAAAAGCAAGTAGCGGTATATATATAAAAGTCAGTAAATATATATATATGACATGATCACCATCACGAAGCACCTCCACGGGGGATCGAGAAAATGTAAATAAAGTTGTAAAAGCTATCAACCGCATACGGAGGAAACTCAAAGGATGAAACGTAAATAAAGTCAGAAGCGATCAATCGCAACGAAGTAAACTCTAAGCAGATTTAAACGTAAAAAGAAAATCAGAAGCGATCAACCACCATGAAGTAAACTCTGTGTGGGCGAATATATATATATATATATATATATATATATATATATATATATATATATATATATATATATATATATATATATATATATATAGGATGTAAAATCGTGCTCATTAATGTAGTTCGACAGCAGTTCATATATATAATATATATATATATATATATATATATATATATATATATATATATATATATATATATATATAGGGATCCTTCCATAGCGTATTTTGCTTTATGAGAACTCGCAATCAACACCCCTTTTTGGACCGTTGATAAATTGAATTGATGCATTTGAGATTAGCTTTTATATTTGATAAGTCAACACAAAGGTTGTTGTGCCTAATTATTTACTGCATTCTATTTCTATTTTTAATAAGTGAGGCCCACATAAAATTATATTGTCAGTTTAGTTATAAAAAATGAATATTTATTTTTAAAATAATCCGGCCAGAAGAGCTTGTACTTAGGCCACACATTTTTTTTATTTCTCCATTATATGTCATGACTCAAAGACATTAAAATGAATATTTATTATTAAAATAATTCTACTTAAGAGTTTCAGAGAACTATACATTTTTTTTTTTTATTTCTCCATTATATGTCATGACTCAGCACATTAAAATGAAATAAAAAAATAAAATAAATGCTTACTTGCAGACAAAGTACGATACTGGTGACATTAAAATAATATTAAAATGCCGGCTGATATTGTAACACCCCGAAATCCGGTCTGGCTTCACACCCGGATTCCGTACGTCACGAGTACATCATTCATTCTGCATACATCATTATATACTGAAATATAACAACATACACTCTCAAATCCCAGGTTCTAAAAACCTTATAGCTTTTCTCATTACAAATAATGATAATTACATTATTCTTTACATCTTTGCACGAGTGACTTTTATCCGCCACCAAGGATACATAATCGTTCATTAAACTATTCTATAGTTTAATTATCATCTTCCTACATTACAAGTCTTCACTTGATCTTCTCGCTCATTCTTATTCTGAATGACACTTCATCTGGATACCGTTAGCTTGATCTATACGGGATCCTTAAGTTCTTCTAACATCGTTCGCTGAAAATGTTTTTCATTTAAAGCAAGTGTGAGCATTCAATTGCCCAGCAAGTCATAACAGTTGAACAAACAACTTCAAGAATTTAAACATTCTTTTCAGACTTTAATAACCGAAAAAAGGTTACAAAATAGTTTGAATAATAGGAATAGTCTTGATTCCTATCATCTTAAAACATTAGTTACATGCACTTTGAAATACTTTCATTCTCTACTCTCTTTCATGCACATTCTGTCTGCTAGAATCAATAGCACAGACTTAATAATAACGGTTCATGTATAAATGTAATTATTTTTATTGAGCAGTTCAAACATAGAACGATTCATCTCACGAAACAGAAGTGTTCACATCAGGCACAAGGCCTCATACGTTCTACCACCTTGCACAAATATCGCACATTCACACATAGCCAGAACTTCTCAAGTTCAACATCTGAGAAGTTTAAGAAACTAGCATTCATTTAAAATATGAATGAAGTTAGGAAACTTGTCTTACGCACAGCTACAACTTACGCTGAACTGCTCATTCCAATTCTTATGTAACACATAAGGAAACAACACATACACCAATTAGTCATATACTTGACTTACACATTGGTTTACTTTACTTTACTTCTTAAGGTTCACGTTCTTACAACTAAGTTTACGCGACCAACTTTCTTTACTGCTTTACGGCTTCATGACATACGGAGATGTCTTACTTAATACGTTCATCATCTTTGATGTTTACATTCTTATCTTCTTCTTATAAGTTTGCTAGGACTTAGCACACATCGCTTCTCTGCTAGTAGTCCATATGGTACTCTGAGTGGTTTTCACAAACAACCAACAAACAAGTTCGATCTCGTCAACACTTTGCCATCACAAAGTGAGTTAGATCGGTTGCCGAGTTTCAGTATATACCTTCGCTCTATGAAGGAATTGTTTATTGGCTCCCCATATGTCAACCATCAAAGGTTACGATTGTACCACAACCTAACTTTCTCTTAACTTATACGAACTATTAAATATAATGTTCGTTAAGTCAATTTCTCATTCCTTTTGGCTTTCTGGCAAGTAATTGCCATACCTCAGAACTCGTTCTTATCCAACTCCCATTCGGCTTTCATTAATCTTATTTCCGATCGATACGGCTTTCTTGATACCATTCGTATCTTACTTACTACTTTCATCAACGTCTAAGTCATATAACTAGGGTATACTTAGAACGTTCGTCCAACGCGAATACGATTCACGAGGATCGTTTACATCTTCAACGTTCACATTGCTCGTCTCTTAATCTCTCATTCAACCTTTATTCAAGGTTTTAATCACTTTCAATCGTTATCCATCCCATGAACCCCATGTTCATTATTCTTTCTTAATGTCAAAGCCATACAGATCATTGTATGCTAAGACCGATCGTTCATCGCAACAACGTTGCGTTCATAGCGTCTATACGCTTTACACTTATCTCTCATTACCATGACATAACATCGGAATGTTATTCATTACCTTCGTCATTCAACGTCTAAGGAATCACAATCACAGTAATCCCTCACGTTCGTTCATCGTGACTACGGTCCCCGGATATCGGTTCCGTAACCCGCGTTTGCATTCTTTATCTTATAATCTCGTTAAATCTTTCTGTTCAACCTTCACTAAAGGTTTAACTCGCTTGCTTAAGCGTTATTTTAGGTGAACTATATGATCATACTTCTTTCTTGCACATCCTCCAGTAACTGAGAACTAAAAATCTCATTTCTGGACATTAACTTACTGCCACCGGCATGGCCATGGCACCGCCCTTTCCTTTCTCTCTTGCTGGCGCGACCTACTCTCTCTCTCTCTTCTTCTCTCGGGTTCAGGCTTTGCGCCAAGTCCTTTGTTATCTCTCTCAAGCTGCTGGCCACTCTCCGAAGATTATGGCTAATCTCGTGACTGTGGCGGCCGGCCTAAGGCACGACGACTTCATGACTGCGGCACAATGAAGCATGAAACCTAGAAAATTTTTCTAAGTCTTTTACAAGCTTGAGCGCTGATTTTGAAATCTCATAACTTCTTCGTTATAACTCGGAACGAGGTTGTTCTAAAGCCATTTTCTTCCTTATCTTATGCACTTCGATTACCCATGGACAGAACTTCGTTCTCAATCCGTTAACATTCCATTCAATTGGCCTAATAATCTTCACTCTTCGTTCAGTTTAACGTTTTTAACGTTCTTCATTCGTTCGTCCGTAATTCGGTCTTCCGAACTCAAAATTCGTTCGTTCTTGAGTCCACGACTCACGTTTTCTACGTTTTCTTACATTCTTATGAAATCCTACACGTTCGGGTTCATTTACTAACTTTCAAATTTTTGTTCTTCTTTTACAAAATTTTCGCCATAACTTCGTTATAGCTTAGTTTTAATCCGTTCTTCATGAACGTTTCTACCGTTCCTAACCAAGCAATAAGCAACTAACTTATACGCGATGGTTTTAAATTTGTCCATCAACAACATTTATACTACGATGGTTTTAAATTTGTCCATCAACAACGTTCTTCGTGTTCTTCGTTCGTTCTTCATTTTTAATCGATATTTTGGATTACAATTTCACTTTTTCTTGGAATTTGATGTTATAGAACTCCATTCCTTACTTATTTAGCCTACTCAATCATAAGATTCATTCGGATCGCTCAAAATCCTTACGAATCTTATACTTCCTTAAGAAATTTATAAACTAAATTTCTTATTTCTTATTTTTTCTTTTCTCATGATTTCAACCATATGAAATCATTCTCAATATCTTTTACTCCTTATTCTCATTAAACTATGTTTTAACATAGAAAAATAAAGAAAATAATCTAGAAGTTAGGTTTTTGGATTACATTTCTTCTTTAATCTCCTTCCGTCGGACAAAGTTTGCTCACGAGCACGCTTTTCCTCTTCCTTTTCCTCTTCTCCTTCATCCGAAATCTCTCTCTCAAATGTTTGACAACTTTCCAATTTTTCAAACAAATGAAATAAGCTTCCTATTTATAGATTTTCAAGGCTAGGGGCAAAATAGTCATTTCGCCCCTAAAATTACTATTCCCACCTCCTCCACATCTTAGCCACCAAGTTAACTTGGCCACCACCCTTACTCGGTGGCCAAGTGGCCGGTCCACATGCCCATGGGTCACCCCATGGGTTGCCCCAATGGTTCTTACGCATCCGTTTACCCATCGGTTCGATCCGCGGTTTCTTTTCTTGGTTTGGGCCTTAACCCTAATTCTTATTGGGCCTAACTTGGGCTTGATTTCACAAATCATTGGGCTTGACATAATCCAAGTCCAATTGAATTCTACAAAAGTCTATGAACCCAAAGTCCATTAATACTAATCGTATTCTACGCATTCCTTTCTCGTAATCTCGTCTTCTCTTCGTATATTATTCATACGATATTCGTATTATACGTCATACTAATCTTCGTAATATACTCGTATAATAACTCGTATCATACTCGTATTTCTCACGCATAATAACCCTAGTTATTATACGTACTCATTACATTCTCGGAACTCACTTTCCCTAACCCTTAGGTTTTGAGTCCGCAGGCGAAAACTTCGTTTTTACCATAACTGAAATATTATTGAATATTCCATCACGTCTGAAGATTTCACGCAATCAATAACTTCTCGGAATTTCAAAATAAATCTCCAAGCAGAAACGGATGAATAGTGCCTATTTCGTCTTTTTCCCCGAAAATATTTTTGTTCCCTGAAAACTTTCATTTTCGTCTTGAAAATTATTACTCATTAAATCTAGCTCGTAGCCAGAATCCTCCCGACTTATAACTATTCTAGGTTATAAAACGATTAATAAACACATAGCACATAATAGTATTAATAAAAATTCATTTTATTAATAACTAATTCTTTAAATCTTAATTTCTGGACAATCCGGATTTTCGGGTTGTCACATCCTTCCCCCCTTATAAAAATTCCGTCCTCGGAATTTCTTCAAACCAAACCCTTACCTGGGTTCTCACATTCTCCCCTTCTTCAAAGAATTTCGACCTCGAAATTTTAGCTTACCCTTCTTCTCAACTTCTCTTCAAAGAAGTTATTATCTTTCAAACATTCCTTACCCTTCATAACTTATCAAGAATCATGAAGTGAAAGGAATAATGAGGAATATAAAGATTCCTTTAAAACATTTCATACGTTTGCTGAGGGGTCAAATTGACCATGAACTCTTACTAGATTTACCAGCATGACGCCGTAACCTTTCTTTCCACGGTCAGTTTACAATCACAAAGAAGGTAAACTACCTCTTCCATACATAGGTGATCAACCCATCGTATAACCCCATTTCGGAGTATGTTCTCCTCAGACTTACTCCTTAGATTCCGCACCAAAACAATTTGGTTTGGCATAGCTCTTCAAAGAAAGCTCGATTTTCTTTTAATCATGACATACCATTCGTCTTAGCCAAATCAAGTAGCTTAGACCATACCAATAAATTGGACATCAACTTGAAACATTCGTCTAGTCAACTCGCTTGACATCGACTACTTCTTTAAATTCTTTTGCAATACATCAAAACGTTTCATGACGTCATGATACCGCACTCTTCACAGTACATTGAGGACTTCATCAGTTTATGACTTCATCATTATACATCATACCATAGCAGGTTATTGATCCTAAGATCAAATCCAACACCAGGTTTAATTGCATTAATAACTCCATCCTTTTACCATCTTTGCATCAAATGCACTGATGATATAAAATTCATTTTGATATTTTAAACCAATTTACATTTAAGTTGAAACAATTAGCATAGACATACCAAGAATAGTTCTTTAAAAACCCATTGGTTCCAAAAGCTGAACCAATTCTTTCATTTTCAAAATACACACATCAGCACGATTTCAAGAAATTTCGAAATCTAGCATAGCTAGATGACTTGGAATATCCTATTCTCCATCTTCCTTCATTGTCTTACTTACGACAATACTTAATCTTCTCTAGCACCTTCAATGCTAAGTCTACTGAAAATTCTTACTTTCAGTCTAAACATTCCTATACCTTAGTATAGTTCATCAACTTACCACACTTTATGTGTTCAGGAACTTTCCACAACCATATGTGTTTAAGAACTTATCTTCGCAATATGTAATCCAAGAACAAATCAAGGACTATCCATATGCTTAGGGCTCAGAAACATAGCATATAACTATGAGTCACAAACTTTTCATAAGTATGAGTTTCAAGAACCCGCACCTATCTTATCATTTTCTACCTATCAAGTATATACATGAGAAAAGATTCACCTTCTCGTCATATACATCTTGATAATAAGCAACCAATTTCAATGATTATCACCGTAATAAACTGAGTGGTTGTTACACCAAGCACAAACCTCTGTCCATACAAAGATTCATACAACTCAGCCATCACATGAGTCCTCAATTGAAATCTTACAACTTCTATCTTTATCTTTACTTAATACGAGTTTTCTTTAATTCGTATACTATCCTTTACAACTCAATTTGAGTTCTTCTTCCCGTACTACTTTGTAGTACCATTCATTCATAGCATTAGCTATAAATCATTCATCGTTTAACAACTCATCTGTTACTACGATTTACTATGATCACGTGGTGATCTTCTTATCCTTCTATTTACGATTATAGTCTTAGGTACTCATACCTAAGGTTTATAGAGCACCATTCCTTACTTATTTAGCCTACTCAATCATAAGATTCATTCGAATCGCTCAAAATCCTTACGAATCTTATACTTCCTTAAGAAATTTATAAACTAAATTTCTTATTTCTTATTTCTTATTTCTACTTTTCTCATGATTTCAACCATATGAAATCATTCTCAATATCTTTTACTCCTTATTCTCATTAAACTATGTTTTAACATAGAAAAATAAAGAAAATAATCTAGAAGTTAGGTTTTTGGATTACCTTTCTTCTTTAATCTCCTTCCGTCGGACAAAGTTTGCTCACGAGCACGCTTTTCCTCTTCCTTTTCCTCTTCTCCTTCATCCGAAATCTCTCTCACTCTCTCTCTCTCTCAAATGTTTGACAACTTTCCAATTTTCCAAACAAATGAAATAAGCTTCCTATTTATAGATTTTCAAGGCTAGGGGCAAAATAGTCATTTCGCCCCTAAAATTACTATTCCCACCTCCTCCACATCTTAGCCACCAAGTTAACTTGGCCACCACCCTTACTTGGTGGCCAAGTGGTCGGGCCACATGCCCATGGGTCACCCCATGGGTTGCCCCAATGGTTCTTACCCATCCGTTTACCCATCGGTTCGATCAGCGGTTTCTTTTCTTGATTTGGGCCTTAACCCTAATTCTTATTGGGCCTAACTTGGGCTTAATTTCACAAGTCATTGGGCTTGACATAATCCAAGTCCAATTGGATTCTACAAAAGTCTATGAACACAAAGTCCATTAATACTAATCGTATTCTACGCATTCCTTTCTCGTAATCTCGTCTTCTTTTCGTATATTATTCGTACGATATTCGTATTATACGTCATACTAATCTTCGTAATATACTCGTATAATAACTCGTATCATACTCGTATTTCTCACGCATAATAACCCTAGTTATTATACGTACTCATTACATTCTCGGAACTCACTTTCCCTAACCCTTAGATTTGGAGTCCGCAGACGAAAACTTCTTTTTTGCCATAACTGAAATATTATTGAATATTCCATCACGTCTCAAGATTTCACGCAATCACTAACTTCTCAGAATTTCAAAATAAATCTCCGAGCAAAAACGGATGAATAGTGCCTATTTCATCTTTTTCCCCGAAAATATTTTTGTTCCCGGAAAACTTTCATTTTCGTCTTGAAAATTCTTACTCGTTAAATCTAGCTCGTAGCCAGAATCCTCCCGACTTATAACCATTCTAGGTTATAAAATGATTAATAAACACATAGCACAGAATAATATTAATAAAAATTCATTTTATTAATAACTAATTCTTTAAATCTTAGTTTCTGGACAATCCGGATTTCCGGGTTGTCACAGGTATAGCTTGTCACGGCTTGCAATAAAAAATTTAAAAAAATAGCCGGCCGGTACAGCTTGTCACGACTGACAATAAAAAATTTAAAAAAATGATTTTATTCAACCAATTCGCTGCTAAACAGATTCGAACTCGCAACCTCCAACTCCATATATTCGTCATATGACCACCCGAGCACCACGGGTCTAGCTGTTAATTTCAACCAAGGATATATCTTTATATTAAAACTTCACCATCCCCCAAAATCTATATTCTTGCATTATTATTATATTACAATTTATTATTATTAATAAATCTATATTATTAATTGGGGGTTTTCTATTTAAATCTATATTCTAGATTATTATTATGTTTATATTATTATTATTGGGAGAAGGGTCAAAAATACCCCTAACTTTTACCGCAATGTCTACCGAACACCCTATACTTTTTTTTTGTCCAAAAGTATCCCTAACGTTACAATTTTGGGTCGATTATACCCCTACCATTGACAGACATGCCAAATAGACAAACGGAGTTAACATTTGGACATATTTTGCTTACGTGGCTGCCACATGTCTGGATTAAATACTAATATGTAAAATACTAAAATATTAATAATAAAAACAATAATAATAATAATAATAATAATAATAATAATAATAATAATAATAATAATAATAATAATAAAATAGTAATAATAATAAAAATAAAATAAATAAAATAAAATAGTATTTTAGTATTTAAAATATATATAATACTAATATTTAGTAAAATAATTAAATAAAAATATTTATATATTTACATATTACATTGTAAATATGTAAAATACTAATTACATTGCTTACACTAATTAAAAAAGGAGCAGCAGCCATGGTCCCAATCAAAACTCTAAAAAACATTACACGATATCAGAAATCTAGGGTTCTCGAATATCGACGCCAGTCTGGGCCCAACCTCTCATTAATTCGGACTTAGGTGGTCAGAATCCTAACAAAAGCAATGAAACCACCAAATCCACCAACAAATAAAAATCAAACTATTGTTCATTAAAAGCTTAAATTACAAACATAATAAACTAGAAATTATCATCAAAGTTTTACGTCTATTAATTTCAGGTTACGCTCAAAAGTTTACATTATGTGGAGAAAAATTGGCAATTGGTGGCAGATGATTTGTGGCCTCCAAATCTTATCATCCGAAGAACAATTTAACTTATAGCACATAAAAAGTTAAGAAAACTAAGCATCAATAGTTATTATAAAGGGGAAACCCAATCTTCAGATCCAGATCCAGACAAATTCTTCAGATCCAGACGAGTTATTTGCGATGCGTATGTCCTGCTTGAGTCCCAAAGCGATGACGCCGGAGAAGAGGAAGGAGCTGAAGGAGTACACGTGGAAGGCGATGAGGTTCTCGTCGATATCGGTGCCGGTTCTGAATTTGGCAAGGCAGCGTTCGTCCATTTTTTTCGGCCGATGAGAGAGAATTGATTTGAAGGGGGTTTTATGCCGCAGAGGATGAGCTGCCAAGGGTTACTACCAAGGGGAGAGAATGAGGAAGATCGTGGCTGAAGATCTGGAAGAAGAATTTGGAGATCTGGAGAGAAGGAGGAGCATTTTAATTATGGAAATGAAATTTTCTCTCTAATTATTTACTAAATATACATATATGTAAATTTACTAAATATACTAAATATATTAAATATAAATACACTAAATATTTTAATTTAATTTTTTTGACTTCCATGTGGCAGCCACGTCAGCAAAATATGTCTAGCTGTCAACTCCGTTTGTCTATTTGGCATGTCTGTCAACGGCAGGGGTAGAATTGACCCAAAAATGTAACGTTGAAGGTATTTTTGGGAAAAAAAAAGTATAAGGTGTTCGGTAGACATTAGGGAAAATGTCAAGGGCATTTTTGGACCTTATCCCTATTATTATTATATTAAGTTTCAATGATAGGAAATGAATGCATTATCTATTTATTATTATATTCATGTATTACTATTATTAAAAATAATATTAATAATGATTTTTAATATTAATATAAATAATGTGATTATTAATATTAGTTCGAATAAAAATATCCATACAGTTCAACTAAATAGATAAATTTTTTTCGTATTAATAATATGAAGTGGTTTTATGTGATTCAATAATATTCATATTACTAAGTTATGAATTTGAAAATCCCATAAAGTTCAACCAAATAGACATTCTTATTAATTAATATGTACATTAGATAACGTTGGACAATTTCTATATCTCGAGGCGTAAGTAATCTTGCGAATTTCTTGTAGAGCTCCCGTGCGGACGCAGAACGAAGATCGTGACATCTTCCAAGGACCACTTCTCTTCAGAAATATTATCATTGGCCCTAACGAAACAGTCAACATACTCGCAGAAGGTGTACCTGCGGCTAGAAGAAGGTGTACCTGCGGCTTCCCGGGGTGACCCGGGCAGTGTGGGTCCCGTCGTGTCGAAGTACATACACTCGAACAACGCGCTGTTCGCTCGGTCGTTCATAACTTTCAATCCGGGAGTCCGATGGAAGCGTGACATACCATTCCAGAAATCTCTTTTCGAGAGCTACAAAATGACATAGGATTTGACCTTTTTTTGATTCCATGGAAATGGGTCCATGACCAAAAAGGCATTCCTGGGTTTCCGTCAGGTAGTCCGTTGAGCCGTTTTGCGTAGTTTGCGCTCGAAAGTTAAGATATGGTACTCGTGGGACTTCTATTAAAGTAATTTGAGTTGAAATGAGTTGATTTGATGTGAGTTGAAGTTGAGTTGGCAAAATGACCATTTTGCCCCTCCCAGGGTTATCTCCGGTTTTCTCGCAGTTGTAGCAGTCTTTTCTCAAGGTTATCTTTGAAATTGGCCTGCTGTTGACTCTGACTGTCCTCAAGGTTATCTCTGAGATTGGCTTGACCTTCTGGGGTTATCTCCATGCTTTGAACTTGATCCCCAGGGGCTATCTCCGGGGTTGAAACTGACTTTCTCGGGGTTAAAATTGATGTTGTGATCCTCCAGGGTTATCTCTGGAGTGTGAAAAAGACGCTTTTGTCCTCCTGCATGGTTAGCAATAGGCAAAAAAAAATTCTAGTGTCTGCAGATGCCCCTCTTTATCAGGTTCATGCAATGCAATGGAATGGATATGATAAAGATTAGTAGACACTTGAAAATATGACAAGGTATTTCTAATTATGGAAATCGTAATGTAATGAATTTTTATGATGAATGTTAAAATGTTTTCACAAATCGCAGTTCGTAAATCGCACATCGTATTTCGCACTTCTCTTTTCGCATTTGGCTAATTGCACATCGCAACTCGCACATCGCATTTCGCATATCGCATATCGCAAAATTGCAAATCACAATGTAATGAATGTTAAATTGTTTTCGCAAATCGTTTTACCTTTATCGATCATTGCTGATGCCTATGCTGGTGTTGACTCCAATGGTTTGGAATTTAATTGCTGATGGTTGTTTGATGAAGATAAATGGAGATTTTTTCCACATCTCTGATGGGGATGACGTTCTGAAATCACCAGACCCTCCCGATGTAAATGCAACATTCACACGCATGCGTACAACAATTTTGAAAAGCTTGTAATAGCGGCTTAAGTCCTCTTATTGGAGTCCCCAGCAGAGTCACCAACTGTCTACGTCGGGATTTTTAGTTGTCCCTTTCCGTTACTTGTTCTTTGGTGTTCTCATGTTAGGTGAGATTTGTTTGAAAAAATAAGTGAAAATGTCCATATGTATAATGTCGATGATGGAGTGTTAAGAGTCGCCCGTTGGTTTTTTAAATGGTTGTACCAACACAACCGAGAAAAGGTTTGCATATTGACCCAGTGATGTGACACTGCTAAACGGGTCGGTGAAACCGAGATTCATTAGGGTCCAGGGACTTGATTATGCGGAGGGAAGGTGTTAGGCACCCCCCGACATCCGTTTTACCACGGTGACCGCCTCTTTTCAAGAAACTATTATCTGAATGTGTGTGTGTGTGGGTCAATGTGCTGTTTATTTAGAAGTGGTGCTAGGCCTCGTTCGCACCTATATACACATGTTTTGAATGTATGTAAAAAATTCAATTTTAGCAAGATATGGCAGTGATGTTTTATAAAAGAGGTTTTTCAAACCCTTGTGCTTAATAGTAATTGAGACCTTTTACACTTCCATTTTATTAAGTGTTCGGCTTGATTGATTTTATTTTCGAGATCTGAAGCATCTATAAGAAAATAATGTTCAAAATAATGCCAATTTCCTCGTGGGTATGAAAACCATCCGAGGAAATTCGGATAATCATGAGAATAATTTACAAAGTCGCCATAAAATTTGAAAATGTCCATCACGGAATCGAATCTAGATCCAATAGTGAATCTGTGATCACATGATTCCTAGGCTCACATGATACCCATAATTTGTATGAAAGCGGTAAGCATATATATATATATATATATAAAAAGTCAGTAAATATATATATCTGAGACATGATGATCACCACCACTAAGCACCTCCATGGGGATCGGAAAATGTAAATAAAGTTGTAAAAGCTATCAACCGCCTACGGAGGAAACTCAAAGCGGACGAAACATAAATAAAGCTATAAAATCGATCAACTACCACTTACGTAAACTCCGTGTAGAATAAACGTGAAAGAAAATTTGTAAAAGCGATCAACCACCACTTAAGTAAACTCTGTGTGGGACGAATATATATATATATATATATATATATATATATATATATATAGGTGATAAACGCAGGATGTCAAATCCAAGCTCATCTAATGTAGTCGACAGCAGTTCATATATATAGTATATATATGTATATATATATATATATATATATATATATATATATATATATATATATATTAAAGCAATAAATGCTCGGGAATCAAGTTCAGGCTTATCGAACAAAGTCAAACACACGGTTCATATATATATATATATATATATATATATAAAAGCTTAATAAACGCTCTGCATCAAGTTCAGGCTTAATCGAGGCATAACTCGATAATGTTAGTCCATATATATAAATATATATGTATATACAAACTGAAATAAAACCACGGATCGAAGTCTGGGCAAACACACGCAACAAGACTCTTAATGTGAAGAAGGGTGTGTGCAAAAATGAAGAGAAAGACTTCAAAGTGTGTGAGAAGGCTTACAGTGGGCTGCCAAAGAAGACTTTTATATCTTTAAAGTGATGAACACTCAGCTTCCGCAGGTACAAAAGTAGTTATATGTGAGCTCACAAGTGTTTAAAATGAGAAGGCACTCAGTTTAGGGTGTGTACAGAGCAAATTGGACAAGGCTTCCTCGCCGTTTCTCTTGCAAATATGGCCACCCCAAGCCCTCTACTTATAGAGGGGGGAGCGCAGTGTACTGCTGCAGGCGGGGTGCCCGGCAAAGGTGGGTCCCTGCCAGTGTCGGCACGTACACTCGAACAACGCGCTGTTCGCTCGATCGTTCATAACTTTCAATCCGGGAGTCTGATGGAAGCGTGTCCTACCATTCTGGAAAGCTCTTTCTGAGAGCTATAAAATGACATAGGATTTTCCCTTTTTTGATTCTAGGAAGATGGGTCCATGACCGAAATGGCATTTCCAGGTTTCTGTCAAGTAGTCCGTTAAGTCGTTTTGCGTAGTTTGCGCTCGAAAGTTAAGATATGGTTCTCGTGGGACTTCTATTGAAGTAATTTGAGTTAAAATGAGTTGATTTCATGTGAGTTGAAGTTGAGTTGGCAAAATAACCATTTTTCCCCTCCCAGGGTTATCTCCGGTTTTTTTACAGTTGTAGCAGTCTTTTCTCAGGGTTATCTCTAAAGTTGGCCTGCTGTTGACTCTGACTATCCTCAGGATTATCTCTGAGGTTGGCTTGACCTCCTGGGTTTATCTCCAGGCTTTGAACTTGATCCCCCAGGGCTATCTCTGGGGTTGAAACTGACTTTCCTAGGGTTAAAATTGATGTTGTGATCCTCCAGGGTTATCTTTGGAGCGTAAAAAAGACGCTTTTACCCTCCTGCATGGTTAGTAACAGGAAAAGAAAATTTTGAGTATCTATAGATGCCCCTCTTTATCAGGTTCATGCAATGCAATGGAATGGACATGATAAAGATTAGTAGACACTTGAAAATATGACAAGGTATTTCTAATGATGCAAATCGCAATGTAATATGTTTATGATGAATGCTAAAAGGTTTTTGCAAATCGCAGTTTGCAAATCGCACATCGTATTTCACACTTCGCTTTTCGCATTTGGCCAATCGCACATCGCAACTCGCACATCGCATTTCTTATATCGTAAAATCGCAAATCGCAATGTAATGAATGTTATGATGAATGTTAAAATATTTTTGCAAATCGTTTTACCTTTACCGATCATTGCTGATGCATATGCTGGTGTTGACTCCAATAGTTTGGCATTTAATCGCTGATGCTTGTTTGATGAAGATAAGTTGAGTTGTTTTCCACATCTCTGATGGGGATGACGTTCCGAAGTCACCAGACCCTCCCGATGTATTCACTGGTAGTTTGCAACGGTGCCTATCCTGTTGATTGCTAAACTTTTTTGGTTCCCACTCGAGCGGTGGTATACGAAGCTTTCATCGCTGAACTATTTTGATGTCGCGCTGAATTGATGCCAATGGTTTTAGAATACCGGATCTTCTGATACTTTCGCTGAAGTAATATTCCATGGATTACTTCACTAGACTTCGCTTGATGTTACGCTAGATTAATGACAACCACCAAATGTCTCACCCTTTTTGAGGTGATTTGGAGTTTCCTTTCGTTGTTGGGTGCTTGTGCCTTATTTTCTTGAACGTTTGATTCGCAACCCGACTGAACTAATGACCTGAATGCCACAGACATCCCTGGAGGGTGCAACTTGCTCTTTCGCTGCTCAGATTTGAACTTCGGTGTAGAGGCCTCAACTCGTGAGGACTTAACGCATGTTGATGGTGTAGATTTCATTCGCTAGGCCTTTCGTCGTTGACCTTCTACTTCTGAGTTAAGAACTTTTTTGAGAAGTTTCCCCTTCTTTCGTAGGGTCACGCTTATATCGCTATGATTTCTTTCAGGAGTTCTCCCCTTTCTTTTTGATGAGAAGCTTGATCTCGCCTTAAGCTCCTTCCATTTCTTAGAATTGAAAAAAAATACCCCAGTCCTTTTGCATGTTGATTCTGAGGGTTCATATGAGAAACTCTCTTTGTTGATGAAATCGCGAGTGAATAATATCTTAATCGCCATTGAGATGATGATGGACCATGCTGATGGCGCTGACTGGTGCATTTTGCACTTTAGGATGGTTGATAAATGCCCCAGTGTTGAGTTATTGCTGCTTTCAAGATTGCCCTAATTTTGTTGTAAGGGACCCAATATCTGGTTGTCGCCAATTTTGAAATTGCCCCAACCTTGCTTGTTGTCTGGGGTAGTTGCTTTGACAAATGGGATTATAAGACGTCGAGATTGCAAGAAGCTTTTACCTCTGTACCATAAGGTGGATTTCGGATTTGATGTTGACAACTCTTTCTGGTAGAGATGTTGCTCTGTTAGAGAGATAATGCTCTAACTCATAGGGATACCCCTGTTGCTGAGCGGGATAGCGCTATATCTGCCTGAGATATAACATGTAGTTAGCGGTGGATCTGTTGGCTCATGTAGAAACCCTTGGGCAGGAGATCACAGCGTTACCTCCTTCTTCTGAGAGGGAATCCATGTTGGACTTGATAGCCCGCATATACACTGACTTGTAGATGGGCTTGTATTTCCCTACACAGACTAGCTTAGCCATTTTGTCATGTACAGTACACATTGTATATATCAAATAACATTATATATGGCAGGGAAATATATGTTGATTCACTTCCCTTTTAGTTTTGCCTTGCTACTTGCTACTTGCTTGATATTCGCTTATTTCTCCAGGACTTTGTGATCTGGATGTATTCTGAACTCCCCCCTTGATGGATGGACAATGAGATGTCTCAGGATTTTCAGAATGGATCGTCGATCTGTGTGTATTCCCTACCACTTTGGTGTCTTGGGACTGGTTTATGTATATGGTTATGGATAGGAGTGAGACCGGACCATATAACATGGCTGCCTACGTACTCCCGTGTATTGGGGAGATCAGGTCGATGTAGTTCACCTCAGGTATAGGACGGATTGTAGATGAAAAGTTTAATCCTATGTATAGGATAAATTGAAGGTGTGAAAGGTTTAATCCCTGTTGGGATAACCAAAGTTGTAGGAAATGAAGTGAAACTAGGCTGCTAGTTTTAAAAGTGTGTTTTTCCCACGAGGCGGATGGGTAAAAAAAAAAAAGGTCAGATGTAGTGAGGGTTAAAGAACCTGAAATGACTGGTGATCTGATGATCCTAAACCAGGATGTTTGTTTGATGGTAACCTCAGACATAGTACCGTTTCACGATGTCTGAATTGATGAGTTGAAGAAATTCATCGCCGTCCATTTCCTGTAATCTGAAAGCGCCTCCTGTCAATATCTCCTTGACAATAAATGGGCCTTCCCAGTTTGGGATCAATTTTCCTTTAGACTGAGCTTGGTTGTCAACGATCTTTTTCAAAATCAAGTCGTGTTGTTTGAATTGCCGTAGTTGGACTTTTCTGTTGTAGGATCTTCTTTACAAGTAGAGGGTCGCTCATGTGTGGGCCACAGACTCCACCATGGATCTCATCCATGAGTCTATGAGCTTGGTCTTGGTCCAGACATCTGAGGAGACCTTGTCCTGCCTCTCTTTTGTAGAGTGCATCTTTGCTCAGGTAGAATTTCATAGCAAGTTGATGGATCCGCCTTTTCTTAGTCGGGATTGTCTCAGCGGCTGTAGATATATCTTGTGAGTGTTTATTGGCATGCTGATATCAAGGGTGCTGGATGGGAGGTAGCTCATCCGATACTTCTCCAATGTAATTCACATAAGCTGGAGCCTTTTATTGGGCAAATGTGAGGGTTGACATGTCTTCCTTATCATGTATGTTGATCAAGGAGGCCAAGGTTGCTAGTGTCTCCGTAAAATCATTCCTATTCCGAGGAATGTGAAGGAAGGATTTTTCTTCAAACTTCGAAGCCATCATCTGTAGAACTCCTTGGATGGTAAGGCAAAGAAATTGTAGAACACATTGAAGAGATTTTTTTTTCTTTTTTTTTCTTTTTTCTTTTTTTTTTCTTTTTTTTTTCTTGCATTAGATCGTGGAAAAGAGCCCTATGGCTCACTGATAGGTAGCTTCGGCATTGATGAGGCCGAATGACAATCGTCTATAGCAAAAGGTTCCCCAAGGAGTGATGAATGCAGTTTTCTCACGATCCTTTTCAGCAACCCTGATTTGATGGTACCCCGGAAAGCAATCCGCAAAGGAGTATATGTCATACTGAGTCGTATTTTCAATGAGTATATGGATGAATGGGACGGGAAAGCTATCTTTGAGACAAGCTTTGTTCAAATCATTGTAATCCACACAAACTCGGACCTCTCCTCCGGGTTTCGGCATCGGGATTGTGTTGGATAGCCATTTAGGGTATGTTGACACCATGATGATGCCTGCTTGAAATTGTTTCACAATTTCTTTTTTAACTTTTAACCTCCACTTAGGTTTTAATCGCCTGAGCTTCTGCCTGACTGGCTTAAATCCCCCTTTGATGGGAAGGCGATGAATGACAATGTCCGTGGATAAACCGACCATGTCTTCGTGAGACCATATAAGCACATCCTGGAATAGGGTCAATAGAGTAACCATGTCATTCCTTTGGTTTGGAGTGAGGTCTGTACCAATCTGGATTTGGCTTGGGTTTGTCTTCGACCCATTCTTTGATCTCCTGAGGTATCTCATAGTCCTCTTGTATTTTCATCAAGTCTGAGTCCAACTTTACATCAAAATTACAGTCCTTGTGGAGAATAGACACCTCATCAGCAAGTCTAGGCACATCTAACTTTAGAGTCCTGAACCAAAATGCTCTCACCTAATATATGAAACTGTTCAATCACACAAAGTGTTAGCAAGTAATGACAAAAGTAACTGCTATTACTGTACAGAAAAAGTAAGCAGTTATTGCTATCTACAAGGCATAATGAGTTTCTTCCCGTTTTACCCTCGTCGACCAATGCAAGGAGTGCTGCTCCAATTGTCGAGGGCAAAGTCCTGGTGGACTGCAGTGATGGAGGGGTTGTCATCGACCTCATTTTCCCGAATGATGACCATTATGTCTGGGCAATCATCGTCTGGGGTGTATCTGTTTGTATGTTCATCATGGACAATGACGCGAATGCCTAACATCATTCTGACGATGTCTTGTTTAATTCTTTGTTCCTCTTCTTCCACTCTGGGGTCTGGAACAAAGACTTCTTTCTCCCATACCTGTATCAGCTTGGGACATAACATAGACATTACGCTGGCTGGCACCTTTACAGGAGGTTGTGCGGACTAAGGAACTATAGGTGGAGATAATCTTCGTGTGGCTGAATCTGAAGGAATCTGTCTATGCTTATGAGGATTCCTGCGACTGGAACTAGCAGTATTCGGACCTTGGGTTCCTCCTTGTGCGGAGGATTCAACATGTACGGGTATCCTGGTACCCTGAGTAGATTGGTGTAATTCTTTAAGCAGAACATCCAAATATGTGATTTGTTAACTTAATCTGTAACGACCGAGAAATTCGGATCTTATTGTAAAATGATTTTATTAAGTTAAATAATAATAAAATCATATTCCATGTGTTATCAAGATGGTTGTCATTGTATAACCTATTGATGTTAGAATATTGTAGTATTTGGGCTACGTGGATGAATTAAAGTGTTTGAATTTCCAAGACAAAAATAAAAGTTTTTCGAGAAATTTTCCGAAAAACACTATTCATCGGTATTTGCTCGGGATATAATTTTAAGTTTTCGAGAAATACGTAATGATGGAATAACAAGGTAAGATGGATTATGTAATAAAAATCTAGTTATGGAAAATGTAATAAATAAACATGGACTTAATTTATAAATGTTAAGTAAAAGCGAAGTGTTAAGAAATAAGTAATAATGGTATGATACGTTGGTATTGTACAAAGTAATGAAAACGCAGTATAATATGGGAAGTATTATACGAGTTAGTATGAATGATGAAATACAGTATATAAATTCTATAAGAATTAGAATACGAAAATACATCAAGAAATGTTAATGGACTTGGATGATTGATTAATAATTAGGGACAAGTCCAAATGAATTAAGGGAGAGGCTCAACTATTATTAATGAACCAATAAGTGTTTATTAATGCAAAGCCCAAAGGATTTATTAATCCAAGCCCAAAACTAAAGTCCAATAAATTGGTTGACCTATGGGGCAAACCATATTAATATGGTTGAATGTGTGGTGACCAAGTGATGTGGTGATCAAGTAAGTGTGATGATCAAGTAGGAGTATTGACCAAGACTAAAGAGTAATGACCGAGTGTAGGATTTAAGTTGTGCCTTGCAAGTAATGAATAGTAAGGAGGTGGTTTAAGGAGGTGGGATGTTTTAAAGACTAAACTACCCTAACCTTGGAAATTCTATAAATAGAAGAAGCTTGCAAGCCATTTGTTGGTTGCTCAAATAATCTAGACATCACAAAGTGCTTAAGTGTTAGAGAGATTAAGTTGCAAATAAGTCACTTCCATAAGCCAAGAAAAGAAGAAGCTACTTATCAAAGACTTCTAAAGTAAGACTTCTTCTCCAAATATCTTCTATCTCTATCATGATAGGATGATAAGAAAAGTGGGATTAAGAAACATGAATGAGTAAGTAATGAACTTAAGCCAATTAAGTTGGTAATAAGTCATTTAAGCTAGCATGAGTTATAAACTTATGTGAAAATAATATGAACTTGTAAGAAGTTTATTAAGAGAAATGAAATGAATGTAAAAGAACTTATATGATTATATGTATCATGTATACCTAAGTTAAGTTATATGTTGAGAACATATGAGAAATGATGATTAAGAAACTTTAATTGTCATAAGTCATAAATAATCAAATCTTAAGTAGTTTATAATTTGACAAGTTATGAGCTCTTGAAGAATAAGTCCAAAAATCCAACCATGAATATAACTTGTTGTATTAATGATGTTAAAATGTTCACATGATGAATGGAAGTCATTTGTAATGTTGAACAAATCATAAGAATGAAGAATTGCCGGAATTTGCACGATTGGACGATAAACGTCGAATACGTAAAATTCTCGGAATGAAAGTTAAATTTTGTGTTGGATCATGAAACCTTTGTTTTCCAATAGAGACAAGTCATAATTATCATTTAAGAGTTGCAGACTCGAAAATGACTGGATTCCGACTTAGAACGAAGAAATGAGCGTTGAACGTTCACGAACGTTTATCGTTTACATTAAAAATGAACCAATAGGTGAATTTTTAGCAAACAAAGTCAAATAGATAAAATTCTTGAATGGTCATGTAGAGTACGTAAATTGTGAACCGTAGGCTTTTGAACGAGCCAATTCGGACTTATAACGAAGAAGTTATGCGTCCGGAAAGTTCACAAAATTTCAAAACTGAAATTATTATCGGTGACAGAGTTGGCATGGCATGGCCAACCCTAGTAAACAAAAGACCTGCATGTGCGCGAAACGATAATTCAAGCATCTTGCAAGAGTTCACCGCATGTAAGCAAACCTTAGTTCAATAAATGAAATGCAATACCAAGTCCCGCCGAGATGATAAGGCTCATCGCATATGCGCAACATGAGATGAAAATATAAATTTTAGCCGCATACTCAGCCTCGTAACAAAGATAGTAAGGAAATTTTCTAAGTGCAAAGAAAAGAAATGGAAGTAAACATAACTTAAGGGAGGTAATGTAACATTGTTAAACTTTGTTAAAACCTTAAGGAATGTAATGTAAAGGTTAAGATAGCCTAGTCAAATATAAATGCAATGGTAAATGAAAAATCGGAACGAATAGTAATTGAATCTAGTACACAATTAGATTGAAATAAAGAGTATGATATAGTCATATATATACTTGATTATATGTGACCTAATGTAAGGAATTATGTGATCATGTATTGTAGAGACTTGAACGACTTGAATATAAAGTTAAAACACCGTAGTAGCAGGCCGCTAAAGGCAAGTATTCTAACTCTTGTCTCAATTCAATCGAACAAGTTTTGAGGTTCATGTATTCTTCGCATGAATTGAGTTATGATGAAGTTGAAGCCAATTCCTTTGGCTAGACTTGATGTATTGATAATATATTCATGTATTATCAAATATTGCTATCTTTTGTCAACTACTTGATATGGTTTTCAAAAGAAGACTGAAATGTTAAACAAATGTTTTGTCGGTAAAACGACAGGCACGTGAGGTTTCCAAATGCTTAAACGTACATATGTTTAACGGATGTAGTGTTGATCAACATAGAGTACAATAGGCTGATCACCTAGAAGTGCTCGTAAGTAATATCGGGCTTACGGATTTGCTTCCGGGTTGTCCTTTTCCAATAAAGAATGAATACTCGAGGTCTCTGACCGGAGTGAATGTTTTACTAATACTGTTGTTATTGTAAAACATTTTGAAAGAAAAAATGAAGTGCTATTTTGAATTTTCAATAGTACTTCATAACTATTGTTCAGTTATCGAAGATATACGATTTGTATGTGTCAAGCATGTTGTTATTAAATTGTTATACTTACTGAGCTAGTTATGCTCACTCTTGCTTGAACCATATGAATCTGAGATAAGGCCCAACGTCCCGAAGGATCAGGAAAAGATAAAGGAAAAGCTAAGGCAGATTTCTAAGCTGTTTTGTAATAGTATAGGTCTATTGTTGTAATGTAACTGATATTATGACAAAGAACCTTTGTAATTGGTTTAGAACTTGGGAAATGTAAATATTACTTTAAATATATAGAGGGTATATTCGTTCTTTGAGACTTTTCAATTGAATGAATGTATGAATGTTGTACAGTATAGCACCATCTGTCGGGTTGGAAGATACCCGGATTTGGAGGTGCTACATAATCCGTCAAATTCTTCACGAGAAACTGGATTAAGATCAATCTGGTCAGATGAAGACATAATTGGATGTAGGCTCGTGGCCTTTTTGGATTTTGACCGGATTACTGGACCAATTATATCCCTACAAAAAAACTTATGTAGTTTAGTCTTAGTGAATGTAGCAATATTACGTAATGTGTACGTTTAGGAGTATCGTCTTGCGAAACGGATGTCAGTTTGACAAGATAGCATTTCTGGTTTTGATATAAAGGGAAGGCATATACACATATTCCTTCATATTTTCCATTACATTGAGATTTACATGGAAATGAAATTACAAGTAATTGAATTTACAAGTTATTGAAATGTGAAAGTATGAAGAGACTTTTCTCCGCGTTTGGTTTATCAGAGGCTGACCTATCTTAAGTTACTCTCGCGGTTTTTCGGTATGAAGGTTCCCAAATCATCGCAATTTACTTGACGGGAATTTAATCCGGTCTTTCAACTGGAGCGAATTTGGGTGGTGCCTTTCCTGAGCCTCGTTGGAATTAGTCTTCCTACGAGTCCAGTAATCAAACACTGACAGGATAGCCTCCTGGTGGAGGAACCACACAATATACATTCACATACATCGCGTCTCACTGTATGGAAATGATGACATGTGCGAAGCACTAATATCACATGCAGATATGGTGCGAAGCACTAAGTGCAGTAAGTAAATGCATTAGTACACATTCATGCAAATGTAAATGCAACATTCATACGCAGGCATACAATAGTTTTGAAAAGCTTATAATAGTGGCTGAAGTCCTTTTATTGGAGTCCCCAGCAGAGTCGCCACCTGTCGACGTTGGGATTTTTAGTTGTCCCTTTCCGTTACTTGTTCTTTGGTGTTCTCATGTTAGGTGAGATTTGTTTGAAAAAACAAGTGAAAAAGGTCCGACATGTATAATGTAAATATTTGGGTATTAAGAGTCGCCGATTGGTTTTTTAAATGGTTGTACCAACACAACCGAGAAAAGGTTCGCATATTGACCCAATGATGTGACATCTTTGAGCGAATTCGGTGAAAACCGAGATTCATTAGGGTCGGGGACTTGATTATGCGGAGGAATGTGTTAGGCACCCTTCCCCCCGACATCCTTGTTACCACGGTGACCGCCTCTTTTCAAGAAACTATTATCCGAATGTGTGTGTGAAATTGATGTCTTGCATTTATTTGGAGGTGGTGCGAGGCCTCGTTCGCACCTATATACACAAGGTTTGAATTTATATAAAAATTGAATTTTAGCAAGATATGGCAGTGATGTTTTATAAAAGAGGTTTTTCAAACCCTTGTGCTCAATAGTAATTGAGACCTTTTACACTTCTATTTTATTAAGTGTTAGACTTGATTGATTTTATTTATGAGATGCGAAACATCTATAAGAAAATAATGTACAAAATAATGCCAATTTCCTCATGGGTATGAAAAACATCTGAGGAAATTGAGAATATATAAAATAATTTATAAAGTCGCTTACAATTTGAAAATGTCCATCACGGGAACCGAATCTAGATCCAATAGGCTGAATATGTTATCACATGATTCCTAGGCTCACATGATACCACAATTTGTATGAAAGCGATGGTTAGGTATATATATAAAAGGCTGTAAATATATATATCTGGACATGATACGAAACCACCACGAAGCACCTCCATGGGGATCGGGAAAATGTAAATAAAGTTGTAAAAAGCTATCAACCGCCCACGGAGGAAACTCAAAGTGAATGAATATATATATATATATATATATATATATATATATATATATATATATATATAATCGATAAACGCTCAGGATGTAAAATTAGGGCTCATTGAACAAAGTTCGACACATAGTTATATATATATATATATATATATATATATATATATATATAAAATGAATAAACGCTTGATGAAGTGCAGGCTCAATCGAGGCATAACTCGATAATGTTAGTCCATATATATAAATATATATATATATATATATATATATATATATATATATATATATAAATATATATGTATATACAACCTGAAATAAAACCACGGATCGAAGTGCAGGCAAACACACGCATAACAAGACTCTCAGCGTGAAGAAGAAGGTGTGTCTGATGATGAAGAGAAAGGCTTCAAAGTGTGTGAGAAGGCTTACAGTTGGCTGCCAAAGAAGACTTCTATATTTTTAAAGTGATGAACACTCGGCTTCCGTCGGTACAAAAGTAGCTATATGTGAGCTCACAAGTGTTTAAAATGAGAAAGCACTCAGTTTAGGGTGTGTACAGAGCAAATTGGATAGGGCTTCCTCGCCGTTTCTCTTGCAAATATGGCCACCCCAAGCCCTCTATTTTTATAGAGGGGAGCCAGCAGTACCTCTGACTACTTGGCAGTGTACTGCTTGGTTGCCCGGTGCCTCGGCGATGTGGGTCCCGTAGGTGTCGGCACGCGTACACTCGGACAACTTATTTATTCGCTTTCGATCGTTCATAACTTTTAATCCAAGAGTCCAATGGAAACGTGCCATACCATTCCAGAAAGCTCTTTTCGAGAGCTACAAAATGACATATGATTTTCCCTTTTTTGATTCCAGGAAGATGGGTCCATGACCGAAATGGCAATCCCGGGTTTCCGTCAGGTAGTCCGTTGAGCCGTTTTGCGTAGTTTGCGCTCGAAAGTTAAGATATGGTTCTCGTGGGACTTCTGTTGAAGTAATTTGAGTTGAAATGAGTTGATTTGATGAGAGTTGAAGTTGAGTTGGTAAAATGACCATTTTGCACCTCTCGGGGTTATCTCCGGTTTTCTCGCAGTTGTAGCAGTCTTTTCTCAGGGTTATCTCTGAAGTTGGTCTGCTGTTGGCTCTGACTGTCCTCAAGGTTATCTCTGAGGTTGGCTTAACCTCCTGTGGTTATCTCCAGGCTTTGAACTTGATCCCCTGGGGCTATCTCCGGGGTTGAAAATGACTTTCCCGGGGTTAAAATTGATGTTGTGATCCTCCAGGGTTATCTTTGGAGTGTGAAAAAGACACTTTTTCCCTCCTGCATGGTTAGTAATAGGCAAAGAAAATTTTGAGTGTCTACAGATGTCCCTCTTTATCAGGTTCATGTAATTCAATGGAATAGACATGATAAAGATTAGTAGACACTTGAAAATATGACAAGGTATTTCTAATGATGCAAATCACAATGTAATGAATGTTTATAATGAATGTTAAAATGTTTTCGCAAATCGCAGTTTGCAAATCGCACATCATATTTCGCACTTCACTTTTCGCATTTGGCCAATCGCACATCGCATATCGCATATCGCAAAATCGCAAATCGCAATGTAATGAATGTTATGATGAATGTTAAAATGTTTTCGCAAATTATTTTACCATTACCGATCATTGCTGATGCCTATACTGGTGTTGACTCCAATGGTTTGGCATTTAATCGATGATGCTTGTTTGATGAAGATGAGTTGAGTTGTTTTCTACATCTCTGATGGGGATGACGTTCTAAAATCACCAGACCCTCCCGATGTATTCACTGGTAGTTTGCAATAGTGCCTATCTTGCTGATCGCCAAACTTTTTTGGTTCCCACTCGAACGGTGGTATACGAAGCTTTCATCGCTGAACTGTTTTGATGTCGCGCTGAATTGATGCCAATGGTTTTAGAATACTGGATCTTCCGATACCTTCGCTGAAGTAATATTCCACGGATTACTTCACTAGACTTCGCTTGATGTTACGCTAGATTGATGACAACCACCAGATGTCTCTCCCTTTTTGAGGTGATTTGGAGTTTCCTTCTATTGGGTGTTTGTGCCCCATTTTCTTGAGCGTTTGATTCATGACTCGATTGAATCGATGACCTGAATTCCGCTGACATCCCTGGAGGTGAAACTCGCTCTTTCGCTGCTCAGATTTGAACTTCAGTGTAGAGGCGTTAACTCGTGAGGACTTAACGCATGTTGATGGTGTAGATTTCATTCGCTAGGCCTTTCGTCGTTGACCTTCTACTTCTGAGTTAAGAACTTTTTTGAGAAGTTTCCCCTTCTTTCGTAGGGTCACGCTTATATCGCTATGATTTCTTTCAGGAGTTCTCCCCTTTCTTTTTGATGAGAAGCTTGATCTCGCCTTAAGCTCCTTCCATTTCTTGGAATTGAAAAAAATGCCCCAGTCCTTTTGCATGTTGATTCTGAGGGTTCATATGAGAAACTCTTTTTGTTGATGAAGTCGCGAGTGAATAATATCTTAATCGCCATTAAGATGATGATGGACCATGCTGATGGCGCTGACTGGTGCATTTTGCACTTTAGGATGGTTGATAAATGCCCCAGTGTTGAGTTGTCGCTGCTTCCGAGATTTCCCTAATCTTGTTGTAAGGGACCCAATATCTGGTTATCGAAATTGCCCCAACCTTGCTTGTTGTCTGGGGTAGTTGCTTTGACAAATGGGATTATAAGACGTCGAGATCGCAAGAAGCTTTTACCTCTGTACCATAAGGTGAATTTCAGATTTGATGTTGACAACTCTTTCTGGTAGAGATGTCGCTCTGCTAGAGAGATAATGCTTTAACTCATAGGGATACCGCTGTTGATGAGCGGGATAGCGCTATATCTGCCTGAGATATCGCATGTAGTTAGCGGTGGATCTGTTGGCTCGTGTAGAAACCCTTGGGCAGGAGATCACAGAGTTACCTCCTTCTTCTAAGAGGGAATCCATGTTGGACTTGATAGCCCGCATACACACTGACTTATAGATGGGCTTGTATTTCCCTACACAGACTAGCTTAGCCATTTTGTCATGTACAGTACACATTGTATATATCAAATATCATTATATATGGCAGGGAAATATATGTTGATTCACTTCCCTTTTAGTTTTGCCTTGCTACTTGCTACTTGCTTGATATTCAGTTGTTTCTCCAGGACTTTGTGATCTGGATGTATTCTGAACTCCCCCTTGATGGATGGACAATGAGATGTCTCAGGATTTTCAGAATGGATCGTCGATCTGTGTGTATTCCCTACCATCTTTGGTGTCTTGGGACTGGTTTCTGTATGTGGTTATGGATAGGAGTGAGACCGGACTATATAACATGGCTGCCTACGTACTCCCGTGTATTGGAGAGATCAGGTCGACGTAGTTCGCCCCAGGTATAGGGCGGATTGCAGATGAAAAGTTTAATCCCATGTATAGGATAAATTGAAGGTGTGAAAGGTTTAATCCCTGTTGGGATAACCAAAGTTGTAGGAAATGAAGTGAAACCAAAGCTCTTTGGTTTAAAATTGTGTTTTTTCCACGAGGCGAGATGGGTAAAAAGGAAATGATGTATGTAGTGAGGGTTAAAGAACCTGAAATGACTGGTGATCTGATGAACCAAAACCAGGATGTTTGTTTGATGGTAACCTCAGACATAGTACCATTTCACGGTGTCTGAATTGATGAGTTGCGGAAATTCATTGCCGTCCATTTCCTGTAATCTGAAAGCGCCTCCTGTCAATATCTCCTTGACAATAAAGCGGGCCTTCCGGTTTGGGGAGAATTTTCCTTTAAGGTGAGCTTGGTTGTCGATGATCTTTTCAAAATCAATTCGTGTTGTTTGAGCTGCCGTAGTGGACTTTTCTATTGTAGGATCTTCTTTACAAGTAGAGGGCCGCTCATGTGTAGGCCACAGACTCCACCATGGATCTCATCCATGAGTCATGAGCTTGGTCTTGGTCCGGACATCGAGGAGAGACCTAGTCGCCTCTCTTTTTGTAGAGTGCATCTCCTTTCGATTAGAATTTTATAGCAAGTTGATGGATCCGCCTTTTCTCAGTCGGGCTCGCCTCAGCGGCTGTAGATATATCTTGTGAGTGTTTATTGATATGCTGATATCAAGGGTGCTGGATGGGAGGTAGCTCATCCGATACTTCTCCAATGTAATTCACATATGCTGGAGCCTTTTATTGGGCAAATGTGAGGGTTGGCATGTCTTCCTTGTCATGTATGTTAATCAAGGAGGCCAAGGTTGCTAGCGCATCCGCAAAATCATTCCTATTCCGAGGAATGTGGAGGAAGGATTTTTCTTCAAACTTCGAAGCCATCTGTAGAACCTGCCGATGGTAAGGCAACAACTGTAGAACCTGTTGAAGAGATTTTTTTTTTTTTTTTTTTTTTTTTTCTTCTTCTTTTTTTTCTTGCATTAGATCGTGGAAAAGAGCCCTATGGCTCACTGCTAGGTATCTCCGGCATTGATGAGGCCGAATGACAATCGTCTATAGAAAAAGGTTCCCCAAGGAGTGATGAATGTAGTTTTCTCACGATCCTTTTCACCAACCCTGATTTGATGGTACCCCGCAAAGCAATCCGCAAAGGAGTATATGTCATACTGAGTCGTATTCTCAATGAGTATATGGATGAATGGGACGGGAAAGCTATCTTTGAGACAAGCTTTGTTCAGATCACTGTAATCCATGCAAACTCGCACCTCTCCTCCGGGTTTCGACACGGGGACTGTGTTGGATAGCCATTCAGGGTATGTTAACACCATGATGATGCCGGCTTGAAATTGTTTCACAATTTCTTCTTTAACTTTTAACCTCCATTTAGGTTTTAATCGCCTGAGCTTCTGCCTGACTGGCTTAAATCCCCCTTTGATGGGAAGGCGATGAATGACAATGTCCGTGGATAAACGAACCATGTCTTCGTGAGACCACACAAGCACATCCTGGAATAGGGTTAATAGAGTAACCATGTCATTCCTTTGGTTTAGAGTGAGGTCTGTACCAATCTGGATTTGTTTGGGGGTTTTTGCGGTTCAAAAGAGGCGGTTTGATCAAGATTTGGCTTGGGTTTGTCTTCGACCCATTCTTTGATCTCCTGAGGTATCTCATAGTCCTCTTGTATTTCCATCAAGTCTGAGTCCAACTTTACATCAAAGTTACAGTCCTTGTGGAGAATAGGCACCTCATCAACAAGTCTAGGCACATCTAACTTTAGAGTCCTGAACCAAAATGCTCTCACCTAATATATGAAACTGTTCAATCACACAAAGTGTTAGCATGTAATGACAAAAGTAATGACTATTCTTTGTCATGAGAAAAAGTAAGCGATTATTGCTATCTACAAGGCGTAATTAGTTTCTTCCCGTTTACCCTAAATCGACCCAATGCAAGGAGTGCTACTCCAATTATCGAGGGCAAAGTCCTGGTGGACTGCAGTGATGGAGGGGTTGTGTAACATTCCAAAATTTTAAATTATAATATTAAATATTTATTGATTTATATAAATATTTAATGGATATGTTTGTTATTGAATAAATAATTGTTCAATTTGAGTTGATGTGGTTTAGTTAATTATTTGTTGAATAAATAAATAAGGAGCTAAGAAAATTAATTGTTATGAGGTTATATACTAATTTAATTTAAATAGTTAAGCTAGAGAGCTTATAATGATTAAATTAATTATAATATTTTAATTGGAAATTGTAATTAAAATAAAGTGTTAGTTGATTAAATAAAATTATAATTATAAAGAAAGTTATAGTTTTGTGATATTGATTGATGTGTTAAAGTAATTTAATAGATTAGTATTTGAATTGATTAAATTGATTATTTAATTTAATAAGAAGTGTGACAAATAACCTTGCTATAAAGGAGTTATTAAAATAAATTAAAAGAGTTTAATTTAGTTTTGTCAAACATGTCTTAATGCATAATAAGTCTTTAATATAATAGTATTTTATCAAACAATGTATAAGGATTAATTGATTTATTTTGATTAGGTTTACCAAACAAGGTATATGAGTTAATGGGTTATTTTATTTTGATTAGCCAAACAAGCCTTATGGCTTTTGAATTTCAAAACTTACATAACTGATATCATTATATCTAGAGTTATATTATATAATTAATATATATATTATTGCTATATACGTTATATTTTTACTACGTAAACTAGAGTTGGGAAAAGAAAGACTTAGTTGAAGAAAAGGGAGAGAAGAAGAAGAAGAAGAACACAGAGAAAATTTGAGAAAACTCTAGAGAGAAAGTGAGTGATTTCTAGCAGGTTTTTGAGAAAGGAATTTGGGAAAAGAAGTTTGATAATCAAAAGGATAGCCATCATCTTCTTAATCAAAGGTAGGAGCTTAATCTCTTCTTTAAAAGTTTAGTTTTCCTCTTCCCAAAAAGTCTCTGTAAAATATTTGTAAAAGATGAATTGTTGATAAGTATATAGTTTTGTATGAGAATTGTTGTAAAAGGTTGTTTCATGAGTTATATGTGATTATAGAGAAATTAAGTCATGTATGTATGTAATTTGTGAAGAAAACCATATTACAGTGTTTATATGAAAATATATGAGTATGGCTTAGTTTAAAATGAAATTAAGGTTTGATTAATTGTTAATATATATAAATTGACTATTGAATGTGATAGAGTATGTATAATCATAACCATGGTATTTTGAATTTACTATTTTGGTTGAAAAATAAAATCACAGTGTTGATTTTCATTGAAAACATCAAAAATAGAGTTTTTATCAAAAACAATGAAATTGGTTGTTGTAATGTTGATGTTTATGTTATTATATGTGTTAAAACATGTTAAGAGTATCGAAATTATGTTTATATGAAGTCTATATATGAATTACATGTTAATTAGCTTATTAGATTGGAGCTTGTAGACCAATTTGGCTTTTTGTTCATCTTTTGTTCTTAGAGCTTGGTTGCTTGGAGTTACGGACTCTCTAAAAGCAGCAATGCGTGTGACAAATAATCTAAAATTCATGGCGCCACGTCATAGGCGCCAATCTTTGGCTTTGTGATGACTGTACGAACAATGGCCTTTTCAATATGCATGGCCTTGACCACGATGTAAAGCCGTAGGCGCAGCCATGAGTTAGCGAGAATGGTGCCGACAGGTTTTAGTTTATTACACAAATTTTGAAAATAAATTTTGTGTTAATAATAGGAATGTTAAATGATGATTTCAGTAGTATTAAACTATGAATGAGTATGTTATCAAGTGTTAACTAGTATTAACCTAGTTTGATTATGTGAATGAGTAATTTGACCCATGATGTATATATTTGTTTATATAGATATAAAATGTTGGTAATGACTAATTATGTCATGATGACATATGTATAGGGTATTGATTCAAGTTGTAAGGTTTAGCTTGTGCTAAAGGCAAGTTCTCTAACTCTAAAACTTCATTATGCGAGTTTGATTTTGTCAAGTACATTATTGTTTTGATTTCAATTTCAATTACACAAATGGCTAACTCTGCATTTTTCGTAGAGCTAGACGGTTTATTATTGAGAAAGCTCTTGTATCTAGTTGTTCATAGGGATGTAAGTATTCTAAATCGTATATTTAGTATTGAGCAAGTTTCTTTAATATGTAACTTGTTATTTAACATGAAATTGCTATTTTTTCATATTCTAGTGTTGAACAACTCTATCGTTCAAATTACTATTCAATATGCATGCTTGGTATCCAATTCTCAATAACTTTGAATTAATATTTTTCAAAGCAAATTATGATATGATTATTCAATTCTTATGCTATTAGATTATTCCTAAAGCATGATGTTAATTTACAAATATCAACTCAGTTATGATTATTCCATAGCATACAATTATTTCTTTTGTAGTCAACTAATCCTTAGTTGATTCTGATTTAATTCTAAATTACCTGTAATGTATCCAAACCAAACTTACTTTAGTGCGGACTTGTATTCTAAATCTTTGAGATGAACAACTCTTTTATTAGAGGTTTATGCTTAGCGTTGAAATGGTTGTGCACAATACATTGTACGAAGGGTTGATCCCCCTAAGTACGTGGAGTCCTTATAGTCTTAGACTGTTAAAGTTAAAGTTGAAAGATTACTTCTAACTATGGACATGATTCGTGGTCATTAGACCCTCAGTAGTATGTTTAAAAATGTTAATAGAAACTATCATTCAGTTCTATTGAATCTATTTCTGGCAAAGGTTGTAATGTTGTAAAGTATTTATTCTTATTTCAAGTGAGCCTTGTTTGCTCACTCTTGCATATTATATACTTATTGCAGCTAAGGTTGAGAAGGTCAATGAACCTACTACTAGCAAAGGGAATGGAAAAAATGTACAAGTGATGAAGACTTGTAATAGTTTTGATAGTTTTATTATCAGACTTAGATTTAAAGATTGTAATGAAGTTTATTTAATTTTCCGCATTTGAATGGTTGTAATTAAAGGTTAGAAAACCTGGGTATTTTTATTTAAGTTTAATCATGTATGGGCAGGCTTTTATTATTCAATTTTATTATGATTGGGTAGTTAGAAATGAATGTTTTGATTATGTGAACACCAAATCTTGAGGAAATGAAGTACCAGGATTTGGGGGTGTCACAGGTTGGTATCAAAGCTTTAGGTTATGAACCTTAGGTGGGGGGAGAAGCCTTAGGAAGTAACCTTTGAAAAGATAGTGGAGATAACTCTTATCGAGTTTTAAGAAAGAAGTAATAAAACACTTATGTGCTTCTGTGATTATAATTTATGTACTCGTGAGTGTCGAGTAGTAATGATTAATAATTAAAACTTTAAAACTTTGTTGTTAGGATGACTAATGTCGGAGAATCCAGTCAGGCTAGGGAGGAGGGACCTCAAATGCCTATAGAGGAGGAGCCTCGCGACATTCAAGTAGTTTGGGAACAACTCTCGCCCGAGGAGTCGGCCAGATTGGTCACAATAGTTGAAGATGAGGATGATGACATGGAAACAGATGAGGAGGATCCCATTGAGTTACCACAGGAGGATGAGGATGACGAGGACGAGGAGGAAGAAACTCCACTGTAATACTCGCGAATTTTAATAAATTATAATATTGAAAATAAGGATTTGTTTGCTTATTTAATTGAATATAAATATATATGGTATCGACTTATATTGTGATAAGTGGTTTAATTGATTAAGCTAAGTGATAATTAAACAATGAAGCAAAAGTAATGAGAAGCTTAGTTTAAACTTGTGGAGTTATGCCTAGTGTGGCAAGATGATGAATTGAGAAAATACTAATTTAACTAATGATGGAATTAATTAGTATTACTAATAAGTAAATAATTTCATAATGAGGTTGATTTATTTGTTATTCGTTAATTATCATGAATTATAGTGTGTGAAGAAAACTCACATATAATAAGGTTTTCATTTAATATAAAGTGAGGTGTGACATTGAAATGAAAATAATTATTATATAGAGTTATGTGATAAAAGTAAGCTTGACTTAGGTAATTGACCAAGTTGTATGGAAAAGTCTTATTTGACATTTTGATGTGTGTGGGAATAATTAAATGGGTATTTTAAACCTATGAGGGAAAGTAACTTTGATTAAATAAATTAATAATAAGTAACATTGGTATCCAATTAAATTATATCCTAGTCTAGGATAAATATTATTTGAAATAAATCAATGTACATGGATTATATGATTTTATGTGTAGTATATGAGTGGGTGTATATGTATGCTCAAGTGTGAACAAAGGGAAAAATGGACCTAAGTGTGCTACTAAAGTCTTTGAGAATTTCTTTGGTGTCCCAAAATGAGAGTCACTCCATCTTTTCTTCACGTTATAGGCCATTGGCCTAGTCCCTCAATACCAACCTCATAGCTAGCAAATCATGGAGAAGGGAGTGGGCTAATTAGTACTCTTCTACCAAATCCTTCATAACCATTAGCTTCTTCTCCATTCCAATGGTTTGATTCATTGCACAAAACCAAATTGGTCACAAGCTTGCCTATAAATAAAGCCCTTCTCATTCATAAGCATGTTGCTAATTTCTCTGAGATTTCTAGTAGGAGTGTGAACATTGTGAGCTTACATTATTTTCAAATTGAAGCTAGAAGAAGCAATACAACTTCAGAAAAGGTAATCTCCTCTAAATGTTCATACACTCAAGCCTTGTAAAGTTCTTAGAAAAAGTACAAAAACACTTGTTTGGAGTTGAAATGTTATAGTTAAAACTTGCTAGAATGTATCAATGGATGCTAGATATTGTGAATATGGTCAAAAATGAATTCAATGAAAGTTAAACGAAGTAAAATGATCAAGTAACGAATTCGTAAGAAAGAAAATTGCTATATGTGTTAAACTTTGAAAAAATAGCAAAAACCTTGAATTGATCCTTGAAATTAATTGTTTGTATGTGTAGGAATGTTAGAAGAATGCTAGGAGTGTTAAGTAGCAAGTTTATAGCAATTATACATCATTACCTTGTTGCTTGGATGAGAATTGGGGGGAAAATTTTATAAAAATCCGAACAGGGGTGAACAAGGGATACTTTCTCGTGTTTTAGCGAGGGACCTTGCTTTTGCCGTGGGGTTCTAATAATAAATACAAATACAGCCCGTGAAAGTCTTTATAGTGAAAGAAAAGGATTTTTACTTGCTTATTTGATGCAAGAAGTCTTACACTCCACTTAATTTCAAGAACATACATACTCCCTAAACATATATCAATGTATTTTATAAGGTGTTTAGTAGGTTTGGAATTGAATCCTAACCTTTTTAAATGAAAAGTTAAAAGACGAAAAACATGTTTATAAAACCTTACGCCTTTTTGAATCTAACCCATTGAGCATATGTTTATAGCTTAGTTAGTCTCGTAAATACATATGAAATGTGAACTCAACATACCTTGCATGTATAGATTGATAGTCATGACATCTTAGTGATTGAAAACCAATTGAGATGACAAACTCTATGAATTATATTGTGAACTTGGGAACAATTAGAATAGGATGCGTATGCCTCTAGAGATATTCGACATGTTCACGCATCTAGTTAAACATTGTTATAAATTATGCAAGCATGTGTAGAAAGAAGTTGTTGGGCAATATTATGTGGTATAATGAATATTATGGCTAGTTGATTGATGTAATGAACTCTTTTAACTTTGAAAGAGGGAAATGTATGAGTAACTTTAATAAAGGGTCAAAACTAGCTTAAAGGTTCTTTAATATGTGACACAACTTAAAAATACGTAAAGTAAGAGGTATTTTGAAAATACAAAAGATGACCATATGGTACAAAAGACTTTAAAGGTAAAATCAATGTGAGTTACGCATCTATGAGTTTGAATGTGTGTAGCCTACATGAATTTAGATATGTGTGATGGAAGTATGTGAAAATGCATATCAATTATATATGACTAATGAATACATATACATACATATATAGGATAACGTAGTTCATTGAAGTGATATTACGCTTTAAGTGGTAATCAACGCTAAAGGTAAGTCTCCTAACTCTCACAACTTTGGATTTTGTGCGAGTTCTTTAACTTCCATTGATTCACATATCGAATACAAGTTATCTAAATTTCCTACATTGTATATTGTATGAATCCGAATTATTGACATACTTATATTGAGCAAATGACTATTACTATTCGAAAATCAATTACTTTGGCATTATTGCGAGCATTAGACTTATTGTTCTTAAAGTGCATTATAAAAGTTGTCTAAACCTTTGATTCGGTTAGACTGTTATCATATGTTAGAAAGCTATCCAAACCAATTGACTTGGTGCGGACTCTTGAAAATCTACTGAGATGAACAACCCTCTTAAAAAGGGGAAATTCTATATTGTCGGGGAACCGACGTGTGCACACAAGTATGATTAAATGTTATGCATAACGTAGGGTACCTTAGGCTGATCACTTGTTGTACTCGTTTATCTTGGATTTGCGATATAATCGTTAATTCTAGTAAGAGTTCATAGTCTTTAACGATTGCTCAGTGTTCATTCTTATTGAACCTCGAAATAATTAAACCTTGAAATATTATTGATATCCTTCAATCTTTAGTGACATTTATCAAACACTTTTGATATTTCTTGATATCCTTAAACTACCATTTACTATTATACCCTTGAAGATTCAAATGTTATAACTGTTCATTCGCTTTGCTATATTACTTGTTGGGCAAACTTGTTGCTCATTCTTGCTTCCCTAAAAACATTACAGTTAAGGCAGAACAAGGCGGTACCTCGGGAAAGGACAAGGGGAAGGGCAAGGCTACGGAGTAGCTTAGTTCTTTAAGAGTATTAGTATTATTATTCCTATGCGTATTATGATGTATTAAGGATGATTAATTATGTTTAAGTTTAATCACTGGATTGTTGTAGTAATGGTTACGGAACCTTGGGACGTGAATATTTATATTATATCAATGTAAATTATTCTATTATTCTGTTGTTGATGATTTTAGTGTGATGTTAGAATTAGCACGTGGCGAACCATATTCAGAGATCTGAGTGTCATAATTTGGGGCGTCACATCCACTAACCTCGATGGTCGCTAGTATATACGATGAAGTCTACGATAGTAACATAGAACTTGAGGATCTGATTGAGGAGTTGCGAGGAGATAGTAGTGAACAATGATCGCAATGACACAAAAAGGCGACGAGATCGAGGATCGTGAAGAACTTAATCGACAAATGTCGAGGAGAAACTAGTACTGATGAAGGAGAGAAAGAACAATCGATCGAAGTGGTCATTTGAAGCAAGAACAAAGTGAGAGAAGAAGAAGGCGCTAAGAGGACAAGAGTGAAGATGCTTACGAAGAAGCTTTTCAACGAACCAGATTAGCAGCAAGAGACACGCAAGCAAAGAGGATGAAGATGGAAGAGATGGATAAAGTATTTAACACCGTAATTAATCGAGCTCAAGATCGGGTCATGGGATATCCTATTCAGTTAGAGATACTGCCATCATTCGTGTTAGATCGCAGAACAATGTTTCGGGTCATGGAGGAAGAACATGATAGGGCTAAGATGTATCTTAATAGAACATCGTAGTTATTGTACGATGAGTGAAAGGTTAAATAAATTGTAATTCCCAAGTGTTATGCAACCTATGGGATATGACTATGATGTTGCCCTGAAACTTTTGTAGTTCAGGAAAGTAATATAGGTAGCAGTGATGCTATTGTTTTATGTTTTCAAAAAGGTTATGAATAAATAAAAGTTGTTACTTTATTCAAAGTGTTATGTGTTATGTGGTTAATTCTTTTTGGAGCCAAGTTAAGTAGAAATTACTTAAAAGAATTGAATAATAATCTAATGAATGTACTTTTAATAGAAAATGCCTCCCAGACGTTAACCACCACGACAGAGAACCACTGAAGGAACCAATAACGACAATGTTGACGGTAACCCCGTTCAACAACTAGTGACACTACTGACATGAGCTGTAACACCCCCTTCCCGAAAAGGAAAAGGAGGTCACGTGCAAAGCACAACAAACCTCAAAATAAATAAACAGAGCACTAACAACCTCAAAATATTAATAGTGGTGATCCATTAATAAAGTAATAAGTACAATTCTCCAAAGCGAGTCAAAATAATCAAAACTTAAAATTGAATCAACCTAAATGGTCAAAGGCAAAATCTCATCACACTAGCCCCGAATCACCCTATGCAAACTGCTTGGAAGAAAAACACGAAAGATGAGCCAATTGCCCGATCACGGATACGGATATATAAGAGATATAACGAAAATAAGCGAGACAAAATCTTGAACAAAGCCTCAAGTGCAAATCTGACGAAAATATAATATCCAAATATCTGAATGGAATATATCTGAATCAACGTAATGAATATATCTGAATCAACGTAATTGGCGAAACCAATAAAAGAATAAAGAAATAACGAACTGAAGTAACTAACTCAATGACTTGAACTGAACAGAAACAAACAAAACTAATCCAATAAAATAATAGGCTGAAACAAATGGCTGGAGTTATTTTATACCGAATGAGCTCAGAAATACACATTGTCACACATGCAAGTTAAACTAATGCCACACAGGCAAATAAAATGATGCCACATAGGCAACCAAAATAATGTCACACAGGAAAATCACACATTGGACTGTGAATCCAAATGTGTGTAAATCGGATATGTGTGTTTGGCATAACATCACAAATCCGCAGAACAAAAAACTAGGGTTAACCCATACGTCTCCCACAACAAAACACCAAATGGCCAACTGCCACCGGAGCACAAAACGGAGACGCCGTGGACTGATCACACCGCCACGGAAGGTGTCATGCCTCGGTGCCAAGAGGACATGCCTGTGGTACCCCCACAGGTGGTTATAGCTCAGGTATACCCTATGGTATTCTAACAAAAATATCATGTCACAACACATGCGACATAATACTAAACAAAAGGGGTTCTAACGTGTACTTGTTAAACTGAAACGAATCATCAACACAAAATCTCCAAAATATATATTAACATGTACAACACTACAAATATCAAAATAAAATTTAGACAAGATATACTAGTCTAAAGAGTACAAATATGAGTTCTAATACAACGCCAAAACAAAACTATCACAATAATTGACAAGGAACAATTATGAGAAGCAATACTAAATTTCGAAATGAATAACGACACGAACAAATTAAAAACAAAAGAGTCTCGCTGAAAGAGTACGGAATCCGTACCTGAATATAATACCGAAATAATTCACCGAACCCAAATATCACATCGCTAGACTTCCTCAATTTGATCTATATAATTATAAAACCAATATCATACCATTAATTAAATTACCAACTTATTAACTTATAAATTTACATTTTCTAAATTACCCACTTTAATTTAATAATATTATATACATTCCATAATTAAGAGATAGATTTTACTATAGTGTAATTCAATATTGACTCCACATTCCTTGCTTAAAACTTCATGAATACAAGTATTCTCAATTAATATTCAAATATGTAAGCAACTATTAAATTGTTCTTTTCTTATAAAAAGAATAAGCTTTGAATTTATGAAATAATTCCCCACTATATGTATAAATAATCATAATTCAAATAAAATATATTTTTATATATGTATAAGTAGTAGTTGAGTTGTATAATATTATAATAATCTCTCTTTTATTTTGAAATTTTATTCCATAAATGTATCATATATATAATTAATGATTGTGGGAAAAAGAACCAAATTCTTGTACAAATATATATAATATATTAATATATCATATGCATAACAATATTATCAGAAATCGTTCAAAAATTACAATGCCAATATGCGGCACTTAATATATATATATATATATATATATATATATATATATATATATATATATATATTATTTAGCATTACCATCACAAGGATCATGAATACAAGATTTCTATAAAGATTACATCATCAAGCTACGTAGTCAACCATAGGTATACATCTCTTATACCTCTCTTGCACAATTAAAGAGATTTTAACATAATAATTAATGAGTGAATCATACTTACATGCCTTGAAGCTTTCGGAAAAGAGATGAAGTAGTAGGGAATTCTCTCTTAATTTATTTTCTCTTCTGTTGCCTCTATTACTCAAGTGTATTTCCAATAGCAGGTTTTATCGGACTTATGGTGGGTATGATTAGGTTTAATTTATTTATTAATTAAGTTGCCCTAATAAACTTCTATTTGGGTTAAATTAATATTAAGGCCCAAATTTTAACCACATAATATTATCTATCACTTATTAATATTTATTAGCCCACATAATTTAAATAACTAGTTTGACCCAAATAAATGACAAGTTCCAAACAATATGTTTTAAGAATATAAATTTAATATTATTTTTTTAGGGATATTACATTACCTCCCCTTAAAAGGATTCATCGTCCCAGGAATCAAAAAGAATGGAAAATACCTAATTATCAAAAAGATGCAGATACTCCGCTAGAATAGACTCCTCTATCTCCCAAGTAGCTTCCCGCTCCGAATAATTTTACCACAAGACTTTAACAAAATGAATTTTCTTCCTCAAGTTTTAATTTAATCGGTTATTTAATTATCTACTAAAAGAATTTAATTTTCCAAACAAAACAAGGAAGAAAAGAAGGAAACAAAATCATTTACCTTTTCCCATTTAAACACAATTGTATAAGATAAAATCAATTAATATTTAATTATATAAAAAAATAGGTTATTACATTTTTCACCCCTTAAAAATAATTCCGTCCTCGAAATTCAAATACGCTACAGAAAAAAAATAAATAAATTTAGTTACGATGTAGCGCCGCCATTCAGAATAACGATCAGCGTGGATAAGTCATTGGTCCACATAATTATCAATGTACTTGTAAAAGATTAAATCACCTATCGTGTCAAGTCTTGGTAAGGTTCTTAGCGTTAAATCACATGATCCACTATTGATGCGGGCCCCTGTTAATATCTTTGAGTTTCATTCTTGCAAACTGTCGTCGTACTCTTTTTGGAACATAATTGAAATCACAAACATTTTCTTCATCTAAATACGATTCAAATAACCAAAATATTTAAAATTATTTTAACTCGTTAAAATGTTTATATTCCACACATGACAAAGATCTAACAAATTATTTTTATTTAATTTTACATAAATTCACGCAAAACTCTAAAGACATCAGATAACCAAAACAACTATGCAAACCATATTACCAACTCTCCCTAAGTCCTCAAGAGCTTCAAAATATCTCATTCTTAATTTGAACTATTCACCAAATAATATTACACCAAAGAATATACTACTAATATCTCTTTATCACCAACTCTCCTAAGTCCTTAAGAGTTTCAAAATATCATAACCTCCAATCAAATTAGTTCTCAAATATTATTACACCAAAAATATACTACTACTAAGATCTCTCCATCACCATACCAAACTCCAAATCATATATCCTACTATCTGAATAAACAAACGATAGCTTTCAAAATCTCTTAAAGATTCATCACTTAATATCTAATCATTTAATAAATCAATCATTCTCTTAGTGCAAACCTTAACCCAACAAATTCCAAAATCTCCTCATACTATCACTCAAAATTTCATATAAGATAACTCCAATATTCTACTAGGAAATAATCACAAAATTCATTTACTCCAAAAAATTAATCTAATTACCTCGAATCTTTACAACAACTCAAAATTACAAGAGATCCTTTGTACTTAATAGTTTTCACTTTATCATATTATCCCACCGATTCACATACCTCAAATTATTCACAACTTAACAAAAATCAGAATCTAACCCAAACAAAATCCTCAATTCCAAAATCATAATAATTTGTAATTACCTGAAATAACTCTTAACAAATAATTCTCCCATATCAAAACTTGCTGAAACAAATGCTCATATCATAATCGTATAATCATTTCTTAACTAAACAAAATATGATATTATTCTCCTTAATAATTCAATCACAATCCTTAACTAATATTATTGTTCCAACGCATAACAATAATAATCTAAACAAATTATCTCGCCTTTCTCAAATCAACTACAACTCAAAGAACTAAAAAAACTCTTGGTCAGAATAAGACCAACCAAACAGAGAACAAAATCAATTCAAACTCCTACGTCACCCAGTGATTTACCCTAACTCATGTGTCAAACCTAAATAGGTTTTCTACAAAAAAAGAACCTAAGCTCGATACCATCTCTCACACCCACCCCTTCCAGAAAAGGAAAGAAAGGTGGCGTGCAAAAGCACAACAAACCTCAAAATAAATAAACAGAGCACTAACAACCTTAAAATATTAATAGTGGTAATCCATTTATAAAGTAATAAGTACAATTCTCCAAACTGAGTTAAAATAATAAAAACTTCAAATTGAATCAACCTAAATGGTCAAAGGCAAAAATCTCATCACACTGTACGAATCACCCCTCGCAAAACTCTTAGGAAGAAAAAACAAAGATGAGCCAATTGCGGTCAAAGACAGATCTGGATATACAAAAGATATACAAATGATATCACGAAAATAAGCGAGACAAAATAATTTGAACAAAGCCTCAAGTGCAAAATCTGAACGAAAATATAATATCCAAATATCTCGAATGGAATATATCTCGAATCAACGTAATGAATATATCTGAATCAACGTAATCAAGCGAAACCAATAAAAGAATAAAGAAATAACGAATCAAGTAACTAACTTTCGATGACTTGAACTGAACGAAACCAACAAAACTAATCGATAAAAAAATAATAGTTTGAAACAAATGGCTGGAGTTATTTTATACCGAATAAGCTCAGAAATACACATTGTCACACATGCAAGTTAAACTAATGCCACACAGACAAATCAAATGATGCCACATAGGCAACCAGAATAATGCCATACAGGCAAATCACACATTGGACCGCGAATCCAAATGTATGTAAATCGGATATGTGTGTTTGGCACAACATCACAAATCTGCAGAACAAAAAACTACAGTTAACCCATACGCCTCCCACAACAAAACACCAAATGGCCAACTCCCACCGGAGCACAAAACGGAGACGTCGTGGACTGATCACACCACCACGGAAGGTGTCATGCCTCGGTGCCAAGAGGACATGCATGTGGTACCCCCACAGGTGATTATAGCTCAGGTATACCCTACGGTATTCTAACAAAAATATCATGTTACAACACATGCGACATAATACCAAATAAAAGGGGTTCTAACGTGTACATGTTAAACTGAAACGAATCATCAACACAAAATCTCCAAAATATATATTAATATGTACAACACTACAAATATCAAAATAAAATTTAGACAAGATATACTAGTCTAAAGAGTACAAATATGAGTTTTAATACAACGCCAAAACAAAACTATCACAATAATTGACAAGGAACAATTATGAGAAGCAATACTAAATTTCGAAACGAATAACGACACAAACAAATTAAAAACAAAAGAATCTCGCTGAAAGAGTACGGAATCCGTACCTGAATATAATACCGAAATAATTCACCGAACCCAAATATCACATCGCTAGACTTCCTCTATCTGCTCTATATAATTATCAAACCAATATCATACCATTAATTAAATTACTAACTTATTAACTTATAAAATTTACATTTTCTAAATTACCCACTTTAATTTAATAATATTATATACATTCCGTAATTAAGAGATAGATTTTACTATAGTGTAATTCAATATTGACTCCACATTCCTTGCTTAAAACTTCATGAATACAAGTATTCTCAATTAATATTCAAATATGTAAGCAACTATTAAATTGTTCTTTTCTTATAAAAAGAATAAGCTTTGAATTTATGAAATAATTCCCCACTATATGTATAAATAATCGATAATTCAAATAAAATATGTTTTTATATATGTATAAGTAGTAGTTGAGTTGTATAATATTATAATAATCTCTCTTTATTTTGAAATTTTATTCCATAAATGTATCATATATATAATTAATGATTGTGGGAAAAAGAACCAAATTACTGTACAACATATATAATATATTAATATATCATGTGCATAACAATATTATACAGGAAATCGTTCAAAAATTACAATGCCAATATGCGGCACTTAATATATATATATATATATATATATATATATATATTATTTTGCATTACCATCACAAGGATCATGAATACAAGATTTCCTATAAAGATTACATCATCAAGCTACGTAGTCAACCATAGGTATACATCTCTTATACCTCTCTGCACCAATTAAAGAGATTTTAACATAATAATTAATGAGTGAATCATACTTACATGCCTTGAAGCTTTCCAGAAAAGAGATGAAGTAGTAGGGAATTCCTCTCTTAATTTATTTTCTCTTACGCTGCCTCTATTACTCCGTGTATTTCCAATAGCCAGTTTTATCAGACTTATGGTGGGTATGATTAGGTTTAAGTTATTTATTAATTAAGTTGCCCTAATAAACTTCTATTTGGGTTAAATTAATATTAAGGCCCAAATTTTAACCACATAATATTATCTATCACTTATTAATATTTATTAGCCCACATAATTTAAATAACTAGTTTGACCCAAATAAATGACAAGTTCCAAACAATATGTTTTAAGAATATAAATTTAATATTATTTTTTTTTTCGGGATATTACAGGAGCGTTGCAGAATCAACCACAAAACCATGGTACAACATTTAAGGATTTCAAGGCGGTTGGACCACCTGAATTTCGTGGGTCCATGAATCCAGTCGAAGCACAAACCTAGATTATGGAGATAGAAAAGGTGTTCGATGTCGCTAGGATAGGGGATGACCAGAAGACTACTTTTGCAACATTCATGTTGAAAGCAGAAGCTAGTTATTGGTGGCAGGCCAATAAAACTCGTGAAGGGCCAGGAGTGATGACCTGGGATAGGTTCAACGAGTTGTTTTTTGAGACCTATTTCCCGGAGAGTTCGAAGAGTCAGCTAGAAGTGTAGTTTCTGGAATTAAAGCAGGGAACGATGACGGTATCTGAGTATGCCGCGAAGTTCAATGAATTGGCGAGGTTTGCGCCATATCAGTCAGCCTGATGCAGACGGCGTAAGGCGAAGAGATTTGAACAGGGTGAAGCCCTGGTCAGACAAGATGGGGTTTCCTATTTCGATTGAAGACGTTTAAAGAAGATGATGGAGAAGCAAGATTTGCTAAAGGTGGAGGCGAGGCCGTAACAAAGTTCAATCAGAAACAAAAGAAGAAGAAGAATGAGAATGAGAATAAGAATGGAGGTGGTAGCGGTGGAAACAACAATAACAACAACAACAGCAACAACAACTTGAAGAGGAAGTGGAATGGGAACATGGGTGCTGGAAACCATCAGGGTAACCAGCAAAACAAAAAGTTTGAAGCATGTGGGAAATTTTATAAGGGTGCGTGCTTGATGGGGAAGCGAGTATGCTTTAATTATGGCCAGGAGGGTCACATCGCCCCAAATTGCACTCAACCGAAGAAGAATGTATACTTCACGTGCGGATCCAAGGATCACTTTGCTCGTGAATGCCCTAAAAAGAAGGATGGAGTGACAACCAGAAGCAATGGAGGTAACAGTGGAGGTACATGGGCCATTGCAGGACCTGCAACATCAAACAAACCCACAGCTAGAACCTTCAACATGACTGTGCAAGATGTTGTGTAATCAAAAGATGCGGTGTCAGGTATTATCCCAATCAATGATATTAATGCATATGTATTATTTGATTCGGATGCTACTTACTCGTTTATATCTGATGAATTTGCTATGAGGTTAGAATTGCCTAGAGAAGAACTGAATTTTCCTTTGAACATAGAAATTGCAAATAAGGAAGTAATCCCTGTTAGATCCGTATACAAGAACTGTAGGGTGAACATTAAGGAGAATATCTTGTTGGTAGATTTGATTCCGATTAGACTTGGAGAGTTTGATGTGATAATTGACTGCCAAAAGAAGTGTGTAAACCTTATAACTCCGTCAAAGGTAGTATTTTATGGTAGCAAGTCGCCTAGACAAATGAAATGTCTAACGATTATGCAGGCCAAGAAATTGTTGAGTCAAGGTTGTGTGGGCTATTTAGCTTACATAGTCGATACTCAGAAGAAGGGTGTGAAACTAGAAGAAATACTAGTGGTGAGGGAATTTGAAGACGTATTTCCAGAGGATTTGCCAGGACTTCCGCCTGATAGAGAAATAGAGTTCGTGATCGACTTGGCGCCGGGAACAGCACTAATATCGAAGGCCCGTCTGATGAATGGCTCCGTAGAAATGAAGGGAACCGATGCAGGTTGCAATTCTGAAAAGAGTTGGCGGACAAGAAATATATTCAACCAAGCGTATCGCCGTGGGGAGTGCCAATTTTATTTGTGAAGAAGAAGGACGGAACAATGCATCTTTGCATTGATTATAGGGAGTTAAACAAGGTCACTATTAAGAACAGATATCTGTTGCCTAGAATAGATGACTTGTTTGATCAGTTGAAGGGTGCTAAATATTTCTCAAAAATTGATTTGAGAAGTGGGTATCATCAATTGAAGGTAAGAAATGAGGATATACCTAGAACGGCATTCAGAACTCGGTACGGACATTACGAGTTTCTGGTGATGTCTTTTGGTTTAACCAATGCCCCTGCTTCATTCATGGATTTGATGAACAGGGTGTTTAAACCATTTTTAGACAAGTTTGTAGTGGTATTTATTGATGACATTCTGGTGTATTCCAAAACTCAAGAAGAACACGTGGAACATTTGTGTTTGACATTAGAGACACTAAGAAAGGAAAAGTTGTACGCAAAATTCTCTAAGTGCGAATTTTGGCTCGACTGCATATAATTTTTGGGTCATGTTATTGACAAGGATGGGATTCGGTGGATCCATCAAAAGTGGAAGTCGTAATCAATTGGGAACAACCAAGAACAAATCGGAAGTGAGGAGTTTCTTGGGACTGGCCGGTTATTATAGAAGATTTATTCAAGATTTTTCTAAGATAGCCACTCCGCTAACAAATTTGACAAGGAAAGCTGTAAAATTCGTTTGAACGGAGAAGTGTGAAGAGAGTTTCCAAGATTTGAAGAAGAAGCTAAGTGTGGCTTTTTGTGTTGACATTACCAGATAATCTGTGAAATTTTGTGGTGTATAGTGATGCCTAACACAAAGGGATGGGTTGTGTTCTTATGCAGAATGGCAAAGTTATTGCCTATGCATCAATACAACTGAAGGATTATGAGAAAAGGTATCCAACTCATGATTTGGAGTTGGCTGCAGTTGTATTTGCTCTAAAGATATGGAGACACTATCTTTATGGAGAGAAATGTGAGATCTACACAGACCTCAAAAGTTTGAAGTATATTTTCACTCAGAAAGATTTGAACCTGCGTCAAAGAAGGTGGAAGGAATTGATAAAAGATTATGATTGTGAGATCTTTTATCACCCGGGCAAAGCGAATGTGGTTGCGGATGCGTTAAGCAGAAAAGGTCGGGAAAAGTTGATGCTGATAACAACTCAGGAAGAGCTCATTTCAGCAATGACAAAACTTGAGTTGGAAATCAAATTTCCAAAAGAATCTAACAAACAACTATTCCAGATAGAAGTTGGTCCAACTTTAGTGGACAAAGTGAAGAATGCTCAACTATAAGATGAAGAATGTGGGAAAATCAAAGAGAATCTGATTGAGGGTAGTGATGTAAAATATAAGATCGATCCCAAAGGACTACTACGGTTTGAGGGAAGAATCTGGGTTCCAGCAACACCAAAGCAGAAAGAAGAAATTTTGACTGAAGCTCATAGCTCAAATATTCAATTCACCCAGGAAGCGCGAAAATGTATCAAGATTTGCGCCAACATTTTTGGTGGCTGAATATGAAAAGGGACGTCGCAGAATGCGTAGCAAAATGTTTGACATGTCAAAGAGTAAAAGCCGAACATCAAAGACCCAGCGGATTACTCCAACTGTTGGAAATACCAGAATGGAAGTGGGAACACATCACGATGGATTTTGTGGTTGGTCTTCCAACTACTCAGAGAGGATACGATGCGATTTGGGTGATAGTGGACAGACTGACAAAAATAGCACACTTTCTACCAATAAAGATTAGATTCAATCTTGATTAGTTGGCAAGATTGTACATTAAAGAGATCGTTTCGAGACATGGAGTGCCAGTATCAATTGTGACCGATAGAGATCTGCGATTCACGTTAAATTTCTGGAAGAGACTACAAGAATGAATGGGGACATAGTTGCGAATGAGTATGGCTTATCATCCACAAATAGATGGCCAAGGCGAACGAACAATTCAGACATTGGAAGATATGCTAAGAGCATGTGTCATGGACCTTAAAGGAAGCTGGGAAGAACATTTACCGTGGTGGAATTTGCTTACAACAACAGTTACCACGCGAGCATCGGCATGCCACCTTACGAGTCATTGTACGGCAGAAAGTGCAGAACTCCACTGTGCTGGGATGAAGTCGGTGAACGCCAACTGTTAGGACCAGAACTGGTACAACAAACTACTGACGTTGTCAAACTCATCAGGACAAGATTGGTAGCAGCTCAAGACAGACAGAAAAAGTATGTTGATTAACATAGACAAGATCGTGCATTCGACGTAGAAACTTTTGTATTCCTAAAAGTTTCTCCCTAGAAGGGGAAAATTCATTTTGGTAAAAAGGGAAAGCTAAGCCGAGGTTTATTGGACCCTTTAAAGTGCTGCAAAGAGTGGGAGAAGTGGGTTATGAGGTAGCTTTACCTCCAGAGTTGGAAAACATTCATAATGTTTTTCACATTTTGGTGTTACGACCATATAAACCCGACTACAAACATGTGATCGAGTACGAACCGTTGCAGTTCGAGAAAGATTTGTCTTATGAAGAGGTTCCTATCCAGATAGTCGACAGGAAAGAACAAGTGCTCATGAATAAAGTGATACCTTCTGCGAAGGTGATATGGAGGAACCACAACGCTGAAGAAGCTACGTGGAACTCGAAGAGAAAATGTTGAAAGAGTACCCTGAGTTATTTATTTAATCTGTGTCTTCGATTCTGGGGACAGAATCTTTGTAAGTAGGGAAGAATGTAACGAATGATTTGTTTGAGTTTCTTCCCGTTTTACCCTCGTCGACCAATGCAAGGAGTGCTACTCCAATTATCGAGGGCAAAGGAAGTTTATTTAATTTTTCGCATTTGAATGGTTGTAATTAAAGGTTAGAAAACCTGGGATATTTTTATTTAAGTTTAATCCTGTATGGGCAGGCTTTTATTATTCAATTTTATTATGATTGGGTAGTTAGAAATGAATGTTTTGATTAAGTGAACACCAAATCTTGAGGAAATGAAGTATCAGGATTTGGGGGTGTCACAGGTTGTCATTGTCCTCCTTTTCCCAAATGATGACCATTATGTCTGGGCAATCATTGTCTGGGGTGTATCTGTTTGTATGTTCATCATGGACAATGACGCGTATGCCTAACATCATTCTGACGATGTCTTGTTTAATTCTTCGTTCCTCTTCTTCCACTCTAGGGTCTGGAACAAAGACTTCTTTCTCCTTTACCGGTATCGGCTTGGGACATAACATAGCCATTACGCTGGCTGGCATCTTTACAAGAGGTTGTGCGGACTCAAGAACTGTAGGTGGAGATAATCGTTTTGTGGCTGAAGCTGAAGGAATTTTTCTATGCTTATGAGGATTCATGCGACTGGAACTAGCAATATTCTGACCTTGGGTTCCTCCTTGTGCGGAGGATTCAGCATGTACGGGTATCCTGGTACCCTGAGTAGATTGGTGTAATTCTTTAAGCAAAACATCCAAATATGTGATTTGTTAACTTAATTCGTCAAATTCTTCGCGAGAAACTGGATTAAGATCAATCTGATCAGATGAAGACATAATTGGATGTAGGCTCGTGGCCTTTTTGGATTTTGACCGGATTACTGGACCAATTATATCCCTACAAAAAAACTTATGCAGTTTAGTCTTAGTGAATGTAGCAATATTACGTAATGTGTCCGTTTAGGAGTATCGTCCTGCGAAACGAATATTAGTTTGACAAGATAACATTTCTGGTTTTTGATATAAAGGGAAGGCATGTACATATATTACTTCATATTTTCCATTACATTGAGATTTACATGGAAATGAAATTACAAGTAATTGAAATGTGAAAGTATGAAGAGACTTTCCTCCGCGTTTGGTTTATCAGAGGCTGACCTATCTTAGGTTACTCTCGCGGTTTTTTGGCATGAAGGTCCGGTCTTTCAACTGGAGCGAATTTGGGTGGTGCCTTTCCTGAGCCTCGTTGGAATTAGTCTTCCTACGAGTCCAGTAATCAAACACCGACAGGATAGCCTCCTGGTGGAGGAACCACACAACATACATTCACATACATCGCGTCTCACCGTATGCAAATGATGACATGTGCGAAGCACTGATATCACATGCAGATATGGTGCGAAGCACTAAGTGCAGTAAGTAAATGCATTAGTACACATTCATTCAAATGTAAATGCAACATTCACACGCATGCATACAACAGTTTGAAAAGCTTGTAGTAGCGGCTTAAGTCCTCTTACTGGAGTCCCCAAAGAGAAGCCGCCTTTGTCGACGCCAGATTTTTAGTTGTCCTTTCCAGATTTACTTGTTCTTTGGTGTTCTCATGTTAGGTGAGATTTATTTGAAAAAACAAGTGAAAAAGGTCCGAGATGTATTGTAATACCCGGTAAAAATAAAAATAAAAATAAAATAAATAAATAATATTTAAATCCATATTTTAATTGGACTTTCTTATGTTTGGGTTAAACATTATTTTTTTTAAATTATGTGGACTAAAATAAGTAAGATATTTCTTCAATTTGGGCCTTAAAATCAATTGGGTTTACTTTAAATGTGGGTAATAATAAATCCTATTATAATTAGGAGAAATAATAAGACAATAAATAAAACCTAACCCTCCTCATCTTATGCGAAGTGGAGAAAAAAAAAGAGGAAAGATTGCGGCGGCTGAGAAAAGGATATTGAATTGTGAAGGATACAACAATCATGTAAGTTTATTATTTAATAGTTATACAAACATAAGAGTATTGCATGGCTGCGATTATGAAAGAAATAAACTAATAGGATATGTAAATTTGATATTACATCATGGTGTACTCTCAGTTTTCCAAAATAAATATCACATATTATGTTTTGCAAAATCATGGGATTTCATTGGTCTTCATCAAACTGCTAAGAGTAAGTTACATATGGAAATCAACATTATAGTGGGATTATGTGATACAAGTTAATTAATATAATTAATGAACGTTAATTGCCTTTTTAATAAGCTAATTGATTATGTGAAATTGTGTTAATTATATAAGTGAAAAAAAAATTAAAATTTAATTTTGATGTTGGGCTGGTAGGGATCTTTCAATTAGTCTTAATAAATAATTGTTAATAAAGGAACATAAAAATTGGAGGATGTTTTGATTGGAACGACATATATATATATATATATATATATATATATATATATATATATATATAATGTTTAATTGAATGAATCGCCAACAAGATTTTGAATAAGGCTAAGTTTATTATTAATTGTTGTAATATTTGTTATGGAATTATGTAGGACTATTCAAAATTTAAATTTAAAATTTACATGAATATAATAATAATAATAATATTTCATTAATTGTACTTATTTATTATTTTGTGTAATTTTTTTCAGAACGAAGGAATTTAAAGAGTTATATTTAGAATATAAATTTTGGAGTATTAATAATTGATTAAAGGCATATTAAATAGATTATGAATTATTTTGGGGATTATTAGTTTGGATTATTTTAAATTGAGGTGAATATGTTTAGGTTGTGAATGACGTTTCGTATTTGATATCGTTGGCATTTGAGGATAAGATTTGGTGGAGTGTGCTATAAATGGTTTGGAAGTATCAGGTACGGATTCCGTACTCTTTCAGCGATACTCTTGTTAAATTTGATTTGATCGTTTTGTCGCTTGTTCGAATTTCGTTATTATTTCACATAATTGTTCCTGTGAAATAAATATATTAGTTTCATTTTGGAGTTGATACATATGACTCGTATTTGTACTCTTTGAATTAGGTTATCATGTTTAGTACTATTTATTTTGATAATTGTAGAGCGGTATATGTTACTACCTTATTTTTGAAACCTTGTGACTATAATTTGATTTTGTTCAACATGTACATATAGAACCCTTTTGTTGGTATTATGTCGCATGTGTTGTGACATGATATTTTTGTTAGAATATACCGTAGGGTATACCTGAGCTATAACCACCTGTGGGGGTACCACAGGCATGTCGTCTTGGCACGAGAGGCATGACACTCTCCGTGGCGGCGTGATTAGTCCACGACGTCTCCGTTTTGGGCTCCGAAGGAAGTGGGCCATTTGGTGTTTTGTTGTGGGAGGCGTATGGGTTAACCCTAGTTTTCTGTTCTGCGGATTTGTGATGTTGTGCCAAACACACCTATCCGATTTGCATACATTTGGATTCGCGGTCCAATGTGTGATTTGCCTATGTGGCATTATTTTGGTTGCCTGTGTGGCATCATTTGACTTGTCTGTGTGGCATTATTTTGACAATTGCCTAGGTGGCATTGTTTTGACTTGCCTGTGTGGCAATATATATTTCTAAGCTCACTCGACATGAAATAAAACTCAACCATTTGATTCAACCTATTATTTCATTGTATTAGTTTTGTTTGTTTCTGTTCAGTTCAATTCATTGAGTTAGTTATTTCAGTTCGTTATTTCTTTATTCTTCTATTGGTTTCGTCAATTTTGTTTATTCAGATATTTTCGTCCGTATTTACACTTGAGGCTTTGTTCAGTATTTTGTCTCAATTGTTTTCGTATATCAGTTGTATATCTTTTGTATATCTGTATCCGTACTGGGCAATTGGCTCATGCTGTGTTTTTCTTTCGGCAGGTTTGCAGGGGTGATTTAGGGTTAGTGTGATGGGAGAGTTGCCTTTGACCATTTAGTTTGATTCAATTTTAGGTTTTGATTATTTTAACTCTATTTGGAGAATTATTTTTCGCACTTTAATAATGGATCACCAGTTTTAATATTTTGAAGTTATTAGTGCTCTGTTTACTTATTTTGAGGTTTGTTGTGCTTTGCACGTGACCTCCCTTTCCTTTTCGGGAGGGGGATGTTACATGTATAATGTCGACGATGGACTGTTAAGAGTCGCCAGTTGGTTTTTTAAATGGTTGTACCAACACAACCGAGAAAAGGTTCAGATATTAACCCAAATTGATGTGACATCGCTAAGCAAATTCAGTGAAACAAAGATTCATTAGTGTCCGGGGACTTGATTATGCGGAGGGAAGGTGTTAGGCACCCCCGACATTCGTGTTACCACGGTGACCGCCTCTTTTCAAGAAACTATTATCTGAATATGTGTGTGTGGGTCAATGTGCTGTTTATTTGGAAGTGGTGTGAGGCCTCGTTCGCACCTATATACACAGGGTTTGAATTTATGTAAAAATTCAATTTTAGCAAGATATGGCAGTGATGTTTTATAAAAGAGGTTTTTCAAACCCTTGTGCTCAATAGTAATTGAGACCTTTTACACTTCCATTTTATTAAGTGTTCGGCTTTATTGATTTTATTTTCGAGATGCGAAGAATCTATAAGAAAATAATGTACAAAATAATGTCGATTTCCTCATGGGTATGAAAACCATCTGAGAAAATTCAGACACCGCATAATAATTTACAAGCTGCTTACAGCTGAAAATGTCCATCACGAGAACCGAATCTAGATCCAATAGGCTGAATCTGTGAATCACATGATTCCTAGGCTCACATGATATCACAATTTGTATGAAAGCAGTAAGCAGGTATATATATAAAAGTTGTAAATATATATATACAGACATGATCAGCCACCACGAAACACCTCCATGGGGGATCAAAAAATGTAAATAAAGCTGTAAAAGCTATCAACCGCCACAGAGGAAACTCCAGGCGGGACGAAACGTAAATAAAGCTGTAAAAGCGATCAACTGCCACGAAGTAAACTCCATGCAGAACGAAACGTAAAGAAAGTTGTAAAAGCGATCAACCACTACGAAGTAAACTCTAGGTGGGACGAAAAAAAAATTAATATATATATATATATATATATATATTAAAGCAATAAACGCTCCAGACCGAAGTCTAGGCTCATCGAACAAAGTCCGACACACAGTTCATATATATATATATATAAAAGTATAAGTATATATATATATATAAAAGCGAATAAACGCTCCAGACCAAAGTCTAGACTCAATCGAGGCATAACTCGATAATGTTAGTCCATATATATATATATATATAAATATATATGTATATTCAAACTGAAATAAAACCACGGACCGAAGTCCGGGCAAACGCACGTAACAAGACTCTCAACGTGAAGAAGGGTGTGTGCAAAGATGAAGAGAAAGGCTTCAAAGTGTGTGAGAAAGCTTACAGTGGGCTGCCAAAGAAGACTTCTATATCTTTAAAGTGATGAACACTCGACTTCCGCCAGTACAAAAGTAGCTATATGTGAGCTCACAAGTGTTTAAAATGAGAAAGCAATCAGTTTAGGGTGTGTACAGAGCAAATTGGACAGGGCTTCCTCGCCGTTTTTCTTGCAAATATGACCACCCCAAGCCCTCTATTTATAGAGGGGGGAGCACCTGCAGCTAGCAGCAAGTGTACCTGTGACTGCCTGGGGTGCCCCGGGCAGTGTGGGTCCTGCCGTGTCGAAGTACGTACACTCCAACAACGCGTTGTTCGCTCGGTCGTTCATAACTTTCAATCCGGGAGTCCGATGGAAGCGTGTCATACCATTCCGGAAAGCTCTTTTCGAGAGCTACAAAATAACATAGGATTTGCCCATTTTTGATTCTAGGAAGATGGGTCCATGACTGAAATGGCATTCCTGGGTTTTCGTCAGGTAGTCCGTTAAGCCGTTTTGCTTAGTTTGCGCTCGAAAGTTAAGATATGGTTCTCGTGGGACTTCTATTGAAGTAATTTGAGTTGAAATGAGTTAATTTGATGTGAGTTGAAGTTGAGTTGGCAAAATGACCATTTTACCCCTTCCGGGGTTATCTCTGGTTTTCTGCATTGTAGCGATCTTTTTTTCAGGGTTATCTCGAAGTTGGCCTCATTGTTGACTCGAATTGCCCCTCGTGGTTATCTCCGAGGTTGGCTTGACCTCCTGGGGTTATCTCCAGGCTTTGTACTTGATCCCCCGGGGCTATCTCTGGGGTTGAAACTGACTTTCCCGGGGTTAAAATTGATGTTATGATCCTCCAGGGTTATCTCTGGAGTGTGAAAAAGACGTTTTTGCCCTCTTACATGGTTAGTAACAGGCAAAGAAAATTTTGAGTGTCTATAGATAGATCACTATAAGAAAAAGGGTTATCTCCGACGGAATTAGGAATTAATTCCGAGCGAATGAATTCCATCGACATTAATCTAATTTCGACGGAATATTATGTCGACTGACGAAAATCCATCGGAACTAAGCCCCCTCCTTTCCGCCAAGCTTTCCCGCCAGTGCGAGTATTAAGGTCAACAGAATATGTGTTAAACTCGACGGAATAGTACGTCGAAAATAGTTAAAATCGACGGAAATACACTCGACGGAATTCCGTCGAGCTTATTCTTTTTTTAAGGCGCACCAGCAGCCCTACTCTCTTTTCATTCTTTTCCATTCTTATATTCTCTTAGCAGCAACGACAGAGTCCTTCTCCTTCTCATCTCCTCCATATTTCTTCTCCTTCTCATCTTTTTCATATTTCTTCAGTTAAAATAGTTTCAATAGCCACAAATACTTTTCATCATTTGTAAGCTCCCAAATTTGGTCTATAAATAAACCCATTTGAGGAGGTGAAACCGACTGGGGTCATGTGCGGTGGTGCCGGCGACGACTAGTGTCTTCTTCTTCCTCCATAGTTAAGTACCTTCAATTTACAAGTTAGGGTTTAATTTTTTTTGTAGTTAGGTTTAAGAAATCCTATATTGTTGTTAGCCCTATATTGAAGAAATTAAATTATTGATTGTAATATTGTTTATGATGTATAAAGGCACCTACTGTTATATACTGAAGGTTTAATTTGGTATTTTTATGAGTTTTGTTTGAACGTGAACAATGGGTTTTGGGAAAATTTTCAATAGATATTGTTTTGTTTTAAGTTTAATTTAATGATACACTGATTAGTGTATATTTCTCGTGTTCATGTTAATTGAAAAAATTTCAAAAGATTGTTTTGGTTGAGCTGCTTAATTCGTTCCTCTTGTTCTATTAGAGTAATTTGAGTCAGATATAGTGAATGTTCATATATGTTAGCTTAATTGAACGTTTTGAGATAACAAACTTGATTATTGAATTTGTTAGTTTGGTATTGGTATTGATAATGGTATATGAATTGTGATATTTGCTATTTCTGACGAAATTCCGGACGGAATTTTTGTCAGAATGTTGCATTTGCAAAATTTGAAAAACATGTATTTATGTATTATTTAATTAGTTTTTGAATATTAAAATAAACTAAGTAGCATTTACTTAGTTTCTTATTACTAACTAAAATCAATTAATTGATATAAAATAATAAAATAAAATAAATTTAATATCTAATACAAAATAAAATAAATAAAATAAAATAAAATAAAACTACATGAAATAACTTAAATCATATCTAATAAATAAATAAAATAAAATAAATATTTAATATATAATAAAATTAATAAGTAATAATATTTAATATCTAATAAATTTAATAAATTAATTTAATTAATAATAAAATAATTAAAAATTAGATAATGAAATAAAATAAAATAAAATAAATTTAATTGAATATAATATAAATTAATTAATTTAATTTAATAAAGTAAAATAAAAATTATTAAAAATTATATAATATAATATAATTCAAAATAAAATAAATATCCCAAAAAAAATAAAATCAAAGCTAATAAAATAAAGTAACCCTAAATTAAAATAAAATAAAATACATTAAATTTAAAAAATAAAATAAAGAAGTTTAGAATAAAATACATTAAAATAAAACAAAATAAAGAATTGTAAAATAAAATAAAATAAAATAAAGAAGTTTAAAATAAAATAAAATAATAATATATTCAAATAATTGTTCTCATAAATTGAGTAATATTTACTTAATTTATCATTGAAAAAATAAATGAACAATTACATATTCTATTACATTTTAAAAATAATTACAACAATAGTTCACTCATAAAATATTTACACAATTAATACACTTTTATATTTATTTACAATATTAGTGCAATTAGGATTCCTTAATTTAGAGAATTAGTATGCAATTAGGATTCCTTAATTTAGAAAATTAATATTAATTTACTTATTAAATTAAGTAATTAATAAGTAAATTATATAGCACACATTCTCTTTCCTTAATAAAAATCACGCTTCCTTCTCCTTTGTTAGTCTTCTCCTCCTCCACCATTAACAGTCCCAATTTGTTAACGCCATCCTCCGCCCTCCTCCACCATTAACGCTCTTCTCCTCCGCCCTCCTCCACCATTAACGCCCTTCTCCTCCGCCATCCTCCACCATTAACGCCCTTCTCCTCCGCCCTCCTCCACCATTAACGTCATCCTCCACCTGCGATCTTTTTCATAAATGCGATATCTTGCGATTTTTTATAAATACAAGTTGGTAGCCAAACATTCATACCAAGGTAACCAATTCAGTGTTATTAGGTTTTTAATTTATTTTTAAAAAAATCTATTATAGATTTTTTTTTATTTAATAGTGCAGTTGGTAGCTAACACTTTATACAAATGTAATCAATTCAGCTTTTATTGGGTTATTAATTAATTAAAAAAAAATCTATTATAGATTTTTTTATAATGCGATTGGTAGTAGCCAAACCTTAATACAAAAGTAACAATTCAGCTTTTATTGGGTTACTAATTAATTATAAAAAAATCTATTATAGATTTTTTATATAATCTTGATTAGTAGCCAAACCTTATTACAAATGTAACCAACAAAAACTAAAATTATTACCTTTGAAAGTTTTGGTTACCAACTACACTGAAATTTCTCTTGGTTACCCATAAAAACTAAAATGGTTACCTTTGTATAAATATTTGGATACCAATTGCACTAAAATTTATCTTTTTCTCCTTTTAATTTCTGGACTAAATCAACCTTCGTCACAATGGCAGTTGTGGCCGTAATAGATGAGGAGATCGGCGTCCATGGTGTTGAAGCGGCGGCGAATGGGAGGAGGAAGATGACCGGCGAAGGAGAGGAGGAAGATGACGTTGCCAAACTTTGAATATTTGAATTTTAATTATTATTTTTGAATTTGAATTTGTTGTTAGATCCAAGATATTTGAATTTAAATTATTAATTATGGTAGTTATTTCTCCTTTATTTTAGGTTTCCTTATTATTATGAATTGAATCCTAATTGCATACTAATTCCCTAAATTTAGGAATCATAATTGCACTAATATTGTAAATAAATATAGAAAACGTATTAATTGTGTAAATATTTTATGAGTGCACTAATGGTGTAATTATTTTCTAAATGTTGTATATTATTGTAAAGAACCCAAAAATAAAATAAGTAGCATTTCATACCTGTTTGTCAGGGCCGATTCTATGCCTTGGAGATCCATTTCAAAACTCACCCCTATTCTGCTCCGTCATCAACACTTTGACCCATCTTGTTGACCCACAACTGACCCAACATGATAGGTGGCACTTAGTATATTCTGAGCCCTCAGAAACCAACCAACTACTACCATTATATATATTATTACTCTAATTTTCGTGCAAAGCATGAGTTGTTTTATATATATTTTTATATAAAAAGTAATTATTAATAAAAATGATAATAACATTAATATCTTACAAACAAAGTAAATTTTCATTATTCATTATTTATACAACTTTTTTACCTCAAAATAATTTAAAATACATGATCTTTATATAAGAATATAAGTAAATTTAACTTCAATATTTAAGTAAATTAGATTACATGTTCAATACGACTTTTAATCTATTTTGGATAGAATATTTCATCTATGTGAGAGTTATTATTATTAACATTTACTTATATTTTTGTAAATCTTATGAAAGTTTTTGAAAAATAAAAATTAACTTGTGGACATTTCTTACTAAATTATATATATAATATGAAAAAAATAGAATTTTAGGCATGTCTATGACGATGTAGTTTTGCATAAAATTTATACATATTTTTTTTTAAAAAAACTCTAAAATGAAAAACTTAACCCTAAGAGATAAAAACTACGTCCTTTTAATTAGGGTCCTTAACACTAATATACAACAATTAGAAAGTAATTACAAAAATAAAACATCCACAAACTAATTACAAAAATAACGCAATAAAATATTACCTTACTAAAATTACGCATTATTAACTCTCTATACGTCAGTTACCGACTTTCAAATTTCCAACTGACCCGTCCTAAAATCACGCTAATGAAGAAAAAATGCAACTTTGAGATCAGAAAAAACAGAGCAACGAAAGATTGGAGAAGACGAGATGTAACTCTGAGATAGGATAATAGAGGAGAAGATCAACAACTTCAAGATCAACAACAACTTCAAGATCAACAACAACTCCAAGATCACCAACAACTTCAAGATCAACAGCAACTTCAAGATCAACAGAAGATCAGAATAATGCATGCAATGATCGTATACAACTTCTTGATTATATATATATATATATATATATATATATATATATATATATATATATATATATATATATATATATATATAACGTGAATGATTAGAGAAGATGACTCGATACCCAACTTCTTTTTCTACAAATTCTCTTGGAAAAGTCGCCAAACTTCTTTTTTCTACAAATTCTCTTCAAGATAATCGATTGCTTTTGATTTCAAAATGCATGTAAAAATATGTTTTATATTGCAGTTACAAAGTACATATAAATTGGTTTCGTTTATTATTGATTTGAGTTCTTGTATAATGTTTATTTTGGTTGTTGTATACTTTAAATGTTTATTTGGTTACCCCGTGGTTACTATATACTCGTATATTGGTTACCTTTCTTAAGTTTTTCGCTCTTTAATTGGTTACAAAGTCAGTATACTGACTGTTTTGATTGTAAAATGCATGTAAAAATAGGTTTTATATTCTGGTAACTAAGTACATATAAATTGGTTACTATTTATTATTGATTTGGTTACTGTATAATATTTATTTGGTTGCTGTATACATTCAATTAATGTTTATTTGGTTACCCCGTGATTACTATATACTTGTATATTGGTTACCTTTCTTAAGTTTTTCGCTCTTTGATTCGTCACACAGTTAGTATACTGACTATTTTGATTGCAAAATGAATGTAAAAATATGTTTTATATTTTGGTTACTAAGAACATATAAATTGGTTACTGTTTATTATTGATTTGGTTACTGTATAATGTTTATTTGGTTGCTGTATACTTTAAATGTATATTCTATTGATGTTTTTTATATTGATGGTTACTTATTAAATACATTGGTTACCTTCTTGCAACTGTTGGATCGTTAAGTACATATTGATGTTTTTTATATTGTTTATTTTTGCTGTAAAATGCATGTCAAATATGTTTTATGTTATGGATACTAAGTAAATATATGTTGGTTACTGTCTAATCTGAATTTGGTTAGTATATAATTCTGACTTGTTTACTGTGTAATATTACCATGGTTAATACATAATATTACTGTGTTTTATACTGATTTTTTTATATTGATGGTTACTGATTAACTATATTGGTTACCTTCATACACCTGTTAGTCTTTAATTTGTAACAAAGTCATTACTGATTGTTTTGGTTGTAAAATGAATGTAAAAATATTTTTTATAATATTGGCTACTAATTACATATATCTTGGTTACTGTATAATATGTATTTAGATACTGTAAGGTGTTTATTTGGTTACTCTATAATATTATTGAGTTTTATAATTGTTTCTTTTATATTGGTGGTTACTTATTGACTACATTGGTTACCTTCATACAACTGTTAATCTGATTATATATATTGGTTGTTGTATACTATTTAATTGGTTACAGAATAATGTTTATTTGGTTGCAGTGACAATTTGACAATTTCTGTCAAGTTTGGAGTGTCGAATTTGGGCATTTTCGGAGCCTAATTTCATTGGAAACGGGTCAACGATCCAAAGTCACCAGCTTAGCTGGTGAACTGCAGGGCTTTTTGGTCAAATTCCATCATTTAGGCCTTCAAAATTGCATGTAAAAATGTGGTATATATTCTGGTTACTAAGATTATGTAATTTGGTTACTGTCTAATATTGATTTGATTACTTTACAATATTTATTCAGTTGTTATACAATGGAGACTGACAGTAAACAATAAAATAAATTTAATTGTTTACAGGAATATATAATTGTTTACTGTTAGTAACCATTAACTACATGGTTGGTAACATTTTTGATAGTGTACAGTAACTAAAATTGATGTTGATTAATATTTTAATTTTTTATTCCATCATGAGTTATCAATATAAAGTAAACATATACATTGAAAAATTGGTAACTGTTCTAAAACATTTTTATGTAAATTTGGTTACCCATCTAAAATAAAATGGTTACCTCTATATTCATATTTAGTTACCAACTGGCATGGACCATTTCTAAATAATTTTTATAACTACATAATTTAAAAGTATCCATCAGCTAGATAAATGGGAACCCTCACATGTACATTAAGCACTTGATAATTGTTCTAATATAAGTTTTTAATTATTTGGTTACTAACAAAAACTAAAATGGTTACCCTTATATGCAAGTTTGGTTACCAACTGCACCTCTTAAACTATTTTTATTTTAATATGAGATCTATAAGTGACCATCATATATATAAATGAGAACTCTTAATTGGAGTTTCTTATTCTATCATGATGACAGGGTATAAATAAAACATATACATTTAACATTTTATAACAGTCTTGATACAAGCTTATAATTAGCTGGTTACTAATAAGCTTGTAACTATATCTATGATAATTATCTGGTTACTAACAAGCTTGTAGATAAATAGGACACTCACACATGTACATTTAACAATTGATGTTTGTCCTGATACAAGCTTGTAACTATCTGGTTACTAATAACAGTAATCATAATGTAACATAATAAAACAGTAACTACATAATTATATGATAGTAACTGCAAGCAGTTTTAATGGTAACCAAAACAGAAACATCATGTAATGAAACTCAATTTAGACAATCCATGTATACTAAACAATTACATATTAACCAGAATAAAAAATAAAAGTATCTGAAATCCCACATTGAGGACACAATAATAATAGCCAAACCATAAGTAACAGTAACCAAAACATAATAAAGAAGTAACCAAATAGTTATATGAAAGTAACCAGAACATGTTTTAATGGTAACCAAAACAAAAACAACTTGTATGTCCAACCAAGTTTAGGCAACCCATGTATACTCTCACATGTACATTTAACCATAACTTTTCCAATAAATTTTCTAGAAGAGCATAACCCTTGTAGAATATATTTGAAGGAATTTACAAAAATAATACATCAATGTATACTAAACAAATACATGGTTTATTATGACTTGGGTTTATTATTTACAAAAATAAAATATCCACAAACTAATGATGCCTTAAACTTCTCCAACTGACTTGGGTTCAATTTCTTGGTAATAATGCTGGAGACTTCCATGTCACACCAATATATAACTTTTCCAGTGAATTTTCTGTTGCATTCCTCATAGTAAAGATCCCATAACTGCAAATAAACAAAATCAGATTTACACAGTCATTAGTAACCATATATAAATAATATTTATAACATAAACAGTTACGTAGTGACCAACAAATAAAAGCATACTGACCAAAACATAATATAACAATTACACAGTAGTAAACAGACTATAACAAATAACCAACATCCCACATTGACTGCACAATAATAGTTATCATATCATAATATAACATTAACCATACCATAATAAAGCAGTAACCAAAAAGTTATATTATATAATCTAATGGTGACCAAATTATAAACATGTAGTACAGACCATTTTATGCAGTAAACAAATAGTTATATATAATATTAACCAAAACATAATTTAAAGGTCACCAAAACAAAAACATGTATACCAAAAAATATATTAAAGAAGTAACCATACAGTTATATGTTAGTAACCAAAACATATATTAATGGTAACCAATACATAAACAACATATAGACCAACCACAGTTTAGTCAACCTATATATACTAAGCAAATACATGGTAACCAGAACAACATATAAAAGTAACCAAAATCCCAATTGAGGGAAAAAAATGGTATCCAAATCATAAGCCAACAACAACAAAAAATATACTAATGAAGTAACCAAACAGTTATATGTTAGTAACCAAAACATATATTAATGGTAAATAATACATAAACAACATATAGACCAAACACAGTTTAGTCAACCCATATATACTAAGCAAATACATGGTAACCAGAACAACAAAAAACAGTAACCAAAATCCCAACTCAAGGGAACAAAAGTAGAATCCAAAACAGAAATTAACAATAACAAAAAACATACTAAAGAAGTAACCAAATATTTATATGATAGTAACCAAAACATGTTTTAATGGTAACCAATACATAAACAACATGTACACCAAAATCAGTTTAGTCAACCATGTATACTAAGCAAATACATGGTAACCATAACAACATAAAAAAGTAACCAAAATACCAAATCAAGGTAACAAAAATGGTATCCGAATCACAAGCTAACAGTAACTAAAACATAATACAGAAGTAACCAAACAGTTATGTGATAGTAACAATAACATAATTTAAATTAGCAAACCTTTAAAAAAATTTGGAAATAAATGAATGAGCACTTAAATACACAGTTAAAATCTGAACTGTTGCTGATAGTTGCTTTAATTGCTCCATTACATTATATATATATATATATATATATATATATATATATATATAAATTCTTAACATAATTTTATTTTTTATTACCCAAGGACTATTATAATATTATTACCTTATGTTTAACTAATGCCGACCGACAATGTAAACAAGAGACAACAGCACCCCAATTAAGAAGTCAAAGACATGGAAAGAAAATAAATTGCAAGAGGAAAAGAAGAAAGAATACAGAGTAACAAATTAAGAAAATTAGCCAAGGCCCAAGGGCTAGTAGTAGTATCAAGCAAGACAAATTAAGAAGAAAGAAGAGTCCTCTTGAAAAAGAGTGAATTTAACCATAACTTGAGCTTCATTTTGTTAATAGCGCTAAGAACATGCCAAGACAGTAAGATAAAAATCACGTATTAGCCTGAAAACATAGCCTGAAAGTCACGTATTCAATTTTCTGTCAGAGTTGAGAGACTATGGTGTGGCGGCGAGAGGACGACGACGAGTGGCTTCGAGAGGAGAGAGAGAAGTAGTAAGGGAGAAGAGAGAGAAATAGTAAGGGCGTAGAGAGAGAGAGAGAGACCGAAGGAAGATGGAAACTAATTTGCTATGTCAGCTCATTAATATTAATCCCTTAATTTAAGGACTCTTAATTGTATTAGTATTGTAAATATATATGATGAAGTGTCATATTTTTGTAATTATTTTATGAATGTATGATTTTTGTAATTACTTTTAAAAATGTACTATAATATGTAATTGTTTCTTTTAATTAAGTAGTCTTGGCCAAACTTAGTTCAAGCATAACATTAGATTCTTTTTTGTTTGCATATATATATATATATATATATATATATATATATATATATATATATAGAGAGAGAGAGAGAGAGAGAGAGAGAGAGAGAGAGATTGTAAAATTAGTATAATATTGAACAATATATTATTTTAAAATGTTATAGATATTTATGGATATTCAATTGAATCCATTTAAGTGATTATAGACTTTAAGTTGAATATCTACTCATTAATATTAAATTGAATAATAAAAACTATAGAAAGATAAATGGATTTGGATTTATTTTTCATATTAGATTAAGATATTTGAAAAGATATTAGTATTACCATGTTATTCCATATTTTGATATTATGATCTAGACTCGTAATATTAATATATAGAAAGATAGATGAATTTGAATTTTAATATATTTGGAAAGATATTAATATTTTGATAATTTTTGAATTTTAATATTATGAAATATTATGCTAATGTCTTTAGACTCTACATAATATGATAAATAAAAATAAGTAATTTATTCAATTTATGCATGTTTTATTCCATATTAAGTATTGTATATCGTATAAATTTACCTATATAGGTATATCATTTTGTTTGCATTTATTAATTTTAAAATCATAATAATGGGTATATTATAACCATACGGGTTATTATTAGAAGTTTATGGTTTTGTTTGCGTAAATATTAATATATTGCCTATATTAAGGTATAATATAGTTTCATTTATTCTCAGTATATACATATCTTAATTATTTATACTATTTTACAAAATTAATATATGTTGTATTGAATTAAATTTATTTTGTGGTATTCATTGATTTTGTAATTTATAATTTACTGATTATTTTGTAATACAACTTTAATTAATTAAAAAGTTTTAAAGATATATTCAACCTCCCTTCTAGATCTCTAGTGTGCCTCTGGAAAATAACAATTTCTCTTATTCAAAATCTACATTTTACATCTTAACCTTTAATTGTATTTAATTACATCATGTACCTCATTCTTATTTAAATGGCTATCCTCCCACTTCCTTATCTAAGGATCATCGTACCAATCGCCTTAATAATTAAGATCATATTTACTATCCTCATAAACATCTGGGATATTACATTCACTTATTCTTTTAAAAATTTCATCCTCGAAATTACAGTATAATTATATTTGCTCATTCTACTCACCAAAACTAGTTTTCAAGTTAACATTTACATTCTCACTTGAATGACTACTCCAACTCTTTCTTCCTTTGAGGATCTCTCTTTGATCATCGCATTTTATTATCACTTTTCTCTAAGGAATTCATACCTTCTAAACATTTAATTCCCAAAATAATTGAATATCCTTTAGCAGTCTTATTAATTGTAATTTTATTGTGAAGCAGTATGAATAACTATAAAACAAAAAGATTCATTTAAGAAACTTTTCATATCATGCTGAGGGTTATATAGACCATGAACTCTTTACAAGGTTTAACAAAATATTTATCAATCACAAAGACTGAAAATACTTTCTACAAGTATTTTAGGGGATCAACCTATCGTACCACTATGTTGTGCACAACATATTAATTTAAACATCTCGGAATCATATCTTCCGAATCAGGTTCCTTTTATCAGGGTTGTTCACCTCAGTCTTAGCACAAGATTCTGCACTAGAACAAATTGAATTAGAAGATTTCAATCAATTTTTGAATTTCATCATTTTTTTTTATCAAAGGTGTCTAGTCGAAACAAATGTCATCGACTCTTTTTTAAACAATTCAAAATACTAAAAATTATTTTATGTCTTTCTCATACCACATCATGTAACAATGTTTTTGTGACCCCCTCAAATTCAAATACATGTACCTCGAATCTGGTGCTTCACGATCTATCTCGTACAACATACTGATATTAACTAATAGTAGAATAATAGAAATATTTACATTGATATAATATAAATATTCTCGTCCCAAGTCTAACAACCATTACTAATACACTACATAACTTAATACATAACCATAAGTAAGTCTTAATACATATATAAATCATAATACTTGATAAGTAGGTTTTATACCTACTTATCCGGTATCTATTACTTGAATTATTTGCTTAATCTCGTGTTTCTTAGTTACTTTTCATATATTTTATGTTATTTTGTAGGCGATGACACGACATTGGCATGAAGAAGCAAGGGAAAGCAATTCGAATATCTTTTGGACTAAAATACGCAAGCAAATGCCAAGAAGGGAATATTGAAGGACTTTTAACACCAAGTTGGATGCAAGTTCTTGGCTTGGAATTTGGAATTTATTATAGATCTACTTTTAGCTTTCTGGAACATCTTGAATCGTCCCAATCGGAGGTCGGATGCGAGAGTTATGGCCTTTTTATCAACAAAGATCAAAGCTAAGAGTTGTCATGCTTGCCATTTACACAACATCTCCTTCAAGCTCGATTTCTGCCTTGTTCCAGCTCGAATCTGTCAATTGTTAAATAATGAAAGTTGTAGATCTCGTCGATATCTTCGATTTGATAGGTTTCAAGCCCCGTAACTCCTAGCGGATCAAAAGTTATGCCTGTTTTACCAAAGGACGTCGCAGCAAAAAACAGAGTAGCGTGGACCGCGCTACCCAAAGCTTAGACACAGCGCGGGGCGCAATACTACGCCAGCATCTACTGTTCTCAAAGCGCGGGCCACGCCCAAAATGGCCTAGGGACAGCGAGGGGCGCACTAGGCGGCGGGAAAACAACTTATTTGGGTTATTTGATGTCCAATTTGAGCTAGAATAGGATTCTTAGTTGCCTAACTTGCTAGGGTAACCATTAGAACTATAATACACGATGAGAGGCATAAAAGAGAGAGATATAGGCTTGTTTTGGAGGATTCCATTAGATTAGATTAGAGTAAATTAGATCAAAACATTAGTTCTTGTTAGATTTGGAGATTGAAGCAACTTGGAGACCATTGAAGATTCAAAGTAGGAGCAAGGAGGGAGCTTCAAATCTACAGACAACAGATTCTATCTTCTTCTATCTTTGTCTTTTAATGATTATTCAATTGTGGATTCTTAGTTTTAATTCAATAATCATGAACTAATTCTTTGTTTGAGATTACAATGGATCTTATTGTGTAGTTTATTTTAATATTCTTCGTTATCAATTATTATGTTCTATTGTGAGGATTGTCTATTGTGATTTGGACTTAATTGTTTAATTGCCTAGCTAATCTATATGAACTCGAGAGATGAAGTATAGATTTAGATTTGATCATGATAGCATGTGTTTGTGATTTCTGCATAGATGGAATTCATGATTCGTGTTTAGGATAGAGATATGCCTTTACGCCATATGTAATCTTATAGAGAACTTGTGCTTTATCCCTTTTAATTATAATTCACATAGAGATATAGTGGATTAGTTAATTAGGATGTCTTGCTTAATTCTATCATCTATGGATTTAAGTGAGTATGAGTATTATGCATCGAGAGATGGTTTTGTCTGCTTTAGTGTTCTTGATTAACAATTCATGATAGAGAATAATTGATGAGAAGTGTGTTAACTTAAATGAAGCAATAAGTGAAGTTGTGATCTTAAATCTTCGTAATCTTAATTTAACTAGTGGAATTTAATAGTAGTTTAATTATAAATTGAAATTCATTCATTTAAATAAAATTGAGTTGGTTACGGGTTAGTACTTGGTGATTTTTATTAAATAATTTTTCGTGGGAACGATACTCTACTTTCACTTTATTACTTGTTGACCACATATACTTGCGTGTTGTGCGTAATTAGATTTTATCCAACAAGTTTTTGGCGCTGTTGCCGGGGAATTAATTTAATAATTATTTACCAATATTAATTTCAATCAAATTAGTCTTAATTTAAACATTTTTCTTTTTATTTAATTCTCTTCCTATTTTTCTTTCTTATCAGGTACCATGGCGGAATTTAATTATCAATGGCCATATACGAGAATGACTCAGCCAAGGGGAGCGGGGATTGATGGTCTCAATGCATTTTCTGCATTATCAGCGCAACTTGAGACACTTTCGAGGAGGTTGGACGTTATTGCAGCCCAACGTAATCGAAGGGTAGTAGTTAATTGCAATTATTGTGCTGGTAATCATCCAAGTCATCAATGCACCGTTAGTTTTGGGTCGGGACACCACGGTGGTGAATACCTCAACCATTATACATATGCTAATTATCATCAAGTTTGGGGGTATCACCCGGATTCATCATGGAGCGATACTTATGAAGACCAATACTACGCTCCAAATCCAACATACACACCATAATTTTCATGTCCACCTCCATTGCCACAAGAAGAAAAGCCAAATCTGAGGGATGTAATATTGAAGGGCATAACAAACTTAGAGGAGATGAGTATTAGCCAAGAGCTGTCAACCAAAAATTTTAATAATTGGATGGAACAACTAGTCACTACCTCAACCAATGGTCCTCAATACACGGCTTCCGAGACTGAAATAGAAAATTCAAGGCTGGGGGAATTATTGTACAAGTTCATAGCAGATGAGGAGAAGATGAGTAATCAAGCGAAGCCAAATCAAAATCTTACGGATCAGACAGAGCAAATGACCTAAGCCGTAAGCAACCTTCCTCCAAACACTTGGCCTTATAACATGGATGATGAAATTGACGGAGAACCCAAACCAAATCTGCGACTGGATGAGCCACAAGATATCGAAAGTGTGGAGACAATTGGGGATAATGAAATAGAGGTCGACGAAGATCTAAATGGGTCTCCACCAACGATCAAAGAGTCAGTCAGATTTGCAAAATCATGCCCACTTGGTAGTCATGTCGTCGGCGAAGCTCTTGATGACATAAGAGCGAGTACAATTTTGAATCCATGGTGGGACGAGAAAGAGAAGATAGACGAAGAGCCCATTGTGTGTGACAAGCTTCCATGCCCCAAAGTGATCACATACACAATGGATAAAATACCTAGCTATGAGACGTTCTTGATTAAGAGCATACCAAATCAGAGCATGCTGGGTGACTTTGATGCATTGGTCATCACAAATGGGAACCTACCAAAAGCTATATTATTTTCGATGGATGGAGGGTTCCTCAATTACCAAAGAGGAATTGGATAACGTTGACCAGACAAAGTCAAGCTGAAAGACTATAATTCAAGCGCTAACTGGGAGGCAACCCAGGAATTTTTATATTTATATGCTTTACTAGTTTAGTTAGTAGATATGAATTAATTTGCTTATTAAGTTCTCGTACCAATCCAAGTGCTATTCTAATCCATGTTGTCTCTTCATTGTAGGTATTAGAGGTTCAATGGATATGAAAATGATCGTTACCGCCATCGCCACCATCACCTCACGCTTAGTTGATTACAGAGAAGTTCTCTTCTACTTACCACTATATTCTTACAATGAGAACATTGTAATTCCTAAGTTTGAGGGAGTTTAGTTTAGTTCATTATTGCATGTTTAGTTTCATGTTTATGTTATGTTATTTTGCATATGTTAGGTTCATTAGGTGTGCATTCATGTAGTACAACTGCATAAGTAGTTGCATAGTAGTATAGTTTAAATAGCATTATATTCAGTTCTTAAAAAAAAATTCAAAAATTCAAAAAAAATTATTAGTTAGTTACTATGTTCATTTGCATGAATCCGGTTGTTAGATAGTTTCTGCTTTTTTTGGCCAATGATGAGATTGGAATTGGGTAGACAAGTATAATCTTGACCATTAGAGCTTTGATGTGATTTCTTGTTATGAATTGAGTCTTTTTACATTTTGGCCCGGTATAATAAGGATAACACAATAAAAATAACTTGTTGAATGATTGAGTTTAAATTGTTACATAATGGGATTCTAAAGGATAATGCTAGTTTAAATAAGAGAATGACAAGGATAGGCAGTGAAGGCGAAGAATTAGGTAAGACCCTAAGTTTGGGGGAAAAAGTGGGCTATATAAGTTTCTAAGAAAAGAAAAAAAAGAAGAAAAGATATTGAGTTGAATAAATTGAGTCCTGTGGTGGGTCGAGAAGAAGCGTGAAATGCACTCCCCATAAACACACGCATGAGATGGAGCGTAAAACGCACTCACTATAAAAAAGAAAAAAAAAGAATAAAACGGGAAATAAGAGCAAAAAGCCCCCGTAGATGAAAAATGAAGCATAAGTATCCCATGTTGACCCTCGATATTGGTAATTGTTTAATTTTAGTTGGATCTAGCTTGTTTTTGGATTTCGTGAGTATACACTATATGATGCCTTCGAAAAGACTTTGTGTTAAATTTGATTTTATATCAGTTAACATTGTTGTGGAGCACACACGCACTATATTAGTGATAACAGTCTAAGATTTGATGATTGATTGAGAAGTTAATGATTTGTTTTGATATGATGTATTATATGTTTATGTGATTTCTCTAAGGCCGGTTGAATAGACTTGTTTCTGTCATTACTGCTGGATTCGTAGGCATGTAGATTAGTTGTATTGCATTGCATTATTGTTTTGTGTTTTTGCTTGAGGACAAGCAAATGTTTAAGTTTGGGGGTATTTGATTAGTATGTTTTATACCTACTTATTCGGTATCTATTACTTGAATTATTTACTTAATCTCATGTTTCTTAGTTACTTTTCATATATTTTATGTTATTTTGTAGGCGATGACACGACATTGGCATGAAGAAGCAAGGGAAAGCAATTCGGACATCTTTTGGACTAAAATACGCAAGCAAATGCAAGAAGGGAATATTGAAGGACTTTTAACACCAAGTTGGAAGCATGTTCTTGGCTTGGAATTTGGAATTTATTGTAGATCAACTTTTAGCTTTCCGAAACATCTTGAATCGTCTGAATCGGAGTTCGGATGCGAGAGTTATGGCCTTTTTATCAACAAAGATCAAAGTTAAGAGTTGTCATGCTTGCCATTTACACAGCATCTACTTCAAGCTCGATTTCTGCCTTGTTCCAGCCCGAATCTGTCAATTATTAAAGAATGAAAGTTGTATATCTCGTCGATATCTTCGATTTTACAAGTGGCAGGCCTCGTAACTCGTAGCGGATCAAAAGTTATACTTATTTTACCAAAGGACGTCGCAGCAAAAAATAGAGTAATATGGACCATACCCAAGCTTAGAACTGTTGATAGAGAGTGTGACTACTACGCCAAAGATTCTCGATCTCCCAACGCGGGCCTTGCCCAAAATGGCCTAGGGACAGCGTGGGGCGTGCTAGGTGGCGGGGAAACAGCTTATTTGGGTTATTCGATGTCCAATTTGAGCTAGAATAGGATTCTTAGTTGCCTAACTTGCTGGGTATCCATTAGAACTATAAATACATGATGAGAGGCATAAAAGAGAGAGATATAGGCTAGTTTTGGAGGATTCCATTAGATTAGATTAGAGTAAATTAGATCAAAACATTAGTTCTTGTTAGATTTAGAGATTGAAGCAACTTGAAGACCATTGAAGATTTAAAGTAGGAGCAAGGAGGGAGCTTCAAATCTACAGACAACAGATTCTATCTTCTTATCTTCTTCTATCTTTGTCTTTTAATGATTATTCAATTGTAGATTCTTAGTTTTAATTCAATAATCATAAACTAATTTGTTGTTTGATATTACAATGGATCTTATTGTGTTGTTTATTTTAATATTCTTCGCTATCAATTATTATGTTCTATTATAAGGATTGTCTATTGTGATTTGGACTTAATTGTTTAATTGTCTAGCTAACAATTACCGTGATAATCTATATGAACTCGAGAGATGAAGTATAGATTTAGATTTGATCATGATAGCATGTGTTTGTGATTTCTGCATAGATAAAATTCATGATTCGTGTTTAGGATAGAGATATGCCTTTACGCCCATATGTAATCTTATAGAGAACTTGTGCTTTATCCTTTTAATTGTAATTCACATAGAGATATAGTGGATTAGTTAATTAGGGTGTCTTGCTTAATTATATCATCTATGGATTTAAGTGAGTATGGGTATTATGCATCGAGAGATGGTTTTGTCTGCTTTAGTGTTCTTGATTAACAATCCATGATAGAGAATAATTGATGAGAAGTGTGTTAACTTAAATGAAGCAATAAGTGAAGTTGCGATCTTAAATCTCCGTAATCTTAATTTAACTAGTGGAATTTAATAGTAGTTTAATTATAAATTAAAATTCATTCGTTTAAATAAGATTGAGTTGGTTACGGGTTAGTACTTGGTGATTTTTATTAAACAATTTCTCGTGGGAACGATACTCTACTTTCACTTAATTACTTGTTGACCACGTATACTTGCGTGTTGTGCGTAATTAGATTTTACCCAACAATACTATCTTAGAAGAACAAAACTATTCCGTAGCCTTGTACTTGCCTTTATCTTTTCCTGAAGTTTCACCTTGCTCTATCTTAAACTGAAATGTTTAAAGGACAATAGTGAGCAATAAAAAATATGCTCAGCAAGTAACATATAGCAATAAATATGAGCGAACATATATATATATATATATATATATATATATATATATATATATATATATGTATGTATGTATACTAGCGATAACCCGTGCCTGAAGGCACTGTATAATTCAAAAAAAAAAATAATCATGAACACAAAAAAATGAAGCACTGAATATAGATACACACTAAACTAAAAGCCTAAATTAATTATTAACACACCCGTACTTTCCATACATACTTCAGAAAGCATTTAAATGAAAAATTCTTATGAAGACAAATTCTCATAAATTTAATCTAAATAAACTAAGTTTAACTACATAAATTTAAATAAAGAATATCCAACTTTCATAATCAAATTCTCATAAATTTAACTACATTTCAAGATTTATTTTTTATTATGTATAAGCCTTTTTAATTGATTGTAACTTTTTAAATAGTAACTTGACAATTAAAAATTATTGTTTGCTTGTTATAACAACTCCATTTTTTTGTCGCACGTAGATGGGTATACAATTTCGCAGAGCCGTAAATTGATTCAAAAATTGATTGGAAGTCGTTATATAGAATTAGCTCAGCAACGAAGTTTAAAAATGAAGAACCGCGACAAATAAGAGAGGAGAGTTATAGCTCTACGAAATTGTATAAATGTATGAATTGTATAAATTATATTAATTTAGGTGTTATAAATGTATGAAATAATTATAAAGATTTTTTTAGCAAAAGACTCATCTTAACTAATCATATGAAATTATGTATTATATTCAAAGGCAACCTAACCTATTCCATTTTAAAGGAGAGACTTGGTCATCCGATAACACACACACACACACACTGATACAACTAACATACCATGTGGTTGGTTCGCATCTATAATATTTGACAAATTTCTAAATTTTATGGGAATTTACAGTAAAAGAGAAGAGATGGCTTCCAGTCATTAGACAATCTTAGTACAATGCTTAAACTCATCTTGCATTTTGAAAATATCATCAGAGAATAACCACAAAGAAGAATGCCTACGCAAATATTGTGCACCAGTGCAGCTCACTTCAACTTTTCCCCTGTTTCTTCTTGATAACTTCATCTATATACATTATGCCTTTGCCTTTATAAACTTCAGGCAGTTTACAACTTCGAACAGCAGCAGCAAATTGGTGTACCCTTGCTCGTGTCTGAAGGCACGACGAAATGAAAAATTAGATTAAAACTCGAAAAATAATATATTACCTAAAGTCTCTTTGCAACTTAAAATAACTTACAATCAGACATAACAATTATCATAATTCACCATTCAAACCACAATAATTAATACATACTCGATCATCAACACATATCCAACCACCAAAATATTAAGCTAGTCGTTACTAATTTCAATAAATTTCGGCAAAGTTTCCTTTAAAAATAGATATCCAGAAAAATCTAAATCTGTCTAAAAAACTTACAATCATCAATAAATATTTAAACCACCAAAACAACTATAACCATGTATAATTAGTTAACTTTACAAAAGACGAAACACAAAAAATATACACATATAGAAAATAGAGAAACAACTTCGTATTCTTTACAGCTTACACCAAGTATCCTTCAATGTATACCTGAAAAAACCTAAAAATATATGATCGCTTACAAAGTTTGATTGATGAAAACTTATAATGATAGTGGAAATATATCACATGCCAAAAATTTTCCTGACATTTTCAGAAATGTATAAACATGGCTTCACCCTAGGGCCAAAGTTACAATCAACGAAGCAGTGAATCTAACCTTATCAAGGATAATTTATAGTACACTAAGCAAACGAATTAGCATACTTTCACTGTGTGCAACTGTTGCATTCCGTCTCACCCGACCACTGCAACTATGTAATTTTGCATAGCAAAACATCAATGAACATATATAATCATATACAATTTAGTTTATTTAATGCAAACTTTAAAGTTAAATTTTTTTTAACAAATAGTACTCATGACCAAGAAAAAAGATAGTTATAAGTTGCAATACCTGAATATTGATCCTCATTACCAAACAGTAATTAGATAAGACGGTGAAAAAAGCTCATGTATAGGTTGTTCGATGGCTTTATCAATTACTTTATCTTTCCAAGCGATAATAGTTTAATCTGTTTGATTTTGATTTCGAAATTCAAAAAATTTAAATTAAAATAAAAACATGATCACCATAATTAAAATACAATTTCCAAATTACGTTAAATCTCATCACCCAAAAAAATAATCAAAACTATATATCCAAAAGACAAAATTTTAAATGTATTCAAAAGACAGATTTATATCCAAAACTATATATAGTACCTTGTTCCCATAATGAGGGTCCTAATTCAAAAGACAAAGATTTAAATGTATTCACCTTGAAGAACATGTTTTCCTGCCTTCAAGAGCTTAAGAGACTTATCCACCTGCACAATTTGGTTCTCGTGTTAATAATATCTTTGATCAAACAAATAAAAAAATTGAAGAAGATATTATTCCGATAAAAAAAAATTAAATATTAAATCCAAGAGTAAAGACTGTGACGCCCCCAAAATAGGTATACATCACCTATTCTGAGTCGCCAAATACATGGTACAAAATACAAATACAACCTTAAATATACAACATGAAATGTGAGTTTTATACAAATATTATCTTCTGCATAAAGATTCAAACTCAAAATAAGTCCTCAATACATTTATTATCACACTATTTCATATAGAATAGTGAGGACTACTAATGCTATCATCTGGACCGTCACTCCGTTCCCCAACTAGTCCTTGCTACGTTCTCATTTCCTGAAGAGAACAATGAAAGAAAAAGGGTGAGCTCAACTAGCCCAGTAAGAAATATTATGACTAAGATAATGCAGAATAAATTATCATTAGCCTTCAACAGTGTTAAACTGATAAAATATAACAAACATCAAGTTTAACTACAGCGGAATAAGCAATCCATTAGAAGAGTCAAGTAGAGAATAAAATCTACTATCTTCTATAATTTAAAAAGGTTTTTTTCATTACTTTTATCGATGAGACTTAGCTTAATAAATAATCCACATCATCCCTGCACTACGGCCAAGGATATTCATTAGTATCATGACCACAAATTATCCATGCACTACGGGCCAAGGATATTCATGTATTCATTAATGGTCATGATCATGCCAACAACTGTCCATTAATGCACTACGGCCAATGAGGATTTTTACTACATCATTTGTAACATTACGGTCATGATTATATCGAATAATCCCTGGTCATAATCATACCAAGTCCATCTATGCACTACAGGCCACAGATGACTTTCAACATATTATAAACATGAGGATGATGACAATTCAATAAAACAAGTTCAAGAATAAATTTTAAAGATTTATAAGTTAATTTATCCTAAACTCAATAACGTCCAAATTGTCAACATGATACTGCTTTGTGGAGTAAAATTCAAGAATGCTCAGAAGAATATTTCCATGAAAAGATACTGGATGAAGCGCAAATATCAAGGATATTCCACTAATTTTATGGAGTATAGAAGCCAAAACTTTAACCAACTGAGTATAATAAAGAATGGAATAACGAAAGAAATCACCAGGCATGCGATAGACCGCACATACAGGTTATTCCAACAGAATAATAAATAACGGAACCAGTTCATGCGTAAATGCACAGACAGGATATTCCAACAGAATAATAAATAATGGAACCAGGTCATGTGTAAACGCACAGACAGGATATTCCAATAGAATAATAAATAACGGAACCAGGTCATGCATTCGTAAACGTATAGACAAGATGTTCCAACAGAATAATAAAGAATGGAATAACAGAAGAATTTCACCATGTATGCGGTACTTCGCATAGACAGGTTATTCTAACATAACAATAAAGAATGGAATAACAGAAGTTCTCTTCATGAATACGAAAGAAATAACACCCCTTACCTTAGAAGAAACTGGATATAGGAAAAGATAGGTAGCAAACTTCTCTTCTTCTTTTTTTCTAAAATTTTCTCTCTCTAGAGTTTCAGTGAATTCGTAAGAAATAATGAAGGAATGAGCTTCTATTTATAGGAGAATGGAAAGGCACTATGTAAGGATTTTTCTCACAGGCGAAATAATTCATCAACTTACGAACATCATATGCAACCTTCATTTTACAAGAATTCAATAAATTCAACTAATAAAACAAAATATAATATAAATATATATATATAACCATATGTTGGTTTGAAAAACTTCTTCTCCCGTGAAAAATTTTCAAGATTCCCCCCATTTTTTTTTCTTCCATCGTGGGTCCCACGTGTCCCCCTCCCAACAACATCTCATAATCATAAGTGGTCCCATTATAAATATACTGAATAACTTTCTACCAATTATTTTAAAAATGGGCAAATGGGGGTCCATAAAATAAGCAAAACTTCATAAAAATCACCTTAATAATTTTAACAATATTTATCACCTTTATTATAATTCACAATATTAATTGACCAAAGTTGTTCCTGTGAAAGGGGGCTTTAATAAGGATTTCTCCATATTTGCCGCAATTAGGTGACCAAACCTCTCATTCGATGAACTTCTAGACATCGTTAATATTGCAAATAATAATATTAATAACTTTGTCATCCGAATTATTGATTTAATAATATATAAAATATTAACAATAATTGAATCAAATAATGTGAGATACTATGCAGCAATTACTGTAGTAATAATTGAACAAAATTGAGTGACTTCTCACGTAAGCATCGATAAGCAATACTGCAAAGCTACTATGCAACCACGCCAGACATTGTATTTTAACAAGGGTGTTTCAACAGTTAACGATAAAACTTCCTACCGTTATTTTCATAAAGTATTTTTGTCATTTTCTCAATCCGACAATAATTTCATTGTAGGTCCACCAATGATTGTGTTTAGTTATTTAATATTCCCTGTTAAAACGAATATTCCCCACCAATCGAATATTATATAATAACTTGCGTACTTTACAAAATTTATAAATATTACCCACAACTATAACATTATATCAAATTCATTCCATAATATTCAAAAATGATATTTATAGAAAATTCATTTTTATTACTAAAAGTTGGGGGTCTTACAAAGACGGCTACAAAATAGAAATCTGCTAAGGTGTGCTGAAGTATCCTTCTAGAAAGGAATTACAATTTTAATGAATATGAAAATTGAAAACCTTTGTGTTACTATTTTAATGAATATCAAAATTGTTTATTTTATAAAATGCTGAATGCGTTGTTTACTCTGGAAAAAAACTGCCAGAATCTAAGTGTTATTGCAATCAATATAATATGAAATATAAGTGTAACATATTTTGGAAACTTTGTTGTTTTTGAGCATCAGAATCTCATAGTTCTGTTGTAATACCCAGTAGAAATAATAATAAAATATTTACGTGAGCTTTAAAATATTTAATTGGACTTTTCTTATTTTTGGGTCAGATTCTATTTAATTAATGTGGACCATAGTAAGTAAAGGATTTTATTAAATTGGATCTTTTAATTAATTGGGTCTAAATTATATTTGTGTAATTATAAATCCTAATAAAATTAAGGATATTAATAAAACATATTAATTAGTAAATAGATAACAAAAAACCTAATCTCAGTCTCGCGGTACACAATTGGGAAAAAAGGGAATGTGTCGTAATCTGATAAAGGAGGAAGTAGTTGTTCAAAAGATTTCAATACAAAGAGGAAGGAATTTCATTTAACAAAGGTGAGTAAAATCATAAAACCCTGAATCAATTGAGATATATGATGTATACATATAACCTGCAAATATATACAATTCGTGTGTGTATATATATATATATATATTTATATAACCTGCTGCTACTTGATTCTTGTATATATGTATATATGTTATATTCCTGCAGATTCTATATATATATATATATATATATATGATAATCTTGACTTGTTGCTTAATTAGTAAGTTATATATATATATATATATATTATAATATTATAATATTATTATTACAATTAAAATATATCTTTTGAGTACAAACTGAATATAGTATATTAAAATTATTGAATTTATGAAAATATAATTTGTGTGAGTTCATAATTTAATTGTGTATTATATTTTATTTTGATAATTAGATCGGATTGAGGGAGTTTAGGGGGTGATAGTTGGATTCGGCGAATTATTTTGGTACTATATTAAGGTACGGATTCCGTACTTTTTCAGTGAGACTCTTTTATATATAATTCGTTCGTTTTGTTATTCGATTAGAAATTTGGTATTGCCTCTCAGGATTATTTCTTGTTGTCAAAATTATTGAGATAGTTTCGTTTTGGCGTTGATATTTGAATTCTTATTTGCACTCTTTGAACTAGTTAATCGTGTCAGTATATTTTGGAGACTTTATTCGTTTGTACCATTGTTCGTATATTTCGTTCACATTCGGGAGTCATTTTATCATTGACATATTGTGATAATCAATAATGTTTGTATTTGATAATTCGACCTCATTTGAATATGGTCATGTAAGCCTTGTGATTTGAACCCCTTTTGGCTTATATTTTGTAGTTTGATCCTTAGGGTATACTTGAGCTAACCACCTGTGGGGGTACCACAGGCATGTCCTCTTGACACAAGGGCATGACACCTTCCGTGGCGGTGTGATTAGTCCACGATATATCCTTTTGTATGCTCTGGGTATGAGCTTTGGCTATTTGATATATTTGTTCAGGATACGTATGGGTCGACCCAGTATTTGATTTGATTTGATTTGTTTGGCGGATTAGTGACGTATGTGTCGTGCGTAATATCCGATTTGATTTGTATACATCATGGTACCGATGTATTTTGTTAGCCTTTGACTATTTGTATTTGAGCTCAGTATGAAGTTGTCACCTTACCACCATTTGATTCAGCCTTATTTGTTTGGGATTCTGTTGGCTATAATTATTCGATTGACAGTGTTAGTCATTTGTAAATTGACTCACAAATTCTGATCTATTCGTAATTCGTTTGTAATTCACATGTGTTCATTCATTCAACTCTTTTAGATTCATTACTTATTGTGATATATTTATTCATTTTCATATCCGTACTGGGCAATTGGCTCACGCTGTGTTCTTTTTCCGGCAGGTAATCGGGGGTGATCAGGATATGTGTGATGAGAGCTACCTTTGATCCAAATGAGTAGATTATCTTTTGAGATTATTATTAGACTTGGTTTTCCTAAGATTTTGTAATTGGATGTTTTGGGGCCTATTTTGACATTTATTTCTTATTAGTAGAGACTATGTAAATGTGAAGTTCTTTCTATTTAAATTGGAGTATGTGACATTTGGTATTAAATTTTATTGGAGATATTTTGAGATTTATTAGAGGTTTGTATTTATTATGTTTGTGCATGACGTTCCTTTTTCCTTTTGGGAAAGGGGGTGTTACAGAGTGGTAATCAGGGGTGATCAGGATATGTGTGATGAGAACTACCTTTGATCCAAATGAGTAGATTAGCTTTTGAGATTATTATTAGACTTGGTTTTCCTAAGATTTTGTAATTGGATGTTTTGGGGCCTATTTTGACATTTATTTCTTATTAGTAGAGACTATGTAAATGTGAAGTTCTTTCTATTTAAATTGGAGTATGTGACATTTGGTATTAAATTTTATTGGAGATATTTTGAGATTTATTAGAGGTTTGTATTTATTATGTTTGTGTGTGACGTTCTTTTTTCCTTTTGGGAAAGGGGGTGTTATAGAGTTGGTATCAGAGCTTAGGTTATGATCTTGTAGATTGCCTTTTAGGCTTGACCTGTGAGTTATGGGTAGACCACTGGGTAGTTATAAGATTTGTAATGCGTTTGATTTTTGTTATGCACAAATTTGGCCTTGATTATTTGTTTTGATCTGTTTGTTCTCGTCTGTTTGATTTTGTATCGTAGATGGCTCATAAGTCTTCTAGAGAATTCCGAGGGAGGCGGTTAATAATATGGTAGGAGAGGGTCAAAGGCGCCCCAAGTTGAGGTCATTAACTGTGGTGGAAACGATGGAAATCGTGGTAATGCAATAATAACCACAGCTATGGTTGCGCCGATGGTGAATGAGGCGATTCGCAGTGTAGAAATACAAAGCTATGCGGTGTGTAAAAGAGATGCAAGGAGATCAGCATGCAAATGGTATGGGGGATGATGCAGAGATATCACAACATGAGCAGAATGTTCCTCCCGAGGATCAAGTGGGTCAACAAGTGCAGCCGTTGTATGTGTTATTGGAGAGGTTCATTAAGCAGAAGCCCAATTCTTTTTTGTTTTTCTCTGACTCCAATTGATGCGGAGACTGGATCGCCCACTTGGAGAAGATTTTTGATGTGATTGGGTGTTCAGAAAATCAGAAGGTGAGATTAGCAGTTTATAAGCTAGAGGATGATGCTCAGCGATGGTGGAAATCGTTGAAGGCTACACAGGGAGATGGATTTATGGATGGACTCATATGGAGTAGTTTTTGTGACCTTTTCTATCAGCAGTATTTCCCAAATACGGATAGGGATGCATACATCAGGGAATTTGTGTCCATTCGGCAGAAGGATGATGAGACTATTACAGATTTTATAGCGAGGTTTACGAGATTGGTTTTTTTTTCATGGGTTCAATGGTGGGATATAGCACTGCAAAGCGTAAAAGTTTAAATGGGCTTTGAAATATGAGTATAGGAGGTCGATCATCCACACCATATTTAGAGATGTATCATAGGTGGCTAATGCATCTAAGAGTGTGGAAATGGAGCACAAGGACTTTCGAGCTTCCAAATCAGGGAGTCGAAAAGAGATAGAGATGACCAGCAAGGGCAAGGAATGGGGCAGTTAGCGAAATCAATAGAAGGCAAAATAATTGAATGATCCTTCATCTGGTCGTCACGGTTTAATCCTCGAAGGATTTTGCTTACCCAATCGCCAGGTGGTAATGGTGGTGGTCAACAAGCAGGTCGATGGCAAAAAGTCGGAGGCGATATCAAAATAGGGGATTTCAATAGAACAGAGGTTTCCAGCAAAATCAGAATCAGGGTCAGCATCGCCAACATGGTCAAATTCAAGGGCGGTATCCAGGACCGACAGGTGGGGGCAATCCGAACCTTTTGCCACTTCCACCTGCTCCATGTGATACTTGTGGTGGGTATCATACTGGTAGGGCATGCTATTGAAATACAGGGGCTTGTTTCTTATGTGGACAGATGGGACATAGAGCAAGGACCCATGATTCAAATGGTAGTAATGAGGGAGGCGATAATCTTTGGTAATGGTGGTCGTATAGCGGTGGGAGAGTATTTGCATTATTGTGACTAATCGATCACCAAGCACGTGTACTATTTGAGCATCCTTCTTGTAGGAAATCGCGAGGCATCAGTTTTGTTTGACACCAGATCTACACACTCAATTGTTGCACTTTCATTTATTCGTCATCTTGGAGTACCTTCTCATATATTAGATCCTCATTTATCTATTGCTACCCCGATGGGGAATTCTGTGATTATTTCTGAGCAATTTCGCGAGTGTCCTTTGAAGTTAGGGAGGAGGGTGTATACAGCTAACTTACTTCCGATGGTGATGCATGATTTCGATATCATCTTGGGTATGGATTGGCTGAGTAAGCATTGCGCCACTATTGATTGTTAGGCGAGGAAGGTTATTTTTGGAACCTTTGTAACAATCCAAAATTTTATTTGTAATTTAAAATATTTATTAAATTAAATAAATATTTTATTTATGTGATTGTTGTTAGTATATATTTGTGAATTAAATAATATTCTAATTTAATTTAACAGTTAGAGAGTTGTTAAAGATTACGTGAGTTGCTATATTGATGTCGTAATTTAATAATTAAAGTGATATATTAATTGTTAAATAAAATTAGAATGAGATTATAATTTTGTGATATTTGGTTAAGTGGGAAATTTATTTAGTATGTGATAATTAGTTTATTTAATTAAGATTGGATATGAAAATCCAAGTAAACAATGTGGGACAATAAACTATATTTATTAAAAGAGTTTTAATTTGATTTTACCAAACAAAACCTTAGAGCTTTTGAAATTCTTATTTTAATCTTGTTTTGCCAAAAAGGCTTAAGGAATGATTAAGTCATTATTTTAATATAGTTTTGCCAAACAAGCCTTAGGGCATTAAAAATTCTAATTTTTGTAACTTATATATTAAATTGATAATAAGTATATGTAATTATATTGGGAGTTACATATTCTATAATTATATGTGTTATATGTATATTGTATATACACTAAGTTATGTTAATTTTTAAACCTAAATCTAAACTAAGAACAATAGAGAGAGAAAGGAGGCTGCATATTTCGGTAGTTATAGGGAGTCTAGGAGGGGTCTTGGATCTTCATACAACTTAAAATCATAAGCTACTTTGAAGGATCAAGAAGGCTTGAAAGAAGAAAAAGGTAAGAAAATGAAAGTTTTCACTTTTTGTGCTCTTTTTGTTAGATCTTTATGAACCAAGCAACTTTTATTTTGGATCATTAAAAACTCATGATTTACATGAGTATTGGTATTTTATATGTGTATCAAAGTATTTTTGAAATCAAAAGTTAGATCCAAAGTGAGGAAATCAAGTTTTGTACCAAAAGGTTTAAGAAAAAGCTTTCCTTTGTATGCTATATATATTTTTTTATGTTAGATTCTTTGGGTTCATGTGATTAATGGTTTAAAACATGTTAGCATGCTAGATACATGAGTTAAGGGAAAAACTCCTTTGGAATCACTCAAATATGTTAAGAAATGAGCAAGTTATGAATTAAATCCCAAACTACCTTAACTGTTGAACACAAGCTACTGATCAGTCACTTCTGTCCATTTTTTCGGGACCAAAACAGAATCAAAATAGATGTTTGATACATGGAAACTGTATTTCAGGAAATTACGAATCCAACGATACCTATTGGACCCAAATCCGATTTGTAGATTTCGTTTTATAAGTGTTTCCGTTAAGGACCCCAAATCTGGAAAATGAACCAACTGTTGAAGAAAACCTTGCGGACCAGTCACTTTGGACCTGATTTCAGGGACCTAGACAGATTGGAATTTGGTATTTGATAACTGAAAACTATAGTTCAAGAAGATACGGATCCAACGAGTTTGATTGGGCCTCAATCGGAGTTGTGGATCTCGTAATACAAGTGTTTCTGTAAAAGACTCCAAAACTGAAAATGTTTACAAGGTATGTAATGGTCAGTCGGTAGTGGCCTGTTTTCAGGGTACTATACTGTGCCAAATGGACCATTTCTTGAGCCTAAAACGTAGCTCAGGAAGTCACGGTTCTAACAATATCAAGTGGGCCCAAATCGGACTTGTAGATCACCGTCTACAAGTGTTTCTGTGGAGGACCCCAACTTTAAACGAAAATTATAGAATAAATAGAAAATAAATATTAGAAATTCATAATAAATTTGTAAAAATTATTTTAAAGCCTAAAAATGGGTTTTAATAATTTGGAATATATTTCACTGATTTTAATATTTTAAATATTAATGATAGTTAATTTATTTAATTATTATATTAAATAAATTACATAAAATGATTTTAATACTTTAAAAATCATTTGAAATTATATTAAAGTGTAAGGAAATATTTGAAGTTATTTTTATGACTTTTAATATTTTGTAATGAATTTCATTAATAAATTAATATTAATGATAATGGAATTAAGTAGTATTTAATTCATATTAATATGATATTAATGATTGAAAAATCATGATAAATGATAATAATTATCTGAAAATTATTATAAGTCATTGAAAAATATTTTGACTGAAAATGAAATTATCTAAGGTAAATGTAAAGCATTTAGGCAAAGTCTTATGGAAATTAGACTCATGAATTATCTGATTAGACTTTTTGGGATGTCAAAAATTATACCGAATTCAACTCAGACTGAAATAGTTTGACTTGATATCGAATTTTAGGTATTTTTTAGACTGATAGGATTATGTGGTAATTTGTTAGGTTATATTATAACTGTATTTAACAGTACTATACTGTGATGATATTCTAATATTTGGAGATCGGTATTATCTATATTAGGTCTTCATAAAAAGTGATATAGGATGTGTAACGGTAATCAATGGTACAGGCAAGTTCTCTAACTCGATCTCGAATTGATATTTTTGAAATATGCTTGGGGTTAATCATTACTGATTATACCATGTCTATGAATTATTGATTCTCACTCTGTGCACATTTCATGTATTCATCATGTATGAAAGGCTGATCACCTTCATTACCATTTGGTCCAGTTGATTTATTCATGTTCATTATTCGTTCAACTATGAAAATTTATTCATGCTCTTTCGCAATGTATATATTGTAGAAAGTTAGCCAACTTATTGTTTAATTCTTTCGATCATGATATATCCTTAATTGAACTTATATTTGCTGGGCAAAATTGTTGCTCACCCTTGCTATATCATGATAAACATTGCAGATTATGACGAATACATCGGTTACAAGAAAAGTCCAAGACAAGTCAGCTTTGGATTATACGTGCAGCTAAAGTTGTAACAGTAATGTATGATAATAGCTTTGTATATCTGATAGGATATTGTTTTAGGTATTATGTGAAGGTTCTCGACCTTGGGGATAATGTGTAATGTTTAATGTATAAACAATTTATGTTTATATCTTCCGCAATAGTTATAGAAATAGTACACCGGATTCGTGGTGATTTGGGACCCGAATCTGGGGATGTTACAACCTTAGAGGCTCCAGAATTCGAGTTTCCATGTTCCAAGCCGAGTGGTGTTGTAAAGTTGATCTCAGCTTTGAAGGCGAGAAAAATGATTTCTAAGGGACGTGATTGTTATTTGGCTTATGTGAAGGATACTTCGAGGGATGAGCCCCAACTTCATGACTATCCAGTTGTGCGAGAATTTCCTGAGGTATTTCCTAAGGATCTGCCAGGATTGTCACCGCCAAGGGAAGTTGAGTTTACTATTGAGCTCATTCTTGGAGCGAAAGCTATTTTTAAGGCACCCTATAGAATGGCTCCATTAGAGTTACAAGAGTTGAAGGAACAATTGCATGAGTTGTTAGATCGTGGATTCATTAGACCGAGCGTATCGCCACGGGGTGCTCCAGTGTTGTTTATGAAGAAGAATGACGGATTTATGAGATTGTGTATAGATTATAGGGAGCTAAATTGGATCACTATCAGGAACAGATATCCATTGCCACGGATAGATGACCTTTTCGATCAGCTCCAAGGGGCGAAGTTCTTCTCAAAGATAGATTTGAGGTCGGGATACCATCAGTTGAGGGTGAGGGAAGAGGACATTCCAAAAATAGCTTTTCGTACTCGGTATGGGCACTATAAGTTTTTGGTGATGTCATTTGGGTTGACTAATGCTCCGACAGTGTTTATGGGTTTGATGAATCGGGTTTTTAGCGAGTATTTGGACCAATTTGTCATTGTCTTCATTGATGACATTTTGGTGTATTCCAAGTCTAAGGAGGAGCATGAAGAGCATCTTCGTACTATTTTGGGGGTTCTGCAAAAGAATAAATTATATGCTAAGTTCTCCAAATACGAGTTTTGGTTAGAACAGGTAGCATTTTGGGGGCATGTCGTGTCTGCTGAAGGTATTAAAGTGGATCCTGCGAAGGTTGAGGCTATCACTAATTGGCCAAGATATACCACGGTAACTGAAATAAGGAGTTTCTTGGGTTTGGCAGGGTACTACAGGCGATTTGTGGAAGGTTTCTCTTTGTTAGCTTTGTAGTTAACTCAATTGATGAAGAAGGGCATAAAGTTTGTGTGGAATAAGGAATGTGAGAAAAGTTTTGAGGAGCTTAAGAAGAGGCTTGTGTCGGCTCCAGTGCTTACATTACCGTCGGGGATAAGAGGTTATCAGATTTATAGTGATGCTTCCAAGAAGGGATTAGGGTGCGTTTTGATGCAACATGGTAAGGTAATTGCTTATGCTTCCAGATAACTTAAACCTTATGAGGTGAATTATCCTATCCACGACTTCGAGTTAGCAGCATTTATTTTTGCCCTAAAGATTTGGAGGCACTATATATATGGAGAGATTTGTGACATTTTCACCGACCACAAGAGCCTTAAATATATTTTTACTCAGAAGGAGCTTAACATGAGGCAGAGGCGTTGGTTGGAGCTTCTTAAGGATTATGATGCCAGGATTCAGTATCACCCCAGTAAGGCTAATGTGGTTGCAGATGCTCTTAGTCGGAAAAGTTCAGGGAGTGTAGCTGCCTTGGTTACACAACTTCAACTTATCTCTGATATGGAGCGTGTGGGTTTGGAGATATATACTAGTGGTTCTGATGGATTGGTAGCAGGTATAAGGGTTGAATCTTCTCTTATTTTGCGTATCAAAGAAGCCCAAAAGGAGGATAGCGAGTTGTGGGCTGTAGCGCAAAATATGGATGAGGGTAGGCAACCAGAGTTCCGCATTGATGAACAAGGTGTGATATGGTTTGGTAAACGGTTATGTGTTCTGATGGATCCAATGATTCGTGAGGCAGTGTTGACTGAAGCTCATAGTTCGCCCTTTTCTATTCATCCGGGGTCTACAAAGATGTATAAGGATCTGAAGGAGAACTTTTGGTGGAGTGGAATGAAAAGGGATGTAGCTGAATTTGTGAGTAAATGTCTTACTTGTCAGCAAGTAAAAATAGAGCATCAAATTGGCACGGTGGTTTGTTGCAATGATTAGAGATTCCGTGTGGAAATGGGATGACATTTCGATGGACTTTGTGATTGGGTTTGCCGAGGACTCTTAAAAGAATGATACTATTTGGGTGGTAGTGGATCGTTTAACTAAATCGGCTCATTTTCTGTCTATTCGTGAAGATTTTTCGGTAAATAAGTTAGCATATATTTTTCAACGTGATATTGTTAGGCTTCATGGGACTCCAGTTTCTATTGTTTCGGATCAGGATCCGCGGTTTACTTCTCGATTTTGGAAAGGATTTCAACGAGCTTGGGGAACGCGACTTAACTATAGTACAACTTTTCACCCGCAAACAGATGGACAATCAGAGAGAACTATTCAGACATTAGAAGAAATGTTGCGATCTTGTGCTTTAGAGTGGATAGGAAACTGGGATAATTATTTGAGTTTGGTGGAGTTCGCATATAATAATAGTTGGCAAGCTAGTATTGGTATGGCCTGTGAAACCCCAGATTTTATGAATAAAGAATTAATTTCTCGAAATAATTTTTTTATATTATGGTGTGAATTTGAGATAATGTTATAGTTGTGGGTAATATTTATAAATTTTGCAAAGTATGCAATTTGTCATATTATATTCGATTGGTCGGGGAATATTCGTTTTAAACAGGAAATATTCGTACGACGACACAATCATTGGTGGACCCCACAACGGAATTATTGTCGGATTGAGAAAACAACAAAAATATTTTATTGAAAATAACGGCGGAAATTTTACCGTTGATACTGTTGAACTACTCGGTAGTAAAAGTCTGATGTCTGGCGTTGTTGCGTAGTAGTAGTACCAGTATTGATTATTGATATTTATGTGAGAAGTCACTCGTTTTGTTCAATTATTGTTACAATAGTTCTTTTATAGTATCGACATTATTTGATTCAATTATTGTTGATTTAGAAGTTTTGTTTTATTCAGTATTATTAACGTAATAAAATAGAAACATCTTTTTATATAAAATGTAATACTTTATTAAAGTTATTCTATAAATAGAATACATTATATTCTATTATGCATAGTATTTTGCATAGTAAAATCTTTTTATATAAAACAAAATACTTTATTAAAGTTATTCTATAAATAGAATATATTATATTTTATTATGCATAGTGTTTGCATAGTGCCCGTGATAGTGTTTGCATAGTACAAATCTTTTATATAAATAGAATATATTATATTTTATTTAAAAGATTTTTTCTTTAAATATGGATTTGTCGATTAAAGTAAATCAATGCGGATAGTTCATGGATTAGTTACTATGCATTCTATTTTCCTATAAATAGAAGCTCATTCCTTCATTATTTTCTTCTTGAATTCTTTGAACTCTAGAGAGAGAAACTATAGAGAGAGACTATAGAGATAGAAGAAAAGTTTTCGCTACTTCACTACTCTTATATCAAGTATTATTTTATGATAAAGGGATATTATTCTTTTGTATTCAAGAAGAGAACTTCGTTATTCCATTTCTTTATTGTTCGTTGGAATAACTCAGATAATGTGGCTACCCTATACTTGGTGACTTTTCTTCTATTATTCATCTTTATTATTCGCCGGAATATCCATATGCATGCTTATCTGTGGGACACGGTTCCATTTTATTTATTCGACTTTATTATTACGTCGGAATATCATGTCGTGTATATATGCTAGGATCCGGTTCAATTATTTATTATTCGCATTTATTATTACATTAGAACATCCTCGATTGTGAATTTCACCGACACGGTTCCGTTATTATTATTCTCATTGGATTAACCGTCTGTCTAAGTACCGCATGCATGGTGATATCTTTTGTTATTCCATTAGGTATTATACTCATTGATTAAAATTTTGACTTCTATACTCCATGAAATTAGTGGAATATCCTTGATATTTGCGCTTCATCCAAAGATTTTCCATGGAAATATTCTTCCGAGCATTCTTGAATTTTATTCTACAAAGAAGTATCATGTTGACAATTTGGACGTTATTGGTTCTCGGAGAAATTAATTCTTGAACTTGTTTAATTGAATTCTTATATCATTGTCATCATCCTCATGTTTATGTTATGTTGAAAGTCATCTACGTGGCTCAGAAGTGCATAGATGGACTTGGTATGATTATGACCGAGGATTATTCGGTATAATCATGACCGTAATGTTACAAATGATGTGAAAATTAAAAGTCCTCATTGGCCCATAGTGCATTGATGGATGCTTTTTGGTATGATTATGGCTATGGATTCTCTTGCCAAGGAGCAAAGACGAATTGTTTTATGGCATGATCGGAATAGTTGATGAAAACACAATTATCTTTGGCCCATAGTGCATGGATAATTCGTGAGTCGTGATACTAAAGAATATCCTTGGCTCTGTAGTGCGGGGATGATTTAATGATGTGGATTATTTATTGTCGAGTCTCAAAGAATAAAAGTGATGAAAAACTTTTAAATCATAAAAGATAATAGATTCTATTCTCTACTTGACTCTTTTAATGGATTGCTTATTCATTGCAGATTAAACTTGATGTCTATTGTATTTTATCGGTTTAACATTGTTGGAGGCTAATGATAATTTATTATGCATTATCTTAGTCATAATATTTATTCTTTGGGCTAGTTGAACTCACCCTTTATTTCACTTTATTCTCTTGAAATGAGAATATAGTGGGACGAGTCGGGAAACGGAGTGATGGTCCAGAGGATAGCATTAGTAGTCCTCACTATTTTGTGAAATAGTGTTGTAATAATTGTAATGAGGACTCCTTTTGAGTTTGTATAATCTCTAGTAGACAATAATTATATTCAAACTCACAGTTTATGTTTTGTTGTATTGTACACGACAGTTGTATTAGTAAGTTGTATTTGAATTCTGTACCATGTATCTGGCGACCCAAGATGGGTGATGTATACCTAATTTTGGGGGCGGCCACGGTTGGTATCGAGCTTAGGATATGATCCTGGCTAAGATGTGAGATAAGAACTAGGAGGGAGAGCGGGAATTCCTTCGCTAGTATGACCTACCTAAGTTTATTTGGTATTTAGTTGGTGGTCAAAAGTATAGGGATAATATGTGATATGTTAATTAACCCTTGTTTTGTGGCGGTGTTTGAAAATGGCATCCGAGAATGTTGAGATTATCAATGGAGCCAGGAGACCGATTGAGTCTCCTGAGATCAATAATCGGGGATAATGTGCAAACCAGAGGACAATACTCCTCATGAAAATAATAACACCGATGAAATTGTGAATGATGGGATGGTCAGAGACTTTATGCAATTCATGCAACAACAAGCGAAGGCAGCTCATATCCAAAATGCAGGTAGAAATACTGATAAGTCTCGGACGGTCACCGCTAAGCAGTTCAAGGAGCTGGGACCACCGGAGTTTTTGGGAAAGCCAGAACCACTTAAGGTGGAGACATGGATAAAGCAGATTACCAAGATATTTGATGTCTTAGTATGCTCATAGGAGCAAAAGGTTCCATTCGCCACCTTTATGTTGCGTGAAGAAGGAGATCATTGGTGGGAATCTGTAAAATGTACTTGACTGACGACTCAAGATGTCTTGGGAGAAGTTCCAAGAGATTATTCAACGACAAGTACTTTCTGAAAGTATTCGTCACATGAAGGAGGTAGAATTCATCAATTCGAGCAAAACAAATATGATCGTGTCGCAAAGACGAGGCTAAGTTTGCGGAGTTATCCGGTTTGCATCCCATTTTGGTCGATAATGAGGAGGCGAATGACGCGAATGTTTTTGCGAGGTTTGAAACCCGATATACGTCAATACCTCATTTCTCACAAACTTTGTTTATATTCGAGATGTTGTGAATAGGGCTCGAGTTATTGGAGTGCGATAATGAGTCAGCACAACCAAAAGGCAACGACCAACAACACGATAATAATCATCTGGGTGTAACAAATCATCGGAACAACGATAACCATCGTGGGGGATATTATCATGCCAAGAATGGTAACCATTTCGGTGGTAATCATGGCGGGATAATAAGAATGGACATTTAAAAGAGAAGGTTCAACAATGACGTGAAGACATCGGACCAAAGACCCGTTTCAAAGGAAGAAGAACGCCCATCGGACGTATGTTTCAAATGCGGACAAGAGGGACACATCCAATTCAAACCGTAGACGCAACAATCCAAAGCGTATTTTAATTGCGTAGAAGAAGGTCACCTAGCTCGATTTTATCGTATGGTGAAGTCAAGTCCAACCGGGATAGTGATGCCAAAGGATGTCCCGAGACAAGCCAAAGCCGTAGTTTAAGAGAGAGCATTTTTTTCTCGTGACGAGGAACCCAATAAAATTATCACGGGTAAGTTAATCATAAGCTCTTACGAAGTCTATATACCGTGTTAGATCTGGGTTCTACTCACTCTTTTATTTCACCTAGTTGTGTTCAATGTTTGTACTTAACTCAGGAGAAGTTAAACTTTGATTTATCTATTGAAACTCCATTGGGAGAAACCTTCGTTACCTCCAATCGTTTATAAATCTTGTTTGATTCAAATCGACACTTTCATGTTTACCCGTCGATCTTATCTCTTTGAAAATACTTGCCTTTGATGTGGTTTTTTTTGAAACGATTGGTTAACTACTCATCATATATTTTTTCGTAAGGTTGTTAGCTTTCATATTCTAACCAACCTATTATGTGAATTCAAGCAACCAAACCACTAAATTCAATCATTGTCATATCAAGCCATAAGTAAAGAGCCCCGATCCTTTTGTTGATGACTTCCTTGTGTGGAATGCACCGAAGCCAGACTTTCTGTAGGCGACGTCGTGAATGACGATGACAAGTTGATAGGTATCATTGTGAGGTGCTATCTAGGTTAAGGGATAGAAGTCACAGTTGGTATCAATGTGACGTACTATCCAAGTCTTGGATGAGAGTAACAGTTTTGAATGATATTTCTATCATTAATAAATCTCTTGGCGTATTCACGAAGACTTCTTATCCTACCTCCGAGGCGTGAAATCGGATTTTGTATTGACACCAAAGACAAAACCCATTTCTTAAACCCTCAAAATATTTCTTCAACTAAACCGACCGTAACATGCGCCAAAGATGTTGACTCGAGTTATTGAAGATTACGATCGTATATTCAATATCATCGTGGAAGAAGCGAAGCGTAGTCGGCGACATGTTGAGTAGAAGATCGTATGCGTTTACAAGTGCGATGTTGTTAACATAAAGACTCATTTCGTATAACTTGCAAATGATGAAGATAGAGTTAAAGACTCTAGGGACCCACGTGAAGATAACGAATATACGAGTAAAATCTACTTTAATCGATAAAATTAAAGACGCTCAAGCTATATACCCGAATCTGATGAATGTGAAGAAGAAGGTTCAAGAGGGCGTTATTCTAGAAGCAAGAGTTGCTGAAGAGAGGAAATCTCAACCCTCGATTTAATTGGCCCATTTGAAATCCTCGATTGAGTAGGAACTGTGGCTTATAGACTCGTTTTACCGCCAAGTATATCGCGTGCTCATAACATTTTTAACGTATCAATGTACGTAAATATTTGGATGACCCGAACCACATTATTAATTTAGAATCAGGCGAGATAGCGGATGATTTAACGTATGAGATCTCGTGTTAAAATCTTGGATAAGAAGAATCGTATCCAACACTCAAGGGTTATACCTCAAGAGTTAGAATCTGAAATGAAGTCAAGGTATCCTCACATTCGGCATACCGAATGCGTACATAAATTTCGAGGAGAAATTCCATAAGGAGGGAGATTGTGAAACCCCAGATTTTATGAATAAAGAATTAATTTTCTCGAAATAATTTTTTTATATTATGGTGTGAATTTGAGATAATGTTATAGTTGTGGGTAATATTTATAAATTTTGCAAAGTATGCAAGTTGTCATATTATATTCGATTGGTGGGGAATATTCGTTTTAAGCAGAAATATTCGAGCGGCGGCAAGACAATCATTAAGTGGACCCACAACGGAATTATTGTCGGATTGAGAAAATGACAAAAATATTTTATTGAAAATAACGGCGGAAGTTTTACCATTGATCTTTGTTGAACTATTCGGTAGTAAAGTAAAGTGCGATGTCTGGCGTTGTTGCATAGTAGCTTACACGGTATTGATTATTGATTTTTATGTGAGAAGTCACTCGGTTTTGTTCAATTATTGTTACAATAGTTTACGCATAGTATGTCACATTATTTGATTCAATTATTGTTGATTTAGAAGTTTTGTTTTATTCGTATTATTAACGTAATAAAATAGAAACATCTTTTTATATAAAACAGAATACTTTATTAAAGTTATTCTATAAATAGAATATATTATATTCTATTATGCATAGTGTTTTGCATAGTAAATTTTTTTTATATAAAACAGAATACTTTATTAAAGTTATTCTATAAATAGAATATATTATATTTTATTATGCATAGTGTTTGCATAGTGCCCGTATAGTGTTTGCATAGTAAAAATCTTTTTATATAAATAGAATATATTATATTTTATTTAAAAGATTTTTCTTTAAATATGGACCGTCAGATTAAAGTAAATCAATCTGGACCATTCATGGATTAGTTACTATGCATTCCATTTTCCTATAAATAGAAGCTCATTCCTTCATTATTTTCTTACGAATTTCTTGAACTCTAGAGAGAAACTATAGAGAGAGACTATAGAGAGAGAAGAAAAGTTTTACGCTACTTAACTACTCTTATATCAAGTATTATTTTACGGTAAGGGATATTATTCTTTTGTATTCAAGAAGAGAACTTACATTATTCCATTTCTTTATTGTTACGTTGGAATAACTTTTATATCTGTGAGCTACCTATACTTGGTGACATTCTTCATTATTACATCTTTATTATTTTGTCGGAATATCCCATCTGTGCTATCTGTGGGAATTGGTTCCATCATTTATTATTCGCATTTATTATTCTGTTAGAACATCCATCGGTGTGAATTTCACACGACACTGGTTCCGTTATTATTATTACATTGGATTAACCGCAAATACATCGCTGCACTTTGCATGGTGATATCTTTTGTTATTCCATTCGGTATTATACTCGATTGATTAAAATTTTGACTTCTATACTCCATGAAATTAGTGGAATATCTTTGATATTTGCGCTTCATCCAAATATTTTCATGGAAATATTCTTACGAGCATTCTTGAATTTTATTCTACAAAGAAGTATCATGTTGACAATTTGGACGTTATTGGTTTCTGGAGAAATTAATTCTTGAACTTGTTTAATTGAATTCTTATATCATTGTCATCATCCTCATGTTTATGTTTTGTTGAAAGTCATCTGTGGCCTGTAGTGCATAGATGGACTTGGTATGATTATGACCAGGGATTATTCGGTATAATCATGACCGTAATATTACAAATGATGTGAAAATTAAAAGTCCTCATTGGTCCGTAGTGCATTGATGGACGAGTTTTTGGTATGATTATGGCTATGGATTCTCTTGACGAGGAGCAAAAGGCGAATTGTTTTATGGCATGATCGGGACCGTTGATGAAAACACAATTATCTTTGGCCCATAGTGCATGGATAATTCGTAGTCGTGATCCTAAAGAATATCCTTGGCCTGTAGTGCAGGGATGATTTAATGATGTGGATTATTTATTGTTTGAGTCTTAGCGATAAAAGTGATGAAAAACTTTTAAATCATAAAAGATAGTAGATTTTATTCTCTACTTGACTCTTTTAATGGATTGCTTGTTTCGCTGCAGTTAAACTTGATGTCTATTGTATTTTATCAGTTTAACATTGTTGGAGGCTAATGATAATTTATTCTGCATTATCTTAGTCATAATATTTCTTCTTGGGCTAGTTGAGCTCACCCTTTATTTCACTTTGTTCTCTTTGAAATAAGAATATAATGGGACGAGTCTGGGAAGCGGAGTGATGGTCCGAGAGGATAGCATTAGTAGTCCTCACTATTTTGTGAAATAGTGTGATAATACTTGTAATGAGGACTCCTTTTGAGTTTGTATAATCTCTAGTAGACAATAATTGTATTCAAACTCACAGTTTATGTTCTATCGTATTGTACACGACAGTTATATTAGTAAGTTGTATTTGAATTCTGTACCATGTATCTGGCGACCCAAGATGGGTGATGTATACCTAATTTTGGAGGCGTCACATGGCCCCTTTTGAATCATTATATGGTAAGAAGTGTCGAGCTCCGACTTGTTGGGATGAGGTTAGTGAAAGGATAATAGAAGGACCCGATTTTGTTAGGATTACTACAGAAAAGGTAGCAGTTGCTAAACAAAAGTTGAAAGAAGCTAGATCGCGGAAAAAGAGTTATGCTGATATTCATAGGAGGGCTCTTGAATTCACGCCTGGTGAACACGTGTTTTTAAAAGTTTCTACATGGAAAGATGTTCGAAGGTTTGGTTTGAAAGGGAAGCTTAGTCCGCGTTTCATTGGCCCTTTTGAAGTCCTTGAGAGAGTTGGGGAAGTGGCATATCGGGTGGCTTTGCCTCCACAGTTATCTCATGTACATAATGTCTTTCATGTTTCAGTGTTAAGAAAATATAACTATCATCCGCTTCATGTTGTGCATTACCCGTTACATAAGATTCAAGAAGATCTTACTTGTGAGGAAGAAGCCGAGGTGATTCTAGATCGTCAAGAACAGATTATGAGGAGGAAGATAATTCCTTTTGTTAAAGTCTTGTAGAAAAACCATTCGGAACGGGAAGCTACTTGGGAAATGGAAGAGTCTATTCGAGCGGAATATTCGCATCTTTTTGAAAATTAGGTATGTTCTATTCTTTTGATTCCGGGGACGGAATCCTTTTTAAGGGGAAGGTGATGTAATACCCAGCAGAAATAATAATAAAATATTTACGTGAGCTTTAAAATATTTAATTGGACTTTTCTTATGTTTGGGTCCGATTCTATTTAATTAATGTGAACCATAGTAAGTAAAGGATTTTATTAAATTGGATCTTTTAATTAACTGGGTCTAAATTATATTTGTGTAATTATAAATCCTAATAAAATTAAGGGTATTAATAAAACATATTAATTAGTAAATAGATAACAAAAAATCTAATCTCAGTCTTGTGGTACACAATTGGGAAAAAAAAGGAATGCTTGTGTAATAATCGATAAAGGAGAAGTAGTTGTTCAAAAGATTTCAATACAAAGAGGAAGGAATTTCATTTAACAAAGGTGAGTAAAATCATAAAACCCTCAATCAATTGAGATATATGATGTATATATATATATATATATATATATATATATATATATATATATATATATATATATATAACTCATGACGGTGACTAATATATATACGTATATATATATATATATTATAATATTATAATATTGTTATTACAATTAAAATATATCTTTTGAGTACAAACTGAATATAGTATATTAAAATTATTGAATTTATGAAAATATAATTTGTGTGAGTTCATAATTTAATTGTTTATTATATTTTATTTTGATAATTAGATCGGATTGAGGGAGTTTAGCGGGTGATAATTGGATTCGGCGAATTATTTTGGTACTATATTAAGGTAATGGATTTAAGTACTTTTTCAAAGTGAGACTCTTTTAAATATAATTAGATTCGTTTTGTTATTCGATTAGAAATTTGGTATTGCCTCTCGGGATTATTTCTTGTTGTCAAAATTATTGAGATAGTTTCGTTTTTGGCGTTGATATTTGAATTAAGTATTTGCACTCTTTGAACTAGTTAATCGTGTCGATTATATTTTGGAGACTTTATTCGTTTGTACCATTGTTAGTATATTTCGATTTCACACATTGGAGTCATTTTGATCATTGACGTATTGTGATAATCAATAATGTTTGTATTTGATAATTCGACCTCATTTGAATATGGTCATGTAAGCCTTGTGATTTGAACCCCTTTTGGCTTACATTTTGTAGTTTGATCCTTAGGGTATACTTGAGCTAACCACCTGTGGGGGTACCACAGGCATGTCCTCTTGACACAAGGGCATGACACCTTCCGTGGCGGTGTGATTAGTCCACGACGTATCCTTTTGTATGCTCCGGGTATGAGCTTTGGCCATTTGATATATTTGTTCAGGATACGTATGGGTCGACCCAGTATTTGATTTGATTTGATTTGTTTGGCGGATTAGTGATGTATGTGTCGTGCGTACTATCCGATTTGATTTGTATACATCATGGTACTGATGTATTTTGTTAGCCTTTGACTATTTGTATTTGAGCTCAGTATGAAGTGGTCACCTTACCACCATTTGATTCAGCCTTATTTGTTTGGGATTCTATTGGCTATAATTATTCGATTGACAGTGTTAGTCATTTGTAAATTGACTCACAAATTCTGATCTATTCGTAATTCGTTTGTAATTCACATGTGTTCATTCATTCAACTCTTTTAGATTCATTACTTATTGTGATATATTTATTCATTTTTATATCCGTACTGGGCAATTGGCTCACGCTGTGTTCTTTTTCCGGCAGGTAATCAGGGGTGATCAGGATATGTGTGATGAGAGCTACCTTTGATCCAAATAAGTAGATTAGCCTTTGAGATTATTATTATTAGACTTCGTTTTCCTAAGATTTTGTAATTGGATGTTTTGGGGCCTAATTTGACATTTATTTCTTATTAGTAGAGACTATGTAAATGTGAAGTTCTTTCTATTTAAATTGGAGTATGTGACATTTGGTATTAAATTTTATTGGAGATATTTTGAGATTTATTAGAGGTTTGTATTTATTATGTTTGTGCGTGACGTTCCTTTTTCCTTTTGGGAAAGGGGGTGTTACATCTGTACTCTTTTTTTTTGAATTATTAGGTGTCATAATTCTGTACTTTTTCTTCTTTTTTTAGCAACTGTACTTTTATTCTTAAACCTAAATAAATATGTAAACATCATAAATAATGTTCTCATATCAGATTCCACCATTCTAATTTACCTTATTCATACTAAGCTATGATGGTATCTGCCCTTTAAACAAACTTCATTAGTCTCTTATTTCTCCGCTGCAGGAATTGATGCATCATATAGGTCTGCACATGGAAAATGGTAGGGGAGCCAATGTGGTGTCTTTAGTGTCATTTGGTTCATTGGAGGAGCATGAATCTTAGCCCTCCTGATGGTTCCTAACTTTTGAATTTGCAGAAGATGTTGTTACTGTTGGTACACGAATGCTTTTAATTTCTTTTATGGAAACTGATATTTTTACATGACTTTTTAATATGTTCACATGAAAACACATCTGTTGTCGACGATTTTTATCGATTTTTACCGTGGCTATACATTTATAGCGACACTTTTCACGTGGAAATATCAAAAAGTCATGTGAAAATATCAGTTTCCTTTATGCAGACTCATGGAGCGATGGTAATTGTACAAATCTGTTGTTGTGTTTGGTATGCTATAAGAACCACCACCACAGATTCCTGTATATCCCCAAAAAGAAACAAATTATGTAGGTTTTTGTAAACTTATGAAAAGATTTGCTTTGGATGGGTCAGATTTTTCATCCAAGTTGAGTGGATTCTATATATTATTACTGTAGCTTTCAAGTCTATGCCAAACTATATACACATTAGTTTTTAAAATGTCTTCTTGGAACTTGCCAACCATAAGGCAAGTAACCATCGTCATCGACTTCATTCTCAGGTCCTCATGTGGATCCAGACCTTAACCTCTTAGTGGATGGAGTTCTTTTATTGAGTAAAAATAAAATTTATTTTATGCATAAACGCTCAGCGATCTCGTGTTACGTGGCAGAACATATTTGACAAATGTTATTGTTCCACACAAAATCCTCTTTTAACTATCTATATAATAAAATAGAACCCAATTTGAATTCTAAAATTTGACAAAGCACAACAACGACTCAGATTAATTCTAACTTAATCTAAAGGCTCACATTTCATCTCACACACATAAAATCCCGCCCAAATTTCCTCCTCCTCTTTCTCTCTCCTATGTTCCTTCTCCATTTCTCTCTCCTATCTCTTTCTCTCTCCTCCTTTTCTTTCTCTCTCCTCTCTCATCTTTCTCTCTCTCTCTCTCTCTCTCTCTCTCCTTTGGTCGTTTCTCTCTTTTCCTCTTCCTATATTTACTTAATTAATTGGTATTTTGATATTTTATTTTAAATTATAATAATTTTTTTGAGTATGCATACATTTAAAATGTATGATACATAAACAATATCAATGGTAAGAAAACAAAATTAAAAATAAGATCATAATTTACTTATAAAGTAAAATTACTTATAAAAAAAGTAATTACAAAATTAAATAATTAAATAGATTCTTTTTATTTTTTTCCTTTTTCTTTATCAAATAGATCAAATGTTAACAAATTAGAAAATTGGTTAATTGTTGGCATGATGTGATCTCTAAAGTTAAAATACTAGATGTGATATATAAGATTCGTTTTGTAATAATTTTTTATAAGTTTGTTTTACGTAAATTTTAATATTTAGAAAAATATAAATTTTTGTGTTAATTTTAATATGTTTTAATGTAGATTACGGAAATTTTAATATTTTAATAAATATTTGTTATTTTTAATATTAATCGCATAAGTTCATAATTTAATTAATTAGATCAAGTTAAATAAAAATGATAATATACATATTTATATTTAGTGGATATATAAATGAAAATGATAAAAGTAATAAATATAATGATAATAGTAATAATTATAATAATTATTATAATAATAATTATTATAATTATATTAATAATAATAATAATAATTATTATTATTACTATTATTATAATACTACTAATAATAATTATTATAATAATAGTAATAATTATAATAATAGTAATAATTATAATAATAATAATTAATAATAATAGTAATAATAATAATAATAATAATAGTAATTATAATAATAGTAATAATTATAATAATAACTAATAATAATAATAATAGTAATAATTATAATAATAACTAATAATAATAATAATAGTAATAATAATAATAATAATAATAATAATAATAGTAATTATAATAATAGTAATAATTATAATAATAACTAATAATAATAATAATAGTAATAATTATAATAATAACTAATAATAATAATAATAGTAATAATAATAATAATAATAATAATAATAATAATAATAATAATAAAAATAATAATAATAGTAATAGTAATAGTTATAATGATTACAACAATAATAACAATAATAATTTTAATAATAATAATAATTATAATAATAGTGATAATGATAATAATTGTAATAATAATAATAATCATAAAAAATAATAATAATTATAAGAATAATAATAATAATAATTATTATAATAGTAATAATAATAATAAATAATAATAATAATAATATTAATAATAATAGTAATTATAATAATAATTATAATAAAAGTAATAGTAATAGTAATAGTAATAATAATTATAATATTATTATAATTATAATAATAATAATAATTACGATAATAGTAATAATAACAAGAATAATAACAATAATTATTATTATTATTATAGTAGTAATAATAATAATAATAATTATTATTATAACTATAATAGTAATATTAATAATAATAATAGTAATAATTATTACTATTATTATGATAATAATAAATAATAATAATAATAATAATAATAATAATAAATAATAATAATAATAATAATAATAATAACAACAATAATAATAATAATAATAATAATAATAATAATAATAATAATAATAATAATAATAATAATAATATTATTATTATTATTATTATTATTATTATTATTATTATTATTATTATTATTATTATTATTATTATTATTATTATTGTTATTGTTGTTGTTGTTGTGGTAGTGTGGTGAATTATGAAAATTATTATTGATGATTTGTAAATTTTGTAGACATGTTTAGATTTTTTTTGGATATGTATTTTTAAAGGAAATTTAATTATTATGGTGTGGTGGTGAATATGATAATTGTTATGTGTGATTGTAAATTATTTAAAATTAAAAAAGTCTTTAGGTAATGTAGTATTTTTCGAATTTTAATATAATTTTTCGTTACGTCGTGCCTTCAGGCACGAACAATTACTAGTTGTAGTATAAAATGACACCATACCCTCAAAGTTTGCCATTATAATTTCATTATCATACCATTACAAGTTTACAACTAAAGCAACAACTCAATATTCTTAGGGATTAACATGGAACAAAAATAGATCCTTAATATTCACAAATAAATCCTTTTGTGTGAGAGGGAGTAATATACAGTAGTTATACTGTAAGACCCCAACTTTTATAAATAAAGATGAATTTTCTATAAATATCATTTTTGAATATTATGGAATGAATTTGATATAATGTTATAGTTGTGGGTAATATTTATAAATTTTGCAAAGTATGCAAGTTGTTATATAATATTCGATTGGTCGGGGAATATTTCGTTTTAACGAGGAATATTCGCATAACCAAGACACAATCATTGGTGGACCCCTACAACGGAATTATTGTCGGATTGAAAATGACAAAATACTTTATAAAAATAACGGCGGAAGTTTTACCGTTAATCGTTGAAAACACGTGTTGTTAAAAGTACGATGAATAACGCATAGTTAGACAAAGAGCTTTACCAGATTGATTATTGATGCTTACGTGAGAAGTCACTCATTTTGTTCAATTATTGCTACAATAATCACGCATAGTATCTCACGTTATTTGATTCAATTATTGTCAATATTTTATATATTATTAAATCAATAATTGAGACGACAAAGTTATTAATATTATTATTTACAATATTAACGATGTCTAGAAGTTCATCGAGGAGAGGTTTGGTCACCTAATTGCGCTACCAATAGGAGAAATTCTTATTGGAAAGCCCCTCTTTCCGGGAACGACACAGTCGATTAATCACTGTGAATGATAATAATGATGATGAGTTTTGTTTTATTAGTATTATTAATGTAATAAAAACAGAAAAACTTTTTATATAAAACATAATACTTTTATAAAGTTATTCGTTTTATTAGACTATAAATAGAATATATAATATTCTATTATGCATAGTGTTTTGCATAGTAAATTTTTTTTATATAAAATGTAATACTTTTATAAAGTTATTTTTTTATTAGACAATAATTAGAATACATTATATTTTATTATGCATAGTGTTGCATAGTGCCTGTATAGTGTTTTGCATAGTAAAATCTTTTTATATAAAATAGAATACTTTTATAAAGTTATTTGTTTTATTTGATTTTAAATAATATATATATATATATATTTAGAATATATTATATTTTATTGCATAGTGAAACATAGTATCCTTTCTATTTTCCTATAAATAGGATGCTTAGTTAGAATTGAAAACCACACCAGAAGTTCAGAAATTTCTTCTATAATTTTGAGCATATTTCTTTAGAGTTTTAAGAAGCTTTGAGCGTAGTACAAGTTTTCTTCAAGAATATCCTCGCTCTACCAGTCAGAATACTCTTTTTTTACGGTAAGAGATGTTATTTGTTGTACTCGTAATGGGTATTATTTCTTTCTTACTCATGAAGAGAACTTCTGTTATTCCATTCTTTATCATTCTGTTGGAATAACCTGTATACGCGGGCTACCCTATACTTGTTGAAATCTTTTGTTATTCCATCTTTATTATTCTGTTGGAACATCCTGTCTGTGAGTTATGCATGACCTGGTTCCGTTATTTATTTTTCTGTTGGAACATCCTGTCTGTGCGTTTACGCATGACCTGGTTCCATTATTTATTATTCTGTTGGAATAACCTGTCTGTGCGGTCTATCGCATGCCTGGTGATTTCTTTTGTTATTCCATTCTTTATTATACTCAGTTGGTTAAAATTTTGACTTCTATACTCCATGAAATTAGTGGAATATCCTTGATATTTGTGCTTCATCCAGTATCTTTTCATGGAAATATTCTTCTGAGTATTCTTGAATTTTACTCTACAAAGCAGTATCATGTTGACAATTTGGACGTTATTAGTTCATAGATAAATTAATTCTTGAACTTGTTTTTATTGAATTCTTATATCATTATCATTATTCTCATGTTTATATTATGTTGAAAGTCATCTGTGGCCTGTAGTGCATAGATGGACTTGGTATGATTATGACCAGGGATTATTCGATATAATCATGACCGTAATGTTACAAATGATGTGGAAAAAGTCCTCATTAGCCCGTAGTGCATTGATGGACAGTTGTTGGCATGATCATCACTGTGGCGACCCCAAATCCGGATACTTGAAACCCGAACTCGGTTCTCCACGATACCATTTCTTTAAGCTGAATAATACTAAATAATAATAATAATAATATAATTCGAACTTAATTTACATACATCAAAGTTTACTTTCCCAGGTACGTGACCTTCAAATACATTCCTTACAATACCTGACAATAGATTCCATTGTCTTACTAACTATAACCATTAACTCATAATATAAACTCATTCAAACGACTTTCCTTTCCCCCTTGTTAGGTATCGAGCCTTCAAAGTTACTCATACATAAATCGAAAACATTTAATTTAAGCAAGGATGAGCATTTGAGTGCCCAGCAAGTAATAGCAATTATATATATAAGCTGAAAGAATATAAGTATTCTCTTTACATAACACTTCAACAACGAATCAAAAGTTGTGAAGTAATCTATACTGATAAAAGATTCACATAACAACTCTCTTTCAATTTCTTGAAATTAGGCTCCACCCATGAATAGGGTTTAAGAAACATACTATGAACATGGTTTTTTTTCATTTTCGAAAAGGTTTAGCAGAAATTCATCCGCAAACCGTCATAACTTACGGCACGGAGGGTGATCATTTTGGTTGTACCTGTATTGATCAATACTACATAACTTGAACGAAATTCATCGCTCACCCTTTGTCCGCCGAAGCGCATAAAAATTTTCCCATTATCGGGATGTTCATACATGCCTGGTTCCAAACCCGAAGGTTTTTAATCTTGCTCAACAATAATATGTATCAACATATATGTATACGAGTAATTGACAAAGGTATATCAACATGTGAATAAATGCCATGATTATCCAAGTGGGGACACTTGTATAACCATTTAGAAATCAACTTAATGAATATATATCCGAGCTAACATGTTGATAATCAAAGCGTACATAACTGCATGACAGGAATAGAATAATTCTCAAACTTCTTACTCATGTCCATCAGACAAAGAAAATGCAAAGGTAAGATACTTACTCGATTTGCGATTACAAATCTCAACTTAGGTTTTATCTCTTTATCACAACCTATCAATAAGCGAGGTCATTCGTTCGATTAGAACAATATATCATAACACATAAATCTTTATACATATTATTACAAAGACATAATCTAATCACGTCATCACATAATCGCAGTGATCATACTTTTAGTTCATATTCTATACATTTTTCAATCCATGCTCTTACAGTAGCCTTTTCTTTCTATTATAGGTTCGGCAAATTGCCTGCATCGACAACAATTTTATCGGATAATTCATCGAGTCTAAGACTCTTATTCTATACCTCAACATCGTAAATATCGGACATTTTACTTTTAATCATTTTGAATTTTCCGTAAATTGAAAATTTTAAAATAATTCAAATCATCACTCAAGGTCTTATAGTGATATAAGCATTATTACTATGGGTGCTCTTCATCAAATCTGGACTTCATGCTTGGGTTCTCAAGTCACTAGTTTGATAGGATATCACTTTCAAACATCGGAATTATAATTAAATGACTTAAACATTAAACAATTCCATTATCATTAATAATTAATTTATATTAAACTATTAATGAAACCATTGCCAAAATATAAAAGTTATTTATAATAACTCAAACTATTTTTAAAACATTTATAATACCCTTAAATGATTTTTAAAATAATTAAAATCATTTTAAATAATTATCATTAATATTTAAATATTAATGTACTATTTATCCAAATATTAAAAGTCATTAATTATAATTTAAAATATTTTTAAATCCTTAATATCCTCTTTAAATGATTTTTAAATAAATAAAACTATTTTTAAACTATTTATTTAATAATAATTATTAAATAAACTAAATATCATTAATATTATCTTAATATCATTAATATTAAATTATTAATGAAATTATCCTTTAAATATTAAAAGTTATATTTTATAACTTAAAATATTTTTAAATACCTTAATTTCATTTAAAATGATTTTTATAATATTAAAATCATTTTTAAACTAAATTATTTAATATAATCATTAAATAACTTTAATATCATTAATATATAATTAATTAATGAAATTCATCACAAAATATTAAAAGTCATGGGAAATAACTTAAAATATTTTCTTATACCATAATATAATTTTTCATGATTTTCATGAATTAAAACTATTTTAAAATCATTTATTTAATATTATAATTAAATAAATAAATACCTTTATATTCCAAAAATATTAAATATTTATGAAATATACTCAAAATAATTAAAAACTATTTTTAGGACTTTAAAATAATTTTTCGTAATTTAATAAGTATTTTAATAATTAAAATCTAATTTTTCTAATTTTTAAATCATTTTCGGAAAATCGTAAATTAAAATACTTTAAAGCTGTCGCTAAAAGCCCCTATAGTGTGAAGTGTCGCTATATAGGTGTTCTTGAGCCTACCGAGATCTTCATAAAGCGGAACCGAGTGGCCTACTTTGACCGTGAATAACTCTCTCATCTTAACGAATTTGGACAATCTATAAATTGGGTCTTGTAGAGGAAATACAAGAATATAAGATCCAACAATCATAACCTCTAAACAAACATCAGATCTGGGATAAATCAGCCATCAAAGTAGCTACCAAAGTTGTTCTTCACGAAGAACAGTTCGAGGTGCCTACTTTGGACCTCTATAACTTGATGATCGTGTAACGTTTCGTGATCTATCAATTCCGAAAGTGTAGACAACATGTAGGACTACAACGCTAACACTTAACATCATCATAAAAACAATAAATCAAGCATCTAAAGTATGGTCAAACCTTGTAAGAAAAATCAACACTTAGAAAATTAAAATTCATTTGAATTTTCCGTCAACTCTTAATGCCGGCCAACAACCAGTTTGACCTTAAATAACTCTTAATCCATAATATATATGGACTGATTCGTTTTGGAGGTTAAATACCATATAACAAGATACACATATCAACCTTTAGAACACAAAACACATTAAAGATAACCAGAGATATAAGGCCCGACATTTTCCAAAATAATATTTTACGGACACTTAGAATATTTTACGGGTTTGAAAAAATTACCAATCAATCTTGGAATTCAACCCACTTTGACCGCTTATAAATCCCGATCTACAATATATATAGACCTGATTCCTTTTGGAGATTAAAGACCACATATCAGGCTATCTATAAAAACTTTTAAAAAACAAAACTCGAGATCGACCAAAGATTTATAGCCTCTGACATTTGGTGAAAAATAACAGAATTCGGTTTTTCCAACTTGTTTAAATCTTCAAATTCGTGCACTTTGATGGTATGGGTTCATGATTTTACAACCCAGAACATTAATAGACTCTCTATTACACTACTTTAAACAATCAATTGCATCAATTAACATTGAATCGAAGGATTTCTAGAATTTAGGATTTCCTACCTTTTCAAGCTTGATTTTTGATTTCTGGCTTCTTGATGCTTCTGATTTGTTGTTTGTGATGGTTGGGCTTTGTTTAGGGACTGATATGCTACAATAATTCGTAGGTTTTAGAGAGAGAAGCTTAAGGATGAGAGTTGGATGAATTTTAGTGTACAAAATATATTATCTCTCTCTAATCTATATATAAACCAAGTTAGATGCATTGGATGCTACTCAATGGTTGATTGAATCTGCATAATTGAGTCTTGGATGCTTAATTGGTAGGGTAAGTATGTTTGCCATACTTTGCTAGCAAGATTCCTCCAATAATACACTAATAAGCCAAAAAGGGCATTTTGGTAATTTTGCATATAATTTCATGGGCATTTTTGTACATAGCAATTAAATGTAGTATTTAATTACTAGATGGTAATTCTTATCATTTACCAATTAATTCTATCCTTTGGTAAATTAAAACTTTTATACATTAACATCGTAATTAAACCCGATAATTTTAAATTAGGGTTTTGATTGAAAAATTAGGGTTTTCTAATTAGGGTTTCTTAACGCCATCAATTAGGGTTTCTAATTGACCATTAGGATTCTCTAATTATACGTGTATGTTCTAACACGGTCATTACAATCTCTAACTTCAACCGGATTAGGGTTGTAATAATTGTGGTTTGTCTAATTATCGACAAACAACGATAATTAGGGTTTTCTTACAATTACTGGCATCTTATACACAAGAACCTTCATATACACAAAGAAACTTCATATACACAATCACTACTCGGTCATTTCTCATAACTAAGTTTAATAATTAGGGTTTCACAAAGACGGTAATATGCTATGACCTAATTGGACCGTCATTCTCAATAATATTATCATTCATACATACACACGATTACATAATTATTGTAATTGTAAAATCATTATAATAATAATATAATATTATTATTCTCATCTCTTGATCACAATCCCAATTCGTGGTTTGGATCTCATATCCGCTTCTGCTTTTCGCATATCAAGTTAAAATACTTGATTTAAATATTCGAACAATTCATATAATAAAATATATATTATATAAATTCTAATTATCACTTCATATATTATTTCCAATCATGTTTTCATGGAAAATAATTAATAAAAACATTTCTACTTACAGAAATTAATTACCATAAAAATATAATTTGTAGTAATTAATAATTCCAAAATTATTTCTAATTTTTCAAGTAATAAATATATTCGCATTTATCGTTCACATTACTAGACACTTATTCTCGTCATTAAATAAAAAAAAATTATACGCAAATTTCTTATTTATTTTATTTAGGAAATCTCGGGTTATTACAATCACGATTGATGAATACACGAATATCCTTGGCCCGTAGTGCATGGATAATTTGTGGTCGTGATACTAATGAATATCCTTGGCCGTAGTGCAGGGATGATGTGGATTATTTATTAATCTAAGTCTCAGCGATAAAAGTAATGAAAAACCTTTTAAATCATAGAAAATAGTAAATTTTATTCTCTACTTGACTCTTCTAATGGATTGCTTGTTCCGCTGCAGTTAAACTTGATGTTTGTTATATTTTATCAGTTTAACACTGTTGAAGGCTAATGATAATTTATTCTGCATTATCTTAGTCATAATATTTCTTACTGGGCTAGTTGAGCTCACCCTTTTGCTTTCATTGTTCTCTTCAGGAAATGAGAACGTAGCAGGGACTAGTCGGGGAACGAAGTGACGGACCAGATGATAGCATTAGTAGTCCTCACTATTCTATGAAATAGTGTGATAATAAATGTATTGAGGACTTATTTTGAGTTTGAATACTGTCTAGAATACAATATTTGTATTAAAACTCACAGCTCATGTAGTATATTTAAGGTTGTATTTGTATTCTGTACCATATATTTGGCGACTCAGAATAGGTGATGTATACCTATTTTGGGGGCGTCACATATACACTACTATTCTATAGTTTTTAATACATAAATGCATACCTTTCATACGGTCTGTGTTATGTTTAGCCTGTGAGCAATACTAAAGCTCTATATTGTTAAGGTGCCACATTACTAAAGCTCTATATTTTGCATACCTCTCTTGCTTTTTATTGGTTTGGGTCCTTGGGAGTAGCCCCTGGGTATGGCTTTGGCCGTTTTACAATTACATATTACTGTGTGCTTCTAGTTTTTGAAGCTAGCACTTAGTTTCTATCATATCTTGAAATGAATACCTTGCCATTTTAGTTTTTTTACGATCATTATTGTATCATTATTATATCGCTTGTAATGCTTATTGATTTTTATATATTACAATACTGAAGTGTCATCATAGTGGTATCTGCTTTGGCAAAATTGAGCCTTTCAAGGTGTGAATGGGAAGTGATTAAAGGAAACACCACAATTTCAAAGCAGTAACCTATTCACAATACCATTATTAAAACTCTCATTCATTCAAAAATGAAAGTCTTAGTTGACTTTTTTAACTTTCATTTATGCTTACCAAGATTTGCCTATAACACACTATGAAACATAATTTTTTTTTTTTTGAACTCAAATTTTGTTTTTGGAAAAAATATTACAGAAAATAATCAAGTCGTAAGCTAATATACTTAACACTCTGTTTATGAGCCTTTTTGGGTAAGGAAATTTAACCCGTACTATCGATATTTTTTTAAAGTATATTAGCCTTTTCGAGTATGGAAATTTAAAAAAGTCTGAGAAAGCAAATGAAAGGAATATAACCTTCTCTAGAATTTTTTTTGTGAATTTGGTAAGAAAAGGATAGACAATGAGGGATGTGTTTGGCAAAATTTGTCAATGTTTTATTAATAAGGGAACAAAGGAAAGTTTCACCAAGTCAATTTTCTTTTCCTTGCAAATCTTACCATTTTTGTTAGGAAAATTATTAAGGAAAGTTGGACCAAATATTACCAACATGGGAATTCATTTCCTAAGTTTTAAAAACTCAAAACCAAGGTGTAAGGAAAAGGGTAAAAAAGGACAAATGAGACTCTCATAGTCTTACTATATAAAATTGGAGCAACATATTTCTAGGAACTTATTTTTCAATGAAAAACAAAGTTCCAACATAATTTCATAATTAAATTTTTGAAGATAAGAACTTTAAAATCACGTAACATCCATCACATTCAAACTAAAGAGTAATTTAAAGAAAAGGTTTTTACAATCACGTGACACCATAAAGATAGGGGTAGAACACATTAAATATAGACTTGATATTTGAGCATTCCAATATTAAGTTAGAATTCGTATATTTGTGTAATTAGAGGTAGAACACAAATAAATATCTGAGTTGATAAATTTAAATTTTTGGGACCTAAGAGTATGATGTTTAAATTTAAATATGATGTTTTGGAAGCAAATACCAAATACAAAAAAATCGATACCAAACACAGTTAGCTAGGTAAATAGTAAATACGATAAAAGCAATAGCATTATGGCACAATTCAGATTTAAATTTACTAAACACCTATAAATCTTTGTCAATTAAATCTATCAAAAGGGTGAGCAATATCACATGACTTAGGCTACAAAATTCTAGCTAGTGTACTTGGCCAACAAAGCATGAATGAATAACATACCAGTATTTTCATTACTTGCTTGTCCATTCATTTGAGTGAATCAAGATACTAGAACTTTTCATCTTTCTTGTTGATAACTGTTAAGCACCAATGTGTTTCTTTGTGGATAGGGACAAATATCTGAAAATAAGAATGACAATTTTACAAATAAACATTCATTTCAATGAAACAAACGGGGAACTAAGAAATATAGTGAAAACACAAATTTTGTCGTGTCACACTCAATAAGGCAGTATCCCAACTTCCTTTGGGTAGTCCATCTTTTAACTGATTTGAAATCATAACCATTTGTCCCACCTTTTAGCTAGACATTGACAATCAGCAAAAAAGAGTTATCTTTGTGAACACCAGTTAACCTTAGTATTGAAAATGATGACCCAACAGAAATGATTAATTTGGAGTAGACAATTTGTAAAATTAATATATTGAACAAGAAAATAAATGTATGTGTATATATATTGAATTGCAAGTGTGGAAATGTGGTTAAGGTCATCACCTTTGGGTAAGAATATATTCCAATGCTTTCCATCCTAAACTCTCAAAAATTGTGAAGGAAAACTCCCTCCTCTTCTTTTTCATTCACTCAAATACGTAAAATTTGTTTCTATCACAACTCCAAATGAAATAAATTTAAAAACCAGGCACTTTGTACACATAAAAATCAACCAAGTAACTAACTATATAATTCTTTTAGTTATGTAGCGTTACAATGACAACAATAAATATATCAAGGTTTGTGATTTTGAATATCTAATATATCAATTGTCAGTTTGACTGTAAGTAGTATTAACTTACTTATTTTGTTTGCACTCCTATCCCACTTTAAAATTCCTTATTTCCTTTTTGGGACGTCAAAAAAAAATCTTTGTAACCTACTATGCTAAGTGATATTCAAAAGTTACCATTCAATTTCCCTTTCTTACAAAGCACATACATGCGGTGACTTGTAATGAAGTTATATGCAGGTAAATGTTTAGAAAATTCTAAATCTTCAATAGTCATCTCCAGGTTCCACCCCCTTTGACAGTTTTTAACTGATATGTACTTACAAAAGAATCTATATTAAGACAAAACAGGGGTTATATTGTGCAACATATAAAAGGTTCTGCTTGTTTTATCAACATTTTTCATATTGATGAGCAGTATGCAAAATGGAAGACATGGCAATATATTACCTAGTCAAGGGCACAAGCGAAAACATCAAGTACATGTCCTTGATGTATGAGCTGCTTTGAAAGTCCTTCATAAAATTTCACCGCTTTATGATAACAAGGAGCATAATCTTTATCCAGGTCCTTGTGAGAACGTATAGGTTCAGACAAATTTCTTGATACAATCTATGAAAATACTAAACAAGAACTCAGCCAAAGACTAACCAACAAATATATGAAATTTTATGTATGTATTTTGCAAATTTTATTTAGATAAAAGAAAAAAAATCCTTGAACATTGTGGTTCTTATATTAAAACTTGAACTCTTAGAGACATTTTGTTAAACAACTTTAAGCCATTGTTAATTTAAAACAATGAAACTTCTAACCTTCAAGTGATGTATTATTAATTAGTGATTAATCATTCCACCAGGACTGGAAAAATATATTCCTCAACAAAATACAAGCAAAATAGAAATGTCAAAAAACTTGAAAACATAAGGAATGTAATTTTAGAATTGATGTTACATTACAAAAGCACAAAAATGTTCTCTTTTTTCCAAAGATTTTTCGGCATTCCTTATTAGTTCTTGAGAATTTCTTTTCTTCAACCTACTAATTTAAGATCTTTCTATAATAAGGTACTAATTTAAGAAACAAAATGCCAGGATCATGAACCACCGACTAAGTAGAATTGATTCTCTAATGAAATTATGGAATTTGGGAGTAAGAATCTATACTGATACCCATTCATAAATTATTAAGGAGAAAAAAATTTGAAAATTAGCCAGTACACAGAAGGCAAGAAAGAAAAAGATCCTGTAATGGGACTAAAGCTTTAGTACGCAGATCTCCATATATAAGGTAAATATATATATAACATTCACTCATTTATCAACACCTATTTTTTACTTAAAAGTTATTGCTAAAACTATTTGTCACTTAACACAGAGAATAAACTCAGTTAACTAAAAGTTTCTTACATATGTTAATGAATGTCAAATCTAGTAAAACAACATAGTTAATGCCATAATGATATCAAATTCAGACTGTTGGAATCTAACCTAGATTCTTCAAGAGAATCCAATTCAAAGATCTCCGATCTTGATCCTAGTTATTGCCACGTGCGGCCGATATAGACATGCAAACTCTTCGGTGATCCTATCCAACCATACTTATTGTGAAAATCTCCCATGTCAAAAAATGCAGAAAAATAAATACACCAACACTTCTAACAAAGAAGTTAAGCTAAATTCTCCCATGTCAAAAAATGCAGAAAAATAATGTTCTAACCCAAAATAAAGTTGGCCGCCAGCCTCTCTTCTTGATTTTTTACCCAAAAAATTAAGAACAGTTCCCAAGAAACCAAAAAATTAAAAAATAATCCAAATGACAACGATACTATCATACTAAAAATAAAAGCGAAAATGGCCACAATACCAACAAGTAGGCTGAAATAGCCCAAACAATCCAAAACCTACTTGGTAAGTACTAAACTACATATAAACCGATCCCCAACATTAAAAAATAACTAACAACAAAAATAAAGAAATGACCAAATTAATCAATACTTAAAAGCTTAGATTTCAAAATTTTCCTAAAAAAGTGCCTAGCCAGAAGTCTCCCAAGAACCAGCTGCTAAAAAAAGTTTAATAAAAATAATTAACAACACATAACCTAATTCGAACCACCCCAAAGAAAGTACCAGAAGACTGAAAACAGAATTAAAAAATGCCAAGATTCTCAATTTTAATCTTAACCCCTAATTTTAGAGGCTCAACACATACACAAACAAATTAATAGAAAAACTAAGCCAAAACCCTAATTAAAATGTGAAAAATTTCCAGCACTCCAAACCTTCCCAATAAAAACACAGAAGTGATGTTAATTTAAGAAGCAGAACAATAAAATTAATTACCAATTCTGAACTGCAGAAGTGTAATTCACTCCATGAATCATGTCTTCAACAGAGCCAGTCTGCCCAAGATAACTCCGCACAAAGGGAAGCCCAAGACGAAATGCTGATCAATTTAACCAAAGAAACATAATTGTAAACATCAAACTGATGAGGACATGGCATGCGTGGACTCAAACAAGACTAAAAGGACTTGTGGATCAAGCAATACTAGAACTAAGAGGTTCAAACAAGGTCTCAATGGATTGATCCAAGATGTTTGGGCTGAAGCTAACGCAAGAAAATCCATAGAGGAGGCTAAAGAGCATGAGACACAAATTTGGGTCAATTTAATAAAAGCCCAATTATAATCTTCTTAGCAAAGTCAACATATTTTACATGCAATGGAAGTTTAATATTTGAATGGGTTGGTTTATTAATAAATTATCAAGTGGGCCGCATGGGTTGGTTTATTAATTTATGGGCTGCAGCTTCTTAAGTCATCAGACTTCATATATTGGTTATATACATGATATTGGCAAGTCTTAACAAAGGAAGAGCTGATCATCATCACGTGAATTCATCATCATGTGATATTGGTTTAATCTTTTATTTCATCATCATGTGAATTCAGCTTATCCACGCGGCAAAAGGATTTCGTTTACATGGCATTGATAGGATTTTTAGATTTTTATAATTTTATTGTAATTAGGATTTTTTTTTAATTAGAATTCTTTTCCAAATTGACTTCTATTAGGCTTATAATTTATAAATTCCTATTAGGATTTGAATTGTTTTGAGTAGTCCAAATAGGGATCTATGTTGATGTAATCAAACACATTATTCATTATTATTATTCAATATATTTGTGAGTTTATTCTCTACTTTTGGTTCTTTAAAGAATTCATAAGAACTAGTAATTCTTAGTTATTTCTTTGAGATTCAATTTGACTTATCATACAACAATTCATAGTTTTGTGTGGCGTCTTCTACTGCATCAATCGTCGATTATACCGAGATTACCGCTTCAATATAAGCGAGGGGTCAAGGTGTCGTTGGTGTCCATTCAACGCAGATTTCTGAACGCGAGCAATTGTACCAAGATTACCGTCTAAAGTATAGACAAGGGGTTAAGGTGTTTCAAGCAATTCACCCAACAACTGTGCTAGAAACGATTCGGGCGACGACCACCTCACGCAAGCGTGCTGTGGAGTCTATCATTTGGTATCAAAGCTAAGCCTTTCTAGCAAGTTACTTATTTTTATTTTTTTGTCGAAATATATACTGTAAAAAAAGAAAAAAAATATCATATTTGTGATAACCAAACTTGTAGCACACCATCAAATTACCAAATTTCAACCAAGAGTTCATACCGTTCCAACATCATCAATTCTGAAACGGAGCTATAATTTACAAATCTGAGGCATACAAGAGGAGTACAAGGCAATCGATCGGTGGTTTTGTGGTATTCTGATAGTCACATTATCTATATTTTTGTTTCGTGATAAGTAATTTTGAATTGATTAGTAAAACCAAGAATTTTGCTAGGGGAATTCAAAAAGAACCTATTAGAGAGAATATTTGAGGTAAAAGGCTTAGTGGTGAGAATAATCGAGGGTAAAAGCCAATTTATTGAGACTATACACGAGTGAACCATTGATTCGAGCGAAACACATAAGGGAATGGTGAGGAAATTGTTTTCTACTAACCCTTATTTTGCAGGAAATATGTCTAACTCGAAGGATAAAGGAAGTTATTAGGAACAACCCTCAACAACTGAATTGAAATTCCATATGGAAGCCATGCATAAAGAATGGGATCGAAGATTGAGAAAGACTATAGAGCAAATGCAAAAATAATTAGAAGAGATGAGGGTGTCCATGGCTGAGTTATCCCAAAACACTCATGGGATGAAAAATAAGACGAGGACACAACAAACTGACGCAAGAAAGGAAGACCCTTATGGTGAGGACAGTTGTGTAGTGGAAGATCGTGAATCTAATTTTTGACATCAAAGACACGGAGGTGCTAGGGAAAGAGGAGGTCGGGACAAAGAAGATGACAATTTGGATAGCATAAAAATGAAGATTCCAGCTTTCCAAGGCACGGGTGATCCTGAGGCTTATTTAGATTGGGTAACCAAAATGGAGCGAATCTTTGACTGTCACAATTATTCAGACCTTAAGAAAGTCAAACTGGCCGTTACAGAGTTTTCTGGATATGCATTGATATGGTGGGATCAGTTGACAACTAATCATAAAAGGTGTGAAGAGCGACCGATTACAACTTGGGTGGAGATGAAAGCTATCATGAAAAAGAGGTTAGTACCATCATACTATCAACGGGAGATCATTCGTAGTTTATAAACTCTTAAACAGGGAAGTCGGAGTGTGGATGAATATTACATGGAGATGGAGATGTTGAAGGATTGGGCTAATTTGATTAAGGACAATGAAGCATCGATGGCTAGGTTCTCGACAGGATTGAACTGGGAGATTTTAGACTTGGTTGAACGACAATATTATTTAGAGTTAGAAGAACTGGTCCATATGGCTACTACGATAGAGAAATAACTCAAGAGACGAGGAGGACAACGAGGACAATCTAATGTTTGTTCATCATGGAGACCTAATCTGGGAAAGCGAGAGGAAAAGACAGCTGCGATCAAACTAAAGGTGGAACCTAAGCAATGATCTACTAGCCGAGATATACAAGGTAAAAATGAACAACCTTCTTTTGGGCGTAATTGGGATATTGTATGCTTCAAGTGTCAAGGCAGGGGACATATTTCTAGCCAATGTCCAAATCAGAGGAAAATGTTGTTACTTGACAATAGAGATGTAGAGACCGAGGGGGAAGAGAGCGACACTGATTCTATGCCACAATTAGAGGAGATAGGTGAGGACGCGATACATGGTGAAATTCTTGTTACAAGAAGAGCACTTAGTGCCCAGGTTAAAGAGGAGAGCAGTGAACAACGAGAAAATCTATTCCATACTCGATGTCTTGTGATTGAGAAAATTTGTTGTATAGTCATAGATGGAGGCAACTGTACAAATGTGGCAAACACTACGATGGTGGAGAAATTGGGGTTACCTACTACCAAACATCCACATTTGTATCGTTTGGAATGTCTCAATGATAATGCAGACATTAAAGTAACCAAACAGGTGTTAGTTCCATTTGCTATTGGTCGGTATGTTGATAAGATATTGTGTGATGTGGTGCCTATGCATGCAGGGCATATATTATTGGGTAGACCATGGCAATTTGATAGGAGGGTTCAACATGATGGGTTTACCAACATATATTCCTTTGTTCACGACAATAAGAAGATCTCTTTGTGTCCTTTGTCACCACAACAAGTACATGAGGATCAAATTCATTTGCAGAAAAATCATGTACAAAGAAAAGAGAGTGAAAAAAAGAAAAATCAAGAAGAAAAAAAGAGAGAAAAAGAAATAGAGAAAAAGAAAGATGAGAGAAAAACAAATATATTGGCAAAAAAGAGTGATGTGAGAAGAGCTTTGATTTCTAAACAGCCTATGATTTTACTTCGGTATAAAGAGGCACTTTTGAATACTAACGCTAATGAAATTTTGCCTAGTGTTGTTTCATCTCTCTTACATGAATTCAAAGATGTATTTCCCGAGGAGCTTCCTCAAGGACTACCACCTATTTGGGGAATTGAGCATAAAATTGATTTGGTTCCCAGTGCGATGATTCCAAACCATCCGGCTTATCAAAGTAATCCCGAGGAGACGAAAGAGTTACAAAGGCAAGTTTACGAGCTGATGGGGAAAGGATTCGTGAGAGAAATTATGAGCCTGTGTGCAGTTTCGGTGATTCTAGTGCCGAAAAAGGATGGAAAATGGAGAATGTGCATCGATTGTCGAGCGGTAAATAACATTACAGTAAATATCGACATACCATTCCTCGTTTAGATGACATGCTAGATGAATTACATGGGTCTTGCATATTTTCAAAAATTGATTTAAAAAGTGGTTATCATCAAATTCGAATGCAAGAGGGTGATGAATGGAAAACAACGTTTAAAACAAAATATGGTCTTTATGAGTGGTTAGTATTACCTTTTGGTTTAACTAATGCACCCAACACTTTCATGAGATTAATGAACCATGTTTTGCGTCCATTCATTGGAAAATTTGTCGTAGTTTATTTTGATGATATCTTGATTTATAGAAAAAACTTGGAAGATCATGCATTGCATTTAAAATCTTTTTTAGATGTACTTAGAAAAGAAAAGTTATTTGCTAACATGGAAAAATGCACGTTTTGTTCGGATAGAGTTGTTTTTCTTGGCTTTGTTGTGAGTTCACAGGGAGTCCAAGTTGACCTGTGACACCCCCAAATCCGGGTACTTAAATTCCACGGGATTTGGTGTTCACTGTATAAATATCATCTATCTATCTACCCATAATAAATGCAAACCATGCAATAGATAGAAATAAAATCCTCCCCTTATGGGGTTACAACATCCTAATAATAAATACAATCCCAGGTTAAACTAACCTTAAACATCTGGTGCGGAAACATAAACAATTAATAAGTCTTAACAACATCATTCACTTAAGTCTAAACAGAAATACATCATCATATAAAACAACAAGTCTTTATCACTTATTAATCTTGCCCTTGCCTTTGTTAGTAGAAGGCAAATCGTATTTTTTGTTCTTAATCGCAATGTTATTATTAAGCAAGAGTGAGCACGATTGCCCACAAGTAAAATAATGAAATAACAATGTATAATAACATGCGAGTGAATCAAAGACTTCTGAAATAAAAGCTCAACTTTTGAATCAAGAATGAATAACAAGAATCAAAAGATTTCTGAGGGTCATAAGACCTTGAACTATGTCCTAGGTTAGCAAGGGTTATACTTGAAACCTTTAACAGTCATAAAACTATGGACCTTTCTACTCGTACTTAGGGGGATCAGCCCTTAGTACCATACTGTGCACAATATCTTAACACTAACGCATAAGTAAATCCCTTTGCAGGGTTGTTCATCTTAGTTTGTTATTAGAGTCCGCACCAAAGGAAGTTTGGTTTGGATAAATCAATAAGGGTTCTGAATTTAGAACGTTCATCAATACTAGTTGAATCAATAAGGATTCGCTAGTCTAACAAGGTTCAACAATAAATGATATTTATAATGAATAACAATCTCAATAGGTATACAATAGAACAATTATTGTATAACAGAATCATACTTTGAAAAGATAGTAAATCTTTAACATAACAAATGAACTTGATTTATAAACTTGAATAATGATAACAAGTAGGGTTAGGAAACTTGCCTCGTGCGTAGATTACACGTTAATTAAACTTGTTCCTTGATTTAAATCCTACATATCATTTACGTTCACAATACCAGTCAATTATAACGTAACTAATCATAGCAACTTCATTCTTTTTGTCTAACTTTGGTTATGACTATACTTAGTTAATTTATCACATTCATTGTCACATAATTTACACTTCACAAATAACAAGCTAATTATGTATTCAATAATTCAATCCACATGCAATTATGTTATTTACATCTTAAGTATCTATTTTAACATCTCATTATACTTCTAACATATTTCTATGTTTATTAAATTAGGTTGCTATCACATTATTAGACTTGAACATTTTTAAAAATTTCATTTCTGAACATTCTAGAGAGTGGTATTTGAGGTGCCCTTTGTTGTATAAAGTCTTAGCGTTATGGTGGCTGTAAGGCACTTCTTGAGACTGAAACGCAGCAAATTATGAAATATGAGGAATTAATGACGTAAGTACGTACTGTATAGTGTGCATACCGATAGAAATTTGCGATTCATGAAAAATCGCAGAACATGCCAATTTTTACCAATTTCTTATTTTCTACACGAATTTAGACATACCCACATGATACAATTCATACATAATCATTACCCAACATTTATATAATGATTTTAATCCATTAAAATACATAATTACAGAATTAAAATATGTAAATTTCACTGTTCTTGATGTTCTTGAAGGTTTTGAACATAAATCATGAAAATTAATACTACGGATTCGTTATAACACCGAATTCGTTCATTTAAGGTTTGGTCTCTTCGTATCAACATGGATAATCAAATAAGAGTGAGAGTTTTACAAAAACATTTATGTTTGACATATTTAAATCACGTATAAGGCCATATGGCCAAAACCTATACTCTGTAAGTTTTGAGCAACATATACGACATGTTTTATGATACTGATGATATGGTTTACATATATATATATATATATATATATATATATATATATATATATATATATAATCAAATACGATATAGTAACATTTAACACATATACAAACCCATAATCATACCCTTTCCCAATTATAGAGACTTTACAAAAGGTGAAGCCATTTTTTTATGAAAACTAAATGACGTAAAAGAATTTGGGTTTGGAGAGTTTACCCAGAGTCTAGTTTAGAAGAGATGATCATAGATGATCCTTTCACCAAAAACTTGTTGATTAAACACTTATAATTTCTTTCAATCTCACAATTTCTCTCTAAAATCTTTCTGGCTCTCAGTTGAACACTTAATGAAGAATACATAGAATAATATTAATTGAGCCTTTATGCGCAGAGTTGAGGTCAGTTACTCCATACGTGGTTTAACTGCCCCCAACTCCCCTTAAGGCATCATTTGGCTAGCCTTAAAGGCTTATATCCATTTAATTTAATAAAACTTTTTATCATATAGTTTAAATCATGTCGCACCCCATTCAAATATCCTTTTTAATTTAATTTAATTTAAATATAATAATTTATCATTAATTCACATCATCATATAATTAATTTTTTCATTAATTAATTATTTCAAATTATTAAATCTCTAATTAATTATTACATTAATTAAAATAACATTAGGTTTATTAAATATTTTTTTTAATTTAATAAACTCCCATAATTACAAACTTTGAATAATAAAATTCTCTACATTAATTTAATAAATATAACACATATCATTAAATTAATTTATCACAATTGCATCAATTAATTATTTAATCTAATAATTAAATCATCGAAAATATTTATTTACTTCAATAAATATTAAAATTAAATTAAAAAACTCTCGTTCGTCACATCTTTCCCACTTAAAAGGATTTTGTCCCCAGAATCACGACTCATTAAATTCAACCCGTCATATTCTCCCCCCTTACAAAGATTCTTTCCCCAGAATTGCTTACACATAATTTAAGTAAATAAATGAGGGTAATTCTTCATCATATTCTCTTCGAGTTCCCATGTAGCTTCTTCAGCATTGTGGTTCCTCCAAATTACCTTAACAGAAGGTATTACTTTATTTCTGAGAACTTGTTCTTTTCTGTCGACAATTTGAATAGGAATCTCCTCGTAAGATAAGTCTTTTTCAAAATGCAGGGGTTCGTATTCAGTTACATGCTTGTAATCGGGTTTGTAGGGTCGTAAAACAGAAACATGGAAGACGTTGTGGACATTCTCGAGTGCTGGAGGTAAGGCTACCTCATACGCGACTTCTCCGATTTTTCGTAATATTTCAAATGGTCCAATGAATCTTGGGCTTAATTTCCTTTTCTTTCAGAACCTGATCTTTCCCTTCCAGGGAGAGACCTTTAAAAACACATAACTACCCGATTCAAACTCAACATTTTTACGATGTGGATCGACGTATTTCTTCTGCCTATCTTGAGCTGCTACCAGTCGTGTTCGGATTATTTTGACTATTTCTACCATTGCCTCATTGTACCAATTCGCCCTAAGAATTGTCTTTCGCCAACTTCATCCCAAGAGATGAGTTCGCACTTTCTACCATATAATGCTTCATAAGGCAAAGATGCCTATACTAAGCGTGGTAATCTGTTGTTGTTGTAGCCTGAACTCTACTAACTGAGTAGTGATCATCCCAATTTCCTTTAAAGTCCATTACACAGGCTCTTAGCATATCTTCTAATATCTGAATCGTTCTCTCACTCTGTCCGTCTGTTTGAGGGTGGTATGCTGTACTCATTCGCAATTGTGTTCCCATACATTCCTGTAGATGCTTCTAAAAATTCGATGTAAAGCGCGGATCTCTATCAGAAACAATTGATACCGGCACTCCATGCCTCGAAACAATCTCTTTTACGTATAACCTTGCCAATTGATCTAAGTTGAATCTGATTTTTATCGGAAGGAAGTGTGCGGATTTTGTCAGTCGGTCAACGATAACCCATACTGTGTCATAGCCTTTCTGAGTCGTCGGAAGGCCAACCACGAAGTCCATTGTAATATGTTCCCATTTCCATTCGGGGATCACCAACGGTTGTAGCAAACAACTCATTCTCTGATGTTCTGCTTTCACTTTCTGACAGGTCAGACACTTGGCAACACATTCTACAACATCACATTTCAAATTCGGCCACCAGAAATGTTGTCAAAGATCTTGGTACATCTTGGTACTACCAGGGTGAATCGAATATCGTGAACTATGAGCCTCCCTCAAAATGTTTTCCTTAATCTCTTGTACTAGCGGTACCCAAATTCTGCTCTCAAATCTCAGTATTCCTTCCTTATCAATCTTAAATCTTTGTTCGGTTCCTTCAGATATCTTCCTTATCACCTTTTTGCATTCCTCGTCCTGAAGTTGAGCCTCCTTAACTTTATCCAGTAGGGTTGTACCAGATTACATCTGAAATAGCTTCTCATCAATTTCCATAGGATACTTCACTTCCAACTCCAGTTTCTCCATTTCTGAAATTAGCTCCTCCTGAGCGGTCAACATCATTAACTTCTCCCGACCCTTTCTACTTAAGGCATCGGCAACGACATTCGCCTTACCCGGATGGTATAAAATCTCACAGTCGTAGTCCTTAATTAACTCCAACCACCTTCTTTGACGCATATTCAAGTCCTTCTATGTAAAAATATATTTCAGACTCTTTTGGTCTGTATATATTTCACACTTCTCCCCGTAGAGATAGTGCCTCCAAATTTTCAAAGCAAAAACTACTGCAGCTAACTCCAAGTCGTGGGTTGGATGTCCCTTCTCGTAATCCTTCAATTGTCGTGATGCATACACAATGACTCTGCCGTTTTGCATAAGCACACAACCAAGTCCTTTATGCGACGCATCACTAAAAACAACAAAGTTTCATGTATCATCCGGGAGAGATAACACAGGTACCGTACTCAACCTCTTCTTCAATTCTTGAAAACTTTCCTCACACTTATCCGTCCAAACAAATTTCACAGCTTTTCGAGTTAAATTCGTTAGAGGAGTTGCGATCTTGGAAAAGTCTTGTATGAATCTTCTGTAATACCCTGCTAATCCAAGAAAACTTCATACTTCCGACGGTGTTCTCGGCTGATCCCAGTTAATCACGGCTTCGACTTTTGATGGATCTACCGAAATTCTATTTTTATCGATCACGTGACCAAGGAATTGTACTCGCTTGATATTCACATTATAAAAACTCAGCATACAATTTCTGCCTTCTCAATACCTCCAACGTTAATCTCAAATGCTCTTCGTGTTCTTCTTTGGTGTTCGAATATACCAAAATGTCGTCTATAAATACCACTACAAATTTGTCCAAAAACGGCTTGAACACACCATTCATTAGTCCCATAAATGCTGCAGGAGCATTCGTTAGACCAAATGACATTACCAAAAATTTGTAGTGACCATATCGCGTTCTGAATGTTGTCTTCGGTACATCCTCTGGCCTCACCTTCAGTTGATGATAACCGCTTCTCAAGTCTATCTTGGAAAAAGTATCTCGCTCCCTTCAATTGATCAAACAGGTCGTCGATCCTCGGTAATGGATATCTGTTCTTAATTGTGACCTTATTCAGTTCTCTGTAGTCAATGCAGAGCCGCATCGATCCATCCTTCTTTTTCACAAACAACATCCAAGGGGCCCCCACTACGATACGCTTTTCGGTTGAATGTACTTCTTGTCCATTAATTCTTGTAGTTGTACCATTAGTTCTTTCATCTCTCTTTGGTGCCATTCAAAGATGGTGCCTTCGATATTGGAGCAGCGATCCGGTGCCAAATTGATCACGAAATCTACTCTCTATCGGAGGAAGTCACGGCAAATCATCACGGAAATACGTCGATGAAGTCCCTCACAATCGGTATTTCTTCAACCTTGAATTCTCTTTTCGATTGTCGACTATGTAAAATAAGTATCCTACTGTACTTTCTTGTCTTAATAACTTCCTCTGCATCATCATCGCGACAACTCGCTTGTCTAGGCGACTTGCTACCATAAAACACAACCTTTAACGAGTCATAAGGTTAATCACGCTTCTTTTGGCAATCAATTACTGACCCGTAATTGAATAACCAGTCCATTCCCAATATAACGTCAAATTCCCCAAGTCGAATAGGGATAAGATCTACGTTCATGATATTACCCTTAATATCCACTCTACAATTCTTATACACGTACTTAATAGGGATTATTTCTCTATTCGCAATTTCTATGTTCATTGGATATTCCAACTCATCCTTAGGCAAATCTAAATTCTTAGCAAAGTCATCGGATATAAAGGAACAAGTAACACCCGAATCAAATAATACATAAGCATTAATTTTATTGATCGGAATGATACCTGACACCACATCACGAGATCGAATCTGTCGTAGTCATGTTGAAAGTTCTGACGGTTGGTTGGTTGTGGTTGGTCCGGTGATAGTCAAGGCATTCCCACTGTTGTTTCCCCGGTTTCCTCCTGGTCCTGCCCCTCCCGATCCCTTCTTAGGACAATCTCTTGCCAGATGGTCCTTTGAACCACAAGTGAAGCAAGCACCCTTCTTTGGGTTAGGACAGTTAGGTGCTATGTGGCCTTCCTGACCACAATTGTAGCACACTATTTTTCCCTTCATACAAACTCCTAGATGAGCTTTCCCGTAGGTCGGGCATGCTTTGATTCTTTTCTTCTGACTTCCTTGTTGATTCCCCGATGATGAGTTGTCCTTCCACCTTTTCTTCTGATTAAAATTTCTAATTCCTATGCCACTTCCACTAGCCTTGTTATTTCCTTCACTTTCATTCTTCTTCTTCTTCTTATGATCTTGATTATACTTGGTCACCGCATTGCTTCTACCTTCAGCGAGGATGGCCTTTTCCAGTAATTCGACAAATGTGTTTATCTGAAACATTGATACTTTACTATATACCCACTGCTTTAGTCTTTGTTCAAATCTTCTGGCTTTTCTCTAGTCCGTGTGTACTTGGTACGGGGCGAACCTCGCCAACTCGTTGAATCTAGCCGCATAATCAGGTACGGTCATATTTCCCTGCTTCAATTCCAGAAATTGAACCTCCATCTGGTTCTGCGAACTGGTCGGGAAATACATCTCAAAAAACATCTCTTTAAATCTCTCCCAGGTAATTACACCTTCACCTCCACGAACTTTGTTTGCTTTCCACCAATAGATAGCTTTAGACTTCAGCATAAATGTTGCAAAAGCGGTCTTCTAGTTTTCTCTAACCCTAGCAACGTCGAAAACCTTCTCCATCTCCATAACCCACGTTTGAGCCTCGATCGGGTTCATGGAACCTTTAAACTCTGGCGGTCCCACCGCCTTGAAATCTTTAAACGTAGTATTTGGTGGAGCTTGACGTTGATTATTCATTGCTCCAGTCAGTAAGTTAACCAACTGCTGAACGGGATTAGCATTGGCATTATTGTTGTTATTTGTTGACTCTTCTTGAGCTGGTTGACGTTGTTGTCTTCTTCTTGGCGGCATAATTTTGTTAAAATATATGCTTATTAAATCTCTATTAAATTCTCTAAATAGTTAAGACTTAACTCAACAATTTAATATAATTAAGTAACACATTATCTCAAACAACTTGATATATATTAATTCAAAACAAAAGTTTTAACATCAGACGATAGCATCACTGCTATTTACATCAACTATCCTGAGATAAAGAATCCACAGGATTTAAATATTAAAATATTCCTTTGTTCATAACTACATCGGAATTTACATCTAAATAATAGACAAGTTTATCACATAAGTAAACAAATTCTATCACTGTCTGTCAAGGCGCTGAATAGCCTTGCTACGCTCCTCTTCCATGATGCGAGACATCATCCTGCGATCCAACATTTACGATGGAAGTCCTTCAAACTGGATGGGGTACCTCAAAACTCGATCATGGGCCTCATCCATTGCATGATTAAGTGTAGAGTATGTCTCCCCAAGCTTCGCCTTCTTTGCATGACCATCCTCTTCCGCAAGATCAGCACGACGTGACTCTGTCACCCAGCCTTCCTCTACTATGATCAGCCTTTCAGAGCTTTCCTTCAATTCCTTCTTCAACCTCTTTATCTCCTTGGTCTTATCTTCGGTTTGACCCTTCTCGTGGACCAAATCCCATTCTACATTTCCCAGTCATGAGTGAAGAGTTGAAATCTCCCTCTCCTTCTACTCGAGAGTAATCTGCTGAATAATCGCCCGCTCAGTCAGATCCTGCACCTCATCTCGTAACTCCACATTCTGATGTCAGATAATGTGTCGTACATCTCAAAGATCAATGGAGTCTTTGTGGAAACTCCTCTTCTTCCTCTTCCTCTTCAAATTCCTCCTCAGATCGGGCCTGAGTTCATGCTCCGACCAACAACAATGGTGATCAACGGAGATGACTCCTCTCTGTACTAACTGTTCCCTAACGACATGAATGTCTCGGGGTTCCTCCTCCCCAGCTCGACCAGTTCCTCCAATGTCAGACATCCTGACAATAAAATTTTGAGTTTTAGTTAATAAGTCGTACTAGTGAGCACATAATTTAACACATAAGCACGTAAAGTCTTTTATTAACTTCAATGAATTACAAAAATTCATTTCCTAGAACTCGATAAGAGTTTTCCATCTCTATGTTCTTCCTATGAGGCTACTACCTAAGGTTGTTTCCCCACGTAAGGTTCATAACCTATGGCTCTGATACCAACCTGTGACACCCCCAAATCCAAGTACTTAAATTGCACGGGATTTGGTGTTCACTGTACAAATATCATCTATCTATCTACCCATAATAAATGCAAACCATGCAATAGATAGAAATAAAATCCTCCCCTGATGGGGTTACAACATCCGAATAATAAATACAATCCCAGGTTAAACTAACCTTAAACATCTGGTGCGGAAACATAAACAATTAATAAGTTTTAACAACATCATTCACTTAAGTCTAAACAGAAATACATCATCATATAAAACAACAAGTCTTTATCACTTATTAATCTTGCCCTTGCCTTTGCTAGTAGAAGGCTAGTCGTACTTTTTGTTCTTAACTGCAATGTTATTATTAAGCAAGAGTGAGCACGATTGCCCACAAGTAAAATAATGAAATAACAATGTATAATAACATGCGAGTGAATCAAAGACTTCTGAAATAAAAGCTCAACTTTTGAATCAAGAATGAATAACAAGAATCAAAAGATTTCTGAGGGTCATAAGACCTTAAACTATGTCTTAGGTTAGCAAGGGTTATACTTGAAACCTTTAACAGTTATAAAACTATGGACCTTTCTACTCGTACTTAGGGGGATCAGCCCTTAGTACCATACTGTGCACAATATCTTAACACTAACGCATAAGTAAATCCCTTTGCAGGGTTGTTCATCTTAGTTTGTTATTAGAGTCCGCACCAAAGGAAGTTTGGTTTGGATAAATCAATAAGGGTTCTGAATTTAGAACGTTCATCAATTATGGACTAGTTGAATCAATAAGGATTCGCTAGTCTAACAAGGTTCAACAATAAATGATATTTATAATGAATAACAATCTCAATAGGTATACAATAGAACAATTATTGTATAACAGAATCATACTTTGAAAAGATAGTAAATCTTTAACATAACAAATGAACTTGATTTATAAACTTGAATAATGATAACAAGTAGGGTTAGGAAACTTGCCTCGTGCGTAGATTACACGTTAATTAAATTTGTTCCTTGATTTAAATCCTACATATCATTTACGTTCACAATACCAGTCAATTATAACGTAACTAATCATAGCGACTTCATTCTTTTTGTCTAACTTTGGTTATGACTATACTTAGTCAATTTATCACATTCATTGTCACATAATTTACACTTCACAAATAACAAGCTAATTATGTATTCAATAATTCAATCCACATGCAATTATGTTATTTACATCTTAAGTATCTATTTTAACATCTCATTATACTTCTAACATATTTCTATGTTTATTAAATTAGGTTGCTATCACATTATTAGACTTGAACATTTTTTAAAAATTTCATTTCTGAACATTCTAGAGAGAGTATGCCGGTGCCTTTGTTGGCCTAAAGTCTTTCACAGGCAATGCCGTGGTACTGTGGCTTGAGACACAACCTTCTTGGTAGCTTGCAGTATACGCCACATGAATTAAGGCAACGTGACTGCGGTGTGGGGTACCGATTCTGAGAATTTGCGATTCATGAAAAATCGCGAGAACATGCCAATTTTACCAATTTCTTATTTTCTACAATTAATTTAGACATACCCACATGATACAATTCATACATAATCATTACCCAACATTTATATAATGATTTTAATCCATTAAAATACATAATTCTGAAATTAAAATATGTAAATTTCAACATTCTTGATGTTCTTGAAGGTTTTGAACATAAATCATGAAAATTAATACTACGAATTCGTTATAACACCGAATCCGTTTATTTAAGGTTTGGTCTCTTCGTATCAACATGCATAATCAAATAAGAGTGTGAATTTTACAAAAACATTTATGTTTGACATATTAAAATCACGTATAAGGCCATATGGCCAAAACCCATACTCTGTAAGTTTTGAGCAACATATACGACATGTTTTATGATACTGATGATATGGTTTACATAATATATATATATATATATATATATATAATCAAATACGATATAGTAACATTTAACACATATACAAACCCATAATCATACCCTTTCCCAATTATAGAGACTTTACAAAAGGTGAAGCCAATTTTTTATGAAAACTAAATTACGTAAAAGAATTTGGGTTTGGAGAGTTTACCCAGAGTCTAGTTTAGCAGAGTTGAGGTCAGTTACTCCATACGTGGTTTAACTGCCCCCAACTCCCCTTAAGGCATCATTTGGCTAGACTTAAATGCTTATATCCATTTAATTTAATAAAACCTTTTATCATATAGTTTAAATCATGTTACACCCCATTCAAATATCTTATTTAATTTAATTTAAATAAAATATAATAATTTATCATTAATTCACATCATCATATAATTAATTTTCTCATTAATTAATTATTTCAAATTATTAAATCTCTAATTAATTATTACATTAATTAAAATAACATTAGGTTTATTAAATATTTCTTTTAATTTAATAAACTCCCATAATTACAAACTTTGAATAATAAAATTCTCTACATTAATTTAATAAATATAACACATATCATTAAATTAATTTATCACAATTGCATCAATTAATTATTTAATCTAATAATTAAATCATCGAAAATATTTATTTACTTCAATAAATATTAAAATTAAATTACAAAAATCTCGTTCGTCACAGATGAGGAGAAAATACGTGCGATCCGGGATTGGCTGAGTCCAACCAATGTGAGTCAAGTACGAAGTTTTCATGGACTCGCAAGTTTCTATCGACGCTTTGTTCAGAATTTTAGTGAGATTACAACACCATTGACCGAGGTCATCAAGAAAAGTGTTGGCTTTAAGTGGGGTGATGAACAAGAAAAAACATTTAATTTGATTAAGGATAAATTAACAAATGCTCCTTTACTTATTTTACCTAACTTTGCTAAAACTTTTGAGATTGAGTATGATGCTTCAGGTTTAGGGATTGAAGCTGTGTTGATGCAAGAAAGGAAACCAGTGGCGTATTTTAGCGAAAAGTTGAGTGGGGAAGCTTTGAACTATCCTACATATGACAAAGAGATGTACGCTTTGGTTAGAGCTTTGGAGACATGGCAACATTACTTGTGGCCTAAGGAGTTTGTGATCCACACTGATCATGAATCATTAAAATATTTGAAGGGTCAGCACAAGTTGAACAAAATGCATGCACGATGGATGGAGTTTATCGAGACATTTCCATATGTTATTCGATATAAACAAGGTAAGGAGAACGTCGTTGCAGATGCTTTGTCTCGCAGGTATGCTTTGTTAAATTCTCTTGATACGAAATTGCTTGGGTTTGAACGAATTAAAGAGTTATATGATACTGACCTTGATTTCGGTAAAGAGTTTAAAACTTGTGAAAAGAATGTTGTGGGTAAATACTTTAGAATTGATGGATTCTTGTTTCGTGAAAATAAACTATGTGCTCCTGCATGTTCTTTGCGTGAGTTGTTGGTTAGGGAATCACATGGGGGTGGTTTAATGGAACATTTTGGTGTTGATAAAACTTTTGCTATTTTGAAAGAACATTTTTATTGGCCTCATATGAAACGAGATGTGAAAAGAATATGTGATAGATGTATTACTTTTCGCCAAGCTAAATCTCGTGTTCAACCCCATGGATTGTATACACCATTGCCTATTCCTAATGAACCTTTGATTGATCTTTCTATGGATTTTGTGATGGGTTTACCTAGGTCTAAGCATGGTTATGATTCGATATTTGTTGTCGTGGATAGATTTTCAAAAATGGCACATTTTATTCCATGTCATAAAACTGATGATGCATCTCATGTTGCTGATTTATTTTTTAAGGAGATTGCGCGTTTGCATGGTATGCCTAAAACTATTGTTTTTGATAGAGATACAAAGTTCTTAAGTTACTTTTGGAAGACTTTGTGGTGTAAATTAGGTACCAAACCGTTATTTTCAACTACTTGTCATCCACAAACTGACGGTCAAACTGAAGTAGTAAATAGGACTTTGTCGGCATTATTACGGGCTAACATTAAAAAGAATATCAAGCAATGGGAAGAATGTTTACCACATGTTGAGTTTGCATATAACCGTTCTGTTCATTCTACTACTAAATTTTCTCCATATGAAATTGTATATGGTTTTAATCCTTTGACACCGTTGGATTTATCACCATTACCTGTTTCTAAATATATTAACATGGATGGAAAGAAAAAGGTTGATCTTGTTAAACAGATTCATGAAAAAGCTAGACTAAACATTGAACGGAGGACGGAATAGTACATTAAGCACGTGAATAAGGGATGACATCAAGTGATCTTTGAGCCTAGAGATTGGGTGTGGTTACATATGCGAAAAGAACGATTCCCAGTTCAAAGACGTTCAAAATTGCTTCCGAGGGGAGATGGTCCATTTTAAGTTCTCGGGCGTATCAATGACAATGCCTATAAATTAGATTTTCCAGGTGAGTTTAATGTTAGTGCCACATTTAACGTTACCGATCTAAGTCCGTTTGATGTAGGTGACGATTTGAGGACAAATCCTTTTCAAGAGGAAAGGAATGATAAGGACATGGCATGCGTGGACTCAAACAAGATTAAAGGGACTTGGGGATCAAGCAAGACTAGAACTAAGAGGTTCAAACAAGGTCTCAATGGATTGATCCAAGATGTTTGGGCTGAAGCTAACGCAAGAAAATCCAAAGAGGTGGCTAAAGAGCATGAGACACAAATTTGGGTCAATTTAATACAATCCCAATTATAATCTTCTTAGCAAAGTCAACATATTTTACATGCAAGGGAAGTTTAATATTTGCATGGGTTGGTTTATTAATAAATTATCAAGTGGGCCGCATGGGTTGGTTTATTAATTTATGGGCTGCAGCTTCTTAAGTCATCAGACTTCATATATTGGTTATATACATGATATTGGCAAGTCTTAACAAAGGAGGAGCTGATCATCATCACGTGATATTGGTTTAATCTTTTATTTCATCATCACGTCAATTCAGCTTATCCACGTGGCAAAAGGATTTCGTTTACATGGCATTGAAAGGATTTTTAGATTTTTACAATTTTATTTAATTAGAATTCTTTTCCAAATTGACTTCTATTAGGCTTATAATTTATAAATTCCTATTAGGATTTGAATTGTTTTGAGTAGTATAAATAGGGGTCTAAGTTGATGTAATCAAACACATTATTCAGTATTATTATTCAATATATTTGTGAGTTTATTCTCTACTTTTGGTTCTTTGAAGAATTCCTAAGAACTAGTAATTCTTAGTTATTTCTTTGAGATTCAATTTGACTTATCATACAACAATTCATAGTTGTGTGTATGGCTTCTATCGCATCGATCAATCGTCGATTGTACCGAGATTACCGCTTCAATATAAGTGAGGGGTCAAGGTGTCGTTGGTGTCCATTCAACGCAGATTTCTGAACGCAAGCAATTGTACCAAGATTACCGTCTAAAGTATATACGAGGGGTTAAGGTGTTGCAAGCAATTCACCCAACAACTGTGCTAGAAACGATTCATGAGACGACCACCTCACGCAAGCGTGTCGTGGAGTCTATCACAAACCAATCAGAAGGAACCCAAAAAATGAAAATTTTAAAAAATTTAGATTCAACCAAATTAAGAACCTCATAAACCTAATAAAGCTAAACCCTCTGACAATGGGTTCTTATTTCTTCCAGAATTTCATACATTTTGTAGAAACCAAACTGAAATTGAAGAAATACCAAGGTGCCGAGGAAGAGGAGAGCCAAGAGGAGAAGGACTTACATCTTCGTTGATCTCGTGTTTCTCTCTCTTCAACTTATTCTTCTTCTGCTTCGCATTTCAAGCTTCGCATACATACCTTACGGATCGTACATTAGGAAATTTGGGTATGAGAGTTTTGGAAATTTGGAATTAGGGCTGGGTATGAGAGATAAGAGCTCTGTTTATGTAAGAACTCTGTTTGTGAAATTTGAATATACAGAGAGAGAGATAAGAGCTCTGTTTGTGAAATTTGAATAGAGAGAGAGAGAGAGAGCTGCTGACATAGAATTTTGATGGGACACTTATGTATTTTTTCTCTCTGCTCTGTTTTATATTTTACCCGTGCCTCTGACACTACTAATACTCGTGTAATTATTTAATACCTAAAGATGAATCTAAATGAAAAATGTGAGTTACAATGTTTAAAGAGTATATATTTCATAAAAATTAGAAAATTTCGTAATTATTTGTTGTAAATAAGAAAATTTCTAATCAAGATAGACATCCCACCCAAAAAGTACAGAAGTCAAGAATTTTGCCACAAATTGTATCTACATGCTCATTATTTATAAATCGAGACTGGCAAGAAAAAATAAATTTGTTAAGGAAACAACTAAAGCCAACATCCACATTCACTCAACAATAAAATTGACCTAGGCCAGTTAACTACATTTATTAAATTCAAAACAATCCCAATGCCAATGACCTTCATATTTTCTTCAAACACATTTAAAAGCACTCCTTTTCACCTATATGCTATTGATTTTCTTCATTTAATTTGCAATTTAGATGGAACATGGATTAATTAGTAAAACTAATTTAAGCACAATCAATCATACAAATGTGTCCATTGAATACCAGTCGCTGATACATTAACAGGTAAAAGCATTGTAGTTTTGAAATAGCATAATGATACCCACTTTCTTAAAAGGTTCATATGCACCAAATTGGTTTGGAGGTCCTTTGCCTGATTAAATAAAAAATAAAATAAAATAGGAACTTCAAAATAATTGACCCAACCGCCAAAAAAGGTAATTTTGGTCGAACATATAGCCAAAAAAATCATCTGGGCCATCGCAAATTTGGGATAAAACTCACCGTCCATGGACACAACTAGAATATATATATATATATATATATATATATATATATATATATATATATATATTGTAGCAACAAATTCAAAACAAAACTCTGCAAATAATTATGTACTTTACCTTTTTACAACACCACAGTTGGACAATATGAAACTCATATTACAAAATGTATTAGAAAACAACTCAGTTAACATCATAGAGTACTGGAGCTTCTCATGTTACCATTCTCTTATGATTTCGTCTATGAGTTCATCAACCACGTCCGGTCCACATCCTTTATAATGTCATCTATTTCAACATATGCAAACATCACCTCATTCCACCCAAAGTCCCACATACAGTTAACATTTGGATATGTAGTTTTGATATTTCTCTCGAGCATTTTGAGCAGGTTTTCAGCAGCATCACTACATATTCAAACTACTAAAACAACCATCATTCCATACTCAAAATCATCATAACCATGTATAATTAGTTAACTTTACAAAATACGGAACACAAAAAATACACACATGCAGAAATTAATACATACTCAATCATCAGCACATATCTAACCACCAAAACAGCAAGCTAGTCGCTACTGATTTTACATTTTTTTTGCAGAGTTTCGTTTAAAAATAGATATCCAAATAAATCTAAACATGTCTATAAAACTTACAATCATCCATACATATCCAAACCACCAAAAAAACCATCATTTCATACCCAAAATCATCATACCATGCAGAAATCTATACATATTCAATAATCAACACATATCCAACCACCAAAACATCAAGCTAGTAGCTACTAATTTCAAGAAATTTTGACAGAGTTTCCTTTAAAAATAGATACCCAGAAAAATCTAAACCTGTTTAAAAAACTTACAATCATCCATACATATCCAAACCACTAAAAAAAACATCATTCCATACTCAAAATCATCATAACCATGTATAATTAGCCAACTTTACAAAAGACGAAAAACAAAAATACATTTATGCAGAAAATAGAGAAACAACATGTTGAGCATAACCCTTTACTTTACATCTTACACCAAATATATTCTTTACAGCTTACACCAAGTATCCTTCAATATATACCTGAAAATACATATAATAACATTTACCTTGTAGATCTGTCAAGCTCTACCATGTCTTCGGTACATAAACCTTTGAAAAGAAATGCTATCCATCGGCAACGTCCACGACCAACAAATATTGTTTGTAACAAAAATCTGTTATTTATAAGAGAAAGCAAAATGTTAGTAGTATCGCAAGAATGAAATAATTGACACGTGATTACTTGAATATGATTTAAGAATTATAAAATACACATAACCCTTTTAACTTTTCTCCACCCTCGACTTGTTGTTGAATGAGCACGTTTCCATTCAATAGCAATATCATCCCAAGACTGCAAAAATTGAAATGAATTGTTTAGTTATATCAACAAATTAAATCAACTACTTGGAAATTGATAACAAAATGTAATGAAAAGGATATATGTAAAAATTGATTGATTTATGTGCAAGTAAAACTAAAACATAAGTTATATATCTAATAAGAATTCTACACAAGTGGAGAAATAGATAATAAGCATATTATAGCTCAGCCAACATAGAGAAGCTTATTATGTTTCCTGCGATGATCAAGCTTCTCAAATTTGTTCTTCACACACACACACACACACACACACACACACACACACATATATATATATATATATATATATATATATATATATATACTCGTATGTTATCTGAATGGTTTTCTGTAAGATATGTTATCTGATGTTCATACATTACTAAATCATGTATTCAATTGGCCAAAGCAGGAATTGTTATTCAGTGGAGGCATCATACTCTCGAAACATTATCAGATTTGCTTACACAGAAAAGAGCAAGGAAATGTAAGCCAATTTTCTGCAAATTAGAAAATTAGTAACTTTTACGAAGGCATCATGTGTAAAATAAGTTGAAAAATGTATCACGTGGATTCAAAAACATGAGGATGTATGTGTAATATACGGTATTGTAATTTGAGTACCTGTACTTCATGTGTTTTTAAGCTTCGGCTTGATCAACTAAAAATATTGTATTACACCCTACAATAATTTATGGGGATTGCTATTTCTATAAGGAAACTTGTTAGTCCTAGAAAGTTCCATTTCACATGACTATAGTTCTGACCTATACCCATCAGGAGTCTTGCTAGCATATGCCACAACTACAACGATGCCACAACTTATTCAAGCATCAGTCTCATTTATAACAATTAACAAATATTCAACTATTCAACAATTAACACATATATAAAGACAATATTTGTTGTGGACTTGTCAGTTAATTCAAAGCTTTTATCAGTCAATTCAAAACATATCAAGACTTTATCGTAAGAAGATCAATAATGCATGGAGATAAGAAATGATACCTCAAACATATAAAATTATAAAAACTTCAGGATAGAGGATATTTGTTGTGGACTTATCAGTTAATTCACGAAGAAGTATGCATAAGCGGGAAGAACTTGTGCATCTTGTCAGAGCTACATATAGTTGACCGTGACTAAATACTGGCGTACACAAATCTACCCCAACAAATTTGACAGACTGGCCATGTGATTTATTCATTGTCATTGCATACACTAACCTCACTGGGAATTATCTTCTTGTCATTTTAATACTTAACTCAGATGAGGAAGGAGTCAAAGAAATTCTTGGAATGAATACCAAGTCGCCATGCTTATCACCAGTTAAAATCTTTGCTTCAAGTACTAAAGCACCACACTTGACTATGATAAGTCTAGTACCATTACAAAGGCCATCTTTCGGTGCAATGTTCCTTAGAAGCATTATTGGACAACCCTCTTTTAAATCTAATTTGAACGGTGGTAGTCCAGGGGGATTGAGTGTGTTCAAATACTCATTTGGGTACCGATGCATAATAGTCCGATCCACATCATCATGTTCAACCATTTTGTCAGCAGCAAAGTATGTATGTATTTCTCGCGGAAGAACCGCCAATGCAACTAGGTTGATATCATTGACATCATCATTTCTAGCAGATAGAATTGTGCGCTCTTTTAAGAATTCGAGAGTGACATTACTTGGCACTTCTAGCTCTGGGTAGATGGTCGAGATAAGATTATCTACACTTTGAGTTATTTTTATTTAATTTGGAAGTTGTATAGATTCTTGAGGGTTAGACCCAATCTAAAAATTAATGAAGTATTAGTAAATTATCAAATATTCTCGACGATATATAGATGTCAATATGAATAAAGATACAAATACTCAAACCTCATTAAGAAAAGTTGAGAAATTAAATAATAACGATTGGTCATCGTGTAAGCGCATGTTAACTTATAAAGTCAAGACATGTATATCTTTCCAAAGTGAATAACGTCGTAGTGATGCTGCCACTATATGCTCGCGAAGACCTCTAGGTATAACATGAAGAATCTGCCTAAAATCTTCCCCAAGAACAACAGTAACACCTCCAAATGGTTGTGAGTTATCACGAATGTCTTGTAAGGTTCGATCAACTACTTCAACACAATGACGATGATGCATTGGAACCTCATCCCATATAATTAGTCTAGCCTTCCGAAATAATTCCGAGTGTGATTGTGACGCCCCCAAAACAGGTATACATCACCCATCTTGAGTCGCCAAATACATGGTACAAAATTCAAATACAACTTAATTATACAACAGTCGTGTAAATTACGATAAAACATAATCTAAGAGTTTTGATAAGAATATTATCATCTAGACAATATCCACACTCAATGGAGTCCTCATTATATTTATTGTCACACTATTTTATAGAATAGTGAGGACTACTAAAACAACCATCTGGACCGTCAATCCGTTCCTCGACTCGTCGCAGCTATATTCTCATTTCCTGAAGAGAACTGTAAAAGAAAGGGTGAGCTCAACTAGCCAGTAAGAAATATTATGACTAATATAATGCAGAATAAATTATCGTTAGCCTTCAACAATGTTAAACTAATAGAATTTAATAGACAACAAGTTTAACTGCAGCGGAACAAGCAATCCATTAAAAGAGTCAAGTAGAGTATAAAATCTACTATCTTCTATGATTTAAAAAGTTTTTCATCAACTTTATCGCTGAGATAATAAATAAAATCGAATCATCCCTGTACCACGGCCAAGGATATTCATGAAATCATCAATGGTCATGATTATACACAATAATCCCTGGTCATAATCATACCAACAACTGTCCATTAATGAACTACAGGCCAATGAGGACTTTTACCACATCATTCGTTACATTACAGTCATAATTATACAGAATAATCCCTGGTCATAATCATACCAAGTCCATCTATGCACGTAAGCCAAACATGACTTTCATTATAATATAAGCATGAGGATGATGATAATGACATAATAATTCAATAAAACAAGATCAAGGATAATTTTTTAAAGATTTATAATTTAATTTATCCAGAAATCAATAATGTCCAAATTGTCAACATGATACTGTTTTGTGGAGTAAAATTGAAGAATAATATTCATGTACCAAAAATAATTTGGACATAAAAGAAATGTAATTTTTGGGTAAATAGTACCCCGTGAATAGTACCCTGTGAATAGTACCTCATGAATAGTACCCCGACATGAAAAGTACCCCAAATACCCGAGTGAATAATATTTGGGTGAATAGTAACCTGTGAATAGTAACTCGTGAATAGTACTCCGATATGAAAAGTTCAATAATTATCAACAAAGCTCAGAATAATATTTCCATGAAAAGATACTGGATGAAGCGCAAATATCAATGATATTCCACTAATTTCATGGAGTATAGAAGCCAAAACTTTAACCAACTGAGTATAATAGAATATATGAAACCGCAAATGGATTTTTGCTCTCCATGCGGTAATCCACGTAGACAGATCATTTCCACAATTTAATAAGGAATGAATACGAAGGATCATTCACCATGCATGCGGTAATCCACATAGACAAGTTTTTAAACACTCAAAATTTTTCGTACCACTATCACTAACATTGCAGGAGGACAGATTCGTCTTTTAAGAGGGAACCCTAAAAGACAATCCAAATCCATACCGGATACTACCGGAAGTTCAGCATCAAACCCCGGATCGTAGTATGGGAGTAACCAAATCCAACCTCGGAGATAACCCTGAGGCCTGCAGATACAATACCGGAACACACATCGGAGAAGACCGATTAATCTTGGAGATGACCTCGAGGTATCCAGTCTCAGTCCCAACCATGGGAATAACCACCAACCTTGGTGATGACCCCGAGGAATGAAATTTCGGAGATAACCCCAAAAATGCTTGTTATAAATGCGACCAGCTTCAATCTCGGCGCTCACAACGAGATCCACTGTACCAACCCGGCGACAACATCGGGAAGACAGGCACACCTCAAAGATGACAATGAGGACCTTCAACAATTGCAGCAATCCAATCTCAGCGAAGCTTGAGCAACGTCTGCTTTATCAGCCCAATCCGGTGATAACACTGGTGAGGGGAAACATCGTCATCTCGTCAACACGATGCCATGTCACGTCTCTACACAATGATGTCCCACAAGGCTAACCAATCCCGAGTGACTATTATGTGGGGTAACGGGTGAAAGTTGAAACTTGAAGACCGGAGGGCATCGTCCCATCTTCAATGACTTCGTACAAACTCTAATCCCATGCCATCATATAACTCTCGACAACGGCGGTCCGAAATAGGTCCTGTATACCTCAAACGGATGCCCGGATTGCACTTCCAAAAAATTGAGTGGACATTCTGATTGCACGAGTGCACGTGCTTGAGACGACCGACACGACAAAACCGGGTTGCCTCTAGTACACTGCGGCTAATATGCCTATAAATAGAGGGCTTGGGGTGCTTGATTTTGGAGAGAAAAAGACGGAAACCACAGTACAATTGGGCTCACTTTTCATTTCATCTGATGTATTTTCCCACTTTTAAACACTGTGAGCTCATATATAGCCTCTTTTGTACCCCACAAAAGCGGTGTTTACCAACTCTAAAGATATAGAAGCCTTTTTTAGCGATCATTTTGTAAGCCTTCTCACACACTTTAGAGTTTTTCTTCATCTTTGCACACACCCTTCTACACGTTGAGAGTTGTGTTGCTTGCTTTTGCCCGGACTTCGGTCCGTGGTTTCATTCCAGTCTTTATATATATATATTTATATATATATTGACTAACATTATCGAGTTATGCCTCGATTGAGCCTAGACTTCGGTCTGGATCGTTTATTGGCTTTATATATATATATATATTTATATATATATGAACTGTGTGTCAAACTTTGTTCGATGAGCCTAGACTTCAGTCTGGAGCATTTACTGCTTTAATATATATATATATATATTATATTAACTGTGTGTCGAACTCTATTCGATGAACCTGGATTTTATATCCGGTGCATTTATTCGCTTATATATATATATATATATTTATACTTATATATATATGAACTGTGGTCGAACTCTGTTCGATGAGCCTGGATTTTACATCCAATGCGTTTATTACTTATATATATATATATATTTATTTTCGTCCTGCCTGGAGTTTCCTTCGTGGCAGTTGATTGCTCTTACGACTTTATTTACATTTCGATCCCCATGGAGGTGCTTCAGTAGTTGGTGATCATGTATATATATATATATATATATATATATATATATATATATATATATATATATATATATTTACTGACTTTTATATATATACCGCTTCTTTTTTCATACAAATTGCGACATTACATTACTTTAGGAATCATGTGATCACAGATTCATCCCATTGGATCTAGATTCGGTTCCGTGATGGACATTTTTCATTTATAGCGACTTGTAAATTATTCTGCGGTGTCTCGAATTTCCTCGAGATGGTTTCCATACCCACGAGGAAGTCGGCATTATTTTTATATATTATTTTAAATGCGGATGCCTCGCGATCCGTCAAATAAAATCAATCCGGTAGATCACTTAATAAAATGGGAGTGTAAAGGTCTCAATTCCTATTGAGCATCGGGGTTTGAAAAACCTCTTTTATAAAACATCAACGCCATATCTTGCTAAAATTAAATTTTACATAAATTCAAACCACAATGTATATAGGTTCGAACAAGGCCTCGCTTTAACATTCATATAATAGCGCATTGACCCACACACACACACATACACACTCAGATAATAGTTTCTTAAAAAGAGGCGGTCAAGTGGTAACACGAGATGTCGGGGGTGCCTAACACCTTCACCCCCGCATAACCAAGTCCCCGGACCCTAAGCGAATCTCGGTTTCAGCGACCAGTATATCGATTTGTCACACCACTAGGTCAATGTGCAAACCTTTTCTCGGTTGTGTTGGTACAACCATTTTAAAAACCAACTGGCGACTCTTAACAGTCCCATCATCGACATCATATATGTCGGACCTTTTTCACTTATTTTTTCAAACAAATCTCACCTAAAATGAGAACACCAAAGAACAAAATGTGAAAGGGACATCCAAAAATCCCGGCGTCGATAGGATTTACTCTCTCTGGGGACTCGGTAAGAGGACTTAAGCCGCTATTACAATCTTTTCAAAACTGTTATCTGCTTGTGTGTGGATGTTGCATTTACATTTGATGAATGTGTACGAATGCAATTCCTTATTGCACTTAGTGCTTCGCACTATAACTGCTTGTGATAGTAGTGCTTCGCACCATATCTGCTTGTGATATTAGTGCTTTGCACATGTCATCATTTTCATACGGTAAGACGCGATGTATGTGAATGTATGTTGTGTGGTCCCTCCACTAGGAGGCTATCCCATCGGTGTTTGATTACTGGACTCGTGAGAAGACTAATTCTCCGAGGCTCAGGAAACGCACCACCCAAATTCGCTCCAGTTAATAGACCGGATTAACTTCCCGTCAAGTAGATTGCGATGATTTGGGAACCTTCATGCCAACAAGCCGCGATAGTAACCTAAGATAGGTCAGCCTCTGATAAACCCAAAACGGAGGAAAGTCTCTTCATGCTCTCTCATTTCAAAATTACTTGTAAACACAATTACTTGTAATTCCCCTCTATATATATCTCCATGTAATGAGAAATATGAAGCAATATGTCCACATACATGTTACAAACAGCTGACATCCATTTTGCAGGATAAAATTACTAAAACGGACACATCACATATCATGTTATTATACACCTCCCCTAAAGACTAAACTATGAAAGTCTTTCGCAGGGAATCAATCGGACCTACCACCCGGTCAAAGTCCAAAAAGGCAACAAGTCTATAGTCAATCATGTCGTCATCCGACCAGACTGAACTTAATCCAGTTTCTCGCAAAGAATTCGACGGATTAATCAAACAAATTACAGATTTGGTTGTTCTACTAAAAGAACTACACCAGTCTACACAGAGTCAGAAAATACCCATACATTCTGAATCCTCCACACAAGGAGGAATCTCGGTCATTACCATACCTGAACTACAGTTGGATACGACCAACAAAACTCATGATCTTGCCCATCCCTTTGGAGATCCGGACCTTTGGTGACATCAAAAAGAAAGTCCTCCAAATGGAAGAGACCCTTCGCGCTATCAAAGGAATTGGAACACACGAGAGTGTTTCATATGTTGATCTATGTATTTTTCCTGGTGTTCATTACCCAGAAAAATTTAAAACTCCTGACTTCGAAAAATATGACGGGTTAGGAGATCCTTATACACATTTAAAAGTATTTATTGGAGAACTTGGATCCTGCGAGAGGATGAAAACTTCGAGAATGCAATTGTTCCAAAAGAGTCTAACTAGAAGCCCGTTAAGTGGTACACAAGATTAGACAACTCCAAAATATATAGCTGGGAAGAGCTAGCACATGCCTTCCTCACTCAATACAGTTTTCAAACTCAAATGGCTCCTGATCGGTATCAAATTACCAAGATCAAGAAATAGTCTAACGAGTCTTTCGAGAGAGTATGCTCGGAGGTGGTGGAGACGCTGGTGCCCAAGTTAGTCCTTCATATGAGAATCGAGAAATGGTCATGACTTTCATAGACATACAAGAAGCTCCCTTCTATGAAAGAGTTTTAACCGGCATCGGCAAACCATTTTCTAAAATGGTTAAACATGGGGAGATGGCTGAGATGGGATTGAAGTCAGGAAAGATTCAAGACCTAGCTGGACTCAAAGCTGTTGCGGATCACATCCAATCTGGAAATTATGGGAACAACCCCCGGAGGGTCCATAAAAAGAAAGAGGAAGATGTTTCCCTGATACTATAGGGGCAAAAAGGCAATCAAAACTTGCCTATTCAAAGGAGAAACTACACTCCCTTTCCAGCACAGTCTTCAAACCCTCCAGTACCAAAAGGTGGAGAAGTCAAACGCCCTCGAGTGTTTACATCCATAGGGGATACCCTAGAGAACATTCTCAATCTTCTGACAACACAGAAGAAAATTACGCATCTTCTTCCACCAGCCAGCCCTAATGAACGGGGTTTCAATGCTGCTAGGAAATGTGCTTATCATGCCGGGGCACCTGGACATGATACTCAGGATTGTTGGGCCTTGAAACACAAGATCCAGCACCTAATAGACAACGGGGAGATCGTAGTCACCAAACCCGATCAGCCTCATGTTCAAGACAACTTTCTTCCTCAACACAAAGAGGAAGAGGTCAACATGATCAATTGGAGCAATGGACAAAGTTCCAATTTTAGCTGTGATTATTCCTAGACCCTCAAAGAAGGTGATGACAAATGGGATTATGCCAAGTTCCAATTTACAATGGAACGAAAGATGAAAGCTCTCTGCAGACAAATTGAGCAATTTGGCGGAACTGGTGACTTATTAGCATCAAGTGACTCGTCAGTTAATCAGCCAGGAGCATGCTAGTCTCCTACCTATTGTCATGAATATTCCCTTGTCACTTTCAGAAAATGAAATGCTGAAAGACAAAGTGACAAAGAGAGCAAATGCCAAAGCCCGTCGGGATTTTGCCAACAAAAGGGAATTCACCTATTTGGGCCAACCCATGGAGGAAATTCTTCATATGTTAATCAATGAAGGAAGGATCAGTTCCCTTCTACCTCCAATCAACCCCCGTTCAGGACGGTACAACTTTGATGGAGTATGTCAATATCACTCCCAGTCTCATGGTCACAGCACCGAAGAATGTTGGGCACTCCGCCACCTTATTCAAAATTTAATCGACAGTGGTGTCCTGCGCCTAGCGGAAGACGACACTGTGTTATGTGCAAGTGAGAATGTAGGCCCTACCAAGTGGAAAAGTGTGGTAGCAGTCATATCCATTGGCCCGATGGGATTAATACCTTTACTCACAACGCCAACAATTCAACTCGAGGAGGAAACAATCCTTTGAAAGTGGTTGCTCCGAGCCAATCAACTTTCCATGCGAGAGCACAATATCCTATTGTTAGCTTACATGTGAGGTTAAAATAGAATTATGGAGAAGGTGAAGGATCCACCTCACATACGACTGCTGTAGTGTCGAAGGAAAATCCATTGTATCTCCCCCATCGGGTGATGAAGCCCACCACCAAATCAAAGGGGAAAATACCCATGGAGAAGATTGAAAAATTCCTCCGCGTTGTGGGTCATAATGAAGCTACGGTGGTTTTAAGCTTGAAAGAAGCTCCATAACAAATATCAATTTTGGACTTGGTCCTAACTTCCGAGAATCACCGGAAGGTCTTGTTAAAGGTTCTAGAAGAAACTTATCTCCCGACATCAGTGGATACGGAAAAGTTTCAACATATGGTTGATCACATTTTCAACAACAATGTGATATCCTTCACTGATGATGACATACCGCCCGAAGGGACCGGTCATTGCAAACTGTTGCACATTGTGGTCTTGTCCTCCAGATATATGGTAGCTGGGGTCTTAATAGATGGAGGTTCCTCTCTGAATATCTGCCCATACGCTACCTTGGTGAAGATGAATATCAATCTCAACAGAATTCGGAGTAGCCATACTATCATCAAAGCTTTTGATGGAGCCCGCCGTAACTCGGTCGGAGTAATTGACCTGCCAATCGAAATTGCTCCTCACCCATTAGGGCTTGGAGACCGGACTCGGCGCTGCGGTGCGAGTCCCTTTGTTAACTATCGCGCTGCGGCGCGAGCTTGCAATGTCTAAAGCTCACTTTGGCGCTGCGGCGCCGGTCATTTAAGCTTGGAGTCGCGCCGCGGCACGGACTCTGAGCCACATATAGTTTTGATAGATTTTCAACTTTGCGAGATTCCCGGACTCGTAACTTCTTCGTTATAAGTCTGAATTGGCTCGTTCAAAAGCCTACGGTTCACAAATTACGTACTCTATGCGTTCATGCAAGAATTTTATCTATTTGACTTCGTTTGCTAAAATTTCACCTATTAGTCCCTTTTTAACGAAAACGATAAACGTTCGTGAACGTTCAACGCTCGTTTCTTCGTTCTAAGTCAGAATCCGAAAATTTTTGAGTTCGTAACTCTATAATGACAAATACGACTTGTCTCCATTGAAAACCAATGTTTCCAAGCTCAATATCAAAATTCGACTTCCATTCCGAGAATTTCGCGAATTCGACGATAAATCGTCTCTAATCGTGTGAATTCCGGCGAAACTTCATTACTTGAGATTTTTAAATCATTTCACTTGGATTCAATCCATTATACTATCATCTTGACATACATGCTTCGTTAACTTATATCCATGATAAGTTATTAATTGTTCTTAATAAGTTCAAAACTCATAAACTTATAAACTACTTATTAAAGTATAACATACTTAATTTCATTGCTTATGACTTATTAATTAGTTAAGTCCTTTAATCCATATTCTTACCTCTTATTAATCATGCTAACTTCTTAATGTAAACATATTACCACTTCTTACAAGTCCTTATACTTTCATTATTGTTCTTCACAAGTTCGTAACTTAAATGATTACGAATAGCTTATTCATGATTTATACGGCTTATTAAGACTTAAGCCCTTTGATTCATTATTCCAACCTCTTCTTAGCATGCTTGTTCTACCAATACCCCCTTCTCTATCAATGGAAGAGAAAGAGAAACATGGTCTAAGAATTACTTACTCTTGATGAACACTTGCTAATCCTTAATCTTCTTCTTCTTGCTTCTTGAAATAACAAAGGTTAACTTCTATCTTTCCTTGCTTTTTCTCTCAAACCAATAAGCTATAAGTTGTTGGTGGAAAATCTAACAAAGGAAGTCTAGCTTTATATGTGCTTATTTTCTCTACCAAATAAGCTCTCAACTTATAAGTGGGATGAAATGAACAACAAACAAAATGAAAAGGAAACTTGCTATTTATAGGAAATCCTAGATGATGGTATAATGGTCATAAGGCCACTCCACCTCCTTACTATTCCTAACTTAAGCATTAAGTAAACTTGCTCTCCAATTAAATTACTTGGCCATCACAACACTTAGCCCTTAAGTTATCTTGCTCCCCACACTTTTTGCTTAGCCATTAAGCTACTTGTTTATCACTTAAGCACTTTGTGTGCTCACCACACTTACTTAGCCTCTAAGTTTGCTTGTTCATCACCTTGGATCATCCGTTTCTCCATGGTTCTTACCCATTGGATATTTACTTTGGGCCTTAGCTTAATTAACTTACTTAATCATTGGGCTTGCACATTAAATTACCTTGGGCTTGTAATTAAACAAACATTGGGCTTACATTAATAAATTCACATTGGACTTAACCATTCAAGACTTGGGCTCACATAATACTTAACAAATCCTTCCAATTCTACAAATTCAATACATTAAGCTTAAAGCCTTATAACGTATAATCACGTATTCATCTCGTATTCTAACTCGTATACTAATTCAACATGTACGACATACCATTATTCATACATACTCGTATAATACCTCATATTCTCTACCTCGTACAATACCTACGTATTATACAATCATCGCTTAATTCATTACTCACATTACATTTCCTTTTCGGAAATCATTTTCCTTAAACGTTAGGTTTTAAGTCCACAGGCGAAATATTACATTTTTCATAACTGAAATATTATTGGATATTCCATCTCACATCAATATTCTATCGTTACGTATTTCTCGGAAGTTCAAAAATAATTCCCGAGCAGAAATGCGTGAATAGTGTTTTTCAGAAAATTTCTCGGAAAGCTTTTATTTTCATCTTGGAAATTCAAACACTTTAATTCTACCACGTAGCCAAAATCCTACGATGTTCTGACATTTCTAGGCCAGAGAACGACGTTCGATTAGCTTGCTCCATAAATAATTGATTAAATTCATTTAATAAAAATAAAAATTTAATTCTTAAAAATCCAATTTTCTCGAGGCATTCATGTGCTTCTCCTAAATAGAAATCTTGGCGACCATCGTAGTCTTGATCAATCTCTCAGAGAGGAAAGCCACACTCCTCTCCACATTTCCATCCAAAAAACAGTCCCAAGACACCAAAGATGGTAGGGATACACATAGATCAATGATCCATTCTGAACTATCCAAAGACAATTCAATGTCCATCAACCCAGGAGGAATTCAGAATACATCAAGATCACAAGCCCTGAAGCAGCAGGCAAAATATCAAGCAAATAGCAAAGCATATCTAAAAGGGAAGTGATCCAAAAATATATTTCCCTGCCATATATATAATGTTGTTTGATATATACTATGTAAGCTGTACATGACAAAATGACTAAGCTAATCTATGCAGGTAAATGCAAGCCCATCTATAAGTCAGGGTATATGCGAGCTAACAAGCCCAACATGGCGTCCCTCTCAGAAGAAGGAGGCGAAGTTGTGGTCTCCTGTACGAGAATATCCACATGACCCAACAGATCTGCAGCCATCTGTATGATGACCATATGCTCATCAATATAAGTGCTCATCTCTGCGATCATACCAATGGTAAGGGACCTCACTGCAGTACTATCTGTGACAGCGACATCACGGGAAGATATAGCACTATCCCGCTCAACTATCACTGCGTCTATGGCTGACCTGGCCTCATCACGCTCAGCGACGGCGGCATCTCTACGAGCCAATGCCTCGTCTCTCTCCAATAGAGCGGCGTCCCTCACATCAAGAGCAGTTGACATCATAGATCGAATCTGATCTCTCTCAAAGGTCATCAGATGAAGACTACGCTCTAAATCTTCAGGCCGAGTCTTTGAATCCTGTGATCTTTGGTACTAGGAGAATTCAGAAGAAATGCTGGAAACCTAGCAGAGGGCTCCTACTCGACGTAGGTATCAATGTCCTCCATAGGCTCTACATCGTCTAACTCGCTCTCCAGTACTGCAAATCCTGGAACTGGTCGAACTGCGACATCACGGCCAGTGGGTGATAAGTAGTCACGCCCCTCAAGCCAGCCAAAGGGAGGAAATCCATGCCTGGAGCGTGAGTAATGAAGCTGTATTGTGAGACCCCGAATTTTATGAAATAAAAGTATTCAATTTTTCTATTTTAGTAAATGGTTAAATTGATAAAAGGTTAAAGTTAAGGGTGATATGTGAATTTTTTTTTTAAGTAGACAAGTTGTCATAAAATACCCGGTTACTATTCACTCTAGTATTATTCACTCGGGTATTTGGGACACTTTTTGTGTCGGAGTTACTATTCATGAGTTACTATTCACGAGTTACTATTCACCCAAATTACTATTCACTCTAGTATTATTCACTCGGATATTTGGGACACTTTTTGTGCCGGAGTTACTATTCACGGGTTACTATTCACCCAAATTACTATTTACTCTAGTATTGTTCACTCGAGTATTTGGGACACTTTTTGTGTCGGAGTACTATTCACGAGTTACTATTCACCCAAATTACTATTCACTCGAGTATTTGGGACACTTTTTGTATCAGAGTTACTATTCACGAGTTACTATTCACTGGTTACTATTCACCCAAATTACTATTCACTCGAGTATTTGGGACACTTTTTGTGTCGAAGTACTATTCACGAGTTACTATTCATGAGTTACTATTCACGGGATACTATTCACCTGAACAAAATATATTTCTTTTTGGTCCAAATCATATTTGGGTACAATATTATTCCATGAAGAGATGTACTAATTTTTCAGACCGTTGGTTGAAATTATAACAGAAAAGCTTTTTATATAAAATAGAATACTTTTATAAAGTTATTCTATAAATAAAATATATTCTATTCTATTGTGCATAGTGTTTTGCATAGTAAAATCTTTTTATATAAAACAGAATATTTTATTAAAGTTATTCTATAAATAGAATATATTATATTTTATTATGCATAGTGTTGCATAGTGCTGCATAGTGTTTTGCATAGTAAAATATTTTTATATAAAATAAAATACTTTTATAAAGTTGTTTGTTTTATTAGGCAATAATAAGAATATATTATATTTTATTTAAAAGATTTTGCTTTAAATATGGACCGTCCGATTAAAGTAAATCAATCTGGACCGTTCATAGGATTGGTTACTATGAAGTCCATTTCCTATAAATAGGAAGCTTAGTTAGAATTGAAATCACACCAGAAGTTCAGAGAATTCTCCTTTCTATAATCTTGAGAGTATTTCTTTAGAGTTTAAGAAAGCTTTGAGCGTAGTATAAGTTTCCTTCGAGTATATCCTCGCCCTACTAGTCGAAATACTCTTCTTTGAAAGGTAAAGGGATATTGTTATAGTAAGGGATATTATTCTTTTATATTCATGAATAATTCTTCTGTTATTCCATTCTTTATTATTATGTTGGAATAACCTGTCTATGCGAAGTATTGCATACATGGTGAAATTCTTTTATTATTCCATTCTTTATTATTATGTTGGAATAACCTGTCTATGCAAAGTACTGCATACATGGTGAAATTCTTTTGTTATTCCATTCTTTATTATTCTGTTGGAATAACCTGTCTATGTGGATTACCACATGCATGGTGAATGATCCTTTGTATTCATTCCTTATTAAATTGTGGAAATGATCAGATCATCGTGGATTCTGCATTACGGATGAAAATCCATTTGCGATTTCATATATTTTTATTATCTTTGTTAGTTATTAGTTCTGGATAAATTAATTCTTGAACTTGTTTTATTGAATTCTTATATCATTGTCATCATCCTCATGTTTATATATTTTATTGAAAGTCATCTGTGGCCTGTAGTGCATAGATGGACTTGGTATGATTATGACCAAGGATTATTCGGTATAATCATGACCGTAATGTTGCAAATGATGTGGAAAAAGTCCTCATTGGCCCGTAGTGCATTGATGGATAGTTTTTGGTATGATTATGGCTATGGATTCTCTTCGACCAAGGGTGCAAAGATGAATTGTTTTATGGCATGATCGGGGATAGTTGATGAAAACACGATTATCTTTGGCCCGTAGTGCATGGATAATTCGTGGTCGTGATACTAAATAATATCCTTGGCACGTAGTGCGAGGGGATGATTTGATGATGTGGATTAATTATTGGTGAGTCTCGTGATGAAATATTAATTTATGGATGTGGTAAAAGTCATCTTTTGGTAGTAGTGCATAGATGGACTTAGTATGATTATGACCGAGGATTATTCGGTATAATCATGGTAGTAATGGAAAACACGAATATCCTTGGGCGTAGTGCATGGATAATTCGTGGTCGTGATACTATAATGTTGAGTCTCAGCATTATTGGTTTTACAGTTGTATATTTTTGGCCTGTAGTGCAAAGATGAATTGTTGATTTTTAGTTATACAGTTGTATATCTTTGGCCATAGTGCAAAGATGAATATATTAGTATGATTATGAGCAGGAATTGTGATTTGGTATAACCATGATTTTTGATGTTTCAGGTAAAGATATGTGATGTAAATTATCTTCTTCCTGGGTGCAAAAAAGAATTCAGAATCACAATTATGATTATGAGTTATTCATATAATTGTGGATAAGAATTGTTGATTGATGTTACTGAGGATAAAACATTGTTGGTGGACTTTTAACATGGAGAAGATAATAGACACGATGGTCTATTTAACTCTTTTAATGGATTGCTTCGTTCATTTTGCAACTATGGTTGAAAAGTTTTATCATCTACCATATGTTCTAAATCTACGATTTATTATTGATGAAAGCTATTGATAATGTAGTTATCTTTAGTCATGATACTCTTTTCTTGGGCTAGTTGTGCTCACCCTTTTGCTTCACAATTCTTTTTGTAATAAGAGTGTAGGTTGGTCGAAAGCGGGGATAATGAGGAAATAGTGTGATGGTCCGAGACTGTCGAAGTTTCTCAATACATTATAAAATGGCATGACATGCAACAGATAATTGTATTAAGGACCTAAGATGTGTGTGTCGTATTTTATACATCACGTAATATTTAATTTTGGTGAACTATAATAGGGTGAAGTGAACCTGACATTGGAAGCGTTATTTGCTAATGTATTATATATGACATTGTAATAATTTGAGTTTGGATACTGTCTACGAGACTATATCGTATTAAAACTCGCAGTTAACTGTGGTCGTATTCTTTACGACAGTTCAATAGTTGTATAAATGAAGTTTGTATTTGATTTTTATAATGTGATATCTGGCGACTCATGATGGGTCGTATGGACCTATTTTGGGGGCGTCACATGTATGGTGAGCAAAGCCCTGAGCACAGCAATATGCTAAATGGATCTCTGATATCTGCCAAAAATTCGGACCAAGACAGAGCATCGGTACACTCCGACGGCTGAAAGGAGTATGACATAGCTATATAATGGGTAAAACAATACCCATGTCGTCTAAGGGTACCAACCGGTCGCAAGTGTGACATAAACCACACATACAGCATGACCAAACTCCCAGTGAACACTCCTGACGGGTAAGTACAACAATAGGATGCTGACCACAGAGTCTCTGCTACAATCATAGGCACAATGGTACGACCCTCCCTGAGAGCTCTCACGGCCATGATAACGCCTATATCTATCTCATCCATATACCGCGGCATATATACATATGACAGTACACATAACATCAGTACATCAACTCTGGCCAAATGCTAATGATCCTCCGACGCGGTGAAATCCCCGGAATGTCATGAGTAGCTATCCTCCGCGCCAAATCTGTCATACAGAAAATGCTGGGATATCACGTGGCCAGATATCAGCTCATCCTGCACTACTCTGCGCCGCAATCCTGTGAGAGTCATGAACCGTCTACTTATATCTCCCAAAGCCATGTGCACGCAAGGTCTGTCTAAAGGCAGCATCGTCAATCGTGCATACTCCTCTAGGGTAGGAGTCAACTCACGGTACCAAATCGGAATACCTGCCTATCTGGTAGCCAATGCTCTATCATCCCGTCCACAAATCCTGCGAGAACCTGAAATGCCAAAAGGGTCATGGTATGTTGCAGCAACAGATCTATAGTCACCCTGTCTGGCGGTGACATGCTATCGTACCACGATCGCATACCCAATGCCACCACTGACGGTGGGGTATGATCTATCTGACTAAGCGTCGAAGAAGTCATCATGCGAGCCTGTCGCCATAAGACCATCCAGGGTCAATGCCAAATATCTCTGGACATACATACATATGCATAACATGATACATGCATAACAGATAATGGATGGCAATATGATATAGGGAATGAAAATATGGTGCATACATTCCTAAATATATCATCATCTAATACATCAACTCTGTACAGCTACAAATACAGGGAAATGGGGCACAGATGCCCTACTACTAACAGAGGCCTATCAAAAGATATAGCGAGGATGGGGAACAACCACCCAATATCTAACAGAGGCCTATCAAAAGATATAACGAGAATATACATCAGAAGAAGACTAGGGTCTCGATGTCCACGTCCTCAATCCTGTCCCACGATTTAACTCCTCCGAGTCATCTGGATCTCTATTAATGGGGATGTCGGGGCCTATAGAAGGAGGATCTCGCTCCGGAAAAACCAAATGGGTCGTTCGAGGGGCAAAGACACAGGTGGAAGGAACAAATGACTCGCCTCTCTTTGGATCTCGCCCAAATCTTTGAATAAATACATGTGTGCACTGGTCCAGCTGCCGGGTCAAACTATCAATCTGGGTCATATGAGTCGAGAGCTGGGACAAGCTACCCAATCTGTCATCATCAAAGATCCCGGAACCATGTCCCCATAAAGCGTGTAGCGGGGATTTGGGCCCCAATAGTCTTGAGGAACCACCAACGTTGGAATATCTCCACGAGTACATGGACCCTCCGATAAAGCAAAAGCATCAACTCCCAACAATGGAATATCAAATGACGGTGTATACGTGATCTGGGCCAATGATGCCTAGCAGTAGGATCGGTATACGGATCTCCCCTGTGGTGCTCCTAAAAGCACGCTCTCCTAAATAGAGCTCCCAACCTCCATCTGTGAAGAAAGGAAATCTCCTGGTGGAAATCAAATACTCGACTCCAGTCGGGTGTCCATCCTCAAAGCCGATGGTCAAATGCTCCCATAAATAGGGAATACATGTAATGTTACCCGCCGTCAGCAACTCCAGCTGCATACGGCAGTGAGTGAATCCCTCAGATACAGGGACCTCCGGCAAAATAGAATGGTGCCATCGTCGTCCTCGTGGATAGCTATCTAAACCTAGCACACTCACAAGACGCAAACATGGGAGCCTTTCATAGGCCCAAAACTGCCAACACAATGGCAAAACATCTGCTATCAGTAAACACTCTTAACCTATGAATGGGAAAAGATAAGAGAAATACTCACCGGCAGAAATGGGTAAAATCCTAGCCAAGCCTCGGTCAAACCCTGTGAGTGCATGCGCATGCCCCGGAGGAAATAGGCAAAGGTGTAAGAGCCCCAGTCATACTCTCCTATACGGTCCACATCGCGTATGGCGCTGACCAAAGCGAAAGATACCGTGGAATAGTTATCTGCTATGAAGCAGCCTCGAATGATCAGCAGGAACAATCGCCGCAGAACGCGATCCACGATCCACGACATCATCGAGCATGGGTTCACTCAATAGCTTTCATTCATAGCATCTACGCTCAAAGGACACGAGCAGACGATCCTTCCTTTGAAGCGCCTCACGGAACTCCTAATAAGGATCGCGGCGCAAGATGGGGTGATATTCGCCATGCAAGGCACTGGCTCCCCTCCAAACTCCATACCTGTGATAAATCGCCAATCCATAGGCGTCATCATCACCTCGCAATCCAGCAGGTGGAGTGACTGAGTCTAATGAAACCATCACTCAGACAATGCCCTGAGGTAACCCCAGGGATAACGACGGGGAAGGATGGAGAAAAATGCCCCAAATCCCCACTCATGCACTACTGCTCTATAGTCAGGATGAAGCGCCTGGTACATGGAGTGAATGCTAAACCAGTTCTGTAACACCCCCCTTTCTGAAATAGAAAGAGAGGTTACTCAAAACATAACAGAACTAAGGAAGATCACAAGGCTCTAAACCACAACAGAATAATCTCATAATAATTCAATGTCATAAGACAAACCATAATAAATGCCATACTGGCTCAATCCACAATCTAAAATAATTATTACAACTTTAAATAAATCAATGTATCGAAGCCTAACAAAATATATCAAAACTATTGGATTAAAGGAATCTCTCGTCACACTTGCCCTTGGTCCCCCTGATTACCCGCCAGAAGAAAAACACAACATGAGCTAAATGCCCAGTACGGATATAGAATACAAGAAATGAACCGAAATAACTAACTCAATTAAATGAATTGAAACAAAACGAACTGAAACGAAACGAACAAACTAACACAATAAAATGGTAGGCTGAATCAAATGGCTGGGTGTTATTTCATACCGAGCTCAAAATAAATAGTAATATGCCTTGCCACACAGGCAAGTCAAATAATGCCACTCAGGCAATCAAAATAATGCCACACAGGCAATCACACATAGGACTGCGCAATCCAGATGCGTGAAAAATCGGAAGGTGTGTTTGGCACAAACATCACCAATCCGCAGAACAGAACAGAATAGAAAACTAGGGTCGACCCATACGCCTCCCACAACAAAACACCAAATGGCCAACTCCCACCGGAGCACAAAACAGAGACGCCGTGGACTGATCACACCGCCACAAAAGGTGTCATGCCTCGGTGCCAAGAGGACATGCATGTGGTACCCCCATAGGTGGTTATAGCTCAAGTATATCCTACGGTATTCTAATAAAATATAATGTCACAACACATGCGACAAAATATCAACACAAAGGGGTTTTAGAATGTACATGTTAAACTGAACAGATCATCAACACAAGTCTCCAAAAATGTACTAACATGTACATTACTATAATATCAAAATAAATTATTAGACATGATACACTAGACTAAAGAGTACAAATGGGAGTTCTAATCTAAACGCCAAAGAAAACTATCAAAATAAATTGACAAGAATTAATTATGAGAGGCAATACTAAATTTCGAAATGAATAACGGAACAAACAAATTAAAAACAAATGAGTCTCGCTGAAAGAGTACGGAATCCGTACCTGAATTAAGCAATGTTATACCCAAAATTAAATTCCAAATTTGTCTCGTTAAATTTCCTTTGTCCGAATTAATTACATAAAATAATAATAAAAAAAAATGTAAGTACAATTACCGAAAAATTGTTCTCGTGATTATAGTTTATTCTCCTGATTCTTAATTACAAGATTAGTTATTCATGGTGACAAGAACAAACATACTGACTTGGTTTAATTTTGCCGACAACATTATAATTTTTTTTCTTCACAAAACAGTACTTTATAATTATAATAACATTAGCAACATTAACTAATAACCTGCTCTCTATATACACGTATATATAATCATATCTAATAGTACACCAATTTCCATGCACTCCTGATTTATATATATATATATATATATAAATAATTTATTTCAATCAATATATATATATTCTTCCATGTTTTATGTTTTCCTGTCAAAATCAACATTAGCAACATCATGTCTATCAAAATCGGAATCCAACTCTTATGTTCTCCTTGACGCAAGCAACTCTTTTCATTATTACTGATTTGAACAATAGCAATGAACTAAAAGAAATAGTTTACCTGAAAATAATCAGCAACCGAAATATAATTTATTCTCCTGTGCGGCTCTCTTTCGTTCTCTCCCCTCAAACAATTTGTATCTGACGTATACAAGGGAGATTAGGTTTTAGTATTTATTAAGTTGAAAACACATTTTATTAATTAATATAATATAGTTATTAACTCTCCAAATTTTAATAGAATTTTAAAATTACACAATTATAAATTATACCCACTTAGTTTAAAGCCCAATCTTACCAATTTAATTTATCCATAACTTATTAATATTTATTAGCCCACATAAATTAAATGACCACTTGACCCAATTAAATTACAAAGTCTAATTAATATGTTTTAAAACAAAATAATTTTTGTTATTCAATATTTATTTATTATTTTTTTTCGGGTATTACATCACCTACCCCTTAAAAGGATTCCGTCCCCGGAATCAAAAGAATGGAAGGCACCTAATTTTCAAAGAGATGCGGATACTTCGCTCGAATAGAATCCTCCATCTCCCATGTAGCTTCCCGCTCCGAATGATTCTTCCACAAAATCTTAACAAACGGAATAGTCTTCCTCCTCATAATCCACTCTTGACGATCCAAAATCGCCTCGGCTTGTTCCTCACAAGTAAGATCCTCTCGAATCTTATTGAACGGATATTGCACCACGTGCAACGGATGATAATGATAACTCCTTAATACCGACACATGGAATACATTGTGCACATGAGCTAGCTGTGGAGGCAAAGCTAACCGATATGCAACCTCACCAACCCTCTCCAGAATCTCAAATGGTCCAATATAACGCGGACTAAGTTTCCCTTTCAACCCAAATTGCCGAATTCCCTTCCAAGGAGAAACTTTTAGAAACACATGCTCACCAGGTTCAAACTCTAAAGTCCTTCTATGCTTATCAACATAACATTTCTGCCGTGATCGAGCTGACTTCAATTTCTCCTTAGCCACCGCTACCTTCTTCGTAGTGATTTGAACTAACTCAGGCCCTTCTTTGGCCCTTTCGCCAACCTCATCCCAACAAGTTGGTGCCCGACATTTCCTACCATACAATGCCTCAAATGAAGCCATTCCAATACTTGCATGCCAGCTGTTGTTGTAAGTAAACTCAACTAGGCTCAAGTAATCATCCCAATTACCAAACCACTCAAGTGCACAAGACCTCAATATGTCCTCTAATGTCTGAATAGTCCGTTCGGATTGCCCACCAGTTTGCGGATGAAAAGAAGTACTGAAGTTGAGCCTAGTACCCCAAGCTCGTTGAAACCCTTTCCAAAACCTTGAAGTAAACCGTGGGTCCCTGCTGAAAGATATGTGCCAACCTATCCACTGAGTAACCCTCATGGATAGCCAAAAAGTGTGTCGATTTGGTCAACCGGTCCACCACTACCAATATGGCATCATTCTTCCTGAAAGTCTTCGGCAAAGCAGTCACAAAATCCATCGTGATATCCTCCCACTTCCACACTGGAATGTCTAACTATTTCAGCAAACCACTAGCTCGTTGATGTTCTATCTTCACTTGTTGACAAGTGAGGCACTTCCCAACATATTCAGCCACGTCTCATTTCATCCCATTCTACCAAAAATTCTTCTTCAAATCCCTATACATCTTCGTAGAACACGGATGAATTAAAATGGCGAACTATGAGCCTCACCAACCTGACCTCTCGAATGATTGGATCGACCAGATACACAATTGCTCACCCAACCAAATCACACCATGGTCATCAATACAAAACTCTGGATCGCTTGCCCTCCTCAAAATTCGCGCCATACTCCATAACTCTCCATCTTCCTTTTGAGCTTCTTTGACCATGAGATAAAGAGGGCTCCACTCTCATACCCGCCTAAAAGCCCATCCAACCCTTGTACATACAACTCAACTCAATCCGCCCATATCAAAAGAAATAAGTCGAGGTTGTGTAATAAAATTCGCTACACTCCTCGAACTCTTTCGACTAAGAGCATCTGCAACTACATTTGCCTTCCCCAGGTGATACTGAATTCTAGCATCATAATCTTTTAGAAGCTCCAACCAACGCCTTTGCCTCATATTAAGCTCCTTCTGGGTGAAAATGTATTTAAGACTTTTGTGATCAGTGAAGATATCACAAGTCTCTCCATAAAAATAATGCCTCCAAATCTTTAAGGCAAAGATCACCGCTGCCAACTCCAAATCATGTGTGGGGTAATTCACCTCGTAAGGTTTAATCTGCCTAGAAGCATAAGCAATCACCTTACCGTATTGCATCAAAACACACCCCAAGCCCTTCTTAGAAGCATCGCTATAAATCTGGTAGCCTCCTATCCCCGACGATAATGCGAGTATAGGAGCTGTTACAAGTTGTTTCTTTAACTCTTCAAAACTTTTCTCGCCCTCCTCATTCCACACAAACTTTGTCCCCTTTCTCATCAACTGAGTCAATGGTAAGGCAAGCAAGGAAAACCCTTCCACAAATCGCTTATAGTACCCTGCCAAACCCAAGAAACTCCTAATCTCCATCACCGTAGTAGGTCTTGGCCATTTAGTGATAGCCTCAACCTTCGCAGGATCCACCTTAATGCCTTCAGTCGAAACAACGTGGCCCAAAAATGCAACCTGCTCCAACCAAAACTCACATTTAGAGAATTTAGCATACAATTTCTCTTTCTGCAAAATCCCCAACACCGTGCGAAGATGCTCCTCATGCTCTTCTTTAGATTTGGAATAAACCAAAATGTCATCAATAAATACAATAACAAATTAGTCCAAGTACTTCCTGAACACCCGATTCATCAAATCCATAAACACCGCCGGAGCGTTAGTCAACCCGAATGGCATCACCAGAAACTCGTAATGCCCATATCGAGTGCAAAATACTGTCTTAGGGATATCCTCATCCCTCACCCTCAACTGATGATAGCCCGACCTCAAGTCTATCTTCGAAAAATACTTCGCCCCCTGAAGTTGGTCAAACAAGTCGTCAATCCTCGGCAATGGATACCGATTCCTGATGGTAATCTTGTTCAACTCTCTATAGTCTATGCATAGCCTCATAGACCCATCCTTCTTCTTCACAAATAAGACCGGAGCACCCCACAGCGAAACACTCGGCCGAATCACACCACGATCTAACAGCTTCTACAACTGCTCCTTCAACTCCTGTAACTCTAACGGTGCCATCCGATACGGAGCCTTAGAGATAGGTTCCGAACCAGGAACAAGCTCAATAGCAAACTTTACTTCCCGCTGTGGTGGCAACCCTAAAAATTCCTCAAGAAACACATCGGGAAAGTCACGAACAATTAAAACATCTTCAATACGAGACTCATCCTTAGAGGTATCTTTCACAAACTCCAAATACCCCTCACAACCCTTTGCCACAAACTTTCCAGCCTTCAAAGTTGAAATCAACTTCAACACCCTACTCGGTTGAGAACCCTGAAACACGAATTCTGGAGATTTCACATCTCCGAATATAACCTTCTTCGCCTGACAATCGATAGTGGCCCGGTGTGTAGAGTCCCCGAATTCGGATACTTGAAACCCAAACTCGGTACTTTACGATACCATTTCTATGAGCTGAATTTTACTAATAATAATAACAATAATATAAATTTCAAACTTAACTTACATTTATCAGAGTCTAATCCCAAGTACGCAACCTTTACTATATTCTTTACATGATATATAATACATATCATTAACTTAATACAGTCTATCTATTACAAAAGATACCAATAACATATTTTGTTTGCTTTCCTTTTCACTTGTTCCTGGCCGAGCCTTCTAGCTTTTCACACTTAGCTGAAAACATTTAAATTAAGCAAGGATGAGCATTTGAGTGCCCAGCAAGTATTATATATATATAAGCTGAAAGAATTTAAATGTTTTCTTTATAATATTCTTCTACTGACGGTCAATAGTTGTGAAGTAATCTATACCAATAATAATAGCATAACAACCCTCTTTCAAATTTTTGAAACTGTGTATTGTCTATATATAAGGTTTATGTGACATATCATGAACATTGTTTTTCATTTTTGAAAAGGTTAAATAGAAATTCATCTGTAAACCGGCATTGCTTACGAGCTTTAGGTTGTACTTCCCTTGGGCCCTGATTGATCAATACTACATTACTAGTAACGATATTATCGTTCATCCTTTGTCCTACAGAATAAGCATAAAAAAATTTTCCCATTATTGGGATGTTCATTCATCGGGTTTTCATAACAAAGGTCTTATATAATTCAACATATATGTATATCAAAGGTGTATCAACATGCGATGAAAAACAATGATTGTCCAAGTGGGGACACTTGTATAATCATTATAGAAGAAATTAACTAATGAATATATTTAACCGAATTATCACATACTAGCATGTTGATAATCAATGGGCTTATATAATATAAGTTTAACAATCTGTATAATAATATAACTTTGAAACATTCTTACACTTATCCATTGCATAAAGAAAATGCAAAGTTAGGATACTTGCCTGATGCGCTGTTTACACTTACGCAACTTAGATTTATCTTTTATGAAATCACCTATCATTAATCAGATCATTTTACTGATTAGTATATCATAACGTAACACATAACACTGCCTATTGCAGTCAGCACATAACCTAATCACCTTATCACACATGTTCAACAATCATGGTTTCACAAACAATCATCAACTCATTCATAATCACATTGTCATACATGTTTCACAGTCATTGACTCACAAACAATCATTAACACATTCTTAATCACATTGTCATATAACCTTAACAACCATTGAATCACAAATAAACCTTTAACTAATTAAATTATCTATGTCCAGATCAATTTTCGAACCTATGTTATATCATCGACAACTTTATCGGAGTAAAAATCGAGTCTAAGACTCTATACAGTAATTACATATCCGATTAGATAACTTACACATCAGTCGCACTATCTTTCATGGCCTTATAATAATTTTTAAATAATTATTAACATTTATCATAATTTATCTCAAATTTTCAAACACCGTAATCATTATAAAATGATTTAAATATCAAATAATTCTATTATCATTAATATTTAATTAATATTAAACTATTAATGAGACCATTGCCAAAATATTAAAGTTATTTATAATAACTGAAAATATTTTTAAAGTATTTATATTACCCTTAAATGATTTTTAAAATATTTAAAATTATTATTAAATAATTACCATTAATATTTAAATATTAATGAACTATTTATCCAAATATTAAAAGTCATTAATTATAACTTAAAATATTTTTAATTCATTTATATCCTTTTTAAATGATTTTAAATTAATAAAACCATTTTAAAACTATTTATTTAATATAATTATTAAATAAATTTAATATCATTAATCATTAAATAAATATCATTAATATTAATTTATTAATGAAATTATCCTTTAAATTTATATTTTATAACTTAAAATATCTTTAAACATTTTATCTTCATTTAAAATGATTATTAAAATATTAAAATCATTTTTAAACTAAATTATTTAATACAAATATTAAATAACTTTAATATCATTATTAATCATTAATTAATGAAATTAACCATTAAATATTAAAAGTTATATTTTATAACTTAAAATATTTTTAAATACTTTATTTTCATTTAAAATAATTTTTAAATCATAAAATCATTTTTATCTTATTTATTTAATTTAATAATCAAATAAATCTAATATCATTAATATTAATTTATTAATGAAATTTCTCCAAAAATATTAAAAGTTACATTTTATCCCTTAAAATATTTTAAAATACATTAATCTCATTTAAAATGAATTTTTAAATAATTAAAATCATTTTTTCTCTAATTTATTTAATATACTAATTAAATAAATTAAATATCATTAATATTCAAATAATTATAAATATTAATGAAAAATATTCTAAATAATCGAAATTATTTTTCATAATTTAAAATAATTTTAAAAACTATTTTTTTAATTTTTATAATTTATTTTCTATTTTTAAATATTTTTGAATATTAGAAATTAAAAATAATAAACCGTCGCTAAAGGTCTTTAGCGACGTAAAGTGTCATTGTTGTTGGTGTTCTTGAGGCCAAGAACAACGACAATTCGATGTTCAAGCTTGCTTGTTTGACCGCTTTGCAATTTTTTATTCACAAATGCTATGGGCCATCTAATGCCTCTAGATCGTGATACTAATGTAATATTACATTTCCCCACAATCGATTGGTCATACTACAATTCAATTGCCGGATCTAAGCCGTTAAAATCGTTGTCGGATTCATTACGGGTTTTCGGGTAACCCGTAAACCCATCGACTTCGAGTTGACATATTGTGGCTTAAGGATCTAAGGGTTCCGATTGATTTAATGGTGATCTAATAGTTCAAAGTTGTAGTATATATAATGATGCACGATAACATTTATCAAAACCGGTTAAACTATATCGTAATCATAATTTACAATCCCATTCAACCCATGTCGAAAAACACTGTTTCATCCTATTTTCGAAATTCCGAAATGCCAAAACGATTCAAGTTGTCTACTTTGACCACTTGTTACATTCGATATGTTCATTGTTTGTGGGGTTTTAAGACATGAATCTACGATCCACATTACCACTACAACTTGATTACCAAAACTTCAACCAATAATCATCAAGGATGTCGATCGTATTGCTCAAAAGTCGCCGATATTTGGTTTTAGTTTCAGGTTGCCCGAGAAAGTACCTTAATAATGCCGCCGGTCAAGATTTGACCGTGAATAACTTTATTTCGTAAATCAAATAGCTATTCTACCACTTGGATCTTAAAGACCATATACCAAGCTACATAACCCAACACTTAAACAACAAAACAATAAACACAAAACGATCTCATACTCGACATTTGATGTCGACAATGTAAATTCATTTTCCGTAATTTTGAAAATCATTGATTTGAGTATTTAGATGTTATGGACTTGCAATATACAATTCCCGATCATTAATTTAGACTACAAACAACATATTACAACATCAATTCACAAGATCTAACAACAACTTTTGGATGTAAATTCAAGGTAGGGTTTTATACCTTTGATGAACAAATTTTGATTTGTTGTTACCGATTTGCTAAGGTGTTCGTGGGGCTTGATATAGGAACCGAAATGCCTTAGGAAATTCGTGGGTTTGAGAGAAAAGGGACTTGGTTGAGTGTTGGACAAAATTTAGTAAACAAATGCATTTTTCTCTCCTTCAATCTATTTATAGACAAGCTAGATACATGAATGGTCGAGCTAGAGGCTTGTGTGTTTGTCCATTTTCATCAAGGAAGTGGTTGAAGTTGTTCAACAACTTAACCTATTGTCAAAACCTAGCCTAGCATTCCATAATTCAATTAGGGGCATAATAGACTTTTTAATAATTCATTTTAATGGCAAAATGAAACTTGTCAAACCCTTAGGGTTTAGGGTTTGATTTAGGGTTTAGGGTTTGAGCCATTTTAGCAAAAAGTCTAGGATTTCTAAAATTAGAATTTAAAAATAAATAACCATTTAGTTTCTAAAATTAAGAAATTAAGGTTTGCTAATTAAATTGAATTAATAATTATGTTATACAGATCATTAGGGTTTAGTATCATTAATCACAATTAACGTTGCTAATATAGCAATTAGGGTTCATACTTTTAGTAATTAGGGTTACAAAATGCATTTAGGGTTTCTAATTATCAAATTAGAATTCTATGTATTAGGGTTTTAATTTCTATATCACCAATTCGTTAATCACATTATTGTGATTACATAACTGCTTTTAACAAATTCTCAAAGTCGTGAATGACTTTCGCTTTTAGGTTTCAATTCAATTAGGGTTTTCCATAAGCAAATTAGGGTTCCAAAATTATAATTAGGGATTATAATATATAAAATAATAATAATAATAATAATAATAATAATAATAATAATAAGGGTTTTGAATAATTACAATTCTCCCTAATTAGGGTTAATATATATAACACCAATCACAATCACATTAACATGATTACATATTAGGCCTTGTTTCCATATCTCGGCTTTAACTTAGGGTTTTCAACAAAGAAACTAGGGTTTTCAAATCGCACCATTATACATCATAATTGACCAACCATTGACATCCACATACAAAGACATATATATATATATATATATATATATATATATATATATATATATATAATATTATTATCATTATTCCTTATCTCAGAACCAAACTTAGGGTTTATTAGACTAGTATTTAGGGTTTATAAAAATATTATTAGGGTTTAGTCGTAATATATTAAAAGCATTCCACACATTAACATTACACATATAATCATACATATCTCAGAATAATCGACAAATAATAATATAATATTATTATTCTCATTCCTTGATCAAAACCCAAAATTAGGGTTTGGATTCCATATCGATTTATCTTTCATATATAACCTTAATAATTAAGTTAAAATAATTAACTTAACTATTCGAAATAATTTTATATAATATCATAAGTATTATAAAAATTCTATAATCATATTATATAAAATAATATAATTATCCTATTTTCTTGGAAAATAAACATTAAAAACATTTTTACTATAAAATTAATTAGTATTAAAAATATAATTGATAATTATCAATAATTCTAAAATAAATTTATTTGCAATACTTAATGTAATAAATAAATTTTATTTATCACACATATAATTATAATTACACATTACCTTGACACATATCATTCATATTTATTTTAATAAAAAAAAAATTTATACGCAAAAATTTATGATTTATTTATATAGAAAATATCAGGTTGTCACACGGTGCTTATCCAACCAATCCATCCCAAGAATGACATCGAAATCGTGCATACTCATTGGAAGAAGATTAGCCCTACAAATCTTATCCCCAAAATTGATCGGACACCCTCGATACAAATCAGAAATAACAATGTAAGTCCCCACGAGTGGCAAGCAATAGACATAATGAGAATCTAAGGATCGAGATGGCACACCCAGTCTTAGAACAAAAGACCGAGCAACAACAGAATGAGTAGAACCCGTATCAAACAAAATAGACGCCTCACGATTGCCAACTAAAAGAGTGCGTAAATAAGACTGTGCACTCTTTGCTGGTTATACGTCAAGGCAAACACTCGACCACCCTGACGCTAACCTCCATTGCCACCATTATCACCACCTCCACCATTACCACGTGCCCCAGTACAATCCCTAGCAATATGACCCATCTGTCCACACAAGAAGCATGCACCTATGATTCTGTGGCACTGCCTCCCCGGATGATTTGCCCCACAATTAGCACAAGGAGCTATCGGAATGAGATTCGGGTTACCCCCACTAGCTGGTCCTGGATAACGACCCTGATTTTGTCCCTGCTGACGATTATTCCCCTGCTGACGATTCTGTCCATACCAAGGTAGCTGAAGCTGATGATTTTGCCCCTGCTGAGGCATCTGCTGATAGCCCCTGTTCTGATTCTGGCCACGCCACTACCCCTGCTGGCCACCATGATTCCTGTTCAACTAACCACCCTGACTTCTCCAATGCTGAACTGAAGCTTGACCCTACTGGTCATCTCTGTCCCTCTTTCGATTCCCCTCCGGTCTAGAAGACCAAAAGTCCTGTCGCTCCATCTCAATATTCTTTGCTGCATTGGCCATTGCTGACACATCTGCAAACTTGGTGTTAATGAGATGTTGCCGATACCTGTAATGGATCCTCCACTTAAACTTCTCTGCCTATTCTGCTGCAGTCCCTGCAGAAGTTCCCGCAAAGCCTGCCAACCTGGTGAACCTCGTCATAAATTCTATGATGGACTCATCATCTTTTTGCCGAATAGACAGATAGTCTCTAGCATAGGCCTCTTTATCAGCAGTGAAGTACTGCTGATAGAAGACCTCACAAAACTCCGCCCAACTAAGTGTCTCAACATAGCCATCACCCTTTGTTGTTTTTATCGCTTTCCACCACCTCTGTGCATCCCCTTCTAGCTTGTACATTGCAAGTAACACTTTCTGATTATCCGAACACCCCAACACATCAAAAATCTTTTCCAGATGGGCAATCCAATTCTCTGCGTCAATTGGAGTTCCAAGGAATCGAATGATCTGTGGTTTCGCTTCGAACCTTTCCAACCACACATACATTAGAACCACCTGCTGATCAATACCATCTGCATTCCCTTCCTCTTCGTTTGCCTGTGGACCATTATTTCCTGGTTCTCCCGCCAGAATTTCGGTGGCGCCGTTGCATCGCTCTGCACAACCTGTGCCACCAACTGAGGTAACGCCTGATTCACTGCCTGATTCACCAAGGTAGCCATCTGAGCATTAATCTGATCATTAGGTTGCTCATTAGGCTGACCCTCACCTCTTCCCCGATTGTTTCCTCGCCTCCCAATAATTCTAGCGGATCTACGAGCCATCTAAGAAAGAGATCACGAATATAAACAAAACAGATTAGAGACAAATTCGAATATAGCAGATATGATAGCTGATCAAAAAATTAAACAGAACAAAACCTAACCCAAAAGTCTACCCATAACTCACAGGTCAAACCTAAATAGGTTTTCTACAATAAAGAACCCTGCTCTGATACCAACTCTGTAACACCCCCCTTTCCGAAATAGAAAGAGAGGTTACTCAAAATACAACAGAACTAAGGAAGATCATAAGGCTCTAAACCACAACAGAATAATCTCATAATAATTCAATGTCATAAGACAAACCATAATAAATGCCATACTGGCTCAATCCACAATCTAAAATAATTATTACAACTTTAAATAAATCAATGTATCGAAGCCTAACAAAATATATCAAAACTATTGGATTAAAGGAAGCTCTCATCACACTTGCCCTTGGTCCCCCTGATTACCTGTCGGAAGAAAAACACAGCATGAGCCAAATGCCCAGTATGAACCAAAATAACTAACTCAATTAAATGAATTGAAACAAAACGAACTGAAACGAAACGAACAAACTAAAACAATAAAATGGTAGGCTGAATCAAATGGCTGGGTGTTATTTCATATCGAGCTCAAAATAAATAGTAATATGCCTTGCCACACAGGCAAGTCAAATAATACCACATAGGCAATCAAAATAATGCCACACAGGCAATCACACATCGGACTGCGCAATCCAGATGCGTGAAAAATCGGAAGGTGTGTTTGGCACAAACATCACCAATCCGCAGAACAGAACAGAACAGAAAACTAAGGTCGACCCATACGCCTCCCACAACAAAAAACCAAATGGCCAACTCCCACCGGAGCACAAAACGGAGACGCCGTGGACTGATCACACCGCCACGGAAGGTGTCATGCCTCGGTGCCAAGAGGACATGCTTGTGGTACCCCCACAGGTGGTTATAGCTCGGGTATATCCTACGGTATTCTAACAAAATATAATGTCACAACACATTGGACAAAATATCAACACAAAGGTGTTCTAGAATGTACATGTTAAACTGAATAGATCATCAACACAAGTCTCCAAAAATGTACTAACATGTACAATACAATAATATCAAAATAAATTATTAGACATGATACACTAGACTAAAGAGTACAAATGGGAGTTCTAATCTAAACGCCAAAGCAAACTATCAAAATAAATTGACAAGAATTAATTATGAGAGGCAATACTAAATTTCGAAACGAATAACGGAACAAACAAATTAAAAACAAATGAGTCTCGCTGAAAGAGTACGGAATCCGTACCTGAATTAAGCAATGTTATACCCAAAATTAAATTCCAAATTTGTCTCGTTAAATTTCCTTTGTCCGAACTAATTACATAAAATAATAATAAAAAAAAATGTAAGTACAATTACCAAAAATTTGTTCTCATGATTATAGTTTATTCTCCCGATTCTTAAATATAAGATTAGTTATTCATGGTGACAAGAACAAACATACTGACTTGGTTTAATTTTGCCGACAACATTATAATTTTTTTTTCTTCACAAAATAGTACTTTATAATTATAATAACATTAGCAACATTAACTAATAACCTGCTCTCTATATACACGTATATATATAATCATATCTAATAGTACACCAATTTCCATGCACTCCTGATCTATATCTATATATATATATATATATATATATATATATATATATATAAATAATTTATTTCAATCAATATATATATATATATATTCTTCCATGTTTTATGTCTTCCTGTCAAAATCAACATTAGCAACATCATGTCTATCAAAATCGGAATCCAACTCTTATGTTCTCCTTGACGCAAGCAACTCTTTTCATTATTACTGATTTGAACAATAGCAATGAACTAAAAGAAATAGTTTACCTGAAAATAATCAGCAACCGAAATATAATTTATTCTCCTGTGCGGCTCTCTTTCGTTCTCTCCCCTCAAATAATTTGTATCAGACGTATACAAGGGAGATTAGGTTTTAGTATTTATTAAGTTGAAAACACATTTTATTAATTAATATAATATAGTTATTAACTCTCTAAATTTTAATAGAATTTTAAAATTACACAATTATAAATTATACCCATTTAGTTTAAAGCCCAATCTTACCAATTTAATTTATCCATAACTTATTAATATTTATTAGCCCATATAAATTAAATGACCACTTGACCCAATTAAATTACAAAGTCTAATTAATATGTTTTAAAATAAAATAATTTTTGTTATTCAATATTTATTTATTATTTATTATTTTTTTTTCCCGGGTATTACAAATTCCCTCGAGGCTGTGTAAAACCTGGAACCTGCATGAAATGCAGATCAACATCAGAACCCTTTAATCCTCATCAATAGGAAAGAAGGAAGATAAAGTCTAACGCTATACCTCGTTAGCATGCAAATACATCGATGGATGTACGCCCAAATCATCCAAAGAACTCTGGGTTCACCAACGAATGCTGGAAGCTCCCTACGAGGGACATGTGCAAGCAGAGGCGGGATCCTCATCCGGAATATCCGCCTCCTGCGTCCTCAACGTCTGGAACATCTACCCGACAGACGTATCACGGCCTCCACCAACCGCATGAGGTCTGTCTAATGTAACGAGGACGAGGCACTTCGTAAGCCCTCCGTCAGACGCGCATTAAGCGGTCCCTATAGGAGGCTGCTTGACTGATCCAGATCCATAATATCTGGACAACAAGTCTCCAAATCACCTCAGAAACGGTGTGGTATTTCCTTACTTGGAGCTTTCTAAAATGCATTTTATGACTATATGCATGCATGCATTTACTTTAGCATATAATAGAGTTAAAGTGCATGACTACATAATGCCTACATTTGGAAAATTTTTGCCATAGTCCCCTTTGAAAATAGGACTATCCACATGCACATAGGCATGTCTAGGTGGCCATTCAAGAAGACACCCCTTACAGGTCCATATACATAATATATGCATTAAAAATTAAAATCATCATGCACAAGGCCAACCTCAATGCTAGGAGTACTTTGCCTTTCTACCTTTTGCTCATTGGACCTCAAATAGGACAAAAAATAGCAAAAAAGGTGCCAATTTGACTGTCTCAAAAGTCAAATCTTTTCACATCATTATGTTCAGCATGGTTTAATACTAACATTTACTATGTTGAATATTTTTTATCAAGTCATTTGTGCATACATAATCACTACTATGTGTTTAAATGCATTTCGTACGATAACTCATAATCCAACGGATAAAAACTGGAAAAAAAAATACATGCATACGTTACCAGGATAGTGTAGAACACTTGTACGGTGACTGAATTTGCATAAAGCAGCCTGAACACAGCAGATCTAAAGATGGCTCGCGGTTCTCTCTTTGCGAAACAAGTTGAAAGTGACTTGTGAGACCAATTTGCTGGTATTTATCATCCACGTTTGGCTGCAGGCCCACCTGCGGCTGCAGCAGGTGCACCTGCGGCACCTTACGTGGGTTCCACCCCTCCGCCTTTATTATTATTCTGTTGGAATATCCTTTCTGTGCGTTTTACGTCGGACCTGATTCTGTCCTTATTAGTATTCTGTTGGAATAACTCAATCATCAAGGCACCGCATGCATGGTGATTTTTGTTGTTATTTCATTCTTTATTATTCTGTTGGAACATCCTGTCGGTGCGAATTTCGCCTGACCTGGTTCCGTTATTTAGTATTCTATTAGAATAACCTGTCTATGCGAAGTACCGCATGGCCCATAGTGCATGGATAATTGTGGTCGTGACGCCGTAGTGCAAGGGTGATTCGATGATGTGGAATATTTATTAAGCTGAGTCTCAGCGATAACAGTGATGAAAAACCTTTTAAATCATAAAAGATAGTAGATTTTATTTTCTACTTGACTCTTTTAATGGATGCTTGTTCCGCTGCAGTTAAACTTGATGTCTATTATATTTTATCAGTTTAACATTGTTGGAGACTAATGATAATTTATTCTGCATTATCTTAGTCATAATATTTCTTCCTGGGCTAGCCGAGCTCACCCTTTCTTTCATTGTTCTCTTCAGGAAATGAGAATATAGCTGGGACGAGTCGGGGAACGGAGTGATGGTCCAGAGGATAACATTAGTAGTCCTCACTATTCTGTGAAATAGTGTGATAATAATTGTAATGAGGACTCCTTTTGAGTTTGTATAATCTCTAGTAGATAATATTTGTATTCAAACTCACGCTTTTATGTTTGTCGTATTGTACCGACAGCTTGTATTAGTAAGTTGTATTTGAATTACAGATTATGTATCCGACGACCCAAGATGGGTGATGTATACCTAATTTTGGGGCGCCACACTAACACCTTCCCTCGCATAACCAAGTCCCCCGGACCCTAAAGCGAATATTGGTTTCAATTCGACCAGTATATCAAAGGTGTCACACCTTTGGGTCAATGTGCAAACCTTTTCTCGGCCAGGTTGGTACAACCATTTAAAAACCAATGGCGACACTTAACGGTCCCATCGTCGACATCATACATGTCGGACCTTTTTCACTTGTTTTTTCAAACAAATCTCACCTAAAATGAGAACACCAAAGAACAAGTAACGGAAAGGGACATCCAAAAATCCCGACGTCGACAAAGTTATTCTAACAAAATAATAAAGAATGGAATAACTGAAGAATTCACCAAAGCGTGCGTAATTCGCATGCAGACGAGTTATTCAACAGAATAATAAAGAATGGAACCGGTCATGTGTAACCCGCATGCATGTGATATTCCAATAGAATAATAAAGAATGGAACCAGGTCATGCGTAATCCATGCAGACAAGATATTCCAATGAATAATAAAGAATGGAATAACAATGAGAATTCACTAGGCATGCGATAGATCAAGATGCATAAAAGTTATTCCAATGTAATAATAAAGAATGGAATAATGTAAGAATTTCACCATGTATGCGGTACTTTATATAGAGTAAAGTTATTCCATCATAATAATAAAGAATGAAATAACAACAACCTTACGAGTATTGAAAGAAAATAACTCTCGTCATGAATACGAAAGAATAATACCCTTACCTTAGAATAAAAGCTGGATCTTTGGAAATAGAGATAGCAGACTTCTCTTCTTTTTTCTCTATAATTTCTCTATAATAATAATTGCTCTATAGCTTTAGTGAATTGGTGAGAAATGAAGGAAGAATGAGCTTCTATTTATAGAAAAATATAGTTTCGATAATTGCACGCTTTGGGGCTCAAAATATTACAAAGATAATACCTTCCTCTTTTTCTTTATTTTTAATTTAGTCCTGCAAGTATTATCAAACTTGCACCACCTCCCCTAATAGTAAATAATCTGAATCAATAGTTCAATCATGTGAATCAATAGTTGTAATCATGTGAAAATACGAATTACAGTATAGTACCTTCAATTATACCTCTATTTTTAACTTAGTCATGCAAGTATTATCAATCTTGCACCAACTCCCCTAATAGTAAATGAATGTGAATCAATAGTACACACATGTGAATAAATAATTATAATCATGCGAATCAATAGCAATTAATTGCTCATTTATTCGGTTAATTACCCGATTGGTCAATATAACCTCCAAACATCAATTATTATCGAAATAAATGTCAATTTTCACTAACATTAATAATTCCAACACAATGGAACTATCAATTTCATCTTTAATCAACACGAACTTATTCATCATTAATATTATAATTCATAATATTTAACAACCAGGTCGTTCCCAAGAAAGAGGGGGCTTTCCGATAAGGATTTCTCCTTATTAGCGCGCAATTAGATTATCTAACCTCTCATTGACAGAACTTCTAGACATTGTCAATATTGCAAATAATAATATGAATAACTTTGTCGTCTCAATTATTGATTTAATAATATAACATATTATGCAGATGATACTGTGACAATAATTAAATCAATAATATGAGAGATATGATGCAGCAATTACAGTAGCAATAATTGAGTATAACTGAGTGACTTCTTACGTAAACATCAATAATCAATACCGTGTGCTACAATGCAACCACGCGTAGACATCGTACTTTTACTACCAGGTAGTTCAACAGTTTTAACGGTAATACTTTCGCCGTTATTTTTATAAAAAGATAATTCTGTCATTTTCTAACTAGGACAATACTTCCGTTGTGGGGTCTACCAATGATTGTGCCGTCTTACGGATATTCTCTGACAAAAATAATATTCCCCGACCAAACGAATATTTTATAACAATTTGCATACTTTGCAAAATTTTCAAATATCACCCTTAACTATAACATTATCTCAAGTCCACACCATAATATAAAAAAAATGAGAAAATTAAATCTTTATTCATAAAATTTGGGGTCTTACAATCTCCCCTCCTTATGAAATTTTGCCCTCGAAATTTACGTACGTACCTGGTATGCCGAAGAGGTGAGGATACCTTGACTTCATTACAGATTCTAACTCTTGAGGCATAACGTTTGAGTGTCGAATATGATCCTTCTTATCCAAGATTTTAACACGTATCTCATCATACATTAAATCTTCTGCTATCTCGTCTAGTTCTAATTCAATAATGTGGTTTGGGTCGTCCACATATTTACGTAACATCGATACGTGAAAAATGTTATGAACACGCGATTTACTTGGCGGTAAACGAGTCTATAGACCATAGTTCCGATCGAGGATTTCAAATAGACCAATAAAATCAAGGGTTGAGATTTCCTCTCTTCATCGAGTCTTGCTTCTAGAATAACGCCCTCTTGAACCTTCTTCTTCATATTCATCAGCTCCGGGTGTGTAGCTTGAGCGGCTTTAACTTTATCGAATAAAGTCGATTCTACTCATATATTCGTTATCTTCATGTGGATCCCTAGAGTCTTTAACTCTATCTTCATCATTTGTAAGTTATACGAAATGAGTTTTTGTGTTAACAACGTCACACTTGTAACCGCATATGATCTTCTATTCAACACATCAGCTACCACGTTCGCTCTCCCACGATGGTATTGAATGGTATAGTCGTAATCTTCAATAGCTCGAGCCAACGTCCTTGGCGCATGTTATGTTCGTTCTAGGTGAAGAAATATTTGAGGGTTTGAGAAATGGGTTTTGTACTGGGGTCAATACAAAATTCGATTTCACGCTATAGGGGTAGGCTAGGAAGTCTTCAAGAATACGTCAGGAAATTTATTAACAATAGAAATATCATTCAAAACTGTGACTCTCATCCAAGACTTGGATAGGACATGTAATGAAGGTTTCTCATAACGGAGTTTCAACCGATAAGTCAAAGTCTAATCTCTCCAGAGTTAAATCCAAACGTTGAGCGCAAGCAAGAGAGATAAAAGAATGGGTAGAACCGGTATCTAACAAGGTATAGACTTTGCAAGAATTTATAATTAACTAACCCGTGTTAACTTCGTTCGGGTTACTCGCTTTTTGAGAAGTCACAAAAAATGCTCTTCTTGAAACCACCAACTTTGTTTTGTCCGTATCAGCCTTTGGTGCCACCGTTCCAGCTGGACTTGACTTTGGTGCATGACAAAATTGGGCTAAGTGACCTTCTTTTCCATAATTATAACATGCTTTGGACTGCATCACGCAGTTTGGACTGATATGTCCCTCCCCTCTATATTTGAAGCATACAATTGGTGGTCGTTCTCCTTCCTTGAAAACGGGTGTTGGTGCTGCTGTCTTTTCATCGTTGTTGAACCTTCTCTTCTTGAAATTTCCACTCCTATTATCTTGGCCATGATTACCACCGAAGTGGTTACCATTCTTGGCATGATAATTTCCCCACGATGGTTATCATTGTTCGATGGCCAAGTTACCAACCCGTGATGATTATTATTGTGTTCTTTGGTCATTACCTTCTGGTTGTGCTTACTCATTATCGCGCTCCAATAACTGAGCCCTATTCACAACATCTGAATATAAACAAAATTTGTGAGAAATGAGATATTGACGTATATCGGGTTTCAAACCTCTTAGAAACATTCACGTCATTCGCTCCTCATTACCGACCAAATGGGATGCAAACCGGGATAACTCGGCAAACTTAGCCTCGTACTGCGACACGGTCATATTGTTTTGCTCCAACTTGATGAACTCTACCTCCTTCATGTGACAAATACTTTCGGGAAAGTACTTGTCGTTGAACAGTTCTTGGAACTTCTCCTAAGACATCTTGAGTGCGTCAAGATGGGTATGTTTTACAGATTTCCACCAGTAATTTGCCTCTTCACGCAACATAAAGGTGGAGAAGGGAACCTTTTGCTCCTCGGAGCATCCCAAGACATCAAATATCTTGGTGATCTGCTTTAACCACGTCATCGCCTTAAGTGGTTCTGGCTTTCCCAAAAACTCCGGCGGTCCCAGCTCCTTGAACTGCTTAGCAGTGACCAGCCGTGGGTTGCCATTGACTCCACCTACATTATGAACATGAGTCTATCTCCTTTGGTGTTGCATGAATTCTAAAAAGTTCCTAAACATACCATCGTTCATCATTTGATCGGTGTTGTTGTTTAGCTGAGGATTATTGTCTTCCTGTTGCACATTATCATGGGTATTGATCGTTGGTGACTCAACGGTCTCATGTGCTTCATTGCTGATCTCAACATTTTCAGATGCCATTTTCAAACACTGTCACAAAACAAGGGTTAATTGACATATCACATATTATCCCTATACTATGACCGACCAATTAAATACCAAATAAACTTAGGTAGGTCATACCAGCGAAGGAATTCCCCGTCTCTCCCCTCCTAGTTCTTGTCTCACATCTCAGCCAGGGATCATATCCCTAAGCTCTTATACCAACTGTGATGCCCCCAAAAAAAGGTATACATCACTCATCTTGAGTCGCCAAATACATGGTACAAAATTCAAATACAACTTAATTATACAACAGTCGTGTAAAATACGACAAAACATAATCTAAGAGTTTTGATAAGAATATTGTCATCTAGACAATATCCACACTCAATGGAGTCCTCATTACATTTATTGTCACACTATTTTATAGAATAGTGAGGACTACTAAAACAACCATCTGGACCATCAATCCATTCCCCGACTCGTCCAAACTATATTCTCATTTCCTAAAGAGAACAGTGAAAGAAAGGGTGAGCTCAACTAGACCAGTAAGAAATATTATGACTAAGATAATGCAGAATAAATTATCATTAGCCTTCAACAATGTTAAACTGATAGAATTTAATAGACAACAAGTTTAATTTCAGTGGAACAAACAATCCATTTGAAGAGTCAAGTAGAGCATAAAATCTACTATCTTCTATGATTTAAAAAGTTTTTCATCAACTTTATCGCTGAGACTCAGCTTAATAAATAAAATTGAATCATCCATGCACCACGGTCAAGGATATTCATGAAATCATCAATGGTCATGATTATACCGAATAATCCCTGGTCATAATCATACCAACAACTGTTCATCAATGAACTACAAGCCAATGAAGACTTTTACCACATCATTCGTTACATTACGGTCATGATTATACCGAATAATCCCTGGTCATAATCATACTAAGTCCATCTATGCACGTAAGCCAAAGATGACTTTCATCATAATATAAGCATGAGGATGATGACAATGACATAATAATTCAATAAAACAATTTCAAAGATAAATTTTTAAAGATTTATAATTTAATTTATCCAGAAATCAATAACGTCCAAATTGTCAACATGATATGTTTTGTGGAGTAAAATTCAAGAATAATATTCATGTACCAAAAATAATTTGGACAAAATAGAAATGTATTTTTCGGGTAAATAGTACCCCGTGAATTGTACCCTGTGAATAGTACCCCGACATGAAAAGTAACTCAAAATACCCGAGTGAATAATATTCGGGTGAATAATAATTGGGTTAATAGTAACCCGTGAATAGTAACTCGTGAATAGTACTCCGGCATGAAAAGTTCAATAATTATCAACAAAGCTCAGAATAATATTTCCATCATAAGATACTGGATGAAGCGCAAATATCAAGGATATTCTACTAATTTCATGGAGTATAGAAGCCAAAACTTTAACCAACTGAGTATAATAGAATATATGAAACTGCAAATGGATTTTTGCCCGCCATGCGGTAATCCACATAGAAAGATCATTTCCATAATTTAATAAGGAATGAATACGAAGGATCATTCACCATGTATGCGGTAATCCACATAGACAGGTTATTCCAACATAATAATAAAGTATGGAATAATGAAGAATTCACCGGCGATGCGTAATCCGCATGTATAGGTTATTCAATGAGAATAATAAAGAATGGAACCAAGGTCATGCGTAACTGCATGCGAGATAGGATATTCCAAATGTAATAATAAAGAATGGAACGGTGTCATGTAATCCGCGACAAAACAGGATATTCAATGTAATAATAAAGAATGGAATAACAATGAAATTCACTGTGCATGCGATAGTATCAGCATGCATGAGTTATTCAACAGAATAATAAAGAATGGAATAATGTAAGAATTTCACCATGTATGAGGTATTAGCATGTAGGCAAAGTTATTCCAACATAATAATAAAGAATGGAATAACAACTGTCAAGAATAAACATGTGAATGATATTCCTATTTAATATATGATTCGATTATGATATATATATATATATATATATATATATGAATGAATATGCAAGTATGCTTGCATTAAGAAAAGCTGTAAAGTCCTTTGATAGATAATAGAAGTATATGTACAAGGACTTAGAATGAATTGATCAAATATGTTAGGTTGATCCTACATAAGCAAAACAGTTTTGTAAAGTCCTTAAAAAGAAATGATGTACAAGGACTATAAAAATAGAAAGATCAAGCTTGTTAGGTTGATCTTATGATGTAATAGATAGGCTTGTCTGATCGTCGAGCACTGCACCAGAAGTCGTAGTCTGCCAGGAGAGTCAAGGTTAACTCGAGAGCTATCGAGGCAGAATAAAAGTATGCAAGATAGTAGATCTCGGAGTTCGTAGACTTTCAGGGGAAATGAAGAAGGATCGTAGTGTGTCGAGTAGAGCTTCCTCAGGATCGTATTATGCTGAGGAAGTCATGTTCAGAATCGTAGAGACAACCTACCTACGAACCGACCGGTCATCTGCCGCAGCCAAGTCAAGGATAGTAGACTACACTCTAAGTTCGTAGAGTCCAATGATTACATGCAAAGATCGCAGTCGAGCAAGATCAAATGAAGACAAAAAGCCCAAGGCAGAAATCGTAGAGTGTCAAGATCTGATCTCAGGATCGTAGTGTATGCACAGCCGAAGTAGAAATCGTAGAGTGCAGAACTACGACCTCAAAATAAGTGCTCACAATGCTTATGCAGAATCGTAGAGCAAGTACGATTCTCAACTAATGAGCACTCCCAGAATATCCAAAGGAACGAAGCCTCTGGTTTAAGCTACAAGCTACATCCAAGGAAACTAGAGAGCACTCAACGAATGGCATGCAGGCTAACAGAAGATCTAAGCACTAACCCAATAAGCATTAAGATTGAGTTGTAAGGCCATTCGGGATGAAGTCTTCCACAAGGAGATCCAAAGAAGACTTCAGAAGCTGACTAAGGAAAGTCAGCTAATGCAGTAGCTATGAAGTGAACAGAAGACAACGATCTTGGAAGCAACCAAGATCGTAATGTTTGCCAAACAAAGAAGGAACTGATGGAAAGTGAGATACTGGTCAGCCTCTGAAGAGCAAGTCTAAAGTGATTAAGTGCAGGATCAGTTCATTGATGATAAGTGAACGGGAGATCACAAGGAGAAAGCAAGATGGATGCGCCACAAATCTGAAGTGTCTTGATATTCAGAAGGGGACCAGAGCTAGGAATTAGGCCATCAGTCTCTGAGAACAGTCGAGGTAAACAGAATTATTGAAGCACTGCACAATACAAGGAAGAGGTGTTCTACATTGAAGATCTAATCAACACTCTTCAAGATCGTAGAGTTAACTCAACCAGTCAAATGAGCGACACTCAACAAGACACTACGATCAGGTCCTTGAAGATGTGCATCAGAATCGTAGAGTTCGAATAGCTGATGACTGAAGCATTGGCAAAGGTTCAATCTGAAGGGTAATATTCGGACAAGTGCTTATTGAGAGCATCGATGCAATAGGACAACCTCTGTTTGAGAAATCAGAAAGAGGTAATAAAGTCTTCAACTTGCCCAAGACATTAAAGTGATGCATCTGATAGGGTAGGTGAAACAGTAGACTGCAGCATCAGAAAAAGTATGACATATCACATCAAGCAGTTTACCTCAAGCAACTCGAGATCTGTGAAGAGATTTGAATAGCCTTCAACAGCTACTTTCCAACGGAAGGATTGGGAAGAAATATAAATGAGAAAGAGCTTCAAAGATCAAAGGTTGCTGGAGTTGCCGAGTTGGAGACAAGGTGGACTGATCTAAACCATGTGAAACAGTGAGTCCGAAGGCTCACTCTACGATCCACCAAAAACACTTAGAAGTTAGATAAAGAAAGAAGTAGAAGTGTGAGTTCTACTATGTAGAAGTGAGAGTTCTTCTACATGAAGAGTGTTCTGAACTGCCGAGAGAAAGAAGAGCATTATGTGACACCCCCAAATCCCGGTACTTCATTACCTCAAGATTTGGTTTTCACGTAATCAAAACATTCATTTATAACTACCCAATCATAAATAAAATTGAATAATAAACCTGCCTATACAGGAATTACATAAAATAAAATCTCCCAGGTTATCTAACCTTTACAAACAATCATTCATGCAGAAAAATTAAAAACAAACTTCATTACAATCTTTAAATAAAAGTCTGATAATAAAACTATCAAAACTATTACAAGTCTTCAAAGACTTGTTCATCTTTCCCTTTCCTTTATTTGGTGCTAGGTACGTCACCCTTTCCATCTTTAGTTGTAAGGATTTTCTGAAGCAAGAGTGAGCAAACAAGGCTCACTTGAAATATCAATAAATAAAACTTTTACATTCTTTACCCATTCAGGGGCACAATAGAACTGAACAATAAGTTCTATTAACTTCTTATACATTCCTTGCATATTCAAAGGCTTAAAAGAACTGAAACATTCCTTGCCCATTCAGGGGCTCAATAGAATTGAACAATAAATTCTATTAACATCTTAAACATTCAACTGAGGGTCTAATGACCACGAACCTTGTCCACAGTTATAAGTAATCTTTCAACTTTAACTTTTACAATCATACGACTATAATGACTTCAAGGTACTTAGGGGGATCAACCCTTCGTACATGTATTGTATACAAATATTTTAGCGCAAAGTACAAAACTAAGCGTAACCCCTATAAATAGGGTTGTTCATCTCAGTATTTTGAGTACGAGTCCGCCCCAAAGATAGTTTGATTTGGATACACTTCAAGGTAATTTGGAGTTTAACGGACATCAACTAAGGATTAGTTGAATAAAAGATAATAACACTATGTTATTGAATGATCATACTGAATAAACATTTCGTTCTAAGTTCATGCTTTAGGAATAATCTAATAGCATAACAATTGAATAATCTATCATACCTTGCTTTGAACAACATTAAGCTAAGGTTACAACTTAGAATTTAATATCAAGCATGCATAACAACAATAATTGGAATGATAAACTGAGTCAACAGAATAAAGGTACTTGCATACTAATATAACAAGTTTAGAGTTAGGAAAAACTTGCATAATCATAATAACTATCTCAACGAAAGTGTGGAGATGGGAAGCTTGTATCATCATGAATAACTGGATACAATTAAGTTGCTTAATGGAAATACTTTACTCAATAAAGTATAGCATATGAAATTTGCATAACGAAGCTTTAGGATTAGAAAATTTGCTCAATGTAAAAAGATAGGGATTTAGAATCTTGCCTTGTGCGTAGATTAAACCGTTATAATCAAAATCACAATTATCCTATATACATATGTTAACATGACATGATTAGTCATAATCAACGCTACATCACGTATGGTTTAAATGTCTAACCATATAATCAAATCGCATAATCAACTTCTATCTAATAAAACTAATAACAATATTTGTTAATTAGTAATTCCATGTTCACTCATAGTATTAACATACTATAATACAAGAAATACATACTCAACATTTATCATATATCATTCCTTTAAAATATCAGACTTTTGTGCAAGACAAAAGTCATTTCGAACTTTTACATTAAGAAATTGGCACCACGATTTGATATATGGATCATATTTGCTGGCGCATGGGTTGTGGCGCTTGTAGCGTGAGACTTACATAGGGACTCGGTGCTGCGGCATGAGGTTCGACGCTTCTCGTGGCCGACTTCAACAACAATGACGTGAAGTCTGGCTGGGGCGTGACTTTTGGCGCTAAGTATAAAACTTAATATTTGGGCGTGAATTTTTATTTCAGGCGCCAAAACACGTAAACAAAACAAAGAACAAAGCCAAAGCTACTGTCTTGATTTCTAACAACAATCAACACCCAATAACCTGTATAACTTCACAAAAATTACACATAAAAGTGTGTACAAATTTTACACAACTAAACAACAATAGCAGAGAACTAATTCTCTGAAAACACTGTGTTTTAAAAATACAGACTCCATTGAAGAAATATCTTGACACAGTAAACACGGCCATCTCCATTCGATTCCTTGCTCTACTTAATTTCTTACCCAATTACACACAAGTCTCAATTAACATAATCACATACTAATTTTTATTAACTTTCAAAAATCATATTCATGCATATAAGTTTACTGTAAAAATAATTCCTTTTGCGTATACGTAATTTATCATACTCTTACCTATACATTATTGAACATACAATCATCAATATATATGTTGTCTACTACTAATACACATGATTTCATAATCAGATAGTAAAACATTCGAATTCTAGAAAGTTTGTAAAGAACTTTGTCTTACAGTCAAATTGAGAACACCGAGACAATATAAATTCACATAAAATATATGGCGTAAAAAATCTATGGTTAAGTTATGTACATACCTTTTGTTTTAGACAATCTTTGTTAAACACTGATAACTTTCTTTTGCTACTTCTCTCTCTCAAATTCTCTGAAACTTTTCTTTTTCTCTGAAAATCTTTTCTTAGACTAAGCAAAACTGGAGCGTAAATACACTTAACAAGTATGCGTCAAAATAAAACAAAACTGATATAGCAATAATAAGTCTATTTACTCTTTTCAGTTACCAAACATATAACGTATAATCTTATAAATATAAATATATTTTATTTATATATTTGTTTTATTCTATTAATAATATAATTTAAAATTAACAAGAATTTCAAAAGTCATAAGGCCTTGTTTGGCAAACCATTTATAAAATAAAGGATTAATATACTTACAGCTTGTTTGGCAACACTAAATTAAAATTACTTTAATTTATTTTAATAACTTTTTATAACATAGCTATTTGTCATACTTTATTTAATAACAATTTATTAAATAATTCACTTAATCACATACGTCAATCCACATAACACATTAATTATTTAACAAATAAATAATTCACTAAATCAACTCACTCAAATTGAACAATTATTTATTCAATAATAAACACATCCAATAAATATTTGTATAAATCAATAAATAATTAAAATTTACATTTAAAAATCTAGAATGTTACACATTATGTCATCCTGATGTCCATCATGGGAAGACTCTAAGTACAATAGAGAAGAGCCTACAGTCATCTTAGCAAGTCCATCATGAGAAGGCATCAAGTAGCAAGAAGGAAGATCACAAATGCCATCTTGGTGTCAAGCATGAGAAAGCTTCTAAGTATCTAACAGAAGAGCTTTGGTCATCTTGGAAGCCTATCATGTGCTGACCATCAAGTACCAAGGAGAAGGATCTTCAAGGCGTTCATAAAGGGGTCATCCGAAGTGGTTAGAATCAAGAAGTCGAGCATCATGCAACACTCAATTTTGCACTTCAAGGATGATCACGCCAAGTCGCTAAGTATATAAGATGTTCGAGCATGAAGACATCTTAGCGAGTACTTAAAGACCGACTCCAACAACAACAAACAAATAACTCAACAAAGCCGAAAATGAGGGTCCTTGTCAAGAAGGGTTCAACGAAGTTCCAAGCCTGTGGGGCTTGAAGAGTTCTAGGGAACTAGAGGAGTCCCAAGGATCTTTGGCCTTGAAGAGTTCTTAGTGAATGAAGTCCCAAGGTCTGGCGGCCTTAAAGGAATCTTAGTGATTGTGGTCTTGCCCTTCCTTAGTGGAAATCGCTAGTTGAAAGCGAGAAGAGTGGATTAGGAGCTTGAGTCTCGAACCACTTAAAACCCCTTGTGTCTTTTACATTATGTGATTTACATTATGTACTATAACCGCTATAAGCTGCATATGTATGTCTGTTTTTAGCGCTACAACTAAACTTACTCTACTTAACAATGTATGTATGATTATGAATATATCAATGAAGGGATCTTTTATTTATTCATTTGTGCTTGAAAAGATTCTTATGTTTGTCATATGTTAATTATGAACAATATAATATAAACCGTAAAAGTATTTGAAATAAAAGGATCTATTCACCCCCTTCTAGATCTATTGTGCCCTCTAGAACTAACAATTGGTATCGAAAGGTGTTCTCATGCTATATTCAAAAGCTAATCGCTTTGAGTCTGATCCCAGGCACTAACATTGTTCTAAACTTAGTTTAGTAGTAAATAACTTGTTATATGCACATGAGCTCACATGTTGGAAATATTGTGTATAGGTTAAATGTGTATATACACCTGAAGCTGCTCAGATTGGTCCATGGTCTCTATTGTTACATCAACAAGACAAATCCTAGCCTGCAGTCAATCTTGTAGTCCTAAGACCAGATGAGAGAACTCAAGAGACATCAATGATAAAGAGTCAAGCACCCACCAGTCTGAAAGATGAAGAAGTCGTACATGCTAAGAAATGCTTATCGAGAGAAGAAAGAAGATCTTCTCAAACTTATGTCTGGCCAACCAACAGCTGGGTGCAAACTCTGTCAGCTAAAGGATGTCAAAGATCTTAATGTTGAGATTCTCTTGACCTATATCTTCAATACCACTACTGATTGATTAAAGGTCGACAAGAGCAATAAGCTGTCAAGAGCAAAAGTAAAGCTATGCACATCAATACCTAAACTCAGTATATCTAAGATAAATGACTGTTTAGTAACTGACAGTAAAAAGGTACGGTTCCTCACTATTATAAATGTACATCATAATTGCATCCTCTTATGAACTATAACAGTATTCTGTCAAGGAGTCATAATCTACCTAAAAAGGTGAAGAGAGAAAGTAACCTAAGGATGGAAACTCAAATGACTATAAACTTTCTCTCCATCCAAGTTTTAGGTTGAAGATGACATCTTGAAGGAAATCTGAAATGGGGCATAAGAGCATCACAGGCCTAATAAACTTTTTGTGAAGTAATCTTTGCTGGTGGGTTAGTATGTATGTACACGCCTATGTTCTAAGTGTTTGACAACACACAGAGCATGATCAGTTTTGCAAGAGGATCTTGCTGATTCGCAGAAACTGATCACCTCAATGAATCAACTAGATACTCCTAAATCGTAGAGTTGATTCTCGCTCTGTGAACACTTAAACATTATGAACATAATCCAGTGAATGATGAAACCATCATAGATAGAGAGTGTGTTATTAGATGCCAAATCCTACACACACTCACCATCATGCATCTCAAAATGTATTATCATAAGATAGTTAAATGCATGAATATGTCTGTTGGTGATAAATATGATGATTATCCAAATAAGAGGAATAGGGGTTTAGAAAACTAACCTAGCAGGACCCATTTAATTATGGATACCAAAAATAGAAATATATTTAAACCTGCAGGTACATGGTCAGTCTGACCACACTAAGGAATGATGAAGCAGAAGACTTCAGTCAAGAAGACTCAACCAGCAGAAGGCTAAGGACTGTTCAGAATTGATTCTGACAAAATTCCTATATGTCCAGGCCTGTCCTTGAAGACCGTCTGAGCTAATCAGAATGAAGCTCAAATGGTTGTTATTCTGTGTATGCAAGCAAGCCATTCAGTCAAAGAAGGAAAGGGTCTTATGTGCTCAAAAGCCAGTCAAAGAATGCTATATGAGAAGAATCCTCAAGGAAGCTCACAACAGAAGATCATCGAGCATCGTTCAAAAGGAACTTATTGCAAGAGCAGAACTTCACAAACACAACTAACAAAGAAGACTACGTTCGTAGTGCTGTCAAATAATCGTAGAGAGATCTGTCCTGAAAATACTCATCTCTACAACACAAGGAGATCCGAGCGATGATGGAGATTCCAGTCAGAAGGAGATATGCAAGGTTGCCTTCAAATGAACCTGAAGAAGAGGGAATCACATCTATCTGGGAAGATAGCGTCAACAATGGGGGAGCAGTGATCTGTTAAGGAACAACAACACTGAGATATACTATGAAAAGTTGTACCAACTACAGAGTCCCAAAACTTTGTGGCTGATGAACCAAATGAAGATCCATAGTCGAAGAACGTCTCAAACGCACTCATCGATAACTTTTCCGCCACCCAACCCATAATCGTGAAGTGACTACGATCAAACATATGATCGTAGTGTAAGAGCAGGAGGACACCACGATTTCAAAGAATGCGATTGTCAAAAAGTTGGTAGAAGAACTCCCAATCGAGAAAAGGTCGAATGAGATGTCATTACAAATCACTTCCATAGCATTGCATCTCGAGAGAAGCCCTCAGGACAAACTCGACCCTTTAGCTCACTCTAAGAGGTTGGCCCTTCCTGAGCTACCTTGACCCAGAAGGAATGTTTGATCTAGTTCATCTCAAGGACTAAGTCAGTTAATGATCGTAGAGTCGAGTTTGAAGAGACCTCAACGATCATAGTACAACCTCGGCGATCGTAGAATACAACTGGACGATCATAGTTCTACAAAAGGGTACTCCAGTTCACAAGGAGCTTGGAAAATGAGACATTTGCTAAACTATTCAAGTTGAGGAGATAAGTTCGAATACATCAGTGATTGAGCTATACTGCATCAAAGTAAGGATAAAAGATAAAGCCATCCACTGCAGCATCTCTCAAAAGTTGATCGTTGAGTCAACAAAGGGAATCATAGAGTCCATAACTGCTTTATCATGCTACTCTACGAATCAAAAGGTCAACGGTCAAAGCCACGTCAATTAAACGTCTACTCTTCTAAAAGGAAATATCTAACTGAAAAGTTATGGGGGAGTTACAGCTCATTACTGGGCAACGTGCAACCAACGGACGGTTAACACATCACTGATTATGCAGAGTTAGAAGGAACTGCCTTAACGATAATTTCAAATCTACAGACAGTTACCAAAAGCTATCGAATCTTTCTCCCTCCCATTTTCAAACCCTAGAATCCTCTCAAGAGCCAAAATCAGTTAACCCTCCAGCGCCTTACCAAATCACATTCATCCATCTCGTATAAACATCTCTAAATCAGATACCTACATTCTTCGAACTACTCAAATGGAAAACTGGCAAGTAATCACTGGCTTTCAGCTTGGAACCAAATCGTTTGAGAAATCTGAAAAGAAGTTCAGGGATATTCTCCAGCTTGTTAAGAAAGCTGAATTCTTAGAATGCCTTGAGGCAAATACTCGAGTCTACATCGACCTGGTTAAAGAATTCTACTCAAACATCTCCATCAACTCCAAAACCCTTACTACCAAGGTTAAAGGTCAGTCTCTGAAGTTAAAATCTTCTGACCTTAATCAATGCCTAGGCTTTCCTAACCAAGGGCTGAAGAACCTTGATAATGTCAATACTGAACAAGCAAAGGAGGTTATGAGGTACCAAAGAAACCCTAGTTTTAAAGACATGAAGAAGAAGGAGTTTCCTGAAGAGTATGAATTCCTTGCTGAAATAGTTGGAAAATGCATACTGTGCAAGAACACTGCACATGATACAGTGATTGACCAACAGTTGAAAATAATGTCAGCAATAGTTCAGAAGAAACAAATTGACTTTGGAGCTATCTTGTTCGATCAGATCTCCAAGTGGGTAGAAAAGGCTGAGAAGAAGAAGTCCACTGAAAAACCCCTGACCAAGGTGTTTCATGGTAAATTTCTTGAGTATTGTCTTCAAGAAGAAGCTAGGAGGAAAATCAAGGATGATGAGGGAGAAACTTTGAATGTGCACAAAGTGATGTCTCCACAATTATTTGCGAACTGGATGAAGAACCCCAAGGAGAACAAAAGGCTGACAACCGGGAGCAATAGCAAAGCCTCTGCAAAGAAGAGAAAAATAGAAGAAGTAGAGAGCTCTGAGTTTGATGACTCGGTACCAGTATCAATCATACCAGCCAAGAAGAAATCCAGAGGTGTGAAGAAAACAAAAGCCCCATCAAGAAGTCTCTCCTCAAAGGACAAGGATAAAGAAGAAAAAGTCCTAACTGCTGAAACAACAAAGAGGAGAAGCAGCAGGTTGCTTCAAGGGCCAGTCAGTAAGAAAGCTAAGGTAGAAGACAAACCAGCCTTAGCTTCCCAAAATAGTATATCTGCTGAAGAAAGGAACGTAGAGTCGGCAGAAGAAAAGGAAACAGATGACAAGGCTGAGTCCCCGCAGATCAGATCTAGCAGCGAAGATGAAGCTGGATTAATGTATGAAAATTCAGTATCTGTTGAAGAAGAGAAATGTGCAAGCCTAGTGGCTAATTCTCAGAGTAGTCACTCTGATGATAAAGAAGGAATCCAAGATGACCAAACTGCATCCCCAAATGCAACTGCCCCAACAAGCCCAGATAATGGGTCAGACAATGTTGTTCTAAGAAAAGAAGAAAATGCCTCCTCAAATCCAGATAACCTCCATGATGAATCAAAAGTTGATGAGATGACAGAAGAAGAGTCTGTTCCTGCCAGTGCTGAACCTCAAAGAAGTCTGTCTGCTAAACCAGAGAAGTTAGAGTCTGAAGAAGAAGAAGAGTCTGACTCTCCCAAACCTGAACCTCCAAGAAGAAGGAAAAGCTACAGACTGTAAGCCAAGTTTGCCTCCAAAAGGAGCAGTGGTCAATCAAATGTCATCATTGAATTGAGTGATGATGAGTCTGTATCCCAGGGAGAAAATGTTGAAGAAGAAACCAACAATGAAGAAGATAAATCTGAAGAAGATATTGTTGAAGAAAGTTCTAAGAATGAAATGCAGCAAGAGGAATTCTCTGCTAAAAATGATCAAGAAAGTTCAGGCTCCGAGAGAGAAGAGATTAAAGAAGATTCTGGTTCTGCACCTCATGAAGCAGATGAACAAGAAGATTATCCAGTTCTATCTCCTGCAAGATTTAGCAGAAGGATCATAATGGAAGTTTCAAATGACTTACCAGATGCTCCATGAGAGAGATGGGTCAACTATAGAAATGAGCAACTCAAGGTAGTAAGAATGACTACCTTTGACATAGCCAAAAACTGGAACAATAGGGAGTTAGACTGCTCAACCATTCTCTACAACTCGACGACTTTGTCGATGAGATGGTTCTTCCAGTGGATGCCATGGCTAAAGGCCCACACTGAAGGAGATGGAAGCTATCTCAGTTGGTGCTTCTCTCACTTCCCAAGCATGGAGCTGGTGGCTCAGAACTTCCCAAGGGTGAAGAAGTTTGCAACCAAAACAATCAAAGACTAGCCCCACTTTAAAGTCTATCGATAGTCTTGCAATCACTATATCCCCTACGATCGTAGAGTGGATTCTGAAGGACGAAGAGTCATGACCAAGGAGCTGATCGTAGAGTCACATTCACTCTATCACCGATGATGTTCAAGCCCAAAACCAGAAGCCTTCTTATGCTCAAGCACTACTATCTGACATTCCCTCATCCTCACACAGTGATTGGAACTCAACAATCATTCAGATTCTTTAGACTTTTGAAAATCTGTCTAAGGATGAAAATCGTGGAGTCCAAACTGATGCTCAATCAGCTGATGCCCAACAAAAAGATCAAAATACTTTGGAGTAGGAACTACAGAAGAGTTCTGATGATCTAAGCAAGAAAATATCTCTCGCTCCATTGAAGAATCCCGAAGGTCGCGTGGCGAGGAGATAATTCCTTCCAGCACAAGCTTCAAGCTTTTATGGCTGATGTATCTCTCAAACTCCAAGAGAGAGATAACATCTATCAGAAGGCCATACAAGATCGGGAAAGCGCGATGCTCTACTGAATTGAAGACCAATGAAGAGCAGATCCAAGCCCTATCTGACAAGATTGACGACCTGAAACAGTCTTTCTCAGTGCAACTTGAGTTAGGCCAGCAGGAACTCAAGTTTGAAGTTGCCAACTCCTCCTACCTAATGGAGCAGCTTATGTCCAACATGGAGCAGCTCTCTCAAATGATTGATGACAAAATGGGGGAGAAAAAGAGGCATAGAAAGAGGAAGAGCAAGAAGAGCAAGAGGCACTCAAAGAAGAGCAGAGGGATAGAAGAAAAGAAATCAAAGAAGACATCAGCTATAGAAAGAGTATCATCATCTGAGGGGGAGCCGAAAGAAGATGATCCCATGATCGCAGAGTCTGAGGGAGAGCATGATCAGAAAGATGCTGAAGAGAGAGCAAGAAAAAGAAGACCAATCAGATGAGTAGCTGAACAGCAAACATCCTGGAAACATATATGGTGCCAAAGAGGTACATCTCTAACTAGTTAGGTATGTTCTGGATCCAGGATGTAAAGTGTCTTAATGTATAAATTGTCATATCTTTATAAATGACATTCATGATTATTTGTTTTAGAAATACAGTTGCTCACTGTATATAAGATTCATTCATAACATGCATATGCACTTATTGTTTTTGTCATAATCAAATAGGGGGAGATTGTCAGGAATAAACATTTGAATGATATTCCTATTTAATATATGATTTGATTATGATATATATATATATATGAATGAATATGCAAGTATGCTTGCATTAAGAAAAGCTGTAAAGTCCTTTGATAGATAATAGAAGTATATGTACAAGGACTTAGAATGAATTGATCAAATATATTAGGTTGATCCTACATAAGCAAAACAGCTTTGTAAAGTCCTTAAAAAGAAATGATGTACAAGGACTATAAATATAAAAAGATCAAGCTTGTTAGATTGATCTTATGATGTAATAGATAGGCTTATCAGATCGTCAAGCACTACACCAGAAGTCGTAGTCTGCCAGGAGAGTCAAGGTTAACTCGAGAGCTATCGAGGCAGAATAGGAGTATGCAAGATAGTAGATCTCGGAGTTCGTAGACTTCTAGGGGAAACGAAGAAGGATCGTAGTGTGTCGAGTAGAGCTTCCTCAAGATCGTAGTATGATGAGGAAGTCATGTTCAGAATCGTAGAGACAGCCTGCCTACGAACCGAACGGTCATCTGCCGAAGAGAATTCAAGGATAGTAGACTACACTCTAAGTTCCTAGAGTCTAATGATTACATGCAGAGATCGCAGTCGAGCAAGATCAGATGAAGACAACAAGCCCAAGGCAGAAATCGTAGAGTGTCAAGATCTGATCTCAGGATCGTAGTGTCTGCACAGCCGAAGCAAAAATCATAGAGTGCAAAACTACGACCTCAAAAGAAGTGCTCATAATGCATAGGCAGAATCGTAGAGCAAGTATGATTCTCAACTAATGAGCACTCCCAGAATATCCAAAGGAACGAAGCCTCTGGTTCAAGCTGCAAGCTACATCCAAGGAAACCAGAGAGCACTCAATGAATGGCATGCAGGCTAACAGAAGATCTAAGCACCAACCCAATAAGCATCAAGATTGAGTTGTAAGGTCATTCGTGATGAAGTCTTCCACAAGGAGATCCAAAGAAGACTTCAGAAGCAGACTAAGGAAAGTCAGCTAATGCAGTAGCTATCAAGTGAACAGAAGACAAGGATCTTGGAAGCAACCAAGATTGTCGTGTTTGCCAATCAAAGAAGGAACTGATGGAAGGTGAAACGAGATATTGTTCAGCCTCTGAAGAGCAAGTCTAAAGTGATTAAGTACAAGGTCAGTTCATTGATGATAAGTGAATAAGAGATCACAAGGAGAAAGCAAGTTGGACGCGCCACAAATCTGAAGTGTCTTGATATTCAGAAGGGGACCAGAGCTAGGAATTAGGCCATCAGTCTTTGAGAGCGAAATGAGGCAAATGTAAGTATCAAGAACTGCACAATACAAGGAAGAGGTGTTCTACATTGAAGATCCAATCAACACTCTTCAAGATCGTAGTGTTAACTCAACCAGTCAAATGAGCTACACTCAATAAGACACTACGATCAGGTCCTTGAAGATGTGCATCAGAATCGTAGAGTTCGAATAGCTGAAGACTGAAGCATTGGCAAAGGTTCAATCTGAAGGGTAATATTCGGACAAGTGCTTATTGAGAGCATCGATGCAATAGGACAACCTCTGATCGAGAAATCAGAAAGAGGTAATAAAGTCTTCAACTTTCCCAAGACATTAAAGTGATGGATCTAACAGGGTAGGTGAAACAGTAGACTGCAGCGTCAGAAAAAGTATGACATGTCACATCAAGCAGTCTACCTCAAGCAACTCGAGATCTGTGAAGAGATTTGAATAGCCTTCAACGGCTACTTTCCAATGGAAGGATTGGGAAGAAATATAAATGAGAAAGAGCTTCAAAGATCAAAAGTTGCTGGAGTTGTCGAGTTTGAAGAGAAGGTGGACTGATCTAAACCATGTGAAACAGTGAGAAATTAGATAAAGAATAGAAGTGTGAGTTCTAATATGTAGAAGTGAGAGTTCTTCTACATGAAGACTGTCTGAACAGCCGAGAGAAAGAAGAGCATTATGTCATCTTGATGTCCATCATGGGAAGACTCTAAGTACAATAGTGAAGAGCCTACAGTCATCTTAGCAAGTCCATCATGAGAAGGCATCAAGTAGCAAGAAGAAAGATCACAAATGCCATCTTGGTGTCAAGCATGAGAAAGCTTCTAAGTATCTAACAGAAAAGCTTACAGTCATCTTGGAAGCCTATCATGTGCAGCCATCAAGTACCAAGGAGAAGGACCTTCAAGGCAGTTCATAAAGGGGTCATCCGAAGTGGTTGAGTAACTAAAGAAGCTGAGCATCATGCAACACTCAGCTGCACTTCAAGGATGATCAAGTCAAGCTACTAAGTATAGAAGATGTTTAGAGCATGAAGACATCTTGCAAATTTCAAAGACCGACTCCAACAAAAGAAATAAACAACCCAACAAAGCTGTGGGCTCGAGGGGTCCTTGTCCAAGGGACTAAACAAGCGAGGGCTGAAGGGTCCATGTCCGAAGGGACTAAACAAAGTTCCAAGCCTGTGGGGCTTGAAGAGTTCCTAGGGAACTAGAGGAGTCCCAAGGTTGCTGGCCTTGAAGAGTTCTTAGTGAACTGAAGTCCCAAGGTTGCTGGCCTTGAAGGAATCTTAGTGATTCAGGGTGCTTCCCTTCCTTAGTGGAAACTCGCTAGTTGAAAGCGGAAGAGTGGATTAGAGCTTGAGTCTCGAACCACTTAAACCCTTGTGTCTTTTTGCATTATGTCATTTACATTATGTACTATAACCGCTATAATCTGCTATGTATGTTTTAACTGCTTACAACTAAACTTACTCTACGAACAATGTATGTATGATTATAAATATATCAATGAAGGGGATCTTTTATTTATTCTGATGTGCTTGAAAAGATTCTTATGTTTGTCATATGTTAATTATGAATAATATAATATAAACCAGAAAAGTATTTGAAATAAAAAGGATCTATTCAACCCCCCCCCCCTTCTAGATCTATTGTGCCCTCTAGAACTAACAACAACCCTTACGAGTATTGAAAGAAAATAACTCTCTTCATGAATATGAAGGAATAATACCCCTTACCTTAGAATAAAATTTGATACTGGAATAGAGAGGTAGCAGACTTCTCTTCATCTTTCTCTCGATAATTTCTCTCTATAATAATTTCTCTATAGCTTTAGTGAATTGGTGAGAAATAAAGGAAGAATGAGCTTCTATTTATAGGAAAATATAGTTTCGATAATTTCACGTTTTGGGGCTCAAAATATTACAGTATAATACCTTCCTCTTTTTCTTCATTTTTAATTTAGTCCTGCAAGTATTATCAAACTTGCACCACCTCCCCTAATAGTAAATAATGTGAATCAATAGTTCAATCATGTGAATCAATAGTTATAATCATGTGAAAATTCGAATTACAGTATAGTACCTTCAATTATACCTCCATTTTTAACTTAGTCATGCAAGTATTATCAATCTTGCACCAACTCCCCTAATAGTAAATGAATGTGAATCAATAGTACACAAATGTGAACAAATAGTTATAATCATGTGAATCAATAGTAATTAATTGCTCATTTATCCAGTTAATTACCCGATTGGTCAATATAACCTCCAGACATCAATTATTATCGAAATAAATGTCAATTTTCACCAACACTAATAATTCCAACACAATGGAACTATCAATTTCATCTTTAATCAACATGAACTTATTCATCATTAATATTATAATTCACAACATTTAACAACCAGGTCGTTCCCAGGAAAGAGGGAGCTTTCCGATAAGGATTTCTCCTTATTGGCTTGCAATTAGATTATCTAACCTCTCCTTGACAGAATTTCTAGACATTGTCAATATTGCAAATAATAATATGAATAACTTTGTTGTCTCAATTATTGATTTAATAATATAACATATTATGTAGATGATACTGTGACAATAATTGAATCAATAATATGAGAGATATGATGCAACTAATATTGTAGCAATAATTGAGTATAACTGAGTGACTTCTTACGTAAGCATCAATAATCAATACCGTGTGCTACTATGCAACCAACCAGACATCGTATTTTACTACAGGGTAGTTCAACAGCTTTTAATCAGTAATACTTTTTGCCGTTATTTTTATAAAAAAAATAATTATGTCGTTTTCTAACTACGACAATACTTCCGTTGTGGGGTCCACCAATGATTGTGTCGTCGTACGGAAATTCCCCGACAAAAATAATATTCCCCGACCAAACGAATATTTTATAACAACTTGCATACTTTGCAAAATTTTCAAATATCACCCTTAACTATAACATTATCTCAAATCCACACCATAATATAAAAAAAATATTTCGAGAAAATTAAATCTTTATTCATAAAATTTGGGGTCTTAGAGTGATGATTGCTTTGTGAATCCACAAACTGAATTTTCTAATACGTTAAGTGGAATGCATAATGTTGAATGTGCAGTACGTCCCCCATGTAACAACCCAGAAGAAATTCCAGAGGATGCTACTGTAATTACTATATCGCATAAGGAACGACATTTTTTGGCAATTATACTGTAGAGAAAGGTTTTTCCAGTTCCTACACCCCCACTCAAAAAGAAGATTGTTCATCTATTTTCATAAATAGATGAAATGATTGCATTATAAGCCATACACTGACCTTCATTCAGTAGATCAATGTTTTGTTGGACATTTATTTGATCAACTTCAAGTTGTAACTGCCTATGTTCCCATATAAGTCGATTGCCAACGATAATTCTCCAATTAGCATATGGCAGTGGCATTGGTGGGTAATCTGATAAGCTCTTCCCCGACTCTTGAAGCAAAACACTACAAGAAAACCAGGCATTGCCGAAGGGCACTGTCGTCGCCTATGACCATAGTGTCGTCGGCATTGAGGTCATTAGCGACGGCAGATGCCGTCGGCTAACCCATCGTCCCACAGGTTGTCGCCCCTGGATCCCGTCGCCAGCCGTCGGCATCATTCTCATTACCGACGGGACTCATTGGAAACGACATAACAGCAATATCAACTGCCATACCGACGGCAAGGCCGTCAGCAAAGACCCCATAAAATTTTGAGGGAAAAACTCATTGTCGACGGCATGACTGTCGGCAATGCCTTTCATCCGTCAGCAATGACTACATATATTTTGAATTTTTTTAAAAATTTCAGAATTTCCATGTTCATTTACAAATATACACCTGTTATAAACTAATAACAACCATCAAATAACAACTATACATGTTATAAACTAGTAATCCAAATCAAATATATAGATCAAAAATATAATGGTCGTCGGTACAACTAAAAAATTGTACAAATACATACATGAAACTCAGAATATAACATAAACTAAACTAACTACAACCCGTCGCTTGTCTCCATGTCATCGAGTCAGCGGTCATCACCCTGTACTGGAGGAGGCTACTCGTCATCAGCTCGACGATCATCACCAGTGCCTCTACCTCCACTTCCACGAGTCTCGTCAACAAGACCCTACAAATTAAAATATTAATAACAAAATGAAAACATATTTACATTATTTTACTTTGTGTTCTTTAAGTTAGGTGGACGGGACTCGAACTCGGGCTCCGTATATCAGAATTAAGTCCCATCAATTGTAACGCGTGTCTATTGCCTATGTGGTGCTATTGCCTATGTTCGCGTGTCAACTGGACGACCGGGGCGGGTTTTGGGCTCTATTTTAACTTTTTACCTAACTGCTGGCGGGTTTTTCAAACTAGGACTTAACTCGGGCTTCGTATATCAGAATCGAGTTCCGTCAGTTGTAATGCGTATCTATTGCCTATGCGGTGCTATTGCCTATGTTCGCATGTCAACTGGTCGACCGGGGTGGGTTTTGGGCTCTTTTTCGGCTTTTTGCCTAAGTGTTGGCGAGTTTTGCAAACTGGGCGATAACTCGGATTCCGTACGTCAGAATCGAGTCCCATAAGTTCTAACGCGTGTCTAATACCTAGTCGGTGCTATATGTGTGTTTGTGTGGCCTTTGGACGATCGAGGCGGGTTTTGACCTATTTTTCGGCTTTTTGCCTAAGTGTTGGCGAGTTTTACAAACTGGGCGATAACTCGGATTCTATATGTCAGAATCGAGTCCCGTAAATTCTAACGTATGTCTATTACCTACTCGGTGCTATGTGTGTGTTTTTATGGCATTCGGACGACCGAGGCGGGTTCTGACCTATTGTCGGCTTTTTGCCTAAGTGTTGGCGAGTCTTGCAAACTGGGCGATAACTCAGATTCCATATGTCGGAATCGAGTCCCATAAGTTTTAACGCGTGTCTATTACCTACTCGGTTCTATATGTGTGTTTGCATGGCTTTCGGACGACCGAGGCGGGTTTTGACCTATTTTTTGGCATTTTGCCTAAGTATTGGCAAGTTTTGCAAACTGGGCGATAACTCGGATTCCGTATGTCGGAATCGAGTCCCGTAAGTTCTAACACGTGTCTATTACCTACTCGGTGCTATGTATGTGTTTACGTGGCATTCGTACGACCGAGGCAGGTTTTAACCTATTTTTTGACTTTTTGCCTAAGTATTGGCGAGTTTTGCAAACTGGGCGATAACTCGAATTCCGTATGTCGAAATCGAGTCCCGTAAGTTCTAACGCGTGTCTATTACCTACTCGGTGCTATATGTGTGTTTGCATGGCGTTCGGACGACCTAGGCGTGTTAACTAGTTATTTGACAGTTTATATAAGCAATATAATTATAAATAAGGAAATACATCAATAATAAGTTTTACCTGTCGAATATGTGGAGGAAAGATGTTGGCCAAAACAACTGCACATACACGGATGGCCTCCTCCCGAACTACACCCATGAGGTTATCAGCGGTAGCTGCAGGATCTATGGAGCCGTGGACAACCTCCTGAGCAAGCAGGTAGATCCACTCGCGTGATGGTGCGACTGACTGCACGACACTGCTCGCCATGAAGAAGTCGTCAGATAATGAAGGGCCAGCGCCTGATCCACTCATACCACTACCTCCGATGGGTGGGCGACGTCGAGATCTCGCAGCAGAGACTATAGTGTAGGCTGGGACACGGGGGATGCCCACAACTCTACCCTTCTTCGGGCCCCCTGTAGCCTACAGCCAGTCCTCCATCTCTTCGTCCTCACATTCAGCATCAGCCACTGGAGTGTCACCTCTCTGGGTGCTCCGGACCAGAGAAAGGTCCTCGAATCGTGTCTGAATAAACACAGAAATAGGTGAAAAGCAAGTATTACACAAAAAAATTCAAAAGAATTTCAAAGCCATCAAATACATACTAAATGAAATAATTAAATTACTTACTTCAATGCACTCTGCCTCAGGTGAGATATAACCACAAATCACCTTTCTTCAGTGAGCGTGCCACCAAAACTCAAGGAGGAAAGGTGGTGCTTTAGACTGCTTCCGAGTCTCTCCACCTCAGAGGTCTGATCGACTCCTAGTCTTGAGATGGGAGACGACTCTACTATCGGGCAGCTGTACGCTATGCCGACATCTTCTTGAATGCCTTGCCCTCCCAAATATCGCACATCTAATCCCACACCGCAGCACCAATAAAATATGGCCGGACATCTCTAAGTGTCTGTCCATCAGCCATCTTGGTCTGGGCCTTCTTCTTCCAGTCGTAGACCCACTTGTGCCGATTCATCTCGAGATACTTCCCGAGAACAGTCATCCCATGGGCTTCCTGCCTGTCCTCGAAGCGATAATATCTCTGCAGTACAACATATGAATATCAACTGTTACTTAGTAGACAACATAAAGCAAAGCGGTAAATAAATATTCAAAAGCACAAATTAAAACTAACATATGAATGAATGACTTCTTACCCTAAACTCAGCAATAATAAACCCACGTGTGCGGTCATCCACATCCGCCCACCTCATCCACTTGGGTGGAGAATTGGTCATGGACGATCCCAAACAACGTGTTCCTCAAGCGTCGCGTCGAGGATACTAAAATTGAAATTATTAAATTTCCAAATTACAAAGAATATATAAGAACTAAATAATTAATACAAATGTAATGTATATATTACCCGAATCTTAAGATATAAGCGCTACTGGGATTCCCTAGCAATCCACGTGCTAGTCCCCGCGGAGGCCTACGTCGATCACCTATGTAGTGAAATACAAAAATATTTCTATAAACGAATATAATGTCAATATTATATAAAATTAAAATCAATAAGATGTATAACAACAAAACATGTAATTATACCTGATGATCTGGCCTGATCATCACCAGCACTACCTCCACGACCCGAACTACCAGCATGCCCACCACAATCGCCATGTGGTGTACGCGCCATATCTGTATATATACTATCAAATCATCATCAAGAAGATAATATGCAGATAAAACTAAAAGGATACAAATACAAATATTAGAATCATCATGCACGCACAACTAAAAGGATACAATATGCAGATATAACTAAAAGGAAACAACTATGACATTTGAATACAAATAAAGGATACAACATGTAGATACAACTAAAAGGATATTGTTTTTTATAGGCTTACATATAAAAAATGGCAACAAAGTCACGATCATTTATGCCCCAAAGTCACCGTGTTTGCTTTGTTCCCTCCTATTATACAAAAATGGCGACTCTTTGTTTTCCTCTTCCACTTTCATTTTCCATCATAAAAATTCAGACTATTCAGATTCTCTCTCTTCTTCTCCTTCAAATCAATTCATCGTAACCTCCCGCCACTCTTTTAGTCAAAAAAAGAACAAGAGCACAAGAAGATGTTTACTTGGTAAAGCTTTGTGAAAAGATGAAGAGGGATATAGAGGAGATATCAAAATCTAAAAACAGTGAGAAAAAAGGGGGATCAAGTCATTCTCTGATGAACTCCTCCTCTTCACAGTTGAATACAACTAAAAGGATACAACATGCAGATATAACTAAAAGGAGATCACTATTACATTTGAATACAACTAAAAGGACATAAAGAGTACTTACTCCTAATCATTTATATCATCAAATCCATCAATATCAAAATCATCATCTTCGAGCAGTAGATCTTCACTATCGTTGTCATCACCACCTTCGTCATCATCAACGATTTCTTTAATTATATCTACCTCCTCAACAACATCGTCTTTACTTTCGACAGCGACAACATCATCCTCTTCGTCACTAGACTCACTAATAATTGTCACATCAGCAGGTGTGACACTAGTAGACTCGACTTGTAAAGGTTCATCGTCTGGACGAGGAGTTGTGCCTTGAAAATCACAGGATTTAGTGGTTATAACCGCATGCCATGGGCTTGCAGGAATCTAAACACTCTGCGTATAGTACAAATGTGTTGCTTGACTTGCTAAAATAAAAGGCTCGTCCATACCAGTCATCAGTCTTAGTTTTGACTTAACGTTAACAGTCACCCATCCTGATTTTTTATCTACTTTAACTCCATTCCCAACATCAAACTAATGACAATTGAAGCAAACTAATTCTTTATGACCCCAATATTTGAGAACGACAACTTCTAGCAATTCCATACCAGTCATCCCAAATGTTATCGTAGCAGCTACCTTTCACCACAACACCAGAATCAGTAGAAGCGACTTCCCCAATATCACAACACTTAAATCTGTAACCGTTGACAATGCAGCATGTATAAGTATTGTAACGCCCGAGAATTTCGAATTTTCAATGAATTAAATTTTTATTTGATTATGTGGATTAAATTAATTTAATTGAGTTATTATGTAAGACCCCAACTTTTTGAATAAAGATTAAATTTTCTCGAAATATATTTTTGAATATTGTGGTGTGGATTTGATATAATGTTATAGTTGTGGGTAATATTTACAAATTTTGCAAAGTACGCAAGTTGTTATATAATATTCGATTGGTCGGGGAATATTCATTTTAACAGGGAATATTAATACAACGGCACAATCATTGGTGGACCCCCACAACGGAATTATTGTCGGATTGAGAAAATGACAATAAAACTTTATGAAAATAACGGCAGAAGTTTTACCGTTAACTATTGAACTACCCGGTAGTAAAAGTATAGTAATACGCGTGATTGCATAGTAGCACACGGTATTGATTATTGATGCTTACGTGAGAAGTCACTCAGTTATACTCAATTATTCACGAGAATTCTTTGCATCATATCTCTCATATTATTGATTCGATTGTTGTCATAGTATCATATGCATAATATGTTATTTTATTAAATCAATAATGGAAACGACAAAGTTATTCATATTATTAAACTGCAATATTTACAATGTCTAGAAGTTCTGTCAAGGAGAGGTTTGGTCACCTAATTGCGCGCCAATAGAGATAAATCCTTATTGGAAAGCCCCCTCTTTCTTGGGAACGACTTGGTTGATAAATATTGTGAGTTATAATATTAATGATGAATGTTATTAAAATTAAAGTTGTGTTCGGAGTTGAATTTGGAGACGCGAACGTAATATTTGAGTCCGGAACGATGAAATTAGTAAAATAGTCTATAAACACAAAATTTTCCTAATTCACTATTTGGTCAAAAGTCAACAGTTGACTTTTTTGGGGAAAAGTCAAACTTTGAAATTTCAAAATTTATATTTTTGATAAAAATGGTTTCATTGTGTTGGAATTATTTGTGTTAGTGAAAATCGGTAATTATTTCGATAATAATTGATGTCCTGGAGGTTATATTGACCTAATCAAGTATTTAGCAGGACAAATAAGCAATTGATTGCTATTATTTCACATGATTATAACTATTTGTTCACATGTGTATACTATTGTTTCACATTCTTGTTACTATTAGGGGAGTTGGTGCAAGATTGATAATACTTGCATGACTAAGTTAAAATGGAGGTATGATGGAGTACTATAACGTAATTCAGTATTTTCACATGTACAGAACTATTGATTCACATAACTTACTATTGAATCACATTATTTACTATTAGGGGAGGTGGTGCAAGTTTGATAATACTTTCATGACTAAATTATAAATAAAGGAAAAAGTGGAGGTATTGTCTTTGTAATTTTTCGAGCCCCAAAACGTCACAATTATCGAAACTATATTTTTCTATAATTAGAAGCTCATTCTTCCTTCATTTCTCACCAATTCACAAAAGCTTTAGAGCGATTATTATAGAGAGAAATTATAGAAAGAAGAAGAGAGAAGTCTGCTACCTCACTATTCCGGTATCCAGATTTTTCTAAGGTAGGGAGTATTATTTCTTTCTTATCCATGAAGAGAACACATTATTCCATTTCTTTATTTTTCCTCGATGGAATAACTCAGATACGTGAGCTACCCTATACTTGGTGAAATTCTTCCGTTGTTCCATTCTTTATCATTTCATTTGGAACATCCTGTCTTGCATTCTACGCTTGGGACTGGTTAAAAGTCTTTATTATTTTGTTAGAATATCTCCGTACATGCGTTTTACTTGGGACCTAATCTGTCTTTATTATTCTCATTGGAATATCCTTGCTCATGCATTTTCGCCGGACTCGATTCCGTCTTTATTATTTTGTTGGAATATCTTGTATGTGCGTTTTACGCTAGACCTGATTCCGTTATTTATTATTACGTTGGAATAACTCGCACTGTGCGGCTCTATCGCATGCACAGTGATTTTTTTTGTTATTCCATTCCTTATTGTACTCAGTTGGTTAAAGTTTTGACTTCTATACTTCATGAAATTAGTGGAATATCCTTGATATTTGCGCTTCATCCAGTATCTTTTCATGGAAATATTTTTCTGAGCATTCTTGAATTTTACTCTACAAAGCAGTATCATGTTGACAGTTTGGACGTTATTAGTTCCTAGATAAATTAATTCTTGAACTTGTTTTATTGAATTCTTATATCATTGTCATCATCCTCATGTTTATATTTTGTTAAAAGTCATCTGTGGCCTATAGTGCATAGATGGACTTGGTATGAATATGACCAGGGATTATTCGGTGTAATCATGACCATAATGTTACAAATGATGTGAAAAAAGTCCTCATTGGCCCGTAGTTCATTGATGGACAGTTGTTGGCATGATCATGACCATTAATGAATACACAAATATTCTTGGCTCGTAGTGCATGGATAATTGTGGTCGTGATACTAAAGAATATCCTTGGCCGTAGTGCAGGGGTGATTCGATGATGTGGATTATTTATTTATTGTGAGTCCCAAAGAATAAAAGTGATGAAAACCTTTTAAATCATAAAAGATATTAGATTTTATTCTCTACTTGACTCTTTTAATGGATTGCTTGTTCCGCTGCAGTTAAACTTGATGGTTGTTATATTATATCAGTTTAACACTGTAGAAGGCTAACGATAATATATTTTGCATTATCTTAGTCATAATATTTCCTACTGGGCTAGTTGAGCTCACCTTTTACTTTTATTGTTCTCTTCAGAAATGAGAACGTAGCGAGGACTAGTCGAGGAACGGGAGTAACGAACCAGATGATAGCATTAGTAGTCCTCACTATTCAGTGAAATAGTGGAAAATAAATGTAATAATATTGAATTTGAGTTTGTATATTGTCTAGACGACAATAGTTGTATTAAAACTCACAGCTTATGCTTTGTCGTACTTTACACGACAGTTGTATAATTAAGTTGTATTTGTATTATGTACCATCCGTATCTTCTTGAACTACAGTTTTCAGTTATCAAATACCAAATTCCAATCTATCTAGGTCCCTGAAATCAGGTCCAAAGTGACTGGTCCGCAAGGTTTTCTTCAACAGTTGGTTCATTTTCCAGATTTGGGGTCCTTAACGGAAACGCTTATAAAACGAAATCTACAAATTGGATTTAGGTCCAATAGGTATCGTTGGATTCGTAATTTCCCAAACTACAGTTTCCATGTATCAAACATCTATTTTGGTTCTGTTTTGGTCCCGGAAAAATGGACAAAAGTGACTAATCAGTAGCTTGTGTTCAACAGTTAAGGTAGTTTGGGATTTAATTCATAACTTGCTCATTTCTTAACATATTTGAGTGATTCCAAAGGAGTTTTTCCCTTAACTTATGTATCTAGCATGCTAACATGTTTTAAACCATTAATCACATTAACCCAAAGAATCTAACATAAAAAAATATATATAGCATACAAAGGAAAGTTTTTTCTTAAACCTTTTGGTACAAAACTTGATTTCCTCACTTTGGATCTAACTTTTGATTTCAAAAATACTTTGATACACATATAAAATACCAATAATCATGTAAATCATGAGTTTTTAATGATCCAAAACAAAAGTTGCTTGGTTCATAAAGATCTAACAAAAAGAGCACAAAAAGTGAAAACTTTCATTTTCTTACCTTTTTCTTCTTTCAAGCCTTCTTGATCCTTCAAAGTAGCTTATGATTTTAAGTTGTATGAAGATCCAAGACCCCTCCTAGACTCCCTATAACTACCGAAATATGCAACCTCCTTTCTCTCTCTATTGTTCTTAGTTTAGACTTAGGTTTAAAAATTAACATAACTTAGTGTATATACAATATACATATAATTGTAGAATATGTAACTCCCAATATAATTACATATACTTATTATCAATTTAATATATAAGTTACAAAAATTAAAATTTTTAATGCCCTAAGGCTTGTTTGGCAAAACCATATTAAAATAATGACTTAATCATTCCTTAAGCCTTTTTGGCAAAACAAGATTAAAATAAGAATTTCAAAAGCTCTAAGGTTTTGTTTGGTAAAATCAAATAAAAACTCTTTTAATAAATATAGTTTATTGTCCCACATTGTTTACTTGGATTTTCATATCCAATCTTAATTAAATAAACTAATTACCACATACTAAATAAATTTTCCACTTAACTAAATATCACAAAATTATAATCTCATTATAATTTTATTTAACAATTAATATATCACTTTAATTATTAAATTATTACATCAAATATAGCAACTCATGTAATCTTTTAACAACTCTCTACTCGTTAAATTAAATTAGAGTATTATTTAATTCACAAATATATACTAACAACAATCACATAAATAAAATATTTATTTAATTTAATAAATATTTTAAATTACAAATAAAATTTTGGTTGTTACACTTACTTCCTAAATAATCTTACCCTTCTTCTCAATCTAATCCCGTATTAGATTTGTTATTTATTGGTTCCGGCTTTCCGTCGTTCTTTTACATCATTCTTACTAACTTCGTGCTCTTATACTTAAGTGAAATTATTTCATTAATACAACTCGGCTCGAAAGTTAATTATCCTTCCTCACGGCTTACTAACGTCTCAGACGTTATTAATCGAAACTCGATAAATCATTGGTGAAGTATTAACATTGAATATCATTTATGCGTTCATCTTCAATTAACTTTCTTTTTAACCTAAGTGATCATACTTGGGGTTCAATTGTGACTTGATAATGTTTAATTAAGTTCATTAGTTCGTTACTCAACAATTTCCTTCATCTTCTACTTGTAAACATTTCTTTATTGTCTAGCTTTTAAGACCTGGTGATGCTATTTGGTGATCCTTTGTTGTCTTGCTACTGCATCGCCTATTAGGGCTTGGAGACGGGACTGTATTGCACATGCATGAGTCCCTTTTAACTATCATGCTGGGGCTGAGTTTGCTGATCTCAAGCTCACTTTGGCGCCATGAGCTGGTCATTTAAGTTGAGTCGGCATGGCAGCGCGGACTCTGAGCCACGTATAGTTTTGATGATTTTCAACTTCATGAAGTTTCTGCACTCAGAACTTCTTCGTTATAAGTCCGAATTGGCTCATTCAAGAGCCTACGGTTAACAAATTACGACTTTATGCGCTCATGCAAGAATTTTATCTATTCGACTTCGTTTGCTAAAATTTCACCTATTAGGCCCTTTTTAACGAAAACGATAAACGTTCGTGAACGTTCAACGCTCGTTTCTTCGTTCTAAGTCAAAATCCGACCATTTTCGAGTCCGCAACTCTATAATGATAAATACAACTTGTCTCCATTGAAAACCAATGTTTCCAAGTTCAATATCAAAATTCGACTTCCATTCCGAGAATTTCACAAATTCGACGATTGTCGTCTAATCGTGTGAATTCCGGCGAAACTTCGTTACTTGAGATTTGTAGACCATTTCACTTGGATTCAATCCATCATATTAATATCTTGATATACATATTACAACATCTTATTTTTATGTGAAATCATTACATGTTCTTCATGAACTTATTTACATATTAAAGTATAACATACTTAATTTTATTGCTTATGACTTATTAATGAGTTAAGTCCTTTAATCATTATTCTTACCTCTTATTAGTCATGCTAACTTCTTAATGTAAACATATTACCACTTCTTACAAGTTCTTATACTTTCATTATTGTTCTTCACAAGTTCGTAACTTAAAAGATTACGAATAGTTTATTCATGATTTATACGGCTTATTAAGACTTAAGCCCTTTGGTTTATCATTCCTTAACATACTAGCTCTATCAATACCCCCTTCTCTACTAATGGAAGAGAAAGAAAATCATGGCTTATGAATACTTACTCTTTGATGTTCACTTGCTAAGTATTAATCTTTTTCTTGCTTCTTGAATATCTAACAAAGAAAGTCTAGCTTTTATAAGTGCTTATTCTCTCAAGCCACTAAGCTCTCAACTTATGGGTTGTTGGATGAAAAACTAACAACTAACAAATGAAATCTAAGCTTGCTATTTATAGGAAAACCAAAGTTAGGGCATAAGGGTCATTAATCCCTCCACCTCCTTACTATTCCAAGCTTATTAATCAAGTAAACTTACTCCCCACATATACTTGATCATCACAACACTTAGCCATTAAGTTTTCTTAACTTATTCTTTGCTTAATCCTTAAATCTACTTGCTCATCACATAAAGGTACTTTGCTTGTCCACCACACTTACTTAACTATTAAGCTACTTGCTTATTACTTAACTTATCTCTTGCTTAGCACTTAAGATTACTTGCTCCTTACTTCCTTTACTTGGTCATCACATTAATGCACTTTGTGTGATCACCACACTAACTTAGCTTCTAAGTTTACTTGTTCATCACATTGGATCATCCATGGGTTGCTCAATGGTTCTTACCCATTGGATAATAACTTTGGGCCTTAGCTTAATTAACTTACTTCATCATTTGGGCTTCTAGCATAATTTTACTTTGGGCTTGTAATTAAACAAACATTGGGCTTTACATTACAAACACTTAGGATTGCACATTAAATTACTTTGGACTTTCATATTATTCATATTGGATTTAACCATCTCCTACATTTGGGCCTTATAATTAATCCCATTGGACAATACATATATTTTCTACACAATTCAACAAATCCATTACATTTGGTTTAAAGCCTTATAACGTATTATACGTATAATTATTGTATTCTAACTCATATACTAAATCATGTTATACGATATACCATCATTCATACATACTCGTATAATACCTCGTATCATACTCGTATTCATTACTCATATAATACCTACGTAGTATACGATCATCGCTTAATTCATTTATCACATTACATTTCCTTTTCGTAAATCATTTTCCTTAAACGTTAGGTTTTATGTCCACAGGCGAAATATTACATTTTCCATAACTAAAATATTATTGGATATTCCATCTCACATCGATATTCTATCATTACGTATTTCTAAGTTCAAAAATAATTCCGAAAGCGTAAATGCGTGAATAGTGTTTTTGAAAAATTTCTCGGAAAGCTTTTATTTTCGTCTTGAAAATTCAAACACTTTAATTCTACAACGTAGCCAAAATCCTACGACATTCTGACATTTATAGGTCAGAGAACGACGTTCGATTAGCTTGCTCCATAAATAATCCATTAAATTTATTTAATAAAAATAAAAATTAAATTCTCAAAAATTCGATTTTCTCGGGGCGTTACAACGGAAGTATTGTCGTAGTTAGAAAACGACATAATTATCTTTTTATATAAATAACAGCGAAAGTTTTACCGTTAAACTGTTGAACTACCCGGTGGTAAAAGTACAGTAATACGCGTGGTTGCATAGTAGCACACAGTATTGATTATTGATGTTTACGTGAGAAGTCACTCAGTTATACTCAATTATTGCTACAGTAATTGCTGCATCATATCTCTCATATTATTTATTCGATTTTTGTCATAGTATCATCTGCATAATATGTTATTTTATTAAATCAATAATGGAGACGACAAAGGTATTCATATTATTAAATTGCAATATTTACAATGTGTAGAAGTTCTGTCAAGGAGAGGTTTGGCCACCTAATCAAGGCGCCAAACAGGAGAAATCCTTATTGGAAAGCCCCTCTTTCCTGGGAACGACCTGGTTGATAAATATTGTGAGTTATAATATTAATAATGAATGTTATTAAAATTGAAGTTGTATTTGGAGTTGAATTTGGAGACGCGAACGTGATATTTGAGTCCGGAACGATGAAATTAGTAAAAATAGTCTATAAACACAAAATTTTCCTAATTCACTATTTGGTCAAAGTCAACATTGACTTTTTCGGAAAAGTCAAACTTTGAAATTTCAAAATTTATATTTTTGATAAAATGGTTTCATTGTGTTGGAATTATTTGTGTTAGTGAAAATCGGTAATTATTTCGATAATAATTGATGTCCGGAGGTTATATCAATTAATCCGGGTATAACCTTAGGACAAATAAGCAATTGATTGCTATTATTTCACATGATTATAACTATTTGTTCATGTGTATACTATTGTTTCACATTCTTGTTACTATTAGGGGAGTTGGTGCAAGATTGATAATACTTGCATGACTAAGTTAAAATGGAGGTATAGATGGAGGTATTATAATCGTAATTGATATTTTCACATGTCAGAACTATTGATTCACATAACTTACTATTGAATCACATTATTTACTATTAGGGAGGTGGTGCAAGTTTGATAATACTTTCATGACTAAATTATAAATAAAGGAAAAGTTGGAGGTATTGTACTGTAATTTTTCGAGCCCCAAAACGTGCAATTATCGAAACTATATTTTTCTATAATTAGAAGCTCATTCTTCCTTCATTTCTCACCAATTCACAAAATCTTTAGAGCGATTATTATAGAGAGAAATTATAGAAAGAAGAAGAGAAGTCTGCTACCTCACTATTCCAAAGATCCGTTTTTTCTAAGGTAGGAGTATTATTTCTTTCTTATCCATGAAGAGAACTTCTGTTATTCCATTCTTTATTTTTCTGATGGAATAACCTGTATACGCGGGCTACCCTATACTTGGTGAAATTCTTCTGTTGTTCCATTCTTTATCATTCTGTTGGAACATCCTGTCTTGCGTTCTACGCCGGACCTGATTCCGTCTTTATTATTTTGTTAGAATATCCTGTCTGTGCGTTTTACGCCGGACCTAATTTTGTCTTTATTATTCTGTTGGAATATCATGTCTGTGCATTTTACGCCGGACCTGATTCCGTCTTTATTATTTTGTTGGAATATCTTGTATGTGCGTTTTACGCCAGACCTGATTCCGTTATTTATTATTCTGTTGGAATAACCTGCCTGTGCGGTCTATCGCATGCCTGGTGATTTTTTTTGTTATTCCATTCCTTATTGTACTCAGTTGGTTAAAGTTTTGACTTCTATACTTCATGAAATTAGTGGAATATCCTTGATATTTGCGCTTCATCCAGTATCTTTTCATGGAAATATTTTTCTGAGCATTCTTGAATTTTACTCTACAAAGCAAAGATCATGTTGAAGGGTTTGGACGTTATTAGTTCCTCGGATAAATTAATTCTTGAACTTGTTTTATTGAATTCTTATATCATTGTCATCATCCTCATGTTTATATTTTGTTGAAAGTCATCCGTATTCTGTAGTGCATAGATGGACTTGGTATGATTATGACCAGGGGTTATTCGTTGTAATCATGACCGTAATGTTACAATTGATGTGGTAAAAGTCCTCATTGGCCCGTAGTGCATTGATGGACAGTTGGTTGCATGATCATGACCATTAATGAATACACAAATATTCTTGGCCTGTAGTACATGGATAATTGTGGTCGTGATACTAAAGAATATCCTGGCCAGTAAAGAGGGGTGATTCTTGATGTGGATTATTTATTAACTGAGTCCCAAATGATAAAAGTGATGAAAAACCTTTTAAATCATAAAAGATAGTAGATTTTATTCTCTACTTGACTCTTTTAATGGATTGCTTGTTCCGCTGCAGTTAAACTTGATGGTTGTTATTTTATATAAGTTTAACACTGTAGAAGGCTAACGATAATATATTTTGCATTATCTTAGTCATAATATTTTCTACTGGACTAGTTGAGCTCACCCTTTTACTTTTATTGTTCTCTTCAGGAAATGAGAACGTAGCAGGGACTAGTCGAGGAATGGAGTGACGAACCAGATGATAGCATTAGTAGTCCTCACTATTCAGTGAAATAGTGGAAAATAAATGTAATAATATTTAATTTGAGTTTGTATATTGTCTAGACGACAATAGTTGTATTAAAACTCATGGCTTATGTTTTGTCGTACTTTTACTGACAGCTTGTATAATTAAGTTTTATTTGTATTCGTATCATGTATTTGATTTAATTCTTAATAGGTGATGTATACCTATTTTGGGGGCGTCACATATTATGTGAGTAAGATGTTCGAAGGTCGTTCTATGACCTAGAATGTGCGGATGTGGTTAGTATTCTGGCTTTGTGCTAGAATTAATTGTTGTGAATTATCAAGACGAGAACAAAGGTTTTCCGAGAATGTTTGCGTAAAAACATTATTCATCCGATTTTGTTCAGAGCTAGGGTTTGAGATTCTGTTAAACGCGTAATGATAGAATACGAAGATAGTATGGAATATTCAATAATAATTCCGTTATGGCAAACGAAGTTTTCGCTTGCGGACTTAAAACCTAAGGGTTGAGTATATTGATTTTCGAGAAGGAAATGAAACTCGTAGAAGGAATTACGTTATGGTTAAGGCATGTGTTGTACAAGTATGAGACTATTTAGTATCTATGTATAATATGTTGAGTTAATACGGAGTATAATACGATTATCGTAATAGTATTATACGGAAAGAATACGTGAATTATACGTAGGGAATACGATTTGTATTCTAGAATTAAGTTAAAACTTAATGTTAATTCATTTGGTTGGATTATGTTCAGCCCAATCAATTGAATGAGCAAGCCCAGGGGATTAGGTGCTAAGCCCAAGTTAAGGCCCAATATTAGATTGGTTAAGCCCAATGCAAGAAAACTGAACCGTGGATCGAACCAGTGGGTCACCGAATGGGTAAAACCCATGGGACAACCCACGGGAATGACCCATGGGCATGGTGGGCTGGCCACTTGGTGTGCAAGGCAAGCATATCACTTGGTCACCAAGTATTTTACTTGGTGACAAAGTGTTGAATAGTAAGGAGGTGGGGGTTTAATGCCTATTTTGCCCTCCATTTCAATTGCATATAAATAAAAAGGAAGAGTTGGCCTTTTGTGAGTTTTTCAATTGCCAACCTAGATTATTGAGAGAGAAGGAGGGCTAAACTTAAACCATTCTTCTACCTTGAAGCTTTTTCATTAGAAGTTTAACAAGAACACTAAGAGTTCTTAAGGTAATACTCTTCAATTCTAATTCCATCTCTTTTGGTTTTCTTTTATCATGGAGAATCATAAATGGGTGGGGTATGGCTTGTATGGTGGAATGAGAGTGACTTACCATAGATTCAATCTCTATAAGTCATGAGATCATAGAAATCATAAGGTTTGATATAGCTTAAAATCATGAAAATTTTGATTGTTGAGATTGATTGTTGATAAACAATTGAACTCCATCAATACGTTAATATGTGCATCTTGCTTGGTTAGGATGTAGATATGAAGTCCATGGAGTATTCCATGTGATTTGGCTTAGAGAACATTAGTAACGAAGTTATGGTGAATTTTACGGAAATAGACGTTAAACGTCGAAAACGTAAAAAGCCCGGATTAAAGGTCAAAAGTTGGCGTGTGACTTGAAAACGTTGGTTTCAATGTCAACACGTGAGATAAGGTAATTAAGAGTCGTCATGTAAAGAATCATCTCATTCCGACTTATAACGAAGAAAACGAGTATTGAACTGGACGAAAACGTTAAACTAACGCTTAAAATGAACTTAAAGGTGAATTCGAAAGTTAACGAATTGGAAATATGAAATTTTATATAAACACGTAAAGGATGTGATTTGTGACTCAGAGGCTTTCGAATGGGTCAATTCGGATGTAAACGAACAAATTAGGAAGTCGGGAGTTTCGTTTAGAAACCAAACTATTTTGGCCAACTGGTGCAAGAATCGAATACCGCAGTTAGCCAAAACCAAGATAAAGTGGTGGGCGCCAAGAAGGTTAGACTCTACCGAAAGTACCGCTAACTCACTCACCGCAACGCCACTAAAATATAAAGGATGTCAGCCAAGCATGCGCCACGCAAGAGAGAAAAATGTTGACCAAGTTAGGTTTTGTTCCATTTTGAATGTTGACCTAAAGTAAGACATTGAAGGTACTTTATGTACATGATAAGACTTACCTTAAATCACTTATAAGGTGTTAATGTAAGAAGATCTAGTAAGGTTTAATAGAAATTAAACAAAGAACACGAAGACGTAATAAGTGAACCGTGAATGACGTTCAACGTTGGTAGTTAACCAATAATGATCGAATGTCGGTTAAGGACGTAAGAACGTTAATAAAACGTAACGAAGTATAGAAAGTTAAATCGATTTTAATAACGAAGTTAATTCAAATAAGACATAGAAGAGAAAGAAGTTGGTTAGAACCGTAAAGTTAGTTTATTTGATAACTAATTACAGTGTGCTATGTGAATATCTCATGTAGATCCCGTAAAGACCGAGAATAGTTTAATTGTATATCGAAGATTCGAGGAAGACGCTAAGCTTTATGTCAAAGAAAATTTCTAGTCTTTGATTTAAACGCTTTGGAGGAGTTCTAACCTTGAGATTAAGTTAGCTTAAACTCTTGTCTTTTACGTGATGCATGTTATATAATGCATGAATGATTTTAAAGAAAGAGTTGATGCCTGTTTTTACTCGGCTAGACTAATACTGAAGAGTTGATTGATTTGTTTATGAGTCTTTCGATATAGAACTGTTAACGCTATCATATGCCAAGTATTTGGTATGGATGTAAAGGTAAGTTTGTCTATGTACAAACAAAAGTATTTTTCATCGATTATTCGATGGGCACGCGAGGTTGCCAAATGTTGAACGTAAATACGTTTAACGTAAGAGTGTTGATCAACATAGAGTATAATAGGCTGATCACCTAGAATTGCTCGTAAGTAAAGATGGGTGGATGGCCTTAGTGTCAGATATCGTTTTTAAGTATGAAAACGAAAAGAGTATGTTCATGGTCTATTGACCGGTTCATCATTCCTAAGCTATTATATATACTTTGGAATTGTTGTTATGACATGAGAAGTACTAGTCAAATGTTTCGTAGTGTTTCATAGATAATTGTTTAAATATGGAATTAAAGCATGTAAATGTTATGGTGATATTCATATGATTCTTTGTTAAGACTTGTTGAGCTAGTTATGCTCATTCTTGCTTGAACCATATGTTTGCAGCTAAAGTTTGTTTAACCGAGAGTTCTAAGAGAGATAAAGGCAAGGCTAAGATGGACAATTAATCGTCCTGTAATAGACTAGTGTATTTGTATGTAATATACTCATGAAGAACAACGAATTTATTCGGTTAATGAACCTGGGAAAGGATTTATTACAAATGTAATATAAAGATAGTAATTACACTCATTTTGTTGTTATCTCAATGGAATGATTGTATGGATTGTAGTATCGTGGAGCACCATCTGTCGGGTTGGAAGATACCCGGATTTGGGGGTGTCACAGGTTGGTATCAAAGCATTAGGTTATAAAACTTAAGGGGGAAGAACCTTAGGCTAATAACCTCGTTAGGAAAGGAAGAGTCCGAAGAAAGTTAACTCGAGTCAAATGAGTTAATAAGGTATTGAGGAAACTCAGTACCGAAAGATTTAAAAGATGGAAAGTAACCCTAAATGGATTAAATGTGATTTGTGCTTATATTATTGTGTATTATGTACTAATCAATTTGTTATGTGTTATTGTAGATGTCGGTTGATAGCTTGATGTATAGGGATATACATGTGATCAGCGAGGAGTCCGTGAACCGAGTTGAGACAGTACCCGTACCTATAGCAGACATACCGGTAGTGATTCTAGAAGAGTCAGAGCCCGAGGAATATTACTCGGAGGAGGACTATTCTGAGGAGACCATGGGAATAACATCATATTTGAATATGATGATTGATGTGAAGGATGATATGGAGGTGACATCGATTAATACGGTGATGCCTACCCTAGAGTCTACACCTACAGAGACTATGAGGGCAGTGTACCTCTCAAAGGTGCTTGATCAGAACGTGTAATCGCACAATATGGTGCAAAGACTCAAAAGGAAGAGATCACTGATCTCTATGGAGCGAAAGAGTCTGCAGAGTCAGACTATGAGATAGAGCATGATTAGAAAGTGCTCATGACCGACAAGGCTAGGGACTATAAGAACGAGGTCCTAGAACTTCGTAAGAAACTGGTTGAAAAAGACCAGAAGATAGAATGAATGTCATAAATAAATGACAGTGCGCACGAGGAATTCAAGCTTAAGATAGCTTGTTATTCTATTGAGTCGGGATAGACTCGACATACTATAAGTCGAGATATTGTGTTGATTCTGGCAAACCAGAAGCATGAGAATGCTGTTAAGCAGTATTAGGAGTGGTATGGTAAATACTTTTGTGTAGTGACGTAAAACCCTCTTTTGTATAATTAAAGGGTAGTCTTCTTATAAATCCCAATTTTTGTAAAAGTCAATCGCGGGATAAATATGTAATAGCTTTTGGGCTATGGAAAGCAACTTGTAAATAGTTTTGAACTATAAAGAAGCATTTTAATATAAGGAAGTTTTTATTTTAAATTGCTTTGCTGTGTATGAGTTATTGTTCAGTTGTTTGACGACTAATAAAGAAGTAAGTAAATAAGTAATAATGGAACTTTATTTATTTAATCAGAAATGCCGCCAAGAAGAAGGCAACGTAACCAAGAGGCGGAATCGCATAATGATAACGAGGGGGGTCCTAATAACCCAATGCAAGAGTTCGTTAATTTATTAACGGCTGCATTTAACCAAGCTGGGGGTAGAGCACCCGCAGGACCTAGGGTAGCCCGAACGACTACCTTTAAGGAATTTAAGAGTGTAGGTCCACCCGAATTTAAGGGAACAACGGACCCAATGGAGGCCCAGACATGGGTCAAGGAAATAGAGAAGGCGTTTGTTATTACAAACGTAGCTGAGGCGCAAAAGACTTCTTTTGCGACCTATATGATGAAGGGGGAAGCCAACTACTGGTGGGAGGCTCACCAGGGTGGGGCTGGAGCGGAAGCTGTTATATGGGAACAGTTTAAGAAGGTATTCTTCGAGAACTATTTCCCTACTAGCATGCAAGGGAGAATGGAGATTAAGTTCTTAGAACTTAAGCAGGGGGACATGACTGTTCCCCAATACGCGGCCAAATTCAATGAATTGGCAAGGTTTGCTCCACACCAAGTGGACACGGAGGAGAGGAAGGCTCGTAGGTTTGAGCAGGGCCTAAAACCCTGGCTCTATAGTAGGATATCGGTTTTCAGAGTGCTTCCTATGGGACCATTCTGGAAAAGGCGATAATAGCGGAGGGTGGTAGTGAGGCGTTGACCCAATACCACAAAGATAGAAAGAATAAGAGTAAGGGAGAGGGAGGAAATAAGGCAAAGGTTGCCAGTGGTAGTGGCAATATGCCTAAACGGAAGAATTTTAACCCTGGGAATACTGGGGCAAAACAAGGGGATCCTAAACGGAGGATGGAGGCATGTAAGACATGCGGTAAGACTCATCTAGGAGTCTGTCTGAAGGGGAAGACCGGTTGTTATAACTATGGGCAGGAGGGTCATATATCTCCCAACTGTCCTAATCCTAAGAAAAGTCGGGGATGTTTTGTATGTGGGTCGATGGACCACATGGCAAGAAATTGCCCGAAGAAAGGGGCAGAGGGTAGTAAAGGTTCTGGTAGTGGTAATTTGGCCATTACTGGACCAACACCGTCATTGGGTAGACCCTCAGCCTGAACGTTTAATATGACAGTCCAACATGCGGTTGCATCAACGAACGTAGTAGCAGGTATCATTTCAGTTAATGAAATAAATGCTTATGTGTTATTTGACTCAAAAGTGCTACTTGTTCTTTTATAGCATGTGGATTTGCTCAAAGAATTGGGATTAAATCTCAAAAGTTAGAAATACCTTTAGACATTAAGGTAGAAAACGAGGAGATAATTCCCATTGAACATATTCATAGGAATTATTTCGTAGATATCAGGGGTAATAGATTATCGGTAGATCTTTTACCGATAAGGTTAAGGGAATTGATGTGATTCTTGGTATGGATTGGTTAATTAACCATAGAGCAATAATAGATTGTTATAGAAAGAGTGTAAACCTAAGGCTTCCTAAGAAACCTGAGGTGGTGTTTTATGGAAATAAATCACCGGGACGTTCTTGTTGTCTAACCATGACACAAGCTAGGAAGATGTTGAAGAAGGGGTGTAAGGGTTATCTGTGTCATGTGGTGGATACCCAAAGAGTGGGAACATCATTGGAACAGATAGCGGTGGTTCAAGAATTCGCGGATGTGTTTTCGGAGGAGTTACCCGGTATTCCGCCGGATAGGGATGTAGAATTTGTGATTGATTTGTTGCCGAGTGCGACACTAGTTTCAAAGGCACCATATAGGATGGCGCCAGCCTGAGATGAAGGAGTTAATGGTTCGAGCCATGTGAACTGTTAGATAGAAGTACATTCAACCGAGTGTGTCTCCGTGGGGAGCACCGATATTGTTTGTAAAGAAAAGGACGGATCGTTATTTAACTTTGTATCGACTATCGAGAGTTGAACAAGTTAACGATTAAGAATAAATACCCTTGCCAGGATCGACGATCTATTTGATCGATTGAAAGGGCAAAAGTATTTTTCTAAAATAGATTTGCTGCACGGGTATCATCAATCGAAAGTGAGGAAGGAAGATATACCTAAGGCAGATTTCATAACTCGTTATGGGCATTAAGTTTTTGGTTATGTCATTTGGGTTGACGAATGCGCCACAAGATTCATGGATATGATGAACAGAGTGTTCAAACAAAGATTTGGACAAGTTCGTCATAGTGTTCATTGATGATATTCTAGTTTATTCTAAGATGCCAGAAGATCATGTTGAACATCTAAGAATAGTGTTGGAAACACTACGAAGGGAGAAGTTGTATATGAAATTCACTAAGTGTGAATTTTGGCTCAAACGAGTGCAATTTCTAGGACATGTTATAGACAAAGATGGCATATCCGTAGATCCAGGAAAGTGGAAGCGGTGAATGAGTGGGAGCAACCAAAATGCCAACCGAGGTTAGGAGTTTTTTCGGGGTTAACGGATACTATAGAAGGTTCATTCAGGACTTTTCTAAATTAGCTACTCCATTGACAAATTTGACAAGGAAGTCGGTGAAGTATGTATGGACAGAAAAGTGTGAGCATAGTTTTCAAGAACTAAAAAGGAGGTTGAGTGAGGCACCTATATTATCTTTACCAGATGATACGGGGAATTTTGTAGTTTATAGCGATGCTTCTCATAGAGGACTAGGTCATGTGTTTATGCAAAGATGGCAAGGTCATTCACAGATGCGCCACGTCGATTAAAGGATTATGAGAAGGTCTATCCTACTCATGACCTAGAACCTGGCAAATTGTAGTGTTTGCTTTAAAAATATGGAGACATTATTTATACGGGAAAAATGTGAGATATACACGGACCATAAAAGTCTAAAATATATCTTCACACAGAAGGAGTTGAATATGAGGCAAAGAAGGTGGTTAGAGTTGATAAAAGATTATGATTGTGACATCTTATATCATCCGGGGAAGGCGAATGTAGTAGCCGACGCGTTAAGTCAGAAGGGTAGAGAAAAACTGTCAATGTTAACAACTCAGAATGAGTTAATAACAGAGATGGCCAGGATGGAATTAGAAGTTAAGTTGCCAAGTGAAACAACAGAGATGTTATTCTCAATAGAGACTCGACCAACGATAGTGGAACGGGTTAAGGAAGTACAGCTAAGTACTGAAGAATGCGAGCGTGTGAAAAAGATAGTGAAGGATGACGTGAAGACTAAGTATAACCTTGATAAAGAAGGTTTACTTCGTTTTGAAGGAAGAATTTGGGTTCCAAATAATTTTGAGTTGAAAGAAGAGATTATGTGTGAGGCCCATAGTTCAAGGTACTCGATACATCCTGGTAGTACTAAGATGTATCAAGACCTTCGTCAGAACTTTTGGTGGCCGAACATGAAGAGGGAGATTGCAGAATACGTTAGTAAGTGCTTAACTTGTCAGAAAGTTAAGGCTGAACACCAAAGACCGAGTGGATTGATACAACCACTGGAGATTCCGGAGTGGAAATGGGAGCATATCACCATGGACTTTGTGGTGGGACTTCCAACGACGAGAAAAGGATACGATGCTATTTGGGTAATAGTGGATCGGTTAACTAAATCGGCTCATTTTCTACCAATAGGAGTTAGGTATAACCTAGAGCAGTTAGCTAAGCTTTATGTTAAGGAAATCATTTCCAGACATGGAGTACCTGTTTCGATTGTGTCCGATCGTGATCCACGATTCACGTCAAACTTTTGGAGGAGTTTGCAAGAGCAAATGGGAACGCAGTTGAGGTTGAGTACGGCGTATCATCCACAGACGGATGGACAAAGTGAACGAACGATTCAAACGCTAGAAGATATGTTAAGATCTTGCGTTATGGATTTCAAGGGGAGTTGGGACGAGCATCTACCTTTGGTAGAATTGGCTTACAACAATAGTTTTCACGCTAGTATAGGCATGCCGCCTTACAAAGCATTGTATGGAAGAAAGTGCGTAACACCACTTTGTTGGGATGAAGTAGGTGAACGTCGAATGTTAGGACCTGAAAATGGTACAACAAACTAAAGACATATGGTAAAGTCGATAAGAGCTCGATTAGTAGCGGCTCAAGATAAGACAAATGTAAGTATGAAGATCCTCATCGAGAGAAGAGGAGTTTGAAGTAGGTTCATATGTTTTCTAAAAGTATCGCCTTGGAAAGGGAATATCATTTTGGAAAGAAAGGGAAGTTAAGTCCAAGGTTTGTAGGACCTTTTGAGATTTTAAGAAGGATGGGGGAGGTAGCTTATGAAGTAGCCTTACCTCCAGAAATGGAAAGAATACACAATGTGTTTCACGTGTCTGTGTTGCATCCTTATAAACCGGACTACAAACACGTAATAGAATATGAATCTATTCATGTAGAAAAAGACTTAACGTATGAAGAAATTTTGATTCAGATTATTGATAGAAAGGAACAAGTCTTGAGAAATAAAGTAATACCTTCAGTAAAGGTAATTTGGATTAACCACGATGCTGAAGAAGCAACGTGGGAGCTCGAAAGTAAAATGAAGGAAAAGTTTCCTCATTTGTTTATGTAAGAATAGCGAGATTCTGGGGACAGAATCCTTATAAGGAGGGAAGAATGTAACGCCCGAGAATTTCGAATTTTCAATGAATTAAATTTTTATTTGATTATATGGATTAAATGAATTTAATTGAGTTATTATGTGAGTAAGATGTTCGAAGGTCGTTCTATGACCTAGAATGTGCGGATGTGGTTAGTATTCTGGCTTTGTGCTAGAATTAATTGTTGTGAATTATCAAGACGAGAACAAAGGTTTTCCGAGAATGTTTGCGTAAAAACATTATTCATCCGATTTCGTTCGGAGCTAGGGTTTGAGATTCTGAGAAACGCGTAATGATAGAATACGAAGATAGTATGGAATATTCAATAATAATTTTGTTATGGCAAACGAAGTTTTCGCTTGCGAACTTAAAACCTAAGGGTTGAGTATATTGATTTTCGAGAAGGAAATGAAACGCGTAGAAGGAATTGCGTTATGGTTAAGGCATGTGTTGTACAAGTATGAGACTATTTAGTATCTATATATAATATGTTGAGTTAATACGGAGTATAATACGATTATCGTACTAGTATTATACGGAAAGAATACGTGAATTATATGTAGGGAATACGATTTGTATTCTAGAATTAAGTTAAGACTTAATGTTAATTCATTTGGTTGGATTATGTTTAGCCCAATCAATTGAATGAGCAAGCCCAAGGGATTAGGTGTTAAGCCCAAGTCAAGGCCCAATATTAGATTGGTTAAGCCCAATGCAAGAAAACTGAACCGTGGATCGAACCACTGGGTCATCGAATGGGTAAAACCCATGGGACAACCCACAGGAATGACCCATGGGCATGGTGGGCCGGCCACTTGGTGTGAAAGGCAAGCATATCACTTGGTCACCAAGTATTTTACTTGGTGACAAAGTGTTGAATAGTAAGGAGGTGGGGGTTTAATGCCTATCTTTCCCTCCATTTCAATTGCCTATAAATAAAAAGCAAGAGTTGGCCTTTTGTGAGTTTTTCAATTGCCAACCTAGATTATTGAGAGAGAAGGAGGGATAAACTTAAACTATTCTTCTACCTTGAAGCTTTTTCATTAGAAGTTTAACAAGAACACTAAGAGTTCTTAAGGTAATACTTTTCAATTCTAATTCCATCTCTTTTGGTTTTCTTTTATCATGGAGAATCATAAATGGGTGGGGTATGGCTCGTATGGTGGAATGAGAGTGACTTACCATAGATTCAATCTCTATAAGTCATGAGATCATAGAAATCATAAGGTTTGATATAGCTTAAAATCATGAAATTTTTTATTGTTGAGATTGATTGTTGATAAACAATTGAACTCCATCAATACATTAATATGTGCATCTTGCTTGGTTAGGATGTAGATATAAAGTCCATGGAGTATTCCATGTGATTTGGCTTAGAGAACATTAGTAACGAAGTTATGGCGAATTTTACGGAAATAGACGTTAAACGTCGAAAACGTAAAAAGCCTGGATTAAAGGTCAAAAGTTGCTGTGGGGCTTGAAAACGTTGGTTTCCAATGTCAACACATGAGATAAGGTAATTAAGAGTCGTTGGCGAAAGAATCATCGCATTCGACTTATAACGAAGAAAACGAGTATTGAAGCGGACGAAAACGTTAAACTAACGCTTAAAAATGAACTTAAAGGTGAATTCGAAAGTTAACGAATTTGGAATATGAAATTCTTATATGAACACGTAAAGGATGTGATTTCTGACTTGTAGGCTTTCGAATGGGTCAATTTGAATGTAAAACGAACAAATTACGAAGTCGGGAGTTTCATTTAGAAACCAAACTGTTTTTGGCCAATCTGGTAGCAGATTAGATGCCAAGCAAACATACAAAAACCAAGATAAAGTGGTGGTGCCGCAGCGTGCCGGACTCTACCGAAAGTACCCTCGCTAACTCGGCCCGCAAACTCCACTAAAATACAAAGGATGCCGTCACCATGACAGCCAGTAAGAGAAAAATGTTGACCAAGTTAGGTTTTGTTCCATTTTTGAATGTTGACCTAAAGTAAGACATTGAAGGTACTTTATGTACATGATAAGACTTACCTTAAATCACTTATAAGGTGTTAATGTAAGAAGATCTAGTAAGGTTTAATAGAAATTAAACGAAGAACACGAAGACGTAATAAGTGAACCGTGAATGACGTTCAACGTTGGTAGTTAACCAATAATGATCGAATGTCGGTTAAAGACGTAAGAACGTTAATAAAACGTAATGAAGTATAGAAAGTCGAATCGACTTTAATAACGAAGTTAATTCAAATAAGACAAAGAAGAGAAAGAAGTTGGTTAGAACCGTAAAGTTAGTTTATTTGATAACTAATTACAGTGTGTTATGTGAATATCTCATGTAGATCCTGTAAAGACTAAGAATAATTGAATTGTATATTCTAAGACGCTTGAAGGCAAGTCTTTCTTAAACGCTTGTCTAACCTTCGAGTTAGCCAAGTTTTTACGTGATACATGTTATACAATGCATGAATGATTTTAAAGAAAGAGTTGATGCCTGTTTTTACTCGGCTAGACTAATACTGAAGAGTTGATTGATTTGCTTACAAGCCTTTCGATATAGAACTGTTAATGCTATCCTATGCCAAGTATTTGGTACGGATATAAAGGTAAGTTTGTCTATATACAAACAAAAGTATTTTTCATCGATTATTCGATGGGCACGCGAGGTTGCCAAATGTTGAACGTAAATACGTTTAACGTAAGAGTGTTGATCAACATAGAGTACAATAGGTCGATCACCTAGAAGTGCTCGTAAGTAAAGCGGGTGGATAGCCTTAGTCTGGGATATCCTTTTCAAGTATGAAAACGAAAAAGAGTATGTTCATGGTCTATCGACCAGGTTCATCATTCCTAAGCTATTATATATACTTTGGAATTGTTGTTATGACATGAGAAGTACTAGTCAAATGTTTCGTAGTGTTTCATAGATAATTGATCAAATATGGAATTAAAGCATGTAAATGTTATGGTGATATTCATATGATTCTTTGTTAAGACTTGTTTGAGCTAGTTATGCTCATTCTTGCTTGAACCATATGTTCATAGCTTAAAGTCGAGTTTAACCGAGAGTTCTAAGAGAGATAAAGGCAAGGCTAAGATGGACAATTAATCATCCTGTAATAGACTAGTGTATTTGTATGTAATTTACTCATGAAGAACAACGAATGTATTCGATTAATGAACCTGGGAAAGGATATATTACAAATGTAATATAAAGATAGTAATTACACTCATTTTGTTGTTATCTCAATGGAATGATTGTATGGATTGTAGTATCGTGGGGCACCATCTATCGGGTTAGAAGATACCCGGATTTGGGGGCATCACAAGTATCTACAGATCTTTCAGGGCCGTCGGCTATAAGCTTTAGCTGATTGTCAGCTTACTCATCTGTGAGGACCTAATGTACATTAACACAATAAGAATAAATCTATGATGGTAGATTCATTGAACTTGTAAAGGTTAATTAGACTTACATGATCTTTAAACCATTGCACAAATTGTCCATTTCTCAAATTTTGCAAATCCCCGTCCGATATACTCGGATTCGCTTCACGTACTTCAGCATCATATTGACTGCAACACAATTATATACTTAATGTGTTTGTAAAGGAACCTCTCCCAGTTATACCAGACATATATAGTTATAACTACTTACTTAATGTATGGCGCTACTTCATTCATGTTGACAAGTGCATACAATGTGGCAACTGCATACTCACTATCGGTCAAGAATCGCCTTTTTTTACCGCCGAATGGGTGTACAAGATGACTAAAGGCCGTTAATTCTCCAATTTCCTCGTGCGCAACAACCTCATTCCAACGTAAGCGATTGTGCTTCGTCTGAACATTCGGCTCAAAGTACAACGAGCAGAAATTAACAAGTTCTTCCATAACATAACTTTCAGCAATTTACCCCTCTACACGGGCTCTATTCTTAACCTTTTGCTTTAGACGTCGCATATTATGTGATATATGGATTAGTAAACAAGAATTCTAAGTTTACCGTATTAAAAACATTAATGTCATTACCTCTCGAATGGATACATCCATCTATATTGCACGGGACCACCAAACTTAGCTTCGTATGGCAAGTGAATAGGCAAATGCTCCATTGAATCAGAAAACGATGGATGGAAGATCATTTCTAACTTGCACATTATTTCCACTATCTGCCTCTCCATTTTATCTATGTCTTTGAGCTGGAGCTCCGTCAGGCATAGATCTCTGAAGAAATTAGAAAGATCTGTCAGTGCTTCAACCACACATTTCGGTAACAAGTCGATAAATGCCACAGGGATCAACTTCTGCATGAATACGTGACAATCACGACTTTTGAGACCCCAAAACTTTAGCTCTTCGACTTTACAACACCTTGCTATATTTGAAAAATATCCATCTGGGAGCTTCAGTCCACTGATCCAATTATATATCAATATCAATCGTTCCCTGGTCAAAGTATATTCAGCTTTAGGCGTTACCATCTTACTACCCTCCTGATACAGCCGCAGATCTTCCCTAATGTTCATTTCTACCAAATCAAGTCTCGACTTGTTGTTGTCCTTTGTTCTACCACTAGCATCTAGGACTTTATAAAAAATGTTATCAAATACGTTCTTCTCAGTATGCATCGGATCTAAACAATGACGGATGCAAAGTGTAGCCCAATAAGGCAGGTCAAAGAACATGGATATGTGAGTCTAGTTGTGAACCTTGCCATAACCATAAGCTCGCTCCAATCTGTGATTCTTCCCTGGAGGTGGAAACTTCAAACGACTAATCCAACTCAACACTGCTGACCTAGAAAGACGGCTAGGTACTTGACGTTTCTCTATTTTTCGATTGAATTGTCTACTCATCCGTCGATAACGATGTCCAATCGGCAAAAACTGTCTGGATGTTGCAAAGAAACTCATTTTCCCCCCATATTTGAGCCGCATAGCTTTTAATCGAACCCCATGCACATGGGGGACATGACAAGCCCCGTGAATGAGTCGACCATCCACTGATCATTCCTAACGTCGGGAAGTCATTTATTGTCCACAGTAAAGCTTCCCTCATGTCAAAGTTCTGCTTAAGAGATACATCATAAGTTTGAACCCCTTTTTCCCACAACATCTTCAACTCATCAACTAACGGCCTGAGGTATACATTGATGTCTTTACTCAGACTCTTATCACCCGGAATCAGTAAAGGCATGAACATGTAGGGATCTTTCATGCACATCGAAGGAAGGAGGTTATACACCACAATAATCACCGGCCAAATTGAGTAGGGCTTTGTGTAAGGCCCGTTAAATGGATTAAACTCATCCGTAGCAAGTCCAAGCCTAACATTACTGAACCTCTTCAAAGAAACGAGGGTGCTTGTTATCAAAAATTTTCCACTCAAGCCCATCTGCAAAAGGCGTCGGTTGACCTTCAACTATGTCCCGTGTAGAGTGCCACCTCATATCCTCGGCGGTATGTGTTGACATGAACAACCGCTGAAGCCTCGGGGCAATGGGAAAGTAACATAAGATCTTTCTAAGACGCTCTTTTCCTTTTGTTGCTTTATTGTTCACATGATCTATTTGTACCACAAATATCACATGACCTCTTATCTTTATTGACATCGTCAGTAATACAACATACTGATCATTCTCACAAGCATCAATCTTCTCATACCCTAGATTGAGCCTTTTGACCATTTTCTTCACATCAAAATACGACTCCAAAGAACTTTATCACTCGCAGTAAGCACTCCTTCACAATGCTTAACAGTTCATGAAAACCTCTCTCGCTATCTGATCGTGTTTCGTTCTTGAAGTGTAAAAACTTAGTCACGGCAGAGATAAGACGCGGTGTGCTTTTTATGCTCCGTCATATACGATTGGGCGTCATTGCTTCATGCAATAACTCATAGAAACCATTAGCCCCATCATTTGGCTCTTGCTCGACGCCATCGCAATCCCTCGCCTCAGATTCCATTTGGAAGTATGAACCATGACTTTAACTTTAACTATCATGTTAGTACAGTCAAAGATTTCGTCACCTTCGGATTTCGGTTCTTATTCATGTTCATCCAACCAGGTTTCCCCATGATAGATCCATGTCATATAACCCTACTTGAACCTATACGCAAATAAGTCGCACATGACATCACTCCGTTCCTTCCACACTTCATTCATACGCCTCTTATTCATCAATTCAATGACAATTATTCATCTACTTCTTAGCACTCATCATTAAACAAAATTATGTATGAGTGTCATTGTACCAAGTCTCCTCCACCTTAGAGCCCTTTTAAACTCTTATTTCATAAAAGTACAATTTCCATAGGTAAATTAAGGCAATCACACCAGTACGCACATGCAGGTGCTAAGATTTTAAATAAAATTAACCTGCAAATTGCAAGCAATTTACAAATGATTGTCCAATTGCACATTAATACTGAAATTTGACTCCAACTGAAAGGTAATCTATCCATTCACAATCCAATAATGAAATGAAAAACTAAATTTTAAGTATTTTTAAAATGAAAAAAAATAATTAAAAATACAACAGTATGGTACATATATATTCGTCGAGCAGTAATTGGAAAGAAGTAAAGAAGAAGGCGATGTGGAGCCACCTAGGAAGGAGAGGGAGGGTCATGAGGTATGGCAAGGGAGAGGGAGTCGCCGTGAAGGTTTGGCAGAGGGGGAGAGATCGTTGGAGGTGTAAGGGAGGGGGAGATCGATCGGAGGAGGTGGAGGGGGGAGAGTCGTCGGAGGTGGCAGGAGGGGGGAGAGTCGCAGGAGGGGAGAAGAGAGTCGCCGGATTGATACAGCAGGGAGGGAAAATCAGTAAGGAGGGAAAAGAAAGTAGTCGTTCTCGTCGAGCCTAGGGCTTTTAAAAAAGACTCTTTCTCGACGACCTAGCCGTCGCTCGTACCCCCGTCGCCAATGACTCAATCTCGACGGTACTGGCGACGGTCATACCGTCGCCCATGACTTTTCCCACGCGCGCAAAAAATTTCCCACCAAAATTGGACCTGGCAATGGTCATTCTCGACGAGACAGATGGGCGACGGTTAGGCCGTTGAAAATGACACTATTAGCGACGGGAATACTGCCGTCGCGAATGAGACCGTCGCATATGTCCTATTTTTTTGTAATGAAAGATTAATAAGGTATAAACCATAATCACAAATTTGAGCATTAGTAGGAACATCAATGCCATAACATGTACTTATTTTGTGTGATAAATCATCACAAATATGCATAAAAAATTGGTTCCACAACGCTTCTGAATTTAAAGGAGAGCATTGTAAGACCCCAACTTTTATGAATAAAGATTAATTTTTCTCGAAATATATTTTTGAATATTATGGTGTGGATTTGATATAATGTTATAGTTGTGGGTATTATTTGCAAATTAAGCAAGTGGTTATATAATATTCGATTGGTCGGGGAATATTCGTACGACGGCACAATCATTGGTGGACCCCACAACGGAAGTATTGTCGTAGTTAGAAAATGATAGAATTATCTTTTTATATAAATAACGGCGAAAGTTTTACCGTTAAACTGTTGAACTACCCGGTGGTAAAAGTACAGTAATACGCGTGGTTGCATAGTAGCACACGATATTGATTATTGATGCTTGCGTGAGAAGTCACTTAGTTATACTCAATTATTGATATAGTAATTGCTGCATCATATCTCTTATATTATTGATTCAATTATTGTCACAGTATCATCTGCATAATATTTATTATTATTAAATCAGTAATTGAGACGACAAAGTTATTCATATTACTATTTGCAATATTGATAATGTCTAGAAGTTCTGTCATGAAGAGGTTTGGTCACCTAATTGCGCGCCAATAAGGAGAAATCCTTATCGGAAAGCCCCCTCTTTCCTGGGAACGACCTGATTCTTAAATATTGTGAGTTATAATATTAATGATGAATAAGTTCATGTTGATTAAAGATGAAATTGATAGTTCCATTATGTTGGGATTATTAGTGTTAATGGAAATCGACATTTATTCCGATAATAATTTATGTCTGTAGGTTATATTGACCAATCGGGTAATTAATCGGATAAATGAGCAATTAATTGCTATTATTTCATATGCTTATAACTATTTGTTCATATGTGTGTACTATTGATTCACATTTATGTACTATTAGGGGAGGTGGTGCAAGATTGATAATACTTGCATGACTAAATTAAAAATGGAGGTATAGATAAAAGTACTATACTGTAATTAGTTTTTTCACATGATTATACTATTAAGTCACATGAATGAACTATTAATTCACATTATTTACTATTAGAGGAGGTGGTGCAAGTTTGATAATACTTGCATGACTAACTTAAAAATGAAGAAAAAGAGGAAGGTATTATACTGTAATATTTTGAGCCCCAAAACGTGCAATTGTCTAAACTATATTTTCCTATAAATAGAAGCTCATTCTCACCAATTCACTAAGTCTCACAAGAGCAATTATTATAGAGAGAAATTATAGAGAGAAAGAAGAAGAGAAGTCTGCTACCTCACTATTCCAGTATCCAGTTTCTTCTAAGGTAAGGGGTATTATTTCTTTCGTATTCATGAAGAGAGTTATTTTCTTTCAATACTCGTAAGGGTTGTTATTCCATTCTTTAGTATTACATTGGAATAACTTTGTCATATGGTCTATCGCATGCTTGGTGAATTCTTTTGTTATTCCATTCTTTATTATTCTATTGGAATAACCTGTCTGTGCGGTCTACGCATGCATGGTGAATTCTTTTGTTATTACATTCTTTATTATTCTGTTGGAATAACATGTCTATGTGGACTACTGCATGCGTTGAATGATCCTTTGTATTCATTCCTTATTAAATTATGGAAATGATCTCATTTCACGTGGATTATCGCATGGCGTGCAAAAATCCATTTGTAGTTTCATATATTCTATTATACTCGGTTGGTTAAAGTTTTCGCTTCTATACTCCATGAAATTAGTAGAATATCCCGGATATTTGCGCTTCATCCAAAGATCTTTTCATGGAAATATTCTTCCGAGCATTCTTGAATTTTACTCCACAAAATAGTATCATGTTGACAATTTGACGTTATTGATTTTCGGATAAATTAAATTATAAATCTTTAAAATTTATCCTTGAACTTGTTTTATTGAATTCTTATATCATTGTCATCATCCTCATGTTTATAATACGTTGAAATTCATATGTGGCCTGTACTGCATAGATGGACTTGGTATGATTATGACCAGGGATTATTCGGTATAATCATGACCGTAATGTTACAAATGATGTGGTAAAAGTCCTCATTGGCCGTAGTGCATTGATGGACAGTTGTTGGCATGGTCATGACCATTGATGAATACACGGATATCTTTAGCCCGTAGTGCATGGAAAATTTGTGGTCGTGATACTAATGAATATCCTTGACCGCAGTGCAGGGATGATGTGGTTTATTTATTAAATCATAGAAGATAGTAGATTTTATTCTCTACTTGACTCTTCTAATGGATTGCTTGTTCCACTACAGTTAAATTTGATGTTTGTTATATTTTATCAGTTTAACACTGTTGAAGGCTAACGATAAATTATTCTGCATTATCTTAGTCATAATATTCCTTCATCGGGCTAGTTGAGCTCACCCTTTCTTTCACCTGCTCTCTTCGTGAAATGAGAATATATTGGGACGAGTCTGGGAGCGGATCGATTTCATCCGGATGGTTGTTTTAATAGTCCCTCACTATTCTATAAAATAGTGTGATAATAAATGTAATGAGGACTCCATTGAGTGTGGATATTGTCTAGATGACAATATTCTTATTAAAACTCTTAGATTATGTTTTGTCGTATTTTACACGACTGTTGTATAATTAAGTTGTATTTGAATTTTGTACCATGTATTTGGCGACTCAAGAAGGGTGATGTATACCTATTTTGGGGGCATCACAGTTGGTATCAAAGCTTAGGGATTTGATCCATGGCTAAGATGTGAGACTAGAACTAGGAGGGAAGAGACAGGAAATTCCTTCGCTAGTATGACCTACCTAATTTATTTGGTATTTAATTGGTCGGTCAGAGTATAGGGATAATATGTTGCATGTCAATTAACCCTTGTTTTGTGGCATTATTTGAAAATGACATCCGAGAATGTTGAGAATAACAATGGAGCACAGGAGACCGTTGAGTCTCCACAGATCAATAATCAGGGTAATGTGCATCGTGAAGGCGACAATCCTCATGCAAACAACAACACCGACCAAATGATGAACGATGGAATGTTCGAGAGGCTTTATGCAATTCATGCAACATCAAAGTAGAGCGGATCCCGCCCAAAATGTAGGTGGAAACATCGAAACTCCTGACGGTCACCGCGCTTGATTCAAGGAGCTGGGACCACCGGAGTTTATTGGAGAGCCAAAACCACTTAAGGCGTAAAAGTGTGGGTAAAGCAGATCACCAAGATATTTGATGTCTTGGGATGCTCGAGGAGCTAAAGGTTCCCTTTGCCACCTATATGTCATGAGAGGAGAGGCAGACATGGTGGGAATCGGCAGAAAGCGACTCAACCCGCCAGACTTGAAGATGTCTTGGGAGAAGTTCTAAGAACTATTCAACGATAAGTACTTTCCTGAAAGTATTCGTCACATAAAAGAGGTAGAGTTCATCAAGTTCGAGCAGAACAATATTACCATGTCGCAGTACGAAGCTAAGTTTGTCGAGTTGTCCCGGTTTGTGTCTCACTTAGTTGATAATGAGGAGAGAATGACGTGAATGTTTCTAAGAGGTTTGAAACCCGAGATACGTCAATACCTTATCTCTCATAAACTGTGTTTGTATTCAGATGTTGTGAATAGGGCTTAGTTATTGGAGCGCGATAACGAGTCAACCCAACCAAGAGAAAGCAGCCGGCAAAATGATAATACAAGTGGTAGCAGTCATCGAAGCGGTGACAATAAACGTGGAGGGAATCAACATACCAGAATTGGTAACCACTTTGGTGGTAATCATGGCTAAGACAATAAGAGTGGACATTTCAAGAAGAGGAGATTCAACAATGATAGAAAGACATCAGCACCAGCACCCGTTGTTAAGGAAGGAGAACGACCACCTATCATATGCTTCAAAGCGTGTTATAATTGTGGAAGAGAAGGTCACCTAGCCCGATTTTGTCGTGCACCGAAGACAAGTCCAGCTGGGATGGAGGCACCAAAGGTCGTCCCAGAAAAGTCAAAACCGGTAGTTCAAGGGAGAGCGTTTGTCGTGACCTCCCAGAAAGCAAGGAACCAGAACGAGGTCATCACGGGTAAGCTTATCATAAACTCTAGCGAAGTATATACCTTATTTGATACCGGTTCTACCCATTATTTTATTTCTCCTACTTGCGCTTAACGTTTAAATTTGACTCGGAGAAATTAGACTTTCGACTTATCTCGTTGAAACTCCGCTGGGAGAAACCTTCATTACATCCATCGCTTATAAGTCTTATTTGATGCAAATCCAGAATCGCACGCTTCCGTCGATCTTATCTCTTTAAAAAACTTGCATTTGACGTGATTCTGTGGATTGATTGGTTAACTACTCATCATGCTAAAATTGATTATTTTCGTAAGGTTGTTAGCTTTCATATTCCTAATCAACCTATTATGCTAATTTAAGCGACCAAACCATTAAAATCAATCACTTGTTATCTCAAGCCATAAAGTTATTCGCTTATTGAAAACGGATGTCAAGCTTCTTTAGCTCATGTCATGATTTAAACAAAAATACGCCGATTTGAATGATATTTCTATTGTTAATAAATTTCACGATGTATTCCTCAAGAACTTCCCGCCTACCCCGAGCGTGAAATCGAGTTTGGTATCGACCTTGAACCCGATACAAAACCCATTTCCAAAGCCCCACATCGAATGGGCTCTATTGAACTTTAGGAGTTAAAACCCAACTCTGTGGAATTGTTAGACATCGGTTTCATTCGTCCTAGTACGTCTCCTTAGAGTGCCCTTGTTCTATTCGTGAAGAAGAAAGATGGAACTATGCGATTTTGTATTGATTATCGGGAGTTGGATCATGTCACCATTAAAAATAGGTACCCGATGCCTCGCATTGATGACCTGTTTGACCAGTTGTAAGGAGCCAAATTCTTTTCAAAGATCGATCTTCGTTCCAGATATCATCAGTTAAAGATTAGAACCGATGACATTCCAAAGACGGCTTTCAAAACTCGGTACGTGCATTACGAATTCCTAGTTATGTATTTTGGATTGACTAATGCTTGTGACACCCCCAAATACGGTACTTTCATTTCCACAGGATTTGGTGTTCACTGTACAAACATCATCCATCTATCTACCCATAAATAAATGCAAACCATGCAATAGATAGAAATAATAATAAATCTCCCCTTATGGGGTTACATCAACTACATAATAAATAAATCCCAGGTTACTCTAACCTTAAATCATCTCAGATTTAAACATAAACAAATAAGTCTTAAGTAACATCAATTCTAATTACATCACATAAATAATCGGGCCTTCATTACTTGCTAAGCTTGCCTTGCCTTTACTAGTGGAAGGTTCGTCTCGCTTTTTCGTTTTTAATCGCAATGTTATTATTACGCAAGAGTGAGCACGATTGCCCACAAGTATAACAATATAACAATGAATAATAACATGCGAGAGAAATAATAACTTCTGAAATAAAAGCTCAACTTTTGAATCAAGAATGAATAATAAGAATCAAAGGATTTCTGAGGGTCATAAGACCTTGAACTATATCCTAGGTTATCAAGGGTTATACTTGAAACCTTTAATATCATAAGACTTGGACCTTTCTACTGCATTTTAGGGGATCAGCCCTTAGTACCATCACGTGCAATAATATCTTAACGCTAACGATAAGTAAATCCCTTCATAGGTGTTCATCTCGGTTTGACATTCGAGTCCGCACTCAAAGGAAATTTGGTTTGGATAATTCAATAAGGGTTCAAATTTAGAACGATCATCAACTATGGACTAAATTAATCAATAAGGTTCACTAGTCTAACAAGGTTCAACAATAATGATATTCAAATTGAATAATAATCTCAAGAAGTATACAATAGAACAAATATTGTATAACAGATTCATACTTTGAAAAGATAATCAATCTTTAATATAACAATTCGAACTTGAATAATTGTAATGAGAATTTACTCGAAGTAAATAATAAACTTGAATAATGATAACAATTAGGGTTAGGAAACTTGCCTCGTGCGTAGATTACACTTTAACTAAACTCATTCTTTGATTTAAATCCTACATATCAATTACGTTCACAATACCAGTTAATTATAACGTACTAAACATCATAAGTTTATTCTTTTGTCTAACTCGAATTCATGACTATACTTAGTCAATTACTACACTTATTGTCAAAATTTAGATTTCACGAACAATAAGCTAACTATTCATTCAATGGTTCAATTCACACGTAATTGTGTTATGGACGTGTTAAGAATTTATTTTAACACCGCATATATGTCTAACAAGTTTTTATATTCATTAGAGTAAGTTACTATAACATTTTTATACTTGAATGCTAAAAAAACATTTTCTAGACAATCTGCTAAGTGGCATAAGCACCACTTTTAGACTGGTTCTTGGCCGCTACTGGTACTTGAAAAACATGTACATGAAGTCTCGAAGTTCTGAGTTTGGCGCACATGTGACACTCCTCAGATTCATTCGAATTTCCAGTTCGCAAAGAACACAGAATTCAGCGAAATAAACACTACATAATCATTAATTCTCCAAATTAAACATACCCACATGTTAGAATTCATATATAATCAATACCCAACATTTATAGAGTAATTTTAAACCCATTAAAACACATAATCACATAATTAAATTATGCAAATTGTATTGTTCTTGATGTTCTTGAAGTGTTGAACACAAATCCTAGAATTTAACGCCACAGATTCGTTATGAGGCCAAAACTAACCATTCAAGTTTTGTTTTGTTCGTTTTATCATGCATAATCACATACAAGTGTAAAATTTAGGGATAATATATGATCAACACATGAAATACCACGTATAAGGCCATATGGCCATATAACATACTCTGTAATCATATATTGTATAATTTCATGAAACTGATGATATGGAATCATGCAATATATATATAAAACATGCTATACTACTCGAATTATGACATATATTCACATAATTGTTACCCTTTCTAACTACAGAAACTTTATAGAAGACTTTAAGCCATATTCATGAAAACTTTAAAAGACGTAAAATAAGAATTTGGGTTGAAGAGAATTACCCAAGAGTAATGTGAATAAGGATGACAAATTGAAACCCTTCTCAAACTCTTCAATCACACAACTCACACTCTCACTCAACAATTTCTCAACTCTCTATGTGATGTTATGCCAGACTTAGAAAAATGAAGAAGAAGAAGGCGTATGAAATAAATAGAAAAGGAATCGACGACGTTGTGGAGGTGCCGCATTACCTATCATGGGTAATCGCTTCCCAACCTCCCTTAAGGCATGTTTGGCTAGCATACTAGATTTCAAAACCCTTTATTTTAATAAAACCTTATCGTATAGTTTGAAAATGTCACACCCTTCATAAAATAAAATCAATATCTTATTTAATTTACTTTAAATAAAATATAATAATTTCTCATAAATTCACATAGTCACATAATTAAATTTCTCATTAATAAATAATGTCAAATTATTAACTCTCTAATTAATAATTAAATTAATTAAAATAACATTAGGCTTATTAAATATTTCTTTTAATATAATAAGCTCACATAAATACATACATCGAATAATAATATTTCTATATTAATTTAATAAATGTAACACATATAATTAAATTAATCTACCAAATTTCATCAATTAATTATTTAATCTAATAATTAAATCATCGAAGAAAATTAAGGATTTTTATGACAATTAAATTTTTATTTGATTATGTGAATTAAATGAATTTAATTGATTTCTTTTGTGAGTAAGCTATGTGAAGGTCGTTTCTATGACCTAGAATGTGCTAACGTGGTTAGTATTCGCCACGTGTTAGAAACACAAGTTGTTTGGAATTTCCAAGACGATAATAATTGTTTTCGAGAAATTTTCCGAGAAAACACTATTCATTAAATTTCGTCGATTATGGAATTATTTTGAAATTTCGGGAAACGTTTTATGAATGATAGAATATCGTTGAAAAGTTGGAAATATCCGATAATATTTCATTTATGGAAAAACGCATTCATCCGCTTCAATTCAGGGACTTGAAAAAACCTAAGGGTCGAGTATATTGATTGATTTTGAGAAGGAAATAATATGCGTAGAAGAAGGAAGGGCGTTAGGTTTAATTCAAGTGTTATACAATTGGTGATGCTAGTTAGTATCTATGTATAATACGCTGAGTAAATACGAGGTACAATACGATTATCAGATGTATGTATGGTATACTTAAGGAATACGTGAATCAGACGTAGAAATAATGCGATATCATAGATTAATCTATGTATCAATGAGTAATTCACTTGTATTGGATTATGATTAGCCCAATCAATTGAATGACTAAGCCCAATGAGATGGATGGGTTAAGTCCAAGTCAAGGCCCAATGTTTATTTAGTTAAGCCCAATTCATTAAAACCGAACCGTGGGTCGAACCGGTGGGTCACCGAATGGGTAAAACCCATGGGGAAACCCATGGGATGTCACAAAAGGAGGTGGGCCTACCACCTTGGTGTGGAGCCAAGATAAGGCTTGGTCACCAAGTGTTTTACTTGGTGACCACACATGAATAGTAAGGAGGTGATGGTTAATTGACCATTATGCCTCCATTCTAATTTCCTATAAATAAGAGGCTAGGTTGATTCATTTGTGAGTTTTTCAACTTGCCAACCTATATCATTTGAGAGAGAAAAGAGAGCTAGACTTATAAGTCCTTCACTTGGGAAGCTTTAACCTTTATTCTTCCAAGAGATTTTTAAGAAACTTGAGGTAATACTACTTGTTCTTCATTCTCCATCTCTTTTGATTTTTCTTTTGTATCGAGAATCATAGATGGGTGGTATATGCCTTGTATGAGAGATTAAAGATGACTTACCATAGATTCAATCTCTATAAGTCATGAGATTATAAGGATCATAAGGTTTGAAATAGTTTTGAACCATGAAAATATTGGTAGTTGAGATCGATTATTTATAAACGATTGACTCCATCAATCCGCTAGTATTTGCATCTTGTTTGAATAGGATGTAGATATGAAGTTCATGGAGTATTCCATGTGATTTGGGCTTAGAGAACCCTAGTAACGAAGATATGGCTTAATTTTACTAAAAATAGACGTTAAACGTCAAAAACGTAGAAATTTCGGATTGGTAGTCGAAAAGTTGCCGTGAGACTTGAAAATGTTGGTTTTCAATGTCAACACGTGAGATAGGGTGATTAAGAGTTGTGGGTTCGAGAATCATCTGATTCGACTTAGAACGTAAGAAAACGAGCATTGAACGCTTCATTAACGCTATTTAACATATATAAAATGAACTCAATAGTGAATTATGAGTTAACGGATTCAAAAGTGTTGAATTTTATATGAACGCAGTAGGTATGTCATTTATGACGTAGGCTTTTGAATGGACCAAATCGGGCTTATAACGAAGAAGTTACAACCGGAAATTCACATGTGTTTTCAAAATCGCCGAGAATCAGATCGAGGTTCAGCCGCGCGCCGCACGTAGTGTAAAAAGCCACACCAGCAAAGCCCGCTTATGGCCGAAAAAAATAAAAAGGTTCTGAGACTCAGGCCAAGCAACATGAGAGTTTGTTCATGGACTCGCCGCAGCAGCCAAGTCCCGCAAAACCTCGAGAGAGAGCAATACTATCAGAATGCTTCGATGTCATCAATACATGAAGTTCAAAGTTTTTGATAGTAACTTAGGTTTTGAACTTCAATTATTTAGAGACCTACTTGAGTTGAGTTTATATACTCAAAGAAAGTACAAAGACTAATCCTATATTACCTATACTAAGGTATAGAGTATGAAACTTAGGAATGTAATGCATGTTAACAAGATATGTACAACTAACAAAGTTGGTACTTTATCAACGATGTTTGAGTCCCTGCTAATAAACGCCAATAGAGTGATACACCAAGATTTAAGGGTAATAAGTCATGTCGACTTTAATAAAGATATTAAGTTAACACGTACATAGTAAGAGAAAGAAGCTTGTAGGAACAATGTGAATAGTTGTTTGATAGCTAATTACAAAGGTGCTATGTGAACATATCATGTAGATTCAGTAAAGGCCGTGGGTCAATGAGTAAGTTATTTGAAGACGCCGAAGGCAAGTTTTCTTAACGCTTGTCTAACTTCCATGTTAGCCAAGTTTTATGTGATTCGCTGAATCGAATTGCAAGACTTGTTTTAAAGAAAGGGTCGATGCCGATTTTAACTCTGGCTTAGACTATTCGTAAGATATAGATTGATTATTATTCATATCATTCTATATAGAAATGTTAACATTATCCTATGCCAAGTAATTGGTACGGACGTGAAGGTAAGGTTTGTCTATGAACAAACAAAAGTATTTTTCATCGATTATTCGATGGGCACGCGAAGTTTGTTAAAAATATTAAACGTAAATACGTTTAATGAATGTAGTGTCGATCAACATAGAGTACTATAGTCGATCACCTAGAAGTGCTCGTAAGTTATACCTGATGAATGGCCTTAGTGTTGTGGACTCCTTTTCAAGTATGAAAACTAAAATTTTATCGCTCATGGTCTATCGAACTGCCTGTAATTCCTAATCTATTCTATACTTTGGGAATTGATGTTATGAATCGTTAAAGTATTATTGATTCGTAATACTTCACAACTATTGTTCGCTTATGTTGGAATTGTTATATAATTCATGAATGTGGTATTTCTCCGTTATCCTTGATTAAACTTGTCGAAATCATGCTCACTTTCGCTTGAATTATATAACCGCAGCTTAAAGATGAACGATCGTGAATGCCAAGAATGATAAGGGCAAAGCTAAGATGGATGCTTAGGCATTATGTAATAGTTTAGTAAGTTTGTATGTATTATACATTATGAACAATGAACGATGTAACCGGCTTATGAACCTGGGAAGGATTATACTTTGATTGTAATAAGAAGATAGTAATTACTTTCATTTTGTTGTATTTCAATGGAATGATTGTATGGATGTTAAGACAAAGGAGCACCATCTCCGTCGGGTTGGAAGATACCCGAATTTGGGGGCGTCACAGGTTGGTATCAAAGCCTTAGGTTATAAAACTTAAGGGGGGGAAAACCTTAGGCTAATAACCTCGTAAGGAAGGTAAAGTCCGAGGAATGAAATTCAAGTCCATTGAATTAAGAAGATATTGAGATAACTCAGTATTGAAAGAATTAAAAGATGAAAATTAATCTTAAAGATATTAAATGTGATTTGTCCTTATACTATTGTGTATTATGTACTAATCAACGTGTTATGTGTTTGTAGATGTCAATCGATAGCTTGATGTTTAGAAACGTGGAAATGATAAGTGAGGACTCGCTTAACTAAGTTGAGATTGTACCAATGCCAAGGGCAAGAGGTACCGATAGTTGTACTAGAAGACTCGTATATTGAGGAGTACATCTCGAGGAGGAATACTCGAGGAGACTATGGGATTAGCATCATACCTTAACGAGATGCTAGATGTGGAGGAGGAAATGGAGGTGACATCGACAACACGGTGTTACCTACTCAGAGCCAAAGATCTCCGGATGCAACCAGAGCATTGTATCCGGAAGTGTTGGATAGGAATGTGCATTTCATGCACTCGTGTAGAGGCACGATTGAGGAAATAATCGCCTTTATATGAGGCGTAAAGAATCAGCAGAGGCAGATTTTGAGTCGAGCACGATGAAAAAGTGCTTATGACCGATAAGGCTCATAACTATAAGGATGAGGTCCTCGAGCTACAAATGTAAAATCGTTGAGAAAGACCAAAAATAGCTAGATGTCATACATCCATGAATGCGCTCATGAGGATTTCAAGTCAAAATTGCTTGTTATTCTATTGAGTCCGGAAGACTCGACATACCATAAGTCGAGATATAGTGTCGATTCGCAAATCGTAAATATGAAAATGTCGCTCGACAAAGTTGTTAGTAGATCGCTAGATCTTTTGGTATATAAGTAGTGACATAAAAACCTCTTTTGTATAACTAAGGGTAGTCTTTTTTTGTAAATCCCAACTTTTGTAGAAGGCAATCATGGATAGTATGTAATAGCTTTTTGGCTAAGGGAACATGATGTAAATAGTTTTGACTATGAAAGCATATTTATATAATGAAGTTTTTATTTAACATGCTTGTTGTGGTATGAATGGTTGTTGTTAATTTAAAATGATAACCGAGTAGTTAAATAGATAATAACGAAGCTTTATTTATTTAATCAGAATTATGCCGCCAAGAAGGAGACAACGGAACCAAGAGGCCGAGTCTCATAATGAAAATCGGGGGGGTCCTAACAACCCTATGCAAGAGTTCATTAATTTATTAACGACTCATGATTTAACCAAGTGGGGGTGGGATTCCTGTAGCTCCTGGGGTAGCAAGAACAACTACCTTTAAGGACTTTAAAAGTGTGGGTCCTCCCGAGTTCCGAGGAACGACGGATCCACTAGAAGCCCAGATATGGATTAGGGAGATTGAAAAGGCGCCAGGATAACAAACGAGGTGAGGCGCAAAAGACTTTTTTTATGCATTTTACATGATGAAGGGGAAGCCAACCATCGGTGGGAAGCTCACTGTGGTGGGGCTAGGATGAGGTCGTTACGTGGAAAGCTTTTTAAGAAGGTTTTTTTCGAGAACTATTTCCCTACTAGCATGCAGGTAGGATGGAAATTAAGTTCCTAGAACTTAAGCAGGGGATATGACAGCTTCTCAAAGATGCCGCCAAGTTTAACGAATTCAGAGATTTGCTCCACATCGTGGATACAGAGGAAAGGAAGGCTACAGATTTGAGCAGGCTTAAACCCCTGCTCTATAAGAGGATATCGCTTTTTCCAGAGTGCTTCCTACGGACCATTCTAGAGAAGGCGATAATAGTCAAGGTGGTGGTGAGGCTTTGTCTCAGCATCACAAAGAGCGGAAGATTAAGAGTAAGATAGAAGGAGGTAATAAGGTCAAGTTGCCCAAAGGAAGCTTAAAACTTGCCAAAGAGGAAGAGTTTTAATCCGAGAATACCGGGTAAAGCAGGAGATCCCAAAAGGAGAACTAAGCATGTAAGACATGCTAAAAAATCTCACATGGGAGTCTGCTTAAAGGGAAAGCAAGATGCTACAACTCGTAAGGTGGAGGGGCATTTGTCACCCAACCGCCCTAACCCTAAGAAAACCAGGGTGTTTTGTCTGTGGGTCAATGGACCACATGGCAAGAAATTGCCCAAGAAGGGTTTAGAGGGGAATAAGAGTTCGTAGTGGTAAATTAGCCATTATCGACCAACACCATCAAAGTGGGTAGACCTCTCTACCAGACGCTTAATACGACTGCTCAAGATGCTACAGATCAACAGATGTGGTAGCAGTATCATTCCTGGCCAATGAGATAAATGCTTATGTGCTATTTGACTCTGGTGCTACTTGTTCTTTTATAAAGATGTGAATTTGCTAAACGATTAGGTTTAATCCCTAAAAGTTACCTATACCTTTAGACGTTAAGTAGCTTAAACGAGGAGATAATCCCCATTGAACATATTCATAAGGATTGTTGTGGAAATTAGAGGGAATAAGTTATCTCAGAGATTTGGTACCGATAAGGCTAAAAGAATTGACGTAATTTTGGTATGGATTGGTTAGTGAACCATAAGGCGCATTATAGATTGCCATAGAAAAGTGTAAACCTTCTCGCTTTCTAAGAAAACCAAGGTAGTGTTCTTCAAGAGTAATTCACCGAGACGCTCTTGTTGTTCTGTCTCATGACACAAGTTAGAAGATGTTGAGAAAAGGGGTGTAGGTTATCTATGCCATGTGGTGGATACCCAAAGAGTGGGAACATCCTGGATCGACACATCACAGCAAGAGTTCGTGGATGTATTTTCTGAGGAGTTACCGGTATTCCACCGGACAGGAGGTGGAGTTTGTAATTGATCCGTTATCGGAACGGCACTCAGCTTTCAAGGGCACCATATCGAATGGCGCCAAATGAAATGAAGGAGTTAATGGTTCAATTACAAGAACTATTAGACAGAAGTACATTCAACCAAGTGTGTCTCCTCGGGGAGCACCCTGTTGTTTGTAAAGAAGAAGGATGGGTCGTTAAGACTTTGTATCGACTATCGAGAGTTGAATAAGTTAACGATTAAGAATAGATACCTTTGCCCGTGATCGATGATCTATTTGATCAGCTTGAAAGGGCAAAGTATTTTTCTAAAATAGACTTGCGCATGCATCGGTATCATCGCTAAAGGTGAGGAAGGATGATGTACCTAAGACGCATTCGTAACTCGTTATGGTCATTACGAAGTTTTTGGTAATGTCGTTTGGTCGACTAATGCGCCAAACCAGATTTATGGATATGATGAACAGAGTGTTCAAACAATATTTGGACAAGTTTGTCATAGTGTTCATTGATGATATTCTAGTCTATTCAAAGACGCCGTAAGATCATTCTAACATTTAAGAATAGTGTTGGAGACACTACTAAGGAGAAGTTGAGATGCTAAATTCACAAAGTGTGAATTTTGGCTTGAGAAGGTGCGCTTTAGGCATGTTATTGATAAGGATGGCATTTCCGAGATCCGCAAAAGTAGAAAAGCTTAACGAATGGGAGCAAACCAAGACGCCAACCGAGGTTCGGAGTTTTCTCGGGGTTAACGGATACTATAGAAGGTTCATTCGGACTTTTCTAAATTAGCTACTCCGCTAACAACCGACAAGAAAGTCGATGAAGTATGTGTGGACAAAAACATGTGAGAACAATTTTCAAGAGTTAAAGAAGAGGTTAAGTGAGGCAACCCAGATTGTCCTTACCGATGATACAGGAATTTTGTAGTGTATAGCGATGCTTCAGATAAAGGATCTGGGTTACGTGGCTCATGCAAAGATGGCAAGGTCATTACAGATGCTGGCCACGCCAATTGAAGGATTATGAGAAGGTCTATCCTACTCATGACCGGAATTGGCAAACAGAAGTTTTTGCCCTAAAGATATGGAGACATTATCTTTATGGTGAGAAATGAGATATACACGACCACAAAAGTCTCAAATATATCTTCACACGAATGAGTTGAACATGAGACAGAGAAGGTGGTTAGAGTTAATAAAAGATTATGATTGTGATATTTTATATCATCCGTGGAAAGCAAATGTAGTAGCCGATGCGCCAAGAGAAGGGTAGAGAGAAATTATCAATGTTAACAACTCAAAATGAGTTGGTAACAAATGATGGCAAAAATGGAGCTAGAAGTTAAGTTACGGAGGAAGCAGTAGAGATGTTATTTTCCATGGAAACCCAACCTACCATAGTGGAGCGGGTTAGGGGAGTACAACCGAGCAATGAGGAGTGCAAGCAAGATGCGTAAAAGAATAGAAGATTAAGAAAAGATCGAGTATAACCTCGATAAGGAGGATTACTTCATTTTGAGGGAAGAATTTGGGTTCCTAATGATCCCAATTAAAAGAAGAAATTATGATGGAGGCCCATAGTTCGAGGTACCGATACATCCCAGTAGTACGTAAGATGTATCAAGACCTTCGCCGTAACTTTTGGTGGCCGTAATATGAAGAGGAGATAGTAGAATATGTTAGTAGGTGCTTAACTTGTCAAAAAGTTAAGGTCGAACATCAACTAATCGAAAGCGGGTTGTTACAACCGCTAGAAATTCCAGAGTGGAAGTGGGAGCACATCACGATGGACTTTGTGGTGGGACTTCCAACAACCGTAAAAGGATACGATGCTATTTGGGTGATAGTGGATCGATTAACTAAATGGCTCATTTTCTACCAATAGGAGTTAGGTATAACCTAGATCGCTTAGCTAAGTCAGTATGTCAAGGAAATTATTTCCGCATACATGGAGTGCCTATTTCGATCGTGGTCGATCGTGATCCACGATTCACATCGAACTTTTGGAGAAGTTTGCAAGAGCAAATGGGAACGCAGCTAAGATCGAAAGTACGACGATCATCCTCGCACGGATGGTCGAGTGAGCGAACAATTCAAACGCTTGAAGATATGTTAAGATCTTGCGTTATGGATTTCAAAGGAGTTGGGATGAATTTCTCACCGTTGGTGGAATTTTTTGTACAACAATAGTTTTCACGCTAGTATAGGCATGCCGCCTTACGAAGCATTGTATGGGAGGAAGTGCCGAACTCCATTGGTTGGGATGAGGTGGGTGAACATCGATGTTGGGACCCGAGATGGTTCAAAGAGACGGGACATGGTAGAGTTAATACGCATCGATTAGTTGCGCTCAAGACCCAAAAAAGGAAGTATGCAGATCCTCACCGAGAGAATAGAGAATTTGATGTAGATCTTTTGTTTTTCCTCAAAGTATCGCCTTGGAAAGGGAAGATACGCTTTTGGAAAGAAAGGGAAGTTAAGTCCAAGGTTTGTAGGACCTTTTGAGATTTTAAAAGGATAGGGAGGTAGCGATGTAGTAGCCTTACCTCCGAGAGATGGAACGCATTCATAATGTGTTTCATGTGTCGTTGTCAAGGCCCTTATAAACCGGACTATAAACACGTGATAGAGTATGAATCTATTCAGATAGAGAAGGACTTGTCCTATGAGGAACTTCCAATTCAAATTATTGATAGGAAGGAACAAGTTTTAAGAAATAAGGTAATACCTTCAAAAGAAGGTGTTATGGAGAAACCACAATGTCAAGAAGCAACGTGGGAGCTCAAAAGTAAAATGAAGGAAGATTTTCTCATTTGTTTATGTAATTATAAGCTAAGATTCTCGGGATGTAATCCTTATAAGGGGGAGAGAATGTAACGCCCGAGAAAATCGGATTTTTATGACAATTAAATTTTGATTTGATTATGTGAATTAAATGAATTTAATTGATTTTTTTGTGAGTAAGCTATGTGAAGGTCGTTCTATGACCTAGAATGTGCTAACGTGGTTAGTATTCTGGCTACGTGTTAGAAATAGTTGTTTGGAATTTCCAAGACGATAATAATTGTTTTCCGAGAAATTTTCGTAAAAACACTATTCATCCGCTTTCGTCGGGGAATTATTTTGAAATTCGGAAACGCGTGTAATGATAGATAATATCGTGACGAGTTGGAATATCCGATAATATTTCATTTATGGAAAATGCGCTTTTTGCTCATGGACTTAAAACCTAAGGGTTGAGTATATTGATTTCCGAGAAGGAAATAATATGCGTAGAAGGAATGGCGTTAGGTTTAATTCAAGTGTTATACAATTGGTGATGCTAGTTAGTATCTATGTATAATACGTTGAGTAAATACGAGGTACAATATGATTATTCAATGTATGGTATAATTAAGGAATACGTGAATTGTATGTGTAGAATACGATGCGTATCATACAGATTAATCTATGTATCAATGAGTAATTCACTTGTATTCGATTATGATTAGCCCAATCAATTGAATGATGACTAAGCCCAATGAGATGGATGGGTTAAGTCCAAGTCAAGGCCCAATGTTTATTTAGTTAAGCCCAATTCATTAAAACCGAACTGTGGGTCGAATCCTGGGTCACCGATCGGGTAAAACCCATGGGGCAACCCATGGATGTCACAAAAGGAGGTGGGCCTACCACCTTGGTGTGGAAGCCAAGATAAGGCTTGGTCACCAAGTATTTTACTTGGTGACCACACATGAATAGTAAGGAGGTGGGGTTCTTTGTCCATTATGCCCTCCATTCTAATTTTCTATAAATAAGAAGCTAGGTTGATTCATTTGTGAGTTTTTCAACTTGCCAACCTATATCATTTGAGAGAGAAAAGAGAGCTAGACTTATAAGTCCTTCACTTGGGAAGCTTTAACCTTTATTCTTCCAAGAGATTTTTAAGAAACTTGAGGTAATACTTCTTGTTCTTCATTCTCCATCTCTTTTTGATTTTTTCTTTTGTATTGGAGAATCATAGATGGGTGGTATATGCCTTGTATGAGAGATTAAAGATGACTTACCATAGATTCAATCTCTATAAGTCATGAGATTATAAGGATCATAAGGTTTGAAATAGTTTTGAACCATGAAAATATTGGTAGTTGAGATCGATTGTTTATAAACGATTGACTCCATCAATCCGCTAGTATTTGCATCTTGTTTGAATAGGATGTAGATATGAAGTTCATGGAGTATTCCATGTGATTTGGCTTAGAGAACCCTAGTAACGAAGATATGGCTAATTTTATTTTAAATAGACGTTAAACGTCGAAAACGTAGAAATTCTGGATTGGTAGTCGAAAGTTGCCGTGAGACTTGAAAATGTTGGTTTTCAATGTCAACACGTGAGATAGGGTAATTAAGAGTTGTGGGTTCGAGAATCATCGGATTCCGACTTAGAACAAAGAAAACGAGCATTGAACGCTCATTAACGTTTACGAACGTATATAAAATGAACTCAATAGTGAATTATGAGTTAACGGATTCAAAAGTGTTAAATTCTTATATAAACGCGTAGGGTATGTCATTTATGACGTGTAGGCTTTTGAACGGACCAAATCGGGCTTATAACGAAGAAGTTAGATACCGAGAAATTCACATGTGTTTTCAAAAACCGAGAATCAGAGGTCGGTTCAATCAATGCCGCACGCCAGACGTAGTGTAAAAAGCCATTGCACCGCAACGCCGCTATGGCCGGAAAAAAAAAAAAGGTCGAGACTCACAGGCCGCAGTCACGAGAGTTTGTTCATGGACTCACGCAGTCAGCCAAGTCCGCAAAACCTCCGAGAGTGGCACCGCAGCCGCCACTAGAATGCTTCGATGTCGTCGCATGCAACATGAGTTCAAAAAGTTTTGATAGTAACTTAGGTTTTAAACTTCATTATTTAGAGACCTACTTGAGTTGAGTTTATATACTCAAAGAAAGTACTAAGACTAATCCTATATTACCTATACTAAGGTATAGAGTATGAAACTTAGGAATGTAATGCATGTTAACAAGATATGTACAACGAACAAAGTTGGTACTTTATCAACGATGTTTGAGTCCTGCTAATAAACGCCAATAGAGTGATACACGGATTTAAGGGTAATAAGTCATGTTGATTTTAATAAAGATATTAAGTTAACACGTACATGTAAGAGAAAGAAGCTTGTAGGAACAATGTGAATAGTTGTTTGATAGCTAATTACAAAGTGTGCTATGTGAATATATCATGTAGATTCTCGTAAAGGTCGTGGTCAATCGAGTAAGTTATTTGAAGACGCCGAAAGGCAAGTTTTTTAACGCTTGTCTAACTTCCATGTTAGCCAAGTTTTATGTGATTCGTTGAATCGAATTGCAAGACTTGTTTTAAAGAAAGGGTCGATGCCATATTTTAACTCCTGGCTTAGACTATTCGTAAGATATAGATTGATTATTATTCATATCATTCTATATAGAAATGTTAACGCTTATCCTATGCCAAGTAATTGGTACTTGACGTGAAGGTAAGGTTTGTCTATGAACAAACAAAAGTATTTTTCATCGATTATTCGATGGGCACGCTGAAGTTTGTTAAAAATATTAAACGTAAATACGCTTAATGAATGTAGTGTCGATCAACATAGAGTACTATATAGTCGATCACCTAGAAGTGCTCGTAAGTTATACCTGATGAATGGCCTTAGTGTCGTGGACTCCTTTTCAAGTATGAAAACTAAAATTTATCGCTCATGGTCTATCGAATTCTGCTCGTAATTCCTAATCTATTCTATACTTTGGGAATTGATGTTATGAATCGTTAAAGTATTATTGATTCGTAATACTTCATAACTATTGTTCGCTTATGTTGGAATTGTTATATAATTCATGAATGTGGTATTCGTTATCCTCGATTAAACTTGTTGAATACATCATGCATCACTTCTTGCTTGAATTATATAACCGCATTTTGTTGTATTTAAAGATGAACGATCGTGAATGCCAAGAATGATAAGGGCAAAGCTAAGATGGATGCTTAGGCATGTGTAATAGTTTAGTAAGTTTGTATGTATTATACATTATGAACAATGAACGATGTAACCTGCGTGGTATTTGTTTTATGAACCGGGAAGGATTATACTTTGATTGTAATAAGAAGATAGTAATTACTTTCATTTTGTTGTATTTCAATGGAATGATTGTATGGATGTTTAGTAAAGGAGCACCATCTCTTCGAAGTTGGAAGATACCCATATAAATATTTAAGTTGAATCTAATTTTGATCGAGAAGGAAGTGTGTGGATTTCGTCGATTACCATCAACGATAACCCATAATCGCGTCGTAGCCTTTCTCGAAGTCGTCAAGGTCAACCACGCCTATAAGTCCATTGTAATATGTTCCCATTTCCATTCTCAGGATCTCTAACGGTTGTAGCAATCCACTCAGGTCTACGATGCTCATTTTTACTTTTTCGACAGTCGCGGACATTTGTAAACACACACTCTGCTCAAACATCTCGCTTTTAAATTTGGCCACGGTTGAATCGATCGAAATGTTGTCGAAGATCTTGGTACATTTTGGTACTACCAGGTGAATCGAATAGTCCATTGAACTATGAGCCTCGCCTCAAAATTTCTTCGCTTAATTTCTCATATTTGGCGGAACCCAAATTTCGCAAAATGTTTTAAATCTCATTTTTGGTACTATATTCCTTCCTTATCCATCTTAAATCTTGATTCGCCTTCCTTGGATATCATCTTTGTCACCTTTTTACATTCTTGTCACCATACATTCTTCGTCCCCGGTCGAGCCTCCTTTATTTTATCTAGTAGAGTTGTACTGCATTTCATCTGAAATAGCTTCTCATCAATCTCCATAGGATACTTCACTTCCAACTCCAATTTCTCCATTTCGCAATTAGCTCCTCCCGAAAGCAATCAACATCATCAATTTCTCACGACCCTTTCTACTTAAGGCGTCAAGAACTACATTTGCTTTTACCCGGATGGTATAAAATCTCACAACCGTAATCCTTAATTAATTCCAACCATCTTCTTTCGACGATATTCAAATCCTTCCGTAGAAAATATATTTAGGACTCTTGTGGTCTCAGATATATTTCACACTTCTCCCCGTAGAGATAGTGCTCCAAATTTTCAAAGCAAAAACAACCGCATTAACTCCAAGTCATGGGTCTGATATCCCTTCTCGTAATCCTTCAATTGTCGTGATGCATAAGCAATGACTTTGCTGTTTTGGATTAGCACACGTACCAAGTCCTTTATGTGACGATCACTATAAACAACAAAATTTCTGTATCATCAGGAAGAGATAACACAAAGCGCCAGACTCAACCTCTTCTTTAATTCTTGAAAGCTTTCTCACACTTCTCCATTCAAACAAATTTTCAAATTTTCGAGTTAAATTCGTTAACTGAGTTGCGATCTTGGAAAAGTCTTGAATGAATCTTCAATAATATCCCGCCAATCCAAGAAAACTTCTTACTCCGACTCGGCGTTTCTATTGATCCCGATTAATCACGGCCGACTTTTGATGGATCTACCGAAATTACATTTTTTTATTGATCACGTGACCAAGAAATCGTACTCACTCTCGATCCAAAATTCATATTTCAAAAACTTAGCATACAACTTCTCCCTTCTCAATACCTCCAACGTTAATCTCAAATGCTCTTCGTGTTCTTCTTTGGTTTTCGAATATACCAAAATATTGTCTATAAATACCACTACGAATTTGTCCAAAAATGGCTTCAACACACCATTCATTAAGCCCATAAATGCTGCAGGAGCATTCGTTAGACCAAATAACATTACCAAAAATTCGTAGTGACCATATTGTGTTCCAAACGTTGTCTTCGGTACATCCTCTGGTCTCACCTTCAGTTGATGATAACCGCTTCTCAAGTCTATCTTGGAAAAGTATCTCGCTCCCTTCAATTGATCAAACAGGTCATCGATTCTCGGTAATGGATATTTGTTCCTAATCGTGACCTTATTCAATTCTTTGTAGTCAATGCAGAGTCGCATCGATCTGTCCTTCTTTTTCACAAATAACACTGGCGCTCCCCACGGCGATACGCTCGGTTGAATGTACTTCTTGTCCAGTAATTCTTGTAGTTGTACCATTAATTCTTTCATCTCTACCGGTGCCATTCGGTATGGTGCCTTCGATATTGGAGTAGTTTCAGGCGCCAAATCGATCACGAAATCAACTTCTCTATCTGGCGGAAGTCCTGGCAAATCATTTGGAAAGACATCGACGAAGTCTCTCACTACCGGTATCTCTTCTACCTTCGGATTCTCTTTTCGACTGTCGACTATGTAAGCTAAGTATCCTACACAGCCTTGTCTTAACAACTTCCTGGCCTGCATCATCGTCAAACAACTCGCTTATCTAGGCGACTTGCTACCATAAAACACAACCTTTGACAGAGTCATAAGGTTAATACGCTTCTTTTGGCAATCAATTACAGCCCCGTAATTGAATAACCAGTCCATTCCCAAAATAACGTCGAATTCCCCAAGTCGAATAGGGATAAGATCTACGTTCATGATATTACCCTTAATATCCACTCTACAGTTCTTATGTACCTACTTAACAGGGATTATTTCTCTATTCGCAATTTCTATGTTCATGGGGTAATCCAATTCATCCTTAGGCAAATATAAATTCTTGGAAAAGTCATCAGATATAAAGGAACAAGTAGCACCCTGAATCAAATAAAACATAAGCATTAATTTTATTGATCTAATGATACCGACACCATATCACGAGATTGAATCGCATCCCCGCACCGTCATGTTGAAAGTCCTAGCGGTCGGTCGATTTGTTGCAGTTGGTCCGGTGATAGTTAAGGCATTTCCACTATTGTTTCCTTGCTTTCCTCGATCCCCGACCCTCCGGTCCCTTTCAGGGACAGTCTCTTGCCAAATGGTCCTTCGAACCACAAGTGAAACAAGCACCCTTCTTTGGGTTAGGACAGTTAGGTGATATGTGGCCTTCCTGACCACAATTATAGGACATTCTTTTTCCCTTCATACAAACTCCTAGATGAGCTTTCCCGCAGGTCGGGCATGCTTCGATTCTTTTCTTTTGACTTCCTTGTTGATTCCCCGATGATGAGTTTTCATTCCACCTTTTCTTCTGATTAAAATTACCACCTCCTGTGCCACTTCCACTAGTCTTGTTATTTCCTTCACTTTCAGTCTTCTTCTTCTTCTGATCTTGATTGTATTTGGTCACCGCATCGCTTTCACCTTCAACGAGGATGGCCTTTTCCAAGACTCAAAGAAAAGTGTTTATCGAAACATTGATACTTTTATCAGATACCCAATGCTTTAGTCCTTGTTTGAATCTTCCGCTTTTCTCTCGTCTGTGTACTTGATACGGGCGAACCTCGCTAACTCGTTGAATCTAGCCGCATAATCAGTACGCCATATTTCCTCGCTTCAATTCCGTAAATTGAACCTCCATCCGTTCTCATGAGCTAGTTGGGAAATACATCTCAAGAACATCTCTTTAAATCTCTCCCAAGTAATTACACCTTCACCTCCACGAACTTTGTTTGCTTGCCACCAATAGCTAGCTTCGCACTTCAAATTTCTAAACGTTGCAAAAGTGGTCTTGGTCGTCTTCTAACCCTAGCGACGCCGAAAACCTTCTCCATTTCCATAACCCACGTTTGAGCCTCGATCGGGTTCATGGAACCTTTAAATTCTGGCGGTCCCACCGCCTTGAAATCCTTAAATGTAGTATTTGGTGGAGCTTGAGGTTGATTATTCATTGCTCCAGCTAGCAAGTTAACCAATTGTTGAACATGATTAGCATTGGCGTTATTGTTGTTATTCATAGACTCTTCCTGAGCTGGTTGACGTTGTTGTCTTCTTCTTTGCGGTATAATTCTGTTAAAATATATGTTTATTAAATCACTATTAAATTCTCTAAATACTTAAGACTTAACTGAACAATTTAATATAATCATTAACACATTATCTCAAACAACTTGATATATATTCATTCAGACTAAAAGTTTTAACATCAAACGATAGCATCGCTGCTATTTACATCATCTATCCTGAGATAAAGAATCTACAGAATTTAAAATATTAAAATATTCCTTCATTCATAACACATCCGAATTTACATATAAAAACTAATTAAGTCTTTCACATAATTAAACAAATTCTATCACCTCGTCTCATATATTTGAATAGCCTTTGCTACGCCCTCTTCCATGATGCGAGACATCGTCCCGCGATCCAAAGACATGTACGATGGAAGTCCTTTGAACTGGATGGGGTACCTCAAAACTTGATCCTGGGCCTCATCCATTGCATGATTAAGTGTGGAGTATGTCTCCCCAAGCTTCGCCTTCTTTGCACGACCGTCCTCTTCTGCAAGATCAGCACATCGTGACTCTCTCACCCAGCCTTCCTCTGCTATGATCAGCCTTTCAGAGCTTTCCTTCAGTTCCTTCTTCAACTTTTCTATCTCTGCGGTCATATCTTCGGTTTGACCCTTCTCGTGGACCAAATCCCATTCTACATTTCCCAGTCGTGAGTGAAGAGTCAAAATCTCCCTCTCCTTCTCCTCGAGAGTAATCTGCTGAATAATAGCCCGCTTCGGTTAGATCTCGACATCATCTCGTAATCTTCACGTTGCTACGGTCAGATAACGCGTCGTACATCTCAGCATCAATGGAGTGCTGTGGAAATTCCTCTTCCTCCTCTTCCTCGTCAAATTCCTCCTCAAGATCCTCCTCAAGATCAGTCTCAGGTTCATGCTGCTGACCAACAACGGTGATCAATGGAGATGACTCCCTCTGTACCAATTGTTCCCTAACGACATGAATGTCTCTAGGCTCCTTCTCTGTAGGTACTGTAGGTGCTCGGGGTTCCTCCTCCCCTGCTCGACTAATTCCTCCAACGTCAGACATCCTGACAACAAAATTTCGAGTTTTAGTTACTAAATCGTACTAGTGAGCACATAATTTAACACATAAGCACATAAAGTCTTTTATTATCTTCAACGAATTACAAACATTCATTTCCTAGAACTCGATAAGAGTTTTCCATTACTATGTTCTTTCTATAAGGCTACTACCTAAGGTTGTTACCCCACCTAAGGTTCATAACCTACAGCTTTGATACCAACTTGTGACACCCCTAAATCCGGTACTTCCATTTCCACAGAATTTTGTGTTCACTGTACAAACATCATCCATCTATGTACCCATAAATAAATGCAAACCATGCAATAGATAGAAATAATAATAAATATCCCCTTATGGGGTTACATCAACTACATAATAAATAAATCCCAGGTTACTCTAACCTTAAATCATATGTGCCGAAATATAAACAAATAAGTCTTAAGTAACATCAATTCTAATTACATCACATAAATAATCAGTCTTCATTACTTGCTAAGCTTGCCCTTGCCTTTACTAGTGGAAGGTTCGTCGGCTCTTTCGTTCTTCACTGCAATGTTATTATTACGCAAGAGTGAGCACGATTGCCCACAAGTATAACAATATAACAATGAATAATAACATGCGAGAGAAATAATAACTTCTGAAATAAAAGCTCAACTTTTGAATCAAGAATGAATAACAAGAATCAAAGGATTTCTGAGGGTCATAAGACCTTGAACTATGTCCTAGGTTATCAAGGGTTATACTTGAAACCTTTAACAGTCATAAGACTATGGACCTTTCTACTCGTACTTAGGGGGATCAGCCCTTAGTACCATCATATGTAATAATATCTTAACGCTAACGCATAAGTAAATCCCTTTGCAGGGTGTTCATCTCAGTTTGACATTCGAGTCCGCACCAAAGGAAGTTTGGTTTGGATAATTCAATAAGGGTTCTGAAATTTAGAACGATCATCAACTATGGACTAGTCGAATCAATAAGGTTCACTAGTCTAACAAGGTTCAACAATAATGATATTCAAATTGAATAATAATCTCAAGAAATATACAATTGAACAAATATTGTATAACAGATTCATACTTTGAAAAGATAATCAATCTTTAATATAACAATTCGAACTTGAATAATAGTAATGAGAATTTACTCGAACTAAATAATAAACTTGAATAATGATAACAAGTAGGGTTAGGAAACTTGCCTCATGCGTAGATTACACTTTAACTAAACTCATTCTTTGATTTAAATCCTCAATTACGTTCACAATACCAGTCAATTATAACGTACTAAACATCATAAGTTTATTCTTTTGTCGAACTCGAATTTATGACTATACTTAGTCAATTACTACACTTATAATCAAAAATTAGATTTCACGAACAATAAGCTAACTATGCATTCAATCGTTCAATTCACACGTAATTGTGTTATGGACGTGTTAAGAATTTATTTTAACGCCTCATATATGTCTAACAAGTTTTTATATTCATTAGACTAAGTTACTATCACATTTTTATACTTGAATGCTAAAAAACATTTTCGGATTAATCATTAAGAAGCCACACGCCACTTTTGTATCTGGTCTTCATACCATGCCGCTGGTAAGGCCATGACTTGGCATTGCATCATGGTATCGATGATATTGCAACGCGAGTCTCAGGCCTAGAGTTGGCGCCGCGACGCGACACTCCAGATTCTGAATTTCCATCACAAGAACACGTAATTCAAAGAAAATAAACACTACATAATCATTAATTCTCCAAATTAAACATACCCACATGTTAGAATTCATATATAATCAATACCCAACATTTATAGAGTGATTTTAACCCATTAAAACACATAATCACATAATTAAATTATGCAAATTGTACTGTTCTTGATGTTCTTGAAGTGTTGAACACAAATCCTAGAATTTAACGCCACGGATTCATTATGAGGCCAAAACCAACCATTCAAGTTTCGTTTTCTTTGTTTTATCATGCATAATCACATACAAGTGTAAAATTTAGGGATAATATATGATCAACACATGAAATATCACGTATAAGGCCATATGGCCATATAACATACTCTGTAATCATATATTGTATAATTTCATGAAACTGATGATATGGAATCATGCAATATATATATAAAACATGCTATACTACTCGAATTATTACATATATTCACATAATTGTTACCCTTTCTAACTACAGAAACTTTACAGAAGACTTTAAGCCATATTCATGAAAACTTTAAAAGACGTAAAATAAGAATTTGGGTTGAAGAGAATTACCCAAGCGTAGTGTGAATAAGGATGACAAATTGAAACCCTTCTCAAACTCTTCAATCACACAACTCACACTCTCACTCAACAATTTCTCAACTCTCTCTGTGATGTTATGCCAGACTTAAAAAAATGAAGAAGAAGAAGGCGTATGAAATAAATAGAAAAGGAACTGACGCGTTGTGGAGGTCAGTTACCTATCATGAGTAACTGCTCCCAACCTCCCTTAGTGCCATGTTTGGCTAGCATACTAGATTTCAAAACCCTTTATTTTAATAAAACCTTATCGTATAGTTTGAAAATGTCACACCCTTCATAAAATAAAATCAATATCTTATTTAATTTACTTTAAATAAAATATAATAATTTCTCATAAATTCACATAGTGACATAATTAAATTTCTCGTTAATAAATAATGTCAAATTATTAACTCTCTAATTAATAATTAAATTAATTAAAATAACATTAGACTTATTAAATATTTCTTTTAATATAATAAGCTCACATAAATACATACATCGAATAATAAATATTCTCTACATTAATTTAATAAATGTAACACATATAATTAAATTAATCTACCACAATTTCATCAATTAATTATTTAATCTAATAATTAAATCATCGAAAATATTTATTTACTTCAATAAATATTAAAATTAAATTATAAAAATCTCGTTCGTCACAATGCTCCTGATGCCTTCATGGATATGATGAACCGAGTATTCAAGGAATATTTGGATCACTTTGTGGTCGTCTTTATTGATGACAACCTCATATAATCCAAAAGCCGTGAAGATCATGAGCAACACTTGAGGCTGATACTCCAAAAGCTTCGTGAAAACAAGCTTTATGCCAAGTTGAAGAAATGCGAAGTTCGCTCGAGGAAGTAGCATTCTTTGGGCACGTAGTATCAAATCATGGAATATCATTGACCCCAAGAAAGATTGAAGCTATTCAAAGCTCAGAGCAACCTAAATCAAATGATCAAGTCACGAAGCTTTCTCGGCTTAAATGGTTATTATCGGAGATTCGTAGAATGGTTTTCTCGAATCGTTAACTCAGCTGACTAAAAAAGATACAAAGTTTGGTTGGAGCGAGGAATGTGAGAAGAGTTTTCAAGAACTCAAGAGGAGGCTTATTTCAAAGACTGCTCGATAATACCATCCGCTCTTGAGGGATTTGTCATCTCTGTTGATGCTTCAGGCAAAGGGTTAGGATGTGTTCTCATGCAACATGGGAAAGTCAAAGCCTATGCCTCACGATAACTCAAAGAATATGAGAGGAATTATCCTACTCATGATCTAGAGTTGGCAGTTGTCGTTTTTGCGCTTAAGATTTGGAGGCATTACCTATATGGAGAGAAGGTGGAGATCTATACGAATCATAAAAGCCTCAAATATTTCTTCACTCAAAAGGAACTCAACATGCGGCAACGACGATGGCTTGATCTATTGAAAGATTATGATCATATCATTCAATACCATCCTGGAAAAGCGAACGTAGTAGCTGATGCATTGAGTAGAAGATCATATGCGGGTACGAGTGCATTATTGTCAACGCAAAGGCCCATTTTATATGACTTACAAAGGATGGAGATAGAGTTAAAGACTCTAGGGACCCATGTGATGATGGTGAATATACGAGTAGAATCGACTTTAATCGATAAAGTTAAAGCTGCTCAAGCTACAGACCTGAAGCTGACGCATATGAGGAAGAAAGTGTAAGAAGGTGTTATTTCAGAAGCAAGAATCGATAAAGAAGGAATACTTCGAGTCAACTCTAGACTTTGTGTTCCTAACGACCCTGATTTAAAGTATAAAATCATGATGGAGGCGCACAACACACCGTTTGCAATCCATCTTGGGAGTACCAAAATGTATTGTGATCTTCGACATACATTTTGGTGGAGCAATATGAAGAGAGAGATCGCAGAGTTTATCTCAAGGTGTCTAACTTGTCAACGAGTCGGTGAGCATCAAGTGCCAAAGGTCCATTGCAACCACTTCAAATTCCGGAATGGAAGTGGGAGCACATTACCATGGATTTCAATTCATCGGTTTTCCCAAGGTTTCTCAAGGCATAGATGCAATTTGGGTCATTGTTGATAGATTGACCAAGTCTGCTCATTTCTTACCTATACGAGAAACTTATACACTTGAACGTCTTGCTCGTATGTACATAAACGAGGTTGTAAGATTGCATGGTATGCCAGTATCCATAGTTCCTGATCGAGACCCAAGATTCACTTCAAGATTTTGGGTTAGTTTACAAAAAGCTATGGGCACGGATTTACAATTTAGTTCGGCATATCATCCTCAAACAGACAGGCAGTCCGAGAGGACTATTTAAACTCTTGAAGATCTATTAAGACTCTGTGTCCTTGACTTCAAAGGAAGTTGGGACAAGTTCTTACCATTGGTGGAGTTTTCCTACAATAACAGTTATCAAGCAAGTATTGGCATAGCTCTATTTGAGGCGTTGTATGGAAGAAAGTGTCATTCTCCAGTATGTTGGGATGAGGTGGGTGAAGCAACATTGTTGGGACCAGAGTTGGTACGTATGACTACGGGAAAAATTCAAACGATCCGATAACGTATAAAAACCTCACAAGATCGTCAAAAGAGTTTTGTTGATCTTCATCGAAAGGACGTGGAATTCAATATTGGAGATCATGTGTTGTTACGTGTTGCTCCATGGAAAGGAGTTACGAGATTTGGAAAGAGAGGAAAGCTCAATCCTCGATTCATCGCCCATTTTAATCCTCGATCGAGTAGGAATGTGGCCTATAGACTCGCTTCTTACCGCTTAAGTATGTCTCGTGTTCATAACATTTTTCATATATCTATGTTACGTATGTTAGAGTTTATGCCCTAGAGGCCAATTATTTGATATAATTGCTTAACGTTTTGATATTATATTTGATTGAATAAATATATGATTTTATTATGGTTTTATTTACTGCGTAATATAATTGTTAACATAATAAAATTCCTTAGAATAGTGATACAAATTATATAGTTTCAAGTATGTGACTTGAACATGAGATTATATATTACCATTAGTATTAGAGTTCTTAAATGTCCCTAGTCGAAAGTATCATTGTTGATGGGACAACAATGATGTATTGAGACTAGTATGTGGATCGATCGATGACCAAATCTCATTGGTCATAAATATATGAGATATTAAGTCAATGCATAGGTACATGTTAGAGAACGATGTACTGGACAGACCCACCATGAGAATTCTATATGGAGCATTATGCGAAGTGTCATTAGCAATTCTCATAATGACAATGATGTAATGGTCCTCCAACCTGAAATTGCTATATTACTACACGAGAATTTATGTACTTTGATATCATCAAATGTCACCTTTAATAGGGTGGACTATAAAGGTGATTATTGGGTTCATCATTAATCGTGTGAGAAATATGAGTGATCTAGATGGAATTTAACCATCCTATATATTATGGGTGATATCCATAGGCCTCTTGATTGAGTAGGACTATGAAATGCATGGCCATGCTCAAATAGTGATTTGTTTCATATAGTCTACTCCTTGATCAAGAAAACTAAGATTAAATTATGAAGAGTATGACACATTCCATGACTCGAGTTTAATCTAGATATTAAGGTTAAAAGGATTAAATTACATTGAAACATTGGTCACAAAAAAGGTTGCATCGAATCATCGATCTTATTATTACTTGGGTAGCAGATGATGTATTACTAGATGTCGCTCAATTATTTATAATTTTATAATATGATTTTAAAATTATTGCCAACGTAATAATAACCTATATAGGTCACACACATGTAACGTTATTTAAAGGGAATTAATTTAAATTTTAAGGATTTAAATATATTAATATGATTAATAGTATTTAAATCACTTAATTTAAATTAAAAGGATAATTTGTATATATGTATATTAATTAAGTAAGACTTAATTAAGATATATATATATATATATATATATATATATATAAATTTGGATTTTATAAAATTAGGTTTTGATTTGATTAATTCCTTTTAACTACTATATATATGATATATAAAGCAGACTACTTAGGTAAGATATCATAATTGAAAAACCCTAGCCGCTCTTAGAGAGAGACCAGAGAGAAAGCAGTTTCAAAAATCCATTCCTTTTGGTGGCTAGTCTGTCAAGTCCTTCTTATTGCAGTAATCGTTCGACGCTGTTAAATGCTGAATTCGATGGATATGATACCGTAGAAAGATAATTGGTTTATATTGCATTGGAGATTCGAGGCGCGATGGGTTTGATTCTCATTTTTTTTGTTTATATCTGGTATAATCTCTAAACCTCTCGAATTAATTGATTTTCGCATGGATCCTGTTTTTTGGGTTTGGAAATTGCTTTAAAATTTTAATTTCCGTTGTGCGCGCTTCGCGTCAAGCCCAAAAGTGGTATCGAGCTACTTGCGAAAAGATTAATTGATTACGTGTTTTAATTGTATTCGATATATATGATATATGATGATGCATGTTTACCGATATAAAATTGAATATATGATATTATTGTATGTGTATTTCGGTAATATATATGATGATACCGTTAATCGTATCTTTAATCTATGGAATAACAATATAACTATTCTAATCGGATTAGAAGCATGAAGAATCGTTTTAATATGATTAATCTAAACCGGAAATATATGATAAATTTCGGTGTATCTTTGTTATTCGTTTTAATATGATTAAATCAAACCGGACATATATGATTTGTTATTATGGGTATTTTGGTGGATTAAAATGTATGATTCAAACTGTTTTTTAGATTCGTATGGAAAAATTCGCAATACTGAATGTAGTTCAAAATTCGCAATCACCGTGGGACACCGCTGTGGGGAGACCCCTGGACCCCCCGGTAAGTGGCACGATGGTCGTGTCCCCTATATTTTATATATAGTTTTCTTTAATTATATATAAATTGTTATACGCTTATTGTGATATGCATGGTGCATGATTATGGCCTTTTGACCCATAAGGTTAGTGGTTTTTGGTTTTGAAATACGACTTGCATGTCGTGTCTTTCTATAAATTCTAATGTAATATTCTCTTCTCATCTAAATCCCCTCGAATGTAACTCGAGGTTTCTTTATGTCATGTAATAATCAGAATTGATGAAGATGTCAAGATGGAGAAACACAATGGAAAGATGATGATGGAGAGGAGGCGCATGCTAGAGGAAGATCCAAGGAAGTTATTTATTTTAAGATCTTTTACCACCTTAGATTGACCTTCAATCTTTCATTAGCTTGAAAAGATCGACAAATGGATTGGGCCATAACAATGTGACACATTTAATTTTGCACTTTATTTATGCTTGTATGTGATATGATATGATTAATAATGTGCATGTTTAACAAGATTAAAATTGGTGAGATCTAAATTAATAAAATCCCTCATTAAATTATTAAGTCTAAATCAGATGTCTTCCAATGAATAACACTCATCAAGACCTTGATCAATAGATGTAGGTTTGCCAAAGCAAAGTACCCTATTTATCTAGGTAAGATGCGATAGGATAATTGTGATATCCAAACTATTAAAATCATTGGGCCCGACTTAACTAAGTTATCTCAATAGGATTGTGGACTTAGAGGCATAGAGTTTGGTTGGTACCATTAGATGCTAGAAACAAATGTTGTTTACCAAACTATCCAGGAGTTATATATGATATAATTGACAAAGGGTTGTCTACCTAAATAATTATGTTTTGAGAGAATAGCCAAAGCTAACTTAAGGCATAATGAAATATGGATCTTGGCTCACTAGAAAGATTTAATAGAAAATGCTTTCCGAATTAATGGTGAGGGCTATTAATTTGAATAAAATAGTGGGAGGTATATTTTGAATGTACTATTATCAATTATATAATATCAACTCAGAATTTGACTTATTATTGTTGCACTTATAAATTGTAGATATCAAATGGCAAACAACAACAACACAAATAGTCTTTCATTACGATCGGTCCTTGAAAAGGACAAGCTAAGTGGAATTAATTTCCTCGATCGGCATAGGAACTTGAGGATTGTCCTCAAACAAAAAGCGTAAGCTATATGTCCTTGATGGGCCCATTCTCGCAAAGACTACCGTCATCGCATCTCACGCAAGTGAGCATTAATGCTTACAAGAAGCATCAAGATGATGCTCTAGATGTGAGTTGTGTCATGCTAGCAACCATGAATCTTTGAGCTTCGGAAGCAAAACATGAGTTAATGGATACTTATGAGATGATCGAGCATCTCAAGAAATTGTTCGAAGGGCATGCTCGACAGAGAGGAATGATACAAGCAAGGCGTCAGTATCAACGCAAAATGGGTGAACGTGATCCGGTTGGTCCACACATGTCTTTGAAAATGATTGGGTATATTGAGTACCTTGATAGGTTGGGTTTTCCAATCACTCCTAAGCCCAAATCGACCTTGTTTTGCAATCTTTTTGAACAAACTACTCTCAATTTGTTATGAACTATCTTATGAATGAAATTGAGAAACCCTCACTGAAAGTTGTTGAGCATGTTAAGAACTCGCCGAGAACAACATGAAAAAGGCGGGACCCGCTCCCATAATGATGGTGCAAAAGGGAATGCTAAGGGAAATTGGAAAGGCAAGAAGAAGATAGGATCTAAATCTTTGCCAAACCCAATTCCAAAACCAAACAGCTTTAAAACCTAAAGGTGGGGTGGCTAAAGAAGGTGAATGTCACTTCCGTGGGAAAACACGGACACTTTGAAAAGGAACTGTCTATGCTTATCCGGAAGAAGTGAAGAAAAGAAAAGGAAGTACGACTTCTGATTCAGGTATATATGTTATAGAAGTCAACTTATCTACTTCTACATCATGGGTATTGGATATTGGATGTGGTTCTCACATTTGTGTTAATGTGCAGGGACTCCGAAGGAGTAGAACTTTGGCGAAAGGAGAGGTTGACCTACGAGTTGGAAATAGAGAGCAAAAGTTGCTGGACTGGCCGTAGGAACTTATCATTTATCTTTGCCCACTGGGCTAGTTTTAGAATTAGAAGATTGTTATTTTGTGCCTCGCTATAAGCAAAAACATTATTTCGCTTTTCTTGTTTCGACAAGAAAGGTTTTCATTTATAATAAAGAACAATCGTTGTTTGTTTTACTTAAATGATATTTGTTATGGTGTTGCACAATTGTTTAATCGGCCTCTATATTCTTGATTTAGAAATGCCTATCTATAACATAAATACCAAACGATTTAAATCAAATGATTCAAACCGACATATCTCTCCGGCATTGTCGTTTTAGGCTATATAAATGAGAAACGATATCCAAACTTCATAAAGATGGGTTCTTGGATTCATTTGATTTTGAATCATATGAGAAATGCGAGTCTTTTTATTAGGCAAGATGACTAAAGCCCCTTCAATGGACATGTTGAACCAAGCTAGCGATGTATTGGGACTTATACATAGTGATGTATGTGGACCCATGAGTTAGATTAGCAAGAGGTAGGTTTTATTACTTCATTACATTTATCGATGACTTTAGTAGATATTGATATGTGTATCTTATGAGACACAACCAATCCTTTGAAAAGTTCAAGGAATTCAAGAATGAAGTTCAAAACCAATTTGGCAAAAGCATAAAAGCCCTTCGATCCGATCGAGGAGGTGAATACTTAAGCCAAGACTTTGATGACCTTCTAAAGGAGTGTGGTATTACATCACGACTCACTCCACCGGAACACCGCAATGGAATGGTGTATCGAGAGGAGGAATCGAACCTTGTTGGACATGGTACGATCAATGATGAGTCATGCAGATCTTCCAATAAGCTTCGGGGTCATGCCCTAGAGACAATTTGCATTCACACTTAACCGTGTTCCTACAAAGATGATTCGGAAGACACCATATGAAATGTGGACTGGGAAGCGCCCTAAGATGTCGTTCATGAAGATTTGGGGTTGCGAGGCATTCGTAAAAGCGTCGAATTTTGACAAGCTCGGACCCAAATCGACAAATGTAATTTTGTGGGATACCCAAAGGAAATAAAAGGGTATTATTTCTACAAACCTTCCGAGAACAAAGTGGTTGTTGTTGCTCGAATCGGTATTTTCTAGAAAGAGAATTTGTCTCTAAAGGAAATAAGTGGGAGGAAAGTAGAACTCAAGAAATTCGAGAACCACAAAATATCATTGAACCCGAGTTGGAACATGAGCAGAACCACAAGAAATTGTGGAAAGTGAACTCGCTCAAATTACACAAGTCATTCGTAGATCCGGTAGGACACGCCAAGAGCACGAGAGATATTATGTATATCTTGTGACTCAAAAGCGGCGATGTGATGCTCATAGATCAAGATGAGCACGCTTCCTACCAAGAAGCTATGAATGGACCAGATTCGAGAAATGGATTGAAGCCATGAAATCGAGATGGACTCAAAGTGTATACTAACCAAGTATGGACTCTGGTTGATCCACCGGAGGGGTAAAACCAATCGGTGCAAGTGGGTTTTCAAGAAGAAAACCGAGCATGGATGGTAATGTACAAACCTATAAAGGCCGATGGTAGCAAAAGGTTTCAAACAAATTCAAGGTGTTGACTATGATGAAACCTTCTCTCCGGTGGCAATGGTTAAATCTGTCGGGGATCTTACTTGCTATCGCACTTTTTATGATTACGTAAATCTGGCAGATGGATGTCAAAACCGCTTTCCTTAACGGAAATCTCCTCGAGGATGTGTATATGACACAAAACCGAGGGTTTTGTCACCCAAAGGATCTTTGGAAAGGTATGTAAGTCGCAGCCGATCCATTTATGGATTGAAGCAAGCCTCTCTGAGTTGGAATCTTCGATTTGATGAAGCGATCAAAGAATTTGGCTTTATTAAAAATGAAGATGAACCTTGTGTATATAAGAAGGTTAGTGGGAGTCACATTGTATTCCTAGTATTATATGTTGATGACATATTAATTATTGGGAATGATATTCCTTCCTTACAGTCAGAAAAAACATGGTTAGGAAAATGTTTCTCCCATGAAAGATTTGGGCGACATCGCTTACATTTTAGGTAGCAAGATCTATAGAGATAGATCAAGAAAATGCTCTACCTAAGTCAAAGTACATATATTAATAAAGTGTTGAAACAGTTCAAAGACATGCAAGAGGCGAAAAGAGGAAACTTATCCGTGACTCATGGTGTAAAGATCTTTAAGGCCCAATGTCCTAAATCACAAGATGATGAGGAGGCGTATGAGAAAGATCCCTTATGCTTGACAATTGGATCTATCATGTATGCAATGATATGTACTCGTCCGGATGTCTCATATGCTTTGAGCATGACGAGCAGATACCAGTCGAATCCAGGTGAAGGTCACTGGACAGCAGTCAAGAATATCCTCAAGTACCTGAAAAGGACTAAGGATTCATTCTTAGTATATGGAGGTGAAGATGAACTAGCAGTAAAGGGTTACACAGATGCTAGTTTCCAGACTGACAATGATGACTATAAGTCTCAGTTAGGTTTTGTGTTTTGCCTTAATGGTGGTGTGTTAATGGAAAAGTTCAAGCAAGAGACGATGAGTCGATTCTACAACATAAATTTGAGTATATTGTTGCTTCTAATGCAAAATGCAAGGAGGTCAGATGGATTAAAAAGTTCATCATCGAACTTGGTGTTGTTCCAACCATTGTTGATCCGGTTGTTTATATCTTGTGATAATAATGGAGCCATTGACGAGCTAAGGAACCCAGATCTCACCAACGATCCAAAGATATATACTTAGGCGGTACCATCTCATCCGTGAAATCATTGATAGAGGAGATGTACATATAGGAAGAGTGCCAACAGATGATAATGTTGCAGATCCACTAACCAAGGCTTTGTCGCAGCAGAAATAACACGGTCACACTAGTTCCATGGGTATTAGATACATGAGTGATTGACTCTCAGTGCAAGTGGGAGGATGTTAGAGTTTATGCCTACAGAGGCCAATTATTTGATATAATTGCTTAACGCTTTGATATTATATTTGATTGAATAAATATATGATTTTATTATGGTTTTATTTATGCGTAATATAATTGTTAACATAATAAAATTCCTTAGAATAGTGATACAAATTATATAGTTTCAAGTATGTGACTTGAACATGAGATTATATATTACCATTAGTATCGGTTGTTCTTAAATGTCCCTAATCGAGTATCATTGTTGATGGGACAACAATGATGCATTGGGACTAGTATGTGGATCGATTGATGACCAAATCTCATTGGTCATAAATATATGAGATATTAAGTCAATGCATAGGTACATGTTAGAGAAACGATGTAATTGGGCGGACCCACCATGAGAATTCTATATGGAGCATTACGCGAAGTGTCATTAGCAATTCTCATAGTGACAATGATGTAATGATCCTCCGGCACGAAATCGCTATATTACTACACGAGAATTTATGTACTTTGATATCATCAAATGTCACCTTTAATAGTGGTGGACTATAAAGGTGATTATTGGGTTCATCATTAATCGTGTGAGAAATATGAGTGATCTAGATGGAATTTAACCATCCTATATATTATGGGTGATATCCATAGACCTCTTGATTGAGTAGGACTATGAAATGCATGGCCATGCTCAAATAGTGATTTGTTTCATATAGTCTACTCCTTGATCAAGAAAACTCAAATTAAATTATGAAGAGTATGACACATTCCATGACTCGAGTTTAATCTAGGATATTAAGGTTAAAAGGATTAAATTACATTGAAACATTGGTCACAAAAAGGTTGCATCGAATCATCGATCTTATTATTACTTGGGTAGCGGTGATGCATTACTAGATGCCATTTCATCGTTTATAATTTTATAATATGATTTTAAAATTATTGCCAACGTAATAATAACCTATATGGGGTCACACGTAGAACGTTATTTAAAAGGGAATTAATTTAAATTTTAAGGATTTAAATATATTAATATGATTAATAGTATTTAAATCAATTTAAATTAAAAGGATAATTGTATATATGTATATTAATTAAGTAAGACTTAATTAAGAGATATATATATATATATAAATTCGGATTTTATAAAATTAGGTTTTGATTTGATTAATTCCTTTTAACTACTATATATATGATATATAAGCGACTACTTAGGGTAAGATATCATAATTGAAAAACCCTAGCCATAGCTCTTAGAGAGAGACTAGAGAAAATAGTTTCAAAAATTCATTCCTTTTGGTGGCTAGTCTTCTGAAGTCCTTCTTATTGCAGTAATCGTTCGACGGTTGATGCGGCGTTAAATGTGGATACCGTAGAGGCTTAAATTGGTTTGTATTGCGTTGGAGATTCGAGGTGATCGTTTTTGATTCTCGCTTTTTGTTTATATCCGTATAATCTCTAAACCTCTGAATTAATTGATTTTGCATGGATCCTGTTTTGGGGTTCGTAAATTTCTTTAAAATTTTAATTTCACAGACGTTTTCGCGTAAAGCCCAACAACGTAAATATGTGAAAGACCGAACCACATTATTGAATTAGAACCAGGACGAGAGATAGCGGAAGATTTAACGTATGAAGAGGTACTGTTAAAATCTTGGATAAGAAGGATCATATTCTACGCTCCAAGGTTATACCTCAAGTCAAAGTTTTGTGGAGAAACCACGATGTTGAGGAAATGACCTGGGAGTTAGAATCTGAAATGAAGTCAAGGTATCCTCACCTCTTCGACATACCAGGTACGCGCCCTAATTTCGAGGACGAAATTTCATAAGAAGGGGGGGTTGTAAGACCCCAACTTTTATGAATAAAGATTAACTTTTTTTGAAATATATTTTGAATATTATGGTGTGGATTTGATATAATGTTATAGTTGTGGGTATTATTTACAAAATTTGCAAAAGTAAGCAAGGTGGTTATATAATATTCGATTGGGTGGGGAATATTCGTTTTAACAGGGAATATTAAATTTACAGTACAATCATTAGTGGACCCCATAACCAAGTATTATCGTAGTTAGAAAATGACATAATTATCTTTTTATATAAATAACTACGTAAAGTTTTACCGTTAAACCTGTTGAACTACCCGGTGGTAAAAAAGTACGAATACGTGTGGTTGCATAGTAGCATTACGGTATTGATTATTGATGCTTACGTGAGAAGTCACTCAGTTATACTCAATTATTGCCACAATAATTCTTTGCATCATATCTCTCATATTATTGATTCAATTATTATCACAAGATCATCTCGTGATAATATTTATTATTATTAAATCAATAATTGAGAGGACAAAGTTATTCATATTATTATTTACAATATTGACAATGTCTAGAAGTTTCATCAAGGAGAGGTTTGGTCACCTAATTGCGCCAATAAGGAGAAATCCTTATCGGAAAAGCCCCTCTTTCACAGGAACGAACTGGTTGTTAAATATTGTGAGTTATAATATTAATGATGAATAAGTTCGTGTTGATTAAAGATGAAATTGATAGTCCCATTGTGTTGGGATTATTAGTGTTAGTGGAAATCGACATTTATTTCGATAATAATTGATGTCTGGATGTTATATTGACCAATCGAATAATTAATCGGATAAATGAGCAATTAATTGCTATTATTTCACATGCTTATAACTATTTGTTCACATGTGTGTACTATTGATTCACATTTATATACTATTAGGGGAGGTGGTGCAAGATTGATAATACTTGCATGACTAAATTAAAAATGGAGGTATAGATGAAGTTACTATACTGTAATTAGTTTTTTCACATGATTATACTATTAAGTCACATGAATGATGTAAGACCCCGAATTTTATGAAATAAAAGTATTCAATTTTTCTTATAATTACTATACAGTAAATGGTTAAATTGATAAAAGTTAAAGTTAAGGATGATATATGAATATATTTTTTTCAAAATACGCAAGTGGTTATAAAATACTCATTGCTGTCGGGGAATATTCGTTTGGTCAAGGAATATTCTTGCTGTCGGGGAATATTCATATGACCAGCAGACCATTCATGGGCCCCATAATGTAATAACCGCCGGATGAAAAAATGACAAGTTTGAGTTTTTTATAAATAACGACGTAGTTGTTATTCTTTATTAACACTGTTGGATTACCCGGTGGTTAAAATATAAAGAATGTCTGGCGTGGTTGCAAGAGTGGTACCGGTATTGCACAATATTTTTGAATTATTGATTCTTACGTAAGAAGGCACTACTCAATAATTGTTACAGTAATTACTGTTCAATATTTTATTTTATTGGTTCAATAATTGCTGCGTTAATATTTTATATTATTGTTGTTTCAATAATTGTCACTGCACAGTATTTTCCATTATCAGATCAATAATTCATATTATTTGAATAATATTATTAGATAGCATTATTGGCAATGTCTAGGAGAGGTTTGGTTACCTAATTGCGCACCAGTAAGGAGAAATCCTTATCGAAAAGCCCCTCTTTCCTGAGAACTGCCTGGTTGTCATTGTTGTGATTCTGTAATATTATTTGTAAATAATTAATTATTGATTTATATGATAAAGAAATATTTATTTGATGTGGATATAAATGATGGATTTATTTATGTGGTTATAAATGAAGTAATTAATGTTGAGGTGTTTTATCAGTATTTTGTCGAATTGGAGGTATTAAAAGATCAAATCGGTGTTCTTAAAGCTCTATTGCGCGAGTTAAAATTTTAATCCGATTGTTGTGATTTTTGGATATGGTATACATATATAAGTTGAGTATATGTCCACAAATTTTGAACCGTTAAAAATTAACGGTTGATTTGTTATGAATTTTAAAAGGTGTTAAAAATCGTCCATTTGTGGATTTCGAATATTTTATGTCTGAAATTTGGAAAAACTTAAAGCTACAAAGTTGTAGAGAATTCGATTTCGTGTGGAATGGACATAAAATTTGTATTTTTCTGATAAACGGGCTATTTTCTATGAATTACTGAAGTTTCGGAAAATAAAATGATTTTTATTAAATTATGGGTGGGACCCACTTATGTTATAAACATGTGGGCTGCTGAATTCTCTTCCAAGATGGCTGCTGGTGGATTTTACAAATAGTGGGTGGCGTAGAAAATAAAAGGAAATAATATTATTTTAATATTTTAGTCTCCTGCCATGCTTTAAAGCATTTTTCTATAAATAGATTTACGCTTAAGTTAGAATTGAAAATCACACCAGAAACAAGTTTTTTTCTCTCTATATTGTCGAGCATATTCTAGTGAGTATTTAGATACTTTGAGAGTTACTATTTAGTGCAAGTTTCCTTCGGCTTTTCATCCGATATTCTAATCGTAAATCTCGCTTTTTGAGGGTGTGGATTGTAAGGATTGTTATGTTTTTTCGGGCCGTAATTTTTCTGACCTTCAAAAATTCTAAAAGAAATTGAAATGATAATTTGATGAGTTTTCTAGATTGTGTCCAAAAATGGCGATTTTTGGATGTATAGATTGGGAGTTATGAATTTTATGGGAAAAGACTATTTTAAAAGTAAACTCTTATAACTCCTTGTGGTTAACTCCAAAAGTAGTGAAATTTTTATTAGGAGTACATGTATATAATATTAGTATACACTGAAAATTTCAGAATTTTTGGATAAAAGTACAGTTTATGATAAATGTCTAAATATTCGGCTGTTTTGGCCATATGAAAAATAGTAAATAAATTTTAAAAATTCTGAGAAAAATATATGTTCAATATGGAACTATATTTTGCTAAATCCCAGAAAAGAAAATTTGTTTGTACCGATTTGGTATTTTTCATGAAAATGGACTAGTTATGAGTAAATGAATTAAATATGTTATGTGAAGTAAGAAAATTGGAAAATTGGATTTTATGGCTTGAGAATCCTATATGAGGTATATGCAGATTTTTGATGAGGGTTTTGGTTATTGGTGATGAAATCTTCTGAGTTTGGCATTTTAGGATGATTAAATGCATTATTTAGTAAAGTGTAAACAATTAAAATAAATTGTTTATAGGTTTATGAAATTTTATTCTTTCAATATCATTATACCGAAATATTGGTATGGATTTTATTGTGGAATTTCTACCTTTTTCATGTCGAGGTTACTATTCATGAGTTACTATTCACGACAAAATTGGTTTCTTTTTCTGACCAAATTATCGTTGATTTATGAATCTTACTCTTGAGATTAAATCTATATGTTGATTATATTGTTTTTATTATCATATATAACATTTTTATAACCCTAATGATGATATTTCTCTTTGACTTGAGTGTAAAGATGGGTAGATTTTTGGTATGATCATGACTTTGGGTTAACTTTGGCCAGTAGTGCAAAGTTGAATTGTTGACTGGTATGATCATGGCCATTGAATTTATAATTGAATATCTTTAGCTTAAGTGCAAAGGTGAAATGATCAACATGGTTATAATTATTGTTTATATAAATTCTGAAATGATTATATATTTTTTTGAGATATTAATATCTTTGGCCTGTAGTGCAAAGATGATCTGTTGTTGAATATCTTTGGCATGTAGTGCAAAGATGATCTGTTGTTGAATATCTTTGGCCTGTAGTGCAAAGATGATCTGTGGTTGAATATCTTTGGCCAGTAGTGCAAAGATGAACTGTTGACGAATATCTTTGGCCCGTAGTGCAAAGATGAATTTATTAGTATGATTATGAACATGAATTGTGATAACCATGAGCTTCGATGTTTCAGGTAAAGATAGGTAATGAAAATTATCTCCATCCTAGATGAGAAGAGGAATTTAGAACCACAATTATGATTATGAGTTATTCATATGATTGGGACCAGAACTGTTGATTGATGTTACAGGGATAAAACATTGTTGGTGGATTTTTAACATGGAGAAGATAATAGACTTTATGGTCTATTTGACTCTTCTAATGGATTGCTCATTCCGCTGCAACTATGGTTGAAAAGTATTATCATCTACCATGTGTTCTAAATCTCTGATTTATTACTGATGAAGGTTATTGATAATTTAATTATCTTTAGTCATGATATTCTTTACTGGGCTAGTTGTGCTCACCCTTCTGTTTTATAATTCCTTTCAGGTAATAAGAGTGTAGCTGGGTCGAGCGGGGGTAATAGGGGAATAGAACGGTGGTCATCATTTAGTTGTTATATTTGGTGAATCAAATAGGGTGAGGCGAACCCAACGTTGGAAGGGTGTTTTGCCACTATCATACAAGATGTCTAATGACATACAACCTCGTGTCATCATAAGACAGGGTTGTGCACATCCACTTGCTGAGTATATCTACGAGCACTACCTATATAATCTTGGTGTTTGTTTGAAGTATAATTCTTAATTAGAGACAGTGGAGATAATGATATGTTAAGAGAAGATTCACCATTGGAAAGAATATGATAGTAATCTTCACATTTTTCTTTGGGGTCTATTGGGTCAACCAAGGATAATTCTGTGGACATATGATATCTATAAAACCTAAACGCATGGCCTCCCATGTACGAAGGTTTCCTTGAGCACTTCCCAAAGATTCTAATTTCTAAAACAGTTTTTGACTATACCTTTATGTAAGGTGCCATTGTGACGTGTTATCCAAGGTTGGGATAAGAGCCACAGTTGGTATATATTTATATTAAAACTTACAACATATGTGTTGTTGTATTTTGTATAACAATTGTTGTAATAAAGTTTTAGTTGTTTTCTGTACCATGTATTTGGCGACTCAGAATAGGTTGGGTGGAATGGACCTATTTTGGGGTTGTCTCAGTTGGTATCAGAGCTTAGGGATATGGTCTCTGGCGAAGATCGGAGAATATAACTAGGAGGGGAGAAATGAGTAAATCCTTCGCTAGTGTGTCCTACCTAAGCTTAATTGTTGGTCGGTCATAATATACAGATATTATGTGATACGTTAATTTGTTTAATTAACCCTTGTTTTATGGTAGTATTTGAGAATGGCAATTTGAGAATGTTAACAATGGAGTGAATGAGAATAGTGGGATACCTCTAATCACCAACCATGATAATGTGATGTCAAAGTGAAGAAGGAATTAGAGATATTCTTGTGGTGAGGAAGAATTAATAGTCAGCACCTGAAGCTAGTCGCAGAGGTAAAGAAATTGAGAGTGAGGAAGAAGAAGAAGAACCGAGGAGAATTTATTAGAAGAATTTTATGATCGAAATGTAGAATTGCAAAATCGTATCCATGAGTTAGAAGAGCAGGCTGAAGAACAACAGGCGGTCGTGGAACAAAAGGATGCAACAATTCAAGCTTGTGTTACCCGATATATGATGCTTGAACAGAAGCATTCTTTGGCAGATTATAAGATGATAAAGCTGGAATCTGAGCTGAAAGAAGAAACAACTGAACGAGTGAGAATGAGTGATGTGTGGGTAAAAGCCGCACGATGCGTTGATATTGTGGAAAGAGATGTCCGATCTAAGAAGGCTAAAATAGATGATATGAATTTCTCTTTTGGACAACAATCGGGAGAACCCAACATCGAAGTTTTGAATTACCCCTGCACAGAGAAGGCCAACCTCAATTCGATATGGATCAAGATTGATGATTCAGATCATGAATCAAGAGTACGACGTAAGCAGTTGAGGTGGAATATGCCTTTATAAAAAGTATATTCCAACGGTAGTGATGACGCCAAATGCCGCCTTCTGCACAAGTCAAATAAAGTAGTTCAGGGAGAGCGGTCGTTATGACTTCCCAACAAATGAGGAACCCAAATGAAGTTATTACGGGAGATGAGCAATGGAGAAATCATAATGACCCAGGAGATAGAATCTGAAATAAAAGGAATGTATTCTCAACTTTTTGAAATACCAGGTACGTAAATTTCGGGGACAAAATTTTATAAGGAGGAGAGATTGTAAGACCCCGAATTTTATGAAATAAAAGTATTCAATTTTTCTTATAATTACTATTCAGTAAATGGTTAAATTGGTAAAAGTTAAAGTTAAGGGTGATATATGAAATTTTTTTTCAAAATACGCAAGTGGTTATAAAATACTCATTACTGTCGGGGAATATTCGTTTGGTCGTGGAATATTCTTACTGTTGAGGAATATTCGTACGACGGCGCAGCCATTGTGGACCCCATAATAGAATAACTGTCGGAAGAAGAAAACGACAAGTTTGAGTTTTTTTATAAATAACGACGTAGTTGTTACCGTTAACACCGCTGATTACGGGTGGTTAAAATCTGATGAATACGCGTGGTTGCACAAAGAAGAGCACGGTATTATTGCACAAAGATTTTGAATTATTGATTCTTACATAAGAAGGCACTACTCAATAATTGTTACAGTAATTACTGTTTAATATTTTATTTTATTGGTTCAATAATTGTTGCGTTGATATTTTATATTATTGTTGTTTCAATAATTGTAGTATTTTTCATTATCAGATCAATAATTCATATTATTTGAATAATATTATTAGATATCATTATTGGCAATGTCTAGAAAGTTCTGTCAAGGAGAGGTTTGGTTACCTAATTGCGCGCCAGTAAGGAGAAATCCTTATCGGAAAGCCCCCTCTTTCCTGAGAACTGCATGGTTGTCATTGTTGTGATTCTGTAATATTATTTGTGAATAATTAATTATTGATTTATATGATAAGGAAATATTTATTTGATGTGGATATAAATGATGGATTTATTTATGTGGTTATAAATGAAGTAATTAATGCTGAAGTGTTTTATCAGTATTTTGTCGAATTAGAGGTATTAAAAGATCAAATCGGACTTCTTAAAACTCTATTGCGTGAGTTATAATTTTAATCCGATCATTGGATTGTTGTGATTTTTGGATATGGTATACATATATAAGTTGAGTATATGTCCACAAATTTTGAACCGTTAAAAATTAACGGTTGATTTGTTATGAATTTTAAAAGGTGTTGAAAATCGTCCGTTTGTGGATTTCGAATATTTTATGTCTAGAATTTGGAAAAACTTAAAGCTACAAAGTTGTAGAGAATTCGATTTCGTGTGGAATGGACATAAAATTCGTATTTTTCTGATAAACGGGCTATTTTTTATGAATTACTGAAGTTTCGAAAAATAAAATGATTTTTATTAAATTATGGGTGGGACCCACTTATGTTATAAACATGTGGGCTGCTGAATTCTCTTCTAAGATGGCTGCTGGTGGATTTTTCAAATAGTGGGTGGCATAGAAAATAAAAGGAAATAATATTATTTTAATATTTTAGTCTCCTATGACGTTCTAGCATTTTTCTATAAATAGACGACGCTTAAGTTAGAATTGAAAATCACACTAGAAACAAGTTTTTTTCTTTCTATATTATCGAGCATATTCTAGTGAGTATTTAGATACTTTGAGAGTTGCTATTCAGTGCAAGTTTCCTTCGGCATTTCATCCGATATTCTAGTCAGAAATACTGCTCTTTTGAGGTAAGGGATTGTAAGGATTGTTATGTTTTTCAGTTTCGTAATTTTTCTGACCTTCAAAAATTCTGAAAAAATTTGAAATGATAATTTGATGAGTTTTCGAGCCCCAAAACGTGCAATTATCGAAACTATATTTTCCTATAAATAGAAGCTCATTCTTCTTTCATTATTATCAATTCACTAAGTCTCACAAGATCAATTATTATAGAGAGAAATTATAGAGAGAAAGAAGAAGAGAAGTCTACTACCTCACTATTCCAGTATCCAGTTTCTTCTAAGGTAAGGGGTATTATTTCTTTTGTATTCATGAAGAGAGTTATTTTCTTTCAATACTCGTAAGGGTTGTTATTCTATTCTTTATTATTCTATTGGAATAACCCGTCTGTGCGGTCTATCGCATGCCTGGTGAATTCTTTTGTTATTCCATTTTTTATTATTTTGTTGGAATAACCTGTTTGTGCGGTCTATCGCATGCCTGGTGAATTTTTTTGTTATTCCATTCTCTATTATTCTGTTGGAATAACCTGTTTGTGCGGTCTATCGCATGCATGGTGAATTCTTCTGTTATTCCATTCTTTATTATTCTGTTAGAATAACCTGTCTATGTGGACTACCGCATGCATGGTGAATGATCATTTGTATTCATTCCTTATTAAATTGTGGAAATGATCTGTCTACGTGAATTACCGCATAGCGGACAAAAATCCATTTGCAGTTTCATATATTCTATTATACTCAGTTGGTAAAAGTTTTGGCTTCTATATTCCATGAAATTAATAGAATATCCTGGATATTTGTGCTTCATCCAGTATCTTTTTATGGAAATATTCTTCTGAGCATTCTTGAATTTTACTCTATAAAATAGTATCATGTTGACATTTTGGACGTTATTGATTTCTGGATAAATTAAATTATAAATCTTTAAAATTTTATCCTTGAACTTGTTTTATTGAATTCTTATATCATTGTCATCATCCTCATGTTTATAATATGTTGAAAGTCATCTCATGACACTGTAGTACATAGATGGACTTGGTATGATTATGACCGAGTGATTATTCGGTATAATCATGGTAGTAATGTTACAAATGATGTGGTAAAAGTCCTCATTAGTAGTAGTGCATTGATGGATGATTGTTTAGCATGATCATGACCATTGATGAATACACGAATATCCTCGCCCGTAAGTGCATGGAAAATTTGTGGTCGTGATACTAATGAATATCCTCGGTAGAAAAGTGTGGGGATGATGTGGTTTATTTATTGTCGAGTCTAGAGATAAAAGTGATGAAAAACCTTTTAAATCATAGAAGATAGTAGATTTTATTCTCTACTGGACTCTTTTAATGAATTCCTTGTTCCGTGGAATTAAACTTGATGTTTGTTATATTTTATCAGTTTAACATTGTTGAAGGCTAACGATAAATTATTCTGCATTATCTTAGTCATAATATTTCTTACTGGGTTAGTTGAGCTCACCCTTTCTTTCAATGTTCTCTTCAGGAAATGAGAATATAGTTGAGACGAGTCGGGGAACGGATTTACGGTCCAGATAGTTATTTTAGTAGTCCTCACTATTCTATAAAATAGTGTGACAATAAATGTAATGAGGAATCCATTGAGTGTGGATATTGTCTATATGACAATATTCTTATTAAAACTCTTAGATTATGTTTTGTCGTATTTTACACGACTGTTGTATAATTAAGTTGTATTTGAATTTTGTACCATGTATTTGGCGACTCAAGATGGGTGATGTATACCTATTTTGGGGGCGTCACAAGCATTGTGTCAAGATAATAGAAAACAACCTTCTTAATTGAGAGCATGTTCTCTTTATTGATGCTTCTCTAAGACATTGAATCCACTCTTCATCGTCTTCCAAAAGGCCTTTTGCAATACATGCAGCCTTATACGTGGGGTGTACAACATTATCAACTGTTCTTAAACATTGAAAAGATTGATGTCCCTCTACAACCGTCAACAGAAGACGAAGATAAAACCTTTCACCTTCATTTGGACTAGCAAAATACATTCTTCCGATTGCAAATCCCCTTTGTCTCTCTGTCCACAACTGTTCTTTCTTTTGCCAAACGAAATGCTTTGGAAATTTTTGGTATGTGAGAGTTTGAGCTAAATCATTAGTAGAGCAGCATGCAATAAATCCTGTTAGAGTTGTCTGCTGATCCGTTGCTCGGTTCAATATTGCAGCTATTGGTTCAGAAGGGTTATAGCAGACATGGTGTTTTCCCTCTAGGTGAACTACCAGACGTATAACTGGAGGTTACTCTTGATGCATAGGATATCCAAATATCCGCCATACCGCCTCTGTAGGTCCAATGTACCTTGAGTCAATATACTGCTTAATCTCATCTACGATTTCATATACCAAAGTTGTGCGATCGTAACCTTGTAGATGTATTTATTGATATACTCTACGACCTTACTCCTGCACAAACTTCCACATTTATATGACAACTAAACAATCTAGAGAGGTATGAATTATATGGTACAACATCTCTATTATCAACTTCATGTCCAGACCTTAGAGAATGTTTTCGATCGTCATTCGCCTTTGATATATCGGATACCCATCTTCGCCCGTTGTAGTTTCTTCTGCCCAATATTTAGGATATCTCTTAGTGCATTTACCATCTTCCATACATGGTGATTTAAGATTTTGAACACCCCATGGTCCATGTACCATGCAAGTTTTAACTGTTTCATATAGAAGTGGATCAGAAATTGGATCGGGGAATTCGGCACAAACAGCTCGATTTACTTGTTCACGTGTTTGTATTTTATCAGACCCTTGAAGAAATATTAGCAAATGCATGTGCGGCAACCCACGCTTTTGGAATTCAATCGTGAAAACATGTGCCACCTTTGCACCAAATACTTTCTTCTTATCAATCTCCATCATCAAAGCTTGTCGCTTCAATTCAAATATGCGGGCCACCAAGTCTGGGCAGTTAATTAACGTTTGATGTGGTAACAGTGCATCTTTTATCTCAGGCCAATTCGGATTTTCCGTCATAGTTAAGAAACTATCAAGGTGTTGGTTATACCGAGTTATGACCATAGAATCTTGGAAGATTTCAAACATTTGCCTTGGACTCCCAGAAAAAGAAGAAAGCAAAACTACTCGTTTACCAACTTGATTAGCCTCTAACCCATCAGGAACTACCTCGACCAGATCTTGGTATATATCAGATCGTAATTTTTGTTAGTTGAGCCTATAATATGTTATTCGATTCTGCTCTGTTGCCGCCCATGCATCTACAATAAACTCTTGAAATAATCTTCCACCCCTCAAGATAGTTGAATACTCAGTAGGTCTTTCAAAAAAATGATACCCATAATATTGCAATTGCGTAAGTCTTTTTGATGAAGCTTTACCTTGATTGACATCCCACTTCTTAAATTTTGGTTCCCATCCAAGCTCACCATACAGAAACAACGATACGTAATGTATTGGTAAATAAGATGGATGGCATTCATTTATCTGCATCAACTGGTCACTCCCTCTTAACCGTACAATAATATCCCTCATCGCAGAGAATTCAGCACCATCTCTAGGTAATATGACAGCAACCTCCTCTGACGTGGGTAGATTATGAGTTCGACGGTCTTTTGCTGCACTATAATGAAGGTATGCTGGGATGTCGCGATTGTTCAGATGTTCCCTGCTTAAAATTATAGCTGCATGTCTAAACTTACCCGAAAATGAGTTGTATCTCAAAAGACTATCCTAGATTGTTCTTAGGACATCCTCTCATAGTTTCGGGTTTCTTCGAGAACGATATTCTAAAGCAACTGCGACATCGTGAATGTATAATCATGCATATATATCGGATCTTGACTATTGGAGGTTGTAGTAACCCTGTCCGATGTCGTAATTCCCCATGGATTATAAATGCATTGGGACCCATACCAGGAACAACTCTATCATCCATATGTACACCTAAGCTCGTAAAAGCATTAGCCGCATTGTACAGTCGGGTATAACTTCGAAAGGACTTTAACTGATCATCATTGCCATCATATAATGATTGAATTTCTGGAGGAGGCGTTAATAGTTGTGGAAGTCGAATATTTCCTTGTAAACAACATGTTCCGAAGAAAAGACGTTCAACAGATGAATTTGTTAACTTTTTGGCTTTCCAATGCAATGTTGAGCAGTGAGGACATTGTATAATCATTTTATCGAGGTAGTGTCTTCCTAAAATAAGATGCAGCAGAGGGGCTATATTTGTAGGCAATGCCTCCTCTTGTACTCAAGCTTCATCAAGGATTGACTGAATAATTGGTAATAACCTAGAAAATAAATGAACTTGTTTCAAATAGTTCACATATATCGTAACACTCCTTATGGTATATAGTTATAAATAATTTGCATTGAACTAACCCAAAAGTTGGTGATATAGGCATGGAAGATGATATAATGTTACAGGAGTCATGTATATGCTCTATATTATTTGGTGGAAGAAGGATTTCTGCACCTATTGAATTTGAGTTAGTTGAATGTAACCCTTGAGGTGGTAAAATCGGAAATGGAGGAATTCGATTAGAATTCAATGCCGCAGTTTTAACAACGACAGATGTTGATAAAAATGATTCTTGATCGTGATACAATCTCGTTCATAACACCTCAAGCGTTTGGATGGCTCAGGGGATCAAACCAGAAAAATCTTCGTTAAAATGGATATGGTTGAGATTGTATTATTTTTGCTTCGCTTCTCTCTTTACGACGCAAAGTTACCGAAAGCAATATGTATTGACGACATCACCATTATCCCTTTCGCCTTTTTACGCCGAGGAATCGAGCTTCATCGAGGATATTTTTTTAGATCCCTACAAATAACAATAGATATCTAAGTGTAAAGATAAGAAGTCGTAGTGTTTTTTGAGCAAAAAATAATGTTTTCTATTTATTCGGATTAGGGTGCATATATTCAGTTTGCTTGATTTTGTATTTCACACGAAAGCGCTATGCAATATGCATTGCTCGCCACTTTCTATTTATTGTCTTTTACGTTGAGGAAGTGCAGTTTCGTAAAGGATATTATTATTGAAACCCTAAAAAGATGTATAATTATAAACTTAAGAAGACATAGTGTCGTTAATAAATTAGGTTCAAATATTTTGTTTATATGGTTTTGTGTAACAATTATTTGTAATTACTAATGTAAATGTCTGGAATATTGTATACTTACCACATTCAAATTGGGAGCTTCATTTTCTTTTTATTTTCCTTTTTGAAACTCCTTCCCTTTTTCTTTTGTTCGATGTTTTCTTTGATTTTCCTGACAGCATACAAATATAAAATGCTTTGTCTTGGAAAATAAAGTATGAGCTTAAGAAAAGAAAAAGTAATCTTATCTTGCCTTACGCATAATCTTCAATTCAGATTCTTCTCGGATGACAATGCCAATATTCTTTTCTCGATAATGCTCTCTCTATTAAAGAAAGGAAAAAAGAAAGTTAAATATACAAAGTATAAAAAAAGAACTATTAAATTGCAAGTTTGCTATAAAAGAAGAAAATAATTTTACCGTGCATTGCAAATTATAATGCTCTTGTCCCAGATTGAAAGACACGTTAGAAATTTCAAAAAGGAATATTAATTGTTCAATTTTCATTAAGTCTGAAAAAGGAACTTACATATCCAAACACGGTATAAGAAGGTAGTCCCGTGGGCAAGGTGACCTCATGATTCATATTCGCTATTGAAAAAATGTATTAGTGTGAAACGAATCAAATTCAGTGATGAAAGAATATTCTTATTACTAATTAAATCTATCATAACTAAAACAATATTTCACATTCAAAATAATAATAATTCACAATATTTAACTACGAATTAATTGTTTTAAAAAGAAGGTTAAATGATTGTTTAAAATAGAATAAGTGTGTCATGAAAAAAAGAAGTTAATTTTCAATAAAGGGTACGATTGTCATTTTAAAGGGAGGTAGTAATAACAACTAATAAGTACGGATACTTAATATGTAGGAGTATTAGATACACTAGTACAAAATTATAAAAAGACAATACTTAAAAGATAATGCTTTTATAAAAAACGTTGTAGTATTTTTTTTACAATATTTTTTAACAAAATGTTGTAGATACATATGAAAAAATATTATGTATTTATACGAGCAATTTTTGATTTTAAATAGATAACGTGTTTAAACAAAAAACGGAGAAAAAAATAATACGGAAGTTAAAATTTGAAATTAAAATGAGGTTGAGATCTACTTTCTTCTCTCTCCTCTCCTCTCTTCCTTCTTTCTCATCCCTCCGCTCCTTCTTCTCTGTCTTTCAACTTCTTTGCCGCCACCGCTCTAAGCTCCAGCGACACATCGGCGATGGAGTAGAACTTCTGCATCTGGAGAATCGAGATCCAGTTCAGCCGCCACCGGTGAATGGCCGTGAACGCCGACTCGTACTTCGACCTAAAGAGAGCATAAATTAGGGAAAATCCTACATAGGTATTTGGATGTTATCTATTATGTCGAATTTTGTTTGTTCTTGTGGTCTTTACAGTTATGAATACAGTTATTTTCTTGAGCCCTAGCTTTTGTGTACTTGAATTTCTTTTCAGATATAGGATATGTTTCTAAGTGAATTTAATCCTAGCTAGCTAGTCATGTAAGCCAATTTAACTGGTACATACAAAGACTGAGCTGATAGATTATTGGGCTTGATTTGATGATGATTATGTTAATTACATTTTTTGCCGGACTTTGCTCAAGTGTATAGCTTCATTGGTAGTGTCTTCGATTCCAAGTGTGTAAATAATTACTCTTTTGGTATTGTTTGGGGAACTTTAGGTAATTTTTTTTGGCATATTGAGTCATGTTCACTAATTTCTTTCTCAGTTTGAAGAACTGAAATACTGCTCACACTGTTTTCAACTTATTTGCGTACTATTTAGTTTTCAAAGCCCTTTGTCCCTCCTTTTTATATCCTTGTGGAAAGAGGCTTGTTTATACAAATCTGAATGTGTCTGCATAATGTGTCTGTTCACTACTTTACTTGAACTAGAAACAGGAGCAGAGTTTACAAGTTCCTCCACCAAGTATCAATCCTCCATGATACTAGAAACAAGAGCAGAGTTTCAGTGGTATAAAAAAGCAGAGCAGGAAGTCCGTGATCCCATTTCAACATTTTTGGTGCCTTTTCACAATTGTTGCAAGTGGGATTCGATCCCAAGATGTCTAGATTCCTTACGATTGACTTGTGATGTAAAATATATATATATATATATATATATATATATATATATATATATATATATATATATACGGTGATCAAGAGCATTCCTCCTTAAATAGCATTCTTTTATTAAAACTACGCTGCGTTTTGGAGGGACGCGGTATATATATATATATATATATATATATATATATATATATATATATATATATATATATATACCCAAAGGATATTACTGAAATTTCCTGCTTCAAACTCTTCTTTCAATATTATGTAGATATTCTGTTGGATGCCAATATTTGGTGATGACCATAGCATTTGAATTGCTTGAAGTTGACTAATGTTGTTTGATTATTCTTTTCTTTATACCAATTAAATAGTTTATATTTGAAATACTATTTTTCATATCTTATTTTTTATGCCAAGGATTCTTTATATTATTTCTGCAGGTTCTTGTGTTTGAACGAGGAGATCTAGTTTTTGTTTACAACTTTCACCCAGAGAATACATATGACGGGTACATTTGCTTTTATAGTATGTTATATTATATATTTGGGTTAATGTGAATGTGGGTACACATGGAGTGAATGGAAGAACTGGACTGCTGGTGTTGGAATCAATTTTTAGCAATTGTTTTAAAGACTTGTGAGGAATATATGTTCATTCTTTGGTCCCTCGAACTCTGTTAGTGAATACTTTTAAACATGCAGGTATAAAGTTGGGTGTGACTTGCCAGGGAAATATAGAGTTGCACTGGATAGCGATGCTTTGGAGTTTGGTGGGCATGGAAGAGTAAGGAATCCCTTTTACATATGATGCTTGCTTCTTTTATGCTTAAAGATAGGGTATAAAAATTGCAGCACATGGGAAAAGAGTTAACTGGCGTGTTGATTCATCTAATATTCTGTCTATATGCCTCTCTGACCATGTATATCTTGTTGCTTGGCTGAAAGCACATGGGGAAAGAGTTAACTGTTGTGTTGATTCATCCAATATTCAGTCTCTATGCCTGACCTTGTATATCTTGTATCTAACCTGCTCAATAGTACTCCTTCGCTAATGCAACCCACAAATCGTTCCCCTCATACTGATCCTAAGATCATTTTTGGATCTATTTCCTTAAGGAAAACTTCAAAGTGTAAAAAAGTCTAAATGTATATAGGTTTCTATTGCTGCTTCCTGTCGGCTCTGTGTGCAGTTCTTATGGCCCTCAGCTGAGTATGAAAAGAAACAGAAGAAATAAAACAGGAACATAAAGAGTAATTTCCCCTGAATTATATACTATAAATAACCTAAGATCTCGCGCTAAGAGCATATTTGGTTACATATAGACACTGCATGAGTAATACAGGCTAGGCCATCACAAGTGTTTGCATGTCTCATTCTTTATCTTGTGCCCATTGTATTTATCTTATACATCAATAGATCCATTACTTTTTTATCAATACAACTCGCTCCAAAGGCTGTTTGAGTGCATGACGGCATGTGCACAAAGTTTGTATGTATGGCTAGTGCTAGTGACTAAGCCACCCTACTTTTGTTTTTTGTCTTTAATGCGTGCACAACCATGGGATCTATGAATGAAGTTGATTTCTCACTAGTTGTTAATCTCTAGGTAATAATTCTTATGACAGGTGGGCCATGATGTGGACCATTTCACTTCCCCTGAAGGAATACCTGGAGTCCCCGAAACAAACTTCAATAACCGTCCCAACTCATTCAAAGTACTCTCACCGGCTCGTACATGTGTGGTATGATTCTTTTCTCTGCGGCCTGTCTAGGTTACTCTTTGTGCTGTTGACTTAGTGGTCAGATAACATTACAACTCATAGCTACAACTTTCATATTTTTTCTAAGGGGATCAATTCTGAGCAAATGGACTTGATACACCAATAGCTCATAACACTAAAATTCTTCTCATTTGATGCTCTCATCTCTTTTCTCATAAATTATCAAATGAAGTTCTTCCTTGAAAATTAAAGTATATTTTTGACGAAGAGGAAGTCGCTGGTAGTTTTTTTTTTGTGTATACTGTAAATCACATCTGATCAATCTAGTGCTTCAGGCACATGATAAAGAACAATTGTTTTGATTGTTCTTGCCTAGAAAGAGTTACCAATACAACATGTTAAAATCAAGTTACATACCCTGAATTACAAGTAAATTTTTAAAGAGTCCAAACCAATGATTTTTATTCATGATCATCGCATGCCTCAGCATACAGTTTTCCTTTTTTCTTTTTGGAGACTTCTGGATTTGCGTATTACTCCTATATGATTTGAAATGTTATCTAAAATATCGGTCTTTGTATTATCAGAGCATTACATGTTTAGATTAGACGGTAGCCATGGTTTACTTAAAGTCCGGAAAGTGAATCACTTATTTCTCTTTCACTTCTATCTTTGTCTCTCTCTAGGTTTATTATAAAGTTGAAGAAAGCTTAGAAGAAAGCATCGATGTAAATGTGGTGGACAATGATGAGAAAGATATAGCAAATGTGGTGGTGGACAGTGATGAGAAATTTGAAGCACCAGCTTTAGTTGAAGATAATGATGTCGGCCCAATTTTACTGAAAGGCTTAGAAGCGGAAGCTATTGGTGAAGATGACATATCAGACCAGACGACTGAGACTATCCTTGGTTAACCGGTTCCATACGAATTCTGTCCATTTGTTCACCATGTACTGTTGGCTGCTGTTGCACGAGAAATATCAGTTCAGTTTTTAGCTGCTGCTACTTTACTGCTGTTTTAGCTGACGAAAGATTACAGGATCTTGCTTCCTCTCATGGTAATTCTTGACAACTTGTATTTGGTATTGTACTTAAGTTTCTATGTGTGAGTGGGCTGGTTAAAGACTGCCTGATCCTTCTAAAGCTGGATTAAGGAAACATTAGCTGCATATATCTCCGTTTTATTAGATTATCACTAATGTATAATGGGCTTTGGATCCCATAAAATTGATATACAAATTACATATTTTCTTTGCCTTTATCAAGGTGGAAGTGATTAAGAAGATCTCAGCTGAGAAGAGTGGGCAAATTGATAGTTTGGTATATTTTGTGGATTGAAAAGTGAATTTGAGATGTATATATGGATAGTTTGGTATATATTTTGTGGATATAGTAATTTGAAATTGTAAACGAATAGTATTATTGGGATGTATTTTGAATGGTTGATATATTTTGGTTTTAAATTTAAATGAGAATTTAGACATTTTAGCTATATATCATGGCATTAGCATATTGCAGGTGCATTGGTAATGTAGGTAAATCACAACTTTTTTTTCTTTTTTTTTATCTACAACATTTTAAAAACGTTGTGTAAATGTGTCTAAACGTTGTTTGATACATTAAACTACAACATTTTTAGCCAGAAAACGTTGTGGAATCATACTTTCTACAACGCTTGATTCTACAACGTTTTCAAGCATCTGTTAATTTATGAAAAATAAATTTGCAACGTTTTTTTCTTAAAAAAGCGTTGTCTAATGTGCTTAACTACAACGTTTTAAAAATGTTGTGTAAGGGTGTCATTTTGACACTCTTACCCACGACGTTTTGCTGAATAAAATCACAACGTTTTTCTGCGTTGTTTATTTACTGTTTTGTAGTAGTGTGTTCTGACAATATCATCTGGCTCGAAGAGATTTGTCATCTACAGTGATGCTTCAGGCAAAGGGTTAGGATGTGTTCTCATGCAACATGGGAAAGTCATAGCCTATGCCTCACGACAACTCAAAGAATATAAGAGGAATTATCCTACTCGTGATCTAGAGTAGGCAACTGTCATTTTTGAGCTTAAGATTTGGAGGCATTACCTGTATGGATAGAAGGTGGAGATCTATACAGATCATAAAGGTCTCATATATTTCTTCACTCAAAAGGAACTCAACATGCGGCAACGACGTTGACTTGAGTTGTTGAAAGATTACGATCATATCATTCAATATCATCATGGAAAAACGAATGTAGTAGCTGACGCATTGAGTAGAAGATCATATGCGGGTACGAGTGCGATATTGTCAATGCAAATGCCTATTTTGTATGACTTACAAAGGATGGAGATAGAGTTAAAGACTCCAGGGATGCACGTGATGATGACAAATATACGAGTAGAACCGACTTTAATCAATAAAGTTAAAAGCTTTGCTCAAGCTCTGGACTTGGAGCGATCGTATGAAAAGAAAAAGCAAGAAGAAGCTATTATTAAAGCAAAGCAAGAATCAATGAAGAATGAATACTTCGAGTTAACTCCAGACTTTTTATTCCTAACGTTTCTGAATTTAAGTATAAAATCTTGATGGAAGCGCACCACACCGTTTGCAATCCATCCTTGGAGTACCAAAATGTATCGTGATCTTCGACATACATTTTGGTGGAGCAATATAAAGAGAGAGGTAGCGGAGTTTATCTCAAGGTGTCTAACTTGTCAACCAGTCAAGGCGGAACATCAAGTGCCAAAAGGTCCATTGCAACCATTTAAAATTTCAGAATGGAAGTGGGAGCACATTATCATGGATTTCGTTACTGGTCTTCCCAAGATTTCTCAAGACATAGATGCGATTTGAGTTATTGTTGATAGATTGACCAAGTCTGCTCATTTCTTACCGATACGAGAAACTTATTCACTTGAACGTCTTGCTCGTATGTACATAAATAAGATTATAAGACTGCATGTTATGCCAGTATCCATAGTTTCTGATCGAGACCCAAGATTCACTTCACGATTTTGGGTTAGTTTGCGAAAAGCTATGGGCATGAATTTACGATTTAGTTCGGCATATCATTCTCAAACGGACGGACAATCGGAGAGGATTATTCAAACTCTTGAAGATTTATTAAGACTATGTGTCATTGACTTCAAAGGAAGTTAGGACAAGTTCTTGTCATTGGTGGAATTTTCTTACAACAACAGTTAGCAAACAAGTATTGACATGACTCCATTTGAGGTATTGTATAGAAGAAAATGTCGTTCTCCAGTATGCTGGGATGAGGTAGGTGAAGCAACGTTGTTAGGACAAGAGTTGGTACGTATGACTACAGAAAAGATTTAAATTATCCGACAACGTATAAAAACCTCACAAGATCGATAAAAGAGTTATGTTGATCTTTATCGAAAGGACGTGAAATTTAATATTAGAGATCATGTGTTGTTACGTGTTGCTCCATGGAAAGGAGTTACGAGATTTGGAAAGAGAGAAAAGCAATCCTCGATTCATCGCCCATTTTTGTAATCCTCGTGAGTAGTAGAATCATGACATATAGACTACTTTTATCTGTAGCATACTAGAAAATTGATTTTTTTTGAGAATTAAATTTTTATTTGATTAAATGAATTTAATTAATTATTTATTGGAGTAAGATAATTGAATGTCGTTCTATGACCTAGACATATTGGAACGTCGTAGTATTTTGGATACGTGATAGAATTAAAGTGTTTGAATTTCCAAGACGAAAATAAAAGCTTTCCGAAAAATTTTCTGAAAAATAATATTCACGCATTTCTGCTCGGGAATTATTTTTGAACTTCCGAGAAATACGTAACGATAGAATATCAAGGTGAGATGGAATATCCAATAATTTTTCAGTTATGAAAAACATAATATTTCGCCTGTGGACTTAATTTGAGAACGTTAGGAAAATCAAGCGTTAAGAAGTTAGTGTAATGATTGTATAATATGTAGGTATTGTACGAGGTAGAGAATACGAGTATAATACGAAGTATGATACGAGTATGTATGGATGATGGTATGTCGTATATGTTGACTAAGTACGAATTAGAATACAGGATTAATACGTATATAATACGTTCTAAGGCTTTAAGCCATTTGTGAATAGACTTGTATAGATTGTGTGTAGAAATTGTATTGTCCAATGAGAATTATGATAAGGCCCAAATGTAAGAATGGTTAAGTCCAAAGTAAATTAATGACCAAGCCCATGTGTTTGTTAAATGCAAAGCCCAATGTATAAGTTGAGCAAATTATTGCAAGCCCAAATGAATAAGCTAACTAATTAAACCTTAAGCCCAAACTATTAATCCAATGGGTTAAGAGGATCCATGTGGCAACCCATGGGTGATCCAAAGTGATGAGCAAGTAAAAGAAACTTAATGGCTAAGATAAGTGGTGAGTAAGTGACTTGGTGGCTAAGTAAAATGTGGTGGCCAAGTTAACTTAATTAGGAAGTAAGGAATAGTAAGGAGGTGATTAAGGAGGTGGAAGTGGATTAATGACCATTATACCCTAACCTAGCAACTCTTATAAATAGCAAGCTTTGTATTCATTTGTTAGTTGTTAGATTTTCATCAAATAACTTATAAGTTGAGAGCTTATTTGCTTGAGAGAAAAAACTAGAAAGTTAGCCTTTGAAGTTCAAGAATCAAGAAGGAGATTAAAGATTAAACAAGTGATTATTCAAGAGTAAGTAATCTTAAACCATGATTTCTTTCTCTTCCATTATCAGAGAAGTGGGTAGTGATAGAACATGTATGTTACGAAGGAGTTGGAATGATGAATCAAATAGCTTAAGTCTTAATAAGCCGTATAAGTCATGAATAAGTAATTCAAACATAAATAAGTTATGAACTTATAATGAACGTATATGAACTTGTATCATGTTTACCCAAATGAAGTTAGTATGTTAAACAAGAAGCAAGAATAATGGTTAGAAGTCACAAACTATCCTAAGTAATGAGAAATGGAAACATAAGTAGTTTGTACTTTTATAAGTTATAAACTCATAAAGAATAAGTAATAACTTATCATGTAAATAAGTTAATGAAGTATGTATATTAAGAAGTTAGTAGGATGGAATAAATCCATTTGAAACGGTTTAAAAATCTCAAGTAACGAAGTTTTTGCGGAATTTACACGATTAGACGATAATCAACGAATTCGTGAAATTCTCGAAATGGAAGTCAAATTTTGATATTGAACTCGGAAACGTTGGTTTTCGATGGAGACAAGTCGTAATTGGCATTATAGAGTTACGGACTCGAAAATGGCCGGATTCCGACTTAGAACGAAGAAACGAGCGTTGAACGTTCACGAACGTTTATCGTTTCCGTTAAAAATGGACTAATAGGTGAATTTTTAGCAAACGAAGTTGCATAGATAAAATTCTTGCATGAACACGTAGAGTATGTAATTTGTGAACCGTAGGCTCTTGAACGAGCCAATTTGGACTTATAACGAAGAAGTTAGGAGCTCGGGAATCTCACCTAAAAGAAAATCTGTCAAAATTGTCTGATGCACATAGTCCATACGGTGTCAGCGACTCAAAGCGAGAATGGTAAGCGGCCATAGATGAAAACCGGACCATAGCCCCTATTAATTGGCGTCGCAGTGCGACCAAATACACTAGGCATGGCGCCATGATCTTGGTAACCAATTCTAAGAACCAAAGGCTACTGCATTGTGCATGAGGTGGAGAGTAAAAATCTGAGCCAGCGATTGCGGCACTAGGAAGTAGAGAGAAGAAAATTTTGAATGTAAAGTGAAGGAGAAGCGTATGAAGGGTGAATTAATTTCTAGAAAATCGGATTTTTTATGACAATTAAATTTTTATTTGATTATGTGAATTAAATGAATTTAATTGATTTCTTTAATTTAAGTAAGCTATGTGAAAGAAGTTCTATGACCTAGAATGTGCTAGCGTGGTTAGTATTACAGCTACGTGTTAGAAATAGTTGTTTGGAATTTCCAAGGCGATAATAATTTTTTCAGAGAGAAATTTTTCCGTAAAAAATTTTATTCATCAGTGATTTTACATTAGGGGAATTATTTTGAAATTAGGAAGCGTAATGATAGAATATCGTGATAAGTTGGAATATCGATAATATTTCATTTTTATGGAAAGATTTTTGTTCGGGAATTATTTTTTCGCTGCGGACTTAAAACCTAAGGGTTGAGTATATTGATTTTAAGGAGGAAATAATATGCGTAGAAGAAATGGTGTTAGGTTTAATTCAAGTGTTATCTACAATGGGTGATGCTAGTTAGTATCTATGTATAATCGTTGAGTAAATCTGAGTGCAATCGATTATTTATGCGTATGGTATCTGAAGGGAATCGTGAATTATGCGTGTAGAATACGATCGTATCATAGGATTAATCTATGTATCGATGAGTAATTCACTTGTATTGGATTATGATTAATGATCAATTGAATGACTAAATGATGAGATGGATGGGTTAAGTCAAGTCGAGGCCCGATGTTTATTTAGTTAAACCAAATTCATTAAAAGCAGAGCGCAGTGGAATTGAGGCAGGTGGGTCATAGAATGGGTAAAACCCATGGGGCAACCCATGGGATGTCACCTAAGGAGGTGGGTAAAGCCACCTTGGTGTGGACTCAAGCATAAGGCTTGGTCACCAAGTATCTTACTTGGTGACCACACATGAATAATAAGGAGGTGGGGTTTAATGTCCAAATTGCCCTCCATTCTCATTTCTATAAATAAGAAGGCAAGGTTGGCCATTTGAGAGTTTTTCAATTACCAACCTAGATTATTTTGAGAGAGAAAAGAGCTATACTCAAGCAAAACATATATTTTGGAAGATTGGACTTAGAGTTTTCAAGAAATTCATAAGAGTTCTTAAGGTATATTCCTTACCTTTCATCTCCATCTCTTTTAGATTTTCTTTCATTTTAGAGAATCATGAAGGGGTGGTATATGTCATGAGTGAGGATTTAAAGATGACTTACCATAGATTTCAATCTCTATAAGTCGTGAGATTATAAAAATAATAAGGTTTGATATAGTTTTGAACCATGAAAATATTGATAGTTGAGATCGATTGTTGATAAGCGATTGAGCTCCATCAACATGTTAGTATATGCATCTTGTTTGGTTAGGATGTAGATATGAAATCCATGGAGTATTCCATGTGATTTGGCTTAAAGAACAATAATGCTTGAAGTTATAGCGAATTTTTTGAAATAGGCGTTAAGCGTCGAAAAGCAGCGTAAAGTCGGATTAAAGGTCAAAAGTTGCGTGTGACTTGAAAGCGTCGGTTTTCAATGTCAACACGTGAGATAGGGTGATTAAGAGTTGTGGGTTCGAGAATCGTCGGATTCGACTTAGAAACGAAGAAAAGCGAGCATTGAGCGGCTCATTCGCGTTCTGACGTATATAAAATGAACTCGATAGTGAATTATGAGTTAGCGGATTTGAAAGTGTTGAATTCTTATATGAACACGTAAAGGATGTAATTCGACTTGTAGGAATTGAATGGGTCAATTCGGATGTAAAAGCGAACAAATTAGGAAGCGGGAGTTTCGTTAGAAAACCAAAAGCTGGTTTGCCAAGCTCTTGCTTTGCCTGAGACTTCGTGTATGATGGCAAAAACGAAGTACAAAGTGGTGGCGTGCATGTGCTTGAGACTCGGTAGAAAGTACCTAACTAACTTGCTATGCATGCCTACTAATATCTGAGGATCTTGCTTGCCTTGTGTGGTGATGAGGAAAAAGTTGACAAGTTAGGTTTTAAACTTGGTTGTTTAGAGACCTACGAGTTGAGTTTATATACTCGATGAATGTACTAAGACTAATCCTATACTACCTATACTAAGGTATAGAGTATGAAACTTAGGAATGAAATGCATATAAACAAGATATGTAAAATAAACAAAGTTGGTACTTTATCAGCGATGTTTGAGTCAGGTTAACAAGCGTCGATAGAGTGATACAGGACGAAGGGTAATAAGTCATGTTGACTTTAATAAAGATATTAAGTTAACACGGACATAGAAGAAAAAAGCTTGTAGGAACAATGTGAATAGTTGTTTGATAGCTAATTACGGTGTCTTTATGTGAACATATCATGTAGATTACTGTAAAAGTTGTGGTCGGTCGAGTAAGTTATTTGAAGAATATTTGAAAGGCAAGTTTTCTTAAGCAACATCTAACTTCCATATTAGCCAAGTTTTATGTGATTCGTTGAACTGAATTGCAAGACTTTTTTTAAAGAAAAATTCGATGCAGATTTTAACTTTCGGCTAGACTATTAAGTAAGATATAGATTGATTATTATTCATATCATTCTATATAGAAATGTTAATTTATCTATGCCAAGTAATTGAATGCGGACGTGAAGAGTAAGGTTTTCTACATGAACAAACAAAAGTATTTTTCATCGATTATTCGATGGGCGCAGCGATTTGCCAAAAATATTAAGCGTAAATACGTTTAATGAATGTAGTGTTGATCAACATAGAAGTACTATAGGTGATCACCTAGAAGTGCTCTAAATAAGTTATACGGATGAATGGCCTTAGTCTTTGTGGACTCCTTTTCAAGTATGAAAACTGAAATTTCTTTGTTCATGGTCTATCGTAGGTTCGAGAATTCTAATCTATTCTATACTTTGGGAATTGATGTTATGAGCTATTAAAGTATTATTGATTGAGAATACTTCATAACTATTGTTTGATTATGTTGGAATTGTTGTATAATTCATGAATGTGGTATTCTGTTATCCTTGATTAAACTTCTTTGAAAATTGTCATACTCACTTCTTGCTTGAATTATATAAGCTGCGAGTTAAAGATGAGCGTCTTGTGAATGCAAGAATGATAAGGGCAAAGCTAAGATGGATGCTTAGGCATTGTGTAATAGTTTAGTAAGTTTGTATGTATTATACATTATGAACAATGAGCGATGTAATAGGTTTATGAACACAGGAAGGATTATACTTTGATTGTAATAAGAAGATAGTAATTACTTTCATTTTGTTGTATTTCAATGGAATGATTGTATGGATGTTAATACGGTGGAGCACCATACATCGGGTTGGAAGATACCGAATTTGGGGGCGTCACGAGGTTGGTATCAAAGCCTTAGGTTATAAAACTTAAGGGGGGGAAAACCTTAGGCTAATAACCTCGTAAGGAAGGTAAAGTCAGGAATGAAATTCAAGTCCATTGAATTAAGAAGATATTGAGATAACTTCGATATCGAAAGAATTAAAAGATGAAATTAATCTTAAAGATATTAAATGTGATTTGTGCTTATACTATTGTGTATTATGTACTAATCAGCGTGTTATGTGTTTGTAGATGTCAATCGATAGCTTGATGTTTAGAAGCGTGGAAATGATAAGTGAGGACTCGATTAACCAAGTTGAGATTGTACCGATGCCGATTGGCGGAGAATGCAAATAGTTATACTAGAAGACTCGGACATTGAGGAGTACATCTACGAGGAGGAATACTACGAGGAGACTATGGGATTAACATCATACCTTAACGAGATGCTAGATGTGGAGGAGAAATGGAGGTGACATCGATTAACACGGTGTTACCTACTCGAGGACCCGACATCTCTGGATCTGACTAGAGCATTATATCTGGCGGTGTTGGATAGGAATGTGCATTTTGCGTACTCGGGTAGAGAGGCGCAGATTGAAATAAGCGCCTTATATGAGGTGAAAAAAGAATCTATGAGAGGCGGACTTTGAGTCGAGAACACGATGAAAAGTGCTTATGGTGATAAGGCTCATAACTATAAGGATGAGGTCCTTGAGCTACTGCGAAGCTGGTTGAGAAAGACCAGAAAATAGCTAGGATGTCATACATCCATGAATGCGCTCATGAGGATTTCAAGCTGAAAATTGCTTGTTATTCTATTGAGTCCGGGCAGACTCGACATACCATAAGTCGAGATATAGTGTCGATTCTGGCAAATCAGAAATATGAAAATGCCGTTCGACAGTGTTAGTAGATCGCTAGATCTTTTTGGTATATAAGTAGTGACGTAAAACCCTCTTTTGTATAACTAAGGGTAGTCTTTTTGTAAATCCCAACTTTTGTAGGAGGCAATCGCGGGATAGTATGTAATAGCTTTTGGCTAAAGGAACATGATGTAAATAGTTTTGACTATGAAAGCATATTTATATAATGAAGTTTTTATTTAACATGCTTGTTGTGGTATGAATGGTTGTTGTTAATTTAAAATGATAGCGAGTAGTTAAATAGATAATAACGAAGCTTTATTTATTTAATCGAATTATATGCGTAGAGAAGGAGACAAGCGGAACAAGAAGTAGAGTCTCATAATGAAAATCGGGGGGTCTAACAACCCTATGCAGAGAGTTCGTTAATTTATTAGCATTGCATTTAACCAAGTGGGGGTGGGATTCTGTAGCTCACAGGGGTAGCAAGAACAACTACCTTTAAGGACTTTAAAAGTGTGGGTCCTCCAGAGTTTAGAGGCGCAGCGGATCCACTAGAAGCCAGAACATGGATTAGAGAGATTGAAAAGGCGTTTGTGATAACAAGCGTGGGTGGCATAAAAGACTTCTTTTGCGACTTACATGATGAAGGGGAAGCTTGACTCTTGGTGGGAAGCTCACGGGGTGGGGGCTAGGAGAGAGGCATTACGTGGGAGCAGTTTAAGAAGGTTTTCTTGAGAACTACTTCCCTACTAGCATGCATCGGTAGGATGGAAATTAAGTTCCTAGAACTTAGCGAGGGGATATGTGGTTCCCCGTATCACCAAGTTTTAGCGAATTGGCGAGATTTGCTCCCATCATCGGTGGATCTGAGGAGAAAAAGAAAGGCCTTGATTTGGCGGGGCTTAAAACCACTGGCTCTATAGTAGGATATCGGTTTTCGAGTGCTTCCTACGGGACCATTACGGAGAAAGCGATAATAAGTGAAAGGTGGTGGTGAGGCTTTGTCTCGAGTACCTGAAAAGCGGAAGATTAAAGTAAGTTAGAAGGAGGTAATAAAATTTGAAGTTGCGGTGAGCGCAACTTGCCAAAAAGGAAAGTTTTAACCACAGGAATCAAGGGGGTAAGCGGGGAGATCCAAAAGGAGAGAAGCGAAGCATGTAAGACATGCGGAAAATCTCACATGGGAGTCATTTAAAGGGAAAGCAAGTATCTACAATTGTGTGGGCGGGGAGGGCATTTGTCACCCTTGTTATCCTAACCCTAAGAAAAAACCGGGGGTGTTTTATACGTGGGTCGATGGACCACATGGCAAGAAATTGCCGAAGAAGGGTTTAGAGGGAATAAGAGTTACGGTAGTGGTAAATTAGCCATTCTTGGACCAACACCATCGGTGGGTAGACCCTCATTTCGTCGTTTAATATATTTATTCAAGATGCGGTTGCATCAGCGAGATGTGGTGCGGTATCCTTAGGTCGATGAGATAAATGCTTATGTGCTATTTGACTCGGGTCTTACTTGTTCTTTTATAGCATGTGAATTTGCTAAGCGATTAGGTTTAATCACGAAAAGTTACCTATACCTTTAGGCGTTAAGGTAGCGAGCGAGGAGATAATCCCCATTGAACATATTCATAAGGATTGTTTGCGTGGAAATTAGAGGGAATAAGTTATCGGTGAGATTTAGTGCAAATAAGGCTAAAAAGAATTGACGTAATTCTTGGTATGGATTGGTTGGTGAACCATGAGGCGATTATAGATTGCCATAGGAAAAGTGTAAACCTTGACTTTCTAAGAAAACCAAGGTAGTGTTCTTGGTAGTAATTCAGAGGGGGCTCTTGTTATGCATACATGACACAAGCTAGGAAGATGTTGAGAAAAGGGTGTGTAGGTTATCTATGCCATGTTGTGGATACCCAAAGAGTGGGAACATCCTTGGATCGGATACCTATTGTGCAAAATTTTGCGGATGTATTTAGGAGGATTTCAGGGTATTCCACTTGGGACGGGGAGGTGGAGTTTGTAATTGATACATTACAGGAGCGGCACACGGTTTCAAAGGGCACCATATCGAATGGCGCCGATCGAAATGAAGGAGTTAATGGTTCAATTACAAGAACTATTAGGCGGGAAGTACATTCGACCAAAGTGTGTGTCTCCTTGGGGAGCACCGGTGTTGTTTGTAAAGAAAGAAGGATGGGTCGTTAAGACTTTGTATCGACTATCGAGAGTTGAACAAGTTAACGATTAAGAATAGATACCCTTTGCCCGGGATCGATGATCTATTTGATCGGTTGAAAGGGCAAAAGTATTTTCTAAAATAGACTTGCATGCGGGGTATCATCGAGTTAAAGGTGAGGAAGGATGATGTACCTAAGGCGGCATTGAGAACTTCGTTATGGTCATTACGAGTTTACGGTAATGTCGTTTGGGTTGACTAATCGCTGACCGCATTTATGGATATGATGAGCAGTGTTCAAACAATATTTGGACAAGTTTGTCGTAGTGTTCATTGATGATATTCTAGTCTATTCAAAAGATGCGGAAGATCATTGAACATTTAAGAATAGTGTTGGAACACTACGGAAGGAGAAGTTGTATCTGAAATTCACAAAGTGTGAATTTTGGCTTGAAAGTCTGATTTCTAGGGCATGTTATTGATAAGGATGGCATTTTAGTAGATCGGCAAAAGTAGAAGCGAGTTAACGAATGGGGAGCGACCAGAAAATGCCAAGTTGAGGTTCGGAGTTTTACGGGGTTAGCGGGATCTATAGAAGGTTCATTAGGACTTTTCTAAATTAGCTACTCAGATTAACAAATCGACAAGAAAGTCGGTAAAGTATGTGTGGATTGAAACATGTGAGAACAGTTTTCAAGAGTTGAAGAAGAGGTTAAGTGAGGCGCCGGTATTGTCCTTCCTTACGAGACGATCTGAGGGAATTTTGTAGTGTATAGCGATGCTTCGCATAAAGAATTTGGTTGCGTGCTCATGCGGCATGGCAAAGGTCATTGCGTATCGTCGCGTCGATTGAAGGATTATGAGAAGGTCTATCCTACTCATGACTGGAATTGGCATTTGTAGTTTTTGCCCTAAAGATATGGAGGCATTATCTTTATGGTGAGAAATGTGAGATATACGGACCACAAAAAGTGCGAAATATATCTTCACACGAGAAGGAGTTGAACATGAGGCAGAGAAGGTGGTTAGAGTTAATAAAAGATTATGATTGTGATATTTTATATCATCGGGGAAAGCAAATGTAGTGGTGATGATCGCTAAGTAGGAAGGTAGAGAGAAATTATCAATGTTAACAACTCGAGATGAGTTGGTAACAATGATGGCAAAAATGGAGCTAGAAGTTAAATTCTGGGAGGAAGCGGTAGAGATGTTATTTTCCATGGAAACCTGACCTACCATAGTGGGGCGGGTTAGGGAGTACAATTGAGCAATGAGGAGTGCAAGCGGATCTGAGAAGAGGATAGAAGGCGAAAAAAAATGAGTATAACCTCGATAAGGAGGATTACTTCGTTTTGAGGGAAGAATTTGGGTTCTAATGATCCGAATTAAAGAAGAAATTATGATGGAGGCCCATAGTTGAGGTACTCGATACATCCGATAATACGAAGATGTATCAAGACCTTCGTCGAGAACTTTTGGTGGCGAATATGAAGAGGAGATAGCGAGAATATGTTAGTAGGTGCTTAACTTGTCAAAAGTTAAAATTTGAACATCAACGATAAAAGCGGGTTGTTACAACCGCTAGAAATTCAGTGGAAGTGGGAGCACATCACGATGGACTTTGTGGTGGGACTTCAACAACGAGAGAAGGATCGATGCTATTTGGGTGATAGTGGATCGATTAACGAAATCGGCTCATTTTCTACCAATAGGAGTTAGGTATAACCTAGATCGAGTTAGCTAAAGTTGTATGTCGAGAAATTATTTCCGGACATGGAGTACTATTTCGATCGTGTCGGATCGTGATCCACGATTCACATCGAACTTTTGGAGAAGTTTGCAAGAGCAAATGGGAGCAGCGATTAAGATTGAGTCTGGCGTATCATCCTCAGACGGATGGTGAGGAGTGAGCGAACAATTCAAATGCTTGAAGATATGTTAAGATCTTGCGTTATGGATTTCAAAGGGAGTTGGGGACGAATTTCTAGGTTGGTGGAATTTTTTTACGTACAACAATAGTTTTCACGCTAGTATAGGCATCTTGCCTTACGAAGCGTTGTATGGGAGGAAGTGCGAACTCCATTGTGTTGGGATGAGGTGGGTGAGCGTCGGATGTTGGGACTGAGATGGTTCGTGGGCGGCGGACATGGTAGAGTTAATCGTATTACTCGATTAGTTGCGGCTCAAGGCCAGTGAAAGAAAGTATATATGAGATCCTCACGAGAGAATAGAGAATTCGATGTAGGATCTTTTGTTTTTTACGAAAGTATCGCCTTGGAAGGGAAGATACGTTTTGGAAAGAAAGGAAGTTAAGTCAAGGTTTGTAGGACCTTTTGAGATTTTAAAAAGGATAGGGGAGGTAGCGTATGTAGTAGCCTTACCTCCGAGAGATGGAACAGCATTCATAATGTGTTTTCATGTATCGATGTTGCGTCCTTATAATCGGACTATAAACACGTGATAGAGTATGAATCTATTAGGATAGAGAAGGACTTGTCTATGAGGAACTTCAATTCAAATTATTGATAGGAAGGAACAAGTTTTAAGAAATAAGGTAATACCTTGATGAAGGTGTTATGGAGAAACCACAATCTTTGAAGAAGCAGCGTGGGAGCTCGAAAGTAAAATGAAGGAAGATTTTCCTCATTTGTTTATGTAATTATAAGCTAAGATTAGGGACGAGAATCCTTATAAAGGGAGAGAATATAGCTTGAGAAAATCGGATTTTTATGACAATTAAATTTTTATTTGATTATGTGAATTAAATGAATTTAATTGATTTCTTTAATGAGTAAGCTATGTGAAGGTCGTTCTATGACCTAGAATGTGCTAACGTGGTTTAGTAATACAGCTACGTGTTAGAAATAGTTGTTTGGAATTTCAAGGCGATAATAATTGTTTTCGAGAAATTTACGTAAAAACACTATTCATCGTTTACATTAGGGAATTATTTTGAAATTAGGAAGCGTAATGATAGAATATCGTGATGAGTTGGAATATCGATAATATTTCATTTATGGAAAAGCGTTTTTCGCTGCTGCGGACTTAAAACCTAAGGGTTGAGTATATTGATTTCGAGGAGGAAATAATATGCGTAGAAGAAGGAATGGTGTTAGGTTTAATTGAGTGTTATACAATTGGTGATGCTAGTTAGTATCTATGTATATCGTTGAGTAAATCTCACAGTACAATATGATTATTATGCGTATGGTATCTGAAGGGAATCGTGAATTATGCGTGTAGAAATCGATCGTATCATAGGATTAATCTATGTATCGATGAGTAATTCACTTGTATTGGATTATGATTAATGATCAATTGAATGACTAAGCCCGATGAGATGGATGGGTTAAGTCAAGTCGAGGCCCAATGTTTATTTAGTTAAGCCAAATTCATTAAAAGCCGAGCGTAGTGGAATTGACCAGGTGGGTCTTAGAATGGGTAAAAACCATGGGGAATGACCCATGGGATGTCACAAAAGGAGGTTGGCGGCCACCTTGGTGTGGACTCAAGCATAAGGCTTGGTCACCAAGTATCTTACTTGGTGACCACACATGAATAATAAGGAGGTGGGGTTTAATGTCCAAATTGCCCTCCATTCTCATTTCCTATAAATAAGAAGGCAAGGTTGGCCATTTGAGAGTTTTCAATTACTGACCTAGATTATTTTGAGAGAGAAAAAGAAGCTATACTCAGCAAAACATATATTTTGGAAGATTGGACTTAGAGTTTTCAAGAAATTCATAAGAGTTCTTAAGGTATATTCCTTACCTTTCATCTCCATCTCTTTTAGATTTTCTTTCATTTTAGAGAATCATGAAGGGTGGTATATGTCATGAGTGAGGATTTAAAGATGACTTACCATAGATTCAATCTCTATAAGTCATGAGATTATAAAAATAATAAGGTTTGATATAGTTTTGAACCATGAAAATATTGATAGTTGAGATCGATTGTTGATAAGCGATTGAGCTCCATCAACACGTTAGTATATGCATCTTGTTTGGTTAGGATGTAGATATGAAATCCATGGAGTATTCCATGTGATTTGGCTTAAAGAACAATATGTAGCGAAGTTATAGCGAATTTCTTGAAATAGGCGTTAAGCGTCGAAAGCGCGTAAAGTCCGGATTAAAGGTCAAAAGTTGTCGTGTGACTTGAAAGCGTCGGTTTTCAATGTCAACACGTGAGATAAGGTGATTAAGAGTTGTGGGTTCGAGAATCGTCGGGTTTAGACTTAGAACGAAGAAAGCGAGCATTGAGCGCTCATTCGCGTTCTGACGTATATAAAATGAACTCGATAGTGAATTATGAGTTAGCAGATTTGAAAGTGTTGAATTCTTATATGAACACGTAAAGGATGTAATTCTGACTTGTAGGAATTGAATGGGTCAATTCGGATGTAAAAGCGAACAAATTAGGAAAGCGGGAGTTTCGTTAGAAAACCAAAAGCTGGTTTTGCCATTCTTTGCCACAGACTTCGTGCAGCATGACTAAAACCGATACAAAGTGGTGGTAGCATGGCGCCGGACTCAGTGAGTACCACCTGCTAACTTGGCTATGGTACCACTAATATACTGAGGGATCTTGCCTTGCATGTATGTGATGATAGGAAAAAGTTGACAAGTTAGGTTTTAAACTTGATTGTTTAGAGACCTACGAGTTGAGTTTATATACTTCAATGAATGTACTAAGACTAATCTATACTACCTATACTAAGGTATAGAGTATGAAACTTAGGAATGAAATGCATATAAACAAGATATGTAAAATAAACAAAGTTGGTACTTTATCAGCGATGTTTGAGTCAGGTTAATAAGCGTCGATAGAGTGATACAGGATGAAGGGTAATAAGTCATATTGACTTTAATAAAGATATTAAGTTAACACGGACATAGAAGAGAAAGAAGCTTGTAGGAACAATGTGAATAGTTGTTTGATAGCTAATTACGAGTGTCTTTATGTGAACATATCATGTAGATTACTGTAAAGGTTGTGGTCGGTCGAGTAAGTTATTTGAAATATTTGAAAGGCGAGTTTTCTTAGCAACTTGTCTAACTTCCATATTAGCCAAGTTTTATGTGATTCGTTGAACTGAATTGCAAGACTTGTTTTTAAAGAAAGAATTCGATGCGATTTTAACTTTCGGCTAGACTATTAAGTAAGATATAGATTGATTATTATTCATATCATTCTATATAGAAATGTTATATTATCTATCTATGCCAAGTAATTGAATGCGGACGTGAAGGTAAGGTTTGTCATGAACAAACAAAAGTATTTTTCATCGATTATTCGATGGGCGCATGAGTTTGCCAAAAATATTAAGCGTAAATCGTTTAATGAATGTAGTGTTGATCAACATAGAAAGTACTATAAATTTGATCACCTAGAAGTGCTCGTAAGTTATCTACGGATGAATGGCCTTAGTCTTTGTGGACTCCTTTTCAAGTATGAAAGCTGAAATTTCTTGTTCATGGTCTATCGTAGGTTCGAAATTCTAATCTATTCTATACTTTGGGAATTGATGTTATGAGCTATTAAAGTATTATTGATTGAGAATACTTCATAACTATTGTTCGAGTTATGTTGGAATTGTTGTATAATTCATGAATGTGGTATTCTGTTATCCTTGATTAAACTTCTTTGAAATTTTGTCGTCATGCTCACTTCTTGCGTGAATTATATAAGCTGCGATTAAAGATGAGCGTCTTGTGAATGCAAGAATGATAAAGGCAAAGCTAAGATGGATGCTTAGGCATTGTGTAATAGTTTAGTAAGTTTGTATGTATTATACATTATGAACAATGAGCGATGTAACGGTTTATGAACACAGGAAGGATTATACTTTGATTGTAATAAGAAGATAGTAATTACTTTCATTTTGTTGTATTTCAATGGAATGATTGTATGGATGTTAGTATAGTGGAGCACCATCATCGGGTTGGAAGATACCCGAATTTGTGATGGGCACGTGATGTTGCTACAACTTAAACGCATTACACGTTTAATGGATGTAGTGTTGATCAAGATAGAAGTACTATAAATTTGATCACCTAGAAGTGCTCGTAAGATATGTTTCGGGTTACGGACTTCGTCGTCAAGGGTTGTTCTTTTAAAAGAAATTATGAAACACTCATGGTCTTGGACCAGAATTGGTGTTTTACTGAGTATTGTTATGATAAAACATTTTGAAGGAAAAGGAAAGCTATTTTGAATTATTGATAGTACTTTATAACTATTATCCAGTTATTGAAGATATACGATTCCTATGTTTCAAGCATGCTTTTTAAATGAAATTGTTGTACTTGCTGAGCTTGTTATGCTCACTCTTGCTTGAACCATATGAATGCATCTTAGACCGAATGGACCAAAGGATTCGACAAGGATAAAGGGAAGGCTAAAGCGAACTTGTAGATTACCTATGTAATAGTACGGGTTTGTAATGATAATATTTGATATTATGACAAGAACAAATGTAACGGTTATAAAGAACCTGGGGAATAGTAGTATTGTTTTGGAATATATATAAGACATATTCGTTCTTTTGAGGCATTTCAATTGAATGTTTGTATGAACTGTAGCACTGTGGAGCACCATATGTCGGGTTGGAAGAGACCCGGATTTGGGGGCGTCATATTATCGCCAAGTATGTCTCGTGTTCATAAGGTTTTTCACATATCTATGTTACATAAATATGTTAAAGACCCAAACCACATTATTGAATTAGAACCGGACGAGATAGCGGAAGATTTAACGTATGAAGAGGTACTTGCTAAAATCTTGGATAAGAAGGATCATATTCTACGCTCCAAGGTTATACCTCAAGTCAAAGTTTTGTGGAGAAACCACATTGTTGAGAAAATGACCTGGGAGTTAGAATCTGAAATGAAGTCAAGGTATCTTCACCTCTTCAATATACCAGGTACGCACCCTAATTTCAAGGATAAAATTTCATAAGAAGGGGAGGTTGTAAGACCCCAACTTTTATGAATAAAGATTAATTTTTCTCGAAATATATTTTTGTATATTATGGTGTGGATTTGATATAATGTTATAGTTATGGGTAATATTTACAAATTTTGCAAAGTAAGCAAGTTGTTATAAAATATTTGATTGGTCGAGGAATATTCATTTTAGTAGGGAATATTTGTACGACGACACAATCATTGGTGGACCTCACAAATGGAATTATTGTTGGAGTTAGAAAACGACAGAAATATCTTTTTATAAAAATAACGGTGAAAGTTTTATCGTTAAACTTTTGAAATACCCGGTGGTAAAAGAACAGTAATACGCGTGGTTCCATAGTAGCACACAGTATTGATTATTGATGCTTACGTGAGAAGTCACTCAGTTATACTCAATTATTGCTACAAAGAATGTAATTCTTTGATAATATCTCTCATATTATTGATTCAATTATTGTCACAAAGATCATCTCGCATAATATTTATTATTATTAAATCAGTAATTGAGACGACAAAGTTATTCATATTATTATTTGCAATATTGACAATGTCTAGAAAGTTTTGTCGAGGAGAGGTTTGGTCACCTAATTGCACGCCAATAGGGAGAAATCCTTATCGAAATGCCCCCTCTTTCTTGGGAATGATCTGGTTGTTAAATATTGTGAGTTATAATATTAATGATGAATAAGTTCGTGTTGATTAAAGATAAAATTGATATTTCCATTGTGTTGGAATTATTAGTGTTAGTGGAAATTGACATTTATTTCGATAATAATTGATTTCTGGAGGTTATATTGACCAATCAGGTAATTAATCAGATAAATGAGCAATTAATTACTATTAATTCATATGCTTATAACTATTTTGTTCACATGTGTGTACTGTTGATTCATATGCATGTACTATTAGGGGAGGTGGTGCAAGATTGATAATACTTGCATGACTAAATTAAAAATGGAGGTATAGATGAAGGTACTATACTGTAATTATTTTTTTTCACATGATTGTACTATTGGTTCACATGATTGTACTATTGATTCATAAGATGTACTATTAGGGGAGGTGGTGCAAGTTTGATAATACTTGCAGGACTAAATTAAAAATGAAGGAAAAGATGAAGGTATTATACTGTAATATTTCGAGCCCCAAAATATTCAATTATCGAAACTATATTTTCCTATAAATAGAAGCTCATTCTTCTTTCATTCTCACCAATTCACTAAGACTCACAAGAGCAATTATAGATAGAAAGAAGAAGAGAAGTCTGCTACTTCACTATTCTAGTATCCAGTCTTCTTCTGAGGTAAGAGATATTATTTTTGTTCAACATTCGTAGGAAATAATATTTTTTTCCATACTCTGTAGTATGTGAGTAATATTATTTCGTTTCGTATTCCTAATTCTACACTCATTCTGTTGAAGTATTGCTGCTATACTCTGTGAAATTAGTAGAATATCCTTGATATTTGCGCTTCATCCAGTATCTTTTCATAGAAATATTATTCTGAGCATTCTTGATAATTATTGATCTTTTCATGCCGGAATACTGTTCACGGGGTACTATTCACAAAGTACTATTCATGGGGGTACTATTCACAAAGTACTATTTATGGGTATTATTCACAAAGTACTGTTCGTGGGTACTATTCACAAAGTACTATTCACGGGGTACTATTCACTCGGGTATTATTCACCCAGGGAATTATTCATGACAAAAAAACTGATTTCTTTGCTGTCTAAATCATTTTTGATACAATATTATTCTTGAATTTTACTCCACAAAGCAGTATAATGTTGACAATTTGGACATTATTGAATTCTGGATAAATTAAATTATAAATTTTTAAAAAATTTATTCTTTGCTTTCTTTTAATTGAATTCTTATCTCATTATCATCATCATCATGCTTATATTATGATAAAAGTCATATGTGGCTTACGTGCATAGATGTACTATTGATTGATATGATTATGACCAGGGATTATTCTGTATAATCATGACTGTAATGTTACAAATGATGTGGTAAAAGTCCTCATTGGCCCGTAGTGCATTGATGGACAGTTGTTGGTATGATCATGACCATTGATGATTACATGAATATCCTTGACCCGTAGTGGAGGGATGATTTGATGATGTGGTTTATTTATTAAGCTGATACTTAGCGATAATGTAATGCCCGAGAATTTTGAATTTTCAATGAATTAAATTTTTACTTGATTATGTGGATTAAATGAATTTTATTGAGTTATTATGTGAGTAAGATGTTCGAAGGTTGTTGTATGACCTAGAATGTGTAGATGTGGTTAGTATTCTGGCTTTGTGCTAGAATTAATTATTGTGAAATATCAAGACGAGAACAAAGGTTTTCTGAGATTGTTTGCGTAAAAACACTATTCATTCTATGACGTTCGGAGCTAGGGTTTGAGATTCTGAGAAACGCGTAATGTTAAAATATGACGATATTATGAAATATCCAATAATATTTCCGTTATGATAAACGAAGTTTTCGCCTGCAGACTTAAAACCTAAGGGTTTGTGAAAGAGGTTTAGAAAGGAAATGTAATGCGCGATAGTCGTTTCGATTATTATATCGTAAGGAATATGAGTATTATACTAGTATGTATCACAGTATGGTATGAAGAATACATGATAAGTATAATACGATTATTATATGAGTATTATACAAAGAGAATACGTGAGTAATACGCGTAGAATACGAATTGTATTATTAGAGTATGAGTTAAGGATTTTATCCAATCCAATTAGACTTGGATTAATAAACAAGCCCAATGAATTAAGGATACAAGCCCAAGCCAAGGCCCAATATTAGATTGGTTAAAGCCCAATGTTTTTATGTCAAGCCCAATCCAAAAAGTAAACCGCGGGTCGAACCGGTGGGTCAAGAGATGGGTAAAACCCATGGGGCAACCCATGGGGATGACCCATGTGCAAGGTGGGCTGACCACTTGGTGTGCAAGCCAAGTGTATCACTTGGTCACCAAGTACTTTACTTGGTGACAAAGTGGTAATTTAGTAAGGAGGTGGAAAATTGGACATTTTTGCCCTCATTTGGTTTTCTATATATATACAAGGCTTAGGTTGGATTTTTGTTGTTTTAAAAAGCTTGTCCAACATATTTGAGAGAGAGAAAAGAGCTAGAATCCTATAATTCTTCTACTTCCAAGCAAACCAAAAGACGTTTATCAAGAACGTTAACTACTTCGAAGGTAAATTCCTATAAACCGTAATCTTCATCCTTTTCGATTCCTTTCTCATAGAAGAATCTTAGATGAGTGGAGAATGCTTATAGAAATGATATAAGAATGCCTTTTAATGTAAAAATCAAAATTTTATTTGTAATTTAAAATATTTATTAAATTAAATAAATATTTTATTTATGTGATTGTTGTTAGTATATATTTGTGAATTAAATAATACTCTAATTTAATTTAACAGTTAGAGAGTTGTTAAAGATTACATGAGTTGCTATATTGATGTCGTAATTTAATAATTAAAGTGATATATTAATTGTTAAATAAAATTATAAGGAGATTATAATTTTGTGATATTTGGTTAAGTGGAAAATTTATTTAGTATGTGGTAATTAGTTTATTTAATTAAGATTGGATATGAAAATCCAAGTAAACAATGTGGGACAATAAACTATATTTATTAAAAGAGTTTTAATTTGATTTTACCAAACAAAACCTTAGAGCTTTTGAAATTCTTATTTTAATCTTGTTTTGCCAAAAAGGCTTAAGGAATGATTAAGTCATTATTTTAATATGGTTTTGCCAAACAAGCCTTAGGGCATTAAAAATTCTAATTTTTGTAACTTATATATTAAATTGATAATAAGTATATGTAATTATATTGAGAGTTACATATTCTATAATTATATGTGTTATATGTATATTGTATATACACTAAGTTATGTTAATTTTTAAACCTAAGTCTAAACTAAGAACAATAGAGAGAGAAAGGAGGCTCCATATTTCGGTAGTTATAGGGAGTCTAGGAGGGGTCTTGGATCTTCATACAACTTAAAATCATAAGCTACTTTGAAGGATCAAGAAGGCTTGAAAGAAGAAAAAGGTACGAAAATGAAAGTTTTCACTTTTTGTGCTCTTTTTGTTAGATCTTTATGAACCAAGCAACTTTTGTTTTGGATCATTAAAAACTTATGATTTACACGAGTATTTGTATTTTATATGTGTATCAAAGTATTTTTGAAATCAAAAGTTAGATCCAAAGTGAGGAAATCAAGTTTTGTACCAAAAGGTTTAAGAAAAAGCTTTCCTTTGTATGCTATATATATATTTTTTATGTTAGATTCTTTGGGTTCATGTGATTAATAGTTTAAAACATGTTAGCATGATAGATACATGAGTTAAGGGAAAAACTCCTTTGGAATCACTCAAATATGTTAAGAAATGAGCAAGTTATGAATTAAATCCCAAACTACCTTAACTGTTGAACACAAGCTACTGATCAGTAACTTCTGTCCATTTTTTCGGGACCAAAACAGAACCAAAATAGATGTTTGATACATGGAAACTATAGTTCGGGAAATTACGAATCCAACGATACCTATTGGACCTAAATCCGATTTGTAGATTTTGTTTTATAAGCGTTTCCGTTAAGGACCCCAAATCTGGAAAATGAACCAACTGTTGAAGAAAACCTTGCGGACCAGTCACTTTGGACCTGATTTCAGGGACCCAGACAGATTGGAATTTGGTATTTGATAACTGAAAACTGTAGTTCAAGAAGATACGGATCCAACGAGTTTGATTGGGCCTCAATCAGAGTTGTGGATCTCGTAATACAAGCGTTTCTGTAAAAGACTCCAAAACTGAAAATGTTTACAAGGCATGTAATGGTCAGTCGGTAGTGTCCTGTTTTCAGGATACTATACTGTGCCAAATGGACCGTTTCTTGAGCCTAAAACGTAGCTCGGGAAGTCACGGTTCTAACAATACCAAGTGGGCCCAAATCGGACTTGTAGATCACCGTCTACAAGTGTTTCTGTGGAGGACCCCAACTTTAAACGAAAATTATAGAATAAATAGAAAATAAATATTAGAAATTCATAATAAATTTGTAAAAATTATTTTAAAGCCTAAAAATGGGTTTTTAATAATTTGGAATATATTTCACTGATATTTTAATATTTTTAAATATTAATGATAGTTAATTTATTTAATTATTATATTAAATAAATTACATAAAATGATTTTAATACTTTAAAAATTATTTGAAATTATATTAAAGTGTAAGGAAATATTTTAAGTTATTTTTTATGACTTTTAATATTTTGTAATGAATTTCATTAATAAATTAATATTAATGATAATGGAATTAAGTAGTATTTAATTAATATTAATATGATATTAATGATTGAAAAATCATGATAAATGATAATAGTTATCTTTAAAATTATTATAAGTCATTGAAAAATATTTTAACCTAAAATGAAATTATCTAAGGTAAATGTAAAGCATTTAGGCAAAGTCTTATGGAAATTAGACTCATGAATTATCGACTAGACTTTTGGGATGTCGAAATTATACCAATTCAACTCGTAATCAAATAGTTTGACTTGATCATGAATTTTAGGTATTTATATAGGTCGATAGGATTATGTGATAATTTGTTAGGTTATATTATAACCGTATTTAATAGTACTATCTTTGTGATGATATTCTAATATTTGGAGATCGGTATTATCTATATTAGGTCGTAAAAAGCGATATAGGTTGAAGTAATCTCAGAATCAATGGTACAAAAGTTCTCTAACTTCGATCTCGAATTGATATTTTTGAAATATGCTTGGGGTTAATCATTCCGATTATACCATGTCTATGAATTATTGATTCTCACTGTGCACATTTCATGTATTCATCGTATGAAAGGTCGATCACCTTCATTACCATTTGGTCCCAGTTGATTTATTCATGTTCATTATTCGTTCAACTATGAAAATTTATTCATGCTCTTTCGCAATGTATATATTGTAGAAAGTTAGCCAACTTATTGTTCAATTCTTTCGATCATGATATATCCTTAATTGAACTTATACTTCTTTGGGCAAAATTATTGCTCACCCTTGCTATATCATGATAAACATTGCAGATTATAGCGAATACATACATCTATAAGAAAAGTCCAAGACAAGTCGACTTTAGATTATATATGCAGCTAAAGTCAGAATAAAGAATGTATGATAATAGCTTTGTATGTCTGATAGGATATTGATTTAGGTATTATATGAAAGTTCTCGACCTTGGGGATAGTCTGTAATGTTTAATGTATAAACAATTTATGTTTATATCTTCCGCAATAGTTATAGAAATAGTACACCGGATTCGTGGTGATTTGGGACCCGAATCTGGGGATGTTATAGTTGGTATCAAAGATGTAGGTTATAAACCTTAGGTAGGAGTAGCTTAGGTTATAACCTTAGAGAAGAGAGGTGAAGATAATGAACGAATACGCTCAAATAGAGTTTGGACAATAAGAAGTAATTTAAGAAATTTATAAAGAAGGGATGAAAACATGCGTGAGAGGATTCAAAGAAGAATCTCGCAGAGTTATGGAGTTACCCAACTCCAATAATAAGAATGTAAGGTGATAACAAATAGACAATATCTATAAGAAGAGATTGGTAACGGTTAAGAATGAAAAGTTATAGTTAAGTATGAATGCAGTTGTACTCTTTAGTAGTTGAGGTATGGTATCCGGGCTAAACGATTCCTTCATAGAAAGCGGAGGTATATAATGAACTAGTAACTCGGAACCTAGTTTGTTGGTTGTTTGTGGGAAACCACTCGGTGCACTATATTGAAACCGTTAGAGACTCGATGTGTTCCAAGTGTAGAAATAGATATCATTATGATGAAAGTGTAGAACTCGAATGAAATTTTGAGCGATGTAAATGAAGTTTGAAATTCTTAAAGGAAGAATTTTTTTTTATAAACAAGAAGATTCACAGAAGAATCTAAGAGACATAAAGATAAGAAATGGGAGTTTCCTAACTCCAAAAGACAAGATAACGAATAATGTCGTAAATGATGAAAAAGAGAAAGAAAGAAGATCGTAAAACAAAACGATCACGAGTTAAGAAAAGAATATTAAGGGAGATGATTATAGAATAAGATCACGACATGGTCTGTTTAAGTTATAAAAGAAAGATGGTCTATAATGTTTGAATAATTATAGCTTAATGCTATGAAGATGGAGTACTATGAAATAGTACGAGATAACTCATGAGGAGTTATAGATGATGTGATACGAGGAATTTGTATCGAGCAAAGAGCAAGTTATAAGCAAGATAGAGTTAGGTGGGATTTCAATTGAGGACTCATGTGATGGCCGAGTTGTACAAACCTTTGTACGGGCGTAGGGTTTTGTTTTGCACTCGCTTTATCACATTGATAATCATTGGAATGTTTGTGTCGCTGCTATTTGCTATATGCCCGCTTGAGAAGGTGATTCTTTTCTCATGTGTATAACATGATAGGTAGAGTATAGTTAGAGAATATTATAAGGTGAAGTGCGAGTTCTTAAAACTCATACTTATGGTAGATTCATGACTCATAATTATATGGTATGTTTTTGAACCCTCAAATGAATGGGACGCTATGTTCCGACTAGGATAAGTTCTTAAACTCATATGATTGTGGCGAGTTCTCAACTCATAACGTGTGGTAAGTTTGACGAACTGGGTATAGATATGTGTGAATGGAGTATTGATGATGATAAGAATAGATAGACCTATTAAGCAATGGATCATTATAGAAAGTGGAGTTGATGGTGGAAGCATAGGTACTCTAAATCTACTAGCTATGCTAGACTTTTGAAATTTATCGACTTTGTCTTTGATGTTTACACTTCTATTTTCTTGAAAAACATTGGATCAAATGATGGAACCAATGAGTTTTAACAACAATACTGTTATTCGTATGTCTATGCTAATTGCTTCGGCTAGACAAAAATGATTTGTAATATATCAAAATGTATTTTATATCAATAATGCATCATGTAACCTGGTGCAAAGATGATAAAAACGATGGAGTCATCAATGCAGTATTACCTAGTGTTGGATGTGATCTAAGGATCGTCAGCCCACTATGGTATGATGTAGTATGATAAAATCACCAAATGACGGAATCCTCAACTGATTGTAAATACAAGCAATGTATCATGACGTCATAAAAAGATTTTTGAGATTTCTTTAAGATATGAGAATATATATATATATATATATATATATTATTTCGATTGATGTCCGAATTGTTGTAAAAGTCTATGCTATTTGATTCAAATACTAGATTTAATATTGAAAGATGTTTATGAAATTCAAGCGTTTATTGAAAAGTTATGCCAAACCAAATTGTTTTTGGTGCGGATTCAGATGTTGAAAAAGTCGAGGTGAACAACCCTATAAGGGGACATGTTTTCGGGGACAATGGTTCCGAGCGAACGCATATAGTCGTTACAAAACACTATGTTGTTAGAGTTTATGCCCTAGAGGCCAATTATTTGATATAATTGCTTAACGTTTTGATATTATATTTGATTGAATAAATATATGATTTTATTATGGTTTTATTTCTTTGCGTAATATAATTGTTAACATAATAAAATTCCTTAGAATAGTGATACAAATTATATAGTTTCAAGTATGTGACTTGAACATGAGATTATATATTACCATTAGTATCGGTGTTCTTAAATGTCCCTAATCGAAGTATCATTGTTGATGGGACAACAATGATGCATTGAGACTAGTATGTGGATTGATTGATGACCAAATCTCATTGGTCATAAATATATGAGATATTAAGTCGATGCATAGGTACATGTTGAAAACGATGTCTTTGGGCGGACCCACCATGAGAATTCTATATGGAGCATTATGCGAAGTGTCATTAGCAATTCTCATAGTGACAATGATGTAATGGTCCTCAGGCACGAAATCGCTATATTACTACTACGAGAATTTATGTACTTTGATATCATCAAATGTCACCTTTAATAGGGTGGACTATAAAGGTGATTATTGGGTTCATCATTAATCGTGTGAGAAATATGAGTGATCTAGATGGAATTTAACCATCCTATATATTATGGGTGATATCCATGAGGCCTCTTGATTGAGTAGGACTATGAAATGCATGGCCATGCTCAAATAGTGATTTGTTTCATATAGTCTACTCATTGATCAAGAAAACTTCAGATTAAATTATGAAGAGTATGACACATTCCATGACTCGAGTTTAATCTAGGATATTAAGGTTAAAAGGATTAAATTACATTGAAACATTGGTCACGAAAAGGTTGCATCGAATCATCGATCTTATTATTACTTGGGTAGCGATGATGCATTACTAGATGCAGCTCTTCATTTATAATTTTATAATATGATTTTAAAATTATTGCCAGCGTAATAATAACTATATAGGTCACACACATAGAACGTTATTTAAAAGGAATTAATTTAAATTTTAAGGATTTAAATATATTAATATGATTAATAGTATTTAAATCACGCAATTTAAATTAAAAGGATAATTGTATATATGTATATTAATTAAGTAAGACTTAATTAAAGATATATATATATATATATATATATATATATATATATATAATTGGATTTTATAAAATTAGGTTTTGATTTGATTAATTCCTTTTAACTACTATATATATGATATATAGCGACTACTTAGGGTAAGATATCATAATTGAAAAACCCTAGCCGCTCTTAGAGAGAGACTAGAGAAAAGCAGTTTGAGAAAATCCATTCCTTTTGGTGGCTAGTCCGCAAGTCCTTCTTATTGCGAGAATCGTTCGACGGTTAGATGCGGCGTTTAAATGTGGATCTAGTAGAGGCTCAATCGGTTTGTATTGCGTTGGAGATTAGAAGCGTGATCGGTTTGATTCTCGTTTTTTTTTGTATATATCTGGTATAATCTCTAAACCTCTGAATTAATTGATTTTCGCATGGATCTATTTTAGGGTTTGAAATTGCTTTAAAATTTTAATTTCATTTGTGCGTTTCATGTAAAGCCCAACGGTGGTATCGAGCTACTTGCGAAAAGATTAATTGATTCGTGTTTTAATTGTATTCGATATATATGATATATGATGATGCATGTTTCTAGATATAAAATTGAATATATGATATTTAGTTGTATGTGTATTACAGTAATATATATGATAATCACATTAATCGTATCTTTAATCGGTGGAATAACAATATAACTATTCTAATCGGATTAGAAGCATGAAGAATCGTTTTAATATGATTAATGAAGCTGAAATATATGATAAATTAAGGTGTCTTTGTTATTCGTTTTAATATGATTAAATCGGCTGGACATATATGATTTGTTATTATGGGTGTTTTGGTGGATTAAAATGTATGATTCGAAAGCTATTTGAGAGATTCGTATGGAAAAAAAATAGAATGTAGTTCAAAATTATTCGCAATCACCCGTATGGGACCACTGTGAAGAGACCCCCATGGACCCATAACCCCGTCGTAGCGCATACGATGGTCGTGTCCCTATATTTTATATATAGTTTTCTTTAATTATATATAAATTGTTATGTGCTTATTGTGATATGCATGGTGCCTGATTATGGCCTTTTGACCCATAGGTTAGTGGTTTTGGTTTTGAAATACGACTTGCATGTCGTGCCTTTCTATAAATTCTAATGTAATATTCTCTTCTCATCTAAATCCCCTCGAATGTAACTTCGAGGTTTCTTTATGTCATGTGTAATAATCTGTAATTGATGAAGATGTCAAGATGGAGAACACAATGGAAAGATGATGATGGAGAGGAGGCGCGTGCTAGAGGAAGATCAAGGAAGTTATTTATTTTAAGATCTTTTACCACCTTAGATTGACCTTCAATCTTTCATTAGCTTGAAAAGATTGGCGGTGGATTGGGCCATAAGCATGACACATTTAATTTTGCACTTTATTTATGCTTGTATGTGATATGATATGATTAATAATGTGCATGCTTAACAAGATTAAAATTGGTGAGATCTAAATTAATAAAATCCTCATTAAATTATTAAGTCTAAATCGGATGCCTTCAATGAATAACACTCATCAAGACCTTGATCAATAGATGTAGGTTTTCCAAAGCAAAGTACCCTATTTATCTAGGTAAGATGCGATAGGATAATTGTGATATCAAACTATTAAAATCATTGGGCCCGACTTAACTAAGTTATCTCAATAGGATTGTGGACTTAGAGGCATAGAGTTTGGTTGGTACCATTAGATGGACTAGAAACAAATGTTGTTTACCAAACTATCCAGGAGTTATATATGATATAATTGACAAAGGGTTGTCTACCTAAATAATTATGTTTTGAGAGAATAGCCGAAAGCTAACTTAAGGCATAATGAAATATGGATCTTGGCTCACTAGAAAGATTTAATAGAAAATGCTTTCCGAATTAATGGTGAGGGCTATTAATTTGAATAAAATAGTGGGAGGTATATTTTGAATGTACTATTATCAATTATATAATATCAACTCTGTAATTTGACTTATTATTGTTGCACTTATAAATTGTAGATATCAAATGGCAAACAACAACAACACAAATAGTCTTTCATTACGATCAGTCCTTGAAAAGGACAAGCTAAGTGGAATTAATTTCCTTGGTGGCATAGGAACTTGAGGATTGTCCTCAAACAAGAGAGCGTAAGCTATATGTCCTTGATGGGCCCATTCTGCGGCACGGTTATCAACGCACTGCGTCACGAACATAATGCTTACAAGAAGCATCAAGATGATGCTCTGGATGTGAGTTGTGTCATGCTAGCAGCAACCATGAGCATTTGAGCTTGAAGCAACATGAGTTGATGGATGCTTATGAGATGATCGAGCATCTCGAGAAATTGTTGAAGGGCATGCTCGACGGGAGAGGTATGATACAAGCAAGGCGTTGTATCCTTTGCAAAATGGGTGAGCGTGATCCGGTTGGTCCACATGTCTTTGAAAATGATTGGGTATATTGAGTACCTTGATAGGTTGGGTTTTCCAATCACTCAGGAAGCCCAATGACCTTGTTTTGCAATCTTTGAACAATGACTACTCTCAATTTGTTATGAACTATCTTATGAATGAAATTGAGAAACCCCTTCTTGAGTTGTTGAGCATGTTAGAGGCTGCGCGAGAACAACATGAAAAAGCGGACCGCTCCCCATAATGATGGTGCAAAAGGGAATGCTAAGGGAAATTGGAAGGCAAGAAGAAGATGGGATCTAAATCTTTTGCCAAACCCAATTCCAAAACCAAAGCAGGCTTTAAAACCTAAAGGTGGGGTGGCTAAAGAAGGTGAATGTCATACATGGAAAACACTGGACCTTTGGAAAAGGGCTGTCATGCTTATACGGAAGAAGTGAAGAAAAGAAAAGGAAATCGACTTGATTCGGTATATATGTTATAGAAGTCAACTTATCTACTTCTACATCATGGGTATTGGATCTTTGGATGTGGTTCTCACATTTGTGTTAATAATGCGGGGACTCAGAAGGAGTAGAACTTTAGCGAAAGGAGAGGTTGACCTCTGAGTTGGAAATAGAGCAAAAGTTCTTTGCCTTTGGCCGTAGGAACTTATCATTTATCTTTGCCTTTTGGGCTAGTTTTAGAATTAGAAGATTGTTATTTTTTGTACTGCTATAAGCAAAAACATTATTTACATTTCTTGTTTGGACAAGAAAGGTTTTCATTTATAATAAAGAACAATCGTTGTTTGTTTTACTTAAATGATATTTGTTATGGTGTTGCACAATTGTTTAACGGTCTCTATATTCTTGATTTAGAAATGCCTATCTATAACATAAATACAAAAGCGATTTAAATCAAATGATTCAAATCCGACATATCTACAACTTGTCGTTTAGGCCATATAAATGAGAAAGCATATCAAACTCCATAAAGATGGGTTCTTGGATTCATTTGATTTTGAATCATATGAGAAACGAGTCTTGTTTATTAGGCAAGATGACTAAAGCCCCTTTCACTTTGGACACGATTGAGCGGGCTAGCGATATATTGGGACTTATACATAGTGATGTATGTGGACCCATGAGTTCGTTAGCAAGAGGTAGGTTTTATTACTTCATTACATTTCTTGATGACTTTAGTAGATATGGATATGTGTATCTTATGAGACACAAATCCGAATCCTTTGAAAAGTTCAAGGAATTCAAGAATGAAGTTCAAAACCAATTTGGCAAAAGCATAAAAGCCCTTGATCCGATCGAGGAGGTGAATACTTAAGCCAAGACTTTGATGACCTTCTAAAGGGTGTGGTATTATATCACGACTCACTCCTGGAACACCGCAATGGAATGGTGTATCGAGAGGAGAATCGAACCTTGTTGGACATAGTACGATCAATGATGAGTCATCTGAGATCTTCAATAAGCACAGGGTCATGCCACAGAGGCATTTGCATTCACATAGCTTAGTGTTCCTACAAAGGCGGTTCGAGAAGACACCATATGAAATGTGGGTGGGAAGCGTCCTAGTATATCGTTCATGAAGATTTGGGGTTGCGAGGCGTTAAGTAAAGCGTCGAATTACGACAAGCTCGGACCCAAATCGACAAATGTAATTTTGTGGGATACCCAAAGGAAACAAAAGGGTATTATTTCTACAAACCTTACGAGAACAAAGTGGTTGTTGCTCGAAGCTGGTATTTTTCTAGAAAGAGAATTTGTCTCTAAAGGAAGCAGTGGGAGGAAAGTAGAACTTCGAAGAAATTTGAGAACCACAAAATATCATTGAACTGAGTTGGAACATGGCGGGAACCACAAGAAATTGTGGAAAGTGAACTGCTCAAATTACACAAGTCATTTCGTAGATCTGGTAGGACACGCCAAGAGCACGAGAGATATTATGGATATCTTGTGACTCAAAAGCGGCGATGTGATGCTCATAGATCAAGATGAGCACTGCTTCTACCAAGAAGCTATGAATGGACAGATTACGAGAAATGGCTTGAAGCCATGAAATGCGAGATGGACTCATGTATACTAACCAAGTATGGACTCTGGTTGATCCACAGAAGAAAGGTAAAACCAATCGGGTGCAAGTGGGTTTTCAAGAAAAAACCGGCATGGATGGTAATGTACAAACCTATAAAGGCCCATTTGGTAGCAAAAGGTTTCAAACAAATTCAAGGTGTTGACTATGATGAAACCTTCTCTCCGGTGGCAATGGTTAAATCCATCGAGGATCTTACTTGCTATTATTGCGACTTTTTATGATTACTGAAATCTGGCGGATGGATGTCAAAAGCTGCTTTCCTTAGCGGAAATCTCCTTGAGGATGTGTATATGACACAACTTTGAGGGTTTTGTCACTCAAAGGATCTTGGAAAGGTATGTAGTAGCTGCGACGATCCATTTATGGATTGAAGCAAGCCTCTCGGAGTTGGAATCTTTGATTTGATGAAGCGATCAAAGAATTTGGCTTTATTAAAAATGAAGATGAACCTTGTGTATATAAGAAGGTTAGTGGGAGTCACATTGTATTCCTAGTATTATATGTTGATGACATATTAATTATTGGGAATGACATTCCTTCCTTACAAATTTGTAAAAACATGGTTAGGAAAATGTTTCTCCATGAAAGATTTGGGCGATCTTGCCTACATTTTAGGTATCAAGATCTATAGAGATAGATCAAGAAAAATGCTAAGCCTAAGTCAAAGTACATATATTGATAAAGTGTTGAAGCAGTTCGACATGCAAGAGGCGAAAAGAGGAAACTTACCGTGACTCATGGTGTAAAGATCTCTAAGGCCCAATGTCCTAAATCACAAGATGATGAGGAGGCGTATGAGAAAGATCCCTTATGCTTGACAATTGGATCTATTATGTATGCAATGATATGTACTCGTCCGGATGTCTCGTATGCTTTGAGCATGGCGGCGAGATACCGATCGAATCGGTGAAGGTCCTTTGGACGATGATCGAGAATATCCTCAAGTACACGAAAAGGACTAAGGATTCATTCTTGGTATATGGAGTGAAGAGCGAACTAGTAGAAAGGGTTACCACGGATGCTAGTTTCGAGACCGACAATGATGACTATAAGTCTCGGTCGGGTTTTGTGTTTTGCCTTAATGGTGGTCTTTGTTATTTGGAAAAGTTGAAGCAAGAGGCGATGGTGATTACAATGAGTGAGTGAGTATATTCTTTGCTTCTAGTGTGACCAGGAGGAGGTTGTATGGATTAAAAAGTTCATCACTTTGAACTTGGTGTTGTTCCAACCATTGTTGATCCGGTTGCTCTATCTTGTGATAATAATGGAGCCATTACATGAGCTAAGGAACCCGATCTCACCTGTGATCAAGCATATACTTAGGCGGTACCATCTCATCCGTGAAATCATTGATAGAGGAGATGTACATATAGGAAGAGTGCCAACAGAGATGATAATGTTGCGAGATCCACTAACCAAGGCTTTTGTCATGTGAGCGAAAGCACGACGGTCACACTAGTTCCATGGGTATTAGATACATGAGTGATTGGCTCTAGTGCAAGTGGGAGGCTATTAGAGTTTATGCCCTAGAGGCCAATTATTTGATATAATTGCTTAACGTTTTGATATTATATTTGATTGAATAAATATATGATTTTATTATGGTTTTATTTCTTTGCGTAATATAATTGTTAACATAATAAAATTCCTTAGAATAGTGATACAAATTATATAGTTTCAAGTATGTGACTTGAACATGAGATTATATATTACCATTAGTATCGGTGTTCTTAAATGTCCCTAATCGAGTATCATTGTTGATGGGACAACAATGATGCATTGAGACTAGTATGTGGATTGTTGATGACCAAATCTCATTGGTCATAAATATATGAGATATTAAGTCAATGCATAGGTACATGTTAGAAACGATGTCTTGGACGGACCCACCATGAGAATTCTATATGGAGCATTATGCGAAGTGTCATTAGCAATTCTCATAGTGACAATGATGTAATGGTCTCTCGACATTGAAATCGCTATATATTACTACGAGAATTTATGTACTTTGATATCATCAAATGTCACCTTTAATAGGGTGGACTATAAAGGTGATTATTGGGTTCATCATTAATCGTGTGAGAAATATGAGTGATCTAGATGGAATTTAACCATCCTATATATTATGGGTGATATCCATAGGCCCTCTTGATTGAGTAGGACTATGAAATGCATGGCCATACTCAAATAGTGATTTGTTTCATATAGTCTACTCATTGATCAAGAAAACTTCGATTAAATTATGAAGAGTATGACACATTCCATGACTCGAGTTTAATCTAGGATATTAAGGTTAAAAGGATTAAATTACATTGAAACATTGGTCACGAAAAGGTTGCATCGAATCATCGATCTTATTATTACTTGGGTAGTAGTGATGCATTACTAGATGCAGCTCACATTTATAATTTTATAATATGATTTTAAAATTATTGCCAGCGTAATAATAACCTATAAGGTCACACACATAGAACGTTATTTAAAGGGAATTAATTTAAATTTTAAGGATTTAAATATATTAATATGATTAATAGTATTTAAATCACGAATTTAAATTAAAAGGATAATTGTATATATGTATATTAATTAAGTAAGACTTAATTAATATATATATATATATATATATATATATATATATATATATATAAATTGGATTTTATAAAATTAGGTTTTGATTTGATTAATTCCTTTTAACTACTATATATATGATATATATTGACTACTTAGGGTAGAGATATCATAATTGAAAAGTCCCTTAACGGGTAATCGCTCTTAGAGAGAGACTAGAGAAAGCGTTGGAGTTTCGAGGAAAATCCATTCCTTTTGGTGGCTAGTACATGAAGTCCTTCTTATTCGGAAATTGCTTTAAAAGAATCGTTCGACGGTTAACATTGCGGAACGTTCAATGAAGAGATGTGAATCGAGTAGTAGAGGTGCAATCGGTTTGTATTGCGTTGGAGATTGGATTCGGGGCGATCGGTTTGATTCTTTTTTTTAATTTAAAATATATGGTATAATCTCTAAACCTCTGAATTAATTGATTTTTGCATGGATCTAATTTTTTAGGGGTTTGAAATTGCTTTAAAATTTTAATTTCATTTAAGATTGGATATGAAAATCCAAGTAAACAATGTGGGACAATAAACTATATTTATTAAAAGAGTTTTAATTTGATTTTACCAAACAAAACCTTAGAGCTTTTGAAATTCTTATTTAATCTTGGTTTTGCCAAAAAGGCTTAAGGAATGATTAAGTCATTATTTTAATATGGTTTTGCCAAACAAGCCTTAGGGCATTAAAAATTCTAATTTTTGTAACTTATATATTAAATTGATAATAAGTATATGTAATTATATTGGGAGTTACATATTCTATAATTATATGTGTTATATGTATATTGTATATACACTAAGTTATGTTAATTTTTAAACCTAAGTCTAAACTAAGAACAATAGAGAGAGAAAGGAGGCTGCATATTTCGGTAGTTATAGGGAGTCTAGGAGGGGTCTTGGATCTTCATACAACTTAAAATCATAAGCTACTTTGAAGGATCAAGAAGGCTTGAAAGAAGAAAAAGGTACGAAAATGAAAGTTTTCACTTTTTGTGCTCTTTTTGTTAGATCTTTATGAACCAAGCAACTTTTATTTTGGATCATTAAAACTTATGATTTACATTTAGTATTGGTATTTTATATGTGTATCAAAGTATTTTTGAAATCAAAAGTTAGATCCAAAGTGAGGAAATCAAGTTTTGTACCAATAGGTTTAAGAAAAAGCTTTCCTTTGTATGCTATATATATTTTTTTATGTTAGATTCTTTGGGTTCATGTGATTAATGGTTTTAAAACATGTTAGCATGATAGATACATGAGTTAAGGAAAAACTCCTTTGGAATCACTCAAATATGTTAAGAAATGAGCAAGTTATGAATTAAATCCCAAATCATTTTAATCTGCTGAACACAAGCTACTGATCAGTAACTTCTGTCCATTTTCCGGGACCAAAACAGAACCAAAATAGATGTTTGATATATGGAAACTGTAGTTCGGGAAATTACGAATCCAACGATACCTATTGGACCTAAACCGATTTGTAGATTTTGTTTTATAAGCTGCCGCTAAGGACCCCAAATCTGGAAAATGAACCAACTGTTGAAGAAAAACCTTGCGGACCAGTCACTTTGGACCTGATTTCAGGGACCCAAACAGATTGGAATTTGGTATTTGATAACTGAAAACTATAGTTCAAGAAGATACGGATCCAACGAAGTTTGATTGGGCCTCAATCGGAGTTGTGGATCTCGTAATACAAGCGCTTCAGTAAAAGACTCCAAAACTGAAAATGTTTACAAGGCATGTAATGGTCAGTCGGTAGTGGCCTGTTTTCAGGGTACTATACTGTGCCAAATGGACCGTTTTTGAGTCTAAAAAGTAGCTCGGGAAGTTACGGTTCTAACAATACCAAGTGGGTTTCAAATCGGACTTGTAGATCACCGCTCTACAAGTGTTTCGTGGAGGACCCCAACTTTAAACGAAAATTATAGAATAAATAGAAAATAAATATTAGAAATTCATAATAAATTTGTAAAAATTATTTTAAAGCCTAAAAATGGGTTTTAATAATTTGGAATATATTTCACTGATATTTTAATATTTTTAAATATTAGTGATAGTTAATTTATTTAATTATTATATTAAATAAATTACATAAAATGATTTTAATACTTTAAAAATTATTTGAAATTATATTAAAGTGTAAGGAAGTATTTTAAGTTATTTTTATGATTTTAATATTTTGTAATGAATTTCATTAATAAATTAATATTAGTGATAATGGAATTAAGTAGTATTTAATTCATATTAATATGATATTAATGATTGAAAAATCATGATAAATGATAATAATTATCTCGAAAATTATTATAAGTCATTGAAAAATATATTGAATTTGAAAATGAAATTATCTAAGGTAAATGTAAAGCATTTAGGCAAAGTCTTATAGAAATTAGACTCATGAATTATCGATTAGACTTTTGGGATGTCGAAATTATACCGAATTCAACTCGATGAAATAGTTTGACTCGATACCTAGAATTTTAGGTATTTTATAGATCGATAGGATTATGTGGTAATTTGTTAGGTTATATTATAATCGTATTTAATAGTACTATCATTGTGATGATATTCTAATATTTGGAGATCAAGATTATCTATATTAGGTCTTCGTAAAAGCGATATAGGTTGAGTAATTCAGTAATCAATGGTACAAAAAGTTCTCTAACTCGATCTCGAATTGATATTTTTGAAATATGCTTGGGGTTAATCATTACCGATTATACCATGTCTATGAATTATTGATTCTCACTGTGCACATTTCATGTATTCATCGTGTATGAAAAGGCCGATCACCTTCATTACCATTTGGTCCACTTGATTTATTCATGTTCATTATTCGATTCAACTATGAAAATTTATTCATGCTCTTTCATGAATGTATATATTGTAGAAAGTTAGCCAACTTATTGTTCAATTCTTTCAACATGATATATCCTTAATTGAACTTATACTTCTTTGGGCAAAATTGTTGCTCACCCTTGCTATATCATGATAAACATTGCATTATATGGCGAATACATGATTAAGAAAAGTCCAAGACAAGTCGACTTTGGATTATATGTGCATCTAAAGTTGTAACAAAGAATGTATGATAATAGCTTTGTATATCCGACAGGATATTGATTTAGGTATTATGTGAAGGTTTCGACCTTGGGGATAGTGTGTAATATTTAATGTATAAACAATTTATGTTTATATCTTCCGCAATAGTTATAGAAATAGTACACCGGATTCGTGGTGATTTGGGACCCGAATCTGGGGATGTTATATTTAATGACCAAATCATTGATAGGTCTTGACCAAATAGAAATCGTAAGTGGTTATGTAAGTAAAAACCATAGAAAGTCTTGAAAGTTAACTTAGTTATAATTGAACGTTTTGGAAACCGTTGTAGCTAAGATATGTGTATCTTGATTGGTTAAGATGAAGATATGAAGTCCATGGAGTATTCCATGTGATTTGGCTTAGTGCACATTAGTAATGAAGTTATGGTGGATTTTGCGAAAATAGACGTTAAACGTCGAAAACGCATAAAGTCCGGATTAAAGGTCAAAAGTTGCTGTGTGACTTAAAAACGTCGGTTTCCAATGTCAACACGTGAGATAAGGTAATTAAGAGTCATTGGCGAAGGAATCGTCGCATTCCGACTTATAACGAAGAAAACGAGTATTGAACGGGCGAAAACGTTAAACGAACGCTTAAAAACGAACCTAAAGGTGAATTCTGAGTTAACCGATTCGAAAAGGTGAAATTCTTATATGAACACGTAAAGGATGTAATTTGTGACTTGTAGAATTGAATGGGTCAATTCGGATGTAAACGAACAAATTAGAGGCCGGAGTTTCGTTAAGAAACCAAACTGTTTTGGCTAATCGGGGTACGACAGACTCTGTGCCGCAGCCAATAAAAAACCAAGACAAAGTGGTGGCCTCAAGAACGCCAGACTTCGTACCGTAGTACCGCTCGCTAACTCGCATCCGCAAATAGCCACTAAAATGTAAGGAATGCTTGCACAGCAAGCAATGGCCGACAAATGATGGGAAAAAGTTGACCAAGTTAGGTTTAGTTCCCTTTCGAATGTAGACCTAAAGTAAGATGTTAAAGGTACTTAAAGTACATAATGAGACTTACTTTAAAACACTTATAAGATGTTAATGTAAGAAAAACGGGTAAGGTTTAATGGAAATTAAACGAAGATCACAAATACGTAGTGAGTGAACCGTAAACGACATTCAACGTTGGTAATTAACCATTAATGATCGAATGTCGGCTAAGGACGTAAGAACGTTAATGAAACGTAACGAAGTATAGAAAGTCAAATCGACTTTAATAATGAAGTTAAAACAAGTGAGACATAGAAGAGAAAGAAGTTGGTTAGAACCGTAAAGATAGTTTATGTGATAACTAATTATAGTGTGCTATGTGAATATCTCATGTAGATCCTGTAAAGACTGAGAATAGTTGGAATATATATTTGAAGATGCTTGAAGGCAAGTCTTTCTTAACTCTTGTCTGACCTTCGTGTTAGCCAAGTTTTTACGTAATGCATGATATACAATGCATGAATGGTAAATAGAAAAGAGTCGATGCCTATTTTATCTGGGCTAGACAAGTATTGAAGTATAGATTGAATTGGTTACAAGTCTGTTGATATAGAACTGTTAACGCTATCCTATGCCATGTATTTGGTACGGATGAGAAGGTAAGTTTGTCTATGAACAAACAAAAGTATTTTCATCGATTATTCGATGGGCACGCGAGGTTGCCAAATGTTAAACGTAAATACATTTAACCTAAGAGTGTTGATTAACATAGAGTACAATAGGCTGATCACCTAGAAGTGCTCATAAGTAAAGACGGGTGGATGACCTTAGTGCCGGATATCCTTTTCAAGTATGAAAACGAAAAGAGTATGTTCATGGTCTATTGACCGGTTCATCATTCCTAAGCTATTATATATGCTCTGGAATTGTTGTAGTAGAAGTATTAGTCAAATGATTCAGAATGCTTAGTAAATAATTGTTCTGATATTGATATAAAACATGTACTTATTGATGTGATATTCATATGTTTCGTTGTTAAGACTTGCTGAGCTAGTTATTCTCATTCTTGCTTGAACCATATGTTTGCAACTAAAGCCGAACGAACTGAGAGTTCTATAAGAGATAAAGGCAAGGCTAAGATGGACAATTAATCGTCCTGTAATAGACTAGTATATTTGTATGTAATATACTTATGAAGAACAACGAATGTATTCTACATGAACCAGGAAAGGATTTATTACGTGATGAAATACAAAGATAATAATTACACTCATTTTGTTGTTATTTCAATGGAATGATTATATAAAATGTAGTATCGTGGAGCACCATCTGTCGGGTTAGAAGATACCCAGATTTGGGGCGTCACAGGTTGGTATCAAAGCATTAGGTTATAAAACTTAAGGGGGGGGGGGGAGGAAGAACCTTAGGCTAATAACCTCGTAGGAAAGGAAGAGTCCGAAGAAAGCTAACTCGAGTCAAATAAGTTAATAAGGTATTGAGGAAACTCAGTACCAAAAGATTTAAAAGATGGAAAGTAACCCTAAATGGATTAAATGTGATTTGTGCTTATATTATTGTGTATTATGTACTAATCAATTTGTTATGTGTTATTGTAGATGTCGGTTGATAGCTTGATGTATAGGGATATATATGTGATCAACGAGGAGTCCGTGAACCGAGTTGAGACAGTACATATGCCTATAGCAGACATACCTGTAGTGATTCTAGAGGAGTCAGAGCCCGAGGAATATTACTCGGAGGAGGATTATTCGGAGGAGACCATGGGGATAACATCATATTTGAATATGATGATTGATGTGGAGGATGACATGGAGGTAGCATCGATTATCATCACGGTGATGCGCTCCCAGAGTCTACACCTACATAGACTATGAGGGCAATGTACCTCTCAAATTGCTTTGACCGTAACATGCAATCGCACAATATGGTGTAGCACCGTAAGGAAGAGATCGATTGATCTCTATGGGGCGAAAAGAGTCTGAGTCGGGGACTATGAGATAGAGCATGATGAAAAAGTGCTCATGAATCGACAAGGCCTGTGAATATAAGAACGAGGTCATAGAACTTCGCAAGAAACCGGTTGAAAAAGACCGGAAGATAGCATTTAATGTCATATATAAATGACAAAGCAAGACGAGGATTTCAAGCATAAGATAGCTTGTTATTCTATTAAGTCGGGGACGGACTCGACATACTATAAGTGGGATATTGTGTCGATTTTGGCAAACCGTAAGCATGAGAATGTCATACAATATTAGGAGAGTAGTATAGTGAATACTTTTGTGTAGTGATGTAAAACCCTCTTTTGTATAATTAAAGGTAGTCTTTTGTAAATGCCAATTTTGTAGCAACTAATCATGGATGTATATGTAATAGCTTTTGGGCTATGTAAAGCAACTTGTAAATAGTTTTGAACTATGAAGAAGCATTTTAATATAAGAAAGTTTTTATTTTGAATTGCTTTGTTGAGTATGAGTTATTGTCCAATTGTTTGACGACTAATAACGTAAGTAAGTAAATAAGTAATAACGAACTTTATTTATTTAATCGTAAATGCCGCCAAGAAGAAGACAACGTAACCAAGAGGCGTAATCAAGATAATGATAATGGGGGCCCTAATAACCCAACGCAGAGTTCGTTAATTTATTAACTAATGCATTTAACCAAGTGGGGTAGAGCACTTAGCAGACCTAGAGTAGCTTCTTAACGACTACTTTTAAGGAATTTAAAAGTGTAGGTCCACCCAATTTAAGGTAACAACGGACCCAATGGAGGCCCAGACATGGGTCAACTAAATAGAAAAGGCGTTTGTTATTATAAACATAGCTGAAGCGCAAAAGACCTCTTTTGTGACCTACAAGATGAAGGGGGAAGCCAACTACTGGTGGGAGGCTCACCAGGGTGGGGCCGGAGCGGAAGCTATTATATGGGAACAGTTTAAGAAAGTATTCTTCGAGAACTATTTCCCTATTAGCATGCAAGGGAAAATGGAGATTAAGTTCTTAGAACTTAAGCAGGGGGATATGACTGTTCCCCAATACGCGGCCAAATTCAATGAATTAACAAGATTCGCTCCACACCAAGTGGACACGAAGGAGAGGAAGGCTCGTAGGTTTGAGCAGGGCCTAAAACCCTGGCTCTATAGTAGGATATCGGTTTTTCAGAGTGCTTCCTATGGGACCATTCTGGAAAAGGTGATAATAACGGAGGGTGGTAGTGAGGCGTTGACCCAATTCCACAAAGATAGGAAGAATAAGAGTAAGGGAGAGGGAGGAAATAAGGCAGAGGTTGCCAGTGGAAGTGGCAATATGCCTAAGAGGAAGAATTTTAACCCTGGGAATACTGGGGCAAAACTAGGGGATCCTAAACAGAGGATGGAGGCATGTAAGACATGCGGTAAGACTCATCTGGGAGTCTACCTGAAAGGGAAGACTGGTTGTTATAACTGTGGGCAGGAGGGTCATATATCTCCCAACTGTCCTAATCCTAAGAAAAGCCGGGGATGTTTTGTTTGTGGGTCGGTAGACCACATGGCAAGAAATTTCCCGAAGAAAGGGGCGGAGGGTAATAAGGGTTCTGGTAGTGGTACTTTGGCCATTACTAGACCAACACCATCAGTGGGTAGACCCTCAGGCCGAACGTTTAATATGATTGTCCAAGATGTGGTTGCATCAACGGATGTAGTAGTAGGTATCATTCTAGTCAACGAAATAAATGCTTACGTGTTATTTGACTCGGGTGCTACTTGTTCTTTTATAGCATGTGGATTTGCTCAACGATTGGGATTGAATCCTGAAAAGTTAGAAATACCTTTAGACGTTAAGGTAGCAAACGAGGAGATAGTTCCCATTGAACATATTCATAGGAATTGTTTTGTAGATATCAAGGGTAATAGATTATCGGTAGATCTTTTACCGATAAGGTTAAGGGAATTCGATGTGATTCTCGGTATGGATTGGTTAGTTAACCATAAAGCAATAATAGATTGTCATAAAAAGAATGTGAACCTAAGGCTTTCTAAGGAACTTGAGGTGGTGTTTTATGGAAATAAATCACCGGGATGTTCTTGTTGTCTAACAATGACACAAGCTAGGAAGATGTTGAAGAAGGGGTGTAAGGGTTGTCTGTGTCACGTGGTGGATACCCAGAGAATGGGAACATCATTGGAACAAATAGCGGTGGTTCAAGAATTTGCGGATGTATTTTCGGAGGAGTTACCTGGTATTCCTCCAGATAGGGATGTAGAATTTGTAATTGATTTGTTACCAGGAACGACACCAGTTTCAAAGGCACCATATAGAATGGCGCCAGTTGAGATGAAGGAGTTAATGGTTCAGTTGCAGAAACTATTAGATAAAAAGTACATTCAACCAAGTGTGTCACCGTGGGGAGCACCAGTGTTGTTTGTAAAGAAAAAGGACGGATTGTTACAACTTTGTATCGACTATCGGGAGTTAAACAAGTTAACGATTAAGAATAAATACCCGTTGCCCAGATCGATGATCTATTTGATCAGTTGAAAGGGGCAAAGTATTTTTCTAAAATAGATTTGCGCACGGGGTATCATCAACTGAAAGTGAGGAAGGAAGATATACCTAAGACGTCGTTCAGAACTCGTTATGGGCATTACGAGTTTTTGGTTATGTCGTTTGGGTTGACAAATGCGCCAGCCGCATTCATGGATATGATGAATAGAGTGTTCAAATAGTATTTGGACCAGTTCGTCGTAGTGTTCATTGATGATATTCTAGTCTATTCCAAGACGCCAGAAGATCATGCTGAACATCTAAAAATAGTGTTAGAAACCCTACGGAGGGAGAAGTTGTATGCGAAATTCACTAAGTGTGAATTTTGGCTCAAAAAAGTACAGTTTCTAGGACATGTTATAGACAAAGATGGCATATTCGTAGATCCAACGAAGGTAGAAGCGATGAATGAGTGGGAGCAACCAAAAATGCCAACCGAGGTTATGAGTTTTCTGGGGTTAGCTACTCCGTTGACAAATCTGACAAGGAAGTCGGTAAAGTATGAGTGGACAGAAAAGTGTGAGCATAGTTTTCGAGAACTAAAAAGGAGGTTGAGTGAGGCACTTGTATTATCTTTACCAGATGATACGGGGAATTTTGTAGTTTATAGCGATGCTTCGCTTAGAGGACTAGGTTGCGTGCTTATGCAGCATGGCAAGGTCATTACGTATGCATCACGTCAGTTAAAGGATTATGAGAAGGTCTATCCTACTCATGACCTAGAATTGGCAGCAATAGTATTTGCTTTAAAAATATGGAGACATTATTTATACGGGGAGAAATGTGAGATATACACGGACCATAAAAGTCTAAAATATATCTTCACACAGAAGGAGTTGAACATGAGGCAGAGAAGGTGGTTAGAATTAATAAAAGATTATGATTGTGATATCTTATATCATCCGGGGAAGGCGAATGTAGTAGCAGACGCGTTGAGTCGGAAGGGTAGAGAGAAACTGTTAATGTTAACGACTCAGAATGAGTTGATAACTCAGAGATGGCGATGATGAAATTAGAAGTTAAGTTACCAAGGGAAATGAGAGAGATGTTATTTGCAATAGAAACTCGACCAACGATAGTGGAAGCAGGTTAAGGAAAGCTGAGTTGAGTAATCGAGGAATGCGAGAATAATGAAGAAGATAATGAAGGATGACGTGAAGACTAAGTATAACCTTGATAAAGAAGGTTTACTTCATTTTGAGGAAGAATTTGGGTTCCAAATAATTCCGAGTCAAGGAAGAGATTATGTGTGAGGCTCACGGGCCGAGGTACTCGATACATCCCGGTAGTACTAAGATGTATCAAGACCTTCGTCGAAACTTTTGGTGGTGAACATGAAGATGGAGATTGCAGAATATGTTAGTAAGTGCTTAACTTGTCAGAAAGTTAAGGCAGAACACCAAAGACCGAGTGGAAATGGGAGCATATCACCATGGACTTTGTGGTGGGACTTCCAACGACAAGAAAGGGATACGATGCTATTTGGGTAATAGTGGATAAGTTAACTAAATCGCTCATTTTTACCAATAGGAGTTAGGTATAATTTAGAGCGATTAGCTAAGCTTTATGTCAAAGAAATCATTTCTAGACATGGAGTGCCTGTTTCGATTGTGTCCGATCGTGATCCACGATTCACGCCGAACTTTTAGAGGAGTTTGAAAGAGCAAATGGGAACACAGTTGAGATTGAGTACGGCGTATCATCCACAGACGGATGGGCAAAGCGAACGGACAATTCAAACGCTAGAAGATATGTTAAGATCTTGCATTATGGATTTCAAAGGGAGTTGGGATGAACATCTACCGTTGGTAGAATTCGCTTACAACAATAGTTTTCACGCTAGTATAGGCATGCCGCCTTACGAAGTGTTGTATGGACGGAAGTATAGAACACCACTTTGTTGGGATGAAGTAGGTGAACGTTGAATGTTGGGACCTGAAATGGTACAACAAATAGCAGACATGGTAAAGCTGATAAGAGCTCGATTAGTAGCGGCTCAAGATAGACAACGGAAGTATGCAGATCCTCATCGCGAGAAGAGGGAGTTTGAAGTAGGGTCTTATGTCTTTCTAAAAGTATTGCCTTGGAAAGGGAAGATATGTTTCGGAAAGAAAGGGAAGTTAAGTCCGAGGTTTGTAGGACCTTTTGAGATTTTAAGAAGGATAGGGAGGTAGCTTATGAAGTAGCATTACCTCCAGAAATGGAAAGAATACACAATGTGTTTCACGAATACGTGTTAAGCGTCCTTATAAACCCGGACTATAAGCATGTAATAGAGTATGAGTCTATTCAACTAGAAAAAGACTTAACATATGAAGAACTTTCGATTTGATTATTGATAGGAAGGAACAAGTCTTGAGAAATAAAGTAATACCTTAGTAAAAGGTAATTTGGAGTAACCACGATCGTCAAGAAGCAACGTGGGAGATCGAAAAGTAAAATGAAGGAAAAGTTTCCTCATTTGTTTATGTAAGAATAGCGAGATTCCGGGGATGTAATCCTTATAAGGAGGGAAGAAGAAACGCCTTGAGAATTTTGAATTTTCAATTAATTAAATTTTTATTTGATTATGTGGATTAAATGAATTTTATTGAGTTATTATGTGAGTAAGATGTTCGAAGGTCGTTGTATGACCTAGAATGTGTAGATGTGGTTAGTATTCTGGCTTTGTGCCAGAATTAATTATTGTGAATTATCAAGACGAGAACGAAGGTTTTCTGAGATTGTTTGCGTAAAAACACTATTTATTCGATGACGTTCGGAGCTAGGGTTTGAGATTCTGAGAAATGCGTAATGTTAGAATATGACGATATTATGGAATATCCAATAATATTTCTATTATGGCAAACGAAGTTTTCGCCTGCGGACTTAAAACCTAAGGGTTTGTGAAAGAGGTTTCTGAAAAGGAAATGTAATGCGTATAGTCGTTTCGATTATTATACGTAAGGAATATGAGTATTATACTAGTATGTATACGAGTATGGTATGAAGAATAGTACGAAGTATAATACGATTATTATATAAGTATTATACAAAGAGAATACGTGAGTAATACGCGTAGAATACGAATTGTATTATTAGAGTATGAGTTAAGGATATTATCTAATCCAATTGGACTTTGATTAATAAACAAGCCCAATGAATTAAGGATACAAGCCCAAGCCAAGGCCCAATATTAGATTGGTTAAAGCCCAATTTTTTTATGTCAAGCCCAATCCAAAAAGTAAACCGCGGGTCGAACCGGTGGGTCAAGAAATGGGTAAAACCCATGGGGCAACCCATGGGGATGACCCATGTGCAAGGTGGGCCGACCACTTGGTGTGCAAGATAAGTGTATCACTTGGTCACCAAGTACTTTACTTGGTGACAAAGTGGTAATTAAGTAAGGAGGTGGAAAATTGGACATTTTTGCTCTCATTTGGTTTTTTATATATATACAAGGCTTAGGTTGGATTTTTGTTGTTTTAAAAAGCTTGTCCAACATATTTGAGAGAGAGAAAAGAGCTAGAATCCTATAATTCTTCTACTTCCAAGCAAACCAAAAGATGTTTATCAAGAACGTTAACTACTTCGAAGGTAAATTCCTATAAACCATAATCTTTATCCTTTTTGATTCTTTTCTCATAGAAGAATCGTAGATGAGTGGAGAATGTTTATAGAAATGATATAAGAATGCCTTTTAATGACTAAATCATTGATAGGTCTTGACCAAATAGAAATCGTAAGTGGTTATGTAAGTAAAAACCATAGAAAGTCTTGAAAGTTAACTTAGTTATAATTGAATGTTTTGGAAACCGTTGTAGCTAAGATATGTGTATCTTGATTGGTTAGGATGTAGATATGAAGTCCATGGAGTATTCCATGTGATTTGTCTTAGAGCACATTAGTAACGAAGTTATGGCGGATTTTGGAGAAATAGACGTTAAACGTCGAAAACGCATAAAGTCCGGATTAAAGGTCAAAAGTTGCTGTGTGACTTAAAAACATCGGTTTCCAATGTCAACACGTGAGATAAGGTAATTAAGAGTCGTTGGCGAAGGAATCGTCGCATTTCGACTTATAATGAAGAAAACGACTATTGAACGGGCGAAAATGTTAAACGAACGCTTAAAAACGAACCTAAAGGTGAATTCCGAGTTAACAGATTCGAAAAGGTGAAATTCTTATATGAACACGTAAAGGATGTAATTTGTTACTTGTAGGAATTCGAATGGGTCAATTCGGATGTAAAACGAACAAATTAAGAGGCCGAGAGTTTCGTTAAGAAACCAAATCTGTTTTGGCTAACTAGTATTGCAGACTTCACAATTGCAGTGCCAAAACCAAGACAAAAGTGGTGGAAACTAGCATGGTACTAGACTCGGCCGAAAGTACCACCTTCGCTAACTCGCTACCAAGCGCCACTAAAACGTAAGGAATGCCGCCGCACAATGCAAGAAAGGGGAAAAAGTTGACCAAGTTAGGTTTAGTTCCTTTCGAATGTTGACCTAAAGTAAGATGTTAAAGGTACTTAAAGTACATAATGAGACTTACTTTAAAACACTTATAAGATGTTAATGTAAGAAGAATGGGTAAGGTTTAATGGAAATTAAACGAAGATCACAAATACGTAATGAGTGAACCGTAAACGACATTCAACGTTGGTAATTAACCATTAATGATCGAATGTCGGCTAAGGACATAAGAACGTTAATGAAACGTAACGAAGTATAGAAAGTCAAATCGACTTTAATAACGAAGTTAAAACAAGTGAGACATAGAAGATAAAGAAGTTGGTTAGAACTGTAAAGATAGTTTATGTGATAACTAATTATAGTGTGCTATGTGAATATCTCATGTATATCCTGTAAAGACTGAGAATAGTTGGAATATATATTTGAAGACGCTTGAAGGCAAGTCTTTCTTAACTCTTGTCTGACCTTTGTGTTAGCCAAGTTTTTACGTAATGCATGATATACAATGCATGAATGGTAAATAGAAAAGAGTTGATGCCTATTTTATGCGGGCTAGACAAGTATTGAAGGATAGATTGAATTGGTTACAAGTCTGTTGATATAGAACTGTTAACGCTATCCTATGCCATGTATTTGGTACGGATGAGAAGGTAAGTTTGTCTATGAAAAAACAAAAGTATTTTCATCGATTATTCGATGGGCACGCGAGGTTGCCAAATGTTAAACGTAAATACGTTTAACGTAAGAGTGTTGATCAACATAGTGTACAATAGGCTGATCACCTAGAAGTGCTCGTAAGTAAAGACGGGTGGATGGCCTTAGTGCTGGATATCCATTTCAAGTATGAAAACGAAAAGAGTATGTTTATGGTTTGTTGACCGGTTCATCATTCCTAAGCTATTATATATGCTCTGGAATTGTTGTAGTAAAAGTATTAGTCAAATGATTCAGAATGCGTAGTAAATAATTGTTCTGATATTGATATAAAGCATGTACTTATTGATGTGATATTCATATGTTTCGTTGTTAAGACTTCCTGAGCTAGTTATGCTCATTCTTGCTTGAACCATATGTTTGCAGCTAAAGCCGAACGAACTGAGAGTTCTATAAGAGATAAAGGCAAGGCTAAGATGGACAATTAATCGTCTTGTAATAGACTAGTATATTTGTATGTAATATACTTATGAAGAACAACGAATGTATTCGATTATGAACCTGGGAAAGGATTTATTACAGATGTAATACAAAGATAGTAATTACACTCATTTTGTTGTTATTTCAATGGAATGATTGTATGAAATGTAGTATCGTGGAGCACCATCTGTCGGGTTGGAAGATACCCGATTTTGGGGGCGTCACAAATAAAGTTGATGAAAAACTTTTTAAATCATAGAAGATAGTAGATATCATGCTCTACTTGACTCTTCTAATGGATTGCTTGTTCCGCTGATGTTAAACCTGATGTTTATTGTATTTTATCAGTTTAACACTGTTAAAGTCTAACGATAATTTTTTATGCATTATCTTAGTCAAAATATTTCTTACCGGGCTAGTTGAGCTCACCCTTTTGCTTTCATTGTTCTCTTCAGGAAATGAGAACGTAGCTGGGACTAGTCGAGGAACAAAGTGACGGCCCGATATGGTGGCTATAGTAGTCCTCACTATTTTATGAAATAATATGATAATAAATGTAATGAGGACTTCATTTGAGTTTAAATACTGTTTATGAGACAATATTCGTTTAAAAACTCTAAGCTACGCTGTTGTCCTATTGTATAAAAGAAGTTTGTATTTGATTAATGTTCTATGTATTTGGCGACTCAGAATGGGTTATGTATACCTATTTTGGGGGAGTCACAGTTGGTATCAAAGCTTAGGGATATGATCCCTGGCTAAGATGTGAGACTAGAACTAGGAGGGGAGAGACGGGAAATTCCTTCGCTAGTATGACCTACCTAAGTTTATTTGGTATTTATTTGGTCGGTCAGAGTATAGGGATAATATGTGACATGTCAATTAACCCTTGTTCTGTGGAAGTATTTGATAATGGCATTCAAAAATGTTGAGATAAGCAATGAAGCACATGAGATCGTTGAGTCACCAACGATCAATACCCAGAATAATTTGCATCTGGATGGCAATAATCCTCAGGAAAATAACAACACTGACCAAATGATGAATGATGGGATGTTCAGAGGCTTTATGAAATTCATGCAACTTTAGGCGAGAACAACTCCTGTTCAAAATACAGGTGGAAACACTGGCAACTCTTGTAGGGTCACCGCTAAATAGTTCAAGGAGCTGGGACCACCAGAGTTTTTGGTAGAGCCAAAACCAACTAAGGCAGAGACGTAGATAAAGCAGATCACCAAGATATTTGATGTCTTAGGATGCTCCAAGGAGCAAAAGGTTCCCTTTGCCTCCTTCATGTTGCGAGGACAGGTAGATTACTGGTGGGAATCTGTAAAGCGTACTCAACCTACCACACTGAAGATGTCTTGGGAGAAGTTCCAAGAACTGTTCAACGACAAGTACTTTCCCGAAAGTATTCGTCACATGAAGGAGGTAGAGTTTATCAAGTTGGAGCAAAACAATATGACCATGTCACAGTACAAAGCTAAGTTTACCGAGTTGTCTTGGTTTGCATCCCACTTGGTTGATAATGAGGAGATAAAGATGCGGATGTTTATTAGAGGTTTGAAACTGAGATACGTCACTACCTAATTTCTCACAAACTATGTTTGTATTCAGATGTTGTAAATATGGCTCAGTTATTGGAGCGCGATAATGAGTCAGCCCAACCAAGAGAGAGCAACCGACAAATCGATAATACCAATGGTAGCAGTCATCGAAGCGGTGACAACAAACGTGGAGGGAATCAAAATGCCAGAAATGGTAACCACTTCTGTGGTAATCGTGGCCAAGATAATAGAAGTGGAAATTTCAAGAAGAGGAAATTCAACAATGATGGAAAGACGTCAGCACCAACACCTATTGTTAAGGAAGGAGAACGATCGCTTATCAGTATGTTACAAATGCGAGGGAGGGGGACATCACCAAGTCAGACGCAGCAAATTCAAAGTATGTTATAATTATGGAAGAGAAGGTCACCTTGCCCGATTTTGTCGTGCATCGAAGTCAAGTCCAGTTGGGATGGAGGCATCAAAGGATGTCCTAGACAAGAAAAAATGGGTAGTTCAAGGGAGAGCATTTGTCGTAACCTCCCAAAAAGCGAGGAATCTAAACGAGGTGATCACGGGTAAGCTAATCATAAACTCTAGCGAAGTCTATACCTTATTTGATACCGGTTCTACCCATTCTTTTATTTCTCCTACTTGCGCTCAACGTTTAAATTTAACTCCAGAGAAATTAGACTTTGACTTATCTGTTGAAACTCCGTTGGGAGAAACCTTTATTACATTCACTGTTTATAAGTCTTGTTTGGTTCAAATCGGTACCCTCACAATACCTGTCGATCTTATTTTCTTAAAAATACTTGCATTTGATGTGATTTTAGGGATTGATTGGTTAACTACTCATCATGCAAAAATTGATTATTTTTGTAAGGTTGTTAGCTTTCATATTCCTAACCAACCTATTATACGAATTCAAGCAACCAAACCACTAAAGTCAATCACTGTCATATCAAGCCATAAAGTTGTTCGTTTATTGAAAAACGGATGTCAAGCTTTCTTAGCCCATGTCATAAATTTAAACAAAAATACGTCAGATTTGAATGATATTTCTATTGTTAATAAATTTTCTAACGTATTCCCTGAAGAACTTCCTGGCCTACTCCCATAGCGTGAAATCGAATTTTGTATCGATCTTGAACCCGGTACAAAACCCATTTCCAAAGCCCCATATCAAATGGCTCCTATTGAACTTCAGGAGTTAAAAATCTAACTACAGGAATTATTAGACATCGGTTTCATTAGTCCTAGTACGTCTCATTGGGGTGCTCCTGTTCTATTCGTGAAGAAGAAAGATGGAAGTATGTGACTTTGTATTGATTATCAGGAGTTGAATCATGTCACCATCAAAAATAGATACCTGTTTCCTTGTATTGATGACCTGTAGGACCAGTTGCAAGGACCTAAATTCTTTTCAAATATCGATCTTCGTTCCGGATATCACCAGTTAAAGATTAAAACTAATGACATTCTAAAGACTGCTTTCAGAACTCGGTACGAGCATTATGAATTCCTAGTCATGTCCTTTGGATTGACTAATGCTCCTGCTACCTTCATGGATATGATGAACCAAGTATTCAAGAAATATTTGGATCATTTCGTGGTTATTTTTATTAATGACATCCTTATATACTCCAAAAGCCATGAAGATCATGAGCAACACTTGAGCCTGATACTCCAAAAGCTTCGTGAAAACAAGCTATATGCCAAGTTGAAGAAATGTGAGTTCTGTCTTGAGGAAGTAGCATTCCTTGGGTACGTGATATCAAATCATGGAATATCTGTTGACCCGGCAAAGATTGAACCAATTCAAAGCTAGGAGCAACCTAAGTCAATGACCGAAGTACGTAGCTTTCTAGGCTTAACTGGTTATTATCGGAGATTCGTAGAAGGATTTTCTCGAATCACTACTCCATTAACTCAGCTGACTCGGAAAGATACAAAATTAGGTTGGAGCGAGGAATGTGAGAAGAGTTTTCAAGAACTCAAGAGGAGAGTCATTTCAGCACCTGTTCTTACAATACCATCTGGCTCGAAGGGATTTGTCATCTTCAGTGATGATTCAGGCAAAGGGTTAGACTGTGTTCTCATGCAACATGGGAAAGTCATAGCCTATGCCTCACGACAACTCAAAAAATATGAGAGGAATTATCCTACTCATGATCTAGAGTTGGCAGTTGTCATTTTTTCACTTAAGATTTGGAGGCATTACCTGTATGGAGAGAAGTTGGAGATCTATACGGATCATAAAAGCCTCAAATATTTCTTCACTCAAAAGGAACTCAACATGTGAAAATGATGTTGGCTTGAGCTATTGAAAGATTACGATCATACCATTCAATACCATCTTGGAAAAGCGAGCGTAGTAGCTGACGCTTTGATTAGAAGATCATATGCGGGTACGAGTGCAATATTGTCAACGCAAATGCCCATTTTGTATGACTTACAAAGGATGGAGATAGAGTTAAGGACTCCAGGGACCCACATGATGATGGCAAATATACGAGTAAAACCGACTTTAATCGATAAAGTTAAAGTTTCTCAAGATACAGACCTGGAGCTGATGCGTATGAAGAAGAAAGTGCAAGAAGGTTCTATTCCGGAAGCAAGAATTGATGAAGAAAGAATACTTCGAGTCAACTCCAGACTTTGTGTTCTTAACGATTCTGACTTGAAGTATAAAATCATGATGGAGGCGCACAACACACCGTTTGCAATCCATTCTGGGAACACCAAAATGTATCGTGATCTTTGACATACATTTTGGTGGAGCAATATGAAGAGAGAGATAGCGAGGTTTATCTCAAGGTGTCTAACTTGTCAACGAGTCAATGCGGAGCATCAAGTGCCAAAGGTCCATTGCAACCACTTAAAATTCTAGAATGGAAGTGGGAGCACATTACCATGGATTTCATTACTGGTATTCCCAAGGTTTCTCAAGGCATAGATGCGATTTGGGTTATTGTTGATAGATTGACCAAGTCTGATCATTTCTTACCGATACGAGAAACTAATTCACTTGAACGTCTTTCTTGTATGTATATAAATGAGATTATAAGACTACATGGTATGCCAGTATCTATAGTTTCTGATCGAGACCCAAGATTCACTTCACGATTTTGGATTAGTTTGCAAAACGCTATGGGCACGGATTTACGATTTAATTTGGCATATCATCCTCAAACGGACGGGCAGTCGGAGAGGACTATTCAAACTCTTGAAGATTTATTAAGATTCTATGTCCTTGACTTCAAAGGAAGTTGGGACAAGTTCTTGCCATTGGTGGAATTTTCTTACAACAACAGTTATCAAGCAAGTATTGACATGGCTCCATTTGAGGCATTATATGGAAGAAAGTGTCGCTCTCTAGTATGCTGGGATGAGGTGGGTGAAACAATGTTGTTGGGACCGGAGTTGGTACGTATGACTACGGAAAAGATTCAAACGATCCAACAACGTATAAAAACCTCACAAGATCGACAAAAGAGTTATGTTGATCTTCATCGAAAGGACGTTGAATTCAATATTGGAGATTATGTGTTGTTACGTGTTGCTCCATGGAAAGGAGTTACGAGATTTGGAAAGAGGGGAAAGCTCAATCCTCGATTCATTGACCCATTTGTAATCCTCGATTGACTAGGAAATATGGCCTATAAACTCGCCTTACCGCCAAGTATGTCTCGTGTTCATAACATTTTTCACATATCTATGTTACGTAAATATGTGAAAGACCTGAACCACATTATTGAATTAGAACCGGACGAGATAACAGAAGATTTAACATATGAAGAGGTACCTGTTAAAATCTTGGATAAGAAGGATCATATTCTACGCTCCAAGGTTATACCTCAAGTCAAAGTTTTGTAGAGAAACCACGATGTTGAGGAAATGACATGGGAGTTAGAATCTGAAATGAAGTCAAGGTATCCTCACCTCTTCGACATACCAGGTACGCACCTTAATTTCGAGGAAGAAATTTCATAAGAAGGGAAGGTTGTAAGATCTCCAACTTTTATGAATAAAGATTAATTTTCTCAAAATATATTTTTGAATATTATGGTATGGATTTGATATAATGTTATAGTTGTGGGTAATATCTATAAATTTTGCAAAGTAAGCAAGTGGCTATATAATATTCGATTGGTTGGGGAATATTCGTTTTAACAGGGAATATTCGTACGACGGCACAATCATTGGTGGACCCCACAACGAAAGTAATGTCGTAGTTAGAAAATGACATAATTATCTTTTTATAAAAATAACGGCAAAAGTTTTACCGTTAAACTGTTGAACTACCCGGTGGTAAAAGTACAGTAATACACGTGGTTGCATAGTAGCACACGGTATTGATTATTGATGTTTACATGAGAAGTCACTCAGTTATACTCAATTATTACTATAATAATTGTTGCATAATATCTTTCATATTATTGATTCAATTATTGTCACAGTATTATCTGCATAATATTTTATATTATTAAATCAATAATTGAGACGACAAAGTTATTCATATTATTATTTATAATATTGATAATGTCTAGAAAGTTCTGTCAAGGAGAGATTTGGTCACCTAATTGCGCGCCAATAGGGAGAAATCCTTATCGGAAAGCCCCCTCTTTCCTGGGATGAGCTGGTTGTTAAATATTGTGAGTTATAATATTAATGATGAATAAGTTCGTGTTGATTAAAGATGAAATTGATATTTCCATTATGTTGGGATTATTAGTGTTAGTGGAAATCGACATCTATTTCGATAATAATGGATGTCTGGAGGTTATATTGACCAATCGGGTAATTAATCAAATAAATGAGTAATTAATTGCTATTAATTCACATGTTTATAACTATTTGTTCGTATGTGTATACTATTGATTCACATGCATGTACTATTAGGGGAGGTGGTGCAAGATTGATAATACTTGCATGACTAAATTAAAAATGGAGGTTAAGATGAAGGTACTATACTGTAAATATTTTTTCACATGATTGTACTATTGATTCACAAGATGTACTATTAGGGGAGGTGTTGCAAGTTTGATAATACTTGCAAAACTAAATTCAAAATAATGGAAAAGATGAAGGTATTATAATGTAATATTCCAAGCCCCAAAATGTACAATTATCGAAACTATATTTTTCTATAAATAGAAGCTCATTCTTCTTTCATTCTCACCAATTCCCTAAGACTCACAAGAGCAATTATAGAGAGAGAAGCTATAGAGAGAAAGAAAAAGAGAAGTCTGCTACCTCACTATTCCTGTATCTAGTCTTCTTCAAAGGTAAGGTGTAACATTCCAGAATTTTAAATTATAATATTAAATATTTATTGATTTATATAAGTATTTAAAGGATATGTTATTATTGAATAAATAATTGTTCAATTTTAGTTGATGTGGTTTAGTTAATTATTTGTTGAATAAATAATTAAGGAGCTAAGAAAATTAATTGTTATGAGATTATATATAAAACCCCAAGTTTTATGAATAAAGAATAATTTTCTCGAATTATATTTTTTGAATATTATGGTATTGATTTGATATAATGTTATAGTTGTGGGTAATATTTATAAATTTTGCAAAGTACATGCAAGTTGTTATATAATATTTGATTGGTCTGGGAATATTCGTTTTAACAGGGAATATTCAGTATAACCAACGGCATAATCATTAGTGGACCCCCACAATGTAATTATTGTCGGATTGAGAAAGCGATAAAAATACTTTATGAAAATAACGGCGGAGGTGTTCTGAATTAAAACTGTTGAACTACCATTAGTAAAAAGTACAATAATAAGCGTAGTTGCACAAAGTAGTACGGTGATTGATTATTGATGCTTACGTGAGAAGTCACTTTCGAGTTATACTCAATTATTGTTACAAATATCATCTCGTATTATATGATATATTATTAAATCAATAATTGAGGCGGCAAAGTTATTCATATTATTATTTGCAATATTGACAATGTCTAGAAGTTCATCGAGGAGAGGTTTGGTCACCTAATTGCTTGGCGCCAATAAGGAGAAATCCTTATCTGAAAGCCCCTCTTTCCCGGAACGACACGGTTGTTAAATATTGTGAATTATAATATTAATGTTGAATAAGTTCGTGTTGATTAAAGATGAATTTTATAGTTCCATTGTGTTGGACTTATTTGTGTTAGTATAATTGATGTCTGGAGGATATATTGTTCAATTGGGTATTCGGGATACTTTTAGGTATTTGAGTACTATTCACGAGTTACTATTCATGAGTTACTATTCACGAGTTACTATTCATGAGTTAATATTCACGAGTTACTATTCACGGGGTACTATTCACCCGTAAGATTTATTTCTTTTCGGTCCAAATCATTTTTGGGTACAATATTATTCCATGAGGAGATGTGCTAATTTTTCAGACTGTTGGTTGAAGATATAATAGTAAATCAATATGGATCGCTGGTTTAAAATTTTATTAGAGTGCTAATAATGATTAAATGAATTATAATATTTTAATTAGAATTTGTAATTTAAAAATAAGGTGTTAGTTGGTTAAATAAATTTATAATTATAAAGGAAATTATAATTATGAGATAATAATTTATGTGTTAAAGTAATTTAATAGATTAATATTTTAATTGATTAAAGTGATTATTTAATTAAATAGAGGTGTGACAAATAACTTTGCTATAAAGGAGTTATTAAAATAAATTAAAAGAGTTTAATTTAGTTTTGTCAAACATGTCTTAATGCATAATAAGTCTTTAATCTAATGATGTTTTATCAAACAAGGTATAAGGATTAATCCATTTGTTTTAATTAGGTTTACCAAACAAGGTGTAAGGGTTAATGGGTAAATTTTTAGTTAACTAGCCAAACAAGCCTAATGGCTTTTGATTTTCGAAATTTTATAACTGATGTCAGTTAAAATCCTATACTTAATATCTATATTATTATTATTATACGTTATATGATAATACGTAAGATAGAGTTAGGAGAAGAAAATATCAGAAGAAGAAAAAGGGAGAGAAGAAGAAAACTCTAGAGAGAATTGAGAGATATCCTAACAGGTTTTGATAAAGAAATTGGGAAAAGAATGTTCTTGATCAAAAGGGAAGGGTATCATCTTCTTAATCAAAGGTAAGAGCTTAATCTTTTTCTTTAAAAGTTTAGTTCTTCTCTTCCCAAAAAGTCTCTGTAAAATAATTATAAAAGATGAATTGTTGATATGTATATAGTTTTGTATGAGAATTATTTGTAAAAGGTTGTTTCATGAGTTTATATGTGATTATAGAGAAATTAAGTCATGTATGTATGCAATTTGTGAAGAAAACCATATTACAGTTTTTATATGAAAATATATGAGTATGGCTTAGTTTAAAATAAAATTAAGGTTTGATTAATTCTTAATATATATAAAATGACTATTGAATTTGATAGAGTATGTATAATCATAACCATGGTATTTTGAATTTACTGTTTTGATTGAAAAACAAAATCACAATGTTGATTTTCATTAAAAATGTCAAAAATGGAGTTTTTGCCAAAAGCAGTGAAATTGAGTGTTGTAAAGTTGATAATTATGTTGTTATATGTGTATAATCATGCTAGAAGTCTTTACAATATGTTTACATGAAGTCTATGTATGAATTACATGTTAATTAGTTTGTTAGATTGGAGCTTGTAGGCCAATTTGGCTTTTTGTTCATGCCGCTTAAGTTACGGACTTTGGCAGCCCATGCATACCAAGAATACAAGTTTCACGTCATGAGAGCCGACGCCATGCCAGTAAGCACCAATCGTGGCTTTTGTGACTTACGCCCATGGCCTAAATTTCAGTAGCCATTAAGCCAATTTCAGTAATATACATACCAACCATAATGTAAACTATGGTACATATATACTGAGTTAGAGTAATGGTCGACAATTTTAGTTTATTACATAAATTTTGAAAATAAATGTTATGTGTTAATAATAGGAATGTTAAATGATGATTTTAGTAGTATTAAACTATGAATGAGCATGTTATCAAGTGTTAACTAGTATTAACATAGTTTGATTATGTGAATGGGTAATTTGACCTACATGATTTATATTTGTTTATATAGATATAAAATATTGGTAATGACTAATTATGTCATGATGACATATGTATAGGGTATTGATTCAAGTTGTAAGGTTTAGCTTGTGCTAAAGGCAAGTTCTTTAACTCGTAAATTTTATTATGAAGTTTAATTTCGTTGAGTACACTATTGTCTTTGATTGATTGCAATTATTACAAGTGGCTAACTCTACATTTTCGTAGAGCTAGATGGTTTATTTTGAGAAAGCTTTTGTAACTAATTGTTCATAAGGATGCAAGTATTCTAAATCGTATATTTAGTATTGAGCAAGTTTCTTTAATATGTAACTTATTATTTAGCATGCAAATCACTATATTCTAATATTCTAGTGTTGAACAACTTTATCGTTCAAATTACTATTCATTATGCATGCTTGGTATCCAATTCTCAATAACTTTGACTTAATATTGTTCAAAGCAAATTATGATATGATTATTCAATGTTTATGCTATTAGATTATTCCTAAAGCATGATGTTAATTTACAAATATCAATTCAGTTATGATTATTCCATAGCATACAGTTATTTCTTTTGTATTTAACTAATCCTTAGTTGATGACCGTTGAATTCTAAATTACCCTGTAATGTATCCAAACCAAACCTACTTTGGTGCGGACTTGTATTCTAAATACTGAGATGAACAACTCTTTTATTAGAGGTTTACGCTTAACATTGAAATGGTTGTGCACAATACATTGTACGAAGGGTTGATCCCCCTAAGTACGTGGAGTCCTAATAGTCTTATGACTGTTAAAGTTAAAGTTGAAAGATTACTTATAACTGTGGACATGATTCGTGGTCATTAGACCCTCAGTAGTATGTTTAAAATGTTAATAAAAACTATCATTCAGTTCTATTGAACCTATTTCTGTCAAAGGTTGTAATGTTGTAAAGTATTTATTCTTATTTCAAGTGAGCCTTGTTTGCTCACTCTTGCATATATATACTTATTGCGACTAAGGTTGAGAAGGTCAATGAACCAGAGCCACTATAAAGGAAAGGGAAAAAAATACAAGTGATGAAGACTTGTAATTTTATTTTATCGTTATAGACTTTTGAATGATGTAATAATTTAATTTCCGCATTTGAATGATTGTAATTAAAGGTTAGATAACTCAGGATATTTTTATTTAAGTTTAACTCGTATATAAGGTGTTTTATTATTCAATTTTATTATGATTGGGTAGTTAGAAATGAATTTTTGATTAAGTGAACACCAAATCTTGAGGAAATGAAGTACCACGATTTGGGGGTGTCACAAGTTGGTATCAAAGCTTTAGGTTATGAACCTTAGGTGGGGAAAAGCCTTAGGAAGTAACCTTTGAAAAGATAGTGGAGATAACTCTTATCGAGTTTTAAGGAAGAAGTAATAAAACACTTATGTGCTTATGTGTTTATAGTTTATGTACTCGTGAGTGTCGAGTAGAAATGATTAATAATTAAAACTTTAAAACTTTGTTGTCAGCATGACCAATGTCGGAGAATCCAGTCAGGCTAGGGAGGAGGGACCTCTAATGCCTATTGAGGAGGAGCCTTGCGACATTCAGGTAGTTTGGGAACAACTACTGCCACTGGAGTCAGCCCCGTTGGTCACAGTAGTTGAAGATGAGGATGACGATGTGGACGTTCAGTTGCCACAGGAGGATGAGGATGATGAGGACGAGGAGGAGGAGACTCCATTAACCTCGATGGCTGCTCGTATGTACGATGAAGTCTATGACCGTAACGTGGAACTTCAGGATACAGTTGATGTGACGCCCCCAAAATAGGTATACATCACCCATCTTGAGTCGCCAAATACATGGTACAAAATTCAAATACAACTTAATTATACAAATCGTGTAAAATACGACTAAACATATCTTTGTGAGTTTTAATACAAATATTGTCATCTAGACAATTTATAAACTCAATGGGGTCCTCATTACATTTATTGTCACACTATTTAATGTAATAGTGAGGACTACTAATACTATCATCCGGTCCATCACTCGGATTTCCCCGACTCGCGTCGGCTATATTCTCATTTCTCAAGAGAACAAAGTGAAAGAAAGGGTGAGCTCAACTAGCCTAGTAAGAAATATTATGACTAAGATAATGTAGAATAAATTATCATTAGCCTTTTAAATGTTAAACCGATACAATATAACAAACATCAAGTTTAACTGCAGGGGAACAAGCAATCCATTAGAAGAGTCAAGTAGAGAATAAAATCTACTATCTTCTACGATTTAAAAGGTTTTCATGACTTTTATCATTTGAGACTCGACAATAAATAATCCACATCGTGAATCACCCACGTACTACGCCAAGGATATTCTTTAGTATCACGACCACAATTATCCATGCACTACGGGCCAAGAATATTTGTGTATTCATTAATGGTCATGATCATGCCAACAACTGTCCATCAATGAACTACGGGCCAATGAGGACTTTTACCACATCAATTGTAACATTACGGTCATGATTACACCGAATAACCCCTGGTCATAATCATACCAAGTCCATCTATGCACTACAGGCCACAAATGACTTTCAAAAATATAAACATGAGGATGATGACAATGATATATAAATTCAATAAAACAAGTTCAAGAATTAATTTATCCAGGAACTAATAATGTCCAAATTGTCAACATGATACTGCTTTGTGCAGTAAAATTCAAGAATGCTCAGAAGAATATTTCCATGAAAAGATAGTAGATGAAGCGCAAATATCAAGAATATTCCACTAATTTCATGGAGTATAGAAGTCAAAACTTTAACCAACTGAGTATAATAAGGAATGGAATAACAAAAGAAATCACCAAGCATGCGATAGATCGCAGCTTGAGACGAGTTATTCCAATAGAATAATAATTAACAAAACCGGTCCAATAAAGAAACGCATGCACGTGATATTCCAACGAGAATAATAAAAGGCGTTATCGAGTCCCACAGTAAAACGCACGCAGATGTGATATTCCAATAGAATAATAAAGACGGAATCAAGTCTGGCGTAAAATGCACAGACAAGATATTCCAATAGAATAATAATAAAGACGGAATAATAGAAGAATGTCACCAAGTATAGGGTAGTTCGCGTATACTGGTTATTCCAGCAGAATAATAAAGAATGGAATAACAGAAGTTCTCTTCATGAATTCAAAATAAATAATATCCCTTACCGTAAAAGAATCTGAATATAAGAGTAGGGAAATAGCAGAATACTTTTCTTATCTCTCTCTATAATTTCTCTATCTAAAGTTTCAGTGAATTCATAAGAAATAATGAAGGAATGAGCTTCTATTTATAGAAGAATGGACTGCGTAGTAACTAAGTCATGAACAGTCCAGACTGATTTACTTTTAATCGGACGGTCCATATTTAAAGAAAAATCTTTTAAATAAAATATATTCTATATATATTAAATATATATCTAACATGTGTTACAAATCTCACGGGATACACTCCCGTGATCTGATTCTCCTTCCTGCCCCAATTGTCAACAAAGATGGCTTATAAGTATAATATATCATATAACAATAATAATGCTAACTCCCTCCTGACCCTTTTTCTCCCACCAACCGAGACATCATATTTTTTTACCAACATGTGGGCAACACTAGCCCCACTCATGTCCCCACCAATATATATATATATATATATATATATATATATATATATATATATATATATATATATATATATATATATATATATATATATTGAATACTTCCTACCGATTATTTTGAAAAATGGTAAATGGGGGTCCAACTAATAAGCAAAATTGAGTGACTTCTCACGTAAGCATCAATAATCAATACCGTGTGCTACTATGTAACCACGTGTATTACTGTACTTTTACTACCTAGTAGTTAACAGTACTAACGGTAAAATTTCTGTCGTTATTTTCATAAAATATTTTTGTCGTTTTCTTAATCCGACAATAATTCTATTGTGGGGTCCACCAATGATTGTACCGTCGTACGAATATTCCCTGACAAAAAGAATATTTCCCGACCAATCGAATATAATATGACAACTTGCATATTTAGAAAAATTTGTAAATATTACCCACAACTATAACATTATATCAAATTTATTCCATAATATTCAAAAATGATATTTATAGAAGATTCATCTTTATTTATAAAAGTTGGGGTCTTACAACCTCCCCTTCTTATGAAATTTCGCCCTCAAAATTAGGGTACGACATTACGGTATGTGAAGAGGTAAGGATACCTTGATTTCATTTCAGATTCTAACTCCCAAGTCATTTCCTCAACATCATGGTTTCTCCACAAAACTTTGACTTGAGGTATAACCTTGGATCGTAGAATATGTTCCTTCTTATCCAAGATTTGAACAGGAACCTCTTGATACGTCAAATCTTCCGCTATTTCATCCGGTTCTAACTCAATAATGTGGTTCGGGTCTATCACATATTTACGTAACATTGATATGTGAAAAATGTTATGAACACGAGACATACTTGGCGGTAAAGCGAGTCTATAGGCCACAGTTCCTACTCGATCGAGGATTAAAAATGGGCCGATGAATCGAGGATTGAGCTTTCCTCTCTTTGCAAATCTCGTAACTCATTTCCATGGAGCAACTTGTAATAACACATGATCTCCTATATCAAATTTCATGTCCTTTCGATGAAGATCAACATAACTCTTTTGCAGATCTTGTGAGGTTTTTATACATTGTCAGATCGTTTAAATCTTTTCCGTAGTCATACGTACCAACTCCGGTCCCAACAACGTTGCTTCACCCACCTCATTCCAGCATGTTGGAGAACGACACTTTCTTCCATACAACGCCTCGAATGGAGCCATGCCAATACTTGCTTGATAACTGTTGTTGTAGGAAAACTCCACCAATGGTAAGAACTTGTCCCAACTTCCCTTGAAATCAAGGACACAGAGTCTTAATACATCTTCCAGAGTTTGAATAGTCCTCTCTCGATTGTCCTTCCGTCGAGGATGATATGTCGAACTAAATCGTAAATTGCACTCCATAGCTTTTTGCAAACTAACCCAAAATCGTGAAGTGAATCTTGGGTCTCGATGAAACTATGGATCTTGGCATACTATGCGATCTTACAATCTCGTTTATGTACATACAAGCAAGACGTTCAAGTGTATAAGTTTCTCAAGTATCGCAGAAGAAATGAGCGAGACTTGGTCAATCTATCAACAATGACCCAAATCACATCTATGCCTTGAGAAACCTTAGGAAGACCCAGAATGAAATCCATGGTAATGTGCTCCCACTTCCATTCACGGAATTTCAAGTGGATGCAATGGACCTTTTGGTACTTGATGCTCGCTTTAACTTCGTTGACAAGTTAGACACCTTGAGATAAATGAAGGCTATCTCTCTCTTCATATTGCTCCACCAAAATGTATGAGGAATATCATGATACATTTTGGTACTCCCAGGATGAATTATAAACGGTGTGTTATGCGCCTCCATCATGATTTTATACTTTAAATCAGGGTCATTAGGAACACAAAGTCTGGAGTTGACTCGAAGTATTCCTTCTTCATCGATTCTTGCTTCCGACATAGCACCATCTTGCACTTTCTTCCTCATACGCATCAGCTCCAGGTCTGTAGCTTGAACAGCTTTAACTTTATCAATTAAAGTTGGTTTTACTCGTATATTCGCCATCATCACATGGGTCCCTAGAGTCTTTAACTCTATCTCCATCCTTTGCAAGTCACACAAAATGGGCCTTTGCGTTGACAATATCGCACTCGTACTTGCATATGATCTTCTACTTAATGCGTCAGCTACCACGTTCGCTTTTCCAGGATGGTATTGAATGGTATGATCATAATCTTTCAACAGTTTAAGCCAACGTCGTTGTCGCATGTTAAGTTCCTTTTAAGTGAAGAAATATTTGAGGCTTTTATGATCTGTAAAGATCTCCACTTTCTCCCCATACAAGTAATGCCTCCAAATCTTTAGTGCGAAGACAACAGCTGCCAACTCTAGATCATGAGTAGGATAATTCCTCTCATATTCTTTGAGTTGTCGTGAGGCATAGGCTATGACTTTCCCATGTTGCATGAGAACACATCCTAACCCTTTACCCGAAGCATCACTGTAGATGACAAATCCCTCCGAACCAGATGGTATTGTCAGAACAGGTGCTGAAATGAGTCTCCTCTTGAGTTCTTGAAAACTCTTCTCACATTCCTCGTTCCAACCGAATTTTGTATCTTTCCGAGTTAGCTGAGTTAATGGAGTAGCGATTCGAGAAAATCCTTCCACGAATCTCCGATAATAACCAGCTAAGTCGAGAAAGCTACGTACTTCGGTAACTGATTTGGTTTCTCCCAGCTTTGAATAGCTTCAATCTTTGCTGGGTCAACAGATATTCCATGACTTGATACCACGTGCCCAAGGAATGCTACTTGCTCAAGCCAGAACTCACATTTCTTCAACTTGGCATAAAGCTTGTATTCACGAAGCTTTTGGAGTATCAGCCTCAAGTGTTGCTCATGATCTTCACAGCTTTTGGAATAAATAAGGATGTAATCAATAAAGACGACCACACAGTGATCCAAATATTCCTTGAATACTTGGTTCCTCATATCAATGAAGGCAGCAGGAGCATTAGTCAATCCAAAGGACATGACTAGGAATTCATAATGATCGTACCGAGTTTTGAAAGCCGTCTTTGGAATGTCATCGGTTCTAATCTTCAATTGGTGATATCTGGAACAAAGATCAATATTTGAAAAGAATTTGGCTCCTTGCAACTGGTCAAATAGGTCATCAATACGTGGCAATGGGTACCTATTTTTTATTGTGACATGATTCAACTCCCGATAATCAATACAAAGTCACATACTCCCATTTTTCTTCTTCACGAATAGAACAGGAGCACCCCAAGGAGAAGTACTAGGACGAATAAAGCCAATGTCTAACAATTCCTGCAGTTGGGTCTTTAACTCTTGAAGTTCAATAGGAGCCATTCGATATGGGGCTTTAGAAATGGGTTTTGTCAGGGGTTCAAAGGTCGATACAAAATTCAATTTCACGCCTCGGGGTAGGCCGGGAAGTTCTTGAGGGAATACGTCGATAAATTCATTAACAATAGAAATATCATTCTGGCTGGCGTATTTTTGTTTAGATCCGTGACATGAGCTCAGAAAGCTTGACATCCGTTTTCAATAAGCGAATAACTTTATGGTTTGAGATAGCGGTGATTGATTTTAATGGTTTGGTTGCTTGAATTCGCATAATAGGTTGGTTAGGCATATGAAAGCTAACAACCTTACGAAAATAATCAATTTGTGCATGATGAGTAGTTAACCAATCAATCCCTAGAATCACATCAAATGCAAGTATTTTCAATGAAATAAGATCGATGGGTAATGTGAGGGTACCGATTTGAACAAAACAAGACTTATAAGCGAGTGGATGTAATGAAAGTTTCTCCCAATGTAGTTTCCACAGATAAGTCAAAGTCTAATTTCTCCGAGTCAAATTTAATCGTTGAACGCAAGTAGGAGAAATAAAAAGAATGGGTAGAACCCAGGTATCAAATAAAGTATAGACTTCGCTAGAGTTTATGATAAGCTTACCCGTGATGACCTCATTCGGGTTCCTTGCTTTCCGGGAGGTCACAAAAATGCTCTCCCTTGCACTACTGGCTTTGACTTTTCTGGGACGGCCTTTGGTGCCTCCATTTTGGCTGAACTTGTCTTCGGCGAACGACAAAATCGGGCTAAGTGACCTTCTCTTCCACAATTATAACATATTTTGGATGGCATCGCGCAGTTTGGACTGATATATCCCCCCCTCCGCATTTGAAGCATATGATAGGTGGTCATTCTCCTTCCTTAACCACGGTTGCTGGTGATGACGTCTTTCCATCATTGTTGAATCTCCTTTTCTTGAAATGTCCATTTTTACTGTCTTGGCCATGATTACCACCGAAGTGGTTACCATTTCTCGCATGTTGATTCCCTCCACGTTTGTTGTCACCGCTTCGATGACCGATATCACTTTGGTATTTTCATCTTTTCTTACCGCTTTCTCTTGGTTGCGTTGACTTCGTTCTGGCGCTCCAATAATCGAGCCCTATTTATAACATCCGAGTACAAACACAGTTTATGAGAAATAAGATATTGACGTATCTCCGGTTTCAAACCTCTTAAAAATATTCGCGTCATTCACTCCTCATTATCAACCAAATGGGATGAAAACCGGGAAAACTCTGCAAATTTAGCCTCGTATTGCGACACGGCCATATTGTTTTGTTCCAACTTGATAAACTCCACCTCTTTCATGTGACGAATACTCTCAGGAAAGTACTTGTCGTTGAATAGCTCTTGGAACTTCTCCCAAGACATCTTGAAAGTCGGCCAAGGTTGGGTAATGCGTTTCTGATTCCCACCGATGTCGCCTCTTCACGCAACATGAAGGTGGCGAAGGGAACCTTTTGCTCCTTAGAGCATCCCAAGACATCAAATATCTTGGTAATCAGCTTTATCCATGCTTCCGCCTTAAGTGGTTTTGTCTCTCCAATAAACTCCGGTGGTCCCAGCTCCTTGAACTGTTTAGCGGTGACCGTCCGAGAGTTTCCAGTGTTTCCACCTACATTTTGGACAGGAACCGCTCTCGCCTGATGTTGCCTGAATTGCATAAAGCCTCTGAACAATCCATCATTCATCATTTGGTTAGTGTTGTTGTTTGCACTCAACGGTCTCTTGTGCTCCATTGCCATTCTCAACATTCTCGGATGTCATTTTCAGATACTGCCACAAAACAAAGGTTAATTAACATATAACATATTATCCATATACTTTGACCGACCAATTAAATACCAAATAAACTTAGGTAGGTCATATTAGCGAAGGAATTCCCCGTCTCTCCCCTCCTAGTTTTAGTCTTACATCTTAGCCAGGGATCATATCCCTAAGCTTTGATACCAACTGTGACGCCCCCAAAATTAGGTATACATCACCCATCTTGAGTCGCCAGATACATGGTACAAAATTCAAATACAACTTAATAATACAACTGTCGTGTATAATACGACAAAATATAAACTGTGAGTTTGAATACAAATATTGTCTATTAGAGAGTATACAAACTCAAAAGGAGTTCTCATTACAATTATTATCACACTATTTCACAAAATAATGAGGACTACTAATGCACCATCTAGGACCATCACTCCGTTCCTCGACTCGTTCCAGCTATATTCTCATTTCCTGAAGAGAACAGTGAAAGAAAGGGTGAGCTCAACTAGCCCAGTAAGAAATATTATGACTAAGATAATGCAGAATAAATTATCATTAGCCTTAAACAGTGTTAAATTGATACAATATAACAAACATCAAGTTTAACTGCAGCGGAACAAATAATCCATTCAAAGAGTCAATTAGAGAATAAAATCTACTATCTTTTATGATTTAAAAGGTTTTTCATCACTTTTATCATTGCGACTTCGACAATAAATAATCCACATCATCGAATCACCCCCCGCACTACTGACCAAGGATATTCTTTAGTATCACGACCACAATTATCCATGCACTCACGGGCCAAGAATATTTTTTGTATTCATTAATGGTCATGATCATGCCAACAATCATCCATCAATGCACTCACGGGCCAATGAGAACTTTTACCACATTATTTGCAACATTACGGCCATGATTACACCGAATAATCCTCGGTCATAATCATACCAAGTCCATCTATGCACTCTGAGGCCACATATGACTTTCAAAAAATATAAATATGAGGATGATGACAATGATATAAGAATTCAATAAAACAAGTTCAAGAATTAATTTGTCCAAGAACCAATAACGCCCAAATTGTCAACATGATCTTTGCTTTGTGTAGTAAAATTCAAGAATGCTCAGAAGAATATTTTCATGAAAAGATATTGGATGAAGCGCAAATATCAAGAATATTCCACTAATTTCATGTAGTATAGTAGTCAAAACTTTAACCAATTTGAGTATAATAAGGAATGGAATAACAAAAGAAATCACCGGGCATGCGATAGATCGCGAGGCGAGTGAGTTATTCCAACGTAGAATAATAATTAACGGAACCGGTCCCAGGCGAAAAGCGCATGCATGACGGGATATTCCAAATGTAGAATAATAAAGGCGAAATTAGGTCCGGCGTAAAAACGCATGCAGATGTGATATTCCAAATGAATAATAACGATTGGAATAACAGGAGAATTTCACCAAGTATAGGGTAGCTGCGTGATCTGAAAAGTTATTTCAATGGAATAATAAATAATGGAATAACATAAGTTCTCTTCATGAATACAAAAAAAATAATACCCTTACTTAGTAAAAAAAAAAGCTGGATATAGGAAAAGAAAGTTAATGAGACTTCTCTTCTTCTTTCTCTCTATAATTTTTCTCTCTAGAGTTTCAATTGAATTAAGTAAGAAATAATGAAGGAATGAGCAATTTATAGGAGAATAGAAAGGATATTATGCAATAAAATATAATATATATTATATATTAAATATTATAAATTATATATATATATATATATATATATATATATATATATATATATATATATATATATATATATATATATATATATATATATAATCTCACTGGGAGATCACTTTCGTGATCTTATATATTCCTCCCCACCATTATTTCATTATCAAGGATATATATATTATATATAGTCACATGTTGTAGTTATATATATATATATATATATATATATATATATATATATATATATATATATATAATACAATGTCTAGGTCTCACCCACCCATGAAACCAACTAGATTCCCTCAAAATCGATTTTCTCCACACATGGGCCCTACATGTGGGGCACCTTTAATATAATAAATAATTTTCTACCGATTATTTTGAAAAATGGGTAAATGGGGGTCCATAAAATATGCAAAACTGAGTGACTTCTCACGTAAGCATCAATAATCAATACTTTGTGTGCTACTATGCAACCACGTATTATTCTTCGTACTTTTAACAAGGTGTTTCAACGATTAACAGTAAAACTTCCGCCGTTATTTTCATAAAGTATTTTTGTCGTTTTTCAATCCGGCAATAATTACATTCATGAGGTCCACCAATGATTGTGCCGTTGTATGAATATTCCTGTTGAAACGAATATTCCCCGACCAATCGAATATTATATAACAACTTGCGTACTTTGCAAAATTTATAAACATTATATCAAATTTACTCCATAATATTCAAAAATAATATTTATAGAAAATTCATCTTTATTAAAAAAAGTTGGGGTCTTACAAACACAGTTTATGAGAAATAAGATGTTGACGTATCTCCGACTTCAAACCTCTTAAAAACATCCGTGTCATTCTTTCTTCATTATCCACCAAGTGGGACGCAAACCGAGACAACTCGGCAAAATTTTCTTCGTACTGCGACACGGTCATATTATTCTGTTCCAACTTGATGAACTCCACCTCCTTCATGTGACGAATACTTTCGGGAAAGTACTTATCGTTGAAAAGTTCTTGGAACTTCTCCCAAGACATTTTCAATTGTGGCGGAGTCGAGTATGCTTTACCGATTCCCACCGAAGAATCGCCTCTCCTAGCAACATAAAGGCGAAAGGAACCTTTTGCTCCTCGAGCATCCCAAGACATCAAATATCTTGGTGATCGCTTTATCCATGCTTCCGCCTTAAGTGGTTTTGGCTCTCCAATAAACTCCGGTGGTCTCGGCTCCTTGAATCTGTTTAGCGGTGATCGTCCGAGAGTTTCGGTGGTTCCACCTATATTTTGGATGATGAGCTCAGCTCTCACTTTCTGTTGCATGAATTGCATAAAGCTTCTGAACATTCTATCATTCATCATTTGGTCAGTGTTGTTGTTTGCATGAGGATTGTCGCCTTCCTGATGCACATTATCCTGATTATTAATATGTGGTGAATCAACGATCGCCTATGCTCCATTGCTATTCTCAACATTCTCGGATGTTATTTTCAGATACTGCCACAAAACAAAAGGTTAATTGACATGTAACATATTATCCGACCGACCAATTAAATACCAAAAAAAACTTAGGTAGGTCATACTAGCGAAGGAATTCCCCGTCTCTCCCCTCCTAGTTCTATTCTCACATCTTAGCCAGGGATCATATCCCTAAGCTTTGATACCAACTGTGACGCCCCCAAAATAGGTATACTTCACCCATCTTGAGTCGCCAAATACATGGTACAAAATTCAAATACAACTTAATTATACAACAGTCGTGTAAAATACGACTAAACATATGCTGTGAGTTTTTAATACAAATATTGTTATCTAGACAATATACAAACTCAATGGGGTCCTCATTACATTTATTGTCACACTATTTAATAGAATAGTAAGGACTACTAATATTATCATCTGGTCCATCACTCCGTTCCCCGACTCGTCCCAGCTATATTCTCATTTCCTGAAGAGAAAAGTGAAAGAAATGGTGAGCTCAACTAGCCCAGTAAGAAATATTATGACTAAGATAATGCAGAATAAATTATCCTTAGCCTTAAACAGTGTTAAACTGATACAATATAACAAACATCAAGTTTAACTGCAGCGGAACAAGCAATCCATTAGAAGAGTCAAGTAGAGAATAAAATCTACTATCTTCTATGATTTAAAAGGTTTTCCATGACTTTTATCGCTGAGACTCAGCTTAATAAATAATCCACATCATCGAATCACCCCTGCACTACGACCAAAGATATTCTTTAGTATCACGATCACAATTATCCATGCACTACGGGCCAAGAATATTTTTGTATTCATTAATGGTCATGATCATGCCAACAACTGTCCATCAATGCACTACGGGCCAATGAGGACTTTTACCACATCAATTGTAACATTACGGTTATGATTACACCAAATAATCGCTGGTCATAATCATACCAAGTCCATCTATGCACTACAGGCCACAGATGACTTTCAAAAATATAAGCGTGAGGATGATGACAATGATATAATAATTCAATAAAACAACTTCAAGAATTAATTTATCCAGGAACTAATAATGTCCAAATTGTCAACATGATACTGCTTTGTGCAGTAAAATTCAAGAATGCTCAAAACAATAATTCCATGAAAAGATACTGGATGAAGCGCAAATATTAAGAATATTCCACTAATTTCATGGAGTATAGAAGTCAAAACTTTAACCAACTGAGTATAATAAGGAATGGAATAACAAAAGAAATCACCAAGCATGCGATAGACCGCACAGGCAGGTTATTCCAACAGAATAATAATTAACGGAACCAGGTCCGGCGTAAAACGCACAGACAGGATATTCCAACAGAATAATAAAGACGGAATCAGGTCCGACATAAAACGCACAGACAGGATATTCCAACAGAATAATAATAAAGACGGAATAATAGAAGAATGTCACCAAGTATAGGTAGTTGTTGCAGATATCTTTGGTTATTCCAAAGAGAATAATAAAGAATGGAATAATGTAAGTTCTCTTCATGAATACAAAAGAAATAATATCTCTTTAGTAAAAGAAACTGAATATAAGAGTAGGAAAGTAGCAGAATACTTTTCTTATCTCTCTCTATAATTTCTCTCTCTAGAGTTTCAGTGAATTCATAAGAAATAATGAAGGAATGAGCTTCTATTTATAGAAGAATGGACTGCATAGTAACTAAGTCATGAACGGTCCAGATTGATTTACTTTTAATCTAAGCGGTCCATATTTAAAAGCAAATTTTTTTAAATAAAATATATATATATATATATATATATATATATATATATATATATATATATATATATAACATGTGTTACAAATCTCACGGGATACACTCCCGTGATCTCGATTCTCCTTCCACCTTTAATTGTCAACAAAGATGGCATATAAGTATAATATATCATATAACAATAATAATGCTAATAACTCTAATAATGCTAACTCCCTCCTGACCCTTTTTCTCCCACCAACCGAGACATCATATTTTTTACCAACATGTGGGCAACACTAGCCCCACTCATGTCCCCCACCAATATTATATATATATATATATATATATATATATATATATATATATATATATATATACTGAATAACTTCCTACCGATTATTTTGAAAAATGGGTAAATGGGGGTCCAACTAATAAGCAAAATTGAGTGACTTCTCACGTAAGCATCAATAATCAATACCGTGTGCTACTATGTAACCACAGCGCCAGACATCGTATTTTTTTACTAAAGAAAGTAGTTCAACAAGATTAACTGTAAAAATTTCGCCAGTTATTTTCATATAAAATATTTTTTGTCGTTTCTTTAATCCGACAATAATTACATTAATGGAGTCCACAAATGATTGTACTGCGTGCATCACGAATATTCCCCGACAAAAAGAATATTTCCCGACCAATCGAATATAATATGACAACTTGCATATTTTGCAAAATTTATAAATATTACCCACAACTATAACATTATATCAAATTTATTTCATAATATTCAAAAATGATATTTATAGAAGATTCATCTTTATTTATAAAAGTTGGGGTCTTACAATTGAGGAGTTGCAGGAGATAGTGTAACAATCCAGATTTTTTAATTAAATATTTAAATATTTATTGAATTATATAAATATTTAATGGATGTGTTTATCGTTGAATAAATATTTGTTTAATTGATTTGATTTGATGTGATTTGATTATTTATTTGTTTAATAAATAATTAATGAGTTAAGAAAAGTAATTATTTTGACATAGTAATCTAATTTAATTTAATAATTAAGTTAAAGAGTTTATAATGATTAAATAAATTATTATACTATGCAATGAATTGTTATTAGAATTAATTAAATTAAGTATGAAAACTTAATTAATTAGAAGTGTGACAAATAGCTATATTATAAGTGGTTATTAAAATAAATTAAAGTAGTTTTAATTTATTTTGCCAAACAAGGCTTAAATATATTAAGTCTTAATTTTAAATTAGTTTGCCAAACAAAGCCCTGAGGCTTTTGGATTTCTTTTGAATTTAAATTATTAACTAAATAAATAATTTATATATTTATAAGTATATGTTATATCTGCCGATAAGCGATAATACTTATTAGGTTATTATGACTATATGCGTTTTTTTTTATATACGCTTTGTTATCGATTTAGTTTTTACTTTTACGTATATTGTATATGGCCTAAGCCTAAGCCTAAGAAGAAGTTCAGAGAAAAGGGTTTTCCAAGAGGAGGTTTCAAAGAATTTGAGAGAAAAACCGAGAGAGAGAAAGTAAGAAAAGAAAGTTATCGATTGATTAACAAAGATTGTCTAATCAAACAAGAGGTATGTTCCTCTAAACTTAAAAAGATGTACGTATATATATATATATATATATATATATATATATATATATATATATATGTTATAGTTCGTGATGCCTAAAGTCTGTGTATTCTTCTATTTCACTGTATATATAAAGTTTTACAAAATTTTGGTAAACTGTGTTTTACAATTGGTTATGATAAAATGAGTAGATGTAATTGTTATAGTTAGCATATATATATATATATATATATATATATATATATGTGTGTGTGTGTGTGTGTGTGTGTGTGTGTGTGTGTGTGTGTGTTGTATGCTAAATTACGATTTAGAAAGAGAACTTGGTTTTACAGTGAAAAATAGATATACGAATATATGTTTTGTAGAAATATCAAAATTTTGTATGCTAACTAAGGAATCGAACTATACATGTTAACTGGTTTATATGTTGGTATACTGGTATTTCAAAGGTATTAAATTGGTTATAAGCATGGAATTACGTTCACTATAATTTAATATATCAACAATGTAGTTTTTGTTTTAAAAACAGTGTTTTCAAAGAATTAGTTTATGATATTGTTGATTAGTGGTGGGTAATTGGTATATAGATGATTGTTAACATTTATGTATAAATTACATCAATTATATGTATGTAATTAGTTGATAGAATTTCTTAAACAGATAAAAAATGGTCTTCGTGCTCGGTTCTATTAGTTTTTGGCGCCCCAGCGCCAAAAATGGAGCCCCAACGCCAAAATTGGCATTACCAATACCAAAATTCGCGCCCAACACTAGAAGTTCACGCCCCAATATTGAAATTACGCATACCAAATCTAATCTCAAGCTTATAGCAGGAGGTAAGTCTGAGTGAGACGATTTTGGCACTTTGTAGTAAAATAGCCATAACTTTCTCATACGAACTTCGATTGAGTTGATTCAAGATGATCCAGAACGAGGACGAGTAGACCTACAACTTTCATGCTTTAAGACTTTTCAGTTGAGGTCTGTAACAGTAGTCAAAATGGTCATCTTTAGGACTATTATGTTTTTAGGGGCAATCAGAGGGCATCGGGCATGCACATATGCATGTGTAGTGCTCCTGACGATAAACGATGATGTCCTAAGTTATAAATCATGAATGTTAGTAAATATAATTATGCTTAATATTAATAAATGATGTATTAGATAAGTTATTGAAGCATAGTAAGCATACACAAGAGAAAAATCAAGGCGTGTATGGCGAATGAGCGTCGAAACGCCGTGCAAGAAGTGTTAACGAACTTAAAAGTGTATCAATTCAATTGAAATGAATATTATAGGATATGAAATGGGTTTAATATAAAACCAATAAGTAGTCCTAGCAAGACTTAAGCACTTGAATGAACTTCGATTATGAAATATAGTGAGTCATAAATCAAAAAGTTAACATAATCTACTTGAACATTGTGTGCTAATTAATAGGAATGATTATGAGATGTGGAGTAGAGTTTACATTACAATTACTATGTGTTTTTATGTGACTAATAGTTGATGTATATGATTATATAATTGTGTAGGGCACGTGAAGTGCAGATACCTGTAATCTGTTAAACTATTATTGGTAAACAACGATCAAGGCAAGTCTTTCGGTTCATATTTTCTATGTGGAATTGATGAACTATTTTAAATTGCATGATATGTTATACATATTGAAATCATGAAATGTTAAAGTCAATATATGACTGCATTGTTTTGGCTAAGTAATGATGGTTTAGTAAGGAACTCAATCTTTATATTTGTTATGTGAATTAAAAGCATGTATGCCATGTTACTTTAATGAGATGTATATCAAGCATGTTATTATGTGCTATGTGATGCATGAAAACTGTTAGACTTTGTTGAGCTGTCGAGCTCACTCTTGCAAATAACCACTTTTGTAGGTTAAGATTTTAAAGTAAATATATGTGCTAAGTGAGTTATAGAGATCTATATTCACGAAGATTACTTATGTTTTATGAGAAATGTATTTCATATTTTGAACGTAACATGTTGTTGAATTGTAAGTTGAGCTATCCAATGTACATGGATATTTAGTTATGATGTAAGACTTTGTATAGTCATTTTGTTGTAACGATTCATGATATAAGATTGAATCAAAGAGATGTAATGTAAAGGTTGCGATTTAGGGCAAGAAAGAAGGAAATGTATAAACATTTTAATTATTCCGCAATTTTAGTGTTTTTAATATCTAATAATGATGTTTTATTAGAGATTTAATGTATGGTTAACGACCGAAGTCGAGATTTAAATGGTATGAATTTTTGGGTCGTTACAGTTGGTATCAAAGCTGTAGGTTAGAAACCTTAGGTAAGAGTACCTTAGGCTATAACCTTTGAGATGAGATGTGAAGATAATGAATGAATAAGCTCAAATAGAGTTTGAACAATAAGGGATTAAAACTGGCCTGAAAGGATTCAAAGAAGAATCTCGCAGAGTTATAAGGAATATGAATTTGGGGTTACCTAACTCCAATAATAAGGATGTAAGGTGATAATAAATAGACAATGTCTCTAAGAAGAGAATGATAAAGAAGTTAAGAATAGAGAGTTATATCTAATTATGGTGTAATTGTACTCTTTAATAGTTGATGTATGGTATCTGGGCTAAACGATTCCTTCATAGAGCGGAGGTATATACGAACTAGCAACTCGAAACCTAGTTTGTTGGTTGTTTGTGGAAAATCACTCAGCGTACCATATTGAAACTGTTAGAGACTCGATGTGTACCAAGTGTAGAAATGGACACGTATGATGAGAGTGTAGAACTCAAATGAAATTTTAAGCGATGTAACCGAAGTTAGAAATTCTTAAAGGAAGAATTTTTTTTTATAAACAAGAAGATTCAAAGAAGAATCTAAGAGATATAAAGATAAGAAATGGGAGTTTCCTAACTCCAAAAGCCAAGATAACGAATAATGTCGTAAATGATGAAAAAAGGGAAAGAATGAGGATCGTAAAACAAAACGATCACGAGTTAAGAAAAGAATTTTAAGGGAGATGATTATAGAATAAGATCACGACGTGGTCTGTTTAAGTTATAAAAGGAAGATGGTTTGTAATGTTTGAATGATTATAGCTTAATGCTATGAAGATGTTGTACTATGAAATAGTACGAGATAACTCATGAGGAGTTATAGATGATGTGATACGAAGAATTCGTATCGAGTAAATTGCAAGTTAAAAGTAAGATAGAGTTAGGAGGGATTTCAATTGAGGACTCCTGTGATAGCTGAGTTGTACAAATCTTTGTATGGGCGAGGGTTTTGTGCTTGCACTCAGTTTATCATATTGATAATCATTGGAATATTTGTGTCGCGTTATTTGCTATATGCCTGTTGAGAAGGTGATTCTTTTCACATGTGTATAACAAATAGGTAGAGTATAGTTAAAGAATATTATAAGGTTAAGTGCGAGTTCTTAAAACTCATACTTATGGTAGGTTCGTGACTCATAATTATATGGTATGTTTTTGAACCCCTTAGCGAATGGACGCCTATGGTCTGACTAGGATAAGTTCTTAAACTCATATGATTGTGGCGAGTTCCTGAACTCATAACGTGTGGTAAGTTTGACGAACTGGGTATAGATAGGTGTGAATGGAGTATTGAGGATGATAGGAATAGATAGAACTATTAAGCAATGGATCATTATAGAAAGTGGAGTTGATGGTGGAAGCATAGGTATTCTAAATCTACTAGCTATGCTAGATTTTCGAAATTTATTGACTTCATGCTGATGTTTACACTTTTATTTTCTTGAAAAACATTGGATCAAATGATGGAACCAATGAGTTTTAACAATAATACTATTATTCGTATGTCTATGCTAATTGCTTCGGCTAGACAAAAATGATTTGCAATATAACAAAATGTATTTTATATCATTAATGCATCATGTAACCTAGTGCAAAGATGATAAAAATGATGGAGTCATCAATGCAGTATTACCTAGTGTTGGATGTGATCTAAGGATCGTCAGCCCACTATGGTATGATGTATGTATGATAAAATCACCAAATGACGGAATCCTCAACGAATCAGTAAATACAAAGTGCGGTATCATGACGTCATAAAAAGATTTTTGAGATTTCTTTAAGATATGAGAATACATATGTATGTATGTATATGTATATTTCGGTTGATGTCCGAATTGTTGTAGAGGTCTATGTTATTTTATTCAGCTAGACAAATATTGAAAGATGTTCATGAAATTCAAGAGTTTCTTGAGAAGTTATGCCAAACCAAATTGTTTTGGTGCGGATTCAGATGTTGAAAAGCTGAGATGAACAACCCTTTTATAGGGATTAAGCGGAGGCGTTGAGATATTTGTGCACAATACATTTATGCGAACGGGTACGATCACCCTAAGTACGAGGAGTCCCTATAGTCTTATGATCGCGTTAAAGTTTAAGTTGAAAGATTACTTATAACTATGGACATACGCATAACGTTTAAATGTTTGTGCATAATACATCGTCTGAAGGGCTTAACACCCTAAAGACGGGGTCCTTATAGTCTTATGATCGTTAAAGTTGAAGTTGAAAGATTACTTGCAATCTGTGGACATAGTTCGTGGTCTTATGACCCTCAAAGATGATTTGGAATCTTTTAAATTCGTTATTCATATCGCTTCCCAATTATTGAGCAATTGTGGAAGATTCTTGATATTCTAAAAAGGTGAATGTGGTAAGGATGATATTCCTTAGAAAAAGTGAGTCGTAGAATGCGACCTAATCGAATGATGAATATTTTGAATAAGTGAGAAAAAGATTTTCAAGTGGGAAGGATATGAGTTATCAAAGAATAATGTAAAACATTTAATAGAAAAGTTAATAATTGTAGAAAGATCTTTGTGGAAAGAAGTGGTTATAAAACCTAAGGAATGAATATAGTAGTGACGTAAAAATCTATTTTGTTAGATTGAATGAATAAAAATTTCGAGGACGAAATTCTTAGAAGAAATGGTGAATGTAATATCCCGAGTGTTTATGATAGCGATTCTTAGAAAAGGAAATGAATGGGTTAAGAATATAATACTTAGAATATAATTGAGTTCAAGTGAAAGTTATGAAATGAACCCTAAAATTTGTTAAGGTAATGAATGTAATAGGAAATATAAATCTATATTTAGATAAAATGATGAAATATTACTCTAAGTTATTTGTTTAATTTGTGTCTTCGATTCTGGGGACAGAATCTTTGTAAGTAGGGAAGATTGTAACGAATGAGTGGTTTGAGTTGTGATTACGAGGACGTAATCCCAGAAGGAGAGGAATAATGTAACAATCAGTATTTTTTAATTAAATATTTAAATATTTATTGAATTATATAAATATTTAATGGATGTGTTTATCGTTAAATAAGTATTTGTTTAATTGATTTGATTTGATGTGATTATTTGTTTAATAAATAATTAATGAGTTAAGAAAAGTAATTATTTTGAAATAGTAATCTAATTTAATTTAATAATTAAGTTAGAGAGTTTGTAATGATTAAATAAATTATTATACTATGCAATGAATTATTATTAGAATTAATTAAATTAAGTATGAAAACTTAATTAATTAGAAGTGTGACAAATAACTATATTATAAGTAGTTATTGAAATAAATTAAAGTAGTTTTAATTTATTTTGCCAAATAAGGCTTAAATATATTAAGTCTTAATTTTAAATTAGTTTGCCAAACAAAGCCCTGAGGCTTTTGGATTTCTTTTGAATTTAAATTATTAACTAAATAAATAATTTATATATATTTATAAGTATATGTTATATGCTGATAACTGATAATACTTATTAGGTCTATTATAACTATATGCTTTTCTTTTATGTACGCTTTGTTATCAGTTTAGTTTTTACTTTTACGTATATTATATATGGCCCAAGCCTAAGCCTCAAGAAGATTAGGAGAGAAAAGGGTTTTCAAAAGGAAGTTTCAAAGAATTTGAGAGAAAACCTGAGAGAGAGAAGTAGCAAAAGAAAGTTATCAGTGATTGTAAACTGTGTTTTACAATTGGTTATGATCAAATGAGTAGCTGTAATTGTTATAGTTAGCATATATATATATATATATATATATGTGTGTATATGTGTGTGTGTGTGTGTGTGTGTGTGTGTGTGTGTGTGTGTGTGTGTGTTGTATGCTAAATTACGATTTAGAAAGAGAACTTGGTTTTACAATGAAAATAGATATACGAATATATGTTTTGTAGAAATATCAAAATTTTGTATGCTAACTAAGGAATCGAACTATACATGTTAACTGGTTTATATGTTGGTATACTGGTATTTCAAAGGTATTAAATTGGTTATAAGCATGGAATTACGTTCACTGTAATTTAATATATCAACAATGTAGTTTTTATTTTAAAAACAGTGTTTTCAAAGAATTAGTTTATGATATTGTTGATTAGTTGTGGGTAATTGGTATATAGATGATTGTTAACATTTATGTATAAATTACATCAATTATATGTATGTAATTAGTTGATAGAATTTCTTAAATAGACAAAAAATGGTCTTCGTGCTCGGTTCTGTTAGTTATTGGCACCCCAGCGCCAAAAATGGAGCCCCAGCCTTAAAATTAAGCGCCTTCAAGTATTTGAAATTCGCTACTTCAAGACCAATCTTGTACTGCTTGGCACCTACATGATGACTTAGTTCTCGCCATGGGCATGGGAATGAAATCTGAAGTCGAGACGATTTTGGCCTCCTGTAGTAAAATGGCCATAACTTTCTCATACGAACTCCGATTGAGTTGATTCAAGATGATCCAGAACGAGGACGAGTAGACCTACAACTTTCATGCTTTAAGATTTTTAATTTGAGGTCTGTAACAGTAGTTAAAATGGTAATCGTTAGGACTGTTATGTTTTTAGGGGCAATCGGAGGGCGTCGGGCATGCACATATGCATGTGTAGTGCTCCTGACGATAAACAATGATGTCCTAAGTTATAAAACATGAATGTTAGTAAATATAATGATGCTTAACATTAATAAATCATGTATTAGATAAGTTATTGAAGCATAGTAAGCATACACAAGAGAGGCAAATCCAAGCGTATGACGAATGAAGCGTCTAAAGCAGCAGTGCAAGTGTTAACGAACTTAAAAAGTGTATCAATTCAATTGAAATGAATATTATAGGATATGAAATGGGTTTAATATAAAACCAATAAGTAGTCCTAGCAAGACTTAAGCACTTGAATGAACTTCGATTATGAAATATAGTGAGTTATAAGTCAAAAAGTTAACACTATCTAATTGAACATTGTGTGCTAATTAATAGGAATAATTATGAGATGTGAAGTAGAGTTTACATTACAATTACTATGTGTTGTTATGTGACTAATAGTTGATATGTATGATTATATAATTGAGTAGGGCACGTGAAGTGCAGATAACTGTAAGCTGTTAAACTATTATTGGTAAACAACGATCAAGGCAAGTCTTTCGGTTCCTATTTTCTACGTGGAATTGATGAACTGTATTAAATTGCATGATATGTTATACATGTTGAAATCATGAAATGTTAATGTCAATATATGATTGCATTGTTTTGGCTAAGTAATGATGGTTGAGTAAGGAACTCAATCTTTATATTTGCTATGTGAATTAAAAGCATGTATGCCATGTTACTTTAATGAGATATATATCGAGCATGTTATTATGTGCTATGTGATGCATGAAAACTGTTAGACTTTGTTGAGCTGTCGAGCTCACTTTTGCAAATAACCACTTTTGCAGGTTAAGATTTTAAGGTAAACATATGTGCTAAGTGAGTTATAGAGATCTATATTCACGAAGATTACTTATGTTTTATGAGAAATGTATTTCATATTTTGAATGTAACATGTTGTTGAATTGTAAGTTGAGCTATCCAATGTATATGGATATTTAGTTATGATGTAAGACTTTGTATAGTCATTTTGTTGTAACGATTCATGATATAAGATTGAATCAAAGAGATGTAATGTAAAGGTTGCGATTTAGGGAAAGAAAGAAGGAAATGTATAAACATTTTAATTATTCCGCAATTTTTTGTGTTTTTAATATCGAATAATGATGTTTTATTAGAGATTTAATGTATGGTTAACGACCGAAGTCGAGATTTAAATGGTATGAATTTTGGGGTCGTTATAGATAGTAGCTGAACAACAGACTGCAATGACATAAAAAGAAGGCGAGATCCAGGATCGTGAGGAACGACTGACAAATGCTGAGGAGAAACTAGTACAAACCGAAGGAGAAAAAGAATAATTGATCGAGGTGGTCGCTGAACTGAAGAACAAGCTGAAGGAAGAAGCTACCAAGAGGGCGAGAGCTGAAGATGCATACGAGGAATCTTTTCAATTAACTGGAAGAGCAGTAAGGAATTCACAGGCGAAGAGGATGAAGATGGAAGAGATGGATAAAGTATTTAACACCGCAATTAATCGAGCTCAAGATCGGGTCATGGGATATCTTATTCAATTCGAGACACTGCCATTATACGTATTAGATCGCAGAACAATGTTTCGGGTTATGGAGGAAGAACGTGATCAGGCTAAGAAGTATCTTAATAGAACATCGTAGTTGTTGTACGATGAATGAAAGGTTAAATAAATTGTAAATCCCAAGTGTTGTGCAACCTATGGGATATGACTATGATGTTGTCCTGGAACTTTTGTAGTTCAAGAAAGTAATGTAGATAGCAGTGATGCTATTGCTTTATGTTTCAAAAAGGTTATGAATAAATAAAAGTTGTTACTTTATTAAAAGTGTTATGTGTTATGTGGTTAATTCTTTTTGGAGACAAGTTAAGTAGAATTACTTAAAAGAATTGAATAATAGTCTAATGAATGTATTTTAATAGAAAATGCCTCCCAGACGTCAACCACCAAGATAGAGAACCACTGAAGGAACCAATAATGACAATGTTGATGGTAACCCCGTTCAACAATTAGTGACACTACTGACAAGAGTGTTGTAGAATCAACCACAAAACCATGGTACAACGTTTAAGGATTTCAAGGCAGTTGGACCACCTGAATTCTGTGGGTCCATGAATCCAGTCGAAGCACAAACCTGGATTATGGAGATAGAAAAGGTGTTCGATGTCGCTAGGGTAGGGATGACGGTAAGCGCTCGCCGCAACATTCATGTTGAAAGCGAAGCTAGTTATTGGTGGCGAGGCCAATAAAACTTGTGAAGGGCCAGGAGTGATGACCTAGGATAGGTTCAAGGAGTTGTTCTTCGAGACCTATTTTTCGAAGAGTTCGAAGAGTCAGTTAGAAGTGCAGTTTCTGGAATTAAAGCAGAGAACGATGATGGTATCTCGAGTATGCATGAAATTCAACGAATTGGCAAGATTTGGCGCCATGTCAGTCAACCTGAGACGGCGTTAAGCGAAGAGATTTGAACAGGATTTGAAGCCCTGGCAGACGATGAGGGTTTTCCTATTCCAATTGAAGATGTTTGCGTGATGTGATGGAGAAGGCAATTACTCGTTGAAGGTGGAGGCGAAGGCGGTGACAAAGTTCAATCAGAACAAAAAGAAGAAGAAGAATGAAAATGAGATTAAGAATGGAGGTGGTAGCGGTGGAAACAACAACAACAACAACAGTTTGAAGAGGAAGTAGAATGGAAACATGGGTGCTAGAAACCAGTAGGGTAACCAGCAAAACAAAAAGTTTGAAGCATGTGCGACATGCGGGAAATTTCACAAGGGTGCGTGCTTGATGGGGAAACGAGTTTGCTTCAATTATGGCCAGGAGGATCATATCACCCCAAATTGCAGTCAACCAAAGAAGAATGCGTGCTTCACGTGCGGGTCCAAGGATCACTTTGCTCGTGAATGCCCTAAGAAGAAGGATGGAGTGACTACCAGAAGCAATGGAGGTAACAATGGAGGTACATGGGCCATTGCATAACCTGCAGCATCAAATAAACCCACAGCCAGAACCTTCAACATGACTGTGCAAGATGTTGTGCAATCAAAAGATGTGGTGTCAGGTATTATCCCAATCAATGATATAAATGCTTTTGTATTATTTGATTCGGGTGCTACTTGTTCGTTTATATCTGATGAATTTGCTAAGAGGTTAGAATTGCCTAGAGAAGAACTGAATTTTCCTTTGAACATAGAAATTGCGAATAAGGAAGTAATCCCTGTTAGATTCGTATACAAGAACTCTAGGGTGAACATTAAGGAAAATATCTTTATGGTAGATTTGATTACGATTAGACTTGGAGAGTTTGATGTTATTTTGGGAATGGATTGGTACATTTCAAATATGGAAGCGATAATTGATTGCCAAAAGAAGTGTGTAAACCTTATGACTCAAGTCAAACGTAGTATTCTATGGTAGCAAGTCGCCTGATGCGGATAAAATGTCCGCGATTATGCAAAGGCAAGAAATTGTTGAGTCAAGTACGTGTGGGATATTTAGCTTACATAGTCGATACTCGAGAAGAAGATGTAAGCTGGAAGAAATACCGATAGTGAGGAATTCAAGACATTTTTCAGAGGATTTGCCGGGACTTTCGCTTTGTGAGAGAAATTGAGTTCGTGATCAACTTTAATTATTTGGGAAAAACACCGATATCGAAGGCCCGCATGCGAGAATGGCTCTGGTAGAAATGAAGGAACTGATGGTACAGTTTCAAGAATTGCTAGAAAAGAAGTATATTCAACCAAGCGTATCGTCGTGGGGAGCGCCGATTTTATTCGTGAAGAAGAAGGATGGGTCGATGCGTCTTTGCATTTATTATAGAGAATTGAACAAAGTCACTATTAAAAACAAATACCCGTTGCCAGGAATAGATGACTTGTTTGAGCAGTTGAAAGGTGCTAAATACTTTTCAAAAATAGATTTGAGAAGTGGGTATCACCAATTGAAAGTGAGGAAGGAGGATATACCACGAACGACATTCAGAACTCGATATAGACATTATGAGTTTCTGGTGATGTCTTTTGGTTTAACCAATGCACCTGCTGCATTCATGGATTTGATGAATAGGGTGTTTAAACCATTCTTAGACAAGTTTGTAGTGGTATTCATCGACGACATTCTAGTGTATTCCAAAACTCAAGAAGAACACGTGGAACACTTACGTTTGACATTGGAAACACTAAGAAAGGAAAAGTTGTATGCAAAATTCTCTAAGTGCAAATTTTGGCTCGACCGTGTACAATTTTTGGGGCATATGATTGACAAAGATGGGATTTCAGTAGATCCGTCAAAAGTGGAAGCTGTGATCAATTGGGAACAACCAAGAACACCATTAGAAGTGAGGAGTTTCTTGGGACTGGCTGGTTATTATAGAAGATTTATTCAAGATTTTTCTAAGATAGCCACTCCGCTAATAAATTTGACAAGGAAAGCTATAAAATTCGTTTGGACGGAGAAATGTGAAGAGAGTTTCCAAGATTTGAAGAAGAAGTTAAGTGTGGCACCTATGTTGGGATTACCAGATAATACAAGAAATTTTGTGGTGTATAGTGATGCCTCACACAAAGGTTTGGGTTGTGTTCTTATGCAGAACGACAAAGTTATTGCGTATGCATCAAGACAACTGAAGGATTATGAGAAAGGGTATCCGACTCATGATTTGGAATTGGCTGCAGTTGTATTTGCTCTGAAGATATGGAGACACTATCTTTATGGAGAGAAATGTGAGATCTACACAGACCACAAAAGTCTGAAGTATATTTTCACTCAGAAGGATTTGAACATGCGTCAAAGAAGGTGGATGGAGCTGATAAAAGATTACAATTGTGAGATCTTTTATCATCCGGGCAAAACGAATGTGGTTGCAGATGCTTTAAGCAGGAAAGGTCGGGAAAAGTTAATGCTGATAACAACTCAGGAGGAGCTCATTTTAGCAATGACAAAACTGGAGTTGGAAATCAAATTTCCAAAAGAATCTGACGAACAACTATTCTAGATAGAAGCTGGTCCAACTTTAGTGGACAAAGTGAAGAATGCTCAACTACAAGATGAAGAGTGTGGGAAAATCAAAGAGAATCTGATTGAGGGTAGTGATGTAAAATACAAGATCGACACCGAAGGACTACTACGGTTTGAGGGAAGAATCTGGGTTCCAGCAACACTAGAGCTGAAAGAAGAAATTTTGACCGAAGCTCATAGCTCAAGATATTCAATTCATCCGGGAAGCACGAAAATGTATCAAGATTTTGCGCTAACATTTTGGTGGCGAATATGAAAAGGGATGTTCTGAGAATCGTGGCGAAATGCTTGACATGTCAAAGAGTAAAAGTTTAGAACATCAAAGACCCAATGGATTACTTCAATCGTTGAAAAATACCGGAATGGAAGTGCGAACACATCACGATGGATTTTGTGGTGGGTCTTGCAACTACTCAGAGAGGATACGATGCGATTTGGGTGATAGTGGACAGACTGACGAAATCAGCTCACTTTCTACCAATAAAGATTAGATTCAATCTTGACCAGTTGGCAAGATTGTACATTAAAGAGATCGTTTCGAGGCATGGAGTGCAAGTATCAATTGTGTCCAATAGAGATTCGCGATTCACGTCAAATTTCTGGAAGAGACTACAAGAATACATGGGGACACAATTGCGAATGAGTACAACTTATCATCCACAAACAGATGGCCAAAGCGAACAAACAATTCAAACATTAGAAGATATGCTAAAAGCATGTGTCATGGACTTTAAAGGAAGTTGGGAAGAAACATTCTGGTTGGTGGAATTTGCTTACAACAACGAGTTATCACTGTGCATCGGCATGCCACCTTACGAGGCATTGTACGGCAGAAAGTGCAGAACTCCACTGTGTTGGGATAAAGTCGGTGAACGTCAACTGCTAGGACCGGAACTAATGCAACAAACTGCTGACGCTGTCAAATTCATCGAGACAAGATTGGTAGCGATTCAAGAGCAGAATGAGAAAAAGTATCTTTGATCAACACTGAGACAAGATCGTGCATTCGACGTAGGAACTTTTGTATTCCTAAAAGTTTCTCTTTGGAAGGGGAAAATTTGTTTCGGTAAAAAGGGAAAGCTAATCCCGAGGTTTATTGGACCCTTTGAAGTGCTGCGAAGAGTGGGAGAAGTGGCTTACGAGGTAGCTCTACCTCCAGAGTTGGAAAACATTCATCATGTTTTTCACATTTCGGTGTTACGACCATATAAACCCGACTACAAACATGTGATCGTGTATGAACCGTTGCAGTTCGAGAAAGATTTGTCTTATGAACAAGTTCCTATCCAGATAGTCGACAGGAAAGAACAAGTGCTCAGGAATAAAGTGATACCTTCTGTGAAGGTGATATGGAGGAACCACAACGCTGAAGAAGCTACGTGGGAACTCGAAGAGAAAATATTGAAAGAGTACCACAGAGTTATTTGTTTAATACATGTCTTCGATTCGGGGACGAGAATCTTTGTAAGTAAGGGAAGAATGTAACGAATGTATTGTTTGAGTTGTGATTACGAGGACGAGAATCCTTGTAAGGAGGAATGATGTAACATTCCAGAATTTTAAATTATAATATTAAATATTTATTGATTTATATAAGTATTTAAGGGATATGTTATTATTGAATAAATAATTGTTCAATTTGAGTTGATGTTGTTTAGTTAATTATTTGTTGAATAAATAATTAAGGAGCTAAGAAAATTAATTGTTATGAGATTATATACTAATTTAATTTAATAATTAAGTTAGAGAGCTAATAATGATTAAATGAATTATAATATTTTAATTAGAATTTGTAATTTATAAATAAGGTGTTAGTTGGTTAAATAAATTTATAATTATAAAGGAAATTATAATTATGAGATAATGATTTATGTGTTAAAGTAATTTAATAGATTAATATTTTAATTGATTAAATTGATTATTTAATTAAATAGAAGTGTGACAAATAACCTTGCTATAAAGGAGTTATTAAAATAAATTAAAAGAGTTTAATTTAGTTTTGCCAAACATGTCTTAATGCATAATAAGTCTTTAATCTAATGATGTTTTATCAAACAAGGTATAAGGATTAATCCATTTGTTTTAATTAGGTTTACCAAACAAGGTGTAAGGGTTAATGGGTTAATTTTTAGTTAACTAGCCAAACAAGCCTTATGGCTTTTGATTTTCAAAATTTTATAACGATGTCGATTTAAAATCCTATACTTATATATATATATTATTATTATTATCGTTATATGATAATACGTAAGATAGAGTTAGGAAAAGAAAATATCGAAGAAGAAGAAAAAGGAGAGAAGAAGAAAACTCTAGAGAGAATTGAGAGATATCCTAATGAGTTTTGATAAAGGAATTGGGAAAAGAAGGTTCTTGATCAAAAGGGAAGGGTATCATCTTCTTAATCAAAGGTAGGAGCTTAATCTTTTTCTTTAAAAGTTTAGTTTTCCTCTTCCCAAAAAGTCTCTGTAAAATAATTATAAAAGATGAATTGTTGATATGTATATAGTTTTGTATGAGAATTGTTTGTAAAAGGTTGTTTCATGAGTTTATATGTGATTATAGAGAAATTAAGTCATGTATGTATGCAATTTGTGAAGAAAACCATATTACATTGTTTATATGAAAATATATGAGTATGGCTTAGTTTAAAATGAAATTAAGGTTTGATTATTTGTTAATATATATAAATTGACTATTGAATTTGATAGAGTATGAATAATCATAACCATGGTATTTTGAATTTACTGTTTTGATTGAAAAACAAAATCACAGTGTTGATTTTCATTAAAAATTTCAAAAATGGAGTTTTTGCCAAAAGCAGTGAAATTGAGTGTTGTAAAGTTGATAATTGTGTTGTTATATGTGTATAATCATGCTAGAAGTCTTTACAATATGTTTACATGAAGTCTATGTATGAATTACATGTTAATTAGTTTGTTAGATTGGAGCTTGTAGGCGATTTGGCTTTTTGTTCATCTTTATTACCGAGGTTATCGCTGAGTTACGGACTTTATGGCCTTACAACGCCTCAAATAATACAAGTTTTTACCTTGCATGTTACCAATCGTTGGTTCTGTGATCTCATGTAAATACCAACCACTGATGTAAAGCTGTGGTGCCACATAATGTGAGTTAGCAGAATGGTCTCGATGTGATTTTAGTTTATTACACTAATTTTGAAAATAAATGTTATGTGTTAATAATAGGAATGTTAAATGATGATTTCAGTAGTATTAAACTATGAATGAGCATGTTATCAAGTGTTAACTAGTATTAACATAGTTTGATTATGTGAATGGGTAATTTGACCTACATGATGTATGTATTTGTTTATATAGATATAAAATGTTGGTAATGACTAATTATGTCACGATGACATATGTATAGGGTATTGATTCAAGTTGTAAGATTTAGCTTGTGCTAAAGACAAGTTCTCTAACTCAGAAATTTTATTGTGCGAGTTTAATTTCGTTGGGTACATTATTGTCTTTGATTCAATTGCAATTACACAAGTGGCTAACTCTATATTTTCGTAGAGCTAGATGGTTTATTTTGAGAAAGCTTTTGTATCTTATTGTTTATAAGGATGCAAGTATTGTAAATCGTATATTTAGTATTGAGAAAGTTTCTTTAATATGTAACTTGTTATTTAGCATACAAATCACTATATTCTAATATTCTAGTGTTGAACAACTTTATCGTTCAAATTACATTATGAATGTTTGGTATCCAATTATCAATAAAACTTTGACTTAATATTGTTCAAAGAAAATTATGATATGTTTATTCAATGTTTATGCTATTAGATTATTCCTAAAGCATGATGTTAATTTACAAATATCAATTCAGTTATGATTATTCTATAGCATACAGTTATTTCTTTTGTATTCAACTAATCCTTAGTTGATGACCGTTGAATTCTAAATTACCCTGTAATGTATCCAAACCAAACCTACTTTGGTGCGGACTTGTATTCTAAATCTTTGAGATGAACAACTCTTTTATTAGAGGTTTACGCTTAGCGTTGAAATGGTTGTGCACAATACATTGTACTGAAGGGTTGATCCCCCAAATGCGTGGAGTCCTTATAGTCTTATATTTATTAAAGTTAAAGTTGAAAGATTACTTATAACTCGTGGACATGATTCATGGTCATTAGACCCTCGGTAGTATGTTTAAAATGTTAATAGAAACTATCATTCGGGATTCTATTGAACCTATTTACATCCAAAGGTTGTAATGTTGTAAAGTATTTATTCTTATTTCAAGTGAGCCTTGTTTGCTCACTCTTGCATTATATATACTTATTGCAGCTAAGGTTGAGAAGGTCAATGAACCACCACTAGCAAAGGAAAGGGAAAAATGTACAAGTGATGAAGACTTGTAATTTTATTTTATCGTTATAGACTTTTGAATGATGTAATAGTTTAATTTCCGCATTTGAATGATTGTAATTAAAGGTTAGATAACACAGGATATTTTATTTAAGTTTAATCTCGTATGGGGTGTTTTATTATTCAATTTTATTATGATTGGGTAGTTAGAAATGAATTTTTGATTAAGTGAACACCAAATCTTGAGGAAATGAAGTACCACGATTTGGGGGTGTCACATAAGGGATATTATTTTGTTCAGTATTCATAGGAATAATATTTTCTTCCATACTCTGTAGTATGCGAGTAATATTATTTCGTCTTGTATTCCTGATTATACCCTCATTTTGTTAAAGTATTGCTTTTATACTCTGTGAAATTAGTAGAATATCCTTGAAATTAGTGCTTCATTTAGTATCGTTTCATAAGGATATTTTCTACGCATTCTTATTAAATTATAAGCTTTTCATGTCGGAGTATTGTCCATGAGTAGTATTCATTTTTATGGTACTATTCACAAAGTACTATTCATGGGGTATTATTCATAAAGTACTATTCACGGGTACTATTCACGAGTACTATTCACGGGGTACTATTCTCGAAGTATTATTCACGGGGTACTATTCACTCAGGTACTTATTCACCCGGGAATTGTTGTTCACACAAAATTAATTTCTTTCTTTGTCCAAATTATTTTTGATATAATATTATTCTTGAATTTTACTCCACAAAGCAAAGATCATGTTCACAATTTGGACATTATTGAATTACGGATAAATTAAGTTATAAATCTTTAAAATTTATCATTTTCTTTCTTTTAATTGAATTCTTATATCATTGTCATCATCCTCATGCTTATATTGTGATAAAAGTCATCCATGACTTACGTGCATAGATGTACTATTGATTGGTATGATTATAACTGAGGATTATTCGGTATAATCATGACCGTAATGTTACAAATGATGTGGTAAAAATCCTCATTGGCTGTAGTGCATTGATGGATGCTTGTTGGTATGATTATGACCGTGGATTATTCGGTATAATCATGACCATTGATGATTACATGAATATCCTTGGCCCGTAGAAAAGAGATGATTCGATGATGTGGTTTATTTATTGTTGAGTCTCAAAGAATAAAATTGATGAAAACTTTTAAATCATAGAAGATAGTAGATATCATGCTCTACTTGACTCTTCTAATAGATTGCTTGTTCCGCTGCAGTTAAACTTGATGTTTATTATATTTTATTAGTTTAACGCTGTTGAAGGCTAACGATAATTTATTCTGCTTTATCTTAGTCATAATATTTCTTACTGGACTAGTTGAGCTCACCCTTTGTTTTCATTGTTCTTTTCAGAAAATGAGAATATAGCTGGGACTAGTCGGGGAATGTATTGACGGTCCAGATGTTTGCATTAGTAGTCCTCACTATTCAGTGAAATAGTGTGATAATAATTGTAACGAAGACTTTATTTGAGTTTGGATACTCTCTACGAGACATTATCCGTGTTGAAACTCTCAGGTACATTTTGTCGTACTGTATAAAAGAAGTTTGTATTTAAATTATGTACCATGTATTTGGCGACTCAAGATGGGTGATGTATACCTATTTTGGGGGCGTCACAGTTAAACTGTTGAAATACCCGGTGGTAAAAGAACAATAATATGTGTGGTTGCATACTAGCACACGGTATTGATTATTGATGCTTACGTGAGAAGTCACTCAGTTATACTCAATTATATCTACAGTAATTGCTGAATAATCTCTCATATTATTGATCCAATTATTGTCACAGTATCATATGCATAATATTTATTATTATTAAATCAATAATTGAGACGACAAAGTTATTCATATTATTATTTGCAATATTGACAATGTCTAGAAAGTTCTGTCGATGAGAGGTTTGGTCACCTAATTGCGCGCTTAATAGGGAGAAATCCTTATCGTAAAGCCCCTCTTTCACGGAATTATCTGGTTGTTAAATATTATGAGTTATAATATTAATGATGAATAAGTTCGTGTTGATTAAAGATGAAATTGATATTTCCATTGTGTTGGGATTATTAGTGTTAGTGGAAATCGACATTTATTTCGATAATAATTGATTTCTGGAGGTTATATTAACCAATCGAGTAATTAATCGGACAAATGAGCAATTAATTGTTATTAATTCACATGCTTGTAACTATTTTGTTCACATGTGTGTACTATTGATTCACATGCATGTACTATTAGGGGAGGTGGTGCAAGATTAATAATACTTGCATGACTAAATTAAAAATAGAGGTATAGATGAATGTATTATACCGTAACTATTTTTTTCACATGTATAGAACTATTGATTCACATGAATGTACTATTGATTCACATTCATGTACTATTAGGGGAAGTGGTGCAAGTTTGATAATACTTGCAGGACTAAATTAAAAATAAAGGAAAAGATGAAGGTATTATAGTGTAATATTTTGAGCCTCAAAACGTGAAATTATCGAAACTATATTTTCCTACAAAATAGAAGTTCATTCTTCTGTCATTTTCACCAATTCACTAAGACTCACAAGAGCAATTATATAGAGAGAAGCTATAAAGAGAAAAGTTATAGAGAAAAAGAAGAAGAGAAATCTGCTACTTCACTATTCCAGTATTCAGTCTTCTTCTGAGGTAAGGAAATAATATTTTCTTCCATACTCTATAGTATGTGAGTTGTGACGCCCCCAAAATAGGTATACATCACCCATCTTGGGTCGCCAAATACATGGTACAGAATACAAATACAAACTTAATTATACAACAAGAGCTGAAAGTTTTTACACGAATATTGTCTTATAGACAATATCCAAACTCAAATTCAATCATCATTACATTTATTATCACACTAAATAGTGAGGATTACTAAAAAAGCCATCTCGGACCATCACTCCGTTCCCCGACTAGTCCCGACTATGTTCTCATTTCCTGAAGAGAATAATGAAAGCAAAAGGGTGAGCTCAACTAGCCCAGTAAGACAAATTATGACTAAGATAATGCATAATAAGTTATCGTTAGCCTTCAACAATGTTAAACTGATAGAATATAATAGACAACAAGTTTAGCTGCGGTGAAAACAAGCAATCCATTAGAAGATTCAAGTAGAGTAGAGCATGATATCTACTATCTTCTATGATTTAAAAGGTTTTCATCAACTTTTATTTGAGACTCAACTTAATAAATAAACCACATCATCGAATCATTCCTCTGCTATGGGCCAAGGATATTCATGTAATCATCAATGGTCATGATTATACCGAATAATCCCTGGTCATAATCATACCAACAACTATCCATCAATGCACTACAGGCCAATGAGGATTTTTACCACATCATTTGTAACATTACGGGTCATGATTATACCGAATGATCCACGGTCATAATCATACCAATCAACAAATCCATCTATGCACGTAAGCGAAGATGACTTTCATCACAATATAAGCATGAGGATGATGACAATGATATAAGAATTCAATTAAATGAAATCAAAGGATAAATTTTAAAGATTTATAATTTAATTTATCTAGAATTTAATAATGTCCAAATTGTCAACATGATACTGCTTTGTGGAGTAAAATTCAAGAATAATATATATGTATTAAAAATAATTTGGACAGTAAAGAAATAAATTTTTCGGTGAATAGCACCCCGTGAATAGTACCCTGCGAATAGTACTTCGAGAATAGTATTCCGTGAATAGTACCCCGACATGAAAAGTGCCCCGAATACCCGAGTGAATAATATTTTAGTGAATAGTAACCTATGAATAGTAACTCATGAATAGTACCCCGACATGAAAAGTGCCCCGAATACCCGAGTGAATAATATTTTAGTGAATAGTAACCCATGAATAGTACCCCGGTGAAAATATTGATATTTAATAAGAAAGTTCAGATCAATATTCCAACGAAACGATACTGGATGAAGCACAAAACTCAAGGATATTCCACTAATTTCAAGGAACATAGAAGCAATACTTACCATAGTAAGTTTAGATTTAAGAATATGAAAAGAAATAACATACGAAACTACAAATGGATTTTCACCCGTCATACGGTACGTAATCCGCATAGACAGGTTATTCCGACATATTAAAGGATGAATACGAAAAAAATAGTATTCCTTATGAATACAAAAGAAATAATACCCCTTACCTTAGTAGAAGACTGGATACTATAATAGTGAAGTAGCAGAATACTCTTTTTCTTGCTCTCTATAGTTTCTCTTGTGAGTCTCAGTGAATTGGTGAGAATGAAAGAAGAATTAAGCTTCTATTTATAGGAGAAATGACTAAATAGTAACTAATTCACGAACGGTCCAGATTGATTTACTATTAGAACAGACGGTCCAGATTGATTTACTATTAAAACCACCACTAATGGTGATTGATTTACTATTAAAACCACCACCAATGGTCCAGATTGATTTAACTTATTACACTTTAGTACCCCTAAAGTTTTCCAAGTTTGTATTATTCTGACTTTTGTAATTCACTTATCTTCAATAAACACATTCTTAATACTTCAACAATTATTCATCATTAATATTATAACTCACAATATTTAACGACCAGATCATTCCTAGGAAAGAAGGGGCTTTCCGATAAGGATTTCTCCCTATTGGCGCCCAATTAGGTGACCAAACCTCTCCTCGATAGAAATTTCTAGACATCATCAATATTGCAAATAATAATATGAATAATTTTGTTATCTCAATTATTGATTAATAATATAAAATATTATGCAGATGATACTGTGACAATTATTGAATCAAATAACGTGAGATACTATGCAACAATTATTGTAGCAATAATTGAGTAAACTGAGTAGCTTCTTACGTAAGCATCAATAATCAATACCGTGTGCTACTATGCAATCACACGTATTACTGTACTTTTACCACCGGGTACTTTAACAATTAACGGTAAAACTTTTGTCGTTATTTTTATAAAAAGATATTTATGTCATTTTCTAACTCCGACAATAATTTCGTCACGAATGATTGTGTCGCCGTATGAATATTTTCTGTTTAAAACGAATATTCCCCGACCAATCGAATGTTTTATAACAACTTACATACTTTGCAAAATTTATAAATATTACCCACAACTATAACATTATATCAAAACCACAACATAATATTCAAAAATATATTTCGAGAAAAATTAATCTTTATTTATGAAAGTTGGGGTCTTACATGAGTAATATTATTTCATTTCGTATTCCTAATTCTACACTCATTCTGTTGAAGTATTGCTGCTATACTCCGTGAAATTAGTAGAATATCCTTGATATTTGTGCTTCATCGAGTATATTTTCATGGAAATATTATTCTGAGCATTCTTGATAATTATTGATCTTTTCATGTCGGAATACTATTCACGGGGTACTATTCACAAAGTACTATTCACAAAGTACTATTTACGAGTACTATTCACAAAGTACTATTCATGGGGTACTATTCACTCGGGTACTATTCACCCGGGGAATTATTCATGACAAAAAATTGATTTCTTTGCTGTCCAAATTATTTTTGATACAAGATTATTCTTGAATTTTACTCCACAAAATAGTATTATGTTGACAATTTAGACATTATTGAATTCTGGAATTAAATTATAAATCTTTAAAAAATTTATCATTTGCTTTCTTTTAATTGAATTCTTATATCATTATCATCATCCTCATGCTTATATTGTGATAAAAGTCATATGTGGCTTACGTGCATAGATGTACTATTGATTGGTATGATTATGACCAAGGATTATTCGGTATAATCATGATCGTAATGTTACAAATGATGTGGTAAAAGTTCTCATTGGCCCGTAGTGCATTAATGGACAGTTATTGGTATGATCATGATTATTGATGATTACATGAATATCATTGGCCCGTAGTGCAAGGATGATTCGATGATGTGATTTATTTATTAAGCTGAGTCTCAACGATAAAGTTGATAAAAAACTTTTTAAATTACAGAAGATAGTAGATATCATGCTCTACTTGACTCTTCTAATAAATTTCTTGTTCCGCTGCAGTTAAACTTGATGTTTATTGTATTTTGTCAGTTTAACATTGTTGAAGGCTAACGATAATTTATTCTGCATTATCTTAGTCATAATATTTCTTACTGGGCTAGTTGAGCTCACCATTTTGCTTTCATTGTTCTCTTCAGGAAATGAGAATGTAGCCGGGACTCGTCGGGGAACAGAGTGACAGTCCGAGATGGTGGCTATAGTAGTCCTCACTATTTTATGAAAGAGTGTGATAATAAATGTAATGATGACTTCATTTGAGTTTGAATATTGTCTATGAGATAATATTCGTGTAAAAACTCTAAGCTACGCTGTTGTCGTATTGTATAAAAGAAGTTTATATTTGATTTATGTACCATGTATTTGGCGACTCAGAATGGGTGATGGATACCTATTTTAGGGGCGTCACATCCATAGTATTTTATATGGCCCAATTATTTTAAATAGAAGCCCAAAAGTTGGCCCAACTTGGGAGAGACTTTTATGTCATTTGATTTAGTAAATAAAGCAATTAAAAATAAAGCAAAAACGGGGATAAAAGGAGGGGGATGTACCCGGTCAAAAAGGAGAGAGAGAGAGAGAGAGAGATTTGGCACATGTTGGTTAATTTATCAAAAGTTTTTCACCAACTCTCCGTTATGTGTCACTTTCCTATTTGGCCACTTACTTTAACCAAAATTGCAAGCAAAGGATAGAAGAGATAAGATAAGATATTGCGAGATTTAGGGAGATTATGTATAGATATAGGTAAGCTATATGTAACCATTTTACTATTTATAAACAAGTCTCACCAAATAAGCTAGCAAAATTTTATTTCATTTCTCCACAAAAAGCTAAGAAAGCTAGTAAAAGAAAGAGAAAAGAAAGAGAGAAAATTGTGGCCATAAAGGAAGAAGAAAGAAAGTTTTGTGTATTTTCAAGTTCCATATTCTACCTTGGGAGAAGAGGAAAGAAGCACTTATAACCAAAGGTATAAATCCTAACTAGTTTATGCCTTTTATTTTGTTATTTCAAATCAAATCATAAATTTATGATTCCAAACCTTAAAACCTTAGATCTACATATTAATAAGTGTTTTATGTTTAGATCTAACCCTTTTGACTGTCAAAAGTTGGATCAAAAGAAAAAAAATGAAAACTATGTTCTGAAGCTACAAAACCCTAACTTTCTATTACTTTGAAAGGTTATAATTTGAGATGTACACCTTCTTTTTGCGATCCGCCAAAGAGGGGTGAAAGGTAGCCAAAGGTTTTAAGAAGGATAAAGGCAAAACAAAGGCGATCGAGTAGAGTCAATTGTGTAATGATAATTATTATGTTATATTTTGGTTTTAGCCTTTTATGTTAAGGTTAGTTAACCTGAGATGATATTACAATTATGTATTTAAGGTATGTTTTTATTAAGGAAATGTAATGAATGATGTAATTTATAACGAATGGGTAGTTAGATGTGATATGTATGATGGATCATGAGCACCAAACCCGATTTAAGGGAACCCGAATTTCGGGGCATCACAAACAATATTAACTATACAATATGGCAGAGTAACTCTACAATCGTTTAACAATACTATACGATTGATTTGCTCCTATTACATGTTCATTGAATCAACTTAGAGAATCATCCTAACAAGTTTGATTGTTCTATTTCTAAGTCCTTGCATATATATGTCTTAGATAAGGGCTTTACAAAAACTATTGAACAATTATACATTATAATCACATCATCAAATTTAAATTTGCATGACCTAACCATTCCTAACATATTGCCTCAAAGAGTTTGTCTACGATCTCTCCCCTCGTCCATCACTCCGCTTAATCCCATATTTATTTATGGAATTCTCACCTCGCTCGATCAACTAACGAACTCAACCGCAAGGGAAGTGTAATAGTGTAAGATATCGTTGTATTGTACTTAAAATTTGTAATGATTAATGATTAATGAAACATCTTTTATTAGTTAATCTTGTTCACTTTCTTATTTAAGTTGTAGTTTACATTTCCCGGTCCTACAATTAAATTCATATATAACACTCATTAAATTTGAGTCATGAGATATTCTATTGATAATGTTGTTGAAGCGACGTGATTCAAGATTTTTCTACCACTTGAATCTAAGTTTAAGATTCTTCAATGATACTTGTTCGGGAGTATTTTACCGATCCTCGTGTGAGCTGAAGGTCTGGGCTGGAACCGAGGAGATTGGGCCCATTGGGCAGAGGCCATGTGGGATGTGGAAGGGGTTCGAGGTCGGATATCCGAGCCCTCTGGGCGGGAGTCTTGTTTTGATCGTGATGGTCGGGGTCGAGCCTTCGAGTCCCTTGGGCCAAAGCCCAGACTACTATATATGTTCGGTTGGTTTGGGCCTGTGCAGTTGGGTAGCCCATGTGTAGAGTCTGGGGTTATAAGGTGTTTACATGGTTAAGGACTCTAGTCCTAAATCATATTTGAATAAGGTAACTCCAAAGGTAGTATTTGAATTGGATTCTACTTACACCTTTTAAAGGAGATTGTGTTGGACCCAAAATATAGGTAACTACCATATTTAGGAGTCCTAATCCGACTCGGAGAGGGATTCTAGGGAAGTGAGAATGGCTATAAATACAAGGCTTGACTACAATTAATAGGTAATACATCTTTGAGCACTAAACACTAAAGCCTCCATTGTCTTGTGAATGGTCTGTACTCATTCTCACACGTGAGAGCTATCCCGTGACCTGCACAAGCCGTCAAGCTTCAGCGATGTGATCCATTACTATCTTGAGTTAAAGTGTGGATTTGGTGATTGAAGCAGCGTAATGAAACTTGGCGTTAACATTGGCTCTAGAAGGAGGGCTTTTAGTGCTGTTTACAATCACAATGATCTTTTCCGGTAGGAGGCTATGGCGAGTAAGGGTAACAACGCTTCCGTCCAGGAAAAAATAAAGACTCACCAGACTACCCAGGTGAGGGGGTCGGTAAAGGATAGGCTGGGTTCAAGGACATAGGGAGGCCAGACTGAACCCATCCCATCTCTCCGACGACAGTTGTTTTTGGCTAGTCCGCACACGCCCATCCCTGTCAGTCATGTCGATGAAAACCATTCTCGGGCAGAGGACAACCGAAACCAACGAGAATTCATTATGCAAAAGAAGATAGAGCAGAATAATGATGCCATGATGGCGTTACGACTTTAACAGGATGAGCTCGAAGCATAGATGGTCAAAATAGCAGGGGAACAGGAAGCCTCCTCGAGGAGGCGCAGACATCAGAGCTGATCCCGGTCACCTTGTTGGGACGAGGCTAAAAAAGAAAGGAGCCGACCCAGGAGTCGTTCTCGAGAAGGCAGGAGTCAAAGGAGGAGTCAATCGGTGGACAGGAAATCTGTACACTAAGGAAGATCAGGGCAGAGGAGGATGATCGCGTCCCCCGAATATGAGAGGGAGAGACGTAGGACACCCCCCCTATAAAGAGGAGACCGATCCCCTTGCTAGAAGGGTCACAGAGTTGGAAAAGCTGTTGGCGGCTAAGAGCCCGATGGGAACCTCTTCGAGCTGTCCAGGATCACCCTTCTCGCCAGAAATTAATTAAGTCACGGCCGATCCAAAGAAGAAAATGCCCCCAATGGATACGTATGATGGGCTAGGGGATCCATACGATCATTCGGATGGATATGACCATCTGATGTCTTACTATGGGCATTCGGATGCTGCAAAGTGCCATATGTTCGCCACAACGTTGAAGAAGACTGCCTAGGAATGGATGGGAACTTTGGCAGCCGGATCGATCGGTTCGTGGAATGACCTTCGAGAGAAGTTTCATGCTCGGTTTGGGAGTAATAGGAGACAGGGAAAAATAACTACATCCCTCATGCAAGTGAGACAACATTCGGATGAAAGCCTCAGAAAATACGTTAAGAGGTTCCGGGAAGCAGTGGGTTTGGTAGCAGAGTTAAATTCCCCGCAAGCCTTGGGATTTTTCACAACGGGTCTGGACATCGGGAGGTCGAAGAAGGTGATGAAAGACCTGGTGATCAACCCTTCTGCAGATCTGACCGAAGCCTTCCATCGAGCCGAAGGGTTTTTTGCGATAGAGGAGGCCATGGGTAATTTCAAACCACACTCCCTGTCTTATGAGAAATCTAAGGATCGAGATAAGCAGAGTTATCAGCATTCGGAAAACAACCAGTGGAGGGCATATAATCCTGGGAAGAAAAACTACAATAGCGGTGGATCTGGAAGTAACCGACCCCCCATTCTGAGCCAAAACGTCAGCAAAGTATACACCCCTCTCAACATGGATCGAGCGAAGATACTAGAAGAGATAAGAAATAAGTCCTTCTATGAATCTTGCTCGAAATGTACGAAGCCCAAGAAGAGGGGTCGAGGCAAATTTTGTGATTACCACCATAGTTATGGGCACATCACAGAGGCATACATCGACTTGATGGATATGATAGAGAAGAATGTTCAAAATGGCCAGTTGGTTTAGTAAGTAGCAGGTCAGGATAATGTGGTGGCATCGAGAGAGGAAAGCATAGCACCAGATTGGGATACACAGCCTCAATAGAACCCGCCAGCACGAGGCATGATTGATGTGATCTCAAGCAGTTATGTGGGGCATATAACCGGGAAGAAGAGAAGCGGGCATCTCGATGCAGTGTTATCTGTTGCGGGGTCTACGACAAGAAAAGATCGGGCCTATCCGGAAACATCTATCTCTTTCTCTGACGAAGACTATCCTACGGATCTCATAGAACCACATGACGGGGCGTTGGTGATAACCGCTCAGGTCGGGACCATAGACATGAAACGGATGATGATAAATAATGGATCCTCAATCGACATATTGTACACTCATGCCTATCAGAGGATGGACCTAGAGGGGGAAAAATGGAATTGGGTGGAGAAGGACCTTTGTACGGGTTCAGTGGAGATCTGGTATATGTGTCTGGTACCATTGAGTTGCCAGACAAGTTTGGCACAACACCCAATCAAGTCGAGATAATGGTCAGATTTTTCGTGGTCCAGGTGGATTCGGCATATAATGTGATTCTCGGACGACCGACCCTGGCAGCCCTGCAAGCGGTGACTTCCATACCCCCATTTCAAAATCAAATTTTCGACACCAAACGGGATCGGGGAGGTAAAAGGTGATTTGGACATTACTCGAAGGTGCTATCGGAACAGTTTAATTTCTTCAGGGGTCGGAGTCAGTAAGCAGAAACAGACAATGGCTATTGAAATAGAGCCATTCACTGAGAGTAGTACAGAACCGCTTGATCTGCCTGCCGAGAAAATAGAGGATGTAGTATTGGTCCCGGGAAATACAGAGAAAATGATCAAGATCGGGTCAGGATTGACAGAACCATTTTGGATAGGTTTGATAGATCTGCTTCGAGTATATGTCGATATCTTTGCATGGGAGCCTAGTGACATGCCTGGGGTAAGCGAGTCGTTGGCCCTTCATAGATTACATGTGGACCCGAAAAAAAAACCCAGTTATACAGAAATGAAGAGTTTTCGCCCAGAGTGGTTGGCTAATGTGGTCTTGGTCCAGAACCAGAATGGGAAGTGGAGGTTATGCATCGACTATACGAACTTGAATAAAGCGTGTCCGAAAGACTTCTATCCTTTGCCCAACATTGATCAATTAATTGATGCCACTTCGGGGTATGGCATGTTGAGCTTTATGGACGCCTTTTCAGGGTACCATTAGATTTCAATTTGTAAAGAAGACATCCCAAAAACTAGTTTCATCACACATCGGGCCATTTATGCATATCAAAAGATGACCTTCAGACTATTGAACGACCGGGCGACATATCAGCGAATGATGAACTTCGTGTTCACGAAGCAGTTAGGACGAAGCATGTAAGTCTATGTGGATGATATGATTGTCAAAAGCATGTCAGTCCATGACCATCTTGAGGACCTAGAAAACTGCTTCAAAACAGTCAGGAGACGTAAGCTGAGGTTGAACCCGACCAAGTGCACGTTTGGATTGGGATCGAGAAAGTTCTTGGGATATTTGGTCAGCAAAAGGAGGAATCAACAAAGGAAATAGTTTAGTTTATCGAATTTTACCTGACATTGAGCCTTGATGTAGGATACCAAAAACTCCTTGGAGGAGTACCCCATAAACCGCTCGTCATCTCCAGACAGCTTGAAGTGTTCAACCTGGGTAAATGAGAAGACCTCTGAAGGGCACCTCGGCCAAAAAGTCTTTGGCGTTCCTGGAGAAGAACTCGACTCGGTGGTCGGTTTAGAGGTAGGTGTTGAGGCGGGAAGAGGGTCAACCTCCATGATTTACAGGTCCAGATCCTCTGTCAGTCGGGGCTTCTTGGGTCGGGGTTATAGAGGAACCTCTTTGGTTTCCTCTGAATTCACAACGACAGCTGTTGGTTGTGGGGGTGGAGCAGGTTTTGGAAGGGTTGAGGCAGATACCTTTGGGGGGGGCTTTGAAGGAAATCTTCTTTTTCTTCCCCTTTAATAATGCCATCTTCTCAGCCCGATCCATCTTCAGAGCATTCTTTGTGGAAGGTTCAGCTTCAGAGGTTGGAAGAATGGGACCCGCATCAGAACCGATGGAGAGTTCGGTGATTGGAATGGCTTCATCCTCGGGGGAATCATCTGTGGCCGGGGTATAAATGGGTTTGGTAGCAACCGACAGCGGTGTTAAGGACGCATCAGCCCCCTCGGGTTTGAAGATGGTTACTGCAAAAGCAGATAAGACAGTCAATAAAAAATCAGTAGCAGATCAAAGTCAGAAATAAAAGGGTTCGAGGTTTGTAACTTACAGCCGTGTTTGTAGAGCCAGGCTTCCTGGGACACAACCTCCAGACCCCAGTTAGTTTTCTGCAAAAGCTTGTAAAACATCTTGAAGGCGTCGACACGATCCTTCGGAAATTTGGTAACCTTTACAATAGGATCTTCGGGACCAGCCCAGTTCGGTAAAAGTTTAAGGTCGATTCCCTTCATGAAGAACCACTGTGGATGCCAACCCTTGTTACTAGAATGGGTCTTCATGAAGGTGGCTCTGCCAAACACACGGTTCAGGTGCCGAAGGCTAGGTTCCTTTGATCGACCAACAAAAAATAGGACGAAAAAGAAATCAAGCCCTTGAGTGTTGCCAGCCTCCTGGCATAGGGCGATGAAGCTGATAAGGTGGATATAGGAGTTTGGCACTAACTGGGCAAACCCGATCCCAACAAAGAAGAGGAAATAAGAGATGAATTCATGAAAGGGAAACTGAACCCCATACCTCAAAGCGTAGAGGGGAATGGTAATCCAGTAGCCTTCGGGACGCCAGAACATCCTTTCGTTCGGTTTTGGAACCCGAAACTTGTACTCTTTGGGGATATTGAACACGGTCTGGATGTCGGATAGTTGGGATGGAGTGATGGACGATTTAGTGTTGACTACAAAAAAATTGGTTTTGGATACATAGAGGCTACAGACCTTGAATTCGGCACTTTCAGTAGTGGTGCCGGTACGGGCTGCTGGTAGTTAAACCAGAATCAAATCACCGGAGGCGATGGTAGTGGTACCAGTTAGGGGAATTATCTCGATGGGGGGAGGAATGCTAGAATCAGCCATTGGAGAAGGAGGATGACCCCAAGAAAGATTTGAAGAGATAAAACAAGAGGAAAAGCTGGAATCGGAGAAATTTGGTGAAGTGAAGCACTCGCCGGAAATCGTCCTTGCCAAAAAATCTGAGAAAGGAATTTGAAATGATGAAAGGCTCAAAAAGGTGACAGTGATGGATGGATGGGGGTTTATATAGTGTAACTGCACGAATCCCCAAGGTGGCTATTTCTGACGAGTTGGACCCAGTTCTGGGGAGGCGGGCACCAGTTCAAAAAATGAAAAGGAACCGTTTGGGTTCCCAAGGCAGCTCATCATTTCCTGGCGTGACTCTTCAAGTTCGTGTCTTTTATGTTATAACAAGATGTCAGGAATAAACATATGAATGATATTCCTATTACATATGATTTGATTATGATATATATGAATGAATGTGCAAGTATGCTTGTATTAAGAAAAGTTGTAAAGTCCTTTGATAGATAATAGAAACATGTGTACAAGGACTTAGAATGAATTGATCAAGTATGTTAGGTTGATCATACATAAGCAAAATAGCTTTGTAAAGTCCTTAAAAAGAAATGATGTACAAGGACTATAAATATAGAAAGATCAAGCATGTTAGGTTGATCTAATGATGTAATAGATAGGCTTGTCTGATCATCAAGCACTACACCAAAAATCGTAGTCTTCGAGGAGAGTCAAGGAGAACTCGAGAACTGTCGAGGTAGAATCGTAGTCTGCAAGATAATAGATCTCAGAGTTCGTAGACTGTCAAGAGAGACGAGGAAGGATCGTAGTGTGTCGAGTAGAACTTCCTCGAGCCAAGTCTACTGTGAAGTCATGTTCGAGAATCGTGAGAGACAATCTCGCCTCTGGAGCCGAGCCAGAACCTCTGCTTGAAGCCAAGTCGAAGCGTAGACTCTGATCAGTCGTAGAGAGTCTGCGATGTCGAAGTCAAGTCAAGGATCGTAGATCACACTCTGAGTTCGTAGAGTCTATTGATTACATGCAGAGATCGTAGTCGAGCAATATCAGATGAAGACATCGAGCACAAAGACAGAAATCGTAGAGTGTCAAGATCTGATCCCGAAGTCGTAGTGTCTGCACAGCCAAAGCTGAATTGTAGAGTGCAGAACTAAGACCTTAACAGATGTGCTCACAATGCCAAGGCAGAATCGTAGAGCAAATACGATTCTCAACAAATGAGCACTCCCAGAATATCCTAAGGAACAAAGCCTCTGGTTGGCATTGCAAAGATACATCCCACCTGAAGGGAACTAGAGAGCACTCAACGAATGGCATGCAAGCTAACAGAAGATCTAAGAACCAACCCAATCAGCATCAAGATTGAGTTGTGAAGCTATTCGAGATGAAATCTTCCACAAGTTGATCAGAAGAAGACTTGATGGAATCGATCAAGAAGTTAAGAAATCGATGATGGTATCAAGAGAATGAAGACAACGATCTTGGAAGCAACTAGGATCGTAGTGTTTGCCAAACAAAGAAAGAACCGGTGGAGTACATATAGAGATATTGGATAGCTTCTGAAGAACAAGGCTAAAGTGATTAAGCATTGGGTCAGTCCATTGATGATCAGTGAATGGGAGATCACAAGGAGAAAGCAAGCTGGACATGCCATAAATCTGAAGTGTCTTACTATTTATAAGGGGCCAGAACAAGGAAGTCAAGCCATCAGTATCTGAGAATAGTCGAAGCAAACAGAAGTGTTGAAGCACTGCACAATAGAAGGAAGAGGTGTTCTACATCGAAGATCCAATCAACACTCTTCAGGATCGTAGTGTTGACTCTACCAGTCTGAGCAACATTCAACGAGACACTACGATCAGGTCCAAGAAGACAAGCATCGGAATCGTAGAGTTCGAACATCTAAAGATTGAAGCATTGGCAACGGTTCAATCTGAAGGATAGTATTTGGACAAAAGCTTATTGAGAGGATCGATGCAAAAGGACAACCTCTGATCGAGAAATCAGAAGGAGGAAATAAAGTCTTCGACCTGCCCAAGACATTAAAGTGACATCTCTGATGGGTAGGTGAAATAGTAGACTGCAATGTCAGAGAAAGTATGACTTATCACATCAGTAGTCTACCTCAAGCAACTCGAGATCTGTGAAGATGTTTGAATAGCTTTCAACGGCTACTTTCCAATGGAAGGATTCAGAAGGAGTATAAATATGCTTGAGCTTCAAAGATCGAGGGTTGCTGGAGTTACGGAGTTTGGAGTAACGGTGGACTGTTCTAAACCATGTAAGATAGTGAGTCCGAAGGCTCACTCTACGATCCACCAAGAACACTTAGAGTCAGACAAAGAAAGAAGTAGAAGTGAGAGTTCTACAATGTAGAAGTGAGAGTTCTACTACTAAAAGAGTGTTCTGAACTGCAGAGAGAAAGAAGAGAATCATGTCATCTTGGTGTCCACCATGGGAAGACTCTAAGTACCATAAATAAGAGCTCACAGTCATCTTAGAAAGTCCATCATGAGAAGACATCAAGTATCAATAAGGGAGATCACAAACGTCATCATGGTGGCAAGCATGAGATAGTTTCTAAGTACCTAGCAGAAGAGCTTACAGTCATCTTAGAAACCCATCATGTGCAGCCATCGTGTATCAAGAGGAACGATCTTCAAGGCAGTCATCAAGGGGTCATCTGAAGTGGTTGAGTATCTGAAGAAGCTGAGCATCATGCAACACTCAACTGCACTTCAAGGATGATCATGCCAAGCTGCTAAGTACAGAAGATGTTCAGAGCATGAAGACATCTTAGCAGCTCAGCACTAACTCCAATAAACAAACAAACAAATAACTCAAGAAGCCAGGGCCTGAGGGGTCCTTGTCCGGAGGGACTAAATGAAGTTCCAAGCCTGTTGGGCTTAAAGAGTTCCTAGGGAACTAGAGGAGTTCCAAGGCTGCTGGCCTTGAATAGTTCTTAGTGAACTGAAGTCCCAAGGCTGCTGGCCTTGAAGGAATCTTAGTGATTCAGGGTGTTGCCCTTCCTTAGTGGAAATCCTGCTAGTTGAAAGCAGAAGAGTGGATTAGGAGCTTGAGTATCTGAACCACTTAAAACCCCTTGTGTCTTTTATATTATGTCGTTTACATTATGTACTATAACTGCTATAACTGTGACATCCCGGATTTTTAGAATTTATAAATGAGAATTTTATAAATAAAAGTATTATTTATGAGATATGTTGGATGTGAGTATATGTGTATGTCTTATATTGTAGAATATGTGAATTGATGTGAAGAGAATGTTATATATTAATTTTAATATATATAAATATTTAATTGAATTATTTATTGAGTTAAATAAATAAATTTGGTTTTGATTATAGAGTAATGTAATTAAGTGTAGTAGATTAATTAAATGAATATTTAGTATTTAATTTAATTAATATAATAATTTTATGTTATAGTTCTAATTTAATTGAGATAATTAAATTAGATGAGTTATCATGATGATTGTTACACAAAATTATAATTAACAAGTAAATATAATTATGTGACAATTTGATGAGATTGATTGATGTTAAGCTATTGATTAATTAAAATAATGAGTATTTGCCAAACATGGTCTTAGACTTTTCAAGTTCCAATTGGTGTAACCTATGTATTAACTAGTAATTAGAATATCTAATAATTACTAGGAGTTACATATAGTATATATTACTAGTATTGTATATTATATGTATATACTACAAGTTAGTATGTTAGTTTTTAAAAAACAAACCAAAGAAAGAAGAGAGTTAGAGAGTTGTAGGAGAAGAAGAAGAGAGGAAGAAAAGAAGAAGAAGGAAAGCTTTGAGAAGACAAAACAAGCCCCATCATCATCATCTCCATCTCTCTCTTAAATTCATACTAATAAAGTTATAATCTAAATTCCTTGTTTTAATTATATTTTTATGTTCTTCATAATGTAGATAATTGTTATGTAGAAGTTGTATTAAGAAATTGAGAGAGATAGAGAGAAATAGAGGAATTGAGATGAGCTAAAAGAAGAAGAAGAAGAAAAAAAAAAAACTAAAGAAGGTAACTTCTAAACTCTTATTTAATCCTTGATTTTTTTGGGTAGATTTATGTTCTAGGGTAGTAGATCATGCTTAATCTGTTTGTATTGGTTTAATCTTGGATTATCAAGAATCAAACAAGAGGATTCAAGAAAGAAAATGAAATGGAAAGAAAAGAAAATTTGAAGAACAAAATTCGTAGGCTTTTAGTAATTGTGGACATATCTTGTGAAATTCATACCTCTTTGGGTATAATGAGTTAGAAAGTGAGCCTTATATCAAATCGAAGATATGAAAGTAAGCTATATTCTGAAAGTGAAATCACATGAAAACACTTTGTAGATTTCTTGCAATGTCTGTTTTAGTAAGGCTGGTCCGAAGGGAAAATAATCTGTCCAGAAAATCAAAACTGTTACGGTTTCTGACTTTGAAAAATTCATATAAATTCGTGTGTTTTGAATCTGAAGAAACTTAAAACTGTAAAGTTGTAGACATGGAAGTTTACTAGCTAGACTTGAGGGATTGAGCCATTTTATGGACCGGATCATGTCCGAAATAAATTGTTTAGTAAGGATGTCCAGAAAATGAAATTTTCTAGACTAGTTGATGAATTACAGAATCTGGTTTAGATGGATAAGGGTCTGAATTTAAGGCCTAGATGAAGTTGTAGTACACTGAGTAAGGGTTAATTCTATATAAGAAGGAACAAAAACGGACATGTAACAAACGAGTTACGTTAAAAAAGAAAACAACGTTTTGTTAAAGAAATTGTGAAGATGAGTTTTATAATTCTGTTTGAATTAAGATTTTGGGTGATGATATATTTTGATGATTAAAAATATGTTTTGACATATGTAATGAGTATAGATATGTGTTATCATATTCTATGCATAATTAACCATTTAAGATCAAGAGTTGAGATAAGTTAATGTGTGCACATAACATTGCTCGATAAAATGCCTAAGAGTAATAGTGTTTTCTAAACTTTGGTATACAAAGTGTCTAACTAATAGCTAATATTGGATATCTAAGTATGAAAATATGATACAAGAATAATAATGGATGAGAAATCGAAAAGGGTAATTTTTGATTTATGAAGGAAAATTAAACATGTAAACAATGTGTTGAATATGCATTTTTGAAACCAAAGTGGTATAATAAAATGGTGTGATATCGCACATTAAACTACAAGTGTGATAGTCTAGCATGTGTGGTGATGAAAATGAAAAATAAAACCCGAGTTGCATATAAAATAGTTAGATGTCTATAAAGACATTATAAAGGATAATAAGATAAAGTAAGGTCTTAGAATAAATTTGACCATGAGATTGAGTATTGAATTTATTTATTATCAATCTCACATATCTGATGTAGGTTGTGCAAGGAACGCGAAGTATTAGCATGTTGGTAAAACGGTAAAAAGGCAAGTCTTTCAGTTCCTTTTTGCTATGTGAACTTTATGATGATCTGCTTTAAAATTTTAGTGTATGATGTATTATATATGTCAAAAGTATGAAATGTGAAAGTCAATCTATGACTATGAATGTTGATTGAGTAAGGAACTCAATCTTTATAGTTGTTATGTGAACTATAACATGTATGCTATGTTTGTTTATGATTATTCTTATATGTTGAGCATGTTATTATGTCTTACGTGATGCATGAAAAGCTATTAGATTTTCTTTGGTACATCGAGCTCATTCTTGCAAATAACCATTTTTGCAGATTCAAGAGTTAAAGGTAACGCTATATGCTACTTGATTGTTATGGATCAAAAGTGATATATGAAGATTGAATATCCTAGCTAAGTTGTTATTCTTGTAAACCATGTCTAATGTTTCGGTGAATGTATTAATGTTGTATTGTTATATTTTTTTGCCAATGTAAACTATTGTAGTATTAAAATGATTCTTAGATATTTAGATGTAAAGGTTGAAGGTTTTGGGAACGAGGATAGTTTGTAATAGAAAATTTTAATTATTCCGCAAATTTCAATGGTTGCATTATCGTTTAATGATGTAAAATTAGAGGTTTAATGTATTATTAATGATCGAAGTCGAGAATTAAATTGTATGAATTTTGGGAATTAAATTACGGTTGGTATCAAAGGCGATAGGTTAGAAACCTTAGGTAAGAGTACCTTAGGCTATAACCTTAGAGAAGAGAGGAAAAAATAAGGCGAATAAGCTCAAATAGAGTTTGAACAATAAGGGATTAAAACTTGCGTGAAAGGATTCAAAGAAGAATCTCACAGAGTTATAAGGAATATGAATGTGGGGTTACCCAACTCCAATAATAAGGATGTAAGGTGATAATAAATAGACAATGTCTATAAAAAGAGAATGATAAAGAAGTTAAGAATAGAGAGTTATATCTAAGTGGTGCAATTGTACTCTTTCGTAGTTGATTTATGGTATCTGGGCTAAACGATTCCTTCATAGAGCGGAGGTATATACAAACTAGCAACTCGGAACCTAGTTTGTTGGTTGTTTGTGGGAAACCATTCAGCGTACCATATTAAAACTAGTAGAGAGTCGATGTGTACCAAGTATAGAAAGTGGATACGTATGATGAAAGTGTAGAACTTGAATGAAATGTTGAGCAATGTAAATGAAGTTAGAAATTCTTAAAGGAAGAATTGTTATATAAACAAGAAGATTCAAAGAAGAATCTTGAAGAGATATAAAGATAAGAAATGAGAGTTTCCTAACTCCAAAAGCCAAGATAACAAATAATGTCGTAAATGATGAAAAAGAGAAAGAAAGAGGATCGTAAAACAAAACGATCACGAGTTAAGAAAAGAATTTTAAGGGAGATGATTATAGAATAAGATCACGACGTGGTCTGTTTAAGTTATAAAAGAAAGATGGTCTATAATGTTTGAATAATTATAGCTTAATGCTATGAAGATGGTGTACTATGAAAAGTAAGAGATAACTCATGAGGAGTTATAGATAATGTGATCTGAGGAATTCGTATCGAGCAAAAAGCAAGTTAAAGAGTAAGATAGAGTTAGGTGGGATTTCAATTGAGGACTCATGCGATGAATTTGAGTTGTACAAATCATTGTATGGGCGAGGGTTTTGTGCTTGCACTCAATTTATCATATTGATAATCATTGGAATGTTGGTGTCATGCTATCTATGTATATGTGGCGAAAAGGTGATTCTTTTCTCATGTGTATGTTTGATAGTTAGAAACTATTAAGATTAGACATATATTATTAGGATTAGGCGCGGTTCTTAAAACTAATGCATATGGTAAGTTCGTGACTCATAATAATATGTTATGTTTTGAACCCCTCAGCGAATGGACGCCTATGGTCTGACTAGGATAAGTTCTTAAACTCATATTATTATGGCAAGTCCTGAACTTCCAATGTGCGGTAAGTTTGATGAACTGGGGTATAATTAAGTTGCGAATGGAGTATTGAGGATGATAGGAATAGATAGATCTTTTAAGCAATGGATCATTATAGAAAATGGAGTTTATGGTGGAAGCATAGGTATTCTAAATCTACAAGTTATGCTAGACTTTCAAAATTTATTGACTTCGTGCTGATGTTTATACTTTTATTTTCTTGAAAAACATTGGATCAAATGATGGAACCAATGAGTTTTAACAACAATCATTATTATTAGTATGTCTATGTTAATTGCTTTGACTAGACAAAATGATTTGCAATATATCAAAATGTATTTTATATCATTAATGCATCATGTAACCTAGTGCAAAGATGATAAAAATGATGGAGTCATCAATGCAATATTACTAGTGTTGGATGTGATCTAAGGATCGTCATTTCACTATGGTATGATGTAGTATGATAAAATCATTAAATGACGGAATCCTCAACTTGATTTGTAAATACTGATGCAGGTACGACGTCATAAAAAGATTTTTGAGATTTCTTTGAGATATGAGAATACATATGTATGTATGTATATGTATATTTTGGTTGATGTAGAATTGTTGTAGAGGTCTATGCTATTTGATTCAGCTAGACAAATATTGAAAGATGTTCATGAAATTTAAGAGTTTCTTGAGAAGTTATGCCAAACCAAATTATTTTGGTGCGAATTCAGATGTTGAAAAGCTGAGATGAACAACCCTATTATTAGGGGTTGCGTTTAGTTTTATACTTTGCGCTGAAATGTTTGTATACAATACATGTACAATAGCTTGATCACCTAGAGTACTTATGGAGGGTGTTTTCGGATCTTTGTGATTGATAAACATTACACAAAGAGGGTTTAAAGTGTGAAGAACGAGGGGTGAAGCACTATTAAACCCTAGAGAATAGAGTTCATGGTCTTGTGACCCTCAGCATGATTTGGAATCTTTTAAATTCCTGAGTTATTCATACTACTTCCCAATTATTGAACAATTAAGTAGGATTCTTGTTATTCTGCAAGATGGAAGTGAAAAGGGAAAGTATTCCTTAGAAAGAAGTAAGTCATAAAATGCGACACTGAATGATGGATATGTTGAATAAGTGAGAAAAGAAATTTTGAAGTGAGAAAGATGTGAGTTATCTAAAGAATAATGTGAAACTTTTAATAGAAAAGTTTAATAATTGTAGAATGATGTTTGTGGAAAGAAAGTGGTTATAGAAACCAATGAATGAATGAAGTAGTGACGTAAAAATCTACTTTGATAGATTGAATGAATAAAGATTAATAAATAAATAATAAAAAATTCGAGGACGAAATTCTTAGAAGAAGGGGTGAATGTAATGTCCCGAGAGTTTGATAATATAATATATGATAATGATCCTTCGAGAAAGATAATGAACGGGTCAAAGAATATGAAATACTCAAATATAATTGAGTCTAAGTAAATGTTATGAAATAAAACTTATAAGAATTTATTATCAAGAATGGTGAGAGTAGGAAATATAAAACCTATATTAAGGTAATGTGTTGAAGTTATTCAATGACTAGATTTGAGGAAACCTGAGTAAGGTAGGGTTTCGGTGATTCCGAGGACGGAATCCTTATAAGGAGGGAAGGATGTGACATCCCATATTTTTAGAATTTATAAATGAGAATTTTATAAATAAAAGTATTATTTATGAGATATGTTGGGTGTGAGTATGCGTATGTCTTATATTGTAGATATGTGAATTGATGTGAAGAAGAATGTTATATATTAATTTTAATATATATAAATATTTAATTGAATTATTTATTGAGTTAAATAAATAAATTTGGTTTTGATTATAGAGTAATGTAATTAAGTGTAATGGATTAATTAAATGAATATTTAGTATTTAATTTAATTAATATAATAATTTTATGTTATAGTTCTAATTTAATTGAGATAATTAAATTAGATGAGTTATCATGATGATGATTGTTACACAAAATTATAATTAACAAGTAAATATAATTATGTGACAATTTGATGAGATTGATTGATGTTAAGCTATTGATTAATTAAAATAATGAGTATTTGCCAAACATGGTCTTAGGCTTTTCAAGTTCAAATTGGTGTAACATATGTATTAACTAGTAATTAGTATATCTAATAATTACTAGGAGTTACATATATTATATATTACTAGTATTGTATATTATATGTATATACTACAAGTTAGTATGTTAGTTTTAGAAAATAAACCAAAGAAAGAAGAAGAGAGTTAGAGAGAGTTGTAGGAGAAGAAGAAGAGGAAGAAAAAGAAGAAGAAGGGAAAGCTTTGAGAAGACAAAATAAGCCCCATCATCATCATCTCCATCTCTCTCTTAAACTCATACTAATAAATTTATAATCTAAATTCCTTGTTTTAATTATATTTTTATGTTCTTCATAATGTAGATAATTGTTATGTAGAAGTTGTATTAAGAAATTGAGAGAGATAGAGAGAAATAGAGGAATTGAGATGAGCTAGAAGAAGAAGAAGAAGAAAAGAAAAAAATCAAGAAGAAGGTAACTTCTTAACTTGTATTTAATCCTTGATTTTTTTGGGTAGATTTATGTTCTAGGGTAGTAGATGTGAGGGCCCCAAATCCATGTCCCAAATCACCTCGGATCCGGTTCAATCATTCTATACAACTATTACTCTTTGCGGAAGATATAAACATAAATTGTTTATACAATACATTTCACACTATTCTCCAAGGTCGAGTAACCTTAACTTAATACACATTTCATAACTTTTCTAACACATAACATTATTAACATATAATACTTATACAATTTAGCTGCACACATATCCTAACGCTAGAACTGTCTTTAACTTGTCCTTGTATCCGACGCATTCGTCTTAATCTGCAATGTTTTATCATGATATAGCAAGGGTGAGCATAAGGATCGCCCATCAAGTTTAAGTTCAATAATATAACGATATATCATGATTGAAATGATTTGAATAATTGGCTGGCTATAATTTAACAATATAATTGTGAACTAGCAGGAACAAAATTTTGACTGAACAAGTATTTTATATGAATAATTATATCTGAACCGAAGGGTAATGAAGGTGATCAGCCTTTCATACCTGACTTATACATGCAATATGTACATAGTACAATTATACATGGCAATCAGCAATGATTAACCATAAGCATATCCAAATGAAACAACTCTTAATAGAGTTAAGTAAAATAAACTTTTCGAATCAGTTGATTCTTAGCTACACAATTTATATCGCCTTATCAGAAGACCTAATATTAGTAATATAGATCTCAATATTAGAATAATATTATCATAATATAATACTATAATATATATATATATATATATATATATACATAGAATAACCTAAACACATAACACATAACTCTATCGATTCTATAACATACATAAAACTCAGATTAATCAACTATTTAAGTCCGAGTTGAATCCAGACACAAATCTAACATCCCGACGGTTACAGTCGGACAATTCTTCGAGTTTAAGTTCAATCAAACTATGCCTAAGACTTAACAATTATCACTTATAATTTTTTTAGCGATCAAAACAATTTTCATAGACTTGTAATAATTTTTAAATAATTATTACTATTTATCTTGATTTTCAATCATTAAACACGTATTTAAATAAATTAAATACCACATAATTACTTTATCATTAATATTTATTTATTATCAAATATTAATGAAATACATATCATAATATTATAATATATTTATAATATCATTAAGTATTTTAATACTTTAAAATCACCTTTAAATGATTTTCAAACAATTAAATTTATTATCGATAATTGTTATTAATATTAAAATATTAATATTTTCATGACAAAATATCAAAAGTTATATTTTATAACTTAAAAATATTTTATAACACTTAAATCATTTTACATAATTTATAAAGCATTAATTCCATTTTTTTCTTAATTTATTTAATATAGTTATTAAATAAACTAATTATCATTAATATTAATTAATTAATGAAATTCATCATAAAATATTAAAAGTCACTTTGAAAATATCTTAAAATATTTTCTTATATCATAATATTATTTTTCATGATTTTTCATGAATTAAAATTATTTTTAAATCATTTATTTAATATTATAATTAAATAAATAAATACCACTTATATTCCAAAAATATTAAATATTTATGAAATATGCTCAAAATAATTAAAACTATTTTTCAAACTTTAAAATAAATTTTGGAATTTATTATGTATTTTTAATAATTAAAATCTATTTTTATCTATTTTTAATTAATTTTGGAAAATCGTAAAAATAAATTAATTAGAAAGCTGTCATAAAAAGGCCTATAGCTGACGGACCCGTCATATATAGGTGTTCTTGAGGGTGTTCTTGAATTTGCTTGATCTTAAATGTCGATGTTCGAGGGGCTTAGTTTGTTAGTAATTAATCTATGATCTAAGAGTTTTACGGGTTGGTAGAAGTGTTAACGTTGTAGTATAAGTGAAATACTACAACTACATACCAAGTTTATGATCATACAACAACACATCTGAGAGATCTAAGCTCCAGAAAAATCTGACAACGTTGTTCTTCATTTCTGGGTTTTCCAGAAAATGAAGAACAGTCAAGGGTATTAGTTTTCATTCCTTATAACTGGTATTCTATAATTTGTTTGGGTGAACTATTGATTCCATAAGGTAGACCACATGTCAGGGTACAACAACCTAAAATCAGAACATCATAACAACACTGAATCTAAGAGATTAAGTAGGTCGACCTCGATGAATAACTCGGTGATGAAGATCTGGGTTTCCAGAAAACCTTCGTGAGGCAGTTTGGTCAACCTACTTTGACCGTGATTATATTTCATTATAGTTGTGATCTAAGTGATCTAGTAGCATACATGTGTAGTTAATATACTCTTCTACAACCACAAACTAACAACACGACCAAAAGATCAAACGACTGCAAGATCAGAGGCTTGCAAAAGCTTGTCAGAAATTCTGGGAAACTTTTGGGTAACCCAAAAACAGATTCCGTGAACGGTCAACGTGGTTTGACCGAGCATAACTGATGATCTAGACTAGATCTAACCCTGCTTCCAGTTTCAAATCAAAGTCCTCATGTCATAGAACAGATTCAAAACATAAAATACACAAAACATCAAACACATAAAGATCTAGAGGTTCTGACATATGACTGTCAGGCCACTTTTTAAACTTTTTCCCAAATTTCTTAAAATGATTATTTCGAGCACTTTGATGTTATGGATTCACTATACAGCAACCCAGATCATTAAGTGACACCTTCTAACACAACTTAAAACAACAAATCACAACAAATAACATGGATCACAAGATTTCGAAATTTTGAAGCTTTATACCTTTCTAGTGCTTGATCTTGACTTCTGACCTTTGATCTTGTTATTGAAAGGTTATGAACTGATCTTAGCTTGGATTCTCTCTCTCTCTCACTCTAGATTTTGAAATTGAAGAGAGAGAATGGTCTTGGCAAAAATGAAAAGTAAAGTAAGTATTTTCTTACTTTTAAATCTCTTATGTTTTGATTCATTGAATCTAGTTGCTAGGTGGCATTGTATTGGCTGAGATTGCTAAGATTTTAGACATATGGGCTAATCCTTAGGCTTGATGACTCATAAGATTTGCCATATCTTTTGCTTAAGTTTTAAGAAAAGGGTATTTTAGTCATTTTGCATAACATTTTAATGGCATTCTAGTAAATGGGCAAACCCTTAGGGTTTAGGGTTTGGGTTTGGGTTTAGAGTTTGAACCATTTTAGGGTTTAGGGTTTAACCCTTAACTTTGAAATTTAATTTCTAACATTTCCAAATTTTCGGTTTTAAAAATAGAAAATTAATATTTCTAAATTATAATTAGGATTAATTAATTATATTAAAATTTCTTAATCATAATTTTAATCTTGCTAATTAGGATAACATTTCCTAATTAAAATGATAATTTAGAAATTAGGATCAAAATTGCTCATTAGGGTTTACAAACCAAAAATTAGGGTTTCTAATAGAAAAATAATTTCCTAATTTAGAAATTAGATTTTGTAATTAGATTAGGGTTTGCTAATTACTTAAGTTTACCCTAATTAATCTTATAATTATTTACACTTACGCCATTAAGTTCCCAATTTAGGATTTTATACACCGAATTAGGGTTTCGGATCTCCGGAACTGAAATTAGGGTTTCTAGAACCGGTTTCTAGGGTTTCTTAGAATTCATAACGGTTTTCTACCCGAACGTTGTCGTTCTTAATATATAATTAGGGTTTGTTATAGATATCGTTTATCTGGTCAACCCTTGACCCTTAACCACATACTGTACACATATACAACTATATACACAGAATATTTTCACGTATTTCCTTAATCTTGAATAATTCACCTAAATCCTTCACAGAATTTTGAAATCCTCAAAATTCCATCTTAAAAATATCAAACGCACACACTTATTTTCTGTCTAAGTTCTAATTTTGAACCTTAAATCAATTAATAAAAATTTTAAAAATATTCAAAATTATCAGGTTGTCACAGTAGATCATGCTTAATCTCTTTGTATTGGTTTAATCTTCGATTATCAAGAATCAAACAAGAGGATTCAAGAAAGAAAATGAAATGGAAAGAAAATTTGAAGAACAAAATTCGTAGGTTTTTAGTAATTGTGGCCATATCTTGTGAAATTCATACCTCTTTGGGTATAATGAGTTAGAAAGTGAGCCTTATATCAAATCGAAGATATGGAAGTAAGCTATATTCTGAAAGTGGAATCACATGAAAACACTTTGTAGATTTCTTGCAATGTCTGTTTTAGTAAGGCTGGTCTGAAGGGAAAATAATCATCTAAAAGAAAATCAAAAGCATTACGGTTTTCGACTTTGAAAATTCATATAAATTCGTGTGTTTTGAATCAAGAAACTTAAAAGCTCAGAAAGTTGTAGACATGGAAGTTTACTAGCTAGACTTGAGAGATTGAGCCATTTTATGGACAGGATCATGTCCGAAATAAATTTTTTAGTAAGGATGTCCGAGAAAATAAAATTTTCTAGACTAGTTGATGAATTACGAGAATCTGGTTTAGATGGATAAGGGTCCAATTTAAGGCCTAGATGAGGTTGTAGTACATTTGAGTAAGGGTTAATTCTATATAAGAAGGAACAAAAGCGGACATGTAACGAACGAAGTTACGTTAAAAACGAAAACAACATTTTGTTAAAGAAATTGTGAAGATGAGTTTTATAATTACATTTGAATTAAGATTTTGGGTGATGATATATTTTGATGATTAAAAATATGTTTTGACATATGTAATGAGTATAGATATGTGTTATCATATTCTATGCATAATTAACCATTTAAGATCAAGAGTTGAGATAAGTTAATGTGTGCACATAACGTGCTTTCGATAAAATGCCCAAGAGTAATAGTGTTTTCTAAACTTTGGTATACAAAGTGTCTAACTAATGGCTAATATTGGATATCTAAGTATGAAAATATGATAATACAAGAATAATAATGGACAAAAAATCGAAAAGGGTAATTTTTGATTTATGAAGGAAAATTAAACATGTAAACAATGTGTTGAATATGCATTTTGAAACCAAAGTGGTATAATAAAATGGTGTGATATCATACATTAAACTACAAATTGTGATAGTCTAGCATGTGTGGTGATGAAAATGAAAAATAAAACCGAAGTTGCATATAAAATAGTTAGATGTCTATAAAGACATTATAAAGGATAATAAGATAAAGTAAGGTCTTAGAATAAATTTGACCATGAGATTGAGTATTGATTTTATTTATTATCAATCTCACATACTGATTGTAGGTGTTGACATGATCGCCTTGAAGTATTAAGCGTGTTGGTAAAAGCAGCCAGTAAAGGCAAGTCTTTCGGTTCCTTTTTGCTATGTGAACTTTATGATGATCTGCTTTAAAATTTTAGTGTATGATGTATTATATATGTCAAAAGTATGAAATGTGAAAGTCAATCTATGACTATGATGATTGAACTATGAATGTTGATTGAGTAAGGAACTCAATCTTTATTGTTGTTATGTGAACTATAACATGTATGCTATGTTTGTTTATGATTATTCTTATATGTTGAGCATGTTATTATGTGCTACGTGATGCATGAAAAATGTTAGATTTTGCTGAGCTGTCGAGCTCATTCTTGCAAATAACCATTTTTGCATATTCAAGAGTTGAAGGTAACGCTATATGCTACTTGATTGTTATGGATCAAAAGTGATATATGAAGATTTAATATCCTAGCTAAGTTGTTATTCTTGTAAACCATGTCTAATGTTTCGGTAAATATATTAATGTTGTATTGTTATATTGTTTTGTTAATGTAAACTATTGTAGTATTAAAATGATTCTGAGATATTTAGATGTAAAGGTTGAAGGTTTTGGGAACGAGGATAGTTTGTAATAGAAAATTTTAATTATTTGGCAAATTTCAATGGTTGTATTATCGTTTAATGATGTAAAATTAGAGGTTGAATGTATTATTAACGACCGAAGTCGAGAATTAAATTATATGAATTTTGGGGTCGTTACAATAACTGCTATGTATGTTCTAACTACTTACAACCGAACTAACTCTATGAACAATGTATGATTATGAATACATCAATGAAGGGGATCTTTTACTTATTCCGCTGTGCTTGAAAGGATTCTTATGTTTGTCATATGCTAAATTATAAGCAATACAAAGTAAACCAGAAAATTATTTATAAGAAAAAGAGGATCTATTCAACCCCCCCCCCCCCTCTAGATCTATTGTGCCTATTGGGAACTAACAATTGGTATCAGAGCAGGTTCTCATGCTATATTCAAAAGCTAATCGCTTTGAGTCTGATCCCAGGCACAAACATTGTTCTAAACTTAGTTTAGTAGTAAGTAACTTGTTATATGCAAATGAGCTCACACGTTGGAAATATTGTGTATAAGTTAAATGTGTATATACACCTGAAGTTGCTCAGATTGGTCCATGTCCTCGATTGTCACATCAACAAGACCAATCCTTGCCTGCAGTCAATTTTGTAGTCTGAAGATCAGACGAGAGAGCTCAAGAGACATCAATGACAAAGAGTCAAGCATCCTCCAGCCTGAAAGATGAAAAGGCCATACATGCTAAGAAATGCTTATCCAGAGAAGAAAGAAGATCTTCTCAAACATGTGTCTGGCCAACCAGTATCTGGGTGCAAACTTTGCGAACTGAAAGATGTCAAAGAACTAAAAATGCTGAGATTCTCCTAACTTGTATCTGCAAGACCACTACTGATTGATTAAAGGCCAAAAAGAGCTATAAGCTGTCAGGAGGAAATGTGAAGCTATGCACATCAATGCCTAAACTCAATATATCTAAGATAAATTACTGTTACGAGAATGACAGTAAAAAGGTACGGTTCCTCACTATTATACATGTGTACATCATTAATGCACCTTCTTATGAACCATAACAGTATTCTGTCAAGAAGTCATAATCTACCTAAAAAGGTGAAAAGAGAAAGTACCCTGAGGATGGAAACTCAAATGTCTATAAACTTTCACTCCATCCAAGTTTCAGGTTGAAGATGACACCTTGAAGGAAACCTGAAATGGGTCATAAGAGCATCACAGGCCAAATTAATTCTATGTGAAGTAATCCTTGCTGGTGGGTTAGTATATATGTACAAATCTTAGCTCTAAGTGTTTGATAACACACATAGTATGATCAGTTCTAAAAGAGTATCTTGATGATATGTAGAAACTGATCACCTCCATGAATCAACTAGATACTCCTAAATCATAGAGTTGATTCTCACTCTGTGAACAATTAAACATTGTGAGCATAACCCAACAAATGATGAAACCATCATAGATAAAGAGTGTGTTATTAAATGTCAAACCTTACACACACTCACCTTCATGCATATCAAAATGTATTAGCTAAAACTAGTTTTATGCATGAATATGTTGTTGGTAATAAATGTGATGATTATCCAAATATAAGAGGAACAGGGGTTTAGAAAACTAACCTAGCAGGACCCATTTAATTATGGGTACCAAAAATAAAAATATATTTAAACATGCAGGTACTTGGTCTGTCTGACCACACTAAGGAATGCTGAAGCAGGAGACTTTAGTCAAGAAGACTCAACCAGCAGAAGGCTAAGGACTGCTCAAAAGTGATTCTGATAAAATTTCCATATGTCCAAGCCTGTCCTTGAAGACCCATTGAGCTAACCTAAGTAAAGCTCACATGGCTGCAAATCTGTATATAGGAGCAGGCCATGCAACCAAAGATGAAGAGGGTCCTATATGCTCAAATCAAGAAAGGCATGCTATATGAGAAGAATCCTCAAGGGAGCTCACAACAGAGGACCATTAAGCTTAAGTCAAGAGGAGTTCATTACGAAAGTAAAACCTCACAAACACAAGACTGTCAAAGAAGACTACGTTCGTAGTGCTATCAAAAGATCGTAGAGTGATCAGTCTTGAAAATATCCATGTCTACGATACAAGGAGATCTAAGTGATAACTGTGATTCCAGTCAGAAGGAGATATGAGAGGCTGTCTTCATATGAACCTAAAGTAAAGGGAATCACATCTATCGGGAAAGACAACATCAACCATGGGAAGCAGTGATCTGTTGAGAAACAACAGCACTAAGTTATACTATGAAGAAATGTACCAACTACAGAGTCCCAAAACTTTGTGGCCGATAAACCAAATGAAGATCCATAGTTAGTAGAAACGTCTCAAAATGTACTACTGATAACCTTTCAGCCACCCAACTCAAAATCGTGGAGTGCCTACGATCAAACATCTAATCACAGTGTAGAAGCAGGAGGACACCACGATTATAGCAAATGCAATTGTCTAAAGATGGTAGAGGACCTCCCCACCAGAAAAGGTCAAATGAGATATCATTGCAAATCACTTCTAAAGTATTTCATCTGAAAAGTGCCTCAGGGACAAACCTGACCCTTAGCTCACTCTAAGAGGTTGGCCCTTCCTGAGCTACCTTGACCCATAAGGAATGGTTGATCAAGTTCATCTCAAGGACCAAGATATCCAATGATCGTAGAGTCGAGGTTGAAGAGAACTTCATGATCGCAGTGCAACCTCAGCGATCGTAGAAGACAACTCCACGATCGTAGTCCTACCAAAGGGTACTCCAGTTCACAAGGACCTTGGAAAATGAGACAATTACTCAACCATTCAAAATGAGGAGATAAGTTTCGAATATATTAGTGATCAAACTATGCTGCATCAAAATAAGGATAAAAGTCAAAGCCATCCACTGCAACATCTCTCAAAAGTTGATCGTTGAGTCAACAAAGGAAAACGTAGAGTCCATAGCTGCCTTACCATGTTACTCTACGAATCAAAAGGTCAACGGTCAAAGCCACGTCGATCAAACGTCTACTCTTCTAAAAAGAAATATCAAACTGAAAAGTTATGGGGAGTTACAGCTCATTACTGGGCATCGTGCAACCAATGGTCGATTGACACATCACTGGTTATGCAGAGTTAGAAGGAACTGACATAAAGACAATTTTAAATCTACAGACAGTTATCAGAAGCTATTGAACCTTTCTCCCTCTCATTTTCAAACACTAAAATCCTCTCAAGAGACAAAATAAATTAACACTCCAGAGCTTTATCAAATCACAATCAGCCATCTCTTATAAACCTCTCTGAATCAAATACCCACATTCTTCGAACTTCTCAAATGGAAAACTGGCGAGTAATCACTGGTATTCAGCTCGGAACCAAGTCGTTCGAGAAATTCAAAAAGAAGTTCAGAGACAATCTCGAACTTGTGAAGAAAGCTGGATTCTCAGAATGTCTTGAGGCTATCACTCGAGTATACGTTGACCTGGTTAAAGAGTTCTATTCAAACACCTCCATAAACTCCGGAACCCTTTCTACCAAGGTCAAAGGTCAGTCTCTAAAGCTGAAATCTTCTGACCTCAAGCCTAGGTTTTCCTAACCAAGGATTGAAGAGCCTTGATGATGTTGATACGGAACAAGCAAAGGAGATCATGGGGTACCAAAGAAACCCTAGCCTGAAAGACATAAAGAAGAAGGAGTTTCCAGAAGAGTACGAGTTCCTTGCTGAAATAGTTGGAAAATGTATACTATACAAGGACACTGCACATGACACGGTGCTTGACCAACAGTTGAAGATAATGTCAGCAATAGTTCTGAAGAAACAAATCAACTTTGGAGCTATCTTGTTCGATCAAATCTCCAAATGGGTAGAAAAAGCTGAGATGAAGAAGTCCACCGAAAAACCCCTGACTAAGGTATTTCATGGAAGATTGCTGAGTATTGTGATGAAGAAGAAGCTAGGAGGGAAAATCAAGGATGATGAGGGAGAGCCTTTGAATGTTCACAAGGTAATGTCTCCACAATTATTTGTAAATTGGAAGAAAAACCCCAAGAGAGAACCGGAAGGTCGATAACTGGAGCAAAGAAGCAGAGCCTCTGTAAAGAAGAGGAAGTCAGAAGAGGCAGAAAGCTCCGAGTCTGATGATCCTAAACCAACAGCAACCACACCAGCCAAAAAAAATCCAGAAGTGTGAAGAAAACCAAGGAGTCTCTCCATCAAAGACAAGGTTGAAGAAGAAAGAGCACTAACTGCTGAAACAACAAAGAGGAGAAGCAACAGGCTGCTTCAAGGGCCATCCAGCAAGAAAGCTAAGGTGGAAAACGGGCCAGCCTCAGCTTCCCAAAATAGTACATTTGCTGAAGAGGACGTAGAGTCAGCAGAAGAAAAGGAGACAGGTGTCAAGGCTGAGTCCCCACAAACCAAATCCAGCAGTGAAGGTGAAGCTGGATTAATTAAAGAAAATTCAGCATCTGATGATGAAGAGGAATGCTCAAGCCCTGTGGCTAATCCTCAGAGCAGTCACTCTACTGATGAAGAAAAAAATTCAAGATGACCCAACTCCATCCCCAAATACAACTGCCCCAACAAGCCCAGATAATGGGTCAGACAATGTTGTTTCAAGAGAAGAAGAACATGCCCCTGCTCTTGCTGAACCTGAAGGAAGTTCTTCTGATGAACCAAAGGCTTCCAAGTCTGAAGAGGAAGAAGAGTCTGACTCTCCCAAAACTGAACCTCCAAGAAGAAGGAAGAGCTACAGACTGCAAGCAAAATTTGCCTCCAAAAGAAGCAGTGATCAATCAAGTGCCGTCATTGAATTAAGTGATAATGAGTCTGTATCATATGAAGAAAGTGTTGAGGATAGGACCAGCAATGAAGAAGATGAATCAGAGGAAGATCTTGCTGAAGAAGGTTCTGGAAATGAAATGCAGCAAGAAGAACTCACTGCTGGAAATGAACAAGATGGTTCAGGCTCAGAAAAAGAAGAAATGGAGAATGATTCCAATTCTAAAAATCAGGAATCAGAGGAACCAGAATCTTATCATTTCCTTTCACCGGAAAGATTCAACAGAAGAATAGTGGTGGAAGTCTCAAATGAACTACCAGAAGCTCCACCAGAAAGATGGGTGAACTATGGAGATGGGCATCTCAAGGTAGTAAGAATGACTACCTTTGACATTCCTAAAAACTAGAACAACATGGAGCTAGACTGCTCGACCATTCTCTATAATCCTGACGACTTGCTAATGAGATGGTTCTTACAATGGATGCCATGGCAAAAGGCCCACACTAAAAGAGATGGAAGCTACTTTAGTTGGTGTTACAAGCAGTTTCCAAGCCTGGAGCTGGTGGCTCAGAACCTCCCAAGGGTGAAAAAGTTTGCAACTAAAATGATCAAAAACCAGCCCCACTTCAAAGTCTATCAACAATCTGGCAATCACTATATCCCCTACAATCGTAGAGTGGACTCTCAAGGAAGCAGAAACATGATCAAGGAGATGATCGTCGAGTCTGATCACTATACTGCAGAGATTGTTCAAATTCAAAATCAGAAGCTTCCAACAGCCCAAACACTGCTATCTGACATTCACTCATCCTCAACCAGCAATTGGTACTCAACGATTATTTAGATTCTACAAGCTTTCAAAAATATGTCTAAGAATTAAAATCGTAGAGTTCAATCTGATGCTCAACCCGAAGCTGCACAACCAGATGATCAAAATCTTGTGGAGCAGGAACTAATGAAGAACTCAAATGTCCTGATTGAGAAGATATCTCAGATTAATGAAGAGTCAAAAATGGTGTTGACAGCAGAAGGAGATAATTCATTTCAGAACAGACTTCAAACTGCAATGTCTGATGTATCTCTCAAAATTAAAGAGAGAGATAACATCTATCTGAAGGCCATACAAGATCAAAAGGCAGAAGCTCTACGAGCACAGAAGGCCAATGAAGAGCAGATCCACGCCCTCTCTGACAAGATTGACGACATGAAGCAGTCTTTCTCAGTACAACTTGAGTTAGGCCAACAGGAACTCAAGTTTGAAGTTGCCAACTCCTCCTACCTGATGGAGCAGCTCACTCAAATGATTAATGACAAAAAGGGGAAGAAAAAGAGGTAAAGGAAGAGGCAGAGCAAGAGGCACTCAAAGAAGAGCAAGAAGAGCTGAAGGATAGTAGAGAAGAAGTCAAAGAAGCTGATAGCAGAGAAAGAGGCAGAGTCATCATCTGAGGGGGAGCATGTTAAGATAGACGCTGAAGGGGAGCTAAGCAAAGACAGAAGGTCATCATCCCAGGGGGAACAAGATCAAAAAGAACAAACAGATGTGTAGACACTCAAAATTTTCTCTTCTCATCATCATTAACATCATAGGAGGACAGATTAAATTTTAAGAGGGAACCCTGAAAGACAATCCAAATCCATACCGGATACTACCGGAAGTTCAGCATCAACCCCAGATCGCCATCTGGGAGTAGCAATTCCAACCTCGGAGATAACCCCGAGGCATGCAGATCCAATACCGAAACACACATCGGAGAAGACCGATTAATCTCGGAGATAACCCCGGGGTATCCAGTCTCAGTCCCAACCACGGGAATAGCCATCAACCTTGGTGATAACCCCAAGGAATGCAATTTTGGCGATAACCCAGGAAATGCTTGTTTCAAATGCAATCAGCTTCAATCTCGGCGCTCACAACGAGATAAACTGTACCAACCCGACAATAACGTCGGGAAGACAGGCACACCTCAAAGATGACAATGAGGACCTTCAACAAATTGCAACAGTCCAATCCCAATAAGCCTCGAGCAACGTCATCGCTTTATTTCAATCCCGTGATAACACCGGTGAGGGCAACATCATCATCTCGTCAACACGATGCCACATCACATCTCTACGCAACGATGTCCCACAAGACTAACCAATCTCGAGTGACTATTGTGCGGGGTAACGAATGAAAGTTGAAGCTTGAAGACCAGAGGGCATCGTCCCATCTTCAATGACTTCGTACAAACTCTAATCCCATGCCATCGTACAACTCTCGATAATGGCGGTCCGAAATAGGTCCTTTATACCTCAAACGGATGCCCGGATTGCACTTCTGAAAGTCCGAGTGGACATTATAATGCCCGAGTGCACGTACTTCAAGACGACCCAACCCGACAAACCTGGGCCCACAGGTTGCCTCGGTACACTATGGCTCACCATGTACACACCGCAAACTAAAATGCCTATAAATAGAGGGCTTGGGGTGCTGATTTTCTAAGAGAAAAAAGGCGAGGAAGCCCTGCCCAATTTGCTCTGCACTCACCCCATGCAGTGTATTTTCCCTTTTTAAACACCTGTGAGCTCATATATAGCCCTTTTGTACCTACAAAAGTCTGTGTTTATCCACTCTAAAGTTATAGAAGCCTTCTTTAGCAGTCAGCTGTAAGCCTTCTCACACACTTTAGAGTCTTTCTCTTCATCTTTGCACACACCATTCTACACGTTGAGAGTCGTGATGCTTGCTTTTGCCCAGACTTCGGTCCGTGATTTCATTTCAGTCTGTATATATATATATTATATATATATTTATATATATATTGACTAACATTATCGAGTTAAGCCTTGATTGAGCCTAGACTTCGGTCTGGAGCGTTTATTTGCTTTAATATATATATATATTTACATTTATATATATTAGCTGTGTGTCGAACTTTGTTCGATGAGCCTAGACTTCGGTCTGGAGCGTGTTTATTGCTTTTTAATATATATATATATATATATATACATTTATATATATTAATCGTGTCGAACTCGCTCATGAGCCTGAGACTTGATGCCGGATCGCTTACTCGCTCTTCTCTGCTCGATGAGCCTAGACTTGATGCGGATCATTTACTCGCTTTTATATATATATATATATATATATATATATATATATATATTTATTTATTTATTTTAAATCCGCCTCGAGTTTCCTTCGTGGCGATTGATCGCTTCTTATGACTTTATTTACATTCCGTCCGCTCGAGTTTTCTTCGTGGCGATTCGTATTTATTCTGACTTTATTTACATTATGTCCCACTGGAGTTTCTTCGTGGTGGTCAACCAGTATTCTGACTTTATTCACGCTTTTCATTCCGCCATGATAGCCTTTTAAATGACTTTATTTACATTTCGATCCCCATGGAGGTGCTTCGTGGTTGGTGATCATGTCATATATATATATATATATATATATATATATATATATATATATATATATATATATATATATATATATATATATTTACAAATTATATATATATATATATACCTTCTTACCGCTTTCATACAAATTGCGGTGATTCGTGCTTTAGAATCATGTGATCAAAGATTCATCCCATTGAATCTAGATTCTGGTTCCGTGATGGACATTTTCAAATTGTAGTTAACTTTGTAAATTATTCTACGTTATTCGAATTTCCTCGAGATGGTTTTCATACCCACACGGAAATCGGCATTATTATGTATATTATTTTCATACGGATGCCTCGTGATTCGTGAAAAAATAAAATCAATCAAGCCGCACACTTAATAAAAATGGGAGTGTAAAAGGTCTCAATTACTATTGAGCATCGTGGTTTGAAAAACCTTTTATAAAACATCATTGCTATATCTTGCTAAAAGCTGAATTTTACATAAATTCAAACCCGGTGTATATAGGTTCGAACGAGGCCTCGCACTACTTCCAAATAAACAGCACATTGACCCACACACACACATTTAGATAACAGTTTCTTGAGAAGAGGCGGTCACCGTGGTAACACGGATGTCGGGGAGTGCCTAACACCTTCCCCCCGCATAACCAAGTCCCCGGACCCTAAACGAATCTAGGTTTCACCAAGACCAGATATAGCGATGTTGTCACACTTCGGGTCAATGTGTAAACCTTTTCTCGGTTGTGTTGGTACAACCATTTAAAAACCAACCTGGCGACTCTTAACGGTCCATCGTCGACATTATACATGTCGGACCTTTTTTACTTGTTTTTTCAAACAAATCTCACCTAAAATGAGAACACCAAAGAACAAGTAACGGAAAGGGAAATCCAAAAATCCCGACGTCGACAGGTGGCGACTCTGCTGAGGACTCTAGTAAGAGGACTTAAGCCGCTATTACAATCTTTTCAAAATTGTTACCTGCTTGTGTGTGGATGTTGCATTTACATTTTGATGAATGTGTACGAATGCATTTCCTTATTGCACTTAGTGCTTCGCACCATAACTGCGTGTGATATTAGTGCTTCGCACAATGTCTGCTTGTGATATTAGTGCTTCGCACATGTCATCATTTTCATACGGTGAGACATGATGTATGTGAATGTATGTTGTGTGGTCCCTCCACCAGGAGGCTATCCCGTCGGTGTTTGATTACTGGACTCGTGAGAAGACTGATTCTCCGAGGCTCAGGAAAGGCACCACCCAAATTCGCTCCAGTTGAAAGACCGGATTAACTTCCCGTCAAGTAGATTGCGATGATTTGGGAACCTTCATGCCAAAAAGCCACGAGAGTAACCTAAGATAGGTCAGCCTCTGATAAACCAAAAGCGAAGGAAAGTCTCTTCATGCTCTCATTACAAATTGCTTGTAATTACATTCCATATCTATCTCCATGTAATGTGAAATATGAAGAAATGTGTCCACATACATATCAAACATGCTACAAACAGCTGACATACGTTGTACAGGATAAAATTCCTAAAATGGATACATCACATAGCATGTTATTATATACATCCCCTAAAGACTAAACTATACAAGTCTTTCGCAGGGAATCAATCGGACCTACTACCCGTTCAAAGTCCAAAAAGGCAACAGCCTCATGATCAACCATGTCGTCATCCAACGGATGAACTTAATCCGCTTTCTTAAAGAATTCGACGGATTAAGCAAACAAATTACTGATTTGGGTCGTTTCTACTCAAAGAATTACACCATCTAATCGTGGTCCAAAAATACCGTGCATGCTTTGAATCCTCCACACAAGGAGGAATCCGGCCATTACCATACACGAACTACTGGTTGGATACGACCAACAAAAACTCATGATGTTGCCCATCCCACTAGAGATCCAGTATAATCGGTGACATCAAAAAGAAAGTCCTCCAAATGGAAGAAACCCTTCGCGCTATCAAAGGAATTGGAACACACGGGAGTGTTTCATATGTTGATCTGTGTATTTTTCCTGGTGTTCACTATCCAAAAAAATTTAAAACTCCTGACTTTGAAAAATATGACGGGTTAGGAGATCCTTACACACATTTAAAAGTGTTTATTGGAGAACTTGGATCTTATGTAGAAAATGAAAAGCTCAGAATGCAATTGTTCCAAAAGAGTCTAACTGGAGAAGCCCGTTCGTGGTATACAAGATTAGACAACTCCAAAATCCATAGCTGGGAAGAGCTAGCACATGCCTTCCTCACTCAATACAGTTTTCAAACTCAGATAGCTCCTGATCGGTATCAAATTACCAAGATCAAGAAACAGTCTAACAAGTCTTTTAGAGAGTATGCTCAGAGGTGGAGACGCCTGGCTGCCCAAGTTAGTCCTTCCATGACAGAATCAGAAATGGTCATGACTTTCATAGACATACAAGAAGCTCCCTTCTATGAGAGAGTTTTAATTAAGATCGCAAACCATTTTCCCGAAATGGTCAAGCATGGGGAGATGTTTGAGATGGGATTGAAGTCGGGAAAGATTCAAGACCTAGCCGCACTCAAAGTCATTGCGGATCACATCCATCTGGAAATTATGGGAACAACCTCGAGGGTCCATAAAAGAAAGAGGAAGATGTTTCCACGATACTAGGGCAAAAAGGCAATCAAAACATGCCTATTCAAAGGAAAACTACACTCCCTTTCCAAAGACACGATCTACAAACCCTCCAATACCAAAAGGTGGAGAAGTCAAACTCCCTCGAGTGTTTACACCCTTAGGGGATACCCTCGAGAACATTTTAAATATTCTGACAACACAGAAGAAAATTACACATCTTCTTCCACCACCAAATTTCTAATGGACGGGGTTTCAATGTCGCTAGAAATGTGCTTATCATGGGGCACTCGGACATGATACTCAGGATTGTTGGGCCTTGAAACATAAGATCCAGGACCTGATAGACAATGGAGAGATCGTGGTCACTAAGCCAGATCAACCTCACGTACAAGACAACCCTCTTCCTCAACACAAAGAAGAAGAGGTCAACATGATCACTTGGAGCAATGGACAGAGTTCCAATTTCAGCTGTGATTCTTCCCAGACCCTCAAAGACAGTGATGACAGATGGGATTATGCCAAGTTCCAATTCACAATGGAATGAAAGATGAAAGCTCTCTGCAGACAAATTGAGCAATTGGCGGGAATCGGTGACTTATCAAAGATCAAGTGACTCGTCGGTTAATCACCAGAGCATGCATGCCAGTCTCCTACCTATTGTCATGAATATTCCCTCGTCACCTTCAAAAAATGAAATGCTGGAAGACAAAGTGACAAAGAGAGCAAATGCCAAAGCCCGTCGGGATTTCTCCAACAAAAGGGAAGTCACCTATCTGGGCCAACCTATAAAGGAAATTCTTCATATGTTAATCAATGAAGGAAGGATCAGTTCCCTTATACCTCCAATCAACCCCCATTCGGGACGGTACAACTCGATGGAGTATGTCAATATCATTCCGAGCCTCATGCACACAAAGATGGAAGAATGCTAGGCACTCCGCCACCTTATTAAAAATCTAATCGACGGTGGTGTCTGCAAGGCCAGCGAATGACGATCTTGCATTACGTTACGCAAGTGAGATCGCAGCCCTACCAAGTGGAAAAGTTTGGTAGCACCATCATATCGAACTGGCGATGGGATTAATATCTTACTCACAACGCCAACAATTCAACTCAAGGGAGGCAACAATCCTTTGAAAGTGGCCGCTCTCGAGCCAATCAACTTGCCATGCAGAGCACAATATCCTATTGTTAGTTTGCGTAAGATTCCATGGAATTATGGAGAAGTTGAAGGATCAACCTCACATACAACTGCTGCAGTGTCGAAGGAAAATCCATTGTATCTTCCCCAACGGGTGATGAAGCCTACCACCAAATCAAAGGGGAAAATACCCATGGAGAAAGTTGAAGAATTCCTCCGCGTTGTGGGTCATAATGAAGCTACGGTGGTTTTAATCTTGAAAGAAGCTCCACAACAATTATCAATTTTGGACTTGGTCCTAACTTCCGAGAATCACCGGAAGGTCTTGTTAAAGGTTCTAGAAGAAGCATATCTCCCGACATCAGTGGATACAAAAAAGTTTTAACATCTGGTTGATCACATTTTCAACAACAATGTGATATCCTTCACTGATGATGACATCGCTCTCAAGGGACCCGGTCATTGCAAGCCGTTGACATCAATGCGGTCTTGTCCTCCGGATATATGGTAGCTGGAGTCCTGATAGATGGCGGTTCCTCTCTGAATATCTGCCCATATGCTACCTTGGTGAAGATGAATATCAATCTCAACCAAATTCGGAGTAGCCATACTATCATCAAGGCTTTTGATGGAGCCCGTCGAAAGTCGGTCGGAGTAATTGAGCTGCCGATCGAAATTGGTCCTCACACATTCTGCGTATCTTTCCATGTGCTCAAGATAGATTCGGGATACAACCTGCTCTTGGGACGACCATGGATTCACATGGTCGGGGCAGTCCCCTCCATCCTTCATCAACAGTTGAAATACATTATCAACAATAGCCTGGTCACGGTCAACGCTGAACCGGAGTGTCCTCAACAAGGGGACGTGTCGTTCATCAATGCCAATGCAAACGTTGAACCAGTCAGTTTTCATGCTTTCGAAGTGAGCAATAACCAATACCATGTTATTGGAGCGCCATTGCCCGAACCTAAAATTTTTGCCGAGGTAATGTCGGCTACTCAAGAAATGATGTCGTTGGGTCATAAGCCGGGACAAGGGTTGGGTAAAGATTGCCAGGGTATCAAGTACCCCATTCGCTTAACTAGGCAAACTGGAACAGCTGGGCTAGGCTATTCTACCAGTTCTAGTCGCAGGAATCCTCATAAACATCATCAGATTCCTTCAACTTCAACCATTTGGCGTTTATCTTCGCCTTCAAACTCTGAGTCCGCACAACCTCCAGTAAAGGTGCCAGCCAATGTAATGGCTATGTTATTTACGGTTTGCAAAATCTGAAAGAGAAATAAATCTTTATTCCAAATCCCGCAGTGGAAGAAGAGGAACGAAGAATCAAGCAAGACGTCATACGGAAGATGTCCGGTATACGCATCATCATTCATGATGAACATACCAACAGATACACCCTAGACGATGATTGCCCAGACGTAATGGCTATCATTCAGGACAGGGAGGATGATGACAATCCCTCCATCAATGCGGTCCATCCAGACTTTGCCCTTCGCTAATTGGGGACAAAGATTCCTCGTATCGTCATCAAGGGTAAAGCGGGTAAACTCTTTATGCCCTGTAGATATAATAACGGCTTACTTTTCTATACAGTATTAGCAGTTTATTTTGCCAGTATATGCTAACAGTGTGTATGATCAACACATTTCATATATACTAAGTGAAAACATATTTTGTTTCAGAATCAATTTAGATGTGCATGTCATTTACGACACGATGCCTCTCCCACATGTGGATTGTACTTTGATGTAGAGATGAATTCACCTTGATGGATATACCGAATGACATTGAGGTGCCTCCGTAAATTCAAGAATGGGTCAAAGACAATTCCAAACCCAACCTTGATCAAACCACTTTTTTCAATCTCGGAACCTTAGAAAGCCCTAAGTTAATCCATTGGTTCGAGACCTTACCCCAAACCAACGGAATGACATGGTTATGCTATTAACCCAATTTTAGGATGTGTTTGCATGGTCTCATGAAGACATGGTGGGTTTATCCACCGACATTGTCCTTCATCGCCTTCCCATTAAAGAGGATTTAAGCCGGTCGAAAGGTAAACTCAAAGCGATTGAAACACGAGTGGAGTTTAAAAGGTGAAATAGGAAATTGTGAAACAATTTCAAGCTGGCATCATCATGGTGTCTATATATCCTGATGGATATCCAACATTGTGCCCGTACCTAAACCTGGAGGGAAGGTGCGAGTTTTCCTGGATTACCGGGACTTGAACAAAGCTTGTTTAAAAGACAGCTTTCCCGTGCCATTTATCCACATTCTCATTAACAATACTGCGCAATACGACATGTACTCCTTTGATGATTGCTTTGCAGGGTACCATCAGATCATGGTTGCCAAGGAAGATCGCGAAAGAAATACTTTCATCACTCCTTGAGGAACTTTTTACTATAGATGGTTGTCATTCGGCCTCATCAATGCCGGAGCCACCTATCAACGAGCTATGATGGCTCTTTTCCACGACTTAATGCACAAAGAGATCGAGATCTACGTGGATGACATCATTGTCAAGTCCCGGAAGGAGGATGACCATCTAGACCATCTCAGAAAGTTGTTCAACAGGTTGCGTAAATATAACTTGAAGTTGAATCCAGCTAAATGCGCCTTTGGTGTTAAATCGTAAGTTGTTAGGATTTCTAGTACCACAAAGGGATTGAAATTTGGATCACGCTTAAAATCGAAGCCATCACGGAAATGCCCATTCCTTAGACGAGAAAAGGAAATACTGGGGATTTTGGGAAGAATCAACTTCATTAGCCGATTTATCTCCCAACTCACAGCAACCTGTGAGCCAATCTTCAAGCTATTAAGGAAGAACTCCTCCATGAAATGGAATGATGAGTGCCAGAATTCCTTCTTTACAATCAAGAAACAGATAATCAAAGCTCCCGTCTTGGTACCACCCAGGGATGATGCTCCCCTATTCGTGTACCGTCGTAAGTGTAAGTGACAACACCATGGGTGCATCTTTGGGACGAAGACGATAGAGGCCACTTAACGAGCTATCTATTACCTCAAAGAAAAGGTTCAATTTGCGAGTGAACACAAGTACACTCACGATCGAAAAAGACGTGTTGTGATTTAGCATGGGCTTCCATGAGGTTGACAAAGATTACCTCCATGGTCACACAACCCATCTCATATCCCGCGTGGATCCTCTCAAGCACGTGTTCAACAAACCCATGTTAAATTAACGGTATCCGGATGGCGGTTGATCCTACAACAATTTGACATCGTATATGTGACTCAAAAGTCCATCAAAGGTCAAGGAATTGCGGATCAATCGCCGCCGCGACCTTCAAGGGATTTCAAACCCTGGAAACATATTTCCCTAATGAAGGAGTAATGACAGTGCAGTAACACCATCAGTACCATACGCGCCAATCATGGAAGATGTATTTTGACGGAGCTATTAATATGGAAGGATCCGGAGCTGGAGCAATTCTAGTATCGTCGATCAGGGGAGCAGATCCCGTTGTCATCAAATTACGCTTTATCAGCACCAACAATACGGCTGAGTATGAAGGCTGTCTCATGGGGCTAAAACTTGCCCGTTCAATGAGCATCGGGCGGTTAACTGTCCTTGGAGATTCAGAGCTGGTAATCAGACAATCCATCGGAATCTATCAAACCAAGGAACTACATTTGGTTCCTTACCATCGGTAGGTTGTAAAGATGGCTTTGGAGTTCAAAGAAATCTCCTTTCTACACATTCCTCGTAATAGGAATGACTTCGCGGACGCATTAGCAACTTTGACCTCCTTGATTCGCATATCAGACAAGGAACACTTGTCGAGTGTCACAATTTCCCTGCACAAGGCCCCAGCCTATGGGAATTACGTTGGAGAAGTATCGGATGAGCTACCTCCCATCCAACATCCTTGGTATCAGCATATCAAGGAATATCTACACGATGGATCTACACCCGCTGAGGTGAGCCCGACTGAGAAAAGGCGGATCCATAGACTTGCTATAAAATTCTACCTGAGTGGAGATGTGCTCTACAAAAGAGATGCAGGACTAGGTCTCCTCAGATGTTTAGACAAAGATCAGGCCCAAAGGCTTATGGATGAAATCCATGATGGAGTCTGTGGCCCCCACATGAGTGGCCCCCTCCTTGTCAAGAAAGTCCTCAGGACGGGACATTACTGGCTATCTCTCAAAGTTGATTGCAATGACCACGTCAAAAGATGCTATCTGTGCCAGATTCATGGGAATGCTATACACGCCCCTCCACGGGAACTCCACAATATGAGTTCACCTTGGCCCTTCTCATTGTGGGGAATGGACGTTATCGGGCCCATTGAGCCTAAAGCTAGTAATGGTCACCGATTTATCTTCACCATGATCAACTACTTCACCAAGTGGATAGAAGCAGCCTCCTTCCCCAGGGTTACTAAAGAAGTCATCATTGCTTTCATCAGAAACAATGTCGTTTGTCGATACGGACAACCAGAGGTGATTGTGTCAGACAATGCCAAGAACCTCAACAACAAAATGATGGAGGAATTAAGCAGTAAATTCCACATCAAATATCTTAACTCTGTCATCTATCGTCCGAAGATGAACGGTGATGTTGAAGAGGCTAACAAAAACATCAAGAAGATTATGAAAAAGATGTCCGCCAACCACAAAGATTGGCCTGACCTATTGCCTCTGACTTTGTTAGCCTACAGAACCTCAATGCGTACTTCCACTAGGGCAACCCCCTTCACTTTAACCTATGGGATGGAAGCAGTACTCCCCATAGAAGTTGAGATGGAATCTCTCAGAGTGTTGATAGGCGCTCAACTGGATGAAGACCAATGGGTACAAGATAGGTATCCCCATTTGTCTCTAATAGATGAAAGGTGAACCGCGGCTATCTTCCATGGTCAGTTATATCAACAAAGGATTGCTAGATCCTACAACAAAAAAGTCCAGCTACGGCAATTTAAACGACATGACTTGGTTTTGAAGAAGATTCTTGACAACCAAGATCAGGCTAAGGGAAAATTCGCTCCTAACTGGGAAGGCCCGTTTATTGTCAAGGAAGTATTGACAGGAGGCGCTCTCAGATTGCAAGAAATGGACGGCGATGAATTTCCACAACTCATCAACTCAGACACAGTGAAATGGTACTATGTCTAAAGTAATTCGCAAGCATCCTAGTGTTGGACCATCAGATCACCAGTCATTCCGGTTCTTTAACCCTTTACCTACAACTTTTATACACTTTGCCCCTCAGGGAAACATACTTTTCACAGCCAGCAGCCTGGCTTTCTCCTTTGCGCTTACATAACTTAGGTCATCCCACCGCGGATTGAACCTCTTGCGTTTACAGTTTGGCTACCAATTCCTGGGATCAAACTTTTCACATGCAGTTTATCCTCAACCTAGGATTAAACTTTCTCTTCCCCGCACGCTGACCTGCACATGGGATCATGCCTTTCTTCTCGCCCTGAGGGGCGAACTACGTCGACCTGATCTCCTCTTCAATAGGAGTACGTAGGCAACCATTTCATATGGCCCAGTCGCAATAAAACAAAAACAACAAAAACATTTCTACCCTTACAAAAAAAAACAACCAAAAACATTCCTACACCATTTCCAGCCATATACAGCGTTGAACCTCTTACACCAGGTTCGAACTATGCAGACCTAATCTCCTCTTCAATAAGAGTACGTAGGTAGCCATTCATGGTGCGGTCTCACCCTTACCAAAACACAAACCATTGTCAACTGGTACTGGGATCCTCTTTCAATCCACTACATTTCATTCAGCTTCAGACCAAAGCGATGGAATTACCTGAACTCCTCCCAAATAGAAGATTCGGTGACCATCTAAGCTGCGGTCATACCTTGAAGAGAAACACCAATCCATAAGAGGTGGAATTAACTAGGCTTCTCCTAAATAGAAGTACTGGCGACCATCTGTGGTGCGATCAATCTCAGAGAGGAAAGTCACACTCCTCTCCACATTTACATCCAGAAACCAGTCCCAAGACACCAAAGATGGTAGGGATACACATAGATCGATGATCCAGTTTGAACTATCCAGAGACAACTCAATGTCCATCCACCCAGGAGGAATTCGGAATACATCAAGACCACAAGCCCCACAAGCAAAGCAAGCAAAATATCAAGCAAATAAGAAGGCATATCTAAAGGGAAGTGATCCAAAATATATTTCCTCGTCATATATATAATGTTGTTTGATATATACAATGGAAAGCTATACATGACAAAATGGCTAAGCTAGATGCATGCGGTAAATACAAGCTCATCTACAAGTCAAGGTATATGCGAGCTAACAAGCCCAACATGGTGTCCCTCTCGGAAGAAGGAGGAAGTTGTGGTCTCTGTGACGAGAATATCCACACGACCCAAAAAGATCTGCGACCATCCGCATGGTGACCATATGATCATCAATATACGCGCTCATCTCTGCGATCATCTGGGTGGTAAGGGACCTCACTGCAAAGATTATCTGTGGATAAACGACATCCCGGCAGAGATATAGCACTATCCCGCCATTACTATCATTGCATCTCCGGGCCGATATGGCCTCATCTCGCTTTCAATAACAATGGCATCACTATGAGCCAATGCCTCGTCTCTCTCTAATAGAAATTGCGTCTCTCCCATCAAGGGCGATCAACATCATAAATCGAGCCCCGATCTCTCTCAAAGGTCATCGGATGAAGACTCGCTCTAAATCATCAAAAGTGTTGAATCACAAAAGTGCTAGTCTTAGGAGAATCCGGAAAAAAATCATGACCAAACAATGAGCTCTCTCCTCGATGTAGGTATCGATGTCCTCCATGGGCTCTACATCGTCTGACTCATTATCCGGTACTACAGATACTGCTGCCGCTGATAAAACCTCTGCCTCCATCCATGCGGAATACTCTACAGAACAACCTGGACGGCTCATAGAAAAAGAGGCTATCTCGCGTTGATCCCAATAAGCATACACATGGGATCGATCCTCTGCTGAGAGATATCGAGAAGCTGAACGCTGACCCATCACCTCCTCGAAAGGATGAAAATCTTGGAACTGGTCGAACTGCGACATCACGGCTAGTGGGTGATAAGTGGTCATGCCCCTCAAGCCAGCCAGAGGGAGAAAGTCCATGCCCGGAGCATGCATAATGGAGCTGTATGGTGAGCAAAGCCCCGAGCATAGCAATATGCTAAATGGATCTCTGATATCTGCCAAAAATGCTGACCAAGATAGAGCATCTGTACACTCCGACGGCTGAAAGGAGTATGACATGGCCACATAATGGGAGAAGCAATACCCATGTCGTCTAAGGGTACCAATCAGTCTCAAGTGTGACATTAACCACACATACAACATGACCGAACTCCTAGTGAACACTCCTATAGGATACGTGCAACAATAGGATGCTGACCGCAAGGACTCTGCTACAATTATAGGTACAATGGTGCGACCCTCTCTAAGAGCTCTCACAGCCATGATAACACCAATGTCTATCTCGTCCATATATCGTGGCATATAGACATATGATAATACACATAGCATCAGTACATCGACTATGGCCGAACGCCAATAATCCTCCGGTGCGGTGAAATCCCCAGAATATCATCAGTAGCTATCCTCCAAGCCAAATCTGTCATACAGAAAACACTGGGATATCACATGGCTAGATGTTAGCTCGTCATGCACTACTCGGCGCCGTAATCCTGTGAGAGTCATGAATCGTCTACTCATGTCTCCCAAAGCCAGGTGCACACAAGGTCTGTCTAAAGGAAGCATCGTCAAACATGTGTACTCCTCCAAAGTAGGAGTCAACTCATGGGTACCAAATCGGAATACCTGCCTATCCGGTAACCAATACTCTAGCATCCCGTCCATAAACCTTGCGGGAACCTGAAACATCAATAAAGTCATAGTATGTTACAACAGCTGATCTACAGTCACCCTGTCTAGTGGTGACATGTTATCATACCATGATCGCATACCCAAGGCCACCAATGAGGGTGGGGTATGATCTATACGGCTAACTGTCGAAGAAGACATCTGTGCGGGCCGTGTCATAAGACCATCCAGGGGTCAATGCTGAATATCTCTGGACATACATACATATGCATAACATGATACATGCATAATAGATAATGGATGGCAATATAATATAGGGAATGAAAAAATGGGGCATACATTCCTAAGTATATCATCATCTAATACATCAACTCTGTACAGCTACAAATACAGAGAAATGGGGCACAAACGCCCTATACTAATAGAGGCCTATCAAAAGATATAGCGAGAATGGGGAACAGCCACCCAATATCTAACAGAGGCCTATCAAAAGATATAATGAGAATATACATCGAGGAAGAAAACCAGGTCTCGATGTTCACGTCCTCAATCTGTCCACGATGTAACTCCTCCCGAGTCATGGATCTCTATCAGCAGGGGATGTCGGGCCTATAAAGAGGAGGATATGTAAAGCAAATGGGTCGTCGAGAGGGCCGGCGCTTTGAAGTGGAAGGAACAAATGACTCACTTCTCTCTTTGATCTATGCCCAAATCTTGGGATAAATATATGTGCTCGATCCAAACCGCCGAAGTCAAGCTATCAATCTGGGTCATATGAGTCGGAGCTCGGACACAAGCTACCCAATCCGTCATCATCAAAGATCCTAGAATCATATCCCCCATAAACTGTGTGGCACGGGACTGGGCTCCAATAGTGCGAGGGGACCACCACTGCTGGAACGTCTCCTGAGTACATGGACCCTCTGATAATGCAAAACCGTCAACCCCTAACAATGGAATATCAGTGATGGGTGACTGTGATACAGGCCAATGACGCCTGGCAGGAGGCAAGATCGGTATACGGATCTCCCCTGTGATGCTCCTAATAACACGCTCTCCTAAATAGAGTACCCAGCCTCCATCAGTGAAGAGAGGAACTCTCCTGGTGGAAATCAAAAACTCGACTCCAGTCGGATGTCCATCCTCAAAGCCGATGGTCAAATGCTCCCCTGAATAGGGAATCCATGTAATGGTACATTGTCAAAGAACTCTCTAAATTTTGACATCTGACGGTGAGTGAATCCTCATTCAAATGACCTCCGGAAAAAATAGAATGGTGCCATCGTCGTCCTCATGGATAGGTATCTAAACCTAACACACTCACAGGACGCAAACATGGGAGCCTCTCATAGGCCCAAAATTGCCAACAAAATGGCAAAACATTTGCTATCAGTAAACACTCTTAACCTATGAATGGGAAAAGATAAGAGAAATACTCACCAATGAAATGGGTAAAATCCTAATGAGCCTCGGTTAAACCACAGCAGAGCGCATGCGCATGCCCCGGAGGAAATAGGCAAAGGTATAAGAGCCCCAATCGTACATTTCCAATACGGTCCACATCGGCATGTAGCTGGCCAAAAAGCAAAAGATACCATGGAAGAGTTATACGCCATGAAGCGACCTCGAATGATCATCAGGAACAATCGCCGCAAAACGCGATCCTTGATTCTAACATCATCAGGCATGGGCTCACTCAAAAGCCCACTCATAGCATCGCTCGCCAAAGGACACGAGCAGACGATCCCCGCCTTTGAGCGCCCGCGAGAACTCCTAATAAGGATCTGACGGTAATGGGGGTGATATTTGTCATGCAAGGCACTGGCTCCCCTCCAAACTCCATACCTGTGATAAATCGTCAATCCATAGGCTTCATCATCACCTCGCAATCTAGCAGGTGGAGTGACTGAGTCTGATGAAACCATCGCTCAGATAATGCCCTGAGGTAACCCCAAGGACAACGACGAGGAAAGATGGAGAAGAATGCCCCAAATCCCCACTCATGCACCACTGCTCTATAGTCAGGATGAAGCGCCTGGTACATGGAGTGAATGTTGAACTAGTTCCCTCGAGGCTATGTAAAACCTGGAACCTATATGAAATGCAGATCAATATCAAAATCTTTTAATCCTCATCAATAGGAAAGAAGAAAGATCAAAGTCTAACGCCATACCTCGTTAGCATGCAAGTACATCGATGGATGTCTACTCAAATCACCCAGCAACTCTGGGTTTGCCACCTGAATGCTCAGAAGCTCCCTACGAGGGACATGCACAGCAGGAGCGGGATCCTCAATCGGAATATCCGCCTCCTCATCCTCAACATCTGGCACATCTGGCCGAACAGGACGAATTATGGCCTCCACCAACCGACGAGGCTATCTGACAGAACGAGGATGAGGCACTTTAGAAGCCCTCCTCCGTACGCCAGAAGTGGTCCTATAGGAACTGCTCGGCTGATCCGGATCCATAATATCTAGACAACAAGTCTCCAAATCACCTCAAAAAGGGTGTGGTATTTCCTTATCTAGAGCTTTCTAAAATACATTTATGACTACATGCATGCATGCATTTACTTTAACATATAATAGAGTTAGAATGCATGACTACCCAATGCCTACATTTGGAAAAATTTTGCCATAGTCCCCTTTGAAAGTAGGGACTATCCACATGCACATGAGCATGTCTAGGTGGCCATTCAAGAATAACACACACCCCTAAAGTCATATACATAATATATGCATAAAAAATCAAAATCATCATGCATAAGGCCAGCCTCAATGCTAGGAGTACTTTTCCTTTCTACCTTTTGCTCATTGGACCTCAAATAGGACAAAAAATAGCAGAAAAAGGTGCCAATTTGACTTTCTCAAAAGTCAAACTTTTTTACATCATTATGTTCAGCATGGTTTCATACTAACATTTACTACGTTGAATATTTTTTATCAAGTCATTTGTGCATACATAATCACTACTATGTGTTTAGAAGCATTCTGTCCGATAACTCACAATCCAACGGATAAAAATTGGAAAAAATACATGCATACGTTACCAGGATAGTGTAGAACACTTGTACAGTGACAGAATTTGTAGAAAACAGCCCGAACTCAACAGATCTGAAGATGGCTCGCGGTTCTCTCCTTGCGAAGCAAGTTGAAAGTGACTTGTGAGACCAATTTGCTGGAATTTATCATCCACGGTTGGTAGCGAAGCCCACTGCGGGGTCAGTGAAGAGTGCACTGCGGCACCCTATATGGGTCCCACCCTCCATTTCGGTCGATTCGAGTTGCGAAAGGAGTTCTTCACGGACTAGAAAGGTCAAATCGATAATAAAAATGCCACGCGATTGAGCAAAACAGCATACAATCCTGGTTTTCTCGGATGAGACTTTGAATCTGTACATCACTCATTGGTAGTCACCCAAGCATGAGGTATACCCTGCCAATGATCTCATCTCAATCCAGCAATACCTCGTACAGGTCCGATGCCACCAACTCCGGGTCGTTACCCTAAATGAGTCCCCGACGGGGGTTACAACGTGAATCCCCGACAGGGGTTACAACGTAAATCCCCGGTGGGGGTTACAACATGTTCATCTGTTGATATTTCTATCAACAAAGGTCAAGCAGCCTTGACGTTATTTCAGCTGATGGCAAGTAAACCCATCGAAGCATTGAGAACAGTTCGATAGTTGCGTACGTACTCATGCGTCCCCAGTAGATCCCCGACGGGGATTACAATGTGGGTCCCCGACGGGGGTTACAACGTATATCTTCGGCGGGAGTATCCACGCATGCTCAGCCGTTGACACACATATCAATGAAGGTCAAGCAACCTTGACGTCATTTCAGCCGATAGCGTTTAAACCTATCAAAGCTATAGAGCTATTCGAGGTTTTTATACCCAACTGCTCATATTCCCCAGCGGATCCCCGGCGGGGGTCACAACGCAATGCTCCATTGATCTATACGACAGTGGAGGTCAAGCAATGCTGCCTAATTTTTAATAGCACTTTACCACGCAAGTATACGCGTTCAATTGTAATATTCAGCAAGCAAGGATATCGTTCCCACGAGGAAATAGACTAATATTTATTAATTACTAATTCTAATGCAATTAATCCTATTTTAAACTACGAAAATTTTGTTTGTGATTTAAAAATTAAACTTAATAAAACTAATGATTAAAATCAAAATTTCACAAGAATAGCTGCATGATTTAAAAAGTTAAGATTACAACTTCCCTTGGTATTTCATTTAAACTAACTTACTTCCCATTTAAAATTAATTAATTAATATGAATCGTTATCCAAGAATGCTTTATAAAAATTCACACACTTCTTCCAAAGACATGTGAACAAATCCTCCTAAATCCAGTCTCTAAGATGCGGAATTACAAGGAACACCCCAGTTAATCAACTCACTATATTCCTATGTGAATCAAGTTAATTAGGGTTTTACGCACAAATTCTTTCAATGGATACAAAAGACACATAGGTATATTCATATCCTACATGCTAATCATATTAACCCTATTCAGATTATATGAACAGATGTTATCATATCCAGATCTCAATCTATACTCCATCTTCCAATTTTATATAGATCATCACAGTAATTGTTGGCCAAACAATTAATCAATAAACATTAGATATGATAAACAATTCAATAAAAACCAACTTTCATTCAATGGGAAGGTTCAATTTAAACTACATACCAAGTTCCGTTGCAATCTTAATTAAAATTTAGTTCATGATAATAATAAAGAAAAACATCATCTAGATTAATAATCCAAACATCCCAGATAATTACAAAAGATAAAACTAGAGAAGAGAAGAAGAAACTCTGAATTTGCTCTTAAACTCTCTCTTTGATCTTCAGCCCTTGCAATTCTCCTTCGTGTTTTCCTTCGTTGTCCTCTCTGCAAAATTCTTCAAAAATTAATTGATACGTCTTTTCTAAAGTCTTCTCCTATTTGTATTGGTCTCAGCCCTCATTCAGACTCCTATTTGGCTTTAAAAACCCACTTAGCAGTAGAAAAACGCTCCTCTTTCCGCACATGAGCGCCTAGGCGCTCAACATAGGCCATTTTCAAGCGCCTAGATGCTTGACCAGGACCACGTAATTACAAAAATGCCACTCAGCTTTAATTTTCATGATTTTTGACCTTTTTCTTCTCCGAAATGACCAATTTATCCCTCCAGCTCCAACCTACAACAAATAAACACAAAACACATAAAAAAATACTAAAAAACAATTAAAGATAACAATAATTAAGTTTAATAATATCGGATTCATAGGTATAAAACCTACTCATCAAATACCCCAAAACTTAACCAATTGCTTGTCCCCAAGCAACACAACACAATGCAATAACTAAATATGCAATGCAAATGCAACTAGATAAATGCCTAAATTCCAGCAGTCAAACAGAACAAAATCTATACATCAAGCCTTAGAGAAATCACAATAAACATGTTAGTACATCATATCAAGACAGATTAATAATTTCCTTGTCAATCATCAAATCTTACCCTGTTATTATTGATATAGTGTGTGTGTGCTCAACATCCATGCTAACTGATATAATGCTAAATACAACACATAATAGATCTCTTTAAAGGAATCATACAATGTAAACTCACAAAATTCACGAACAAGCTAGATCCAACTAAAGACAAACATCCACCAAATTTAAGAGTCCAATCCGGGATACTTATGCTTTACTGTGCTTTACGGGGGCTTTTTGCTCTTTTCCCGTTTTATAGCTTCTTCTTTTTTTCATATATTTTTTTTTTTAACCATGACTGTGCAATGTCTCATTCCATTAGGCTAACAGTGCTACCCCTTATCGAGTTTTCGACCAACGACTCCCAGACCATATAAGACCTTAGGGCGCTAGGTTTTAAGATACCCCTTCGGGCGTACTTGCTCAAGTAATAAAGGCCCCGAAACAAAACTAGCCACGGTATTATTATTATTTATTTATTTATTTTTATTTTTTTTTATTTTTTTTTATTTTTTTATTTTTTTTTTCAAGCTTATATATCCCAAATTTTTCCCCCAAACTTAAGTTTTTGTCTCAATTCAGTCATCTTTGCCTATTCATGTCTTTCATTCATTCAAACTAGCATTATCCTCTAGAAATCCATTATGTGTCAATTTAAACTCAATCAGTCAACATAGTTGTTTTTACTGTGATATCCTCATTATATCAGTTTCAAACAGGTAAAGATTCAAATCATGACAAGAAATCACATCAAAGTCTTAACTGACAATACTATACTTGTCTACTCAATTCCAATCTCATCACTGGCCAAAACAGACTTAAACTATCTAACAGCTGGAAACATGCAAATACTTGAAATTATTTTATTTTATTTTATTTTTATTTAGGAAATTAAAATGAAAACTACATGAATGCAAACTACATGAAAAACTATTAACTGAATACTATATGAATGCACTAGATGAATACTACATGAATGAACTGGAGCTGGAAGATTGCACCCCCAAACTTAACCGATGCAATGTCCTCATTGTATATAACAAACAAAATTTAAGAAATTAAGCACTGAGGACTTCCCTGAAAGATAGAAGCTTTATTCCTCGTCAGTATCCTCCTCCTCTTCTTCTTCTTCTTCTTCTTCATCAGCCGGGTGGTACGCAGATAATGGTGGAAATTGGTAGGGAGCGGCAGCTGGATTCATGCGAGCAAACATCTCTAGGAATGCTGTACTAAAATTATGAAACACCTCCATTTGTCGCTGAGCTAGGCTATCCTGATTTCTTTCAACTCGGTCAAAACCCTGTTGAACTCTAGTAGCCACCATGTTAATCCTTCTAGTTTGATTTCTTAATTCTCGGTGAATATCTTCAAAAAAATTTGGTGGTTACCCAGAACTTCCAGCTGCAGGAGGATTGTCGTGTGATTGTTGATTAGGCTCGGCTGCAGGCTCGGGAGGCACAATAATGAACCCTAACCCTCTCGGGTGTGGTGTAACCCCACCCCATACCTTGTACTTTTTTATCATTGAGTGGTCAATTGCGGCTAAAGGAGGTTGTGTAGCTTCCTCGGCATCCCATTTTACTCCAGCTTGTCGACATAGTCCAGTAATCAAAGACGGATGAGGTAGTCCACCTGAGGTCCCTCCTTGAATTGCTCTGTCAATGGAATCATGTATAACCTGACCCACATCTATAGATTTTCCTTGTGTGTCTGAAAAGCAATCTTTGCCCGTCGATTTATAACATCACTTGTATATACTACGGCATTAACTTGGCATAAATAAAGGCATGCCATGCTTTCCCGTAACTACTTAATGCGGATGTAGGGAACAAAATAGCTTCTTGTTGATCATTTAATTTCCATTGTGTTCCAGGTGCACATAAAGCTTGAATGACCTCACTGTAGTCTAGTTCGTGCTCTAAATATTGCATGAAGCCATTATTGGGTATTGTGTTCAAGCCGTAGTAAGCATTTATTGATTTGTGCGACTTATTTGATTTTCCGCGAACCCCAATCATGTTTCCAATATGATCTTTTGCATTGGCGTAGAATTCCTTAACAATTTTAACGACCGATGAATCCGGTTGGGCTGTAAAGTTTACCCATCTTCTATCTCTGGCAATAATCCACGCTCGGGAATTAGTGTTTTACTAGAAAGCACATTGTAATATCTTTCGGACGCTTTAGCACTTGTAAATCTCTTTTTGTCATACTTAGTCGAAGTGCCCGAAGTTTCTCCTCTATGCCTCTTTGTAGCCATGAGTCTTGTGTGATATGTTCTTGCCAAACCAAATGATATTCAGTGGCTTAGGATGGCCAAATCCTCTTTGTGACAAATTATCGAACACTTGGTGTGCACAGATTTTGAACACTATTGGTAGGCACTCCCCCAAACTTAATTTTCACCAAATTTGTCAATAACTACGCACATTAGTCGTCCAATACAATACAAGCAACCATTTAAAGTACCCAAACCCACTTGAGCCAACACAATGAAAGAACTAACTTCAACTTACTGCCTTAGCTACTGTCCAAGCAAATCCAAATAATTTGCAATAAAATCTTGTGCACTTACTTGGTTATAGCCAGAATTGATGTTCCAATAAGTTGCAGGAGCAATTTGAGCTTTGAACCCTTACTTCAGATAGATGTGGCTTGAATGTAAGTTGGTGCCCGAATTGGTGAAGAAGGATGACAAGATGGAGCTTTAGTGCCTTAGTTTGGGTAGGAGATTTAGTGTTTGATTAGGATTTTACAAGAAAAAGATGATTATTGTGGCTAGATTAGAGGAGGGTTGTGAGTTGAGTGAGTTTGAGTTGGAGTAGGAGAGCAAGAATGTGTTTGATTTGGGTTTGGAAGAGTCTTGCCCGATTAGGGCTTTTATTATTATTATTATTATTATTATTATTATTATTAAAGTTACAGCATGAGCGCCTAGGCGCTTGAGATTGCCTTGTCTGGACCGCCTAGGCAGTTGGATGCAGAATGTGTGGTACGCATGGAGCGCCTAGGCGCTTGGTGTTTCCTTGACTGGACCGCCTAGGCGCTTGGGGCGCTGAATAGCCACTGACTTGGGGCGCCTCGGCGCTGTATGAGGCCTAATTTAGGGCGCCTAGGCGCTTGGGGCGCATCTCAGCTACTGTAGTGAGGCGCCTAGGCGCTTGGTTTGTACTGGGCTTGGGCGCCTAGGCGGTTGGACATGTCATAATTTTCCAAACTTGTTTATTTCAACCTACAAAACCCCAACTTTAATTGTTAGTTTCTTCTTTTGCAAGGAGATTAAGACTTATTTTAAAAACCCTAAACTAAGATAAACTACATACTTAACTAGACTAACATACGATGAAAAAAAAAACAAAAACAAAAATACCCTACACCATTGAGCAATTCAATAACACTAAAATTGAAGGAAATGATTAGAAATTTGAGATTTTGACAAATGGACATTCATCTATTAGGCTCATAAATGCTTGGCTTCGGTATTTGCCCCTTACAACCCAACCGACTCACGGTGAGTGAGTTGAAGGCATACCGCTTCATTCACTTAGGGGAGCGAGACCCCGAGCTGGGTAGTCGTAGTGGCCATTAGTCAAACCCTTGAATAAGAATTCATGTTTCCTATCCCGCAATCAATTTAATATCGTGTTGAGAGCGTCGAGGTGTAACAAATCCTAAACTATAAAAGTTTACCCACTAATTAAACTAACAGTAAACCAAATTAAACAAACTAAAAGTAAAAATAGAGAATAACAATAAAAATTCCTGGGTTGCCTCCCAGTTAGCGCTTGGTTTATAGTCTTCAGCCTGACTTTCTCCTCTGTTCTAATCAGCAAGGTTGACCGATGTCTTTTCACGATCCACACAACCCCCATAGTAGTGCTTCAATCTTTGACCGTTGACTTTAAAATTACGTTTGGAATTCGGGGTCTTCCAGCTCCACAGCTCCGTGAGGATAAACTTTTGTAATAATAAATGGCCCTGACCAACGAGATTTCAACTTTCCAGGAAACAGTTTAAGCCTTGAATTGTATAATAACACTGTTTTCCCTGCTTCAAACTTTCTTTCTAGAATTTTCTCATCATGCCACCTCTTAATCTTTTCTTTATATAACTTCGCGTTCTCATACGATTGGAGTCTGAATTCATCCATTTGGTTCAATTGTAAGAGGCGCTTCTCTCCCGCAGCAGACATATCAAAGTTTAACTTCCGAATTGCCCAATAAGCACTATGTTCGAGTTCAACTGGAAGATGGCATGCCTTCCCATATACTAACCTGTACGGAGACATCCCTATCAGAGTTTTGTAAGCTGTGCGGTATGCCCATAAAGCATTGTCCAACTTGCTAGCCCAATCTTTCCGACTAGGATTCACTATCTTCTCGAGGATTCGTTTCACTTCTCGGTTAGATACCTCGGCTTGACCACTTGTTTGTGGATGATAAGCAGTAGCTATCTTATGAGTGACTCCGTACTTAGCGAGAATAGCTAAGAACTGCTTATTACAGAAGTGTGTGCCTTCATCACTAATAATTGCGCAGGGAGTGCCGAATCTAGAGAAAATGTTCTTTCGAATGAACTTAACCACAACCTTAGCATCATTGGTGGGCGATGCTATAGCTTCTACCCACTTCGAAACGTAGTCCACCGCTAGAAGTATATAGGAGTTACAGAAAGATGATGGAAATGGTCCCATGAAGTCAATGCCCCAAACATCAAATAATTCGAATTCTAGGATCATATTAAGTGGCATCTCGTGTTGCTTTGATATATTACCAACTCTTTGGCATCTGTCACATTTCAATGAAAACACACGGGCGTCTTTAAAGAGTGTTGGCCAGAAAAATCCACATTGAAGCACTTTAGCTGCCGTTCTTTCTCCCCCAAAATGTCCACCATAGTAGGATATTCTCCATTTCAACTTCCGGGACGCACCTTCTTATTACTTGATCGCCACATTGTTTAAATAAAAATGGCTGATCCCATAAATACTGTTTCACATCATGGAGAAATTTCTTCTTCTGCTGACTTGTCAAATTTGGCGGAAACACCTTACTCACAATGAAATTTACATAATCTGCATACCATGGTGTATCCATCCTTACTGCAAATAGTTGTTCATCCAGAAAAAATTCATTGATCACTTGTTGTGTCATTTTTTTTCGATTCTGAATTCTCTAATCGTGATAAATGATCGACAAGAACTCGATTTTTACGTTTCCTTTTGGTCCCGGATCTCCAAGTCAAACTCTTGTAGCAATAATACCCGTCTAATTAATCTCGGCTTCGCATCTTTCTTTGCTATTAAGTACTTAATTGCCGAATGATCTGTAAACACGATCACCTTTGTCCCAATCAAATATGAGCGAAATTTATCAAATGCATAAACAACTGCTAATAGCTCCTTCTCGGTTGTGGTATAATTCAGTTGGGCATCCGTTAACGTCTTACTAGCATAGTATATAGCATGAAAAATTTTATCCTTTCGTTGGCAAGAAGCTGCGCTTAATCGCAGAAAGTCGCTAGCATCACACATTAATTGAGCGGGATACTCCAATCAGGCGCTATGATTACAGGTGCGGTAACAAGTTTCTTCTTCAACACATCAAAAGCTTCCAGGCTTGATCAAAGTTGAATGGGACATCCTTCTCCAAAAGATTGCAAAGTGGTTTCGTGATTTTGGAGAAGTCTTTTATAAATCGTCTATAGAAACCAGCGTGTCCCAAAAAACTTCGAATACCCTTTACGGAAATAGGTGGTGGCAGGCTCTCAATGGTTTCGATCTTAGCTCTATCAACCTCAATTCCGCTTGATGACACTCGATGACCCAAGATTATTCCCTCTTGCACCATAAAATGACATTTCTCCCAGTTTAAAACCAAATTCGTTTCCATACACCGTTTGAGCACTAGAGTGAGATTTTCCAAACAATAATCAAACGAATCCCCAAAAACTGAAAAATCATCCATAAATACCTCGAGATTATGTTCGACCATATCGGAAAAAATAGCCATCATACATCGTTGAAATGTCATTTGGCGCATTACATAACCAAAAGACATTCTGCGAAAAGCAAAGGTACCATATGGGCATGTGAATGTTGTTTTCTCCTGATCCTCGGGTGCAATGGCAATCTGGTTATAACCCGAGTATCCATCCAAAAGACAATATATACTCGTGCCCTACAAGCTTTGTCCAACATCGATCTATGAATGGTAGAGGAAAATGGTACTTACGACGGTGGCCTTATTCAACTTTTACGTAATCCATACACACCCGCCAACCAGAATCGCTTCATTCGAAGTGGGATCAATTCATTATGCTCATTTGCAACTCTTTGTCATTCCCCCTTTCTTTGGCACACATTGAACCGGACTTACCCATGAGCTATCTGAGATAGGGTAGATAATTCCCGCATCCAACCATTTAATAATTTCCTTTTTGACAACTTCCTTCGTGATGGGATTGAGTCTTCGTTGTTGTTCAATAGTCGGTTTAGCTTCATCTTCCAACAAAATCTTATGCATGCAAATTGATGGGCTTATCCCCTTGATGTCCGCAAGAGTCCACCCAAGAGCAGTCTTGAATTGCCGAAGTACCCTTAGTAGCTTTTCTTCTTGAACCTTATCAAGTGATGCAGAAATAATAACTGGAAAAGTAGAAGAAGAACCAAGGTAGGCATACCGTAGATGGTTAGGCAATGGCTTAAGTTCCAAGGTAGGTGGTTCTTCTAAGGATGATTTCACCTTTTCATCTGGCTTTCCCCAATAATCCAAAGGTTCAAATTTTTGCAAACATCGTGTGAACTTCGGTGCTGAATCTAACATTTGAACCCATTCTAGCACAGTTGAATCATCAAATAAATTTTTACTAACCAATGCGGTTTCAAGAGGGTCTTCATTCACAGATTCACTAAATACCTCTCCAGTTGCTTCTTCAATAAGATCAACTCTAAAGCACTCTTCCTCTCCCTTCGGAAATTTCATAGCCTTGAAAACATTAAAAGTTATTTCTTCATCTTGGACTCTCATTGTTAACTCTCCCTTTTGTACATCAATTAATGTCCTTCCAGTGGCTAAAAACGGTCTTCCAAGAATAATGGGTATGTCTTTATCTCTTCTATGTAGTCCAACACAATGAAAGTAATTTGGAAATATGAATTTGTCGACCTTCACTAATATGTCTTCCACAATGCCCCTAGGGTATGTCACTGATCTATCTGCGAGCTATAAAGAGATATTTGTTGGCTTTGGTGCTGGTAGTCCCAACTGAGTGTAGATCGAAAGCGGCATCAAGTTAATACTCGCACCCAAATCACACAAACATCTGTTAAAGAACCGGGGCCCAATCGTGCATGGTATGGTGAAGCTACCTGGATCCTTTAACTTTGGTGGTAACTTTCTTTGCAGAATTGCGCTACATTCTTCTGTCAACGCTACAGTTTCGAACTCCCCTAGCTTCCTCTTTCTTGCTAAAATATCTTTCATGAATTTTGCATAGCTAGGCATTTGTTCTAAAGCATCTACGAATGGAATGTTGATTTGTAGCTTTTTGAACACTTCTAAAAATTTTTAAAATTGTCTATCTAATTTCTGCTTTTGAAATCTTTGAGGAAACGGCACAGGTGGTACGACTGTTGTTTGCTTATCTTCTTGTTGTTTTTTCACAACATTTTCCCTAGATTTACTTTCTAAATTTCCACTCTCTTTTTCACCATCCTCGACAGAAATTATTTTCTTTTATTCGTCTAAATCTGTAGTCAACTCCTTCCCACTTACGAGAGTGTAAGCGCCTTACAATGTTCATTTCCATCATTCCTTGATTTTTTTCTCCAAGTATCACTAGGTAAAGAACACGGAGTTCTAGTATTCAAAGCACTAGCTATCTGCCCAATTTGGTTCTCAAGATTCTTTATTACAGCTGATTGGTTTTTCGTTGTGGCTTCAAACTGAGTTGCCAATCTTGCCAACAATTCTTCCATTTGTGATAGCTTATCAGGTTGATGAGGATGTGGGTGTTGTTGAGATTGTTGGTGTGGCTGAAATCCAGGTGGATATGATTGCCTTGGAGCTTGGGCTTGAGCATGTGACTGATTATTACTCCAAGAAAAATTCGGGTGGTTTCTCATTCACAATTGTAGTTGTTTGGATAAGCGCCTCTTTACTTTATTATAATTGGAAACAAACTGGACTGACTCAGGATTTATTGCACATTGATCACTTGAGTGGCTACCTGCACATATTTCACAAATAGTTTCCATTTTCTAAACAGGTTGTACCCCAAGTGCATCTATCTTCTTTGTAGAGCAGTAAATCGAGTGTCCACTGGTGACAATCTTTGTCATAGCATCCACTTTATACACACCCATTTCGTCCCTTGGTCGAGCCGTTCTTCTTCATTGGCCATTGATAATTATTAGTCGCCATGGTTTCAAGCAATCGATACCCCTCATCACAATTCTTGGCCATAATAGCTCCTCCCACTCGCAAACATCTATACTCGATCTCACCTTTGTCTTTGAATAGACCATTATAAAAAGTTTTTTGAAGCCATTTAGGAATCCCATGGTGTGGACATTTTCATGAATGAGTCTTTAAATCTCTCCCATGCTTCATATAGTGATTACGAATCGTCTTTGAATGAAAGAGAAGATATCGTTCATAACTTTCTTTGTTTTTTGCGGCAAAAGGAAAAACTTTGCAAGAAATTTTTGGGCTAGGTCATTCCATGTAGTTATCGAGCACACTGGTGGTAGTGAATGGAGCCAACTCTTAGCCTTATCTCCGAGAGTAAATGGAAACGAAATTTTAGCCTTATTGCATCCTCGACACATTATTGTACTTGAAAGTATCACAGATTTCTATAAAGTCGATTTATGTGATCGTTCGGATCATCATTTGGTAACCTCCAAATGACATGAATTTTGAATCATCTGTATTGTTCCGGTTTTATCTCAAAACTTGTAGCGAGAATGGCAGCCTCGTAATACTAGATGAATTTCAATTAATCCATGTACAGAAGCATAATCCCCATTTGTGCTTTTTGCTCTTCTTCAGCCATAGTATCTTTCTTATCAAGTGTCTCTTTGGTTTCTTTAACCCACTTACGCAACCGCTGAAAATTTTTTTTGATATCGTCCTCGTGAGGCAATAAATCTGGCTTCTTCGATCGCGTTTGCATACACTAGTCAAGAACACCTGAATAGAACAGAAAAGAAAAAGTTTAAATTAAGATTAACGCTATAAAAATCAATAATTACAAAATAATAAACTAATTTCCCCGGCAGCGGCGCCAAAAACTTGTTGCCTATATTTTTAATAGCACTTTACCACGCAAGTATACGCGTTCAATTGTAATATTCAGTAAGCAAGGATATCGTTCCCACGAGGAAATAGACTAATATTTATTAATTACTAATTCTAATGCAATTAATCCTATTTTAAACTACGAAAATTTTGTTTGTGATTTAAAAATTAAACTTAATAAAACTAATGATTAAAATCAAAATTTCACAAGAATAACTGCAGATTTAACAGGTTAAGATTACAACTTTCCTTGGTATTTCATTTAAACTAACTTACTTCCCATTTAAAATTAATTAATTAATATGAATCGTTATCCAAGAATGCTTTATAAAAATTCACACACTTCTTCCAAAGACATGTGAACAAATCCTCCTAAATCCAGTCTCTAAGATGCGGAATTACAAGGAACACCCCAGTTAATCAACTCACTATATTCCTATGTGAATCAAGTTAATTAGGGTTTTACGCACAAATTCTTTCAATGGATACAAAAGACACATAGGTATATTCATATCCTACATGCTAATCATATTAACCCTATTCAGATTATATGAACAGATGTTATCATATCCAGATCTCAATCTATACTCCATCTTCCAATTTTATATAGATCATCACAGTAATTGTTGGCCAAACAATTAATCAATAAACATTAGATATGATAAACAATTCAATAAAACCAACTTTCATTCAATGGGAAGGTTCAATTTAAACTACATACCAAGTTACATTTGCAATCTTAATTAAAATTTAGTTCATGATAATAATAAAGAAAAACATCATCCAGTTAATAATCCAAACATCCGAGATAATTACAAAAGATAAAAAACTAGAAGAAGAAGAAGAAACTACGAATTTGCTCTTAAACTCTCTCTTTGATCTTCAGCCCTTGCAATTCTCCTTCGTGTTTTCCTTCGTTGTCCTCTCTGCAAAATTCTTCAAAAATTAAGTGATACGTCTTTTCTAAAGTCTTCTCTTATTTGTATTGGTCTCAGCCCTCATTCAGACTCCTATTTGGCTTCAAAAACCCACTTAGCAGTAGAAAAACGCTCCTCTTTCCGCACATGAGCGCCTAGGCGCTCAACATAGGCCATTTTCAAGCGCCTAGGCGCTTGACCAGGACCACGTAATTACAAAAATGCCACTCAGCTTTAATTTTCATGATTTTTGACCTTTTTCTTCTCCGAAATGACCAATTTGTCCCTCCAGCTCCAACCTACAACAAATAAACACAAAACACATAAAAAAATACTAAAAAACAATTAAAGATAACAATAATTAAGTTTAATAATATCGGATTCATAGGTATAAAACCTACTCATCAAGCAGCCTTGACAATCTACCAATAGAATTCAGCCATTGATCTACACGTCAGCGAAGGTCAAGCAGCCTTGACAGTATATCCCACAGGATTTTTCAACTGTTGATTCACACGTCAAATGAGGTCGAGGCATCCACGATAAAGATTTCTTATTAGCGATAAATCCAACAGAATCTTGACATGTTCTGGCGATACTAACCAGGAGAGGTCAACATTATCAAAGAGGGTAGATGATGGAATATGTTATACACATCCTCAAATAGATCGAGCTTTATCCCCACAGATCTCTTACATATAAGAGGTACATCTTCAGGATCAAGTCATAATCAAAGACGCAGGAAGCTGGTGATAACTCCAACATCAACATCCTAACAGGTTCAGATTACACAATAAATCTGATCATCATTGCCAATCCCCAGTTGAAGCAACAGGGAGCCAGCAATCATCCCCAGCGTGTTGGGCTACAACCCCGTACACACGCATCATACATTTTCATCATGTTGTTATCCATAGTACCATTTTTGTCTTGTTGCGTTTCAAGTGTCTAGGATTCTTTATCCTACCCATGCATCGCCATGCATTAGTATGATAAAGAGGGTCATCTGTAGACACTCAAAATTTTTCTGTACTCATCCGCTACTAACATTGCGGAGGAGGATGATTAAATCTTTTAAGAGGGAACCCTGAAAGACAATCTAAATCCATACCGGATACTACCGGAAGTTCAGCATCAACCCCAGATCGCCATCTGGGAGTAGCAATTCCAACCTCGGAGATAACCCCGAGGCATGCAGATCCAATACCGGAACACACACCGGAGAAGACCGATTAATCTCGGAGATAACCCCAGGGTATCCAGTCTCAGTCCCAACCACGGGAAAAGCCATCAACCTTGGTGATAACCCCAAGGAATGCAATTTCAGCGATAACCCCGGAAATGCTTGTTTCAAATACAACCAGCTTCAATCTCGGTACTCACAACGAGATACATTGCACCAACCCGGCAATAACGTCGGGAAGACAGGCACACCTCAAAGATAACAATGAAGACCTTCAACAAATTGCAGCAGTCCCATCTCAGCGAAGCCTGAGCAACGTCTGCTTTATCAGCCCAATCCGGCGATAACACTGGTGAGGGGCAACATCGTCATCTCATCAACACGATGCCACATCACGTCTCTACGCAATGATGTCCCACAAGACTAACCAATCCCGAGTGACTATTGTGCGGGGTAACGGATGAAAGTTGAAGCTTGAAGATCGGAGGGCATCATCCTATCTTCAATGACTTTGTATAAACTCTAATCCCATGCCATCGTACAACTCTCGACAACGGCGGTTCGAAATAGGTCCTGTATACCTCAAACGGATGCCCAGATTGCACTTCTGAAAGTCCGAGTGGACATTACAGTGCCCGAGTGCAAGTACTTCGAGACGACCAGACCCAACATACCCGGGCCCACCCGGGTTGCCTCTGCTACACCTGCGGCTCAGCCGTAGGTACACCTGCGGCTAAAATGCCTATAAATAGAGGGCTTTGGGGTTTGATTTTCTAAGAGAAAAAAGCGAGAATCCACCTTAATTTGCTCTGACTCACCCCATGCAGATGTACTTTCCCCTTTTAAACACTCATGAGCTCATATATAGCCCTTTTGTACCTACAAAAGTCTGTGTTTATCCACTCTAACGTTATAGAAGCCTTCTTTAGCAGTCAGCTGTAAGCCTTCTTACACACTTTAGAGTCTTTCTCTTCATCTTTGCACACACCCTTCTACACGTTGAGAGTCGTGCTGCTTGCTTTTGCCCGGACTTCGGTCCGTGGTTTCATTTCAGTCTGTATATATATATATATATATATATATATATATATATTGACTAACATTATCGAGTTAAGCCTCGATTGAGCCCTGAACTTGATCTGGAGCATTTATTTGCTTTAATATATATATATATATATATATATATTTACATTTATATATATTAACTGTGTGTCGAACTTTGTTCGTTGAGCCTAGACTTCGGTCTGGAGCGTTTATTGCTTTAATATATATATATACACATTTATATATATTAACTGTGTGTCGAACTCTGTTTGATGAGCCTAGACTTCGGTCTGGTGCGTTTACTGCTTTAATATATATGTATACATTTATATATATTAAAGCGTATGTCGAACTCTATTCGATGAGCACGGACTTGATGCAGGGCGTTTTTTCGCTTTTATATATATATATATATACTTATATATATGAACTATGGTCGAACTACATTCGATGAGCCTAGATTTTATATCCTAGTGCATTTATTGCTTTTATATATATATATATATATATATATATATATATATATATATATATTTATTTATTCTCGCCCGACTGGAGCTTCCTTCGTGGCAGTTGATCGCTCTTACGGCTTTATTTACATTCCGTCCTGCCTGGAGTTTTCTTCGTGGCAGTTGACTATATTTACACCTTTATTTACATTATGTCCCGCCTGGAGTTTCCTTCGTGGCGGTTGACCGTATTTACAGCTTTATTCACGTTTCGTCCCGCCTGGAGTTTCCTCCATGGCGGTTGATAGCTTTTAACAGCTTTATTTACATTTCTAATCCCCCATGGAGGTGCTTCGTGGTTGGTGATCATGTCTATATATATATATATTTACAGCTTATATATATATACCTGCTTACTGCTTTCATACAAATTACGATATTATGTGCGCCTAGGAATCATGTGATCACAGATTCATCCCATTGAATCTAGATTCGGTTCTCGTGATGGACATTTTCAGCTGTAAGCAGCTTGTAAATTATTCTGCATTGTCTGAATTTCCTCAGATGGTTTTCATACCCATGGGGAAATCGGCATTATTATGTATATTATTTTCATACGGATGCCTCGTATTCGTAAAAATAAAATCAATCAAGCCGCACACTTAATAAAAATGGGAGTGTAAAAGGTCTCAATTACTATTGAGCATCAGGGTTTGGAAAAAACCTTTTTATAAAACATCATTGCTATATCTTGCTAAAAACTGAATTTTACATAAATTCAAACCCGATGTATATAGGTTCGAACGAGGCCTCGCACTACTTCCAAATAAATAGCACATTTACCCACACACACACACATTTAGATAACAGTTTCTTGAGAAGAGGCGGTCACCATGGTAACATGGATGTCGGGGGGTGCCTAACACCTTCCCCCCGCATAACCAAGTCCCCGGACCCTAAACAAATCTCGGTTTCACCGACCCGTATAGCAGTGTCATATCACTGGGTCAATGTGCAAACCTTTTCTCGGTTGTGTTGGTACAACCATTTAAAAAACCAACTGGCGACTCTTAACAGTCCATCGTCGACATTATACATGTCAGACCTTTTTCACTTGTTTTTTTCAAACAAATCTCTCCTAAAATGAGAACACCAAAGAACAAGTAACGGAAAGGGACATCCAAAAATCCCGACGTCGACAAGATGAATAGCTGATCAACAGACATCCTAGAAACATACATGGAGCCAAAGAGGTACATCTCTAACTAATTAGGTATGTTCTGGATCCAGGATGTAAAGTGTCTTAATGTATAATTTGCCATATCTTTATAAATGACATTCATGATTATATGTTTTAGAAATACGGTTTGCTCACTTGTATATAAGATTCATTCATAACATGCATATGCACTTATTATTTTTGTCATAATCAAATAGGGGGAGATTGTCAGGAATAAACATATGAATGATATTCCTATTTACATATGATTTGATTATGATATATATGAATGAATGTGCAAGTATGCTTGCATTAAGAAAAGATGTAAAGTCCTTTGATAGATAATAGAAACATGTGTACAAGGACTTAGAATGAATTGATCAAGTATGTTAGGTTGATCCTACATAAGCAAAATAGCTTTGTAAAGTCCTTAAAAAGAAATGATGTACAAGGACTATAAATATAGAAAGATCAAGCATGTTAGGTTGATCTAATGATGTAATAGATAGGCTTCATTCGATCGTCGAACCTTTCGCACGTAAATCGTAGTCCGCCAGAAAGTTAAGGAGAACTCGAGAGGCCGTCGAGGCAAAATCGTAGTCCGCAAGATAGTAGATCTCGGAGTTAAATGGCTGTCCGAGAGGCGAGGAAGGATCGTGAAGTGTGTCGAGTAGAACTTCCTCAGTCGAGTCAAGTCTCTTGAGAAAGTCATATTCAGAATCGTAGAGACAGCCTGCCTACGAGCCGACCGAACCTCTGTTGAAGCCAAATCAGAAACGTAAACTACACTCAGAGTCATAGAGTCTACTGATGCCAAAGCTAAGTCAAGGATCGTAGATCACACTCTGAGTTCATAGAGTCTATTGATTACATGCAGAGATCGTAGTCAAGCAATATCAGATGAAGACATCGAGCACAAAGACAGAAATCGTAGAGTGTCAAGATCTGATCCCGAAGTCGTAGTGTCTGCATAGCCGAAGCTGAATTGTAGAGTGCAGAACTATGACCTCAACAGATGTGCTCACAATGCCAAGGCAGAATCGTAGAGCAAATATGATTCTCAACAAATGAGCACTCCCAGAATATCCAAAGGAACAAAGCCTCTGGTTGGCATTGCAAAGATACATCCCACAGAAGGGGAACGGAGAGCACTCAGCGAATGGCATGCAAGCTAACGGAAGATCTAAGCACCAACCCAATCAGCATCAAGATTGAGTTATGAAGCCATTCGAGATGAAGTCTTCCACAAGTTGATTAGAAGAAGACTTGATGAATCGGTCAAGAAAGTCGGCAAGAAGCGATGGTTGTCAAGCGATGTAAGACAATGATCTTGGAAGCAACTAGGATCGTAGTGTTTGCCAAACAAAGAAAGAACTGGTGGAGTACATACAGAGATATTGGACAGCTTCTGAAGAATAAGGCTAAAGTGATTAAGCATTGGGTCAGTCCATTGATGATCAGTGAACGGGAGATCACAAGGAGAAAGCGAGCTGGACACGCCACAAATCTGAAGTGTCTTGCTATTCAAAAGGGGCCAGAACAAGGAAGTCAAGCCATCAGTATCTGAGAACAGTCGAAGCAAATAGAAGTCTTTAAGCATTGCACAATAGAAGGAAGAGGTGTTCTACATCGAAGATCCAATCAACACTCTTCATGATCGTACTGTTGACTCTACCAGTCTGAGCAACATTCAACGAGACACTACGATCAGGTTCAAGAAGACAAGCATTTGAATCGTAGAGTTTGAACATCCGAAGATTGAAGCATTGTCAATGGTTCAATCTGAAGGATAGTATTTGGACAAAAGCTTATTGAGAGCATCGATGCAAAAGGACAACCTCTGATCGAGAAATCAGAAGGAAGAAATAAAGTCTTTGACCTGCCCAAGACATTAAAGTGACATCTCTTATGGGTAGGTGAAATAGTAGACTGCAATGTCAGAGAAAGATTGGGAAGGAGTATAAATCTGCTAGAGCTTCAAAGATCGAGGGTTGCTGGAGTTGCCAAGTTTGGAGTAACGGTGGACTGTTCTAAACCATGTAAGATAGTGAGTCCGAAGGCTCACTCTACGATCCACCAAGAACACTTAGAGTCAGACAAAGAAAGAAATAGAAGTGAGAGTTCTACAATGTAGAAGTGAGAGTTCTACTACTAGAAGAGTGTTCTGAACTACCGAGAGAAAGAAGAGCATCATGTCATCTTGGTGTCCATCATAGGAAGACTCTAAGCACCATAAAGAAGAGCTCACAGTCATCTTAGCAAGTCCATCATGAGAAGACATCAAGTATCAAGAAGGGAGATCACAAACGTCATCTGGTGGCAAGCATGAGAAAGTTTTTAAGTACCTAGCAGAAGACCTTATAGTCATCTTAGAAACCCATCATGTGCAGCCATCGTGTATCAAGAGGTACGATCTTCAAGGCAGTCATCAAGGGGTCATCCGAAGTGGTTGAGTATCTGAAGAAGTTGAGCATCATGCAACACTCAACTGCACTTCAAGGATGATCACGCCAAGCTGCTAAGTACAGAAGATGTTCAGAGCATGAAGACATCTTAGCAGCTCAGCACCAACTCCAACAAACAAACAAACAAACAACTCAAGAAGTCAGGGCCTGAGGGGTCCTTGTCCGGAGGGACTAAATGAAGTTCCAAGCCTGCTGGGCTTGAAGAGTTCCTAGGGAACTAGAGGAGTTCAAGGTGGCGGCCTGAAGAGTTCTTAGTGAGCCCTGAAGTCCCAAGGTCGGCCTTGAAGGAATCTTAGTGATTTAAGGTCTTGCCCTTCCTTAGTGGAAATCTTGCTAGTTGAAAGCGAGGGAAGAGTGGATTAAGAGCTTGAGTCTCTGAACCACTTAAAACCCCTTGTGTCTTTTACATTATGTCATTTACATTATGTACTATAACTGGTATGTATGTTCTAATTACTTACAACCGAACTAACTCTACGAACAATGTATGTATGATTATGAATACATCAATGAAGGGGATCTTTTACTTATTCCGTTGTGCTTGAAAAGATTCTTATGTTTGTCATATGCTAAATTATAAGCAATACAAAGTAAACCATAAAAGTATTTATAAGAAAAAGAGGATCTATTCAACCCCCCCCCCCCCCCTTCTAGATCTATTGTGCCTACTGGGAACTAACACAAGAGACTGGGGAGCAATGTTCGGGAGTATTTTACTGATCCTCATGTGAGCTAAAGGTCTGGGCTAGAACTGAGGAGATTGGGCCCACTGGGTCGAGGCCATGCGGGATGTGGAAGGGGTTCGGGGTGGGATATCCGAGCCCTCTGGGCCGGAGTCTTGTTTTGATCGTGATGGTCGGGGTCGGGCATTCGAGTCCCTCGGGCCAAGCCTGGACCGAGATATATATTCGGTTGGTTTGGGCACATGCAGTTAAATGACCCATGTGTGCAGTCTGGGGTTATAAGGTGTTTATGTGGCTAAGGACTCTAGTCCTAAATCATATTTGAATAAGGTAACTCCAAAGGTAGTATTTGAATTGGATTCTACTTACACCTTTTAAAGGAGATTGTGTTGGATCCAAAATATAGCTAACTACCATATTTAAGAGTCCTAATCCGACTCGGAGAGGGATTCTAGGGAAGTGAGAATGGCTATAAATACAAGGCTTGGCTTGACTACAATTAACAGGTAATACATCTTTGAGCACAAAACACTAAAGCCTCCATTGTTAAACCTTGTGAACGGCCTGTACTCATTCTCACACCGGAGCTATCTCCTGGCGGCACAAGTCGTCAAGCTTCGCGTGTGATCTGTTATTGTGCAGGTTAAGAGCGTGGATTTGGTGATTGAACGCGCCGGCGAAATTTGGTGTTAACAATACTTATTCATAAGACAATGAGATGTTAAAACTTGATGAGAAATTGATTGCTCACTCTTGTGTTGTTTTAATTTTTTAACCAGTGTAGAAGGGACCAAAGGGTCTAGTATCAAAGGCATGGGTATGAGTATTCTAAATTTAAGGATGAGATATGAATGGTGTAATAAACTAGTTTACATATGTTATAATAGTTTTTGTAATAGCATAGATTAGTTATGTTGTATATAAATCATAAATTTATAGTTAGTTTTGTAATTAAGTGAGGAATCCAAAATATGTAACTCCATAAATAATATGTTGTTATGAGATAGCCCTAGCTTATGTATAGACAAGTGTGTGGATGTATGAAGGTTAAGACTTGGGTGGCATGTGATATATTAGATTGTTTAATGTATTGTGAAATATAATTGGTTGTGTAATAAGCAACAGTTGTAGAAAGAATTAGTAGCAGTAATAAAAAAATAGTAGCATCAATTGTAGAAAGCAATAGCAGCACTAGAGTGATAGATGAAGAAAAAATAATTTCCTTTGTATGCAGCACAGATTTGTAATCTTATATCCCATTAATTAATTCTTGTAGATTTTCGGATATGTTTTTCAATAATATAAGCCTTATGCCAAAAAAAGTGTTGCTTGTTTTAAATATGACGAGATAGCTTATGACTATGAAATGGACAGGTGTTGAATTTATGTTAAGGAAATGCTTGTACTATAAGCAAGTGATGTTCATATATGAGAATAGTGACCACCAAATCAGTTGTAGCGAGTACAAGAATTTGGGGTATCACGTATAGACTTCGCAATATAGTTAGTTAATTGTTAGGTCAAATTATATTAACTAGAATCAAATGAGTTAGTTAATCATTTTTATTTATTCAGGTTGGTTAAAGTTTGGACTCATATTTTTTAAAACAAATATAGTTCTGAACCAATTAACCATTTTTTAACCCATATTCCATTCCGATCCAAATCGAAAAGTTCTTTTCTCATCTTTTTTTCGTTGTCAACCCATATTTTTTAAAATATTGATATATGAAATTGAATATCATTATAAAAATGATCCAAAATATATATATTACATATATATAGATATTATATTAGTTATATAAAAAATGATCCAAAATATATATATTATATAAAAAATGATTCACAACCACACATTTCTTGATGTAAATGGGATAGGGTAACAGTGGTCATCATAGCCTTTTCTTCATGGGCCCTTATATTTTAAAGGCAGCTTATTAATTTACTAATATTATTAATGATATTTTTACTATTCTCAATTTTCGTAATCAGTAGACTTAAAAGAATTAATATTTTATTAAAAAAAATATTTTCGTAAGACTCTCTTTCACGTGATATTTTTATAGAAATATTTCACGTGATTATTATTTAAATATGGAAGGGTATTAATAATTTCAATTTAAAATTTTATTAGTATAGTTTTTTAACATTTTATTATTTATATTAATAATTTTTATATGACTAAAAGACAATTTGAACCATAAACTTTACTCTCTATTTACTTTTGCACACCAAACTTAAAAAGGTGTCTAAGTACACCCCCAAACTTCATTATACGTAACAAAACGCACATTTTCTTCACTTAACCGGTCAAAAGTGACCGACTAAGCCTGTAACACAAGTTTGGGGTGCAAATTATCTTTTAGTCTTAAAAATTGGCAAAAATAATTAATTTTAAATAAATAAAATAATTAATTTTAAAAATAGAAATAAAATAATTAAAATAATAAAATTAAAATAAATCTTTGGAATTAATGATTAATAATTACTTTTTTTAAAACAATATTTTTTAAAAACAGAATTGTAAAACAAATTTTTTTTGGTAAAAATTTCTTTTTCAGCAAAAAAAATTTAAAATAATTCTATTTTTACAAAAATTGTAAAATAAAATTGTGTTTTACAAAATTGTAAAATACAATTTTTTTTTACAAAATGTGTTAAAAAATAGAATTTTTTAAAACTTGTAAAATAAAATTCTGTTTAAAAAAATCTGTTTTTAAATTCTGTTTTTAGACAAATTTTTTTTAAAAAAATTATGTTTTTACAAAAAAAATTAAAAAATTTCTTTTTTTTAAAAAATAAAAATATATATGTTTTGTTTTTTAAAAACAGAATTTTTTATAAACAGAATTTTATTTTACAAGCTTTTAAAAATTTTAATTTTTGCTTTTAAAAACAGATTTTTTAAGACAGATTTTTTAAAAAAAAAATTGTTTTAAAAACAAAAACAGAAATTTTTTAACTTGTAAAATAAAATTCATTTTTGAAAAATTCTGTTTTAAAAAATTCTATTTTTAAAAATTTTGTTTTTACAAAAATTTATTTTTAAAAACAGAAATGGAATTTTTTTTATGTGGCAAAAATGATTTTTTACAAGTTAATGATTTTTTAACCGAATGATTAATAATTAATTTTAAAAATAAAATAAACAATTATTTTACAAGTTAATGATTAATTATTAATCATTAATTTCAAATATTTATTTTAATTTTATTATTTTAATTATTTTATTTTAAAATTAATTATTTTATTTTTATTTTTAAGACTAAAAGACAATTTGCACTCCAAACTTGTGTTACAGCCTTAGCCGATCAGTTTTGACCAGTTAAGTGAAGAAAATGTGCGTTTTGTTACGTATAATGAAATGTGGGGTGTACTTAGACACTTTTTTAAGTTTGGGGTGCAAAAGTAAATAGAGAGTAAAGTTTGGGGTTCAAATTGTCTTTTAGTCTTTTTATATCATATTATTACTTAATTAATTTAATTGTGACGGTCACAATTTAATTTTTCAAAAGTTCTATTTAAAAGTCAGAACATCTTAAAATGGTTAATATGGTTTTGAATCATAACCATATAGTTCCAACTCACACAATCCATATTAAAAATGGTTAATATGGTTTTAGTTCTTAAATGGAACCATAACCATATTTTAAAAACCAAAACTAACCCATAAACATATTTTGTCAGGCCTAATCACATATACACTTAAATACAACCTGACTAATATATGCTATTAATTTCTCAAAGGTTGTTTGCATCATTACATTAGTTGGACACATCAATCCCTTGAACACGTCAATCCATTGATTAAATCCCAGAATCCACCAGGGATAATAATGTGGAAACCATCTGGAAATAATAAAGTAACCAAGAATGTTTTTATTGAATAATATGTTACCCTTACAATGAATTTAATACCAAAGTACCTAGCAATGTGTTGATCGAAATGGTCTCGTGAAGTCGGTTAACACTTGCTAAGATCCTTTCTCAAAGCTCGAGAGTACACTAGAGGACGGAGAGAGATAAAGTAGGGGGCTTTTTTATCATACGTTAATAGAATAAGGGGGCGTAAATAAGGAAATAGAATTACACAAAGGCTTTGATGATTAAAGGTTCATATTATGGAAAGGAGACCGAGGAAATGAGGGGGAAATTCTCAGTCCGATCATCTAATTCGCTCTAACAGGTAAGCATGGTTCTATAGTCAAAACAATTTTATCATTTTCGTGTACCCATCAGTGACCCAAAGTAAGCTCAACAATCGGCCTATCTTTCTAGGATTTGATCTATGCATGCTGGTACCAAAAATCGATGCCTTACCACTTCATTATACTCTATACAACCTGTTTAGAACGGTGAGAGGAGAAAGAGAGAAGCTCGAAGAACATATTGGAAGACCAACGCATTCTTCTAATTAATGTATCATTTATGGGTTCAACGGAATTCATAGGCATAGAAAATATATATATATATATATATATATATATATATATATAAAGGATCAAGAGCATACCCTTTATTCAACATATCTTGCATACCCTCCTTTAGCGACGGATCGGGCGATAGTTCGGTCCGTCGTTATAGGTTCGGTCTATCGCTATATGTTGTCCATCGCTATATGTTGTCTGTCGCTAAAAATTAAGATGACGGTTCTATATATAGCGACGGATCGAACAAATCGCGCCTCATCTCGTCGCTAAAGGGGGATATGCAAGGTATGTTGGATAAGGGTAAGGTTAAGATCAGGACTATATATATATATATATCTGATTAGGATCAAGTGCATACTCATTATCTTACTCATATTGCTCACACCTTTTTAAGCGACGGTTTGATTATACAACCGTAAATCATGCTTTTTAGCAACGCTTATATGTTGTACGTCACTAAAAGTATAGAAAGACGGTTGTATGGCCAAACCGCCGCCTAAAGGGGGTGAGCACGGGTGAGTAAGATAAGGGGTATGCACTTGATCCTTGCTCTATATATATATATATATATATAGAGAGAGAGAGAGAGAGAGGTAGGATCTTAGACGGACCATAAGGACGGACTAGCAACGAACCAAAAGAAAAAAGCACACGGGTCATAAAAAAGGAAGAAACAAAACTCGCGGGTCACAAAAAAAAGGGGGAAAACAAATTCTTTTTAAGCAAATCGTTCTTGTTTGTTCCTTCTCTCTCCCCCCAAATTCTGCCGATTCTCTCCCCAAATTCCCTCTCTCTCAAAGCGAGTCTGAAGGCGAGTCGGAATAGTAGCTTTCCCCATTCCTCCGTGGGATCTAGGGCTTTTCAATTTCTCCCGAAAGGTAGTATTTTGTTTACTTTCTTTCACCGCACTCATTCGCACATACATTTGTGCATATAATGAATGATTATGTGCAAGCTTGTATTTTGATGTATGGTGGTGCTGCTATTAGTCTGTAATTAGCAATTTTAGGCTTAAAATTTATGTGGGTTTGATTTTTTCCCCCACCCCCACCCACACCCACACCCACACCCACACCCATACCCATTTCTGTTTAAGTTGCGTAATTATGTGCCTCTACTTTGTTCCTTCCTTTATTCACAAGAATGTTCATGTTCCTTTAATTGTTGTTTCTGAACTCACATTCTAAGCTCAATTTATTCTTTCGTTGTATGATTTTTATATTTAAAAGGACGTGTAGACACTCGAAATTTTCTGTACTACTGTCACTAACATTGCAGGAGGACAGATTCGGCTTAAGAGGGAACCCTGAAAGACAATCCATATCCATACCAGATACTACCGGAAGTTCAGCATCAACCCCGGAGCACACTTTGGGAGTAACAATTCCAACCTCGGATATAACCCCGAGGCGTGCAGATCCAATACCGGAACACACACCAGAGAAGACCGATTAATCTCAGAGATAACCCCGAGGTATCCAGTCTCAGTCCCAACCATGGGAATAGCCACCAACCTTGGTGATAATCCCAAGGAAGGAAGTTTCGGCGATAACCCCGGAAATGCTTGTTTCAAATGCGACCAGCTTCAATCTCGGCGCTCACAACGAGATACTCCGTACCAACCCGAAGATAACACCGGGAGGACAGGCACACCTCAAAGATGACATTAAGGACCTTCAGCGATTCAGCGGCGGTCAATCTCGGTGAAAGCATCGAGCAGCGTCGCCTTTATCATTAAACCCGATGATAACACCGTTGAGGGACAACATCATCATCTCGCCAACACGATGCCACGCCACGTCGTCTCAACATTTCATACACATCTCTACGCAACGATGTCCCACAAGAATCAATGATAACCAATCCCGAGTGACTATTGTGCGGGGTAACGGATAGAATTTGAAGCTTGAAGATCAGAGGGCATCGTCCCATCTTCAATGACTTCGTACAAACTCTAATCTTATGCCATTGTACAACTCTCGACAACGGCGGTCCGAAATAGGTCATGTATACCTCAATCGGATGCCCGGATTGCACTTCTGAAAGTTCGAGTGGACATTACCATGCCTGAGTGCACGTACTACGAGACAACCCGACCCGAGAAACCCGGGCCCACCCGGGTTGCCTCCGGCACACTAACGGCTCACCCAGCAGTACACCTATGACTCCATCCTCTATAAATAGAGGGCTTGGGGTGGCCATTTTGCAAGAGAAAACGACGAGGAAGCCCTGCCCAATCTGCTCTGCACTCACCCCATACAGTGTACTTTGCTCATTTTAAACACATGTGTGAGAAGGCACACACCTTTCTTCACGTTGAGAGTCGTGTTGCGCGCATTTGCCCGGACTTCGGTCCGTGGTTTTATTTCAGTTTGTATATATATATATATATATATATATATGAACTGTGTGTCAAACTTTGTTCGATGAGCCTAGACTTCAGTTTGGAGCGTTTATTTGCTTTAATATATATATATATATATATACTTATATATATTAAGCGTGTGTCGGACTACATTCGATGAGCACAGATTTTACATCTTGAGCGTTTACTTGCTTTATATATATATATACTTATATATATTAATCTGTGTGTGACGGACTCATTCGATGAGCACAGATTTTACATCCTGGGCGTTTACTTGCTTTAATATATATATATATATATATATATATATATATATATATATATATATATATATATATAAGCGTGTGTCGGACTACATTCGATGAGCACAGATTTTACATCTAGAGTTTATTTGCTTATATATATATATATATATATATATATATATATATATATATATATATAAGCTGTTGTGTCAGACTACATTTCGATGAGCACGAATTTTACATACATGCGTTTATTCACTTTTATATATATATATTTACATATATATGAACTATTGTCGAACTACATTCGATGAGCGAGATTTTACATCCAGAATGCGTATTATATATATATATATATATATATATATATATATATATATATATATATATATATATTCGCCCCACTGGAGTTCACTTCGTGGTGGTTGATCGCTTTTCTGACTTTTCTTTACGTTTAAATCCCGCCTGGAGTTTACTTCGTGGTAGTTGATCGCTTTGTCTGACTTTCTTTACATTTTGTCCCTTACTCGAGTTTCCTTCGTGGCGGCCAATCGTATATTCTGACATTATTTACGTTTCTTCCCGCTTTAGAGTTTCCTTCCGTGGCGGTTGATAGTTTTTACAACTTTAATTACATTTCTGATCCCCCATGGAGGTGCTTCGTGGTTGGTGATCATGTATGTATATATATTTACAACTTTTATATATATACCGCTTACTACTTTCAGACAAATTGTGGTATCATAATGCGCTTTAGGAATCATGTGATCACTGATTCAAATTTATTGGATCTAGATTCGGTTCGTGATGGACATTTTAAAATTGCTTGACTTGAAAATTATTCTGCAGTGTCTGAATTTCACCAGATGGTTCTCATACCCACGAGGAAGTCGGCATTATTTTGTACATTATTTTCGTAGGGATGCCTCGCATCTGTAAAATAAAATCAATCAAGTCGAACACTTAATAAAATGGGAGTGTAAAAGGTCTCAATTACTATTGAGCATCAGGGTTTGAAAAACCTCTTTTATAAAACATCACTGCCATATCTTGCTTAAAATTGAATTTTTACATAAATTCAAACTCTGTGTATATAGGTGCGAACGAGGCCTCACACTACTTCTAAATAACAGTACATTGACCCACACACACACATTCAGATAATAGTTTCTTGAAAAGAGGTGGTCACCGTGGTAACACGTATGTCGGGGGGTGCCTAACACCTTCCCTCCGCATAACCAAGTCCCCGAACCCTAATGAATCTCGGTTTCACCGACCCGTTTAGTAGTGTCACATCACTGGTCAATGTGAAAACCTTTTCTCAGTTGTGTTGGTACAACCATTTAAAAAACCAACTGGCGACTCTTAACAATCCATCGTCGACATTATACATGTCGGACCTTTTTTACTTGTTTTTTCAAACAAATCTCACCTAAAATGAGAACACCAAAGAACAAGTAACAGAAAAGGACATCTAAAAATCCTGACGTCGACAGGTGGCGACTCTGCTGGGGACTCCAGTAAGAGGATTTAAGCCGCTATTACAATCTTTTCAAAACTGTTATCTGCTTGTGTGTGGATGTTGAATTTACATTTATGATGAATGTGTACGAATGCATTTACTTATTGCACTTAGTGCCTCGCACCATAAACTGCTTGTGATATTAGTGCTTCGCACATGTCATCATTTTCATACGGTGAGACGCAATGTATGTGAATGTATATTGTGTGGTCCCTCCACCAGGAGGCTATCCCGTCGGTGTTTGATTACTGGACTCGTGGGAAGACTAATTCCCCGAGTCTCAGGAAAGGCACCACCCAAATTCGCTCCAGTTGAAAGACCGGATTAATTTCCCGTTGAGTAAATTGCGATGATTTGGGAACCTTCATGCCAAAAAGCCGCGAGAGTAACCTAAGATAGGTCAGCCTCTGATAAGCCCAAAACAGAGGAAAGTCTCTTCATGCTCTCATTTCAATTACTTGTAAATGCAATTACTTGTAATTACAGTCTATATATATCTCCATGTAATGAGAAATATGAAGAAATGTGTACACATACATATTTTAATTAACATGCTACAAACAGCTAACATCTGTTTTGCAGGATAAAATTCCTAAAATGGACACATCACATAGCATGTTATTATACACATTCCCTAAAGACTAAACTATGCAAGTCTTTCGCAGGGAACCAATCGGACCTACTACCTAGTCAAAGTCCAAAAAGGCAACAGGCCTACAGTCAATCATGTCGTCATCCGACCAGACAGAACTTAATCCAATTTCTCGCAAAGAATTCGACGGATTAAGCAAGCAGATTACAGATTTGGCTGTTCTACTCAAAGAACTACACCAGTCCAATCAGGGTCCAAAAATACCCGTACATACTGAATCCTCCATACAAGGGGGAACCCATGTCATTACAATAACTGAACTGCAGTTGGATACGACCAACAAAACTCATGATGCTGCCCATCCCACTGGAGATCCAGACACTGGTGACATCAAAAAGAAAGTCCTCCAAATGGAAGAGACCCTTCGTGCTATCAAAGGAATTAGAACACACGGGAGTGTTTCATATGCTGATCTTTGTATTTTCCCTGGTGTTCATTATCCAAAAAAGTTTAAAACTCCTGACTTTGAAAAATATGACGGGTTAGGAGATCCTTATACACATTTAAAGGTGTTTATTGGAGAACTTGGATCTTATGCAGAGGACAAAAAGCTCAGAATGCAATTGTTCCAAAAGAGTCTAACTGGAGAAGCCCGTTCATGGTACACAAGATTAGACAATTCAAAGATCCATATCTGGGAAGAGCTAGCACATGTTTTCTTCACTCAATATAGCTTTCAGTCTCAGATGGCTCCTGATTGGTATCAAATTACCAAGATCAAGAAACAGTCTAATGAGTCTTTCAGAGAGTATACTCAAAGGTGGAGACGCCTGGCTGCCCAAGTTAGTCCTTCCATGACAGAATCAGAGATGGTCATGACTTTCATAGACATACAAGAAGCTCCTTTCTATGAAAGAGTTTTAGCGAGCATCGGTAAACCATTTTACGAAATGGTCAAACATGGGGAGATACGAGATGGGATTGAAGTCCGGAAAATTCAAGACCTAGCCGCACTCAAAGTTGTTGCTGATCACATCCAATCCGGAAATTATGGGAACAACCCCCGGAGGGTCCATACAAAGAAAGAGGAGGATGTTTCCCTGATATTACAGGGTCAAAAAGGCAATCAGAACATGCCTATTCAAAGGAGAAACTACACTCCCTTTCAAGCACAGTCTGCGAACCCTCCAATACCAAAAGGTGGAGAAGTCAAACGCCCTCGAGTGTTTACACCCTTAGGGGATACCCTCGAGAACATTCTCAATCTTCTGACAACACAGAAGAAAATTACGCATCTTCTTCCACCAGCCAACCCTAATGGACGGGGTTTCAATGATGCTCAGAAATGTGTTTATCATGCCAGGGCGCCTGGACATGATACTCAGGATTGTTGGGCCTTGAAACATAAGATCCAAGACCTGATAGACAATGGAGAAATCGTGGTCACCAAACCAGATCAACCTCACGTTCAAGACAACCCTCTTCCTCAACACAAAGAAGAAGAGGTCAACATGATAAATTGGAATAATGGACAGAATTCCAATTTCAACTGTGAATCCTCCCAGACCCTCAAAGACAGTGTTGACAAATGGGATTACGCCAAGTTTCAGTTCACAATGGAACGAAAGATTAAAGCTTTATGCAAGCAAATTGAACAATTGGCAGAACTGGTGACTTATCAGCATCAAGTGACACGTCAATTAATCAGTCAGGAGCATGCCAGTCTCCTACCCCTTGTCATGAATATTCCCTCGTCACTTTCAGAAAATGAAATGCTGGAAGACAAAGTGACAAAGAGAGCAAATGCCAAGGCCCGTCAGGATTTTGCTAACAAAAGGGAATTCACCTATTTGGGCCAACCTATGGAGGAAATCCTTCATATGTTAATCAATGAAGGAAGGATCAGTTCCCTTCTACCTCCAATCAACCCCCGTTTAGGACGGTACAATTCCGATGGAGTATGTCAATATCACTCCCAGTCACGCGGTCACAGCACAGAAGAATGATGGGCACTCCGCCACTTTATCCAAAATCTAATTGACAGTGGTGTACTGCACTTAGTAGACGACGATACTGTGTTACGTGCAAGTGAGAATTCAGGACCTACTAAGTGGAAGAGTGTGGTAGCAGTCATATCCACTAAAATTGATGGGGTTAACAAATCACTCACAATGCCAACAATTCAACTCAAGGGAAGCAACAATCCTTTGAAAGTGGCCACTCCCGAGCCAATCAACTTGTCGTGCAGAGAACAATATCATATTGTCAGCTTGCGCAAAGTTTTGTGGAATTATGGAGAAGGTGAAGGATCTACCTCACATACAACTGCTACAGTGTCGAAGGAAAATCCACTGTATCTTCCCCAATGGGTGATGAAGTCTACCATCAAATCAAAGGGGAAAGTACCCATGGAGAAGATTGAAAAATTCCTCCGCACTATGGGTTATAATGAAGCCACGGTGGTTTTAAGCTTAAAAGAAGCTCCACAACAAATATCAATTTTGGACTTGGTCCTAACTTCTGAGAATCACCGGAAGGTCTTGTTGTATGTTTTAGAAGAAGCCTGTCTATAAACATCAGTTGATACGGAAAATTTTAACATCTGGTTGATCACATTTTCAACAACAATGTGATATCCTTCACTGATGATGACATACCGCCCGAAGGGACCGATCATTGCAAGCCGTTGCACATTGCGGTCTTGTCCTCTAGATACATGCTAGCTGGAGTCTTGATAGATGGAGGTTCATCTCTAAATATCTGTCCATACGCTACCTTGGTGAAGATGAATATCAATCTCAACCGAATTCGGAGTAGCCATACTATCATCAAAGCTTTTGATGGAGCCCGTCGAAATTCGGTCGGAGTAATTGAACTGCCAATCAAAATTGGTCCTCATACATTCTGCGTATCTTTCCATGTACTCAAGATAGATTCGGGATACAACCTGCTCTTGGGACGACCATGGATCCATATGGCTGGGGCAGTCCCCTCCACTCTTCATCGATAATTGAAATACATTATCAACAATAGCCTGGTCACGGTCAACGCTGAACCAGAGTGTCCTCAACACGAGGACATGCCATTCATCAATGCCAACACAGATGTTAAACCGGTCAGTTTTCATGCCTTGGAAGTAAGCAATACCCAATACCATGCTATTGGAATGCCATTACCCGAACCCAAGATTTCTGCCGAGGTAATGTCGGCTACTCAAGAAATGATGTCATTGGGTCATAAACCGGGATAAGGGCTGGGTAAAGATTGCCAGGGTATCAAGTACCCAATTCGATTAACCAAGCAAACTGGAATAGCTGGACTAGGCTATTATGTCAGTTCTAGTCACAGGAATCCTCATAAGCATCAGCAGATTCCTTCAGTGTCAACCATGCGGCGTTTATCTTCACCTTCAAACTCTGAGTCCGCACAACCTCCTGTAAAGGTGCCAGCCAATGTGATGGCTATGTTATTTCCCAAACCGGTACCGGTAAAGGAGAAAGAAGTCTTTGTTCCAAATCCCACAATAGAAGAGGAGGAACGAAGAATCAAGCAAGACGTCATCCGAATGATGTCAGGCATATGCATCATCGTTCATGATGAACATACCAATAGATAAACCCCAGACGATGATTGCCTAGACGTAATTGCCATCATTCAGGACAGGGAGGATGATGACAATCCATCCATCACTGCGGTCCACCTGGACTTTGCCCTTGCCAATTGGAACAACACTCCTTGCATTGGTCGTCAATGGTAAAGTGGGCAAGTAAACTCTTTTCCGCCTCAGAGATATAATAACTGCTTACTTTTCTGTACAATATTAGCAGTTTATTTTTCTAGTATATGCTAACACTGTGTATGATCAACACATTTCATATATACTAAGTGAAAGCATATTTTGTTTCAGGACTCTGAATTTAGATGTGCATGTACTTGCTGATACGATGCCTCTTCTCCACAAGGATTGTACCTTTGATGTAGAGATGAATTCAGCCTTGATGGAAATATAGGATGACATTGAGGTGCCTCCAGAAATTCAAGAATGGGTCAGAGACAAACCTAAACCCAACCTTGATCAAACCACTTCTTTCAATCTCGGAACCTTAGAAAGCCCTAAGTTAATCCAGATTGGTTCAGACCTTAATTACCCCAAACCAAAGGAATGACATGGTTACACTATTAACCCAATTCCAAGATGTGTTTACATGGTCTCATGAAGACATGGTGGGTTTGTCCACTGACATTGTCCTTCATCACCTTCCCATTAAAGAGGGATTTAAGCCAGTCAAACAAAAGCTCAGGCGATTGAAACCTGAGTGGAGTTTAAAGGTGAAATAGGAAATTGTGAAACAATTTCAAGCTGGCATCATCATGGTGTCCACATATCCTGAGTGGATATCCAACATTGCCCGTGCCTAAACCTGGAGGGAAGGTGCGAGTTTGCGTGGATTACCGGGACTTGAACAAAGCTTGCTTAAAAGATAGCTTTCCCTGGCCATTTATCCACATTCTTATTGACAATACTGCGCAATATAACATGTACTCCTTTGTTAATTGCTTTGCGGGGTTCCATCAGATCATGGTTACTGATGAAGATCGTGAGAAAACTGCTTTCATCACGCCTTGGGGAACCTTTTGCTATAGACGATTGTCATTCAGCCTCATCAATGCCGGAGCCACCTATCAACGAGCTATGATGGCTCTTTTCCATGACTTAATGCACAAAGAGATCGAGATCTACGTGGATGACATCATTGTCAAGTCCCAGAAGGAGGGTGACCATATAGACCATCTCAGAAAGTTGTTCAACAGGTTGCATAAGTACAACTTGAAGTTGAATCCAGCTAAATGCCCCTTTGGTGTTAAATCAGGCAAGTTGCTAGGATTTCTAGTCAGCCACAAAGGGATTGAGTTGGATCCTGCCAAAATCCAGGCCATCACGGAAATGCCCATTCCTCAGACAGAAAAGGGAATACGGGGATTTTTGGGAAGAATCAACTTCATTAAGAGGTTTATCTCTCAACTCACAAAGAACCTCGTGAGCCAATATTCAAGCTTATTAAGGAAGAACTCCTCCATGAAATGGAATGATGAGTGTCAAAATGCCTTCCTCAAAATCAAGAAACAGCTAGTGAAAGCTCCCATGTTGGTACCACCCAAGGATGATGTTCCCCTGTTCATGTACCGTCCATAAGTGACAATGCCATGGAAATCGCATCTTGTCGACGACAGAAAGACAATAGAGGCCAAAAATGAGCTATCATTACCTCAAAGAAAAGATTCAAAGACGAATGAACACAAGTACACTCGATCGAAAAACGACGGTTGTTTTTAGCATGGGCTTCCATGAGGTTGCAGCATTACCTCCATGGTCACACAACCCATCTCATATCCCGCGTGGATCCTCTTAAGTACGTGTTCAACAAACCCATATTAAATTGTCGGTTGTCCAGATGGCAGTTGATCCTATAATAATTTGACATCGTATATGTGACTCAAAAGTCCATCAAAGGTCAAGGAATTGCGGATCAACTGGCCGCCGCACCTTCAAGGGATTTCAAACCCTTGGAAACATATTTCTCCGATGAAGGAGTAATGACAGTTCAACAACACCATCAGTACGATACGCGCCAATCATGGAAGATGTATTTTGATGGAGCTGTTAATCTGGAAGGTTCTGGAGCTGGAGCAGTTCTAGTATCTCTGTACGGGAGCAGATCCGTCGCCATCAAATTACAAGTTTGTCAAGACCAACAAACACGTACCGAGTATGAAGGTTGTCTCATGGGGCTAAAACTTGCACGATCAATGGGCATCGAGCGGTTAATCGTCTTTGGAGATTGTAGTTGGTAATCAGACAATCCACCGGAATCTATCAAACCAAGGAACTACATTTTCTGCCCTACCATCGGCAAGTTTTACGGATGGTTTTGGAGTTCGAAGAAATCTCCTTTCTACACATTCCTCGTAATAGGAATGACTTTGTAGACCCGTTAGCAACTTTGGCCTCCTTGATTCGCATATCAGACAAGGAACATTTGCCAAACGTCACAATTTTCCAGCACAAGACCCCAGCCTATGGGAATTATGTTGGAGAAGTATCGGATGAGCTACCTCTCATCCAACATCCTTGGTATCAGCATATCAAGGAATATCTACGAGATGGATCTACACCCGCGGAAGCGAGCCCGACTGAGAAAAGGCAGATCCATCGACTTCCTGAGTGGAGATACACTTTACAAAAAAGATGCAGGACTAGGTCTCTTCAGATGTTTAGACAAAGATCAAGCCCAAAGACTTATGGATGAAATCCATGGTGGAGTCTGTGGCCCCCACATGAGTGGCCCCCTCCTTGTCAAGAAAGTCCTCAGGACATGACATTACTGGCTATCTCTCAAAGCTGATTGCAATGACCACGTCAGGAGATACTATCAGTGCCAGATTGATGGGAATGCTATACACGCCCCTCCAAGGGAACTCCACAACATGAGTTCACCTTGGCCCTTCTCAATGTGGGGAATGGACGTTATCGGGCCCATTGAGCCTAAAGTCAGTGATGGACATCGATTTATCTTCACCATGATCGACTACTTCACCAAGTGGGTAGAGGCAGCCTCCTTTCCCAGGGTTACTAAAGAAGTCATCATTGCTTTCATCAGAAACAATGTCCTTTGTCGATATGGACAACCAGAGGTGATTATGTCAAACACTGCTAAGAACCTCAACAACAAAATGATGGGGGAATTATGCAGTAAATTCCACATCAAACATCTTAACTCTGTCATCTATCGTTCGAAGATGAATGGTGCTGTTGAAGTGACTAACAAAAACATCAAGAAGATTATGCAAAAGATGTCCGCCAACCACAAAGATTGGCCTGAATTATTGCCTCTTACTTTGGTAGCCTACAGAACCTCAATGCGCACTTCCGCTGGGGCAACCCCCTATGCTTTAACCTATGGGATGGAAGCAGTGCTCCCCATAGAAGTTGAAATGGAATCCCTCAAAGTGTTGATAGACGCTTAGCTGGATGAAGACCAATGGGTACAAGGCAGGTATCACCAATTGTCTGTAATAGACGAAAGGTGAACCGCGGCTATCTTCCATAGTCAGTTATATCAACAAAGGATCGCCAGATCTTACAACAAAAAAGTCCGGCTAAGGCAGTTTAAATAGCATGACTTGGTTTTGAAGAAGATCCTTGACAACCAAGATCAATCTAAGGGAAAATTCGCTCCTAATTGGGAAGGCCCGTTTGTTGTCAAGGAAATATTGATAGGAGGCGCTCTCAGATTGCAAGAAATGGACGGCGATGAATTTCCACAACTCATCAACTCGGACACCGTGAAACGGTACTATGTCTGAAGTTGCCATCAAGTAAACACCCTGGTGTAGACCATCAGATCACTAGTCATTCCGGTTCTTTAACCTTTTACCACATACAACTCTTCTACACTTTGCCCCTCAGGGAAACATACTTTTCAAGCCAGCAGCCTGGCTCCTTTTGCGTTCCTACGACTTAGGTCATCCCACTATGGATTAAACCTCTCGCGTTTGCAGTTTGGCTACCCATACCTGGGATCAAACTTCTCGGACCTGCAGTTTATCCTCAACCTAGGATTAAACTTTCTCCTCTCTGTACTCTGACCTGTACATGGGATCACGCTTTTCCACTCGCCCTGAGGGGCGAACTACGTCGACATGATCTCCTCTTTAATAGGAGTATATAGGCAACCATTTCATATGGCCCGGTCGCAATAAAAAAAAACAACAAAAACATTTCTAACCTCTTCTCCTTCCAAAAATAAAAACATTCCTACACCATTTCTGCCATATACAGCGTTGAACCTCTTACACCGTGTTGAACTATGCGAGACTGATCTCCTCTTCAATAGAGTACGTGTCACGACCATTCATGGTAACGGTCTCATCCCTACCAAAACACAAACCATTGTCGGTCGATCTGGGATCATCCTTCAAACCACTACGTTTCATTTTGGCCGGACCAAAGGGATGGAATTACTGAACTCCTCTCAAATAGGAGATTCTACGACCATCTAAGCCATGCATCATACCTGAAGAGCAACACCAATCCATAAGAGATGGAATTAACTAGGCTTCTCCTAAATAGAAGTACTGGCGACCATCTGTGGTGTGGTCAATCTCATAGAGGAAAGCCACACTCCTCTCCATATTTCCATATAGAAACCAGTCCCAAGATACCAAAGATGGTAGGGATACATACAGATCGATGATCCATTCTGAACTATCCAGAGACAATTCAATGTCCATCCACCCAAGAGGAATTGAGAATACATCGGGATCACAAGCCCCAAGCAAGCAAAGAAAAAAATATCAAGCAAGTAGCAAAGCATATCTAAAAGGGAAGTGATCCAAAAATATATTTCCATGTCATATATATAATGTTGTTTGATATATACAATGTAAACTATACATGACAAAATGGCTAAGCTAGTCTGTGTAGGTAAATACAAACTCATCTACAAGTCAGGGTATATGCGAGCTAACAAGCCCAACATGGCGTCCCTCTCAGAAGAAGGAGGAGAAGCTGTGGTCTCCTATACGAGAATATCCATGCGACCCAACAGATCTGCACCCATCTGCATGGTGACCATATGATCATCAATATATGCGCTCATCTCTGCAATCATGCCAGTGGTAAGGGACCTCACGGCAGTACTATCTGTGATGGCTACATCCCGGGCAGATATGGCACTATCCCGCTCAACTATCACTGCGTCTCTGCTGATCTAGCCTCATCACGCTCAACAACAGCGACATCTCTGCGAGCTAATGCCTCGTCTCTCTCTAATAGAGCTGCGTCTCTCCCATCAAGGGAAGTCAACATCATAGATCAAGCCCGATCTCTCTCAAAGGTCATCAGATGAAGACTCTGCTCAGAAATCTTGTCTTTGAGTCTTTGAATCACAACAAGATCTTAATCTTGAGAGAATCCGGAGGAAATGCTGGCAACCTAGCAGCGGGCTCCTCCTCGATGTAGGAATCGATGTCCTCCATGGGCTCTACATCATCTGACTCGCTATCTGGTACTGTAGATATTTCTACAGCCGATAAAATCTTTGTCTCCATCCATGCGGAATACTCTGCAGAACAACCCGGATGGCTCACAGAAAAATCAGCTATATCCTGCTAATCCCAACAAGCATACACACGGGATCGGTCCTCTGCTGAGAGAGATATCGAGAAGCTGAACGCTGACCTATCGCCCCCTCGAAAGGATGAAAATCCTAAAACTGGTCAAACTGCGACATCACGGCCAGTGGGTGGTAAGTAGTCACGCCCCTCAAACCAGCCAGAGGGAGATAGTCCATGCTCGGAGCATGAGTAATGAAGCTGTATGGTGAGCTAAGCCCCGAACACGGCAATATGCTGAATGGATCTCTGATATCTGCCAAAAATGTGGACCAAGACAGAGCATCTATACACTTTGATGGCTGAAAGGAGTATGACATGGCTACATCATGGGAGAACCAATACCCATGCCGTCTAAGAGTGTCAATCGGTCTCAAGTGTGACATAAACCACATATATAGCATAACCGAACTACCCGTGAACACTCTTGTCGGATAAGTGCAGCAGTAGGATGCTGACTGCAGGGTCTCTGCTACAATCATAGGTATAATGGTGCGACCCTCCCTAAGAGCTCTCACGGCCATGATGACACCCATGTCTATCTCATCCATGTACCGTGGCATATAGACATACGACAGTACGCATAACAGCAGTACATCAACCCTGGCCAAACGCCAATGATCCTCCGGTGCGGTGAAATCCCCGGAATGTCGTGAATAGTTATCCTCAAAGCCAAATTTGTCATACAGAAAATGCTGGGATATCACGTGGCCAAACGTCACTCATCATCCGCTACTACTCAAGGCCAGCCAATCCAAAGTTGAGAGTCATGAACCGTCTACTCATGTCTCCCAAAGCTATATGCACGCAAGGTCTGTCTAATGGCAGCATCGTCAATCGTGCATACTCCTCCAGAGTAGGAGTCAACTCATGAGCCTAGACTTCGATCTGGAACGTTTATTTTCTTTAATATATATATATACTTATATATATTAACTGTGTGTCGGACTCTGTTCGATGAGCCTGGATTTTACATCCGGAGCGTTTACTTGCTTTAATATATATATATTTGTATATATTAACTGTGTCTCGGACTCTGTTCGATGAGCCTGGATTTTACATCCGGAGCATTTACTTGCTTATATATATATATATTTATATATATGAACTGTTGTCGGACTCTGTTCAATGAGCCTGGATTTTACATCTGGTGCGTTTATTCACTTTTTATATATATATATATATATATATATATATATATATATATGAACTGTTGTCGAACTCATTCGATGAGCTCAATTTTACATCAGAATGCGTTTATCGTTTATATATATATATATTTGTCCCACCAGAGTTCACTTCTTGGTGGTTGATCGCTTCTGACTTTCTTTACGTTTAAATCCGCCTCGAGTTTACTTCGTGGCGAGTTGATCGCTTTAATACAACTTTCTTTACATTTTGTCCCTTTGAAGTCTCCTTTCGTGGCGGTTGGCCGTATTATAGCTTTATTTACATTTCGTCACTTTGGAGTTTCCTTTGTGGCGATTGATAGCTTTTTCTGACTTTATTTATATTTCGATCCCCATGGAGGTGCTTCGTGGTTGGTGATCATGTGGTCGTATATATATTTCTGACTTTTATATATATACCTGCTTACTGCTTTCATACAAATTGCGGTATCATGTGCACCTAGGAATCATGTGATCACAGATTCAACCAATTGGATCTAGATTCGGTTCCCGTGATAGACATTTTCAGCTGTAAGCAGCTTATAAATTATTCTGCAGTGTTTGAATTTCCTCAGATGGTTCTCATACCCACGAGGAAGTCGGCATTATTTTGTACATTATTTTCGTACGGATGCCTCACATCTGTAAAATAAAATCAATCAACCCGAACACTTAATAAAATGGGAGTGTAAAAGGTTTCAATTACTATTGAGCATTAGAGTTTGAAAAACCTCTTTTATAAAACATCACTGCCATATCTTGCTTAAAATTGAATTTTTACATAAATTCAAACCATGTGTATATAGGTGCAAACGAGGCCTCGCACTACTTCCAAATAACAGCACATTGACCCACACACACACATATTCAGATAATAGTTTCTTGAAAAGAGGCGGTCACCGTGGTAACACGGATGTCGGGGGGTGCCTAACACCTTCCCTTCGCATAACCAAGTCACCGGACCCTAATGAATCTCGGTTTCAACCAATTCGATTTAGCTTGAATGTCACATCACTAGGTCGGTGTGCAAACCTTTTTTCTCTGTTGTGTTGGTACAACCATTTAAAAAACCAACTAGCGACTCTTAACAGTCCATCGTCGACATTATACATGTCGGACCTTTTTCACTTGTTTTTTCAAACAAATCTCACCTAAAATGAGAACACCAAAAAACAAGTAACGGAAAGGGACATCTAAAAATTCCGACGTCGACAGGACGCATTTTTTTTACCATTCCTTTGTGCGTTATGAGTGTATACAAGGCAATTGAGAGTTATTTATTCCTCTCTCTCTCCCCAAATTCTACCGATTCTCTCCCCAAATTCCCTCTCTCTCAAACTTTTAGCAGGGTTTGCTTACTTGTCACAATAGTAGCTTTGTGACAATTATGACTAATTTCTTACAAACTAGTGAAAACTAAAAATTTTGTTAAACGTAGATTTTCGAGCTCTTCCTTTTATACCATAAAAATGTTTATAAAGACCCAACCTTGGTGTAATTGGTACCATGTAGTGTGGCCTAGCAATGTTAACAAGTTTTAAGTTCTTTAAACTTGCGATGTGGAAGATATGATTGAGAAGGTAGCATGAGAAGCAAAAGAAATTTGTAGAAACAGAACCAAGTACCTATCTAATTATGCCCAATTTAGACTGGTTGAGCATATGCCCTGATCTCTATTCTCTAAGTTCACCATTTAGGTAACCTTTGATATTTAAAGGATAGCTTACAGGTTTTGGTAGGTGATTGTGGAGATTACTTTGATTTATTTTTATAAATTCAAACTTTTAGCACGGTTTGCTTGCTTGTCACAATAGTAGCTTTAATTGGGTTAATTGAAGGACTCATTCGAGCAAGAACAGGCTGTAGGAAAAAGTCAATAATATTTATTAAATGAAAAATAAGGAAATAGTGAAACAAGAACCAACAAAAGAAAGAAAAGGCCCTGTTTCCAGATCTGTTCTGTTAATTTTGTAGTTAAATTAAGAAAACAATTTTTAAGTTTGAGTTGTGCCTTGAGGGGATTGTATAGTACGTTGTTTTGATATTCTTTTGCCTTGAGGTTACTCTTTTGCTTAGTAATTTGCATTCTTCTTCTGTGTTGAAAAAAACAATTCTAGATGGATTGACAATATCTTTGTTTGGTTTGTTGCATTACACCAACTGAAGTTACCGAGAGGAACCTGAAGGGGATGATGGATTGACCTTTTGGATGGCATATTATTCTCATATTTTCAGTTCTTATTTTCATTTAGTACTTAGCTTAACCGTCATTCTGAATCACATTGAATTACTATGAACTTTATGTTAAGATACTTGGCTCACTTTAGATTGTATTTTTGGGTCATGGTTACTAAACACACTATTGTAGATTTATCATTTGAACCAGATGCTTGTGAATCCAATGGAATTTTAGTTTAAACTAAGTTTCTGATAGCTATTCTTTCTGCTTGTTAAATTTTGAACCAGATGCTTGTGAATCCAATGGAATTTTAGTTTAAACTAAGTTTCTGATGTATACCAGCTAGCTTTATTTTTTCTGTTTGTTAATTTTCTGATGTATACAAGCTAGTTGTGGTATAAAACAGGTTTTTACAAGAGGCAAGCCTATTTGATTGCCACTTGCAATGTGGTTACTTGTATATACAGTTTTTCACTTGTATATAAGAGGCAAGCCTATTTGATTGCCACTTACAATGTGGTTACTTGTATATAAGAGGCATGCCTATTTGATTGCCACTTACAATGTAATCTTGATATTGCCCTGCACTCGCATTGAGTAATTTTCCATCGAAGTTTGATTATTAGTTGACGATGGCCTCACATATTAATGATTGAAACTTAATAGATACACAATTAGATAGAACAATTAATATATACAACAAGTAAATGAAACATGTAAATAAACTAAAATGATCCCTCAACCAGCTTACTTGGTCATTAGAATTTACAGAGACGTGAAAATTTGAGTTTTTATCCTAACTATTCCATCTCCCAAATTCTAATTACAATTCATTCCTATTTAGGCATTTTCTTGCACAGAGATGGTCTCAAAGAAAATACAGCACAGAGATAGCCTAAATGTTAAATCATTTAGGCTTTCTGGAAATGATTGATGACTCTGCAGAAAATATAGCTCGTTTCAAGGGAACATGGTTTCAAAATTGCCGAAAAATTGGATCTCTATTGAATTCGAGTTTCTTCAGATATACGTCACCAATAGATCTCGAAACCTGGAAAAGGAAAAAAGATTTAAAACATCATCTCAAACATATATATTTGTTAAATGTAAAAGTGAAAAGAGGGAAAGTGAAGCTAGCCAAAGGCATACATTAGCTCTAGTCCATATTGAAAATATATGCATCGCCTCTCCAAAGTGTGTGAAAGGGTAAACAACTAAAATTATAGCCATCAGGGTCTTCTGGCTAACTAAGATGTAAAAGGTAAGGTAAATATTCACAAGAATCACAAAATGTCCCAAATGAATGAAAAGAAGAGAAGAATCTTAACTAACACCACATGCATGTATATAACAATAAATCCAAACACGTAAACACCATTTGATTTAACATATTTTCATTACCAACCTATTTTATAGCTCTTGAAATTTCAATATTTCAACATTAGCATGTTGCAATTATTCAATACCAATACTTTTCAGTTTTCAAAGTTCAAATGTGACATTAACCCAACAAAGTAAAATAATAACTTTAAAGTACTAAAGTTCCAACAGATATTAAGCTCAACTATACCAAACATAAATGTGAGTTAATCTCAAATATACCACAAAAGCATAAAGAATTCAATTTTCATTACCACTTGACTACTTAAGTTACAGGAGCATTAGTGCATTACCGTTTGATTTATAATGTAAGGTATTAATTATGATTTGTTCTTGACCTATATATAATATATTCACTTCACTTGTACTTGTTAAAATTTATATGAAAAGGAGAAAAGTGTAACTAATAGATGACAATAAAGCAAACTGATCATTCATCAAGAAATTTACCAGATTTGCACATATACTATAATTTAATTCATGACTAGTATACAGATTTTAAAGATCTTTGGAGTTCATCCAAGTAATTTCTTAAACTAAAAAATCACTTTTTCCAATGTTCGAAACATACTGAAACAAAATAAAAGAGATTCTATGCCACCACATTGGCATTCTCCTCCAAAATCCTTAACTCAATTTTCACCTCATTTATTTATTTTTACTAATCAAATTAATCACCACGTTCTTTTAGCATATTACCAAAGAAAACTACAATTGCATGAGTTCAGACAAAGAAAAAAAAAATGTTTAAGCTTCAATCAACACCCAAATTACTCATTTTAAAAAGCTTACATCGCTTGCAATGTTGCCCGATGAGGATGCGTCTGCATTGGACGAGCCACACGCGGCACTATGGGCACCACCTGCTTCGGCTGCCGTCGCAGCTCCACCTGCGGTTGGGCTCTGGGTTTTTGTTTCGATTCCGGCTCCAATTGCGGCATTGATTGCGTTTCTGGTGGTTTTGCCTCTGCTTGATTCTTTAATGCTAGAGCTATACAATTCTTCTCTGTGGATCATTTCATTACATTTACAAAAATCTTAGCATAAATAACGAATAATAAAGGCAACAAATAACTCTCAATCTTGCCAGCAAATATATGCTATAATAATAGAGTAGACTAAAAATCTTCTAAAAAATTTCCCCAAATCAGCCGATGGGATGATTTGAGATTCTGACTTTATTTATCAACCCAACCACCAAGAGTCATCTACAGCAGCCTTGTCCCACCGAGGCCCATTCTATTCTTCATCCTACCCAAATACTCGTGATAGAGACAAAATTCACCAATAATAGCGAGTATAAGTCGTTTTAAAATGCGACTTGTACATCGTTTTAACTGGGAATTACAAATAAAAGCATTTTCACGAATTTAACTTATAAGTCAAAATTAAATTAAATAAAAAAGTTATTAAAGTGTTAATTTGAAATAACTTAAAAGTTAGAATAAATTGTAAAGATTACTAAAAAGAGGGCAAAAAAATCTTATATTTGGTCAATCCTACTAATTTAATATTTGGTCAAACCTACTAATTTACGACGACTTAAATATTTTTTGAGAGGTAAACAATCATCGTCTCAAAAAAAAAAATTAAAAATCAATTTATAAGTTAAAAAAATAAGTCGCACGCGGTCACTCAAATGATAAAATAAGAAAAAAAAAGCTACTTATAAATTGGTTTTGACCAACTTATTGATTTTGACAAACTTACAAGTTGTTCTATACTACAAAAGTGTGGATCAAAAAGCATTTAAACTAATTTCCATTGAAAAGCCTACTTACAGGGTAATTAGGCAAGGAAAAGTTTAATCACACCAAGGAAAAACTGGTTAATAATTAGGATGTTTCAAGCTGTAACGAGCAAACGCTACCAGCTGCTGTAGTTTGTTATATTATACCCCATACTTACATTGAAGATATTAGCTATACAATTACAAAAACAATAGGACTGTACCGAGAGAGGAAAATTATAAAGACATCAAATTTACAGAGAAGTCGAACATAGAAGCAATTTTTGGCATACTAGCCGCAAGTCTGGTGAAGTATCCGTTGATGATGAAATACTTGAAAGTAATTTTCTTGCTTCTAATAACCCCATAGAAATACTTTCAACAACCAAGTCATCACTTGCCATAAGAGATGCCATTAACTTTGCACCAGCCATCTTTTCCTGCCAAGAGATAGCAAGTCATTTGCAAAAATAAGTTTAACATGTAGAATTTTGCAAAGCAAACAACATGAAATTTGATACTAAGAACCCTGTCGCAAGCATTCATGATTGAGTGCTGCATGTATAACAATCTAGCTACCATTTTAATATTCATAACTTCATTGTGACATAAGCATTAAGTAGCAACATAGTTCCTGAAAAAGGAAAAACGGATGGAGGAGGAGGAGAATCGAAGTAAATCCTAACAGGAACGTAGATTTGAGATTAAGCAATGCGATCATGAAGTCCATTAGGCCCCGTTACCAGCAGTATATGAAATATACTCTTGAACTGGAAAGGTCCAAGGGAAGAAAAAAAGGCATAGTCCTGGAAATTATTTATCTAAAATACAAATCTTTTAGGACAGCCTTAAAAACAACCTGAAATGCATATAAAAATTTCAAATGTACCAAATAAGTACATATGTGCAGGCTATCCGCTATCCTAATCTACTTGGTGCTTCTTTTTTTCTATTTTTTTTCTTCTTTTTTTTTGGTGGTTTATCTCAAGAGACTGAAAATAAATTGCATAGTTATGTTTTAGATCGTATGGGGTCTATTAACTTGATACCTTTTCTGACCCTTCTTTAAGAGATTTAACAGAAACTTTGAGAAGATCAGAAGAGTATGGAATAATAACAGACTTCAAATGGTACACGGCTGAGAAGAGAATCTGGATGCATGCGGCTCTGATCTCTGAATCATTCATCACCTGCATACACCGTTAAAGATTAGTGAAAAGTAATTCTTCAAGAAGTAACCAGGCAGCATGGAGGAGTTTTGCCCTAATCTTAGTATCTCCGCAAGACTATATCCTAATAAAGGCATCGTAATCAACATACCCCAACAGAACGAATTATTTGTGGTAGAGTTTTCTGAGCAAAAGGTTTTCTTCCAAAGTCTGAGATCTTCTGACAAGCACTGATGAGGACATTAGCCATGCACAAGCGAAATGAGCTAGCCAGTGTTGCCTCAAACATATGGCTTTTCACAATCATTTTTGAGGAGGAAATGTATTCATTCTGATCGCATATTAATTGACGGATCACATAAGTGTGAACTGTACTTCTAGTGGCAGTATTCCCTTTATCTGTATCATTAAGGTCAGCTGAGCTCCAATAACTACACTATACGTTTCATAAATGCAGAATAAAATACAACCTGAATAACTGTTATTTCCAGTAACGTGAGTTTCATCCAAGCTTGATTCTCCAAATGAATCTGGAGCTTGCAGTTCAGTACATACCATAAATGCTAGACAATCAATGCAACCATGTTGCGCTTTTGAAACTGTGAGAGGTAATCTTGCCGCAATTAGATGACATTAGTATCAGTGAGAGTAGTAAGCTAAATATAGAGAAACACCACTAACCTTCATCTCCACCAGTTGAAGGCCACGAAAGAACAGTTTCTAGTACTTCTCTAATTTTCAGTATGGCAGGATGCCAAACTAAAATATTGCCCCTAGCCTAAATCGCATTAGGAAACAATCAAAGATTAACTGCCGAGGATATGACTATGATAGTAAAAGATCACATGAACCGAATATATGGACCATATGAACACCAAAAGAATTATAGATTAGCTATTTTCTATCATAATAAAAGATAGCATGAACTGAAATCTTGGAACATATGAATACAAAAATTTTATAGATTAATTGTATTTTATTTTTACCATAAGTGATGTGCAAATTGCAAACAGACAGGCTTTTATAGTCGAAACATCATAAGAGCTCGCAGCATTTTGCAATTTAGAGGAAATTATTGGACAGAGTACCTGTAGAATCACAAGGCAGGCATATCAGAAGAGTTGACACAAAATTGAGGAGGTCAATTGTTATTCTTCATCACAAAATATACCAGCACAGCAGAAACGAACTAAAAAGCAACATTGATAATATAACTGAAGAGCCGCATGAGAATAATCCACAAGTTAAGTGAAGGTAGAGTCGGTCCAAAGAGTTCCATTATGACACCATACAATGCAATAAATTGCCATGGTACAATAGTACTGTTAGCATTAGATGTAAGATTTCCAGGAGTTCAAGAAAATATAGCAAGAGTTGATGGCATTACCTGAAGCCAACTAGCCAAGACAACAAAAACAGAGTAAGTACCCTTCTAAAAGAGGGGAATTGGCGTAGGGAGACGTGACCTTTGAGTTTCACCTCAGGCAGATATAAATAAGTGGTAGGTGTATGATCTGTTAGAAAGTAAATGCTTGTGATGGAGAAGTGTTTCTTTACTGAATTAGGGCAACACCTTCTCAGATTGCAACTTCCATTTCCAGGCCCCATCAAAATAGATACTTGTATCAAGCAAGCTTAAAACTAACACTTAAATCTTGGTTTTTGTTGTATTTAAGATACACGTCTAAACCCTTGAAAACAGTCCAAGGAAAAAAGAAGAGAATAGAGAGAGAGAGAACAAAACAAACTAAAAAACAAAGGAAAGCAATTAATCATCAGTATTGGTGTACTTAAAATTAGACGGGCACGCGTCAAAGCCTAATGACGTGAAATTTTTGAAAACATCCTGATTCGTGTACTTTTATCCTAGAAGAAGCTTTCGTTACCAATCAAGTTTTACGTAAAATCTGTAAATAATATACTTCTACATTACAATGTGTGATAGGACACGGTTCATTAGTGCTCAACTGCAGGTATCATCACACCATATGCAACACAAATTATTTTAAGCAGTGATAGAATCATTACACTTATTACCACAGATGTTACACCAGGTGAAACTTCATCAATAATCGCAGCTATATATATATATATATATATATATATATATATATGGTCAGGATCAAGAGCATTCTCCTTAAATAGCATTCCTCCTTAAATAGCATTCTTTTATTAAAACTACGCTGCGTTTTGGAGGGACGCGGTGGCATTTTTTGTAAATACGCGGTGGCATTGTATTTATTAAAATGCCACCGCTGCTCCTCCAAAAAACATTTAGTTTTAATAAAAGAATGTTATTTATGGAGGAATGCTATTTAAAGAGAATGCTCTTGATCCTTACCGTATATATATATATATATATATATGGGTAGTGATCTATAGTATAGCAAACGGTTGCTATGGACACTATTCTAGGAAAACAGATCTTACGCCGTTAATAAAGAGATCCAACGGCCCAAAAAGAATTTTTTTTTTACTAACCGCTACTATTAGTAGTAGTTAGAGAATGTCTATTTTTGTTGGCCGCTACTCTTAGTAACGGCTAGAGAATTTGTTTTTTTGCTAGCCTCTAAGAGTAGAGGTCAGGAGAAATGTCTTAAACAACCCATCTTAGGTTGTTTGATAAAATTAGTTGTTAAAATCTGAATAGTTTAGACATCTGAATAATATAGTATCTGAATAGAACTGTATCTGAATGAAAAAATGTTGTTTGATAATTATTTTTTTTAAATGTCTGAATAACATATTTTTACTATTTTAACCCTCCTCCCCCCTCCCCCTCCCCCTCCCCCTCCCCCATCCCCATCCGGGCCATCCTCGCCTCCTCCCTCCTCCCTCCAACCTCCAACCTCCAACCTCCAACCTCCAACCTCCAACCTCGCCTCACCCACCCTCCTCCCTCCTCCCACCTTTGAGCCTCCTCCCCCTCCCCCCTCCCCCCCCCCCCTCCCCCCCCCCTACCCCCTAACCCACCTCCTCCTTCCTCCCCTCCCCCTCCCCCCTCCTCCCTCCTCCCTCCCCCCTCCTCCCCCAGCAGATCTGATCTGGTTGTATGGTGATATTGAAGATTTGATCTGGTGGTGGTGGTATGGTAATATTGAAAATTGATAATATTGAAGAGGGTATTTGTGTATAAAAAATAACAAAGTCATTAAAAGGCATGTCTGAATAATTTAGATTTGATTTTCTATCTCAACCATTTAGAGGCATTCAGAGGTTAAAAAAAAAACAACATTTATCCTCTTAGCGAATAAGATGTGGTCTATTAAAACCTCTTAAGAGGTAAACAAACAACACCTTAGTTAGATTTAAATAGTTACAATGTATTAATTTGTAAGTTAATTCCAAGTTGTATTACAATATGGAGTTTAAATTTTAAATAATCAAATTTTGACAATAATTGACAACGTTAAATTATATTACATAAAAATTATTTATAAAAAAAATACATTAAATATAGTTGACAATGTTAAATTTTATTACTTAAAAATTATTCATACAAAATACATTGAATATAATTGACAATTTTAAAATTTATTACTTAAGAAATTATTTATAAAAATAAATAGAAATTATTTATACAAATATTTTATACATTGAAACTATTTAATCTAACTAAGATGGAGGTATTTTAGTAGAGGCCAGCAAAAAAATATAAATAGCTGCTACCAAGAGTAGTGGCTAGCAAAAAAAATAAAATCAAGCGGCTACTAAGAGTAGCGGCCAATAAAAAAAATCCTCTTTGGGCTGTTGGATCTCTGAATTAACAGTGTAAGATCTGTTTGCTGGAATAGTGTCAATAACAAATGTTTGCTATGGATCACTACCCTATATATGTATGTACATAAATATATATAGGGTATTTATGGGTATTTATCCTTAGCAACCGTTTGCTAGAAATACTATTCCAGCAACCACATCTAACACCATTTATCATGATATCCAAGGGCTGTGATTAAATAGGACTTCGACCCTGCCGCTAGAAGGAGTAGCGGCAAGCCTATTCTTTCCGGTGGCCCGACAGTGCCCTCCAATTAAAAATTCATTGCCACTAGACAAAACATTGTCGTTTTCCATTCCGCTATACCCTCTAGCGGCAGGTTAAATCAGATCTGATAGTCGTGTAGCAACCGGTTGGTGGTAGACTTTGTTTTCTTTGGTTGCCGAGAGGAAGAGATGAAGAGAGAAAGAAGAGGGAAGAGAGCCTCTTCCTGCCGCTACTTCAACAAAGTGCAAGGATTTTTCAAATTCTTAACGGTGCAACCACGTAAAATTGTTGTAGGATTATTTCTACAATATTTTTTTTAAAAATAAATATTGTGATCTATTTTGAAAATTTTCTTATAGATAAATATATTCATGTGAACTTTTACAGAAAATTAGCAACCATGTCTTTGTATACATATATGCATGTGAATTTTGTCAGAAATTAATGATTTATATTTTTGGGTAAATATATGCATGTTATATTTTCTTGAAATATTGACTATATAAAATTTGTAAATTGTTTTTTGTTAAATGGTTGTCGATAATAATTAAGATGTATTTGTGTTTTATTGTTGTTAAATTAGTGAATTATGTTTTGGGGTCAATATATGCATGTGATGATTTATTGGTAATAATAGTGACTATATAAACTTCGTAAATTGTATTTTAAATTATTGTTAAACGGCCGTGTAAAATTGGGATATAATTGTTTTACATAGTTATTAAATTGGTACAAAATGGTTTTACGTTGTTTTTCTTTAGGTCAAAGATGGACAGGTGGAATCTTGGGTCAATTGATCAAAGTGTTTTGTATGACCAAATAAATCATGTGTCCGAGGATGTATATAAGGGTAAAGATAGGGAAAATCTAACATTATCCCAATTAATTGAATAAATATACAAAAAATGGAACTTAACAAAAATCCAAAAAATTCTTCTAGATAAGTGTGGTTTTTGGGTTTTTAAAGTTTAAACACGCGGCAGTTGTACACCAAACTGATCTTGGTCTCGTGTTCGCCCTGGTGGAGAGATGACTGTTGGAGACCAATAGTTTTCACCTAAATTGGGGAAATAACAATAGCCCTAGAGGATGTCCATTTCATTTTTGGGTTGTCGATGGTGGTTAACTTATCCCCCTATCTGACACCACAGTGTCTCATTTTAGGGATTGTTTGGGCCTGAACTAGCTGTTGAATATCAGGAATCCAAAAAAAGAGGTTCTATTTCACTAGTCTGACTGCACGAACATTTTTCAGATTGCCCTTCTAGAGCTGGTAAGGAAGTTATAGGTCGATACACAAAGGCCTAAATTTTTTGGTTGTCCGGGGCAATATTATTCCCTACTAGGTCCAAAAATACTATCCACCCTAAGTATATGCATTTTGAGACCAACCTAGAAGATTGTGTTACGTATTCATGGGGTTCCGCTCTTTTAGGGTATTTAACCAACCTGCCGCTAGAGGGTCTAGCGGTATGGCAAAAAGATAATGTTTTGTCTAGCGGCAATGAATTTTTAATTGGAGGGCACTGCAATAATTTCTCGAGACGCCATAAAAGAATAGGTTTGTCGTTACTCCTAGCGGCTGGGTCGAAGTCCTATTTAATTACAACCCTTGGATATCATGATGAACGGTGTTAAATGTTGGTGCTGAAAAAGTACTTCCAGCAACAGGTTGTTACGGATGGAGACCCATATATATATATATATATATATATATATATATATATATATATGGAAAAATAGAGTTGCACAACTGTGAAAGTTCCAAATGCACACAGTTTACGATTATAGAGTAGTCACTAACTGATAGTAGAGTAGTCACTTTACTACCGTAGATACATAGAGTGAATTCTCAGATCGTAGAGTGACTCAACTCTACTATCGTATAGTGACTCAACTCTACGACCGTACACTGTGTACATTTGGGAGTCTGCATAATTGTGAAGCTCCATTAATCCCATATATATATATATATCCGTAAACGTAGGTCAATTCAGGTTATTGGCATGATTTAAGAGTCGAAATATCAACTTGGTTTGTTTTCGTTACTCACGGCTCCACTAACAAGAGAAGAATCGTAGTTTCAAGCATTATCAATGTAATTTTTGTGTACAGGCGGAATTTCGTTGTAACGAGGAGAAATAATGGCATAATGGGGGTAATATAAGAATAAATAATAAATAAAATATAAATATTTACACATTAACTTATCAAATAGTAATGATAATAAATATTAATAAATTAATAAGTATATGTACATACTAACTTATCAAAAGGTAATAATAACTATTACTGAATAACAAGAAGGCGATGATGTAGAGGAGAATTAGGATGAGGGTTGATTTATTTATTGTGTTTATGTACTTTTTATAGTGTCTTAAAAAATTATTGTGCAATATAGAATTAGACAAGTCTACCTCTATTATCATTTGGACAATACTTTTTATGCCTTCAAAAAATTATTATGCAATAACTAGATGGTGTTTTTGTGCTTTTTTAATTGATCCATCTTGTTCTTATTATTTAGAATTTTTCATAATTCTTTTTGAAAAAAAAAATAAAAAATTGAACCTCCTAACTAGCATAATGTGCATATTACCCGATACCAAACCGAAACTGATATCGAGTAAAAAAAATGATTCTAAAACCTAGAATGCTACCGCGACTTTGAACCATAGCTAATGGAGATATCTTGTTGAAGATAATATGTTCTCCATTGAGTCCCTAACGAGATTTGATCCCTGCACCTCCCCCCAATAGAGGATGAGAGGGGTCCCTAAGCGTTGAATAAGTTCTATAAAAGTTACTGCTTACATGCGGATGAATACGCCCACAGAGCTCAGCCGCAAGTTTCCGAACATCTTCAAATTCAAACTTGTTGAATGCCCTGAAAGAGAGAAAAACATTTGATTCTGATTCCAGAAATGGAAGCCTGATCCAAACGATTCTTGTCAACCAACCTGTTCAGAAGGAGTGCAGCAACACACTCCTTATCTCTGCTGTTGAAATATCTATAATCTGGAATTGCCACATGCAAAATGAAAAGTAAGATGCAGACATGTAACAAATTTTGCATTCTCCATTGTCACCCAATGACAATTAGTCTCTTCAAGTTAAATGGAAATACAAGAACATACAAAGTTGCTTATAAACAGAAACATAAAGGTAAAGGTTGAAGACATTTGACAAGAAGGCCAAGCCAAGTAAACCCCTGTTCAAATGTAAACAAGCCCAACAAAAGGGCTGGAGGGTGATAATTCCCTGTGGCTAGAGGGAAGCCAAACCCAGTGGTCAACTATTCACATAGACAGAAAGAAAGAAATGCAAAAAAAGAAGAAGAGAAAATAGCATAGAAGGATGATGTTCTTTACATTGTTAATTATATAAGTGCAAGTATCTAACCTAAAACTAATTGCCAATGAGTGGAGTAACCTCTCACTTCTCAGGATTACATAGCAAGTCTTGTGGCGTAGATTGCCTCATTTGGACCTTTGTAACTCAACAGGCCCCTCATGGGTGCCATAATTTTGAGTCAAGCAAGTTGATAATTTATATCAGGTGACGTGTAGCATGTGGGCCATTAAGCCTAACACATGAATTATATAGTCAACTTTGATAGCATGCTGAAGGCATCCAACTCAAAACAAATTGGCAATGAGTAGAGTAAGCTCCCAGGGTTATATAGAGTCTCAAGGCTTGATTGCTCGATATAGGACTTTGCTCACAACAAAATATCCATCAGGATGAAGAACAAAACAACAAAAGCACAAAACAAAAACCCAACAAAGAACAAAAGGCAAACTAAGATACCATGCATCATGTGCTCTTCAAGAAATTCACCATACACGAGCGAAGATTTGAGGTCATCAAAAACTCTAGGAGGAAGGAGTCTGATAATAAGCAAAGGACAAAGGCGGTCAAAGAGAGAATGCTGAAGTTCCACAGAATCCTCCTTTGTATGGATCCTGTTCTCCAATTCCAAAAAGAAGCTTTCATCAGTTCTGGTAAATAAAAACAGGGACAGGATGGTTTACACCAAATATATAAACTTTGACGGCAGAATGAATTATCTATGGTCAAATATGTAGGTATACAAGACAGAGCACTGGCATTTTGTACAAAACAAGAGTCGAGATTCTGTTCATGTTGTTAAGGGACAAACAGCTAAAGAAGAACCAACTGGAAGGATACCTAAAGATGCTTAAGTTTAAAGAACACATTCATCAAAGAACCACAATGCATACCTACTAAACTAATAAGATTATTCAAATAAAATCCTTGAAAGTAACATGGCAGAAAAAAAACTAACAAGCGCTTTCGTGAGAGAATCTAACTCTCTGAATGGCACAATCAAACTATGCCATGGCATGGTTCAAGACTTCAAGTTTGTAACAGGTAACGCCACAGCAACCCAAATAAAAAAAATGAACTGGTTCTCAAGGATGGTACTGGCTTGAGGAACAATAGAATAGTGACAACATGCTTCTACTTCAATTGGCAAAAAACACTTTTACCCCACTGTGGTTGTAGTGTATGCTTTTAAAATATTCAATTAGCTCACTGTACTTTTTAAAAATGTTCAATAAAGTCATTCCGTCCAATTTCTTGGACGGACGTCAAATAATTACACACGTGGCATTGAAAAAAAAATCAAAAAATCATTATTTTCTGATGTGGCAACACAAAAAAAATAATAAAATAAAATCATTGATTATGTGGCAAAAAATAATTAAAATAATAATAAAATTAAAATAAATATTTTAATTCATTTTTTTAATTTATATTCTTTTCCTTTATCTCTTTTCCTTTCTTTTAATTCTAAATAATACAAATAATCAAAATATTCACCAAGGATTCAATCATCCCCCTTTTTTCCGGCCAAAATCAAGCCTGTAAACATAGAATGGGAACCGGATCTTCGCAAAGGTTAGAGAGTGATATGAGAAGAAGTCGGAGGAGAGAGGAGGTGGGCATGAAGAGAAAGGGGCCTAGCCCTTCCCTTCCGACCTAGGCCGAAGAAACTAAACAGAAAAAGCGTTTGATTCCCGATTTGGATCCTAGTAATCCGATTGTTTGGGGAGCACTGAACGTGTTCCCATTTACAGGGGTTCGAGTCTGTCTAACCGAGTGAAGTCGGTGGGTTAATGGCTTCTTTCAAAGCCTGCATTACTGAAGCATCATCGGACTGAGAGTGAACCAAAGAGAGAAAAACAGAGAACATAGAGAGAAATAAGTGTACGGAGCCGAATACGAGAACCCAAATGGGAATTCTTCATTTTCTATAGAAAATCGGGGAGAATAAGCAAGAAAAATCTGAGTTTTCGTTTGGGTGTTGCTAGGTTTTTCAAGTGGGCATTGAGGCAGTAGGAAAAAGGAATGTGATAAGAGAGGGAAATTGGGGAAAAAGAAGTTTTAATTAATGATTTTTTTATTTTTATTTTTTTGTTGAAATTAATGTAATATTGTAATAAATCTCATTGATACAAAAATTTTAATATATTATTTGTATTATTTGGAATTAATTTTAAAATAAAAATAATTATTAAAAAGAAAGGAAAGATAAAAGGAAAAGAAAAATGAATTAAAATATTTATTTTAATTTAATTATTATTTTAATTATTATTTTTACCACATAATGATTTTATTATTTTATTTTTTTGTTTGAGAAGAAAAAATTATGAAGAAAATCCATTAAAAAATTATTTTGTTGCCACACAAGACTGCCAGATTTTTTATTTTAATTTGGGTTTTCTATTTGTATTTATATAAATTATAAATATTTAGGTAAAGAAAAAGAAAGAAAATAAAACATAAAATATTTTTATAAGTATTTTAAAACATAAGTATTTTTATTTTTAAAATAAAACATAAAAATATTTTTAAAACCACAGTGGGTCAATTGCATTTTTTTAAAGTGCAATGACTTAATAGTATTAGGAATTTGGCTGACTGGCTTGTCACGTAGGAGATAACTTTATTTATTTATTTTTTTCAAAATCCACGTAGGAAAATTAGTCCAATTTTTTAACGTTTGTTAGTCAAATTGGACGGAATGGCTTGATTGAACATATTTAAAAAGTACCAATGTTCTAAAAGCGCTAAAGGGAGGCCGGAGGAGCCTAGCGCCTGAGGGGCCTAAAGGGAACTGGCGGGGCCTATCTTGAGATTTTTTATTTTAAGCCAATTTTAATATTTTATCTAACATTTATCCAAACAAAACAATAATATAAAGCAAAACAACCTATAATAAAGATAATAAAGGCATTTGCTTGAAGTTCAAACACATTCATATTGTTAATGTCAAAGTTCAAACACAAGCATGTTCAAAGTTCAAACATATTTTTAACGTATTAGCTTTATTCATAAACAAGATTGTTATTAAATAATAAAATTTAAAATTTCAAGAATTTAATTCAATATTAAAACTTAAGAAACTAAACATAAATTTAAGAATTATATTGAATTAAATTAAATATTACAAATGTATCATCATTTATATAATTTAAAGTTGGTACAAGTTCAAAAAATTATAACTATAATAAAATTATCCATTTTGACTTGATATTGTTCATTTCTTGTTGTGATTTGATATGCTACAATCTGTATTATGATATGGTAAATCATTAGAAAAATAAATATATCAAGATCTGGTTTGGATAGTTATTAAAATAAAATAAAAAACTCTGCCTAATTTCCTAGAGGGATTTTTTGCCGCTTTGGGCCTAGGTGAGGTGTCAGGGGGGCCTAACACCTAGGCGAGGCGCCAAGGAGGGGCCTAGCACCTAGGCGGGGCCTAGGCGGACCTAGACGGGAATTTTTAGAACACTGAAAAGTACAGTGGGCAAATTTAATATTTTAAAAACACAGTGACTAATTGCTTAAAACACTACAACCACAGTGGGATAAAAGTGTTTTTGCCTACTTCAATTGTTTGACTAGAATCTATGTCCAAAAAAGAAAATGGTAGGAAAAAAAAGAAAAAGAGGAGATATTATGAGAAAACTGATCCATCATATTTCAAACATAGTTGTTAAGGCGTCGCCAAGTCGTCCAGGCAGTAAGTTTCAATCAAGGCGAACGACCGACTTGGTCGATGGCGGAAAGGCAAGCGACCAAAAAAAAAAAAGTCGTCGCTCGACGCCATGGCATTGACAGACGACTAACAGGGAAATCGACCGACTTCGTTTCGACGGGTATGGATCGACCCAAAACTGAACTGGGTTAAAAAAAACGACGTTGCACGGGAAGAAAACCAAACTAGTCGAACAGATCGGCAGCGAACAATAGATCGATCGAGTCGAGCTCGAGAGAAAACAGAGAGACAGCGAACGATTAGATCAGAGACAGAGAGAAGAGAGTCGCGACAGAGACTGGGACTTCGAAAGGCTACGACAGAGAGTCGCGACTGACCAAGAGAGTCGATCAGCAGTCGGCAGCGAACGAATCGTTCGAGGAGTCGACGTCGAGCAGGCAGTTCGGCATGTATTTTTTTTTCCTTCACCTTTTCTGCTTCGAGCTTGGCTACTGGCTTGATCGTGCTTTTTTTTTCTTTATACCGAGCCTGCTAAAGCATGTTCAGTGACTTCAATCACTGTTGGCTTTTATTTTTATTTTTATTTTTTGGTTAGCTACTGCTGAAGCATGTTTTTTTTCTGTTGGGTTTATAACTTTTTATATATATACGAGTACCCACTGGCTAAGGCATACTAGACTGGTTCTTAACTTGTTATGTTTCCTGTTTGGCTTTATTTTTTTTCCATATCATTCATTTCTATTAATTATATCATATCCTTTTCTTTTCTTTTTTTGCAAGTACATATTTCACTGAAAGAAAGAAATTTATCAAACATGAAAAATAATGATTGTGAATTTTTTAATTATATGTAAATTAGTACCACTATTAATTATAATGCATGACTGTTAGTTATTATTTTAACCTTAACTTTATGGTTAACTCATCATTTGGACTAAATAATATGAACTATTATTAGTTATTTGATATCACTATATATATATTATATAGTATTAATAATGTCAGCATCAGATCAGAGATATTTGTGGGTGCATTATGAGATTGTGAATTCTATATAAATATTATATTATATGTTTGTCTTATATTTTTTATTTGATTGTATTGTGTGGCGGTAAAATGGCGGAAAGTTAGGAGGGGCGATAATTATGATATAACGAAGGACCCTAAAAAGAAGAGCTAAATCGAGCGATCCGGGTTGGAAATATGGATATTAATGGGATTTAAGTAATAAGAATGTCGTCTGATGTATACTTTGTGGGAAGAAATGTCATTCGGGCATCAAAAGGCTCAAACAATATCTAGCCGGAAATTATGGAGACGCAGTTAAGTGTCCGAAAACAACAGAAATTATGAGGGAGATGCAAGCGGCTTTAAATAGTAGAAAGAGGAACAAACCACTTGAGCTAAATGATGATGATGATGTAGTAGAAGTGCAGAGGCGAACAATCAATTGCTAAATCCAACCATGGCTTCAATACTTCTTCCAACACTATCCCAAGTTTAGGGGCGGCTTTAAAAGGAAGAATGTTGTATTTCAATTCTAAAATCCACAACCAAAAGCTAAGACGGTTGAAGCACTTCTAAGGAAGACTCCCGAAGAAGTTGTAGAGGAGAGGCATAACAAGCGTTTGAGCCAAACGAGTATTGAAAGTCGTTTGAGGACAGGAGAAAAGGAGAGAGTCAAATGCACGTTCTTGAGCTTTTTTTTACGAATGTGGCATACCATTCAATGCTGCAAATTCAAGGAGATTTGAAATAATGGTCGAGTCCATATGACAATATGGGCCGGGTTTCAAGCCTCCAACGTATCACGAGTTGAGGGTTCCTTTACTTGAGAAGGCAAAGAAGAAAACCGATGACTTAAAGAAGAAACATGAAGTTGCTTGGAAGGAATACGGCTGCTCACTCATGTCGGATGGTTGGACAAATAAGAGGGGAAGACACTTGTTGAATTTCCTTGTTAATAGTCCGAAGGGGACTTATTTCATGGGTTCTGTTGATGCTTCCAGTCAGTCTCAAGATGCCACAATGTTGCCAAATCTACTTGATAGCAAGATCGAGGAAATTGGCCCCGAGTATGTTGTTCAGGTGGTCACAGATAATGCATCTAATTACAAGGCAGCATGGCATATACTAATTGACAGGAGACCTACACTGTTTTGGACACCTTGTGCCGCTCACTGCCTTGATCTTATGTTAGAGGACATAAGCAAGTTAAAGCAATTTCAGCCCACAATCACAAATGCAAGGAGAATTACAATATTCATTTATAGACATGGTCGTCTTCTTAGATGAGGGAGAAAACGAATGGAGAGATCTTGTGAGACCCATGATTACTAGATTTACTCTGACTTTTTTCTCACCTTGCAGAGTTTGTACAAGAATAAAGATCATTGAGGCATTTGTTCATCAATGAGGATTGGTGAAATCAAAGTTGTTAGCTCTTGAAGCGGGGAAGAAAGTATATAATCTTTGTTATTTCAACAACATTTTGGCATCTTTGTTGAGGATTGCATTAGAGGCGTCACAACCACTTCTTATAGTCTTGAGGATTGTTGATAGTAATGAGAAGCTGCTATGCACGAAGTTATTCTTTGTGATGGAATGCACGAAGAAAAAAATCAAAGATGCATTTGATAACAAACAAAAGGCGTATAAGAAGGTGATTGAAATTGTTGGTAGCGATGGAAAAATCAAATGGAGCAAAAATTATATGGGTTGCGTTGTTTCTCAATCCGTGCAAGTACTTTGATATCAAAGAGGAGCGTCGGTTGTTTGATAATGCTTTCTGAGATGACTTGATGGCGTTCTTGCAAAGATGGTCGAGTTAGATTTCTTTAGACAAGATAAGCAACCTAATGAAACAACTATGATGCTTCTCGTGATACTTTTGCAAGAGAAATGGTGATTAAATGACGGAAAATAAAGAATCCTCGTCGTATATTAAAATATATATAAAGATATATTATGATTATAATTTATATACATTCTTCATTTCCTCCATTTAAAAATATTTATATTTCTTTTAAACGTTTGCTAGTTGATTGGTGGAATGTTTTTGGAGCGCGAGCTAATGAGCTATCCTCATTTGCAAAAAGAATTCTAGGCCTCTGTTCTTCTTCTTATGGTTTCGAGCGCAATTGGAGTACATTTGAGTTTGTAAATACTTTCTATTATTAGTTCAAATTTCAAAAGGAATAAATCATTCACTATTTTTAAAATTTTATCATTAATATTATTATTTTTTGTTCTATTTATTTTAGATTCATACGAAGAAGAGTAATAGATTGGAACACAAACGATTGAGTGACTTGGTGTATGTCAATACAATGAAATATCGACTCGAGGTTCGAAAAAAGAGGCGTGAAGTTGGCAAAAATTTTGATCCATTAGTCATTGATGACTTTGAATGGGGTAATGAATGGATCGATAATGATGCTGATGTTGTTCATACATGGAATGATGTAGATCGAGCAACCGGTGCATCCAACACGCTTGAGGGTCGCAATCTTTCAAGGAGTGCTCGTGCTAATACTAGTAATAATCTAATGACATACTCTCGACGTGGTGGTGGTTCAACTTCAAGGGAATCAAGGTTGATAGATTCCGACTCCGATAATGAAGTTGATGAAGAGAGAATTCCAAATGATGATGAAGTTGTGGAGGTTGATTTTGGAGAAAGACCACCACCTACGCCTTTGAATGAGAGTAATTCTCGTGGAAGAGATGGAGATGGCCTTTTCTATGATGATTTTGATTGAATGATGTTTCTAGACTAGTATAGAGAGTCTAAACATTATTTTGCTTGCTATGGTGGTGTTTTATTAGTTATTAGACTACATATTTGTGATGGTTGGTTGCAACTTTATTTTCTATGTGGTGTTTGTTGAATTCTTCATTTCTTTTACTAATTTTTAATATCAAGTGTGTTGTTTTTGGATTGTTATTGATAAGTTTTTACATAATTATGCCTTTAATGTTATTCCATAGTGTTATGTTTTGAGTTTTAATGTATATAAAATTTTATTGCCAATATACTTGTTAAGTAAAATAAATAATATATAAATTGCACATTATAAACGACTTGTCGCCTTACGGACGCCATGGCATCCGCAGTCGGCTACCGCCATGACTCGCCGTGGCGCTGTAACAACTATGATTTCAAAATCAAATTTATGATAACTAATTGCTTTATATCTGTTAAAATGGTGTTGGAAATATTTTTAAAAAAAATGACAAGGAAACATAATAAATTCAAAGATACATTTTGAATTTCTTAACCAACACAACAAAAAACACAAATTTGAGCCTTGGACTCTTCACTGAAGCATATTCAACCGGCATTTCATACACTACCCAATAACCATAATCAGTGAACTGCACAAGTAGAGTAAGTGACCTAGCTTTTGTTGCTATTAGCTACAATATAGTTACATCACCAACTCACCAGCAAGAGATCATGATATAAACAATTTATTTGTAGTCTGATATTCACAAAAGTTCATATAATCAAATTAGTTTCTTTCTTCAAAACTACAAGTACTGGAAAGTATATTAACAAACCTTTGGAGGGGGAGAACCCATGTATACACAACATATGCAAAACAAATCAATAAGATGCCGTTTGGTTGGAGAGAATAGAGGGTGGAAAGGAATGCCCATTCTGTCCAATCATTCCATTCCTATGTTTGTTATGTTAATTTTGGTGGGAATGCCCATTCTTTTATACACCGGAATGGGCATCCTTAGGGTCGGGAGGGAGGGCTATAAGGAATGAGGATTCCAATGAGTAAATGCATAAAAAAAATGTTAGGACAAAATGCTCTCACCCATATAAATAAGCATATATATATATATATATATATATATATATATATATATATATATATATATATATATATATATAATATGATATATATTTAATATATATCATATAATATATATCACATATAAAGATAATATAATATAATTATGTATATAAAGATAATATATAATATTATTTTTCAAAAGAGATTTTGTTTTTTAGAAATTTAATAATACATATTAATATATATATATATATATATACATATATAGTTTTATATTATATTATAGGGAATTAATATTTCCACAAGCTAATTTGATATTTCCACAAGTGGGTTCCATTTTTAACTAAACCAACCTTTTGTACAGTAAACTAACTATAGGATTTTGGTCTTATGTCCAAATTACCCTCATTTGATAAATAACTAAACATCTAGTTGCTTAACTTTATTTGATTAGTAGCGTTACTTAATTGAAGACAACTTTTATTTATTTAATTTTATGATAGTAATAATATGAATAATAATTAGAAAATTGTTAGGAAATAAGTGAGAAAAATTATTTACACATAAAAATTAGGATCTACGGTTTTCTCCCACAAGGGAAAAAAATTATTTTCAGAATTTCTATTATCATATCATATTACTAAAAAGTCTAGACTTTTTAGTAATATAATTTACTAAATTATATTACTAAAACTAGTTAAGTACTAGTATTTGAATAAAACTAGTTAGTTATAAATCCTAAAATCTTCTACACCAACTAAACTCCATCCTGATTTTGATTAGCTTGTTTCTTTTTAATTTTCTTTTATCATGTCTAAATAAAATAATATATATACATACATACATACATATAAATATCCTATAAGATCTTGTCAAATAATTACCCTCCGCCTTCCTACTTTCGTCTCTTGTGATACTTAGAATCACACGAGTCGATTAAGCAATGAAAGAAAAAAGAAACAATGAAAGTATTAGTATATGAATAACATCACTCTCATTTAAATTTGTATGTAAATTTTAGGTCTAGTATTTATTACTACCTCCATTCCTAAAAGATTGTCGTTTAAAATTTTTGCACAGATTAAAAAAACATCATTTACCAAGTAAAATTTGTTTGAAATTCCATCACTATCCCTTTATGGGAAGTTGAAAACTATTAATACAAGATAGAGAATTTCTTAGGACAATGAGAGAAGGTAGGGGTAATATAGGAAAGTAAATAATTTATTCTCCTCGAAAGTTGTAAACGACAAACATTTTGGAACAAATTTTTTCTTCTAAAACGACAATCTTTTAGGAACGGAGGGAGTATAATTTTTTTTAATTTCAAGTTTTGTTGTGAACAATTTACATTCGTTACTTATTGTACGTCCTTAGTCGTATGAACTTCTCGATTCTCTCGTGTGTGTATATATATGTTGCTTATTGTGTTGTTTTTCGAAATTTGATCCAGGAAAACATTAACAAAGGCAAGTTAACTTTTGCTGATAAGCAGGAGGCCATGGTGATTGATACTCACCCTTTTGAAGACCCAACCGTGAATATGTTCTCTCTGGAGGAGGTCAACATCAATATGTTTTCGGTTAACCCGATGGCCTCCACCACACCAGGGTTATGCCTTAGCCATTGTGGACCAACGAAGCGAGTAAAGGGCATAAATTGTGCAAGAGTGCGGTGAGGTGCAAGTGGAATAAAAGAAAGTTAAGCACTCACTGAAAGTATAGGAGTTAGATGTGGTGTTGGGAATAAATCGTTCAGCATAAACGGAAAAATAAGAAGACTTAACTTGAGTTGGAGCTAACTCAGGAAATAGAAATAAAGCCACAGTTGAGCGATCCAGAGAGGACCACAGTGGCGCTGATAACTCGAAACGCTAAACTCAAACAGACTGTGATATAAGTGGGCTAATACTAAGGGGGCCAAGGCTAGCTTCTGGCCTTCGGCTAACTGGACAGCTATGATATTAAATTCTTTGGTGATCTTAACCGACACATTACAAAACAATCGGGTTAAATATTTTCTTGATCACTCTACTTTATGTCAACTTACAAACGAGTCACTAAACTTTTTTTTCTTATAGTCAACTCACTGAACTTTTGTTTACTTACAAAACGTTAGAAATCTGTTAAGTCTGTTGACTTTTAATGGAAATGTCCACATCAGCTGCATACGTGTAAAAAAATTTCTTATATGGCACAAATCATCCCATGCGACTTTCTTACATGAAAATTGAGGAAATAATTTATGGACAAAATGAAAGATTTATTCTAAATAAAACAACATATGTCAAACTAAATTAGAAAAGTAAGCCAAAAAAAACAAGAAAATAAATGAAAAATATATTTAATTATTTTTGTAATTAATACCAAATAATTTTTTATTTAATTATTTACAAATAATAATATAAATTAGAAAAGTTTGTCAAAAAATAAGAAAATAAATGAAAAATATATTTAATTATTTTTGTAATTAATATCAAATGAATTTTTATTTAATTATTTACAAATATAATAATTTATATAAATTAAAAAAGTTAACCAAAAAACAAGAAAATAAATAACAAATATATATAATTATTTTTTAATTATTATCAAATGAATTTTACAAATGTAAACCCACATTCCCCTCTTTCTCTCCTCTGTAAACCCACATTTCCAGAGAGAAACCCAAAATCTTAGACACGACGACGATTCAGATTTAAAAAGCATTCTAGAGAGAAACAAACACCGCATTTTGAATCTTCCAAGTGAATTCATCTCTCAGTCTATCTGTATTTCTATTCATAATGGTATATTAAGTCGGAGCCCTAGAGATTGAGTTAGGAGGAGGTTTTAAGTATTTTGATGTGAGATAAGAATTCAGATCCGAGATGCCGAACGTTTTCATAGGCATTTTTCCCTTTCTTGACTGCTCATCACGGAGAGGATGGGGGTGAAGAAGCAGCCCCTTTGAAGATGAGGAAGTTGAGAGTATCGAGTGAAATAGATGAAAGTTCCTGTAGTATGAGTGAAGAAACACCCAAAATTTGATCCCACAACGCACTGCCATCCATTCCCATATCTCTTATCGAACTCCTGCCAATCAAACTTTTCGAGAATTAGAAAATGGATACCTTTTTGAGAGAGAGAGAGATTGGATGGCATAGCCATATATATAATACCTTTTTGATGTGGGCAGCAATGGATTTGCAGTCAAGAACATCATATAGATCAAGAGCTTGAGAAGCAGAGGCCATGGCTTGGATCTGCATCTTTAGTGGCATATTTGTGTCCTCTATCAAAGCCTTCCCTTCCAACATCCTTGTTATATCATTTAATATTAATTATTACATTTGTAAATAATTAAACAAAAATAATAAAAATATATTTTTCATTATAATTAAAAAATTCATTTGATAATAATTAAAAATAATTGAATATATTTTTCATTTATTTTTTTGTTTTTTGGCTAACTTTTCTAATTTATAATATTATATTTGTAAATAATTAAATAAAAATTCATTTGATATTAATAATTAAATATATATTTCATTTATTTTCTTATTTTTTGACAAACTTTTCTAATTTATATTATTATTTGTAAAGAATTAAATAAAAATGTATTGGGTATTAATTACAAAAATAATTAAATATATTTTTCATTTATTTCTTGATTTTTTTGGCTAACTTTTCTAATTTATTTTGATATATGTTGTTTTATTTAGAATAAATCTTTCATTCTCTCCATAAATTATTTCCTCAATTTCCACGTAAGAAAGCCACATGGGATGATTTGTGCTAGATAAGAATTTTTTTACACGTATGCAGCTGATGTTGATATTTTCGTTAAAAGTCAACAAAAACGGATTTTCTAACGTTTTGTAAGTAAACAAAAGTTCAGTGAGTTGATTGTAAGAAAAAAAAGTAGCGACTCATTTGATATAAAGTAGTGATCAAAAAAGCATTTAACCCCAAAACAATCATTTGTTCAACCAAAAGATAAGAAAAAAGATGTGTTCTTGGTCGCTAACCTTAGAAGAAGTACCTCGGCAGGTGGTGATGTAGTGTTGATAGGAAACAACTTCGACTCGCTTTCCTGTCTCAAACGGAGCAAATTCCACATCGATGGCTTCTTCTTGTTTTGAACCCTGGAGTTCCTCGATTTACTGGACTTTGGAGGAGAAAGGTTACTTCGCCGTTTGCTGAGTTCGCCTTCGGCCATGGTGGGAGGATGAAACTTGTCCTCATAGTTAAGTAGCATCAACGAAGTAACTTCCTTACCGTGAGGGCGAAGTCGGGTTAGGAAGCTGATATCCTGGACAGTTGGGGCCATGGGTCCACAAGGTAGATGGAAGATGTTGATCGAAGTTGACCAGAAGTTAGCCGCAACATAGAGATGACTGTGTCGATATAAAAATGTTGCTTGGAGAGGAGGATGGCGTCATAGATGCCTATTTCGCGCCACACTTGGCCCTTACCAGCAGCAACTCGATCAACCCAAGCAGCATAGTCAGCAGAAACCAAGTGCCAGTTGCGCAAAGATGTGGTCATTCTGTAGTTAGACCTGGCTAGCTTTTTCCAGTAACATGGTTTCATCGGGCGAACGGGGGAAGTAGGACTCTAATTCCTCTGCGTAGTGGTCAACGAAGGAAGGTCCAAGCCCATAGCGGTTTGGATGGCCGACAGAGGCTCGAGGGATGAAGGTATCGCGATGTAACCCATTAGCAGAGTTAATCGGCTCAATAAAAGAGTGGTTTTGTTTGGCGATTGAATCAACCGGGAGATTTATTTAAGAGATTTGGTTGTTTTGGCCCTGGAAGATTTGTAATTTGCAGGTAAGCAAGGAAGGAGATGAAGATCAGAGATAATTTAAGGCGGTGAACCGAGCTGACGAGGGTTTAGGGCTTTTAAAGGCTTAGCTTAGAGATTAGGGATAATGAATAAGGCTTTTAAATTTTAAAAGACATGCATCGGTTATGTGAATGACGGCTGACAGAAAAGCGTGCAACGGTTGGACTTCTTGAGATGAGATTGGAATTTCAAATATCTTATCTTTCTAGCCTTAAAGACAAGATATTTGGGGGGAAATGTTTACACCCAAATCTCAATTTTTGAAATTGGGTTAAGTGAATTTTAGCAAAGTACTGATGTCAGTTAATGTTAGAAGATATGATATGGTTTCCATAATTATAGTTAGTCATATCCCATAATTATTGTGTATACATACATAGCTTTAATTAGAGATTACCATAAATATACTTGTGTATATAAACCAATGTAATTCAGATGAAATTAAGGAATTATAAACCTAAACTCTGAGTATTCCTTTCTATATGGTATCAGAGCTTGGTCCTTATTTTTCAAAAAAACATTGTTCATCGGCACTGTGATTAGTACTGAGATTCCCACCACTTCTTTGGCATAAATTATGGTTCTAAAGTGTAGTACAATTAGTTGATATCCTTTGCAAAGTTTATTCTCCATGGTATATATTGTATCTACCTATTATATGGCCCAACAAAATACTGCTGGTAGTGGGGTTCATAACAGTAGTTCAACATTGGTTCTCAGCCCCTTCAAACTGGATAGAACCAACTATTTGGCATGGTCACAAACGTGTTGTATGTCAATTGAGGCTAATCGTATGTAACACTTCATCAATGGAACAACTACTATACCTGAAAAAGCAGGTATGGCCCAAGAAGAATGAAAATCTGATAACTCAATGGTGAAAACAAAGATTTTTAATTCAATGGAACCGAGTATGCGGAGTAGTTACGTGTTTTTCACTGCCTATGAGCTTTGGGAGGCTATCTCTCAAACAATTTCTGTTTCTGGTGATATCTCTAAGGCATATGACATTCGTAACAGAATTCGTGAGCTGGGTCAAGGGGAGAAGACTGTGGCACAATATTTGGCGAAGATTAATGCTCTTTGGCAAGAGTATCATAATTAGCGGGTTTTTTCGGCCAAATGTACGGAAGATGCAGCTTATCAAAAGTTTGTTATTTGTTAGTGAATATCGAGTTGTTGATTTCTTGGTTTGTTTGAACATAGAGTATGATCAAGTTCGAGCACAGATTGGTCAGACGCCTTTTCCATCACTTCTAGAGTCCAGCAAGAGGAAGGTAGACGTCAGGTGATGGTTCTAAATTAAAATCTTGTTGACGTATCAGCCATAATTGCTTCCCTAGCTTCTCCATTCAGTCGCATGTTGAGGAGTCCCGCGAATGCGACTACTGTGGGGGAAAGAATCATAATAGGGATCGCTGCTTTAAGCTTCATGGTCGTCCTAAAGGGCGTGGAGGTCGGCCTGGTCGTGGACGTGGATCCCAGGCCTATGTTTACTACACCACTTCTTGTTGATGCATCCAATACTTCAGAAACTACTACTGCACTCACTCTTAAGGAAATCTCAGCTTTTCGGAAATTTTGTTCCAAATCTATTTCTTCTCATTATGCCCAGTCAGGTATACATTCTTGTGCTTTTCATGTTTCATCAACTTGCCCTAGTTGGATCATAGACATAGATGTTTCCGAGCATATGACCGGGTCCTCCAACCTCTTTCCTTCATACACGCTTTGCTCTGGAAAAGACAAGGTTCGAGTAGCTGATGGTTCCCTTTTTTCTTTCTGGAGTGGTTCTGTAGTTTGTACACCTTCATTAACAATATCATTTGCTCTTCATACTCCTTCATTTACTACAAATTTATTATATGTCCAACGTCTTTCTGAATCTCTACACTGTTCAGTAACTTTTTCCCAACTCATTGTATTTTTCAAGATTTGGTGACGGGGCAGAAATTTGGCAGTAATAGTGCAGTCGGTGGTCTCTATTATTTAAATGCTCCATCATCTAACATGTTCTCTACTCAGGCTCTTTACTCTATTTCTGACTCTAGCCTGACCTCTCTTCATCAATGGCATCGACGTTTGGGACATACTTCTTTTTCATAGTTAGTCTTTGGCGCAATTGGGTAACACCTATTCTAGAACACTTGATTTTTTTCAGTTCTTATAGCTTTTCTAGCTTTAGGATCAACTATAAGTTTGTTACGCCAATCTTCAGCTTAGTTATTGTTGTTTTAGTATAGTTATATTGGACCCACTACTTATTATGTCCAATTGGACTTGGTTGTGTATTCGATTCGTGGATTTGCAGCTTGTTACGTCCTTTTGAACTTAGTTGCACGTTTAGTCCAATTGTTTTGGCAACATATCTTCATCAATTATATCCAAATTCTTACTTAACTGTTTGTTTCTAGTGTTTAACTTTCTTGCATATTTATGAATGCGGGATAGATGCATGTTAGTTTAACTGATATATAGTTTAACTTGTGTTATAGTTGTATTTTATCAAATATCAAAAACTTAACTGATAACAGTATAACTTCCGATTTATAGCATAGTTAACCCTAGCTATAAATTATCAGGCTAACTAAAATCAATTAACCAAAAAGAAAATAACCAATTGTCTAACATTAAAGTCCTAGATCAAAGGCAAAAAGACCCATAAAAAAGCAGTTCCTGTTAGAATGTAATTATGTAATCTCATATTCCTAGAAGCAGTATTAAATATGGTTGTTGAGCTTGCTAAATTCTATAAGTGTCTTTTGTATTCTCAAAGAGTCTTTAAGTCTTATTCTAGAGAACTCCACTCCTAGATTAAATAGGGGATTGATGTATCCCATGATGGTAGGAAGAAAAGAAGTCTAGCAGTCAATAATAAAAAGATTTTTTTCTGCAGGAGCAGCAGCTCTGCAAAACCTAGTGTACTTATCTTCTTTCTAATAAAAATCTAGTTTAATCAATTTCCTTGATAAATTCCTGTTATCAGTTATCGCTCATTGTGCTTTCGTTTGCCCCAATAAATTTGGTGTCAGAGCTTTTTTAAATCACATCCTACTATCATGAGTTCAACTTCAGTCCCTACCTTGTTTGCATACTCTCCAAGTCAAATCCCTATATTTGAAGAGGAACCCTATGAGTACTGGAGCAATCAAATGGAAACTGTCTACATATCTCAAGACCTTTGGGATATTATCGAGTCTGGTTATGAAGAACCACCTGGAAATAGAGATTGGTCACAAGCACAACAAAGGTTGTACAAGGAGAACAAAAGGAGAGATGCGCACAACACTTCGATTTATACAGCATGGGGTAAGCAAATCAATTTTTCCTCGAATTTTTGGAGTCAAGAAAGCTAAAACTATATGGGAGATTTTGCAAAAAGAATTTCAAGGATCTGCCAAGGCCATCACTTTAAAACTTCAGACATTATGGAGAGATTTTGATAATCTGTCAATGAAAGAAAGTGAAAGCATTCGAGAATTCTCTTCAAGAAATGCTGAAATAGTAAATCAAATAAAGGGTTGTGGTGACACCATTGAAGACAAGAAAGTGATTGCGAAAGTTTTGAGGAATCTTCCTCCCAAATTTGATCATGTTGTCGCAACCATAGAAGAATCCAAAGATCTATTCAAAATGTCAATACATGAGTTAACATGTTCACTCCAATCTCATGAACAGAGGATTAATAGGTCCTCACATCAGCCCGTGGAGCAAGTTTTTTAGTCCAAACTGAGAATTTCAGAAAAGAAGGCCAACTGGCCAGATCATGAAAAAAAATCAAAATTCTTTTTCAAGAATGAATCAACAGCTGGGAAGAGGAAGAAGAGAGAAAACAGTCACAACTCAAAGAAAGAAAAAAGTGGAAGCTCACAACAAAGTTTCAATAATTCAAATTCTAAGTGTATCATCTGCAAAAGATCTAACCATGAATCCCGAGATTGCAGATTTAAATGTACAAGATGTCGAGTGCCTAATCATTCTCAAAGGGACAGCTGGTTTCAACACAAGGAGCAAAATGATGCTAAGTTCACAAAGGAAAGTGATAATGAACACCTATTTTACTCTTGTTTGCTTACTAAAAGTGAGTCGCAAAATTTATGGTATTTGGACAGCGGTAGCAGTAGTCATATGACGGGAAATAAAGACTTCTTCATAGAACTTGATCACAGCTTCACTTCTCAAGTAAAGCTTGGAGACAGAAAGTTACAAAAAGCTCTCGGAAAAGGTGTTATTGCTGTCCACACCAAAGGAGGTAATAAAAGATTAATTTCTGATGTTCTTTATGTGTCAAATTTATCTGAAAATCTCTCGAGTGTCGGTCAATTGTTAAAGAAAGGCTATTCGGTTATCTTTGATGATTGCAAATGCGAAATTGTTGACAAGAAAAATAACTTGACAGTAACAAAAGTTGGAATGTTTAAAAAATAAGGTGTTTCCTCTTGTAATACCAATAGAGGAAAACCTTGCTTTAAGAAGTGAAAGTCTAGATATATCCTACTTGTGGCACTTGAGATATGGACATTTAATTTACAGGGGTGTGAAATTCTTGAAAGAAAAAAACATGGTGGTTGGATTGCCTGCTATAGAGAATAATGGAAGAGTTAAAGCCCCTTTAGAATTGGTGCATTCTGACATATGTGGTCCTATGAGGACTCTATCTCTCAACAATAAGAGATATTTCATTCTCTTTGTTGATGACTATACAAGAATGATGTGATTGTACTTCTTAAATGAAAAATCAGAAGCGTTCTCAATTTTTCTTCAATTGAAAGCTCTAGCAAAAAAGCAAAGTGGTTGTCAAATGAAAACTTTACGGACAGATCGCGGTGGGGAATTTATATACACACTGTTCATGAATTACTGCAAGGAAAATGGAATTCAAAGGCAGCTCATTGTTAGTAGAAGACAATGTGGCAGAAAGAAAGAATCGCACTATCGTAGAGATGGCTCGTAGTATGTTGCAAGAAAAAAGCTTCCAAACAATCTATGCGCTGAAGTTGTTCATACTTCCATCTATATTCTTAATCGATCCCCTACGAAGGCGGTTCGAAACAAAATTCCATTTGAGGCATGGAATAACAGGAAGCCACTTGTTGATCATTTCAAAGTTTTTGGATGCATTGCTTATGGCATGAACACATCACAAAACAGGGACAAGTTTGACAAGAAAGGTGAAAAATACGTGTTTATTGGCTATAGTGACGAGTCTAAGGGGTTTAGACTGCTCAATCCCAATACAAATCAGCTTGTGGTATCTAGAGATGTCATTTTTGATGAAATGGCAGCTTGGGAGTGAAAGGATGGTTCTTCTCAAGCTCAAAAGTCATACGAATTTGCAAAATCATCATCCTTTCAAGAAGATGCAAATCAAGAAAGTAACCTGCAGCATGAAGTAACAAGTTCCTCTAGAATTACATCAGCAATTCATGATCATTCCGGTTCGGAATCACCTCCAAGAAAGGTACTATCATTACAAGATGTCTATGAATCATGTGAATTTGCTCTTTTTTCATGTGAACCTAACACTTTTGAAGCAGCAACAATTGATAATATATGGATTAAAGCCATGAAAGAAGAAATCTCTATGATTGAAAAGAACAAAACTTGGAAGCTTATGGATCTACCAAAAGGGAAGGATGTCATTGGATTAAAATGGGTTTATAAGACAGAAGTACAATGAAGATGGCTCAATTCAAAAGCACAAGGCCAAATTGGTCGCGAAAGGCTACTCACAACAACCTGGCATAGATTTCACCGAAACATTTGCACCGGTAGCTCGGATGGAAACAATAAGAACTGTTCTTGATTTGGTTGCTCAATTGGAGTTGAAAGTGTTTCAACTTGATGTAAAATCTGCTTTTTTAAATGGTGAGCTAGAGGAAGAGGTCTATGTTGAGCAACCTCAAGGTTTCCAAGTAGAAGGGAAAGAAGACAGTATAGGCTTTGAAAGGCTTTGTATGGCCTAAAGCAAACCCCCCGAACTTAGAACAACATGATTATATATATACATATTGATATATAAGTATAATTTAATATATTTATATACTCCATATAATATATATATATATATAGTTAGTTAAGGATATTTTGGTCATTAAATTCTATTTCGTTCCATTTCAATATAACTTTTAAGTAATGTACCAAACATATAAAGTGTTGGATTACAATTGCATTATTATCTAATTCCAATTCCAATTCCAATTCCAACCATCATTCCATTATGTTCTAAAATGATTCCGTCCAACCATACGGCTCGTAATTGTATTTGAATTGCTTACCATTAAACATAGAAAAGAAATGGCTGCCCAACTCGAACGGTTTTTAATTGAGAAATTAGGACCGACAGACAAGAAGAAATCAAGTACTAAAGTTAGTTTGAAGGGAATAACCAAAGTACTCACTCTCTCATCCCACTTGTGTGCAACAGAAGACGTTGGAAGACTGAATCTGCAGCATCAGCTAAGTTTTCACTTATACAACTGAGAAATCTTATGATATTTACATTTGATGGCTCTAATAGCATCTTGTCAACCAATGGTCCAATCAGAATGTTCCACTCTTCAACCTATAATATTTGGACAAGAAAAAAAACACAAACAAACTTGGGTTAATTAATGTTTTGGTTAGTCTACTAGGAGTTGATTTTTATTATGGTTTCTGAATTTCTTTTGTTGCAAAAGTTATACTAAAAAAAAAAGAAGGTTGAATGGCAGTATTGTCCCAACAATAGCGTTTCCGTTCCTTTTACCTGATTTGACCAAAACCCGACCCATTTTAACAAAATTTTGATCCAACCCAACCAAGTTTGACCCGACCCCAATTCACCAATTATTTTAAATAAAAAAACAAAAAAGTTTTTAAAAAAAATTATTTTTAAAAAAATATTTTATTTTAAAATATTAAAATAATTACTCCCTACGTCCCAAGATAAAAGTCCTGGTGGACTTTTCACGCATATTAAGAAGGGGAATAAAATGACAAATTGCCCATAATAATGTCATTAAATATGGAGAGAATTAGAATAAGAAAAGTATGAGATATTTAATGCTACGAGCATAATAGGAAAAAATGTGTAAAAGTTTAGTTATTAAAGGAAAGTGGACATTTAACATGGGACTACCTAAAATAGTAATAAGGACTTTTATCTTGAGACTGAGGGAGTATTATTTTAAATATTTTTTAAAATAATTATTATTTTTAGGTAAAATATTAGAAACTTTTATTTTTTTCATAAATGAGTAAAGTTTCATAAGATATAGATTCAAAAAAATTAAATAAGAAAATAAAATTCTATTTTCAAAATAAACAAAAGTAGATTTTTTTTCATTTTTATGTAAAACTTAATTTTTAGAAAAACAATGTCTTTGCCATTATTATATGTATTCTTAATATTAGATATTTTAAACTTTAATTTTTTGAATCTATATTTTATGAAACATTACCCATTTTTTTTTAAAAATAAAAGTTTCTAATATTTTTCCTGAAAATTATAATTATGTTTAAAACTTTTTATAAAATATTTTATTTTAAAATTAATATTTTATTTTAAAATATTAAAAACAAATAATTTAAAATAAATATTTTATTTTATAATATTAATTATAATAATAATAATATATTAAAAAAATTAAAAAAATTGTAAAATTATTTTACAAATAATATTTTATTTAAAAATATTAAAAATAATATTTTGTTTTAAAATAATATTTTGTTTTAAAATATTAAAAACAAATAATTTGAAAATTAATATTTTATTTTAAAATAATTATTATTTTTTAAAACCATTTTATTTTAAATATTAAAATAATTCTTTTTAAAAATAATAATTTATTTTAAAATATTAAAAATAATTATTATTATAAAATTATTTTACAAACACTATTTTATTTTAAAATATCAAAAATAAATTTTTTTAAAAATAATTACTATTTTAAAACTTTTTTGCTTTTTTTAAAAAAAATAATTTTTAAAATTGGGGTCAGGTTGGTCAAATCAGGTAAAAGGAATGAAAACTCCAAAAAATATCACTTTAAGGACCTAATTGGCGAAAAATGAAGTTTAGGAACAATTCTAAAAGTGGGTGGCAACTTGGTGAGACAAAAGTGTAATTCAACCCTCAAAAAAATGTTACAAACTAGTCATTACTTAACATTATATCCAAAAAATTTACAGAAGTGTTGAATAGACTAACGACAATTGTCATGTGGGGCATTTGAATATGTAGTAGGTTGATCCATGTCATATGGAGGTAACTGATATTTTTGTTACTGTATTAGGGGTTGATTTTTATTTTTGGTTACTGAATTTTTGTGTTACAAAGACATTACTATACACAAAAATATTACAAACTAATTATTACTGAACATTACTTAACTAACGTGTAAGTTGGTTCTTGGTGATGTAGCACATGATATTGCTACATAAATTAGAAAAGGGAAAAAAATTAGAGCTTTAGCTACGATTATTGTTGCTATTATTCTTGGCCATGAATATCTAGTTCGTTTCTTCTACGCTTACGAAAATACACTTGATATTACACATGACAAGATGTACCACATCATCAATAACTAACAGATCAACTTTTTTCGCTCACGTGATATGCACGGTTTAGCACTTCCGTCAATTTTTTGTACAGAATGTTAAGTAATGATTAGTTTGTAATATTTTTTTGAGTTAATAATGTCTTTGTAACAAAAAAAAAATTTAGTAACCAAAATGCCCCTAGTACAGTAACTAAAACATACACTAGAACCAGAAAATAGATAAATAACACCACCAAGTGCAGTACCACGCTGAAAGATGAAGCAGAACTAATTTATGGACCAACAGACGCAATGAAAAAGATGACTGCAATAAGTTTATTCAACAAGAATTCACCCAATTTATTTACCTATATGTCCATGAATCATTAATAGATTAAAATGAAGGCTAGACCTAGTAGTTAGTTAAGAATATTCTAGTAGGATAGAGTCACATGGTTTAGAGAATTTTAGCTGCACTGGCATACCATATGTTAGTGGTGCATGTTAGCTTAGGTCCTCATCAATTATACAATTAAAAGCATAAACTTGGTTTCACAAACTTTTGGTCCAGCCTTTTTCTTCATACTCTGTAATTAGTACAAATACTATCCAAATCTATAACAAATAGAAATTTTAAGTTCAACCTTTTTCTTCCCTATCTAGATTAGTACAAGTACTATCCAAATTTATAACAATTTATAATACTATCCAAGTATTATGAATAACTTTTTATGTTTTATTTATAATAATTAAATTATACCCAAATTTATATTACCATCCAAATTTAATTAAGTACACTATATTGCAGATTTATTAACTTTTTAAGTTTTATTTGTAAAATTAACTAAATGGATATAGTTATATTAACAAGGGGTTTATTAAACAATCTATTAAGTATATTATATAGTAGATTAATATTTTTATTGTCAAATTAGCAAAAAGAAATAATTTTGTTTTATTGGTAAAATTAACAACATGAGGATGTAGCTCAAATTAAACCATAATTAATCAAAAACTTCATATATCTAATAGGAAAAGTAACTAAGAAGTTTTATTTTTAATTCTACCAAGTTTATTACAAACTTTGTTTTTCATTTTTTTCTAACGCTATAAGAAACTTCACATCTCTAATAGGAATAGGGAAAAAGATCCTTTTTTTTTAAACCACAACCAATCATTTAAATTTTCTGCCATTGCTCCCACTTAATCATCATCTAATTTTTTTAGTAAACTTTTTTTTATTTGTAAGTTCATAATAAATCATAATCCATGTTGCCTGTGCGAAGGGTTGGGGAGTTTGTCCTGGTATAAACAGAAAAACATGTATAGTGTGATCTCAACTATAAAATGAACTGAAGAATGGCTTTGCCATATCTATCAATCTACCTACATCTTCTCCATATTTCTATCTCTATCCTTTCTCCCTCCAATTCCTATCAATTTCTCTACAAGTTCCCTACTAAAGTCCATTCATAAATCCTCTACAAGCTGCTGAATATATTACTGTTCTAATTGGTCATCATTTTCAACCTACCCTTCATCAACTAAATTTTATAACCCCCTTCCTTAGTTATTTTAACTTCTTGGTTTCAAATCTTACCCAGGACTCGGATTAGTCCTGACAATATGGATATTTCAGATGGCTGTAAGAGCTGCAATGGACATGTACAACAGGTGACAAGTACACTTTAAAAAGATACAAGGACAGAAATTATTGAACATCTAAACAGAGATCAAGGTGTGTTTTTCGCTACTATAATTTTACTATCAACTATTTGTGTGTGTATATGTACTTAAAAGTGAAGAATCAGGATCATTATATGGTGACATTAACTACTTAGAGAAGTTTAAGGCTGAGATTGGTGACTCATAAAACTCAACACGCGTAAGGGGTATACATACGTGTGGCACAGAGCAGTATCTGGGACTTTAAGGACTATTAATAAATTGTTATATATTATTGTTTAAATATAAATTCATGTAATTATTTATATAATTGTAGTAGTATTTAATTATAGTAGTAGATTATTATAAGAAAGCAAAACATTCTAGAGTTTTTAATCATTTAGGATTGGTTTCATTTTCAAGTAAGATTTTACTTGGTATCGAAGAATTAGGGTTTCTATTTCCTATATAAGTTGATGTACTCTTCATTATTTTTTAGATTATTGAACATAAATTGATTTGAGAAGGCGAATCGCTGGCCAACCGCTTAGTCGACTAGTAGATTAGGCGTCCGACGTCGTCCATAAAACGATAAATTATTTACAATATGCATTTCATACATATATATATATATATATATATATATATATATATATATATATTATTTCAATTCACAGATACAATAAACATAAAATATTACTCACAAACAAGTATATACAATTAATAATACATTACAATTCATAGACTCTAACATATATTAAAACAAAAATACCAAGTAGATGGATAAGCAATTTAACTTTAATAACAAAGTAAAAAGCGAATTAAATTAGTTATAAAAATATTAAAAATCAAAAATTACAATTATTATTTTGTATATTAAATATTTAATTTTCATGAATAATAATAAATACATTATAATACAAGTAAAAAATAAATATTATATCAAAAAATTTATTCATTAGTTATATTTTCTTCTTTTTTTGAAAGAACAGGAAAACTCAACAAATTTTTAATCTATCAATTGCACAAATTTTTTTAAACAATTAGAAGTTGGTATAAAAAAATAACAAGTTTTCATACATAAACTAAATTTCACACATTGACTAGTTTAGTTTTGTGGTCTTTGTTACTCGAGTAAGTAAGTCATAGGGGATGTCTCTACACTCAGCGCCCTAAAGCCGTCTGGTTTGGGAGTCGTTGGTCGAAAGCTCGCTACATGGGTAACATTGAAAAGCCTAAGAGGACTAGACATTGCACGGTCAGGTGTAAACACGAGAAAGAGCCAAAATGCCCTTGTGAGCGAAAAAGAAGAAGAAATAAATTATGTATCAACTCTGAACTTGGTGATTGTGTAGTTTTAGCCGGAGCTTAACTGGTTTACAGAATTTCTTGAGTTAGAGCTGTTTTGCCTTCTAAGAAGCATATTATGCAATGTATTTGAATTGTATTTGATTTTAATGGTTGCTAAGTACACACACTGGATCAATAATAACAAGCATTTTCAAATTGGTATGAGTTTTTGAATTGTCTTATTTGGATGTATTGTTTGAATCTATTGTTGACTGTTGATACCTCTGAAGCGTATTTGTTTGATTTCATACAGACTAATGGCTGGATTCGTAGGCATTTAGTTGGCTTGCATTTGCATTATTGCACTGCTTGGGGACAAGCAATTGATTAAGTTTGAGAGTATTTGATAAGTGAGTTTTATACCTACGAATAAGGTATTGTTGAGCTTAAGTATTGCTACCTTAAGTGTTTTTAGTATCATTTTATTTGTTTTTGTGTTTATTTCTTGTAGGATGGAGATGGAGGGTCAAATTGATCATTTTGGAGGAGAAAATAATCAAAATTCAAATTGGATGGAATTTTTGTAAATCTGTGGTCCCAGTTAAGCGCCTAGGCGCTTGGAAATGCACTAGGTTGAGCGCCTAGGCGCTCATGCCCAAAAGTTAATTTTTGTTGTTTTGTGGATTTTTGAAGCCAAACAGGAACCTGAATGAGTGTTTTGACTATTACAAATAGGAGAAACTTTAGAAAAGACGGATCACTCAATTTTTCAAGAGAATTGCAGAGAGAACAACGAAGAAAAGCACAAAGGGGGATTGCAAAGCTCGAAGATCAAAGAGAGAGTCTAAGAGCAAATTCAGAGTTTCTTCTTCTCTTCTTTAGTTTTTATTCTTTGTAATTATCTGGGATGTTTGGATTATTAACTTGGATTATGTTTTCCTTCATCATTATGAACTAAATTTTTATTAAGATTGCAACGGAACTTGGTATGTAGTTTAATTTAATTCTTCCCATTGAATGAAAGTTAGTTTTTATTGAATTATTTATTATATCTTGCATTTATTGATTAATTGTTTAGTCAACAATTACTGTGATAATCTATATAAAATTGGAAAATGGAGTATATATTTAGATCTGGATATAATAACATTTGTTCATATAATCTGAATAGGGTTAATATGATTAGCATGTAGGATAGAAATATACCTGTGTTTTTTGTATCCATTGAAAGAATTTGTGCGTAAAACCCTAATTAACTCGATTCACATAGGAATATAGTGAGTTGATTAACTAGGGTGTTCCTCGTAATTCTATTTCGTAAGAACGGATTCAGGAGAATTTGTTCACGTGTCTTTTGAGAGAAGTACGTGAATTCTAATAAGCATTCTTGGATAATGATTCGTATTAATTAAATGATTTAAATGGGAAGTAAATTGATTTAAATGAATTACCAAGGGAAGTTGTAATCTTAACGTGTTAAATCTGCATTAATCTTGTGAACTTTGATCTTAGTATTTAGTACTTTTAATTTTCCAAATCACAAATAATATTTTGTAGTTTAAAATTGGATTAATTAAATTGAAATTGGTAATTGATAAAGATTAATCTATTTCCTCGTGGAAACGATATCCTTGATTGCTCAATATTACGATTCAACACGTTTACTTACCTGTTAAAAATCTAGTAAGAAAATTAGGCAACAAGATTCTCACGAGTTGTTGGAGGATATCTCTTCATTTGTGGCTTATCATTCTATTATTGTTTAGATGTAAATTATTGTAATTATTTATATAGTTATAGTAGTATTTAATTATAATAATAGATTATCATAAGAAAGTAGAATATTCTAAAGCTTTTCATTAGGATTTGTTTCCTTTTTAATTAGGATTTTATTTGGTATCCAAAAATTAGTGTTTATGATGTCCTATATAAGCTTTGTGCAGTGAGTTTCTCTACAGATTCATAGAGATAGGTACTCCAACTTGTCCTAACATCAATATGTCTACATACAAATAATTGATAATAATTCTACTTGCACAAAACACACAAAAACATACATAACTCACTAGATTGATAAAAGGCAGAAATCATGAAATTGTCAAGCCACAATTTGTGAGACAAGTAAAAGATCATGTTTACTCATTACATATCTAGGGCAAATAAATAGCACATTGGATAGTGGCATCAACACTTTAGTGTTTTAAAAAAATGAGGATGAAATCAAAGACAGTAGCACAACTGGCTACAGATTTAAGTAGTGCCAAGAACTCCGCTCTGCAATGTGGCATGCAAGGAGTATGTAAACAGCTTCATAGCTAAGACATTTCAAATAAATATCAAGAAACGTTTAAGTAGCTTAAGCTTACCGATTTTGACCACTCTGGGATCATCTTGAGCACTCTTTCAGTGTCCAGCTTGAATCCTGCTGTAGTATAACAAAATAAACAAAATTTGGAAAAGATAAAAGATAAAGTCATATCACCACAAAAACATACAGTGCTCTCTATGGAAGATGGGAAACAAAACTAACTTCAGATATAACAACTTCGCAACCATTTGGGCTGCATTAACTTTCATTATAAGATTATAAATTTTCTTTTAGTTAGGTCTGTTTGTTCGCAATCAAATAAAAAATACAAGGAAAACAGAACTATCTTGTTAGGGCTTGGATTGGGGGTGGGGGAGGATATAAGGATACAGCACATTATAAGTGTGAATAAAACTAGGCAGACATTCAATCCATTTCATTTGCCAGCCCAAAATAAATGCAAATATCGGAGAATATATTCATGGTGAATCACAGACCGTAGCATAAGACACCGGCGACCATTATAAAAAAAATGCATAGGACAAAGCATATTTTCAATGTTGCAAGGTAGCCAAGGAAGATGGGAGTTGAAAAGAAATGTTGCAGTTCTCATTGCTCTATTTTTTATTGGGTATAAAAGTTGATTTTTTTTTAATTTTGTGATACTTAACCCTTGAATTAGTTAGTAAGACGAGTAGAATGGATGTGGTATCATGTCATATCACAATTCTAACTACACACAGTGAGAGACGCACCTTTTCTACTGCTTGCACTATCAGGAAGATCTAGGCCTTCGCACATATTGCTGCAAAAGAAAAGAATGACAATAATAATAAAATATTCAGTAAATATAATAAATGACTGAATGAGTGCAGTTTATCACATGTTATCCTGTCCATCACAATATTTTCTGGAGCATATTTGCATTCGTGCTTAGGTTCTACTTTGTTCTGGTGAATCTGACCATCCTTTCAACATTTACAAGGATAGTCTCTGTACTTGTTTCTGTCAGAACTGATATTGGTGAAGAAGGGCACTAGTAGTAATATTATAATATTGTGAGGGTAGTTAAATCAGAGCATAACATGTTATTAGTGAGCACAGAAAATATGGTTAGTTAAGAGGGGCAACTTTGTCTTTTATGAGCATATTAGTAGACTATAAATATCTAGCGATGTAATAGAAACCCTAAGCTTGATGATATGAATGAAATCTGAATTGTGTGAGCTCTCTAGAGAGTCACCTTTATTTCCCCCTCCCATTCTTATCCAACCTCGGCTTCTTCTCCAAGTTTTCTTCTAAATTCTAACCCTGGACTGTGTCTATTCTCTGCATATTCTGTGTTGATTTCAGGTATCTCAGGACCAGCCTAAGGGTCGTGACAATCTGGTGTCAGAGCAACTTTCCTGGCAAGCTTCCTCTACCCTTCTTTGTCCTATTTTTCTTATCTTCTTCAGTTTCTTACTTATTCCTAAATCTATGAACTGCACACCAAGTGTGTGTTGAATTGTTTCAGTGAAAACGCTCCTCTTTCCTTCTCAAAATCTCAATCTCAGTCTTCTCCTCTTAATCTCCAGTCCATTCTCTCTAGATCTAAACTTCTCTACTCCATTTTCTTTACTCAAACACTATACAGAACTCACTCCAGCTCATACACTCCATTACTAAGAGAATGGCAGGACCAAAGGCAAGAGTCCAATTCACATAAGTCACAGAGGAGACAAGGAACTCTTTAGAAACCCTACTCAAGCAGCAAGGGCTAGAATAGAAGATGAGGAAGTTGATGAACTGCAGTGGGTCCAAAGAAACCATAGGGAGGAGGATGATCAAGACCTTAAGCATCATAAACTCACATTCCCTTCTTATACAGAAGGAGAGGATGCTAGAAGTTGGGTCAAAAACTAAGGAATTTTTTGCAATCTACCAGGTCAAGCAGATGAGAAAAGTTCCTATAGCTGCTATGCATCTCTATAATGTACCTAAGTCATGGTACAAATCTTTTATGGTTGGAAAACCGAGGTAACGTGGAGACAGTTTTCTGATGCATTCATACTGAGGTTTACGGAAGCAGGGCTTGACAACCTATTTGAGCAGTTCAAAAGCCTCAAGCAGTCCAAAGATGTGAACTCATTTTAGGATGAGTTTGAGAAATTTAAGGGCAGACTCATGGAGAAAATTCCATGGAAATTTCATCGGAGGCTTGAATGAAGATACTAAGAAGATAGTTAAGCTCTTAGACCCTCAAACCTATGAGCAAGCATATAAACAGTCCAAGTCTTTTGAAACCCCAATTCCTAAGCCAAACAACAGCTATTTAAAGCCTTCTACTCCTGCTATATCTTCTACCAGTCACAAAAAAGACCCTATTATAACTTCTATGGTCCTACCCACAAAACACCCTTGTTAACTTGCCCAAAATCAGCACCATCTCGTGAATATTTTAAGCCTAAAGGAATCACCATGGCTCAAAGGGAGGAAAGAAGGACCAAGGGACTTGGTTACTACTGTGATGATAAATTTACAGCTGGGCATCAATGTACAATCCCAAGGCCTACATGATAATCAGTGAACCCGCAAATAATGGAGTATGAAGGACCCCCAAAATTTGATGAAGAAACCCAAGACACAACACAAGAAACCAACAGAATTGTAGTAGAGGGAACCATGGAGATATCTATCAATGCCATCGAGGGAGGGCACAACCCAAGGACTATTGTGATGACTGGAAAGGTAGGTCATAGGACTTTATCTATTCTAATAGATGGGGGCAGCACACATAGTTTCATTGACCCAAATACAGCTAAAAGACTGGGTTGTTTACTACAAGAAACTACTCCAATGAGTGTCATTGTAGCCAATGGGAACCAACTAGTCACCAGATTTGTGTGCCCCGATTTCAAGTGGAAAATGAGTTCAGAGGGGTTCATTGCTCAACTGAGTACTTCCCCTAGGAAGCTATGATGTAGTCCTTGGAGTGGACTTGTTAGGGCTTTTGGGACCTATCATCTTTGTTACCAAAAACTACAAATGCAGTTTGTCTACAAGGGAAAGAAAATAAACCTTTTTGGTAATCCCACCCCAACAAGCCAACCCTAAAAATGATAACGGGAGACTCTTTGGCCAAAGATTTTCAGCATCAAGAACATGGGATGATGGTCGTTCTACACGGAGTGTACCCCACTTCATCTGATCAAGGGACACCCCAGAAGAAAGAAGGCACCATTGGGAGGGCAGAACAAGCTCCAAACAGAAAGTTGTTCTTAGAGGAGTGCTCAGACATCTTCACATCCCCAAGCTCATTGCCTCCCAAAAGATCAATGAAGCACAACATAGAATTAAAAGAAGGAGCACAACCATTTTCCTTGAGACCTTACAGGTACTCCTATGACCAAAAGAATGAGATCGAAAAACTGGTTGAAGAAATGCTTGAGTCAGGTATTATAAGACCTACCAGTTCTCCTTTTGCTTCACCTATCTTGTTGATCAAAAAGAAGGATGGTTCCTCGAGGTTTCGCGTAGATTACAGGAAGCTAAACTCTATGACAATCAAAAACAAATTTCCAATTCCTCTAATAGAAGAGCTACTAGATGAACTCCATGGGGCAAAATATTTTTCAAAACTAGACCTAAGGGCTGGCTACCATCAAGTCAGAATGAGCCAAAAAGACCTCCATAACACTGCCTTCAGGACTCATATGGGGCACTATGAGTTCACTGTGATGCCCTTTGGCCTCACCAATGCCCCTGCCACCTTTCAAAATTTAATGAAACAGGTGTTTTCTCCTCATCTCAGAAAATTTACTTTGGTATTCTTTGATGACATCTTAACGTACTCTAAAAGCATGAATGAACATTTAGAACATCTACAACAAATTTTTGCAATCACGAGGAAGCAGCAGCTCTATGCTAAAATGAGCAAATGTGAGTTTGCTTCAACCAAAGTGACTTATTTGGGGCACATCATATCTAATGAAGGAGTAGCGATAGATCCTAGCAAAGTTGAGAACATGCTTACATGGCCCATTCCTACAACAGTCAAAGGTCTAAGAGGATTCCTTGGACTCACAGGTTACTACAGAAAATTCAAAATTTGTATAAAGTTATGGTTCAAATGGAATGAAGAAGCAACTACTGCATTTGAAACATTGAAGAGGACCATGACAGAAACTGCCAGGCCCTAGCTGTGGCCTTACTAGAATTTAAGAGAGAAACAGAGATACAGATAGCTATAAGAGAGAATAAGGGAGGAAGAAGGAGAAGAACACAATGAATACTCACTGTGATCGTGAGATACAAAGAGAGAGAGATAGCAATGGAGTATCTGAAAGCTTTACTCCTTATTTCATTCATAAAATGCATAATATCAAACTTGGGGATTACTCTTCCCTCTACAAATATATATTTTATATAGCTATCACATGCTGAAAAATGTAAATACTCCTAACATACACCACTCTCTTCTCCAAGTTTTCTTTTAAATTCTAACCCTGGACTGTTTCCATTCTCTGCATATTCTGTGTTGATTTCAGGTATCTCAGGACCAGCCCAAGAGTCCTGACAGTTTCTTTGGTTCCCAACATTTTCATGATGTACAGGGCGTTTGTTCTTTTTACTTGTACTTTCTGTTATCTTCTTATGAATTACTTACCTATCCCCAAAAGAAAGAAAAAGAAGTTTACATAAAAATGAAAGAAAGGTAAGAAAACAATATAGATAATTTTGATGCACGTATACAAGTATATAGCGACTATTGTCCAATGTTTTAAAAACAAATAAAAAACAATACCTTTGAAGTTAACAACCTTATAAAGTTTAATATGAGGGACTGAGGGGGGTTCAAAAATAAATGCAACAAAGAGCAAAATATGAACTATCAAAGTACCTGAGACAGTCAAGCAGCAAGCATATAACATCAGGTCTTTTATTGTGCTTTTTGAGCACTGCAATGAATGTATTACAAGCGAAAGGCTGTACTCTTTCATCTGCCGAGTAAACAAGCCGAACTAATGTGGGCAAAACTAATGAAGGGTCTACATGAAGAAACAAGGAACATTGTTAATACAAAGTAAAAATATCAGGGGAATCAATATATATATAAACTACTAAAAAATACTTCAAAACACTAATTAAATTATTCAAAAGGACCCACTAATAAAAACAAGAAAGAGTCCATTATTTTAAATAACTAAAAAGTCTACAACTTCAATTCATTAGAAAACAATTCTAATATAAATCTTTTTTTAGTAAGTTCGATATTTTTAAATATAAAGAGTGTACAAGACTACACCGCATCAATAAACAAATCTAATTCTCATATAATATTTTTGTTTCTCATAGTCAAAGTCAAAATCCACGATAACTTCATTTTATTATTTTTATTCAATTGTTTTGAAATGTATTATGAAAAAATAAAAAAAAAATCTTATTGATCTCAATTCTCACCAGCAATGGTGTAGAGAGATCATTCCACTAAAAGAGTCTCATTTGTAAAAAAAAATTAAAATTTTAAAAAAAAATTCCACAAAAAAAGAATAGCACTCATAATGTTATTCAATATCCTCATCCAAATATATAGTTCTTTATCAGCATTGTATTAATGTTTTACTATCTATCTGAAGTTCAAAGTATCGGCATAACATGATCAGTCCATATTATCAATACTCTCACTCAGATTAATAGATCTTTAACAATTTTAAGTTATATCAAATTAAAGACATAACACCATTATGATGATGATAACATGATATTAGTAATATAATTTTCGATTACATTGTTTGCTTGTTCATATTACAGAAGTCATTATGACTCAATACAAATACAAGTAAATAAAACATGAAACCTAATCTACCCTTCTTCTTTACGTTCATGATCTTCTTATCATTCTTCTTTAACTACAAATAAAGTTTTATTCGCAAGAATGAGCACTACGGCTCATCAAGTCTTGCTAATAACACATAAGCAGTTTATGTTTTCATATACACTTTAACATGTTTGATTTAACATATTTTTCAATTAACGATTACGTTAACTCTTACTCAACAATGGTACGTAATCATATGTAGCATTACATTTCAATTAACACTTTACATTTAATCAATACTTAGCACATATTTCTTAATATCGCATAACACTTTTACATATCATCTTCACAGAGCACATAGGTTTATGACAGAAGACTTGTCTTTTCGCCTTTACCATTTACTCTAATTTTGCGTCTCTCGATCAACCTCTTGAAATGCTAGCTTTTCCATACTTGAAAACGCAAGACTTAGCTTTCCTTCCTTCTCTCAATTACCAATATAACTCTCTTATGATTACTCTAGCCTCTTTTGCTCTTGAAGTACTTGTGAATGTGAGGATTTATTAAGAATGAGGGTTCTATTTATAGGAAATCAAGACTTAGGGTATTTAAGAATGAATATGTTTTCCATCTTGATTCGTAAAACAAGTTCTTTATTATTCAGTATTCGTTGTTCACTCTCATGTTGTTATTATACTATCTTTATGTCAGTGAGCAATTGTTTGCTCACTCTTGCAATTAAACAATGCAGCTAAAGTCGAAAGAGGTGATGATCCATCTACTAGCAAGGGAAAGGGCAAGATATCTAAGTGATGAAGAATTAGTTAAAGATTATTTAAATGCTTGAAGTTATAAGACTTGTTTTATTTTATAATGTATTCTGCAAACTGATGTAATAATTTTAAGGTTAGATTACCTGGGATTGTTTTGAGATGATGATGTAACCCTTTAATGGGAAAGATTATTGTTTAAGTTATTTAAATTATGTCTTTATCCTTTGATTATGGGTAGTTAGATGTAATAGTTTTGATAAGTGAGCACCAAATCCTGTGGGAATGAAGTACCTGGATTTGAGGGTGTCACAGGTTGGTATCAGAACTTTAGGTTATGAACCTTAGGTGGGGAAAACCTTAGGAAGTAGCCTTTAAGGAGACAGAAAACATAGAGGTGTTTAACTCTTATCGAGTTTTAAGGAATGGATTAAGGCATCCATTTAAACTAAACAATAAAAGACATTATGTGCTATATGTTAATAACTTATGTGCTTGCGAGTATCGATAATGTTAAGTAAAACATAAAATATTTTGTTGACAGGATGTCAACGAAGGAGGTCCGATCCGCCTAGGAGGTGATACCTCGGTACACATGACATTTAACCCCGGGATATTCACGTAGTGTGAGAGCATTGATCTAGGAGGATGAACCCGTGGCCCGATCCAAGAAGGATAGTCGTGAGGAGATGAGGAGGATGATGAGGAGGAGGATCCTGAGGAGTTTCCACAAAACTCCGTATCCAATTACCGAGATGTATGACGCTCAGATGACCGTAACATTACGGGATAATGTTGAGGAGCTGAAGGAGATGGTTGAGATGCACACGTTGCATTGGAACAGAAGGATGTGGAGATTCAGGAACTTGATTCAAAACTCGGAAACACAGAATGGGATCTAGTTCATACCAAGGGTCAGCATGAAGACCTGTTGGCAGTGAACGAGAAGATGAAGACTGACATGGAGAAATTGAAAGATGACTTCAAAGAGGAGTCAGCTAAGCGTGCGAGAGCAGAGGATGCTTGGATGAAGGCGACTCAACGTGCAGACCGTGCTGAGGCTAAAGTTCAAGTGAAGAAAGCCAAGATGAAGGAGATGGATTATGTTTTTAATTCTGCGATTGATAGGGCCCAGGATCGAGTCCATTATTACCCACCTCAGTTTGAAGACTCGCCGTGGTTCGTGATGGATCGTAAGACGACGTACCGTATCATGGAGGAAGAGCGTCGAGAGGCCTTACGACGTCTTAATATGCCTAGATAGAATAAGAGTGATAATAATATGAGGTTAATTATGTGAATAAATAAGTTGTGAATCCCTTATTTTGAGATAAATAAAGGGATAGTATGAGTATGTAATCCTAAAATTGGTTTAGTTCAGGAAAGTGGATGTTTATAGCAGATATGCTATCTTTAGTATGTTTAAAACATTATGAATGAATAAAATATTAGAGTTTATTTGAAATGTTATGTGTATAGCTTTAATCTTGGAATGATTAAGTTAAACTTCAAATACCCAAGAAGTTGAGTAATGAACTAATAAGCGTATATTTTAACAGACAATGCCTCCTAGAATAAGACAACCACGTCAACAAGCACCTCCTGAGGGGTCTACTAATAATAACAATGAGACCAACGCTAATTCGGGTTCAAAGAATTGGTAGCTCTATCGATTTGGTGCACTTCATGAATCAACTGCAAGCTCAAGTCACGACTTTCGAGAATTCAAAGCGGTTGGACCGCCAGAGTTTCAAGGGTCTATGAATCCAGTGGAAGCCCAAACCTGGATCATGGAAATGGAGAAGGTGTTCGACGTTGCTAGAGTTAATGAAGATCAAGATCGCTGCGTTACAACGTTCATGCTTTGAAGTCCGAAGCTAGCTCTTTGGTGGCAAGTAAATAAGGTTCGTGGAGGACAAGGAGTGACAGCGTGGGAGAGATTCAAGGAAATGTTTTTCGGAATGTACTTTCCAGCGAGTTCTCGGAATCATTTGGAAGTGCAATTTCTTGAGTTCAAGCAAGGAACAATGATGCATCGAATATCTTTGCGAAGTTTAACGAGTTGGCAAGGTTTGCCACTTATCAAGTCAATACGGATGAGCGTAAGGCGAGAAGGTTCGAACAAGGATTGAAACCCTGGCTGTATAGCAAGGTTTCAATGTTCCAGTTAAATACATTGACGGTTGTACTGGAAAAGGCAATCATCGCAGAAGGTGGAAGCGATGCCTTGACCAAATACAACCAAGAACAGAAGAAGAGAAAGAATGATAACGAGAATAAGGCTGGTGGGAGTAATGTTGGAAGTAACAATCAGAAGAGGAAGTGGAATAGAATTCGACTACGGGAGGACAGCAAGGAAGTCAGCAGAAGAAAAAGTTTGAAGCTTGTGTGGCGTGTGGAAAGAACCATCTTGGGGTATGTTTGAAGGGAAAGAAGGTGTGTTTCAACCTGTGGTCGGGAGAGGACACATTGCACTCAACCTATTTTAGTCAGAAGAAAGGAGCATGTTTTATCTACGGTTCAAAGGATCCGTGGCTCGTGATTGTCCTAAAAAGCCGGTGAGGAGTCTGAAGTGGAGGAAAGGGAAACAACAACGGTGGTGGTGCATTGACTATCATTGGACCCATTTCGGTCAATAAACCATCTGCGAGAACTTTCAATACGACTGCGCAGGATGCGGTTCGATCAAGGATGTGGTGTCAGGTATCATTCCGATTAATGGTATTAATGCTTATGTACTATTTGATTCGGGTGCTACTTGTTCATTTATATCCGATGAATTTGCTCAAAACTTAGATTTGCCTCGGGAAGAATTAGATTATCCTTTGAGTATAGAGATTGCGAATAGAAAAGTGATTCCTGTTAGAGTTGTATATAGGAATTGTAGAGTGGTTATAAAAGGTCACGAGATGATGGTAGATTTGATACCAATTAGACTTGGTGAATTTGATCTTATACTGGGAATGGATTGGTTATTTAATTACGGAGCAGTAATTGATTGCCAAAGAAAGTGTGTTAACCTTATGACTCAAAATCGAAAGTTGTCAGGTTCTACTATGTGACAAGTCACCTCGACAAGCAAGTTGTCTGACGGTGATGCAAGCCAAAAAGTTGTTAAGACAAGGATGTGTAGGATACTCCTTGCAAGTGTAATGTCGAATGGGGTTGACACACCACACCACCAAGTGAGGGAGACTCCAAGGTTCAAGGACGTGTTAAACCCAAGGAGTATGATGGCAAGAGGGATGCCACAGTGATGCAAAATTTCTTGTGGCATATGGAGCGTTACTTTGCGGCGCTAAACTTGGAAGATAAAGTAAAGGTAAATATTGCTTCCCTCTACTTCAGTGATATTGTCATGGTTTGGTGACGCAGGAAGTGTGTCAAGATGGAAAAAGGCCATGCACCATCAATACTTAAGATCTCTTAAAGGCGAAACTCGGGTAACATCCGAGAATGGCCATGACGCCCGAAAGAGAATGAAGGAGCTCTCTAATCTCATGCTCTAAATTTCAAAAATGAGCGAGGATGATCTCTTCTTCAACTTCATGAACGGGTTAAATCTATGGGCCGCCCAAGAACTCAAGCGCCATAGTGTGAAGGATGTGTCTACCGCCATGACAGTTGCGAAAACTTCGGTGAAGTACCGTTCGAGTGAAATAACTCTCAAAACCAAAGGGCAACCCTACCGATCGGAACAAGTTAATGAAAAGGGGACGACATCTACTAACCTCAAGGGGAATGGGGCAAAGCCGTCCACAACCAAGACGAGGGAGGTCGAAGTTTTGACAAAAACAAGAAGCCGCAAGAAAATTGCTTCATATGCAATGGCCCTCATTGGGCAAGAGTGTCCTAGGCGCCAAGCTAAACCCTCAATGCGTTAATTCAAAAGGGGGAACATGAGGAGGAAGCTAGCTACAATGGTAGCTCTTCAACTCCTCAACTTATTGCAGGTCAAGCCCATTCCTCACCGGGCGGGTGATAGGAGACCGAAAGGAGACTTTCGTGACAATGAGGGGCAAAAATCACCAAGGAAGGATCGTGCAAAAGTAGGTGCAAAATCCTTCTCTGGAAGTTATTGGTGTGGTGGTGGGAATCACTTTATCAGGGATTGCTCGCAGTAAAAGGCTTTCCTTGGCATGATATCGTTAAACGACATGGGTAAGCAACCTAAGGGAGCATTGCAGATGCCAAAGACGATCGTAGAGCGGGATGCCAAAGTTAAGTCTAGATCCAACAAGAGCAAGACGACACGAAGGAAGGGCCTTCGATATGTCTACATGGAGGTTGGAGGAAAAGTTATGCAAGCGTTATGAAAACTTTGTTGGTTTGAGCGTTAGGGCTCAAACCAACAAAGGACGAAGGATGGGTGAAGTCCGTCAATTCTAAAGAACAGCAAACCCATGATATATTAAAGGGGTTGAACTACATATGGGAGCATGGACAGGAAAGGCCGACTTAATTGTCATCAACATGGATGATCATAAAGTCGTCCTTGTAATGGACTTCATGGAGAAGCATAATTCGGCACTAATACCATATCGGGGAGTGTTGGAGATCTCTGGGAATAATAGATGTGCCTTACGCGAAGTACCTTTAGTGCAACTGGGAGAAGGCACTAACAAGTTGCTTGGTGCAATTGAGTTCATCAAAGGGTTAAAGCTAACACCGGGCAAGAAAATTATTGGACCACGGGCATACGCCGAAGTTATCAACAAATGCCAAACACAGTACGAGATTCGACATTGAAGCTTGTGACGAGGGCGTCACGAAATCAGGTGGGGGAGAATGTCACGTCCCGTGGATCCCACGCGGAGGGGCACACGAGCGCTTATTGGAGGCGTACTTGGGCAAAGATGTAGACAAGTCTCTAGAACGATCTCCAATGTGGTAGAAAACTCTACCTAGCTCCACGTGGTTGTGAAACAATCTAGAAGAAGGAAGAAGAGTGTGGAGGATTGTAGGAATGTCCTAGAATACTCAACATACTTGTAACTAATAGAATATTCTAGAATGGTTCTAGAATAGGTCTAGGAACCTCTAGAATATTCCATATTTTTCTTGTATATTCCTTACTATACTAGAAGGCTCTAGAGTGTAGTAGCGAAGTGTAGAACATGTAAGTAACTACTAACTAGAAGTTTGTACATAGAACTTTCTAGGAACTTACTTATAATAGTAGGATCTAGAATCCTCCATTGAAGAGGTGGGATGGCTATAAATAGGAGGTGACCTCATTTGGCCAAACCATCTAATCCTATATCATCCTACCAAAAGCATTCCCCAAGTTCTCTTGTATAAGCTTTCTTGTGTGCAATAAAAACATTCTTTCTTTTAAGTGTTTTCTTGTTCCTTACTAGTTCTTGTAATGTTTACTTGGCGAAACACTTACTTAACAACTCTCGAGGGAGATTGTTGACTAAGGCCGCACGGTGGGACTTAGATTTAAGGCCGTGACATAAGGCTACTTAGTAAAACAACGTAGTTTCGTATAAAAATTATAATTAAAGATTTTTTCATATAAAACCCAAAAATTGAAAACTTAACCCTTAGGTTTTATTAAGTAGCCTTTGCCTTAGATTACTTTTTCCCTATATATATATATATAGAGAGAGAGAGAGAGACAGAGACAGAGACAGAGAGACAGAGAGAGAAAGAAATGTTCAGGAACCATGCACCTGCATAACTGGCAGCTCTGAAGAAAAAGTAGGTTTTAACCGCAAGAGCAACCTATCAAAACTATAAGTTTGCATTGGATTTTATTTTATTTGATAAATAAGAGTGGAGCACCATTAGTGATAGACATAGCTTACTGCCGAGAAATTTCCAAATTCTAGGGCTGAGATCAAGCACCTTGAACAGCTAAAGCAATCAATATGGTCCGCAGAAAATACTTTTATTTGGTCTCTATCTACTTTAACTATTTTAAAATTCTCAAATAAATTATAGATAAACAAATATCACAAGCATCTAAGCTGAAAGTTGCATCAGAAACTGTGAATTCTAAAACTAACCGATCATTGGAAGTAACTTGGATGCTTGTGTGCTAATTACCAATTCTTCATCGCCAAGGCGCTCTAGCAAGTGATTTGATATATCTTGCCTGCAAGATTCATTAGAAGAGTTCAATAGAAGAATGGAAGCGTAAAATCTAGAAAATCAAATAAGCTTATAACCGTTAAAAGACAGTTTCAAACCACAGTAAATGTGACAAGTCAGCTACTGAATCTAATGACATATGGATGAGTTCTGATACAACATCAACAGCATTCCTCCTTTGTGAAACATTTCCAGCAGCAAGGCGCTCCAAAACTTCTTCAAGGCATTGGCTGTATGAGCTTCTGGTAAATCACATTAGCAGTCAGATCTGTCACCAAAGGTAAAGCATAAAACTAAATGCATTTACCAATATATTAAAAGATTAAGGCATACATTATGCAGTATTCTGCAACAAGCATAACAGCGGCTCTTGCCGCGCCATCCCTCCCATCTAAAAGATGTAATAGTAGTGGAACTACAGTATCCATTTGTCTTGTGTCAGTACGACTGCTTGCAGCCAACGAAGAATTTGTTCTAAACATGGCTGCTTTAATGATGCACACAGCGCCGTCAATCACATCCTCATCAGAAGAGTGGAGCTTCAAAATTTAAGGCATTAGTCTAATAGCATCCAATAAAAGTATACAATCAAGCATTTCTAATATCAGATTCTAGAAGCAAAAAGGCATAGACTTATGTTAGGCCTAAAACTGTTGGCGGTATCAACTCATTCTCCTCCTTGTTTTCATTCTACTGGTGCAGCTGAGACCAAGTTTAATATGTGTGGGTATGACAAATTGACAATGCCTTTCAATCTAAATTGTCAATTATCTTTATCATTGTAGATTGACAAAATCATCTATGTCATGCTGTGAAGAGTCCAAAATGGGTCCCTACACATTGAGTCTCCTTTATTTGGATTAAGGGGATGGTCATGACTAGTGGTTCAAAGAAGCGGTCGCATTGCCGAAATAGCGGTGTATCAGTTTGGTTTCTGTAGTCACTGCTCTGATAACGATACATGAATTGTAATTACAAATATTATCAATGTAAGTTCCGTGTGTAGTCGAAATTTTGCCGTAACGGGGAGAAATAACAGCGTAGCGAGAAGAAATAACGGCATAGCGGGAGAAATAATGGTGCAACGCAGAAATAAAGACGAAACAACTGTGTAACAAAGGCAGTAATAATAATAATACTCCCTCCGTCCCGGGATAAAATTCTTCCACTGACTTTTGTAGTCAAATTGACCATTTTTTAAAATTAATGATTAGACATATATTTAGATTTTTGAAAAGGCAAACAATGAGATTAGTTCTAAAGTGTATGTAGTTTGCGATGTTTATAGGCTTTTTGCATATATATATATATATATATATATATATATATATATATATAATATAAAAGAATTACAAGATACACTAATTTGAAAAATGGTCAATTTGACCACAAAAGTCAATGGAGAACTTTTATCATGGGACGGAGTGACTAATAAATTATCAAAAAATGGGAGACTTTTTGGAGAGAGGGTGTTGTAATAATAATAAATAAAATATGTATATATACTAACTTATCAAATAATAATAATAAATATTACTAAATAAATATGTATATGCACATTCTAACTATCAAAAAATTATTATTATTATTATGAGCAAGGTTATCAAGTCGACGACTAGTCGTCAAGTCGGTACGAAATAGCAAGTCGTCTGGGCGACTTGGTGGGAGAGGCCAAAGGCGAGCGCCCAGACAGCGTGTTGGACGACTAGGACGACTTTCGAACAACTTGGGCGACTATTTGGCCAAGCGGTCAACTTAGTCGTAGCAGGTGTGGTCCGACCCAAAGCTTAAAAGGGTAAAAAAAAGACTAAAGTTCGACTGAAGTACTGAACTTAATCTATCGATCCCAACTTCAAAATAGCATAGAGGGAGAAACAAAAGTACGAAACGAGAGAGGGAGAAACGAAGCCTGCTAATCGATTGATCAAAAAATCAAGCCCAACAACGAGACTCCGACGACTTCGACGGGGACAACTTGACGATATACATGTATGTTTCTCTTCTTCCCATCCTCTTCTTCTCGTCTTCTTCGGTTCTTCTCGTCTGATTTGACGATATACAGTGAGCGATTGCTAGACTTTGTTTGGTTCTCCTCTTCCGAGAAGATGATCGCTGCGACACTAACGGTGGTAGTTTAAGAGGAAGAGTGATAAATCTGAATGGGTTTACTTGTTGTAACCCACTACCAAACTAGTTGTTTACTACTAAATGGTAGTAAGTATAATAAATTATGTATACAGTAAATTACATCATATAATTTATATTAATAGTATATTATATACATGATAAATTAATATTAATATTATATCAGTAGTTCAGTACTTCAGTTAAGTAGCATAATAAATTAGTATTATATTTTTTTGTTATGTATTTTGTTTTATTATATTAGTATAATATAACATCTTACTTATATTAAAATATATTTAATTTATTATTCATGAAATTAATATTATTTGATATAATCAATAATAATTTTAACTTATAATTTTAATATTTTAATAAGTAATTTAATATTTTTTATTTTACTATTGAAGTTAAATTTGTCTATTGATCTCTGCGTATTTTGTTTTAGTATATGTTTGAGGTTATAACTTGTTCTATAATATTAATTGTATATACTTGCTTTGACTAATTTTTTTTATGTTTAGTCATTAGTGTATCGTGAATTTGAAATATATACATATATATATATATATATATATATATATATGTGTGTGTGTGTGTGTGTGTGTGTATATTTTATGTATAAAATTAACGTTGTAAATAATCTATCGCTTTATGGACGATTAGTTTAGCTTATTGACTAGTCGCTAAGTTGTCGACCAACGACTACTTCTCAATTAGCGCCTTAACAACTATGATTATGAGGAACAAGAATAGGATGATAATATAAAGCAGGAGTAGGTGAAGGATTGGTTAATAACTATTTGAACTCTTTAATTGTTTTTTCTACTTTTAAGGGTATCTTAGTATCTTAAAAACTTATGTTCAATTATTATGTTTTTTCTACTATTAAGGGTATCTTAGTATCTTAAAAACCTATGTTCAATTATTATGCAATATAGTATGTGAGATGCCTATATTATCATTTGGATAATACTAATAGCTATGTATACTTGATGTTTTTTTTTGCTTATCTAATTGATCCATCTTGTTGATCTTATTATTTAGAATTTTTTCATAATTTTATTTAAAAAATTTGAAGCTCCTAACTAGCAAAACAGTTCGTATCACCCGATCATTTTACCGAGTCAAAAAAAAAACTTTTGAAACCTAGGTGGGCCGCAACTGTGAACCGTGCTAAATGGTCTCAAGCCCCATGACCCTCATGGTGTATGGGACATGTTGAGGGTGCAGTGTGTGTGCACATAATTGAGCAGGCCATGCCAAAACGGTGGGTCAGTACGTTTGCAGAATGTCACGTTGCCTTTGTATTGTAGTGTGTGAAGTGTCAGATAAGTTATAGATTTGCTTTATTCGGGATTTTCTTTTGAGATTAGGTGTGTGGCGTGTGTGTGTAACAATGTATCTTTAAACAAAAGTGTTACTGTTCTCTATTCGAAGCTCAACCAGAGAAAGCAATATGGCATACAACCAAGATCACAATAATCAACAAGATATTAATTAATTATTGTAATTAAAGTAAAAAGGATTATTCAATTTCTAATACTAAAAGTTGTATTAAGTTTGACAGAAAATCACACGCTTTAAGCATATATTCAACTGACTGGATCTAGACCCAGTCTAAGTTTGTTCCAAAGATTTTGATGTTTGTGAGAACATAAAATGTTTTTTGCTATTGTAACAAAAAATTATCTCCTTTTTTTGGTAAGTAAATAAATGCATTTCTCTATTCTCCCCTTTTATCATTTTCCAGTGTGCTCTGAAGGAGATAATTGCAGTAAATCTTTTTATAAACCTAAAACTGTTAGCTACCTTCTACCTGTGATATTAGAATATGAGACATCTGCAGCCCATACTCTGACATAGCACTTTCAAACTGCTTGCCATTACAACGCCCCAAGAGAAGTAACAGGCAATTTAGGAAAAAATTTATGGTTTCTATTCCACTGTCTTTGTCCTCTGCAAGCTCTTCAACATAGTTATCTGCATAAAACTGCAAACGTATTTTGTCAAAAGCTAAACTTTATTGGGAAAAAATCAATGTGAATATAAAAGTGATCATACAAATCAACTTAACACCTATCCTGGGGTATACAGTAGCTGATGACTGATAACACATGACAAATACATAGACCAATCATAAAGAAAGTAAAGTAAACGAAACAACCGTGGACAATCAAGAAGATTTATGTTACAATAAATTCCCCAACTCAAACAAGTGAACTAGCATTCTATTAGAAATTAACAAACTGCAGTTGTTTATCTGTAATTTTTTAATTAACTTGGCTCCAATACATTCTGCAAATGCCTTCAGGAAGTTCGCTAAACATTTGATTATTCCACCTAAAAGCTTTAAAAACCTTTCTCTCTGTTAAACACTACAAACATTCAATTCTTCATCAGAAAACCAATGTTAAGGGATTCTTTAGAAAGTAGAAACGATTGACAAATCACTAATTTCTCTAAAAGCCCAAGTTGTAAGAGAAACGGCACATTGTGCTTTAACATGACCTCTCACGTGCAACAGCTGCTTGCACATGCATAGACAAAATAGGGTGCATCAAATGATAAATAGAACAAAGACAGGAAGTGCAACTAAGATACCATAATGAAAAAACTAAGTCGAATGGGAAGACTGAAATGAAGAGCCTGAGAACTAGGATTAGACACCATGTCATATTATCAAATATTTGAAAGGTCAAGTTGTTAGAGAACAGACCCAACTAGTACATGACGATTTTAAGGATGAGGAAGTAGTTGTGTGAGTTAAAATTATGTCTTAAATTAGCAAAAAAAAAAAAATATATATATATATATATATATAAGTATATAACATGGCTAATATGTGAATTATAATTAATAGCACATATCAAGTTTGAAACAATGCATTAATAATTTGTACTAGGTTCATGCTTTCCAATTTTCCTCTGTTTCTCCGTCACTTTTTGGTGGGAATTAGATATATATACCTGTCTCCCACACCTCTCTTTCTGGATACACCTATGTATGTAACAACTAAAGAGTAGGATTAATTAAATATAGAACGAATACTTAGGAATGAGAAAAAAGTTGTTTTATGAGGAATGTGAGAGGCCAACATCACCAAAGTACATAATTTTTATGTAAATAGTTGTGGTAAATATGATAACAGTTGGAGCTTCAAAGTAAAGCTGGGAAACTGCAAACAATTTTCTGAGGTAATGCCACAAATTTTGCCTTTTAATGTAATAAAATTAGCAAATGTCAATGTTATAAAAATCCTCGCCTAGGTCCGCCTAGGTCCGCCTAGGCCCCGCCTAGGCGCTAGGCCCTCCCTTGGCACCCCGCCTAGGCGCTAGGCCCTCCCTTGGCACCCCGCCTAGGCGCTAGGCCCCCTTAGCGCCTCACCTAGGCCCAAGGTGACAAAAAAATCCCTCCAGGAAATTAGGCGGGGCCTAGGTGGGGTCTAAGGCTGAGAAATTTTTTTTATTTTAATAACTATCCAAACCAGATCTTAATATATTTATTTTTCTAATGATTTACCATATTCATAATACATGTTGTAGCATATCAAATCACAACAAGAAGTGAACAATATCAAGTCAAAATGAATAATTTTATTATAGTTGTAATTTTTTGAACTTGTACCAACTTCAAATTATATAAATGATGATACATTTGTAATATTTAGTTTAATTCAATATAATTCTTAAATTTATGTTTAGTTTCTTAAGTTTTAATATTGAATTAAATTCTTGAAATTTTAAATTTTATTATTTAATAACAATCTTATGTATGAATAAAACTAATACGTTAAAAATATGTTTGAATTTTGAACAATTGCATGTTTGTGTTTGAACTTTGACATTAGCAATATGGATATGTGTTTGAACTTTAAGCAAATACATTTATTATCTTTATTATAAATTGTTTTGCTTTATATTATTGTTTTGTTTGGATAAATGTAAGATAAAATATTAAAATTGGCTTAAAATAAAAAATCTCGCCTAGGCACCGCCCAGCGCCTAGGCCCCGGCCGCCCGCCTGCCTCCCGCCTAGCGCCTTTTAGAACATTGGCAAATGTGAATATGTAATAATCCAAACCTTATATGTATGTAACTGTAAATGTAAATTTTAATGAGAAGTAAATTCATAATTTTGGATGAAATCGTAGAGTGAAAACCTGACAAATCTTAGAGTGGAAATCAGATGAAATAGTAGAGTCAAAACCTGATGAATCTTAGAATGGAAAATCTGATGAAATCGTAGAGTGAAAACCTTGACGAATCTTAGAGTGGAAATCTGATGGAATAGTAGAGTGAAAATTCTAATGTGATAGTAGAATGAATATCCTTAAATGATAGAAGTTAGTTGCAAATACAACTAATGAAGTTAAGTAATGTGAATCACTTTATAACCACAAAAACCAAATTAATAGAAGTAAATTGTAAATCCAACTAATGACACAAAATTGGTTGGAAGAAAAATGTGGCTCACAAACTAGCAAAAAAAATGTGGCTCACTTTATAACAACAAAATCAAAATGATAGGGGTAATTTGCAAATCCAACTAATGTAGCTTGGGTTCAATATCTATATATATAGGAGAAAGCAAGTATACTTCATTTTACTCTCCTAAAAATATAAAGCTGAGAGAGAGAGAGAGAAGGAAGAAGCTCGGCAGCTATAGAAGGAGAAGGAGAAGGAGAAGGAGAAGGAGAAGGAGAAGGAGAGGAAAATCCAAGCTAGAAGCAAAAACAAGAAGTTCAAGAAGAAAGAAAAGTAAGAACACAACTAGGTAAAACCTAAAGAAAAGCAAGAACACAACTAGGTAAAACCTAATCCATCTAAAATCTAATTTTCTTATAAAAGTTATTTCTTCTATGAGAATAACCAAGTACCATGCATGTTTAGAACTAAAACTTAAGAGATCTATGTTGTACAACCTTGGATCATGGAGAAAATATCGCAATCACAAAGAAAACAAGAAGGCTTGAAACTAGCTTAGTTAAAAACTCTAAAACAGAGCCTTAAATTGTAAAATATAGAACTCTTAATGTATAATGAATTTTGACATGAGGCTTGTTGTGTGAGGTACCTCATTGAGTTACCTAAGTTCTGTAAGAATTTGAGACTCGAATTCCTTGTAAATTATTTATGGGGATTTTTGAACCAAGACTGGACAGTGTCGAAAACCCCCTGCTTAAAAATTTTCTGGGCTATGTTTTGGACAGTTAAGTTGGGTGAAATATTCTGAACATTTTACGTGTACTACCTGGTGGTATAAGGAGTGTATTGTCCAAAGATGAAATCAAATGGACTCGTAGAGAGGACGTTATGACCCAAGCAAATTAGGAATTTGGAAAATTAAATCGGGTATAACTTGAGTTCTGTAACTCATTTTGGGATAAAATTTTAGGTGGAGATACCCACTGATGTATAGAACTTACTGACCAAAATTCATGAATTTTGGAATTAATTTAGAATTATAAGGAATATTGCAAGTTTGGACAGAAATGACCTTTAAATAAATAGTAAATAAAGCTTTAAAAACATAAAACATCTAAAATGTAATTATCTAAGTCTGGACAGAAGAAGAAAAAAGGGATAAGGTCCAAAAATGCCCCTGACATTTTTCCCAATGTCTACCGAGCACCCTATACTTTTTTTTGTCCAAAAATACCCCTAAGGTTACGTTTTTTGGGTCGATTGTGCCCCTGCCGTTGACAGACATGCTACATAGACTAACGGAATTGAGAGTTGGACATATTTTGCTGACGTGTCAAATAATTAAAACAAAAAATACCACTGTACCATCTGATGTGTATAAAAATAATATTTTATATATATTTGATAATTTATTTATTATGTGTATTTTATTAATAAGTTTTATTTATTAATAATATTAATAAATATTATTAATTATTTGACACCAGTCCACCACCACCACCACCAGTCCACTACCACCACCACCACTAACATCAACACATCAGAACATAAAATCAATGAACAAAAAAACATCATAACTTAATGAACCAACATAATTAATGAACCATCCACCAACAAAATTAAAGGAAAACACTTTTGTCCAAGAACCATCCGAACCAACATAAAATCAATGAACAAAAAAGCATCAGTTGATAGGAAATTAAAACATTAATCAACCGAAACAAATATAAAAATAAACCCCGATTCCTGAAATCAAGTCAAGATCTAAGAAAAAGAAGCTTAGCAAACATATAAACCCATCCTCCGGTACGCCTCCCCCAACGGCCTCCGAGTCGCCACCGAGTCCAACCTCGCTTCCCGCACCGCCACCGTTGGGGTCTGGATCGACGCCGACAGCCGCTTTGAGACCGACGGCACCAACGGGTTTAGATAGAGAAAACCTTAGAAAAAGAAAAAATAGATCTGATATGATCGGTGGTCATGGTTGCTGCTACTATGTTCATCTTCTTCATCTTAGAGAGAGAAAAAATAGATCCGACATCGCTACTATGCCTTAGAGAGAGAGGAAAGGGTGTTGATCGGTGAATAGGAGAGAGAGAGGTATAAGTGGTTTAGATCTCGAGATGAAATGTGAGGTAGGAAGAACTGAGATCTAAGAGAGAGAGTAGTTGTGGCCATGACTACTGCTGCTGCTCCTTTTGATCGGAGTGGACGGAGGAACGAATTGGGGGCCATGGCTGCTGCTCCTTTTTTAATTAGTGTAAGCAATGTAATTAGTATTTTACATATTTACAATGTCATATGTAAATATATAAATATTTTATTTAATTATTTTACTAAATATTAGTATTATATATTTTTAAATACTAAAATACTATTTTATTTTATTTATTTTATTTTTATTTTATTACTGCTTTTATTTTATTTATTATTATTATTATTATTATTATTATTATTGTTATTAACATGTTATTATTATTATTATTAGTAGTAGTAGTAGTAGTAGTAGTATTAGTATTAGTATTTTAGTATTTTACATATTAGTATTTAATTCGTCCATGTGGCTGCCACGTAAGCAAAATATGTCCAACTGTCAATTCCGTTAGTCTATGTGGCATGTCTGTCAACGGCAGGGGCACAATCGACCCAAAAACGTAACGTTAGGGGTATTTTTGGACAAAAAAAAAGTATAGGGTGCTCGATAGACATTGGAGAAAATGTCGGGGGCATTTTTGGACCTTATCCCGAAGAAAAAATAATAAATAGTTAAAGAGGTCTAATAGAGAAAACAGAGTTGAGAAAAATAAGAAAAATTAATTAAAGTAAAACAGAAAATGTGTAAAATAATTCTATCAATTAATATGTTAAAATGGAACATATAAGCTTATGTGAGTGTTAAATGGACGTTATAAGAGTGAGGTTATAAAAATGGAATAAGAGTATGCTCGGGAACGAGTTTACATGAAAATACCGAAACGGCTTTGTGAAAAGTTTTCGACGGTAACTATTAATAATAATAGCTAAGCTAATTATATAAATCCTCATGAATGATGTAGGTTACCATTCGGAGGAAGTGAGTAACTTAAACGAGGGAAGCACACTCAATACAAATAAGTTCTCGCATTTATGTCTATATTTTATTCTAGAAAGTTTTTTTATTCATGAACTGTTTTAAGAAATGAGTTTATACTATTTGTTTCAGCAAAACTCTGTTGATATGATTATTTAAATTATTGAATGTTCCTTGGAGATAGTTAATGTTATCAAAACCAAATTGCTTTGGTGCGGACTCTGATGTTATAACTAAGTAAAATAACCCAAGAAATAGTATGGAGACCAACATACGCTGTCAAAAATAAGTATGGAGATGATGTTACACGTAACATGGGGTGTTGTTGAGTTGATCCCCTAATGAAACTCTATGGAGAGTTCGCAGTCTTTGTGACTGTTGAACAGTTTTGGAGAGTTCTCAATCCCCGACTGATGAACAATTTTTAAATAGTTCATGGTCTCTTTGACCAATCAGTTGTCTTTGAAAAAAAATTGAATCATGTTAAGCCTCCGAGATTACAAATTTATTATCTTGTGAAAATGTTATTTTCTTACTCTAAATTGTTCATTCATCAGTGGTGTTATTCAAATGAATATAAGATATAAATATCTTTTCATTGTATTCTTTGTACTTGTTGAGCAAAGTAGTTGCTCACTCTTGCAAATCTAATATTTTTCAGCTAAAGCAGGACCTGAAGGGTCAGACAAAGATAAAGGAAAAGGGAAAACTAAGGAATAATAAATGTATTGATGTATTAGAATTATATTATTAATGACGTAACATTTTTGAATCAGTTTGTAATTTTTAGTATGGTTTAGAACATGGGAGGATTGTAAGACATATTTGTAATTATTTTATGTGTTTTAGATTATGTTATTAGTTGGATGTTGTAGATGATGATGAATAGTGAGTACCAGATCTGTTGTATAGTACACGGATTTGGGGGAATCATAGAATATCTGGGATATGTTGATCAAGGGAAGTGACCTCTTTCCTTTCCGCAACAGTTTAACCTCATCCATGTTCCCAATTCCATGCATGAAAAAATATTTAATAATGTTTACTGGATTTATCATATATAGTGGTAGTGTGCAGATTTTGAGAACGAAAGCAACTCCGAAATATGCCTGATCAGATCTACTTTATCATTTGAAGATCATTGTTTCAACTATCCAACACAGCCGTTGTAACCTGGGTCATATCCATTTTTTTCTAGAAAATCCCCAAGATTTGTCTCTAAAGTAAAATCTTCCAATCTTATCGCTAAATTCTGAAACCCAATTTCTTATTCTTTTCCATTTTAGGAACATAGAAATGAGCAGTACATATTATCAAGTATCAAACTTACACATCCTACTCGTCTCAGTAATCAACTCATAATCATTGGCAGATTAAGCTACACAAAGCAATACTTTGGGTAAATTAACCTGAATGCCAGACAAGTACTGGTTCAATAATTCTCTGTAGCATTGAGAAAATTTGTGATCTTCCAAGTGCAAGAGGACACTGCAATGTTTCCAACAAGAAGAGAGAAGCAATGCACCAGTGTTCACCATTTGCAGACCTACCTTCCATTTATAATGTAAGATAAAATAAATGACGATCATAAAAATTACAGAAAACACAACTTATAAAATGCTTAAAGCGGGAAATGGGAATAACACCTGACTCGGATTGGAAGCAACCATAATGATGTTTCGTCTTTTGCAACCACTTCAATACTTTCTCCAATCCTATTGCATGCAAAGGTCGGCTTTTCCTGCTCCACTGCAATGTACAGACGCATTTCAGAGTTAATTGCCTGATCACATGGCAAAAAAATTGAATAGGTTACTTGGTTTAAACTTCTTCTAGCTATAAGTTAACTATGGCACCATACATTTGTAAATGAGAATAACTGCTTCGCTGGAAACAAAATAATTACTTGATGCATGAATTAAAAAGACAGAATGAAAATAAGAAAAATGTATGTTACCTATACTTGTAAATTTATAAATAAATAAATAAAAATAAGAATAAAAAACACAACCTGTTGCAGAAAATATTCACAATCATGAATAAAAAAAAATTATTTTAAATCTTACTATATATCAATGTTCTAAAAGGCGCTAGGCGGGAGGCGGGCGGCCGAGGGGGGCCTAGGCGGGATTTTTTATTTTAAACCAATTTTAATATTTTATCTTACATTTATCCAAACAAAACAATAATATAAAGCAAAACAATCTATAATAAAGACATTTACTTAAAGTTCAAACACATATACATATTGCTAATGTCAAAGGTTAAACACAAACATGCAATTGTTCAAAGTTCAAACATATTTTTAACGTATTAGTTTTATTCATAAATAAGATAGCTATTAAATAATAAAATTTAAATTTTCAAAAATTTAATTCAATATTAAAACTTAAGAAACTAAACATAAATTTAAGAATTATATTGAATTAAACTAAATATTACAAATGTATCATCATTTATATAATTTGAAGTTAGTACAAGTTCAAAAAATTACAACTATAATAAAATTATCAATTTTGACTTGATATTGTTCATTTCTTGTTGTGATTTGATATATTACAACCTATATTATGAATATGGTAAATCATTAGAAAAATAAATATATCAAGATCTGGTTTGGGTAGTTATTAAAATTAAAAAAAACTTTCCGCCTAGGCCTCGCCTAATTTCCTGGAGGAATTTTTTTGCCGCATTGGGCCTAGGTGAGGTGCCAGGGGGGCCTAGCGCCTAGGCGGGGATTTTTAGAACACTGCTATATATTTCACAAGACAAGCAGTGGCATGGTTGGACTGCATCTCACAGCTACATTTTCATGTTTCCTTGTTCCTTCAGTTAAATTGTTTTCACACATTAAGTTTCACAGAAGAACTAATTTCTTAAAAAAAAAAAAATCACAGAACTAATTTATAAAATTAAAAGTAAAAAAAATCAGTATACTGAAAGAGGGGATGACTAGTAACCTCCAAAAATCTCATAATAACTGCACAGATAAGTCAAAATAACAACAATTTTTTTTGTCCCATAGTAGTTGGGGTAGACTGAAAAAGAATCCCATATGTAAGAGTAAAAGAAGATGAGTTGAGGACATACAGCAATGAGTCTCTGCACTAGAATGATGACTTCACCTAAAAGATTCCAAAGCAGCAATCGCATCTCCATATTGCTAGATAGTTCAGGTGTTATACTGATTGGTATCACTTTCTTCACATTACTAGCACCAGGTCGTTCCAAGGTAATTGAATGATTTGGTGCATTGGGTTTAGATGGTTTTCTCCTGTTATCGAAAATGTCAGAAACCATATCCTTTCTTGTCACTGCTATAGTAAGAGCTATAACACAATCCGCAGCAGCCACTGATAAGCGAGTTGGTAACTCAAACCCACCCTGAAAAGTGCTAAAGCGACAAGTAACAAGAAATTAGGTTAGCAAGAACAACATAAGACAATTGGGGAAACAGCATTAAATAGATAGCAGAACCAATTTATATGAATACAAAGAAACTCAAGAAATTATGTAGTTGCCTGCCAAGGCAAATACAACTTGAGGATCCAAAGATGGCTAGTCATGTAGATAATTATTTAGGAGTTGGTTCATTTTTTTAAATTAGGGTTTTTACTTGGTCGTTAAAGCGTTGTAATCATTACTTATTTGAAGATAATTTAATAGGAATTGATATGAGTAAAGCTTTGTGTGTGTTTCTCTACCGATTCTTTGCGGGGAAGGTACTCTGATTCCCTCTTTCCCCCCTCGCCCTGATTTTCAAGTGAGGGTCAACTGCTCTCTAATGCAAACCTCAACCAGAACTAAGAATATCTGTTAGACTTCTCCTATTGGTAGCAATAACTTAAAATAATGCTACTTATCAAAAAATATTAGATTAATGCTACATCACCAACGCATTGACAGCTTCAGAATCACATTTACCAGGAGGAAAAAATTTGAAAAAATAAATGATCAACTGCAAGGAATAAATGAATTTAAATAAATACTGAACGCCAAAGGTTTCAGTATCAGGATTCATTCGGCACACCATGCAATAAAAACAGACCAATTAGTCCGACGCATGCGAGGATGACTGATAAAAACCACCTAAATTAAAAGCAAAATTTGCTTCCAATATATATGCGTGTGTGTATATATATATATGAATTAAACAATGTCTGATTTGTAGCTAAATGCAGACCTACAAATAAAAAAGGGCCAAAAAATAGGTAAAACATGTACCTTCCATTGCACGCAATCAATAAAAGATGTTTCACACGTGAAGATAGAATCTTTAACAATGTATCATACTTCTCCCTTGTTCCTGCACAAGGAGAGAACATTTACATTCAGTTGCTCTTCATCACTCAGGTGTTGTGTCAATGCCTCACATTAGCCCCAACCTCATTAGGAGGTTCAGGGTTCACATTATGAGATCAAGGGATATATGTAAAATTAAAAACTACACTTCAAAATCCAAAAGGACTTGGACAAATAGTAGTTCTATTTTATTTTGAGATTTTAGAATTAATGCTACAAACTGCAAGATGAGGAACTTTTTTGAACTACGGCATTTCATGTGCTCCCAGAAAACCACAGTTCTGATCAAAACATTCAAAAAGTGAGAAACAAACAGTACTTGAGAGTTCTATAACTCAAGGTTCTCCTATACAAATTTTTAGTCAAATTTCGAAAATGCATACCAAATAAAACATCAAAGCAAATAAACCGATTAGGAGTCTACAAAACATGGCATAGTCACATTTGAGACAAAGGTCTTAGCACGTTGCTTATAGTGAAAAGGGGGGGGGGTAAAATAAGGTAAATAGAGGGAAGGAAAATGCATACTGAACTAAACATCAAATCACATCAAACCAATTAGGAGTCTACAACACATAGTTTAGTTACAGTTGAGACAAAGGTCTTAGCATGTTGCTTATAGTTAAGGAGGGCCGGGAAGAGAGAAGGTAAATAGAAAAGAACAGAGAGGCAAACTTGCATCCCCTCCCCTATTAGAGAATAGCTCCAAAAATCCTGTTTTCTCATATGGGATCAAAAGTGGAACCAGAGCAGTAAAAATTCATTTGTTTTTTTTTTTGATGGTACAGCTTAGCAAACTATGTCATTTAACAACTTCACAGAATGCTCTATTGTAAGTCTTTAACTGCCCCCCACATTAGTAGGGCATAAAAACCTAGAAGCATCATTGCATCACCTCTACTCCTCCCCTCTCCCCTAATTCCACCTGCACACATTGAGTTCCATGTTCTGTTAATATTACCACAAAAGACCAAGTAGCCCACTCGATCAGGCATGTGTATGTTTCTTCTAGTTACAATTTTAAGCAGGGTCGATGGAGGAAGACCCACCAAAACGCATTCAGTTTAGTTATTATGAAAGAATAACCATCTAATCGGAAAGTAATGGGTAGAAAATGGGTAGAAAAGCACATTATAAAAGCACATATCTTTTAACTCCGACCAATAATAATTCAACTCAATAAAATGATAAAGAGTACATCAACTATACAGTAGACCTGCGAAGTGGAAGACAGGTGAAAACCTAATTTAAAAAGGAAACAATTCCTAACAATATCCTAATACTTTAATTATAACTTCAAGAATAATCAACCTAATATAATAAAAATATAATAACTATCTACGATTGGTATATCTCTAATGCTTAATATAAGATAATCAATTAATAATCCTTTCATAAACTTTTGTATTGCTTTGTAACAGATAGATAGAAACTATTGCTTGAAATTGGAGCTTGAACTTGAAAGATGGCTCAAAATTAACAGTTATAGCCTTATAGGAGTTAATCCCAATTCCCAAATGATTACAGTTATGGCAAAAAGTAAATAAATACAAGCTAAAGATAGATACACATAATGGAATACTACTAAGAGTATTAGTTTACCACTTGTCTGAAGCTGATCCTTAATGATCTCATCTTCAACAAGATCACGAGCAAGGATACACCAACCCAAGGAAATGTAATGATCATCTTTTCTCAACAGTATACTAGCAAAGTTTGTTGCCAAAGATTGGAAAACATCATCATCTTGGAATAGCCAATTAAGAAGTATCATTGTCTGGTTGCTGCGTTTTGAATCTTTGCATTTCAGTGACTATAAAAAACAAAAGGAAAGGAAAAAGAGATATTATATAATTTGAACGATAAACCTTAAGGAAGTTTTCAAGGAAATACAGCGAAATGTAAACTAAATAATAAAAGATAACAGAATATTTGTCAGGAGTAGAATCTTTAAAATGCCAGTTCACAATAGGCAGTTAGACTTAAGGTGCAGACAGAACAGGCATCTTAAATGCGCTTTTTCTGTGTGTTCAAAAGTCATCATTTCCTTCTTTATGCAAGTTTTTCATAGGAAGGGTAAAATTGCCTCTGGTTTCTGGTCTCTAGATGCATTTCTGGAATTGATCACCAGGGAGAGAGTTGTTGACCAATAACTACGAGTCTCCAAACTCTATCCCTAGAAGAAAGTACCGAAAAGAAAAGAGGATTAAAAGAGGAAAATGACTGATCACCAGGGACTGGGAGAGAGCTGATGGCCAGTATTGCTGATTACCGCTTGGAGTGGAGGGGATTTGGTAGTTGCTCTTTAGACGTGACTTTCTAACTTGGGAGTTAAGAGGATGTGACTGACTTGTTTGCAATTTGTCCAGGGAGGGAGCTAGCGGCAGGACAAGAGGACTAAGTTGCACTGGAAGGAGCATAACGGTAGGTAATTATCAGTTCAATCCTACTTTATGTTTCAAGGAGAAGGACCAAAGGTGCTAAATCATTGTACTGGATATCCACTTGAAGTGTCAAAAAAAAATTAAGGACATCTTGCTCCCTAAAATATCAACATTCCTAGCTTGATAAGAAAATTATATAAATTAAAAGGTTTGTGTACAGGCACACTGTAATAAATATCGAACGAAACTACCCTAGAATTATAAACATATACTATCTCATTTCATGCATATGAAATGAATTCGCTTCAAATTTCCAGATTAATCAACTAAAATAAACTTGAACTGGAAATAGAAATAGAAATAGAAATAAAAATTATAATATTTCAACAAATGGTCATACATGTTCAATCATGGGAACGAGAACATGGTCCAAGGTTGACTCCTTTTCAGCTGAGTCTCTGACATACTTGTGAAGAATCAAGCAGCATGTCCTCCAAAGGAACTGCAAATATATATATATATATATATATATATATATATATATATATATATATATATATATATAAAATTATGATGACTTTCAAGTTTTGGAACTACATAGAATTCACTAACAGAACAAATTAAAAAATAACAGAGGTAAATTAAGGCTACGTTTGTTTGAAAGAATTGTGGGTGGAAAAAGACTATTTGAACTAATTTATTATCACTTCAGACTATCCCATGATTAGTCAATTATTTAATCCATCAACTTTCAGTTAATTGATGATGGATTATAACTCCGAGTAGAAATGTGGTATTATATAGGTCTGGCAAAATATGGTTATGAGTTGGTTTTGGTTTATAAATTTTGGTTATAGTTCTATTTAAGAACTAAAATCACATTATCCATTTTTAATATGGGTTGTGTGGATTAGAACCATATAGTTATGGGTCAACCCATATTTCAAATTTCAAACTTGCCATTATTATGGTCTAATTAAATAAATTATTTATGATATTTAATTTCTATATTTCTTCATTTTCTATCTCTAATGTTTTATACATTCTTCCTTTCTCTAAAAAAATTTATACACACTCTAAAATTTTTAGATTTTCTCCCTCTAAAATTTTGATACTTTGTTTTCTCCAAAAATTCTTCTACGCTCAATTTTTTTTATATACTTTTTATTTCTTTCTCTCTCTAAAAATCTTATACTCTCTCTCTCAAATTTTTAAATAATTTCTCTCCCTCTTAATTTTTTATACACTCCCTCTCAATTTTTTTATGCTCCCTCTAAACTTTTAAAGATATGTGACAGGAACATTATATTAAGAGTACAAAATATAAATAAACTTAGATACGACTTAAAAACTAGCTCAATATACTTCTTGAATGCGCAAATATGGAAAAAAACAGCGAATCAAATGCGCAATAAAATATGGGTTACATGGATTAGAACCAAATAGTTATGGGTCCAATATAGGTCAACCCATTTTTCAGAACTTAAGTTTACTATTGTTATGACCCAATAAAATAAATTACTTAATATATTGATTTTTTTTATCTTCCTTTTAACTTCTCTCTCTAAAAATTTTATACGCTCTAAAAAAATTCACTTATTGTGCTTCTAAGTTTTCTGTTGAACAAAATTAACCTTTTCTCAAACTCATGCACCAATTAAACCTGAGAATTAATTAACCCAAATTCATAAATTCATCGACGTCAATTAGAAGAAAAATAACTAAGAGATTAATGTAGAAGAGAATAAGTGGCATAGCATTAGTTTTAACATATGTACGAAACATACTTAGAATGCACATTTATTTAGAAAAGTCCCTTCGTCACAAAATAACATTTTCTTTTCTTTTTTCTTTTCTTTAATTTCCAAATATTATGTATAAGCATTTTTATAATTGCACTCTACCTTTGTACTCTTAAAAAGAGTCCAATTGGTATTTTTTTTTCAAAAAAAAGTTGTCTTACTTTTTAAAATTAATTCGCGAAATCCTAAACTCCAAATTGATATAATTTTGTTCAAGTTTTGGAAACAACAAAGATGATAATTAGTAATACTTTATAGGTAGTTTATAATTGTTATATTTGTTTGTATTAAAACTAAATAACTTCGTATCAATTTTAAATTTTAAGATTTCGCGAATTGACTCAAAAAAAAGTCAAAAAGTATCTCTAATTTTAGTTATGATATGATTAGACAATTATTTCAAGAGCAGCAATACATACATGTACTCTTCGCCATAGTTGTCACGGCGCCAAGGCGGGACGCGACGGTAGTTGACCGTCAGGACGCCTAGGCGATAAAGCGCCCGCCATGGCGTCCGTATGGCGACAAGTGGTTAGCAATGTGCAATTTATACATTATTTATTTTATTTCAAAAGTATATTGCACAATAAAATTTTATATATACTAAAACCCAAAACATAATAATTAACACTATGAAAAAGTCTCCACTCTCTACTCTGTTTCTAGTCATAGCTCAAACAAAGTTATCAACTGTGAAGTCATTTTCGTCTCCCTAACGGGCATTACTCTCATTCAAAGGAGTAGGGTCATAGGTTAGGTTAAGGTCATGGGTTGAGTTACTTGGATAATTGGAAAAAACCATGGGTTATGATGAGTCATGGTAAAAAATGACTTATTCACTTAACTTGGGTTTGCTACCAATGCGTAAGTTTTCAATGGCTAAGCGACTATGCTTGACTAGGCGTTGCCTTGCCGCTTTCTCCAACGCCAGATCATGACAAGACCCCAAATCCGCAGACTTCATTACCTCAAGATTTGGTGTTCACGTAATCAAAACATTCATTTATAACTACTCAATCATAAATAAAATTGAATAATAAACATGCCCATACAGGAATTTCATAAAATAAAATCTCTCAGGTTATCTAACCTTTACAAACAAACATTCATGCGGAAATTTTAAAATAAACTCCATTACAATCTTTAAACCAAAGTCTGATAATAAAACTATCAAAACTATTACAAGTCTTCAGTACTTGTTCATCTTTCCCTTTCCTTTACTGGTGCTAGGTACGTCACCCTTTCCATCTTTAGCTATAAAGATTTTACAGGCAAGGCAAACAAGGCTCACTTGAAATATCAATGAATAAAACTTTCACATTCTTTGCCCATTCAGGGGCTCAATAGAACTGAACAATAAGTTCTATTAACTTCTCATACGTTCCTTGCCTATTCAGAGGCTTAAAAGAATGAAACATTCCTTGCCCATCAGGGCTCAATAGAATTGAACAATAAATTCTATTAACATCTTAAACATTCAACCGAGGGTCTAATGACCACTTAACCTTATCCACAATCATAAGTAATCTTTCAACTTTAACTTTTATAGTCATACGACTATAATGACTTCAAGGTACTTAGGGGATCAACCCTTCGACATATATCAGATACAAACGCTTCATTCGGTAAGAAAGTACAAAACTAAGCGTAACCCCTATAAATAGGGTTGTTCATCTCAAAGATTTTGAGTACAAGTCCACCCCAAAGATAGTTTGGTTTGGATACACTTCAAGGTAATTTGAATTAACGGACATCAACTAAGGATTAGTTGAATAAAAGATAATAACACTATGTTATTGAATAATTACGATCGAATAAACATTTCGCTCGAGTTCATGCTTTAGGAATAATTCTAACAAAGATAACAATTGAATAATCTATCATACCTTGCTTGAAACAATATTAAGCTAAGGTTATATCTTAAAATTTATTATCAAGCATGCACAACAAATAATAACTTGAACAATAAACCGATTCAATGTAATAACGATACTTGCAGATGCTAATATAACAAGTTTAGAGTTAGGAAAACTTCAGATTATCATAATAACTATCTCAACGAAAGTGTGGAGATGGGAAGCTTGTATCATCATGAATAACTGGATACAATTAAGTTCATTAATGGAAATACTTTACTCAATAAAGTATAGCATATGAAATTTGCATAATGAAGCTTTAGGATTAGACAACTTGTATAAACACAACTAACTCAACGAGAGTGTGGAGTTAGAGAACTTGTCTTGCGCGTAGATTAAACCGTTATAATCCAAATCACAATTATCCTATATACATATGTTAACAATGACATAATCAACAAGAATAACACACTATATCTCTACATCACGTATGCTTTGATTATAAATTGTATAATCAAATTCTATCCATTAAAACTAATAACAATATTTGTTAATTAGTAATTCCATGTTCACTCATAGTATTAACATACCAAAATACATAATCAATATTTATCATATATCATTCCTTTAAAATATCAGACTTTTGTGTAAGACAAAAGTTGTTTCTGAACTTTCTGTTGAGTGAGGTATGCTACGCCACGCTTTTGAATCAATGGGCTACCAAGGCTGATACATGAAGTGCCCGCCCGTGAGATTTACATAGGGACTCGGCTATTGCTTAGGTGAGGTCCGTAGCTCTGGCCGATTTCTTGGTATATGCACAAGTCCTGGGTCAAGCTGACTTTTGGCGCCATAATGAAACTTGATATTGAGCGTGAATTTTTGATGGGGCTACCAAACTCATGTAACCAAACCAGAAGAACAGAGCAAAGCTACTGTCTAACTTTTTAACAGCCATTGACATTCAATAACATGTATAATTTCACGAAAATTACACATAAAAGTTATGAGGCATTTGTGTACAAATTTTACACAACTAAACAATAATATCAGAGAACTAATTCTTTGAAAACACTGTTTTCCTTTAAAACCAAACTTTTAAAACTCCATTGTTGATATCTTGATATCTAAAATGCAGTGAACGTAATTCAAGAATTATAACCAACTTAATACTTTTGAAATACTATCATACAAACATATATTCCAATTTACATATACAAAGTTAAATTCGCCTATTAGTTCACAATTTATATAATCACATACCACTTTTGTTATTTTGCAAACATACGTTCATACATGTTTTTCACTGTAAAACCAAGTTCCTCTTTCTTTAACACGCAATTAGAATGAAATCTTATATACATGTTAAACATACAATCACCTATCAATATATGCTAGTATAACAATTACCAAAACATGGTTTACAAGAATTTTGTAAAAACTTATACACAGTGAAGTAGAAGAACACAGACTATCAAATTCACAGTAAATATATGGCGTAAAAGCATATATTCACCTACCTTTTTGTTGATAAGAATACTTGTTAAACCCTTAGAAAAGCTTGAAGAACTCTGTATTTTTTTCTATCTCAACTCTCTGAGAACTCTCTCCTTTCTTTCTTTTAGCAGCATAACTCTAAGGTAAGCCAAATGGCAATATACGATATAAAAAAAAACCAACGCTCGCCTTTTCAATTCAATAAAAACTGACGCTCAACTAATGATCGTATTAATTTAGCAGTTACCCAAAATAATATATATTATATATATTTTATTTATTTAATTAATAATTTAAATTCAAAAGAAATCCAAAAGTCATAAGGCTTTGTTTGGCAAACCATTTAAAATTAAAGGATTAATACTTAAACCTTGTTTGGGCAAAAACTAAATTAAAATTACTTTAATTTATTTTAATAACTCTTTATCACATAGTAATTTGTCGCTTATTTAATAACAATTTATTAAATAAATCACTTAATCACATAACTCAATTCACATAACACATTAATTATTTAACAAATAAATAATTAACTAAATCAACTCCATCAAATTGAACAATTATTTATTCAATAATAAACACATCCAATAAATATTTATATAAATCAATAAATATTTATAATTTACATTTAAAAATCTGGAATGTTACAAGGACGCTTAGTCGTCGCTTAAGCGACGCCATGACGACTATGCTCTTCGCTCCAAAGAAGATCAAGTTTAATTTTTTTAAACAAAATTCTAATAAGTCGATATGAGATATTTTTTAATCAAATTTATTGCGATGCATTCAAATTTTGAAAAAAAAATTGTAATTAGTAGTACTTTTTAAATAGTTTATAATTGATTTTTAAAAAATAAACTTTATAAACACATATAATCAATTTTGAATTTAAAAATAAATATTCCCAATTAATTTCAGAAAATAAAAAAGTATCCGATATTTAAAGCTGGAAGGAGTACTTTATAATTAATGACTCGTCCCAACAAAAATTAATCAGAGCATTAATTAATTTCTCATAATTAGTAACAGTACACGTTAATGAAAATTTGGTGGCCGGAAGAAGTAGGAAAAGATGAAGTGAGAGCCGGGTGGCCTAATATCCAAGTAGGAACTGAAAAAATAAAAATGGGTCAAAATAGTGTTAGTAAGTAATCTGGGTTGGACCAGTAGATCATGGACATCCACTTGAGTATGGATATTGGATAACTCAATTGGGATTGAAAGAGTCCCATATCACTTGGAAGTATTTTACATAATACTTTATCTCATGATTTAGTTAATTGTAGACTTATCCCATATTAATTAGGATTCATCGTTAAATACTGATTCCTACAGAGTGTAGAGCTACGGAAAAATAACATATTATTTTTCTCGGACAGTTTTCTCTCTAAATACTCTAGTATTTTCACGCTTCTATCAATAGGCTTGGGTGTAACAACTTTATATTGACGAAAAGTATTTATATGAAGGATCATAGTAGCTGTGTTCGTAGTGTTGCTTGTAGATTTGGCATTCCGGTTCAACCGCTTCTGCTTCGTGAATACTAACCGATTCATATGCAAGTTATTTACGTGTTAGTCATTTAATTTTAACAATTCGTTGACTGGTTTGGCCTGTTTTTCTTTTTAAAATATGGGTTCAAACTTTAACCAAGCCAAAGAATTTAAAGTAGTTAACTGTTGGATTTTGGATATCCAAATGGAACGCCCATGGACGGTCCGACCAATTTGGTTTATTAATCAATTTATGATATTGACTAAATGATTTAGGTAACTGAGAGTTAGAGAGTTGGAGAGATATGTACTACTTCTGCCTATAAGACTCACGTCTCCTCTCCTCAGTTTATACGCGATTATTTGAGTTGGCCCAAAACCCTAAAAAACATATATCAGTAACCTCCCAATACAGATCTAAACCTAACTAGTACGAATCGTGGATTTGAGCTCCATTCATGAATCGTAGTTTGGAGACGTCGTTGGGTTGCAGAGAACAATCAATTGCAAAAAGCTTTCCGCACCAAAAGTTATATCACGCTTCAGAGGTACATAATTAATTTTTCCTTTCTGTTTTAATATGTCATACCATGGATCATAGTATTCCTTCATCGGTATCAGAGCTTGGTTTATTATCAATCTTATGTACGTCATGTATGAAGTTTTACACAAAACTCCATTGATGAATGTTTTAAAAGCTTGAAAACATAATCAAACCGCCTACTTTAACCAGCCATAACTTTTTATGTGATTATATGTTTTTTGTGATATTGATATATATGCGTAGTACGCGTACGCGTTGTAAGCTTTTCAACGATATATTATACGCTTAAATCGGAGTTATACGGACTGAGATATTTTTCAGTCTCGGATAGAAATATGTGCACTACACCTCCCTTATGGAAGCTCTAAAATAGAGTTTGAGCATACCATTGGACTCAAAAAAGGAGTCGATAAGAACTGTGAAAGCACTGCCTCAAAAAAGCCGCTAGAAGGGCGGCATGAGGCTCACGCCACGTGAGCGCCACGCAACACATTCCCATGCTGCCTTACGGGCGGTCATGCTTATGCTGCCACAAGATGTGGCTCACGCTCGGCTAGTTTGACCATTGAGCTCGGCCCGCCCAATCCGACCCACTACGAATTTGTTGACTAATCCGGCCTTTGACTCGTTGTCTCGACCTAGTCCGGCAGACTTAAATTTTTTTTATTCTTTCTATATTTTAATTCCAAAAATTGTTATAATAATTAATAAATTCATGGAAATTAATTTAAAATAGTTCCAATGATTATTAAATTCTGAAAATTTTACAGAAATTAATTATTAGCATATAATTAATGTTTCTACTCGAATTTTAAAATATTCATATATTTGGATAATTTTTGGTTAATTTCCAATATATTAAGCAATGGTTTATTTATTGTGAAAATTAGCTAACTTATCAGAAAAATTCCAAGAAAATTACAGTACTCTTTTTACGAAATTAAGATATTGTTGTAAAGTTTTCAACAGAAATTAATATGTTTGGGTATTTTTGGTTAATTTCCAATTATTTATGCATTTGTTAATTAATTGTAATAACTAACAAAATGTGTGAAGAAAATTCCAGAAAATTACAGTAATCTTTTTATGATGTTAATCTACTGTTGTAAATTGTTTGGGAAGATATTGATATATTTGGGTATTTTGCTTAATTTCTAATTAATTATGCAATGATTAATTAATTGTAATTATTAGCATAATTATCAGAAAAATAAGTAACCTTTTATGATGATAAGATACTGTTGATAATTTTTTGGAAGCATGTTAATGTATTTATAGCATACTTGGTATATTAATTGAATAATATTGCCTATTGTTTAATTCCCTTTGTTTATATTTCGAAATATTAATTATTGGTTGTTGGAATTAAATTAACATGCTATAATTACACATATACCCTTGTTCCTAGTGGGAGTAATTTAGGTGGTAGTAATTTAATTAAGTTATTCCCTAAATTACACATCTTATGCGTTGAAAAATTAAATTTAAATAATTAGGCATTCATACAAATTGTGATTCCAAAGCTTGGTGAAGTCTCCCTTTCGTATTTGTCTCATTATTTATATATTAATTTAGATCATGCAGCAAAGATGAATTATATATTGTGGTGAACTAATCGAATATCTCTAATAAGATTCTCTCCCTTTTCTTTTCCCAAAAGAAAATGGACATGGCTAGGTAGCATCTCTTAACTACCAAATTCGACAGTTATATAAAGAAAGTTGAGCACACCTTTAGAGAACATCTTCAGGCCATGTCGGATATGATTGAAACGTTAAGAGTTGCAACCAACCTTTTGTCAGATGAACAGCAAATTTGGGCAGTGATACGCTTATTTCCCGACAATTGGAACAATCTCAAGGTTAACATAGCTCAAAATGAAAACATTAAATCTTTAAAAGATATTTTTCATCACCTTGAGCGCTTAGAAGCTGAGCAGCTGGAGGTTGAGCGTTTAAGGACTAAACGACTAAAAATGAACGCCTAAAGGCTAAACAAATAGAGATTGCGAATGCTAATGCGCCTCAGGAGTTTGCAGAGGCTGGTGAGAAGGGCAATGCTAAGTTGATTTGTTACAACTGTGGCCCAGCGGGACACTTCGCTTCGTGATTGCACCGAGTCGAATAAGGTTCTCACTTGTCTTGATCAAGCTGTGTTTAGTGTCTTCCACTGTTTTCGTCGATCATTCTCTCCATGTGTGGATTGTAGATTCCGGAGCAACGGACCACATAGCATGTGATCGGACCAGGTTCGTGGAGTATCGTCGAGTTCCAGCTTGTAGAAAAGTACTAATGGGAAATGACTCCAGTGTTGATGTGCTAGGAATTGGCACTTACAAATTGGAGATGCGAGGATGCTCTGCATTGATTCTTCACGATGTACTCTATGCACCAAATGTCCGACAGAATTTATTTTTTGTTCTTGCAGTACTTAGTTTAGGCTACTCTATTCGTTTTGAGAATGGTGTTGTAATTTCTCGCGAGACAGAAATTTATGGATATGGTTTTATTTCTAATGGTTTTAGATACTATTGATTTTAGCGTTAATAGTAATGATTCTTATTCCTTGCTTGTTGAAAATGATCATGATAGTTCAATTAAATGCATGCTAGATTAGGTAATATTGGACAAGATAGAATGGCTAGGTTAGCTCGAGCAGGTCTTGTAGGCCCACTCGTTAAGGTCAATCTACCCACTTGTGAACATTGTTTAGCAAGGAAATCAACTAGAAAATCATTTGGTAAAGCCCCTAGGGTAGAAACACCCTTGCAACTCATTCACTCAGACATCTGTTGCCCTTTAAATATGAAAGAAAGGCATGAGCGTTCCTATTTTCTCACAATGATATGATTATACGCGCTTCGGGTACACTTTCTTGATCTCTCATAAGCTTGAGGCACTAAATTGCTTTAGACATTATTTGATTAAGGTTGAGAAACAGTTAGATAAAAGTGTTAAGGCACTTCGAACTGACCGAGACCGCGAGTATCTGTCCGATCAGTTTAAAGAACTCTGTGAAGAAAAGGAGATAATCAGTCAACTGACAATCCCTAAAACTCCGCAACAAAACTGTGTGGCAGAGAGGAGGAACCGGACATTAATAGACATGGTTAGGTCTATAATGGCACGGGTAAATTTGCCCATCTCCTATTGGGGTGATGCATTATTGACTGCGATGTATATACTTGGGAGGTGTTTGATAAAACCTGAATGAATCTGAATCTGAATGAGCTGAATCTGAATGAGTTGAATTTGAATCTGAATGAAAAAAGTTGTTTGATAATTGACATGTCTGAAACATCTAAATGACAAAACTTTATTATTTTACCCCTCTGAAAAAATTTAAAATTGTTGTAAAATTATTTAATATTACTAAATATAATTGTTAAAAAAAAAAAAAAAAAAATTTACTTCATTCAACTGCTCATTCAGCCATTCAGCTACAAAAATCCGACTTAGCCATTCAGCTCGTCCATCTTACCGATTCAGCCATTCAGACCAAAACAAACGCACTGACCGATTCAGCCATTCATATTCAACTCCATTCAGCTCTAAACAAACACCCCCTTAATCGTGTGCCTTCGAAATCGGTTCAGTTCATATATGAAATGTGGACTGGCAGAAAGCCCGAATTGGGCGATATGCAAACTTGGGGATCAGCAGCTTATGTGCACAACACTTCACATAAATATAGGAAGTTCGGTCCGAGGGGTAAGAAGTGTATCTTTATAAGATATTCTGAACACTCCAAAGGCTATGTGTTCGTTGGAGCTATGTGTTCGTTGGAGAGCAGCCTGGTGGGACTGTATCCGAGATAGTCACGAGATGCGAATTTCCTTGAGATAGATTTCCCTAATAGAAGTGGTGTGAGCAAGGAGATGAACTTTTATGAGATGGAGGAAGATTTGGACACCCCAAATCGTACAGTAGAGACCGAAGAAGCTATTCTTCAGGCTCCTATAGATAGTGAGAGTGACATGCCTTCAAGCAGTTCTCTTCCATCGCATGCGGAGTCTCCTGTTTCTCAAATGCGTAGAAGTCAAAGAGGTAACATTCAACGCCGTCTTTTTGAGATTGAGAGGAATGCCTTTATTGCTGATGCGCAGGATGATGAGGAACCTCAATCTTATCGAGATGCTCTATCATCTGCTACAGGCGATGAGTGGATGATTGCAATGGAAGAAGAGATGGAGTCCATGAGGACTAATCAAGTTTGGGACTTGGATGACCTTCCACCAAAGCGAAAGGCTATTGAGAGCAAATGGGTTCTTAAAGTTAAACGCAAGGTGGATGGTTCCATTAAAAGGTACAAAGCTCGTCATGTAGCCAAGGGCTACACCCAGCAAGAGGAAATTGATTACGAGGAAACCTTCTCACCAGTTGTGAGGTTTGCCTCAATTCGCCTCATCCTAGCGATTGTCGCGCATTTGGATCTGGAGTTATATCAAATGGACGTTAAGACAGCTTTTCTCAATGGACATTTAGCTGAGGAAATATACATGAATCAGCAAGAGGGTTTCATCATAGAAGAACAAGAGCGCAAAGTATGCAAGCTCAAACGTTCTATCTATGGTTTGAAACAGGCGTCCAGGCAATGGTATCTGAGATTCCATTAATCCGTCATTAGTGATGGGTTTAAGATGATCGAGGAAGACCATTGTGTGTATATCAAACGGTCCAAAGATAAATTTTGTATGTCGATGACATCCTACTAGCTGGGAACGATAAGAAGGTGATTGTCACCACCAAAGGGTGGTTGTCCTCTAACTTTGAGATGAAGGACATGGGAGAAGCAGCTTATGTTCATGGAGTTAAGATCTATACAGATCGCTTAACGAAGCTTCCTGGTTTGTCTCAAGAGACTTACCTTAAGAAGGTTCTTGAGCAATTCCAGATGAGCAACTGCAAACCCATAACACTCCTATCGCTAAAGGCCATTGGACCTGAGCAATGCCCTACTTCTCACGAGGAAATTGAGAAAATGTCTCATTACCCGTATGTCAATGCTATAGGAAAGCTAATGTATATAGTTGTGTGTACTCGGCCTATATGATGTCGGTTATCTTGATCGTTATCAGTCAAACCCTGGGATTGCTCATTGGAGGTCAATTAAGAGTATCTTGCAGTATTTGAAAGGTACTTTGGACTACATGTTGTGCTATGGAGGCCCAGACCTGCATTTGATTGGTTACTCTGATGCCAGTTGGGGAGGTAACCAGGGGATGCGCAAGTCGACCTCAGGATACACATTCTTGTTATATAGTGGTGCCATCACTTGGTGTAGCAAGAAACAGACTTGTGTTGCTCTTTCAACGATAGAGTAGGAGTTTGTAGCATGTAGTCAGTTGTTCAGGTAGCCATGTGGTTGAGGAGATTCTTAGAGGATCTTGGAGTCGTCTTTCATGCTTCGAATCATGTGACTGTTTTTTGTGATAGCACAACGGCCCTAGATTACATCAAGAACCCCAAGTATCATGGCAAGACAAAGCACGTTGACTTGAGGATGAACTTCATTAGAGAGAACATTGTAAAAAACGAGGATATATTGAAGTACATACCCACTGGACTTATGGTAGATGATCTCTTGACGAAGTCGATTCCTAAAGATGCCTTTTGTAGGCATGTTAATTTGTTAGGACTTCGTAGTAAGGGTGTAAACGAACCGAGTCGATCCGAGTATTGAGTTGCTCAGATTTGGTTCACAAAATTTATCGAGTATAATATAAGGTTTGATTGAGGATCATTTAGCTATCGAGTCGAGCACGATTCCGAATCGAGCCCGAGCAGTTTGAACTTTCGAACGAATATGATCCGAGTATCAATAGAAAATTATAATTTGAGGAGGTTCGAGTAATTTATCAAACTTTAAAATTTGCTCATATTTGACTCATTTATATTTCGATTCGAGCTCGAATCAAACTTTTAGTCGAAGTTTAGTACGAATCGAGTCCGGAAGCTTTTTCATTTAATACCTTACTTGTAGAGGTTTGATGTACTTTCTTTTATCTTGGATATCACTTTGGCTTGTTTTTGAGAAGCTTATCATTTATGCAAGATTCATTTGTTCCCACTTATGATTGTGTTTTTTTAGCGCATATGATAAATATTAGTAGTTCACACAGTTATTATGCATGTTGGATATACACAAACTAAATATATGTCAACAGGTTGATTGGCTCACTCACACGAGCAATCACCCTTAGCGCTTTGGAAAGCGAGCAAGGTTGAGACAGTTCATTTATTGGCGATTTGAGTAACGAGTTGTTGATGCTTTAGATAGCAATCGATTGGCGCTTAATGGCGAGCAAAATGAACATGATGTCGTCTTGGCATGAGCTAAGATGAGGTTAACTTAGATTAACCAAATATAGTATGCCCAAATATAGTATGCCCCACCATCTATATTAACCTGTACTAATAGTCGGATGTGAAGTTTCAGGATTGACATTTGGGAAAGCGAGCAATCTAAAAATTTGAGTTAAGCGCTTATGAAGCGACTGAACTAAGATCCGTACGACATGACCATAGGACATATGTGACATGATAACCGGATGCGAAATTTCAAATGTGGCGCTTTGATAAGCGAGCAATTTGAAATGTTCGAGTTAAGCACTTTGGGAGTGACTGTACTAAGGTCCGCACAACAAGACTATAGAAGAGTATGTTGTGAGAGGGTTTCATGTGCTTAGCGACCATATAAAAGAGGTGAGAGAATGAATCCATGCTTCTTCACTGTGAATTCTGTAGGACAAGATTTTTGATACTACATCGAGTACTCTTTGTTATCTTTGATTATACTACAAAGACATGGGATTAATGTTGCTTTGGTTTCGATTCCTAAGGTCGGGAATGATGAGACTATAAGGACCGATTCTGGGAAAGTAGTTGATTCATTTCTGAGTAGTATTAGGGCGAAGGGAAGACAATTTGATTTCACCTCGTTCTGAACTTATTGTCGACAACTATAGCGCTTTGATAGCGATATAGTACCAAGTGAGATACGAAATGGACTTGGGCCCAAAGGTGGTTAAGTAAGACTCTGAGGGATTAGAGATACTTAACCTAGTGAAAATTTAAATGTTTGGGATACTCTGAATTTATGGGTTATAGCCTCTACGCGAACTAATTGAGTTTGGCGTGAGAGCTCCTGCATTGTTTTTCTTTAAAATGGTAGATGTCTCCATGTTGGCCCTAATGAGTTTGATATAAATATCTTGCATTGCAAGTGAACTTAGATGGTTCGGCAATTAGAGGTTTACATATTTTGGTTTGAGCAAAACCAAATATGAGGATTACGTCGTCCCCTGTGTTACTCGGACTCGGGTGCGGGTGTCGGATTCGGATACGAATCTAAGTGTCAAACACATGAAGTCAAAAAATAGAGGATACACGGATATGAATCCGAATTTAGACACTAAAAGTGAGATACTACCAGATGTTATGATTTTTTAAAAATAATGTTTATGATGTCCAAATTCATATAGACATGCATTTATCATGAAACTTTAAAGGTAGAAGTGCAAAAATATAAAGAAACAGGGACAGAACTGAAACTACTGAAATTTCAGGGGCTAAAATGAAAGAAAACAAAACTACATGGATTGATATTTAATTTGTCAGGGGCTATTTTGAACTTTTAGAAAACTTGGGGGACTAATTTAAAAAACTATAAAAACTATGAGGTACCTAACTGTAATTTTTCAGATATATTTATTTCTCACATCTGATCTCTCAATTACTCAGCCGACCATTCTTCTCTCAAATACTCAGACGACGATTCTTCTCTTTTTCTTTTTTTTCAGTCGATTCTTCTTCTTCTTCTTTTTCTTCTTCGTCGATTCTTCTTCTTCTGTGGATCCTTCTTCTTCAGTCGATCCTTCTTCCTCTTCTTCTTCTGTCGATCCTTCTTCATCGTCATACTGATTTTTTATTACATATCCGGATTGAAAGTGCCGCACCCGACACAAATCTCGCATCCGCACCCATGTCAGATCGTGTCGACACGGGTATTCCATCAGAAACAGGCGAGTCCGAGTAACACAGGTCGTCCCTACCATATGGATGAGTGGGAGATGTTGAATTTTGGGTATCCAAATGGGGTGCCTTCCGACCCATTTGATTTATTAGTCAATTTATGATATTGACTAAATGATTAACGTAAGTGAGAGTTGGAGAGTTAGAGAGTTGGAGAGATTTGTAGGGAAGTGGTTCAACTACTTTTGTCTATAAGACTCACGTCTCCTCTACTCAGTTTATACGCGATTATTTGAGTTGGGTTGGCCCAAAACCCTACAAAAGATATCAGTAACCTCTTACGAATCGTGGATTTGATCAATTGCAGAAAGCTTTCCGCACCAAAAGTTATATAACGCTTCAGAGGTACATAATTAATTTTTCTTTTTTGTGTAAATATGTCATCATATTAATCCTTCATTAACCAAGCCTATTGGTTATAGTTAATATACGTTGACAAGGTCTAGTATTATATAATATTTTTGAGGTACAAAAAATGATTAAAATAATTTATGAATTAAATAACGAACTAATTATGGATAAAATAATCCGAAGTAAGTATCCCATTCGTCCTTTTTGCTAATAAACGTAGCCTAATTGTACAGCTCTGTATAGAGATAGACAAATTTAAGAGTGTAAAACTGACCCGCAAGAGGAGAGGTTTCGGGAGCAGAATCGAGCCGAGAAATGGCGTCGTTGAGCTTCTTGGGACGAGCACTGAGGAGAGTGCTCATCACTCGACCCATTGTTGCTGAAACCATCGAATTCGACTCCGATAATGATGAGTTCCAAATCTTCATGTCTTCTCCTTCCATTGCTGAAACCCTAGTTTCTGTCTTCACCCAATTTGAATTTGATTGAAATATATAATCCAGCTATTGAACAGTCAAGTCGCTGTCGTTTTTTGCTTTTCTTAAAACACTAGCGGCCAGTTTGGTTGGACGGAATCGGAACTAGAATCGGATCATAATAATAGATTGGAAATTGATACTTCATTTATGTGTTTGGTATATTAGTTAAAAATTGTAATCAAATCAAATGAAATAAAATATGTTAGTTCACGACGGAGGCACAATAGTTATTTCTAGAAGGGAGTTTGAATAGATATTTAAAATTATTTTTGTTTTATTTTGTTAGTTTTGATAATGAAACAGCGGAATTAAAATTTGTTTGATTTCCCTTTTTAGATATAGTGAGTTAATGAAAGTGAGGCAGTTATAACAATTATAGTAAGAATGCAATAGACACCGCAGTTTTAAGTTGTTCATAGCACTTAAAGCTCATAGTCCACTCTTCTACTCTTTGAGTAGGAAATCCACTAAAGATATCTTTTACACTTTCTGAATCTCATTGATTCTTCTGCAGGCCAATAGATCAGAACTTCTTAGTTCACTCTTGAACTCTTCAAGTCCAGCAAATTTGGTTCTTCACAGTTCACTTTAGAACTCTTCAAATCCTTCTGGCTTGGAACTTCTTACTTCACTTGATTGGTAGTTGATGAGTTCTTGATTGGTGCTACTCAGTTGTCGTTAATCTCTTGTTCGAAAGAACTAAGTAGCTGAGCAAGCTTTCTCTTTTTCAGATCGTAGAGTTGAGCGTTGAGTGTTCTTCAGCGTTTTGTACAATGCTTGCTTAGTTGAATCATCTGCAGATGTTTTGCATATATGTGATCCTTGAAATCTATCCGTTGAGGACATCCGTTGAAGCATTAAATGCATTTGACATTTCTGAACTTTGATGAAGGCTTTTCTGCACATCTTCTGAATTGCATTCTGGCCCACTGACACAGCAGACTGCTTTCTCACCTAACACCTGAAAAGGTGTTTTCTTCTGACCCAAAAGTACTTTCCTTAGCTTCTTCAATACGTTTCCTTTGTTGTATACTAAGGATATCTTTTGTGCCATTGGGACTAGTGAGGACTTCAACGTTTATAACTCATTCCACATTTGTTGAAATTTATCTTTAAACAAAAGGGTAAGGCTCGATGCTTCTGACACAGGCAGATGATACTCTACGATTCAGATCGTGGTGTCTTGCCACATTGCTATCAAACGAGAAGACTACGATTTCTCTTAAGGACTGGCACACTACGATCTTCACTTGCTTGTCTTGCAGACTCTACATTTCCGAGAGCACACTATGATCTCTGAGATGGCTTCGGCAAACGTCTGGACCACTCTAAGATTTCCGGAGAGGCCCTTCAAGGCAGACATACTACGATCCTCGATGCTCTACGATTCTTCCTCGCTTCGCGAACTTCGATCATTTCAATAATTTACGATTTTGTCAAGTTTATCTATTACATTTCAATACATAGATCAACCTAACATCTTTGATCTCTTTATCTATACATTCATTTACAGAATGATAAACATTAAAAGCTTAGATCAACCTAATAATTTTGATCTATCACCAAGTCCTTATACATATATTCCTTGAAGGGCTTTACATATAATCATGAGCATTTACTTTAAACATCAAATTAAAATATGCACTCTCCCAACAATTTCCCCCTATTTGATGTTGACATAGCCAAGGAGAGTTGTTGTCATGATTATCAATTTCTAGATGCAGTTGCAGCAAAGTAAATATGACTTTAATATTTCAGTGAGTAGCTGAAATTTCTATAGAATGAGAATGAATTTATTGATGTTTGAAGATAGATATTACATTTAAGTTTGGCTACATCAATAAGAATTAAATTTTAACTTATCTCTATTTCTTCGGCCTTTTGCCTCGTGGAGGATTGACATACTCCTCAGCTCTTCTTCTTTTGCTTGCTTCATCTCTCCTGGCAAGATCTTCCAGCTCGCTTTGACTTTGTCTTGGATTGTGATCATGCCTATTCATGAATGCAGGATCTCCAATTGGCATTCTTAGGCCTATGGTGGTCACTTCTTGTGAGCTGGGAGTTGGCCCTAGACTCCTTAATGGTTGAGCCATGATAATTGGCTCACCATCAGATCGTTGAGTATGATGGCCAGATCGTGGAGTCTGACGGTGAGACTGCCTTGGAGGAGGACTCTGTGATGATTGAGCTAAGAATGTGCCTCTGCCCTTGCCTTGATCTTCTTTCCCTTTATTCTCCCCCTTTATGTCAGCATCAAGGGTTCGAATGTCTTCTGAGAGGCGAGTCATTACTTGGGCAAGCTCGTTGAGCTGACTTTGGGTTTGAGCAATGTCCTCTCAATTCTCTTTGATTAGAGCATCAGATTGAGCTTCCCTTCGTTGGAGGATGTCCAGGACATTGTTAGTCTGCTTCCCTTGGCTCATGAAAAATTCTTGGAATTCTTTTACGGCAGTTTGCAGATTTGTGATGTTGTCCAACATAAGTTTGTTGGGACTCTTGAGTCGTCTGTAAGATAAGAACATCATCCACGTGTCTCTTAGCAACTTGAAAGTGGATCTGATCCCTGTTATTTATGCTCATAAGCATCTCTTTGATGATCTCCCTAAGCTTCTTTGTGAGCTCAGAGCTTAGGGTGCTTGGGAGAGCATTTGCAGCATTGATCATTTTAGGCAGTCTCATTTGAACGAGTTCAGTATGAGCTTCGAGACTGTCGTCTATGTCCTTGGTCACTTTCTTGGACGCTTCTAACAACTCAGTTTTGGTGGGAAGATTTGAAAGGAGTTCACAGAGTTGTGGATTGTTTGGAGGTGGGGTTCTCGTGTATTGATCTTGTAGGGTGTAGAGAGCAAGATCAAGATTGAAATATTCATTTGAGGACGAGGAGGGAATATGTGACGCCCCCAAAATAGGTATACATCACCTATTCTGAGTCGCCAAATACATGGTACAGAATACTAATACAACTTTAAATATACAACATGAACTGTGAGTTTTAATACAAATATCAAGGATATTCCACTAATTTCATGGAGTATAGAAGTCAAAACTTTAACCAACTGAGTATAATAACGAATGGAATAACAAAAGAAATCACCATGCATGCAGATTTGATGATAAAGTTATTCCAATGAATAATAAGTAACGGAACCAGTCAAAGTAAATTCACACAAGCAGGATGTTCAAACAGAATAACATGAACGGAACCAGTCCGTGCAACAAAATAATAATAAGAAGCGGAATTCAAAAGTCCCAAGAAACGCACAAACAGGATATTCCAATGTAATAATAATAAAGACGGAACCAGTCCCGTGAAACGCATGCATGTGATATTCCAATGTAATAATAATAAAGATGGAATAATAGAAGAATGTCACCAAGTATAGGGTAGTCCGTGTATACTGGTTATTCCAGTAGAATAATAAAGAATGGAATAACAGAAGTTCTCTTCATGAATACAAAAGAAATAATACCCCTTACGAGTACAACAAATAATATTCCCTACCTTAAGAAGAAGTGTCTTTGGATATATAAGTAGTGAAGTAAAGGTAATACTTTCTTCTTTCTCTCTATAGTTTATCTCTAGAGTTTCAAATTGAATTCGTAAGAAAATAATGAAAGAATGAGCTTCTATTTATAGAAAAATGGATCGTGATAAGAATTAACTCATAAACTGGTCAGATTGATCTACTTTAATCTAACGATTCCGTATTTAAAGCAAAATCTTTTAAATAAAATATAATATATTCTATTTATAATTATATAATAAAACAAACTTTTAAATAAAAAAATATTATATATATATATATATCACATATCGTATTAGCTCACTAATACACACCCATGATTCCTTTTTCTTTCCTCGACAATGCTACCTATTTATATATATATATAATAATACTAACAACACTCCCTCCCAACCATTTCATCCATTCCCCCCCCACCCAAGACTTTTTACATCACACACACACACACACATATATATATATATATATCTAATCCTACCATTTCAATTCCCTTCTTTCTTTGTTTTACCAATTCGTGGTATTCCCCACCCCCCACCAAAACATGTCCTTTTCAATATATATATATATATATATATATATATATATATATCACATTATTATTTTGAAAAATGGGTAAGTGGGGGTCCCAATAATACGCCAATATTTATAATACTATAGCAATAATTGAACAAAATGAGTGACTTCTCACGTAAGCATCAATAATCAATACCGGTACTACTATGCAACCACACATCGACATCATTGTGCTTTTAATAACGTGTGTTTCAACCGTTAATGGTAAAACTTCCGCCGTTATTTTCATAAAGTATTTTTGTCGTTTTCTCAATTCGACAATAATTCCGTTGTGGGGGTCCACCAATGATTTTGCCGTTGTATGAATATTCCCTATTAAAACGAATATTCCCCGACCAATCGAATATTATATAACAACTTGCGTACTTGCAAAATTTATAAATATTACCAACAACTATAACATTATATCAATTTCACTCCATAATATTCAAAAATAATATTTATAGAAAATTCATCTTTATTCAAAAAGTTGGGGTTTTACAATCTCCCCTTCTTATGAAATTTCGCCCTCGAAATTAGGGTACGTACCTGGTATATCGAAGAGATGAGGATACCTTGAGTTCATCTCAGATTCTAACTCCCAAGTCATTCCTCCACATCGTGGTTTCTCCACAAAACTTTAACTTGAGGTATAACCTTGGAGCGTAGAACATGATCCTTCTTATCCATGATTTTAACAGGTAACCCTTCATACGTTAAATCTTCCGCTATTTCGTCCGGTTCTAACTCAATAATGTGGTTCGGGTCTTTCACATATTTACATAACATAGATATGTGAAAAACATTATGAACACGAGACATACTTGGAAAGGCGAGTCTATAGCCACGATTCCTACTCGATCGAGGATTAAAATGGGCCGATGAATCGAGGATCGAGCTTTCCTCTCTTTCCAAATCTTGTAACTCCTTTCCATGGAGCCACAGGTAACAACACATGATCTCCTATATCGAATTCCACGTCCTTTCGATGAAGATCAGCATAACTCTTTTGTCGATCTTGTGAGGTTTTTATATCGTTGTCGGATCGTTTGAATCTTTTTCGTAGTCATACGCACTCAACTCCGGTCCCAACAACGTTGCTTCACCCACCTCATCCCAAAGATACTAGAGAACGACACTTTCTTCCATACAACGCCTCGAATGGAGCCACGCAAATACTTGCTTGATAACTATTGTTGTATGAAAACTCCACCAACGGTAAGAACTTGTCCCAACTTCCCTTGAAATCAAGGATACAGAGTCTTAATAAATCTTCAAGAGTTTGAATAGTCCTCTTTGATTGTCCGTCCGTCTGAGGATGATATGCCGAACTGAATCGTAAATCCGTGCCCATAGCTTTTTGCAAACTAACCCAAAATCGTGAAGTAAATCTTGGGTCTCGATCAGAAACTATGGACACTGGTATACCATGCAATCTTACAATCTTGTTTATGTACATACGAGCAAGACGTTCAAGTGTATAAGTTTCTCGTATTGATAAGAAGTGAACAGACTTGGTCAATCTATCAACAATGACCCAAATTGCATCAATGCCTTGAGAAACCTTAGGAAGACCGGTAACAAAATCCATGGTAATGTGCTCCCACTTCCATTCTGAAATTTCAAGTGGTTGCAATGGACCTTTTGGTACTTGATGCTCCGCTTTAACTCGTTGACAAGTTAGACACCTTGAGATAAACAACGCTATCTCTCTCTTCATATTGCTCCACCAAAATGTATGATTTAATATCATGATATATTTTGGTACTCCTGGATGGATTGCAAACGTGCAGTGTTATGCGCCTCCATCATGATTTTATACTTGAAATCGTGGTCGTTAGGAACACAAAGTTTGGAGTTGACTCAAGTATTCCTTCTTCATCGATTCTTGCTTAGGTATAGCACCTTCTTGCACTTTCTTCCTCATACGCATCGGGCCTGTGTCCAGATTGAAAGCGACTTTAACTTTATCAATTAAAGTCGGTTCTACTCAGATATTCGCCATCATCACATGGGTCCCCGGAGTCTTTAACTCTATATCCATCCTTTGCAAGTTACACAAAATGGGCCTTGCGTTGACAATATCGCATTCAAGACTTGCATATGATCTTCTACTCAACGCGTTAGCTACCACGCTCGCTTTTCCGGGATGGTATTGGATGGTATGATCATAATCTTTCAACAGATTCAAGCCAACGTCGTTGTCGCATGTTGAGTTCCTTTTGAGTGAAGAAATATTTGAGGCTTTTATGATCCGTAAAGATCTCCACTTTCTCCCTATACAAGTAATGCCTCCAAATTTTAAGTGCAAAGATAACACCGCTAACTCTAGATCATGAGTAGGATAATTCCTCTCATATTCTTTGAGTTGTCTTGAGGCATAGGCTATGACTTTCCCATGTTGCATGAGAACACATCCCAACCCTTTGCTCAAGCATCATCAGAGATGACAAATCCCTCCGAGCCAGATGGTATTGTCAGAACAGGTGTTGAAATGAGTCTCCTTTCTTGAAAACTCTTCTCACATTCTTCGCTCCAACCGAACTTTGTATCTTTCCGAGTCAGCTGAGTTAATGGAGTAACGATTCGAGAAAATCCTTCCACGAATCTCCAATAATAACCAGCTAAACCGAGAAAGTTACGAACTTCTATCATCGATTTAAGTTGCTCCCAACTTTGAATAGCTTCAATCTTTCTTTGGGTCAAACAGATATTCCATGACTTGATACCACGTGCCCAAGGAATGCTACTTCTCGAGCCGTAACTCGCATTTTTCAACTTGGCATAAAGCTTATATTCACGAAGCTTTTGGAGTGTCACCCTCAAGTGTTGCTTTCATGATCTTCACGGCTTTTGGAATAAATAAGGATGTCATCAATAAAGACGACCACAAAGTGATCCAAATATTCCTTGAATACTTCGGTTTATCATATCCACGAAGGCAAAGATGAGCATTAGTCAATCCAAAGGACATGACTAGAATTCATAATGCTCGCATCTTAGAGTTCTAAAAGCCGTCTTTGGAATGTCATCTGTTCTAATCTTCAATTGGTGATATCGGGAACGAAGATCAATCTTTGAAAAGAATTTGGCTCCTCAGAATCGGGTCAAACAGTCATCAATACGCGGGCAATGGGTACCTATTTTTATTGTGACATGATTCAACTCCCGATAATCAATACAAAGTCGCGATACTCCCATTTTTCTTCTTCATTTAATAGTAATGGGAGCACCCCAAGTAGACGTATTTGGGGACGAATGAAACCAATGTCTAACAATTCCTGTAGTTGGGTCTTTAACTCTCGGAGTTCAATAGGAGTCATTCGACATGGGGCTTTGGAAATGGGTTTTGTACCGTGTTCAAGGTCGATACAAAATTCAATTTCACGCCTGGGGGGAGGCTAGGAAGTTCTTCAGGGAATACGTCAGGAAATTCATTAACAATAGAAATATCATTCAAAATTGACGTATTTTTGTTTAGATCCGTGACATGAGCTAAAAAAGCTTGACATCCATTTTTCAATAAACGAATAGCTTTATGGCTTGAAATGACAGTGATTGATTTTAATTGTTTAGTTGCTTGAATTCGCATAATAGGTTGGTTAGGAATATGAAAGCTAACAACCTTTCGAAAATAATCAATTTTTGCATGATGAGTAGTTAACCAATCAATCCCTAAAATCACGTCAAATGCAAGTATTTTTAATGAAATAAGATCGACAGGTAATGTGAGGGTACTGATTTGAACAAAACAAGACTTATAAACAGTGGATGTAGTGAAGGTTTCTCCCAACGGAGTTTCCATAGATAAGTCAACGTCTAATTTCTCCGGAGTCAAATTTAATCGTTCAGCGTAAGTAGGAGAAATAAAAGAATGGGTAGAACCGGTATCAAATAAAGTATAGACTTCGCTAGAGTTTATGATAAGCTTACCCGTGATGACTTTATTCGGGTTCTTTGCTTTCTGGGAGGTCACAACAAACGCTCTCCTTTGCACTACCTACGGGCTTTGACTTTCGATGACCTTTGGTGCCTCCATCCTAGTGAACTTGTCTTCGGTGAACGACAAAATCGGGCTAAGTGACATTCTCTTCCATAATTATAACATGCTTTGGACGGCATCGCGCAGTTTGGACTAATGTGCCCCTCCCCTCTGCATTTGAAACATATGATAGGTGGTCGTTCTCCTTCCTTAACGACAGGTGCTGATGCTGATGTCTTTCCATCATTGTTGAATCTCCTCTTCTTGAAATGCCCATTCTTATTATTTGCCTCGATTACCACCAAGTGGTTACCACTTCGCCTGTTGATTTCCTCCACGCTTGTTGTCACCGCTTCGATGACTGCTCTCACTAGTATTATCATTTTGCCGGCTGCTCTCTTTTGGTTGCGTTGACTCGTTATCGCGCTGCACTAACTGAGACCTATTTACAACATTTGAATACAAACACAATTTATGAGAAATAAGATGTTGACGTATCTCCTGCTTCAAACCTCTTAAAAACATTCGCCTCATTCTTTCTTCATTATCCACCAAGTGGGACGCAAACCGACAACTCAAAGAAACTTTGATTCGCATCGCGACACTGGCCATATTATTCATTCCAACTTGATGAACTCCACCTCCTTCACGCGTGATTTAATACTTTCGGGAAAGTACTTGTCGTTGAATAGTTCTTGGAACTTCTCCCAAGACATTTTCGGTCTGGCGGCAGTTGAGTACGCCATCGATTCCCACCAAGAATCCGCCTCCCCTCGCAACATAAAGGCGTAGAAGGAACCTTTTGCTCCTGAGCATCCCAAGACATCAAATATCTTAGTGATCTGCGTTATCCATGCTTCCGCCTTAAGTGGTTTTGGCTCTCCAATAAACTCCGGTGGTCCCAGCTCCTTGAACTGTTTAGCGGTGACCGTCTGAGAGTTTTCAGTGTTTCCACCTACATTTTGGACAGGAGCCGCTCTTGCCTGCTGTTGCATGAATTGCATAAAGCCTCTGAAAATTTGATCATTCATCATTTGGTCAGTGTTGTTGTTTGCATGAGGATTGTCGACTTCCTAATGCACATAATCCTGATTATTGATATGTGGTGAATCAACGGTCGCCTGTGCTTCATTGCTATTCTCAACATTCTCGGATGTTATTTTCAGATACTGCCACAAAACAAAAGTTAATTGACATGTAACATATTATCCCTAAATTCTGACCGACCAATTAAATACCACATAAACTTAGGTAGGTCATACTAGCGAAGGAATTCCCCGTCTGTCCCCTCCTAGTACTATTCTCACATCTTAGCCAAGGATCATATCCCTAAGCTTTGATACCAATTGTGATGCCCCCAAAATTAGGTATACATCACCCATCTTGAGTCTCCAGATACATAGTACAGAATTCAAATACAACTTAATAATACAACTGTAGTGTACAATACTACAAAACATAAACTGTGAGTTTGAATACAAATATTGTCTACTAGAGAGTATACAAACTCAATGGGGTCCTCATTACATTTATTGTCACACTATTTAACAGAATAGTGAGGACTACTAATACTATCATCTGGTCCATCACTCCGTTCCCCGACTCGTCCCAGCTATATTCTCATTTTCTGAAGAGAACGGTAAAAGAAAGGGTGAGCTCAACTAGCCCAGTAAAAAATATTATGACTAAGATAATGCAGAATAAATTATCATTAGCCTTAAACAGTGTTAAACTGATACAATATAACAACCATCAAGTTTAAGCGCAGTAGAACAACAAGCAATCCATTAAAAGAGTCAAGTAGAGAATAAAATCTACTATCTTCTATGATTTAAAAGGTTTTTCATCACTTTTTATCACGGGACTCGATTTTAATAAATAATCCACATCATCGAATCACCCCCGCACTACGGCCAAGGATATTCTTTAGTATCACAACCAAAACTATCCATCCACTACGAGCCAAGAATATTTGTGTATTCATTAATGGTCATGATCATGCCAACAACTGTCCATCAATGCACTACAGGCCAATGAGGACTTTTGCCACATCATTTGTAACATTACGGTCATGATTACACCGAATAATCCCTGGTCATAATCATACCAAGTCCATCTATGCACTACAGGCCACAAATGACTTTAAAAAAATATAAAGATGAGGATGATGACAACGACCTAAGAATTCAATAAAACAAGTTCAAGAATTAAGTTATTCAGGAACTAATAACGTCCAAATTGTCAACATGATACTGCTTTGTAGAGTAAAATTCAAGAATGCTTAGAAGAATATTTCCATGAAAAGATCTTTGGATGAAGCGCAAATATCAAGGATATTCCACTAATTTCATGGAGTATAGAAGTCAAAACTTTAACCAACCTGAGTATAATAACGAATGGAATAACAAAAGAAATCACCATGCATGGGTACTTCGCATAGAGACAAAGTTATTCCAACAGAATAATAAATAAGTAACGGTCGAAGCGAAAAGTAAATTGCGCAACCGATGGATGTTCCAAATGAGAATAATCTGACGGAACTGTGTCCAAAGCGTAAAAACGCACAAACAGAGGATTCCAATGTAATAATAATAAAGAGGCGGAACAGTCCCGGCATAAAACGCATGCATGTGATATTCCAATGTAATAATAATAAAGATTTTAAGCAGTCCCACAGAAAACGCATGCATGATAGGATATTCCAAATGTAATAATAATAAAGATGGAATAATAGAAGAATATCACCAAGTATAGGGTAGTCCACAGATCTTTGGTTATTCCAAAGTAATAATAAAGAATGGAATAATGTAAGTTCTCTTCATGAATACAAAAGAAATAATAACCCTTACATTTAGTACAACAAATAATATTCCCTACCTTAAGAAGAAGAGTACTGGATATATAAGTAGTGAAGTAGCAGAATACTTTCTTCTTTCTTTCTATAGTTTATCTCTCTAGAGTTTCAATTGAATTCGTAAGAAAATAATGAAGGAATGAGCTTTATTTATAGAAAAATGGATCAAAGATAGTAACTAACTCATAAGCGGTCAGATTGATCTACTTTAATCTGACGGTCCATATTTAAAGCAAAATCTTTTAAATAAAATATAATATATTCTATTTATAATTATATAATAAAACAAAACTTTTAAATAAAAAATATCATATATATATATATATATATCACACATCTTTAGCTCACGGAATACACACCCGTGATTCCTTTTTCTTTCTTTCGACAAATGCTACCTATTATATATACATATATAATAATACTAACAACCTCCTCTCCCCCACCATTTCATCCATTCCCCCCCCACCCAAGACTTTTCAAATATATATATATATATATATATATATATTATGTAATCCTACCATTTCAATTCCCTTCTTTCTTTGTCTTACCACCCGTGGTATTCCCCCACCCCCCACCAAAACATGTCCTTTTCAACATATATATATATATATATATATATATATATATATATATATATATATATATATATATATGGTGCCCTCCATAGCATTGGGGTTCTTTATGAGTCTTGTCTGCAACACCCCCTTTTTGGACCGTTGATAAATTGAATTGATGGTCATTTGCGATTAACTTTTGTATTTGATAAGCCGGTACAAGTTGTTGTGCCTAATTAATAACCTGTACCGGCTTCTATTTTATTAAGTGAATATTAACTTGTCAATTATAGTTATAAAATGTGAATATTTATTATTAAAATAATCCTGTAGATAGGCTGGTGATCTAAGGTGGTACATATTTTTTTTTAATTTTTTTATTTCTCCGTACTTGCAGACAGGCTCATACTATTTGGCATTAAAATAATAAAGTAATCCTATTTAAGACAGGATGATACTGGTGGTACATTTTTTTAATTTTTTATTTCTCCCGTACCTATGACAGGTCTACATAATTTGGCATTAAAATAATAAAGTAATTAAGTAAGACAGTCGATATTTAATTTAGTACATTTTTTTTAATTTTTTTTATTCTCCGTAGAGTGACAAGCTCATCGGTGGCATTAAAATAATAAAATATCCGGTAAGACAAGCTTATACTATTTGGTATTAAAAATTGAAAAAAAAAACCCTACCAGCACAAAATTATCACTACCGGTATTAAAAAATTAAAAAAAATAATTTTATTCAAGTAATTCGCTGCTAAATAGATTCGAACTTCATGACCTCAAACTCCAAACACTCGTCATATGACCACTTGAGCACCACGGGCCTAACTGTTAATTTTAACCAAGAATATATCTTTATATTAAAACTTCATCATCCCCCAAAATCTATATTCTTGCATTATTATTATATTATGATTTATTATTATTAATAAATCTATATTATTAATTGGATTTTTCTAAATAGAAATAAGTTAATATCTATATTTATTATTATCCCCTTTAATATTTTTTCTTATCTTTGTAATAATATCAATAAAAAGATTATTAATATATTAAAAATAAATATCATTCTTTAATAAAATATAAATAATGATCATTATAAATCTTGCATTATTAGTATTAATAATTTTATTATTAAGCAATGATTATTAGTAATGATTTTATATATTAAGCAATGATTTTATTATTAAGAAATGATTTTATTATTAATAAAACTAGTTCAATTAGTCTAATAAGTAATGATGATAATTTTTCAAGTCATTTCGTGAAATTAATTTACTTATCGAATTTATAAAAGTAGTGAAGTATTATTATAATAATAATGTGATTATCAATATTAGAAGTCTGATTATACCAATACTAGTCTTCCGCATAACATTAAGAGGAATAATACATATTACATGTTCATTTCATAAAATAAAAAAAACATAGAATGATTAATACAACCGACGCCTATTTTTTTGGCTCGGGAATCCCTAGCACTCGATAGTGATTTCGCATATCGTGGTCGGCTTCAAAGCCACAAATTGCACATTTTCGATTTGTAGTCTTAGAAGGAATGATTTTCTCGAAAGTGCACTCTTAAATCTAGATTGTTTTTTGCGGCCTTTTGTTTGAGAAATATTAAGCGGCAAAAACTCTTCTTCTTCTTCCACCTCTGATCTTCATCGTCATTATCGTATCCCATATCATGATTTGGATCTCCAACTGTGCAATCAATGTCGTCATCTCGCCGATTCAAGAATATTCTCATCCGGATCATCTTTGGTCAACCAACTCTTTTCCTCGTGCATTCGGTTTAAAACGGTTTGTAACCTCGATCGAGCAAGCCGCTTTTTGCTCGCTAACTCCCGTAATCACCCATCAAATGATTATAAGCGCATTGCTTGATTTTTGTTCAAGTCGCAGATGTGGAGTTAAAGAGTAAGTCTTCACCATTGCTTTTGTTCGCGTCTCTTGTCCACCGATGAAGGATCATGCCGATTCAGTATTTGTGAAATACTCTTTGCTATGAAATATCTTAAGATGTGCCTGCATAATTCACTTTAGAGTGAGAAAACATTTGGCGATTACATGTTCGATCCCAAATTGTCGATTGTTGACAACTTCTTTATATCTTCCACCACTTTTAGTTGCAGATTCAGATTATACATTTGCATAAACCTTAGTATCGGTGACACACAACTCACTAAGTTTATGAACATTGTATTTCATGGAATCGACGAATTGACGTTGGAAACGCCTAAACATCTCTTTGTGTACACATGCAAAGATGAACTTCTAAAGATGAAGCGAGTACCATAATCCTTTTACGATGTTTTGTTATGTCGGCCTTCCTCTCCTCGATAAACCTGTCTTTCTACAAATTTTTTAACTTTATAGTACAAAACATAGCATACCCATTGATGCATTAACATACTCATCAAAAAGGCATTCATGCTCGCTTCTTCCAAATGGTAGTCATTCCCATGGCAAAATATCTCTTTTGTATATTTTGGAATCCATTTCGTCAGTACATCATACAAATTTCAAGCCATTCATTAGTATACAATTCATAGGAACTTATCGTAATATGCCAACGCTCTTCAAATTCCTCGATGGACAATGAGTTATACACACGGTTGTTAAAATCATTTTTGAACGATGGGTGCTTTCGAGAATAAACATGATGCAATTTTTCAGAAATTTATTGCTAATATGCCAAGAACACAATAAATGATAACTAGTTGGAAATCAGCAAGCAATAGCATTACTCATGGCTCTGTCTTCGATCGGTGATGATGGTTGTAGGTGCCTTCAGAGTCCATGGCTTCAAGCCATGTACGTAATACCCAAATGAAAGTGTCCTCTGTCTCGCCTCGTAATAAAGGTGCAAATCCAAACAATATAGATCGATAATGGTGGTCAATTTTGTAAATGGAACAAACGGCATGCCATACTTATTTGTCCCAGATGTCTTATCAAATGTCACAACGTCTCCGAACAGTTGATATATAAACCTTGACGCAAGCGCCAACCCACAAAATACAAGCTATGCGATTGTTTTCACCGGGTTTCACTTTAAAAAAAAATTCTTGGCACTTCCGGATGCAAGTTTGTTCAAATGATTGATAGCAACTTGTGCATCATTTTCATCTGCAGAATCACGCCTTAAATCTCGCATCACATTCTCAACATTAGCAGTAGAGAAAGGAACATTTTGCAATCCACCTCCCATTGTGCTCAAAACATTCATCATCTTACTAGGACCAATACCGGACTTATTTAAAGTGTCAATTAAATTTCTTGCAACAGAGTAATATTTACGTGAGTCTCGATCAAATCTACTTTGGTGGGGGGTCACTAAGTGATGATTGTGCTCTAATTCAACGAGAGATATCGCCAATTGTCTTCTTTCTTATTGTGGACAACATATATTCTAGCTTTGCACATTGTTCGATCTATGTAGTCTCTCTATCTAGTTATTTTATTACTACTATCTTCATCATCGTGTAAACTCTTGCCAATAATTGGTGTACCTGGCTTTCTTACATACATACCGCCTAGATCCGATATCATTCAGATAAGCATGTTTATGACTAGTTGCAATTCTAATCTCAAATCCATTTTTGCAAGCATATGATCTATAAAAATATTCAACCTCTTCCAACGTAAAAATAATTGACCAACGTACGGAACAATATCAGATTTATTACTTTCAACTTCACTAACAAATTCAGATGTATTATATGACATTTTGAAAAACTTACTTGTGAATAATAGTGATGAATTTTGCTCGATCAGAACTTCAACTTGATTTTCTGAAGTGAAAGTGGGCAACCAGATGAAACATGAGAAAATAGCAGCTTCCTAGACAATATTTAAAGTTAAAAAGACCAGCCGGTACAGCTTGTCACGGTTAATGCTCAAGAAGTCAAACTAATGTACTTTTTCCATGTCATCAATGTCAGTTTTTTCTATTCCCATAGTGTTGTGTTATTATGGTTGACTACTTATTCACCAGACAGTGTTTATAATAATAATAATAATAATAATAATAATTAAAAGTACATAAGCCGCTAGAATATGGAACGGCTTTATACTCAATGGAGAAATAATAATAGAATAATAATAATAATCGAATAAGTATAATAAAATATTGAGAAATTTAATTTGGGGGAGATGGAATGGTTTAAGATATATACAAATCCAAGGTCCGATATGGCCAATTTAGGCCCGTGGTGTTCTCGGGTGGTCATATTAGCTAATATTTTGAGCTTGAGGTCAGCGGGTTCGAAGTCTAGCTAGCAAATGAAAATTTTATTTATACCAAATTACATGACCTACTCTACCTACTTAATCGGTTTTTATTAATATATATATATATATATATATATATATATATATATATATATATTTTCCAAATTATTATAGCCTATATCGGTAGAAACAAATTATTAATAATATAAATTTCAAAAAGTTAAGCTCTGTACCGGTAGAAACAAATTATTAATAATATAAATCCCAAATAGGTTAAGCTTCTGCAGATCTACTAGAAACAAATTATTAATAATATAAATCCCAAATAGGTTGTTCTGCATTCTACCAAACAAACTGCCAAACCTTTCTCTGCCACATTGCCTCGAAAAATGCACTGAATAATTTTTTGACCACTTTTTCTGCAACATCGCCTCGGGAAAGAACACCTACAAGCTCGGTAAACTAAAAAGCTGAATTAAACAACAGTATCAGTGTTTGAATTTGGTCCTAAATGTACCGGCTTGCATGAGCTTATTTAACCATCTATAGTGATCTATTGAGAACACACGTTGTTCAACCTAAAGTTCAGTATATAACTAGATAAAATTTAGTAACAGTGAGAGTGGAGAGAGAGTATATTTGGAAGAGAGGCAAAAAAACTTCAACAAGTAAGTTTTTATTTATTGTTATTTGTGGAGCTTTTTAATAGTTTACATTGTTGTTATTATTTTCAGTATAATAGTAAAATAATATTATTACATTATATAAATGAAAAAAAACTTATTACGATTGTACTCAATCAAGCCATTTTTTTATCACTTTGCATGTTATTCTTGAATTAAAGGGATATAATACCATGCATGTATTTGTTTTTGTTGTCATTAATGCATATTATCATCTTGCATATTATGCATGTATGTTATTACCGGAAATTTTTGTTGTCATTAATGCATGATCACTTTATATTTTATTAAAGAATGATATTTATTTTTAATATATTAATTAGACTAATTGGACATATTTTTACAAAAAATAAGAAAAAATATTAAAGGGGATAATAATAAATATAGATTTTTGGGGGATGGTGAGGTTTAAGTTTTTCTACTGGTACCGGCCGGAAAAAAAAGAAAAAGAAAACTTTTGCAGCATAGCATGCATTGATAAGTATTTATTTTATTATTATTTTTCATTTATTGTTTTTATTTTATTCCAGTGTACTCAATTGTTCACTTATTGTTTTAATTTATTTTTCTTCTTATTGTTTTTATTTTTAATAGTTTTTGTTTTTACTAGTTTTTAATGCATGTTAGTGTGTATTATTATTACTGTCATTTTGCAACATATTACTTTCAACTTCATTTTGTCATGCATCTTAATACTAATATGGAATTGATGTATTTTTTTAGGTAAAAGATGGATAGTTGGGAATATGGGCCAATTGATCCAAGTGTTCTCGCATGATCAACAAGATCATGTATCGGATGACATATATCATGGGAGAGATAGGGAAAACTAAGCTCCAATCAATATATCGATCGGAAATATAATCGGTGGGCTTTTTGAAAAAGAACAAAAAATCCTTTTAGATAAATGTGGATTTGGAGTATTTAGTTATCAAGGTGTTGTACACCAAACCCGATCTTAGTCCGATATCCGCCTTTAGTCGAGAGATGATGCTTAGGAGACCAATACTTTTCATTTAAAGCGTGGAGAAATAACAATCATGTTAGAGGATGTTCATTTTATTTTTGGGTTACCGGTGGTGGAAATCCTTAACGGGTCCCTCTTTGTCACCAATTTGAATTATTTTAGGATTGTTTTGGAGATAAATTAGTGGTGAATATTTTAGTTCAAAAAATGCAAAGTGTAATTTCATTAGTGTGGTTGCATCGAACATTTTAATAAATGTCCCGAGAATGCAAGTAAAGATGTCAGAGGCTAACACACAAAGGCATACATGTTGTGGTTGTGTGGGGCAATATTATTCCCTAATAGGAATAGAAATAGTGTGCACCCAACGATATATGTCTTTTATTGCCAACGTCAAGATTGTGTAACTTACTCTTGGGGCGCCAAGGTGTTAGCATATTTGTACAGAGATCTTTATATATCGCTACTAGGAAAGGAGTTAAATACATTAATGGTTGTGTTACATTGTTACAAATTTGGGCTTATGAGCGTGTAAGTATTGGAAAGCCAAACCTTGGCCACAATCATCCTTATGGTTACCAGGGCTTTAGCATGGTCCTATTCTCGAGCCCACTGATTACCTCGGTAGTCGTGAGAATCCCCATCACCATTTGTCATTTTACCGAGGGGAGTTAGATATTAAGTCTATATGGGATGTGGTTTGGCGGCCTTACATAATGTGGGATGATGATATCGATGGATTTAATTTTGAAGGCGAGTTGTTGGGATCCGTGGGGTCCCTTGATCCACTTTGATATTATGGAATTTCGAGATGCTTGGACCGTGTGATGAGACGATTCGGGTTCATGCAAGGCATACCATCAACAACCAAAAAACCACGGTGACCTTAGGAAGGAGAAACAATTTAAATTTATTGATGTCGAGGATCGTATGGCCTTCGAGAGGGAATATATTTCGATGTGGGAGGCATACATGGATCATCTCAAGGACAACAAACCTGAAATTTCGATTATGTCCCAATAGATGATTACATGGTCCGGTATAGGAAAATTACACGTTGGAAAATCCACCGAAGCCTATTGACAGTGAGCTTAACCACGACATAGGTTGTTATGAGCCTCGGGCCATTTACAACCAACAACACCTTATTCAAATGGTATAAAATTATATTCTTCTTTAATAAATCATGTATTGGAGTAAATACTTAATATTACATTTATTTTATTCATATTTATTGTTAATAATATTTGTTTGTGTTTATCTTACATGACAAAGTTGAGAGTGCAAAGTCGTTACTTGATAAATTTTCAAGATTACTCTCACCGCTTCCCGAGTTGGTTCTGCAAAAAAAAAATAATTGGGATTTCAATACGCCTATAATGACTTCAAGCAAGAGGTAAACAAATACCTCGACAAGGGGTCCCACAAATTTTGGACAACAAATTCCCAATACACACAACTCAATGAAGGGCTTGGGAAACAAACCGATTATGTTGTACAAGAGAGCTACATACCCACCCCATAAGTAATCGAGGAGAGCTCCATTCCCACCACCCAAGCCTCACGAGGAGTGTTACATTCCAACCTTCCAAACCTATGAGGAGTGTTACATTCCAACCAACTCTTCATTTTCATGGACTTTTCGGACGCCAAGGATCTAGTTCACAAAAGGTATATATAGTTATGTTAATAGTGATGGTTTTAATTATTATTGCTATATAATAATAATGTACATTTGGGTCTCAATCGTGCACAAGATGCGGAGACCACATCTCTTATGGACCAAAAGGTCCTTATCCAAAAGACTTAAAGATGGAAGGAGACATTTGTAAATAAACATATGTTTGGAAACGTGGTGGCACCGTAAGGGATTTATATCCTTTATCACATCCGCGCCAGTTATATATGAATTAGAACACAATGCAAAGGCAATCCTTAGGGCACAGGAGTTGGATATTCGAGCATGTCATCGACGCTTATATGTTGTTGCTACGAGATGGAGAGGAATACTACATGGTGTCGGGGAATACAAAGGTGGTCCCAATTTGGTTTCATGAATTCATTCTTCATGCATCTTAGGCGGCTATATGTGCTCTGCACTAACGTGAATCTTGCATGGAGTTTTTTGCGATCCAGATATGTTAACCAAGATGTTGGTCCACCTTTACACAAATGCAAATACATATTCATGCCGGTGTGTAGTACCAATCAACGCCATTTTGTCTTGTTCCTATCATGATTGAAGATTGGATGGTTACCATAATTGACCGACACTACTGATGACACTAAGTATATTAAGTTACGTGAAATGTACTCTTTAATTCGTTAAAGTTGCGGTATGTTTAGTTTTAAAATATTTTAATTTTATAATGTCCTTTAATATTAAAAAATTATTAACCAACTACTTTGTACATGCAGGTACATTTGATACCATTTTGTTTGCGAAATGGTAATCCGATGCGTGAGTGGCCCAACGGTAATCTTACTGTGCAGACCTTAAAGATTCGACCGAAACAACACAACAACTCAGACTGTGGCATTTTTGTATGCAAGTATGTTGACTGTTTCGTTAGGGCCAATGGTAATATTTCTGAAGAGAAGTGGTCCTTGGAAGATGTCACAATCTTTTCGTTATGGCGTCGGCGTGGGAGCTCTACACAAGAAATCCGCAAGATTACTTCCTACCTCTGAGATATAGAACTTATCCAATGTTATCTAATGTACATATTAATTAATAAGAATGTCTATTTGGTTGAACTTTATGGAATTTTCAAATTCATAACTTAGTAATATGAATATTATTGAATCACATAAAACCACTTCATATTATTAATACGAAAAAAATTTATCTATTTTGTTGAACTGTATGGATATTTTTATTCGGACTAATATTAATAATCACATTATTTATATTAATATTAAAAATCATTATTAATATTATTTTTAATAATAGTAATACATGAATATAATAATAATATAATACATGAATATAAAATCATTATTTATATTTTATTAAAGAATGATATTTTTTTTAATATATTAATAATCCTTTTATTGATATTATTACAAAAATAAGAAAAAAATAATAATAAATATAGATATTAAATTATTTCTAAATAGAAAACCCCCATATGTATTATATAGACTTATTAATAATAATAAATCGTAATATAATAATAATGCAAGAATATAGATTTTGGGGATGGTGAAGTTTTAATATAAAGATATATTCTTGGTTGAAATTAACAATTTGGGCCTGGTGGTGCTTCGGGTGGTCATATGACGAGTGTTTGGAGTTTGAGGTTGCGAGTTCGAATCATTTTAGCAAATAATTGCTTGAATAAAATCATTTTTTCAATTTTTTAATACCGGTAGTATAAGCTTTGTCATCGTACGGATATTTTATTATTTTAATGCCGGTAGTATGAGCTCAGATCACGGGAGAAATAAAAAAAAAAAAAAAAAATGTACCGGTAGACGTATCGACTGTCTTTGGAGGATTACTTTATTATTTTAATGCCCGGTAGTATGAGCCTCAGATTCGGTAGGGAGAAATAAAAAAATAAAAAAAAATGTACGGTAGTATATCATTGCATTCTATTTGGATTACTTTATTATTTTAATGCCAATAGTATGAGCTCTGACTCTAGTGGAGAAATAAAAAAATTAAAAAAAAAATGTACGGTACCAGTATCACCAGTCTTATATTTGGATTATTTTATTAATAAATATTCACTTTTTATAACTATCTCGACAAGTTAATATTCACTTAATAAAATAGAAGTTTATAAGATAAAGTTATTAATCAAGGCACAACAACTGCGTATCGCTTTTATCAAATACAAAAGTTAATCGTGACCATCAATTCAATTTATCAACGGTCCAAAAAGGGGTGTTCAGATAAAGACTCATAAGAATAAATTTATGGAAGGTACCCATATATATATATATATATCATATACATATCTCACATTATTTTTAAAAAAATGGGTAAGCGGGGGTCCGAATAATACGCCAATATTTATAATACTATAGCAATAATTGAACAAAACTGAGTGACTTCTCACGTAAGGATCAATAATCATCTGTGTGTGCTCTTATGCAACCATGCCAGACATCGCATTACTTTTAACACCGGGTGTTTCAATAGTTAACGGTAAAACTTCCGCCGTTATTTTCATAAAGTATTTTTGTCGTTTTCTCAATCCGATAATAATTCCATTGTGGGGGTCCACCAATGATTTTGCCGTTGTACGAATATTCCCTGTTAAAACGAATATTCCCCGACCAATCGAATATTATATAACAACTTGCGTACTTGCAAAATTTATAAATATTACCCACAACTATAACATTATATCAATTTCACTCCATAATATTCAAAAATAATATTTATAGAAAATTCATCTTTATTCAAAAAGTTGGGGTTTTACATCTTTTGTCGATCTTATGAGATTTTTATACGTTGTCGGATCGTTTGAATCTTTTCCGTAGTCATACGTACCAACTCCGGTCCCAACAACGTTGCTTCGCCCACCTCATCCTAGCATACTGGAGAACGATACTTTCTTCCATACAACGCCTCAAATGGAGCCATGCCAATACTTTCTTGATAACTGTTGTTGTAGGAAAACTCCACCAATGGTATAAACTTATCCCAACTTCCCTTGAAGTCAAGGACACAGAGTCTTAATAGATCTTCAAGAGTTTGAATCGTTCTCTCCGACTGCCCATCCGTCTGAGGATTATATGCCGAGCTAAATCGTAAATCCGTGCCCATAGCTTTTTGCAAACTAACCCAAAATCTTAAAGTGAATCTTGAGTCTCGATCAGAAACTATGGATACTGGCATACCATGCAATCTTATAACCTCATTTATGTACGTACGAGCAAGACGTTCAAGTGTATAAGTTTCTCGTATCGGTAAGAAATGAGCAGACATGTCCAATCTATTAATAATTATCCAAATCGCATTTATGCCTTGAGAAACCCTAGGAAGATCGGTAACGAAATCCATGGTAATGTGCTCCCACTTCCATTCTGGAATTTCAAGTGATTGTAATGGACCTTTTGGTACTTGATGCTCCGCTTTAACTTGTTGACAAGTTAGACACCTTGAGATAAACAACGCTATCTCTCTCTTCATATTGCTTCCACCAAAATGTATGATGAAGATCATGATACATTTTGTACTCTCTGTGATGGATTGCAAAACGGTGTGTTGTGCGCCTCCATCATGATTCTATATTTTAAATCGTATTTTCAGTAGGAACACAAAGTCCTGAGTTGACTCGAAATATTCCTTCTTCATCGATTCTTCGCTCCTAAGATATCACCTTCTTCAGACTTTCTTCCTCATACGCATCATCGGCTCCATGTTTGTAGCTTGAAAGCAGCCTTTAACTTTATCAATTAACGCCTGGTTCTACTCAGATATTCGCCATCATCACATGGGTCCCTCGGAGTTTTAAATCTATTTCCATCCTTTGCAAGTCACACAAAATGGGCCTTTGCATTGACAATATCGTACTTGTACTTGCATATGATTTTCTACTCAATGCGTCAGCTACCACGTTTGCTTTTCCAGGATGGTATTGAATGGTATGATCATAATCTTTCAACAGTTCAAGCTGTAATAACCCGAGATTTCCTAAATAAAATAAATAAGAAAATTTGGGTATAATTTTTTTTTTATTTAATGACGAGAATAAGTGAACGATAAATACGAATATATTTATTTCTTTAAAAATTAGAAATAATTTTGGAATAATCAATTACCACAAATTATATTGTTATGGTAATTAATTTTACGTAGCAGAAATGTTTTTATTAATTATTTTCCATGATAACATGATTGGAAATAATATATGAAGTGATAATTAGAATTATATAATAAATATTTTATTATATGATTTGTTTAGAATATTTAAGTTAATTATTTTAACTTGATTATTGATGCTGTGTACGAAGAATAATTCAGATATGAGATCCAAACCCTGGATTGGGATTGTGATTAAGAGATGAGAATAGTAATATATTATTATATTGATATTATGATTTTACAATTACCATAATTATGTATCATGTGTATGTAAAGTGACAGATAATATTAAGCAATGATTATTGATTAGGTCATAAAGACACAAGATCAGGTCTTGTGAAACCCTAATTATTAAACTCGATTATGAGATATGACCGAGTAGTATTTGATCGGTATATATGAAGGTTACGTGTATAAGATGTCGATAATCAGACAAACCCTAATTATTACAACCCTGTCGGTTGAAGTTAGAGATCGAATGACCGTGTTAGAACATACACGAGATAATTAGAGAACCCTAATGGTCAATTAGAAACCCTAATTGATGGCGTTAAGAAACCCTAATTAGAAAACCCTAATTTTCTATGTAAAAACCCTAATTTAAAATTATCTAAGTTTAATTACGATGTTAATGTATAAAAGTTTTAATTTACCAAAGGATAGAAGTAATTGGTAAATGATAAAATTATCATCTAGTGATTAAATAGTACATTTAATTGCTATGTACAAAAATGCCCATAAAATTATATGTGAAATTACCAAAATACCCTTTTAGTGTATTATTAGTTATATTATTTATGGAATTTTAAAATCTAAAGTGATAAACCCTAATGGTTATGGGTAATGTCTATAATGCCCTTCATGGTAGACATGAGAAGTCTAAACTACCCTTGTGCATTATTAAAGGAAGAAACCAATTATTAGTGTGGAAATGACTAAAATGCCCTTTTTGTCCATTTAGTGCATTATTGATGAATTATTGAGCATTATTGCTCCCAAATCTCCACAAATCCGGCCATTCAATCTAGAAATCACCTATGGACTGTAGTATTACCATCAATCAACCATTACAATCATTTCATACATTATTTATATGGATTAAAGAGAGAGGGAATTCCAAGAGTTAATTTTCCCTTCGCAAATAGTAGTTGTCTCTTCAATATTACTAGGAGTCATTTTGACCCTTCGTTAAGACCAAGAGTTACTTTCAGTTCTTCTATAAATAGAAGTTCATTCCTTTATTATTTCTTATGAATTCACTGAAACTCTAGAGAGAGAAACTATAGAGAGAAAGAAGAATAGTATTTTGCTACTTCACTACTCCAGTATTCAGTTTTTCTAAGGTAAAGGATATTATTTGTTGTACTCGTAAGTGGTATTATTCTTTCGTATTCATGAAGAGAGTTATTTTCTTTCAATACTCGTAAGGGTTGTTATTCCATTCTTTATTATTATGTTGGAATAACACATACATGCCAATACCGCATACATGGTGAAATTCTTACATTATTCCATTCTTTATTATTACGTTGGAATAACTCATTCATGCAATGATCTATCGATGCTCGGTGAATTCGTTGTTATTCCATTCTTTATTATTCTGCATTTGGAATATCCAATCCAGATGCAGGTTATGCATGACTGGTTCCATTCTTTATTATTCGTTAGAATAACATGTCATCTGCTGGATTCACGACGCCCAGAGAATTCTTGTTATTTCATTCTTTATTATTACATTGGAATAAATGCATCTACGTGATTACCGCATGGTGGCGAAAATCCATTTGCAGTTTCATATATTCTATTATACTCAGTTGGTTAAAGTTTTAGTTTCTATACTCCATGAAATTAGTAGAATATCCTGGATATTTGTGCTTCATCCAGTATCTTTTCATGGAAATATTCTTCTGAGCATTCTTGACTTTTACTCCACAAAGCAGTATCATGTTGACAATTTGGACGTTATTGAGTTCAGGATAAATTAACTTATAAATCTTTAAAATTTATTCTTGAACTTGTTTTATTGAATTGTCATCATCCTCATGCTTATATTATGTTGAAAGTCATTTGTGGCCTGTGGTGAATAGATGGACTTGGTATAATTATGACCAGGGATTATTTGGTATAATCATGACTGTAATGTGACAAATGATGTGGAAAAAGTCCTCATTGGCCTGTAGTGCATTGATGGACAATTTTTGGTATGATTATGGCTATGGATTCTCTTCGGCCAAGGGTACAAAGATGAATTGTTTTATGGCATAATCAGGACCGTTGATGAAAACACGATTATCTTTGGCCCGTAGTGCATAGATAATTCGTGGTCGTGATACTAAAGAATATCCTTGGCTTGTAGTGCAGGGATGATTTAATGATGTGGATTATTTATTAAGCTGAGTCTCAACGATAAAATTTATAATAAACTTTTTAAATCATAGAAGATAGTAGATTGTATGCTCTACTTGACTCTTCTAATGGATTGCTTATTCCACTACAGTTGTTGATCTAAAACTTGTTGTCTATTATATTCTATCAGTTGTTATACTGTTGAAGGCTAAGGATAATTTATTCTGCATTATCTTAGTCATAATATTTCTTACCGGGCTAGTTGAGCTCACCCTTTTGCTTTCATTGTTCTCTTCAGGAAATGAGAACGTATCAGGGACTAGTCGGGGAACGGAGTGACTATCCAGATGATAGCATTAGTAGTCCTCACTATTCTGTGAAATAGTGTGATAATAAATGTATTGAGGACTTATTTTGAGTTTGAATATTGTCTAGAAGATAATATTTGTATTAAAACTCACAGCTCATGTTGTATATTTAAGTTTGTATTTGTATTCTGTACCTTGTATTTGGCGACCCAAGATGGGTGATGTATACCTATTTTGGGGGCGTCATAGTTGGTATCAAAGTTTAGGGATATGATCCCTGGCTGAGATGTGAGACAAGAACTAGGAGGGGAGAGACGGGGAATTCCTTTGCTAGTATGACCTACCTAAGTTTATTTGGTATTTAATTGGTCGGTCAGAGTATAGGGATAATATGTGATATGTTAATTAACCCTTGTCTTGTAGAAGTGTTTGAAAATGACATCCGAGAATGTTGAGAATAGCAATGGAGCACAGGAGACCGTTGAGTCACTACAGATCAATACCCAGAATAATGTACAACAGGAAGACAATAATCCTCAGGTAAACAACAACACTGACCAAATGATGAACGATGGAATGTTCAGAGGCTTTATGCAATTCATGCAACATCAAAGTAGAGCGACTCTCATCCAAAATGCGGTGGAAACATTTGGCAACTCTCGGACGGTCCACCGCTAAGCAATGATTCAAGGAGCTGGGACCACCAAGTTTTAGAAAAGCCGTAACCACTTAAGGTAGAGGCGTGGATAAAGCGGATCACCAAGATATTTGATGTCTTGGAATGCTCAGAGGAGCAAAAGGTTCCATTCGCCACCTTTATGTTGCGTGAAGAAGCAGATCATTGGTGGGAAACTATAAAACGTACACAGCCTGACGAACTCAAGATGTCTTGGGAGAAGTTCCAAGAGTTGTTCAACGACAAGTACTTTCCCGAAAGTATTCGTCACACGAAAGAAGTGGAGTTTATCAAGTTGGAGCAAAACAATATGACCGTGTCACAGTACGAGGCTAAGTTTGTCGAGTTATCCCCATTTGCATCCCATTTGGTCGATAATGAGGAGCGAATGACGCGAATGTTTCTAAGAGGTTTGAAACCCAATATATGTCAATACCTCATTTCTCACAAACTTTTTTTATATTCGGATGTTGTGAATAGGGCTCGATTATTGGAGCGCGATAATGATTCTATCTTTCAAACCCGACAGATGGTGCTCCACGATACTACATTTCATACAATCATTCCATTGAAATAACAACAAAATGAGTGTAATTACTATCTTTGTATTACATCATTTGTAATAAATCCTTTCCTGTGTTCATAATAAATCAATACATTCGTTGTTCTTCATAAGTATATTATATACAAATATACTAGTCTATTACAAATGATACTATTACAGATTTATTAATTGTCCATCTTAGCCTCGCTTTTATCTCTCATAGAACTCTCTCGCCTGTTTTCGCTTTTAGTCGCAAAACATATGGTTCAAGCAAGAATGAGCATAACTAGCTCAACAAGTCTTAACAACTAAAACATATGAATATCACATCATCAATAAGTACATGCTTTATATCAATATCGTAACAATTATTTACTAAGCATTATTAATCATTTGACTAATACTTCTACTACAACAATTCCAGAAAGTATATATAATAGCTTAGAATGATGAACCGGCCAATAGACCATGAACATACTCTTTTCGTTTTCATACTTGAAAAGGATATCCCGCACTAAGGCCATCCAATTCGCCTTTACTTACGAGCACTTCTAGGTGATCACCTATTGTACTCTATGTTGATCAACACACTTTACGTTAAACGATTTACGCTTAACATTTGGCAACTCGCGTGTGCCCATCGAATAATCGATGAAAATACTTTTGTTTGTTCATAGACAAACTTACCTTCTCATCCGCATCAAATACTTGGCATAGGATAGCGCTAGCAGCTTCTATATCAATGACTTGTAAACAATTCAATCTATCCTTCAATACTTGTCTCAGTCTTGATAAAATAGCATCGACTCTTTTCTATTTACCATTCATGCATCAGATATCATGCATCACGTAAAAAAACTTGGCTAACACGAAGGTCGCGATAAGAGTTAAGAAAGACTTGCCTTCAAGCCGCCTTCAAATATATATTCCAACTATTCTCGCCCTTTTTTACAGATCTACATGAGATATTCACATAAAGATAATCGTAATTAGTTATCACATAAACTATCTTTACGGTTCTAACCAACTTCTTTCTCTTCTATGTCTTACTTGTTTTAACTTCATTATTAAAGTCGATTCGACTTTCTATACTTCATTACGCTTCATTAACGTTCTTACGCCCTTAGCCGATATTCGATCATTAATGGTTAATTACCAATGTTGAACGTCATTCACTTGCTCACTCATTACGTATTTGTGTTCTTCGCTTAATTTCCATTAAACCTTACCCATTCTTCTTACATTAACATCTTATAAGTGTTTTAAAGTAAGTCTCATTATGTACTTTAAGTACTTTTAACATCTTACTTTAGGTCTACATTCAAAATGGAACTAAACCTAACTTCGTCAACTTTTTTCCCATCGCCATGCATATGCATGCCACAGATCTTTTTTGTTTTAGTGGGCCATGCATGAAAGTTGTAAGGTGGTACATCGATTTGAGTCAAAGCGCATGACACCACCACTTTGTAATCGGGTTTTGGTACCATGCACACAGGGCCGAAGTCTCAGGCAACCAGCTTAGCCAAAACAGATTTGGTTTCTTAACGAAACTCCCGCTTCCTAATTTGTTCGCTTTTACATCCGAATTGACCCATTCAATTCCTACAAGTCGAATTACATCCTTTACGTGTTCATATAAGAATTTCATATTTTCAAACCGTTAACTCTAATTCACCTTTAAGTTCGCTTTTTAAGCCGCTCGCTTAACGCTTTTCGCCTGCTCAATACTCGCTTTTCTTTCATTATAAGTCGAATGCGACGATTCCTTCGCCAACGACTTTAATTATTTTATCTCACGTGTTGACATTGGAAACCAACGTTTTCAAGTCACACGACAACTTTTGACCTTTAATCCCGATTTTTACGCTTTTTTTCGACGCTTAACGCCTATTTTCTCAAAATCCGCCATAACTTCGTTATTAATGTTCTCTAAGCCAAATCACATGGAATACTCCATGGACTTTCATATCTACATCCTAACCAATCAAGATGCACATATCTTAGCTACAACGATTCCAAAACGCTCAATTATAACTAAGTTAACTTTCAAGACTTTCTATGGTTTTAACTCACATAAACACTTATTTATTTCTATTTGGTCATGACCTATCAATGATTTGGTCATTAAAAGGCATTCTTATATCTTCTCTATAAACATTCTCCACTCATCTACGATTCTTCTATGAGAAAGAAATCAAAAGGATGAAGATTACTATTATAGGAATTTACCTTTCAAGTAGTTAACGCTCTTGATAAACGCCTTTTGGTTTGCTTGGAAGTAGAAGGATTATAGGATTCTAGCTTTTTTTCTCTCTCAAATATGTTGGACAAACTTTGTAAAACAACAAAAATCCAACTCTTAGCTTTCTATTTATAGAAAACCAAATGAGGGGCAAAATGTCCAATTTTCCACCTCCTCACTTATTTACAACTTTGTCACCAAGTAAAGTACTTGGTGACCAAGTGATACACTTGGCTTCAGACACCAAGTGGTTGGCCCACTTGCCCATGGGTCATCCCCATGGGTCATCCCCATGGGTTTTACCCCATCCTCGACCCAATTTGGCTCAATTCGCTGGTTTTAATTTTTTGATTGGGCTTCGACATAAAAAAACATCGGGCTTTAACCAATCTAATATCGGGCCTCGACTTGGGCTTCAGATACTTAATTCATTGGGCTTGTTTATTAATCCAAGTCCAATCGATCGATAAAACCTTAACTCATACTCTAATAATACAACTCAGATTCTACGCAGATATTATTCATTTATTCTCTTCAGATAATACTCATATAATAATCAGATTATACGTCTATTATTCTTCATATCATACTCAGATACATACTAGTATAATACTCATATTCCTTTACGATAATAATCAAACGACTATACGCATTACATTTCCTTTTCGAAACCTCTTCACAAACCCTTAGGTTTTAAGTCCGCAGCTTAAAACTTCGCTTGCCATAACGGAAATATTATTGATATTCCATAATATCGCCATATTCTAACATTACGCGCTTTCTCGTAATCTCAAACCCTAGCTCGAACGCCATCTGATGAATAGTGTTTTTACGCAAAACAATCTCGTAAAACCTTCTTCTCGCCTTGATAATTCACAACAATTAATTTCTAGCACAAAGCCGTAATACTAACCACATCTACACATTCTAGGTCATACAACCACCTTCAACATCTTACTCTCATATAATAACTCAATAAAATTCATTTAATCCACATAATCAAATAAAAATTTAATTCATTGAAAATTCAAAATTTCATGCTACATTCTTCCCTCCTTATAAGGATTCTCGCCCCCGTAATCTCGCTTATTCTTACATAAACAAATGAGAAACTTTTCCTTCATTTTACTTTCGAGCTCCCACGTTGTTTCTTCAAAGATCGTGGTTACTCCAAATTACTTTTTACTAAGGTATTACTTTATTTCTCAAGACTTGTTCCTTCCTATCAATAACTGAATCGGAAGTTCTTCATACGCTAAGTCTTTTTCTACTTGAATAGACTCATACTCTATTACATGCTTATAGTCCCGTTTATAAGGACGCAACACGCATACACGTGAAACACATCAGGTATTCTTTCCATTTTCGGAGGTAAGGCTACTTCATAAGCTACCTCTCCTATCCTTCTTAAAATCTCAAAAGGTCCTACAAACCCTGACTTAACTTCCCTTTCTTTTTCCAAAACGTATCTTCCTTTCCAAGGCGATATACTTTTAGAAAGACATAAGACCCTACTTCAAACTCCCTCTTCTCTCGATGAGGATCTCGTGATACTTCTTTCGTTGTTCATCTCTTGAGCCGCTACTAATCGAGCTCTTATCGCCTTTTACCATGTTCGCCGCTTGTTGTACCATCTCAGTCCCAACATTCGACGCTCACCTACTTCATCCCAACAAAGTGGTGTTCTACACTTCCTTCCATACAACGCTTCGTAAGGCAAGATGCCTATACTAGCGTGAAAACTATTGTTGTAAGCGAATTCTACCAACGGTAGATGTTCGTCCCAACTCCCTTTGAAATCCATAACGCAAGATCTTAACATATCTTCTAGCATTTGAATTGTCCGCTCGCTTTGCCCATCCGTCTGTGGATGATACGCCATACTTAATCTTAATCGTGTTCCCATTTGCTTGCAAACTCCTCCAAAAGTTCGACGTGAATCGTGGATCACGATCGACACAATCAAAACAGTACTCCATGTCTAGAAATGATTTCTTTGACATAAAGCTTAGCTAAATCGCTCTAAATTATACCTAACTCCTATTGGTAGAAAATGAGCAGATTTAGTTAACCGATCCACTATTACCCAAATAGCATCGATCCTTTTTTCGTCGTCGTTGAAGTCCCACCACAAAGTCCATGGTGATATGCTCCCATTTCCACTCCTAATCTCCAAGTGGTTGTATCACCACCTTTGGCTTTTGGTGTTCAAATTTTAACTTTTTCGACAAGTTAAGCACTTACTAACATATTTCGTAATCTCCTCTTCATGTTCGGCCACCAAAAGTTCTCGACGAAGGTCTTGATACATCTTAGTACTACCAGATGTATCGAGTAATTTTAAACTGTGAGCCTCACACATAATCTCTTCCTTCAACTCGTAATTATTTGGAACCCAAATTCTTTCCTCAAAATGAAGTAAACCTTCTTTATCAAGGTTATACTTAGTCTTCACGCCATCCTTCATTATCTTCTTCATCCGCCGCATTCTTCAAGACTCAACTGCATTTCCTTAACCTGCTCCACTATCGCTGGTCGAGTTTCTATTGCAAATAACATCTCCCTCGCTTCCTTGGTAACTTAACTTCTAATTCCATCCTCGCCATCTCTCGTTATTAACTCATTTCGAAGTCGTTAACATCGACAGCTTTTTCTACCCTTCCGACTCAACGCTATTCACATTACATTCGCTTTTCCTGATGATATAAGATATCACAATCATAATCTTTTATTAATTCTAACCACCTTTCTCTCGCCTCATGTTCAACTCCTTTCGTGTGAAGATATATTTTAGACTTTTATGGTCCGTGTATATATCTCACACTTCTCCCCAGATAAGTAATGTCTCCATATTTTTAAAGCAAACACCACAACCGCCAATTTCTAGGTCATGAGTAGGATAGACCTTCTCATAATCCTTTAATCGACGTGACGACGATACGTTAATGATCTTGCCATGTCGCATAAGCACGCAACCTAGTCCTCTATGCGAAGCATCGCTATAAACTACAAAATTCCCCGTGATCATCCGGGTAAAGATAATACAGTGCCTCACTCAACCTCCTTTTTAGTTCTTGAAAACTATGCTCACACTTTTTCGTCCACTCATACTTCACCGACTTCCTTTGTCGATTTTGTCATGAGTAGCTAATTTAGAAAAGTCCCGAATGAACCTTCTATAAGATCCCGCTAACCCCGTAAAACTCCTAACCCTGCTGGCATTTTTGGTTGTTCCCACTCATTCACCGCTTCTACCTTCACCGGATCTACTTGATATGCCATCTTTGTCTATAACATGTCCTAGAAATCAGACTTTTTCGAGCCAAAATTCACACTTAGTGAATTTTCAGATACAACTTCTCCCTCCGTAGGTTTCCAACACTATTCTTAGATGTTCAAGATGATCTTTCCGCGCCTTAGAATAGACTAGAATATCATCAATGAACACTACGATGAACTCGTCCAAATACTATTTGAACACTGCTCATCATATCCATGAATGCGTACCGGCGATTGTCAACCCAAACGACATAACCAAAAACTCGTAATGCCCATAACGAAGTTCTCAACGCCGCCTTAGGTATATCTTCCTTCCTCACCTTCATTGATGATACCTCGTATGCAAATCTATATTTTAGAAAATACTTTGCCCTTTCAATCGATCAAATAGATCATCGATCCCGGCAACGGTATTTATTCTTAATCGTTAACTTGTTCAACTCCCGATAGTCGATACAAAGTCGTAACGATCCGTCCTTTTTCTTTTTACAAACAACACGTGTTCTACTACGGTGACACACTTGGTTGAATGTACTTTCTATCTAATAGTTCTCAGAATCGAACCATTAACTCCTTCATCTCAATCGGCGCCATCCTATATGGTGCCTTTGAAACGTGTGTCGCTCCCCTGCAAACAAATCAATTACAAATTCTACATCCCTATCCGGAGGAATACTGTAACTCCTCCCAAAATACATCCGCAAATTCTTGAACCACCGCTATATCTGCTCCAATGATGTTCCCATTCTCCGGGTATCCACCACATGACACGTATAACCCTTACACCCCTTCTTCAACATCTTCCTAGCTTCAGGTCATGGTTAGACAACAAGAACGCCCCTTGATTTATTTTCCATAAAACACCACCCGTGTTCCTTAGAAAGCCTTAGGTTCACACTTTTCTATGACAATCTATTATTGCTTTTATGGTTAATTAACCAATCCATACCGAGAATCACATCAATTCTTCTTAACCTTATTTCCAGAAAAAGATCTACCGATAATCTATTACCCTCGATATTCATTTAAACAATTCCTATGAATATGTTCAATGGGAACTATCTCCTCGCTTGCTACCTTAACGCCTAAAGGTATTTCTAACTTTTCGTGATTTAATCCCAATCGCTGAGCAAATCCACATGCTATAAAAGAACAAGTAAGCACCCGAGTCAAATAACACGTAAGCATTTATTTCGCTGACCGAATGATACCGCCATTACATCCGCTGATGCAACCGCATCTTGGATCATCATATTAAACGCTCGGGCCGAGGGTCTACCCATCGATGGTGTTGGTCCAAGAATGGCCAAAGTACCACTACCGTAACCTTATTACCCTCCTCCGCCTTTCTTGGGTAATTTACATGCCATGTGGTCTCACCGACCCACAAACAAAACATCCCCGCTTTTTTAGATTAGGACAATTGGGAGATATATGACCCTCCCGCCCACAAGCTTATAACAACCAGCCTTCCCTTTCGTGCAGACTCTCAGATGAGTCTTACCGCATGTCTTACATGCTCCATCCTCCGCTTAGATCCCCTTGTTTTGCCCCAAAGATTCCTGTGGTTAAAATTCTTCCTCTTAGGCATATTGCCACTTCCACCGCAACCTCCGCCTTTATTTCCTCCCTCTCCTTACTCTTATTCTTCCTATCTTTGTGGTATTGGGTCAACGCCGCTACCACCCTCCGCTATTATCGCTTTTCCGTAATGGTCCCATAAGAAGCACTCTAAAAACCGATATCCTACTATAGAGCCTGTGGTTTTAGGCCCCGCTCAAACCCACGAGCCTTCCTCTCCTCCGTGTCCACTTGGTGTGGAGTTAACCTTGCCAATTCATTGAATTTGGTCACAGAGATTGGGAACAAATATGTCCCTCGCTAAGTTCTAAGAACTTAATCTCCATTCTCCTCAGATGCTAAGTAGGGAAATAGTTCTCAAGAATACCTTCTTAAACTGCTCCCATGTAATGCCTTCCGCCTCCAAATTTCACCCCCGTGAGCCTCCCACCAGTAGTTGGCTTTCCCCTTCATCATATAGGTCGCAAAAGAGGTTTTTATGCCTCTACCACGCTTGTAATAACAAACGCCTTTCTATTTCCTCGACCCATGTTCTGGGCCTCCATTGGGTCCGTTGTTCTTTAAATTGGGTGGACCTACACTTTTAAATTCCTTAAAAGTAGTCGTCAAGCTTTTAGGTCTCATGGTGTTTCTACCTCTATTGTTAAATGCAAACTGTTAATAAATTAACGAACTCCTCAGATTGGGTTATTAGACCCCCCCTCATTATCATTATATGATTTCGCCTCTTCGTTACGCTTGTCTTCTTCTTCGCGGCATTTCGATTAAATAAATAAAGTTCCGTTATTACTTATTTACTTACTTCATTATTAGTCGTCAAACAATTGGACAATAACTCATACTCAACAAAGCAATTCAAAATAAAACTTCTTATATTAAAATGCTTCTTCATAGTTCAAAACTATTTACAAGTTGCTTTTTACATAGCCCAAAAGCTATTACATATACATCCCATGATCGACTTCTACAAAAATTGGGATTTACAAAAAGACTACCCTTTAATTATACAAAAGAGGGTTTTACGTCACTACACAAAAGTATTCACTATACTACTCCTAATATTGCTTAACAAAGATTCTCATGCTTCGGTTTGCCAAAATCGACACAACAATATCCCGATTTATAGTATGTCGAGTCCGTCCCGACTCAATAGAATAACAAGTTATCTTAAGCTTGAAATCTCGTATGCAAGACCGTCATTTATATATGACATTCTGTGCTATCTTCTCGGGTTTTTTTCAACCAGCTTTCCATAAGTTCTATGACCTCGTTCTTATAGTCCCGGCCTTGTCATACCATGAGCACTTTCTCATCATGCTCTATCTCATAGTCCCGACTCGCACTTTTTTCGCCCCATAGAGATCATCGATCTCTTCCTTCCGGTGTCGCACTATATTGTGCAACAGACGTTACTTGGCCAAGCATCGAGAGGTACATTGCCCTCATAGTCTCTCAGAGGTGTAGACTCTCTGTAGGTGCATCACCGTATTAATCGATGTTACCTCCATGTCATCCTCCACATCAATCATCATATTCAAATATGATGTTATCCCCATGGTCTCCTCCCAATAATCCTCCTCCGAGTAATATTCCTCGTGCTCGACTCTTCTAGAATCACTATGTATGTCTCGCTATAGGCATGTGTATCGCCTCAACTCTGGTTCACTTGACTCCTCACGATCACATGTATATCCCTATACATCAAGCTATCAACCGACATCTATAATAACATATACAAAAATTGATTAGTACATAATACACAATAATATAAGCACAAATCACATTTAATCCATTTAGGTTACTTTCCATCTTTTAAATCTTTTGTACCGAAGTTTCTCAATACCTTATTAACTCATTTGACTCGAAAGTTAGCTTTCTTCTGACTCTTCCTTTCCTACGAGGTTATTAGCCCAAGGTTCTTCCCCTTAAGTTTTATAACCTAATGCTTTGATACCAAACCCGTGACGCCCCAAACCGGGTATCTTCCAACCCGATAGATGGTGCTCCACGATACTACATTTCATACAATCATTCCATTGAAATAACAACAAAATGAGTGTAATTACTATCTTTGTATTACATCTTGTAATAAATCCTTTCCTGTGTTCATATAACCAATACATTCGTTGTTCTTCATAAGTATATTACATACAAATATACTAGTCTATTACAGTGATTTATTAATTGTCCATCTTAGCCTTCGCTTTTATCTCTCATAGAACTCTCCTCGTTCGTTTCGCTTTTAGTCGCAAAACATATGGTTCAAGCAAGAATGAGCATAACTAGCTCAACAAGTCTTAAAAACGTAAACATATGAATATCACATCAATAAGTACATGCTTTATATCAATATCGTAACAATTATTTACTAAAGCATCCCTAATCATTTGACTAATACTTCTACTACAACAATTCCAGAGTATATATAATAGCTTAGAATGATGAACCCATCAATAGACCATGAACATACTCTTTTCGTTTTCATACTTGAAAAGGATATCCAAGACTAAGGCCATCCACCCGCCTTTACTTACGAAAGCACTTCTAGGTGATCACCTATTGTACTCTATGTTGATCAACACTTTTACGTTAAACGATTTACGCTTAACATTTGGCAACCTCGCGTGCCCATCGAATAATCGATGAAAAAATACTTTTGTTTGTTCATAGACAAACTTACCTTCTCATCCGCACTCAAATACTTGGCATAGGATAGCGTTAATAGCTTCTATATCAACAGACTTGTAAACAATTCAATCTATCCTTCAATACTTGTTCAGCCCTTGATAAAATAGCATCGACTCTTTTCTATTTACCATTCATGCATTGTATATCATGCATCACGTAAAAAACTTGGCTAACACAAAGGTCGATAAGAGTTAAGAAAGACTTGCCTTCAAGCCGCCTTTCAAATATATATTCCAACTATTCTCGCCTTTTACAGGATCTACATGAGATATTCACATAGCACATCGTAATTAGTTATCAAACAAAACTATCTTTACTACTGCTTCTAACCAACTTTTTCTCTTCTATGTCTTACTTGTTTTAACTTCATTATTAAAGTCGATTTGACTTTCTATACTTCGTTACGCTTTCATTAACGCTTTTACGCCCCTTAGCCGACATTCGATCATTAATGGTTAATTACCAACGTTGAACGTCATTCACGGCTCACTCATTACGTATTTGTGTTCTTCGCTTAATTTCCATTAAACCTTACCCATTCTTCTTACATTAACATCTTATAAGTGTTTTAAAGTAAGTCTCATTATGTACTTTAAGTACTTTTAACATCTTACTTTAGGTCTACATTCAAAAGGGAACTAAACCTAACTTGGTCAACTTTTTTTTCATCGCCGGCCACATGCATGCAAGAGATCCTTATATTTTAGTGGTAGTCACATGCCATGAAAGTAGGTTTGGATTGGTCAGTCAGTCCATGTAATAAAATCATGCCACCACTTAGTTTCTTTTTTTTTATTTTCATCGGCATAATTGCGCCATGCATGCGAGTCCTGCACCCGGCTAGTTAAAATAAGATTTGGTTTCTTAACGAAACTCCCGGCTTCCTAATTTGTTCATTTTACATCCGAATTGACCCATTCAATTCCTACAAGTCGTGAATTACATCCTTTACGTGTTCATATAAGAATTTCATATTTTTGAACTCGTTAACTCTAATTCACCTTTAAGTTCGTTTTTTTGCCGCTCGCTTAACGTTTTTTCGCCCGCTCAATACTCGCTTTCTTCGTTATAAGTCTAATGCGACGATTCTTTCGCCAACGACTCTTAATTACCTTATCTCACGTGTTGACATTGAAACCAACATTTTCAAGTCACACGACAACTTTTGACCTTTAATCCCGGACTTTATGCATTTTCGACGCTTAACGCCTATTTCGCAAAATCCGCCATAACTTTCGTTATTAATGTTCTCTAAGTCAAATCACATGGAATACTCCATGGACTTCATATCTACATCCTAACCAATCAAGATGCACATATCTTAGCTACAACGATTTCCAAAACGCTCAATTATAACTAAGTTAACTTTCAAGACTTTCTATGGTTTTAACTCACGTAAACACTTACGATTTCTATTTGGTCAATGACCTATCAATGATTTGGTCATTAAAAGGCATTCTTATATCTTCTCTATAAACATTCTCCACTCATCTACGATTCTTCTATGAGAAAGAAATCGAAAAGGATGAAGATTACTATTTATAGGAATTTACCTTTCAAGTAGTTAACGCTCTTGATAAACGCCTTTTGGTTTGCTTGGAAGTAGAAGGATTATAGGATTCTAGCTCTTTTTTCTCTCTCTCAAATATGTTGGACAAACTTTGTAAAACAACAAAATCCAACTCTTAGCTTTCTATTTATAGAAAACCAAATGAGGGCAAAAATGTCCAATTTTCCACCTCCTCACTTATTTACCACTTTGTCACCAAGCAAAAGTACTTGGTGACCAAGTGATACACTTGCTTTGCACACCAAGTGGGTGCCCACCTTTGCCCATGGGTCATCCCCATGGGTTGCCCCATGGGTTTTACCCATCCTCGACCCACCTGGCTCAATTCATGGTTTAATTTTTTGGATTGGGCTTGACATAAAAAAACATTGGGCTTTAACCAATCTAATATTGGGCCTCGACTTGGGCTTTGTATACTTAATTCATTGGGCTTGTTTATTAATCCAAGTCCAATTCGATTGGATAAAATCCTTAACTCATACTCTAATAATACAACTCGTATTCTACGCCAGACACTCACGTATTCTCTTTGTATAATACTCATATAATAATCGATTATACGTCGACTATTCTTCATACCATACTCAGATACATACTAGTATAATACTCATATTCCTTTACGATAATAATCAAACGACTATACGCATTACATTTTCCTTTCGAAACCTCTTTCACAAACCCTTAGGTTTTAAGTCCGCAGCTAAAACTTCATTTGCCATAACGTAAAATATTATTGGATATTCCATAATATCGCCATATTCTAACATTACGCTGCTTTCTCGTAATCTCAAACCCTAGCTTCAACGTCATCTGATGAATAGTGTTTTTACGCAAACAATCTCGTAAAAACCTTCGCTCGCTCTTGATAATTCACAACAATTAATTCTAGCACAAAGCCGTAATACTAACCACATCTACACATTCTAGGTCATACAACCACCTTCTAACATCTTACTCATATAATAACTCAATAAAATTCATTTAATCCACATAATCAAATAAAATTTAATTCATTGAAAATTCAAATTATAAATCTTGTTTGATTCAAATCAACACTTTCACGTTACCTGTTGATCTTATCTCTTTAAAAATACTTGCCTTTGACGTGATTTTAGAAATCGACTGGTTAACTACTCATCGTGCTAAAATTGATTATTTTCGTAAGGTGGTTAGCTTTTATATTCCTAACCAACCTGTTATACGAATTCAAGCAACCAAACCACTAAAGTCAATCACTGTTATATCAAGCCATAAGTAAAGAGCTCCGAGCCTTTATCTGGTGACTTTCATGTGTGGAATGCACCGAAACCAGACTTTTCGTAGGACACGTTGTGAATAACGGTGGCAAGTTGATAGGTATCAATGTGACGTGCTATCCAAGTCTTGGATGAGGGTCACAGTTTTGAATGATAATTCTATTGTTAATAAGTTTCCTGGCGTATTCTTGAAGACTTAGCCTACCACTAGAACGTGAAATCGAATTTTGTATTGACCCCAGTACAAAACCCCATTTCTAAAACCCTTAAATATTTCTTCAAATAAAACAAACGTATTATGCGCCAAAGACGTTGGCTCGAGCTGTTGAAAGATTACGATAATACCATTCAATACCATCATAGAAAAGCGAACGTGGTAGCTGACGCGTTGAGTAGAAGATCGTATGCGTTTACGAGTGCGAATATACGAACCTACGTGAAGATAACGAATATATGATTACAATCAACTTTAGTCGATAATGTTAAAGCTGCTAAAGATACAGACCCGGAGCTGATGAATACGAAGAAGAAAGTTCAAGAGGGCGTTATTTTAAAAGCAAGAGTTACTGAAGAGAGGAAATCTCAACTCTCGATTTAATTGGCCCATTTGAAATCCTCGATCGAGTAGGAACTGTGGCCTATAGACTCGTTTTACTGCCAAGTATGTTGCGTGTTCATAACGTTTATTTTTTTGTATCGATGTTACGTAAATAATTGGATGACCCGAACCACGTTACTAAATTAGAACTAGACGAGATAGCATAAGATTTGACGTATGAGGAGATACGTGTTAAAATCTTGGATAAGAGGGATCGTATTCAACACTCAAAGGTTATACCTCAAGAGTTAGAATATGGCGAAGTGTCCTCATTTGTTCAGTATACCAGGTACGTACGTAAATTTTGAGGGCGAAATTTCATAAGGAGGGGAGATTGTAAAATCCCAAATTTTATGAATAAAGATATAATTTTCTCGAAATATTTTTTTCAAAATTATGGTGTGGATTTGAGATAATGTTATAGTTGTGGGTAATATTTATAAATTTTGCAAAGTAAGCAAGTTGTTATAAAATATTCGTTTGGTCGGGGAATGTTCTTTTTGTCGGGGAATATCCGATGCGTGGCACAATCATTAGTGGACCCCTAACGAAAAGTATTGTCATATTTAGAATCTGACTGTAATTATCTTTTATAAAAATAACGGTGAAAGGAAAGAGTTACCGTTAAAAGCGTTGAACTACTCCAGTAGTAAAAGTACGAAGAATCGTGTGGTTGCATAGTAGTAGAAGACACGGTATTGGTTATTGATGCTTACGTAAGAAGTCACTTTCGGTTATACTCAATTATTGCTACTGATAATTCACGCATCATATCTATCATATTATTGATTCAATTATTGTCATAATATCATCTGTATAATATTTATTATTATTAAATCAATAATTGAGGACGACAAAGTTATTCATATTATTATTTGCAATATTCGACAATGTCTGTAAGTTACTGTCAATGAGAGGTTTGGTCACCTAATTGCGGCGCCTAATAAGGAGAAATCCTTATCGAAAAGCCCCTCTTTCACAGGAACGACACGATTGTTAAATATTGTGAATTATAATATTAATGATGAATAAGTTCGTGTTGATTAAAGATGAAATTGATAGTTCCATTGTGTGGGAATTATTAGTGTTAGTAGAAATCGATATTTATTTCGATAATAATTGATGTCAGGAGGTTATATTGATTAACAGGGTATTTGGGACACTTTTCGTGTCGGAGTACTATTCGCATGTTACTATTCACGAGTTACTATTGACTCGATTACTATTCACTCTAGTATTGTTCACTCGGGTATTTGGAACACTTTTCGATGTAGGGTACTATTCGAAATACTATTCACACGGGTCTTATTCACCCAAAAAATATATTTCTTTTCGGTCCAAATCATTTTTGAGTACAATATTATTCCATGAGAAGATGTGATAATTTTTTAGACAATTGGTTGAAATTATAATAGTAAATCAATATGGATCGTTGGTTTAAAGTTTTAATAGTAACTTGTCCCTTCAGTTTTCCAAGAGTTACTTGTCCCTTCGGTGTTCCAAGAGTTAATTGCCCCTTCGTAAATAGTAGTTGTCTCTTCAATATTACCAGGAGTCATTTTGACCCTTCGTTAAGACCAAGAGCTACTTTCAGTTCTTCTATAAATAGAAGCTCATTTCTTCATTATTTCTTATGAATTCACTGAAACTCTAGAGAGAGAAACTATAGAGAGAAAAAAGAAAAGTATTCTGCTACTTCACTACTCCAGTATTCAGTTTTTCTAAGGTAAGTGATATTATTTGTTGTACTCGTAAGGGTATTATTCTTTCGTATTCATGAAGAGAGTTATTTTCATTCAATACTCGTAAGGGTTGTTATTCCATTCTTTATTATTATGTTGGAATAACCTATCATCTAAGTACCGCATACATTGTGAAATTCTTACGTTATTCCATTCTTTATTATTACATTGGAATAACATTCTGCATTTGGATTACGTCACGCTTTGGTGTGAATTCTTCTATTATTCCATTCTTTATTATTCTGTTGGAATAATATGTCTACGTGGATTACCGAATGGCGGCGAAAATCCATTTGCAGTTTCATATATTCTATTATACTCAGTTGGTTAAAGTTTTGGTTTCTATACTCCATGAAATTAGTAGAATATCCTGGATATTTGCGTTTCATCCAGTATCTTTTAATGGAAATATTCTTCTGAGCATTCTTGAATTTTACTCCACAAAGCAGTATCATGTTGACAATTTGGACGTTATTGAGTTCAGGATAAAATAACTTATAAATCTTTAAAATTTATTCTTGAACTTGTTTTATTGAATTGTCATCATCCTCATGCTTATATTATGGTGAAAGTCATCTGTGGCTTGTAGTGCATAGATGAACTTGGTATGATTATGACCAGGGATTATTCGGTATAATCATGACTGTAATGTTATAAATGATGTAGAAAAAGTCCTCATTGGCCAATAGTGCATTGATGGACAATTTTTGGTATGATTATGGCTACGGATTCTCTTCGGCCAAGGGTGCAAAGATGAATTATTTTATGGCATGATCAAGACCGTTGATGAAAACACGATTCTCTTTGGCCCGTAGTGCATGGATAATTCGTGGTCGTGATACTAAAGAATATCATTGGCCTGTAGTTCAGGGATGATTTAATGATGTGGATTAATTATTAAGCTGAGTCTCAGCGATAAAATTTATGATAAACTTTTTAAATCATAGAAGATAGTAGATTTTATGCTCTACTTGACTTTTCTAATTGATTGCTTATTTCGCTGCAGTTGTTGATCTAAAACTTGTTGTCTATTATATTCTATCAGTTGTTATATTGTTGAAGGCTAAGGATAATTTATTCTGCATTATCTTAGTCATAATATTTTTTTTGGGCTAGTTGAGCTCACCTTTTGCTTTCATTGTTCTCTTGAGAAAATCGGAATGTAGCGAGGACTAGTCGGGGAATGGGTGGCCGGTCCGGATGATAGCATTAGTAGTCCTCACTATTACAGTAAAATAGTGTGATAATAAATGTATTGAGGACTTATTTTGAGTTTGAATTTCGCTCTGAAGACAATATTTGTATTAAAACTCACAGCTCATGTTGTATATTTAAGTTTGTATTTGTATTCTGTACCTTGTATCTGGCGACCTAAGATGGGTGATGTATACTTATTTTGGGGGCGTCACAGTTACTCTCAGGAAAAAGGCATTGACTACGATGAGATATTTGCACATGTTGCCAGACTAGAAGCCATCAGATTATTCCTTACCTTTGCTGCTCACATGAAATTCAAGGTCTTCCAGATGGATGTCAAAAGTGCTTTCCTGAATGGTGAACTTCAAGAAGAAGTCTATGTAGAGAAACCTCCCGGTTTCATCAATCCATCTCTTCCTAATTATGTTTATAGATTAGACAAAGCCTTATATGGTCTTAAACAAGCACCTAGAGCATGGTATGAAACACTAACTAACTTTTTTTTTTATTGAAAATGGGTTCACTAGAGGTAGAGTAGATGCCACATTATTTCTTAGAAAGCATAAAGACAAAGTCTTATTGGTTCAAATATATGTTGATGATATTATTTTTGGTTCTACTGATGAAAAGTTATGTAAGATATTCTCCAAGCTTATGCAGAGCAAATTTGAAATGAGCATGATGGGTAAACTGAACTTCTTTCTTGAACTGTAAGTAAAGAATACTGAGGAAGGAATCTTCATAAACCAAGCCAAGTACATTAAAGACTTACTGAAGAAGTATGGCATGGAATCAACCTCTCCCATGAAAACCCCAATTGCTCCTGCAACCAAGCTTGACAAAGATGAAAAAGGTAAAAGTATTGATATAACTCAATATAGAGGTATGATAGGCTCTCTTCTATATCTGACTGCCAGTAGACCAGACATAATGTTTGCAACATGCATATGTGCTAGATTTCAAGCTAATCCTAAAGAATCACACTTAATTGCTATAAAAAGGATTTTCAGGTACCTCAAAGGCACACCTCACTTGGGGCTTTGGTATCCCAAGGAGTTCTCATTTGAACTGACAAGATATACAGATGCTGACTTTACAGGTTGCAAAATAGACAAAAAAAGTACCAGTGGCACATGTCAGTTGCTTGGAAACAGACTTGTGTCCTGGTTTAGCAAGAAGCAAAACTATGTATCTACTTCAACTGCAGAAGCTGAATATATTGCTGCTGGCAGTTGATGTGCTCAGATACTATGGATGAAAAACTAGCTTGCAGACTATGGGTTTGAATTCAAATCTATACTTATTCATTGTGATAACACAAGTGCCATAGCAATAACTCATAATCCTGTCATGCATTCTAGGACTAAGCATATAGAAATAAGATATCATTTCATTAGGGATCATGTGCAAAATGGAACCATATCTCTACAGTATATCCCTACTAAAAATCAACTTTCTGATGTCTTTACAAAGCCTCTAGATGAATCCAGGTTTAATAAGTTAATAAGTGAGCTAGGCATGCTTAATTTACAACCATAAAATATATGCTCTAGTTTGTGCTAACCATACAGATATAAAGGATATGTTCGAAATCATAGACATGATCAAAGGAAGTCCACGATCATAGAGCTGCAGTGACATGAAAGACAACGATCGCATTGCAGACCCAACGATGGCAGAGCTCCATCAACAAAACAAAGGAGCATCCTGTGATGATAAAGTTCAACAAAACAATGCAATTTCCCTGATAAGCGCCTCAGGAACAAACCTAACCCTTGATTCACTCTATGAGTTGGCCCTTCCTGAGCAACCTTAAACCGAGAAGAATGCTAAGTCAAAAGTTCATCACAAGGACCCAGACAGACACGACGATCGCAGTTCAGACTCGATAATTGCTGAGCAGACACGACGATTGATGAGCAGACATGACGATCGCAGTTCAGACACGACGATTGCAGAGTAGACTCGATGAACGCAGAGCAGGCTCGACAATCATAAAGGCTGCCTCAACGATCGTAATCCTCCCAAAGGACACATTAGCTCAGAAGGAGCTAAGGGCAAATTAGTACAATCCTCTTCAATCAAATTCGTAGAGCCAAGAAGAATTTGACAAATGCCCTACTAATCAAATGGAGAGAGGGAAGTTATAAGTACAGTTTGAAAATGCCTTTTTCAAATCAGATGTTCTAAAAGCTCATCTCTCTCTCTACAAGAAGAAACCCAAACGTTTCAGAAAGCTCAAACAACCATACTCCTTGCAAAGAAATCAATGGCAGCCTCTGTGATGCCCCCAAAATTAGGTATACATCACCCATCTTGGGTCATCAGATACATGGTACAAAATTCAAATACAATTTACTAATAACATTGTCGTGTACAATACGACAAAACATAACTGTGAGTTTGAATACAATTATTGTCTACTAGAGATTATACAAATTCAAAAGGAGTCCTCATTACAATTATTAACACACTATTTCACAGAATTGTGAGGACTACTAATGCTATCCTCTGGACCTTCACTCCGTTCCCCGACTAGTCCCTGCTATGTTCTCATTTCCTGAAGAGAACAGTGAAAGAAAGGGTGAGCTCAACTAGCCCAGTAAGAAATATTATGACTAAGATAATGCAGAATAAATTATCGTTAGCCTTCAACAGTGTTAAACTTATAAAATATAACAACATCAGCTTTAACTACAGCGGAACAAGCAATCCATTAAAAGAGTCAAGTAGAGAATAAAATCTAATATCTTTTATGATTTAAAAGGTTTTTCATGACTTTTATCAGGGACTCAAATTTTAATAAATAATCCACATCATCGAATCACCCCGCACTACACGGCCAAGGATATTCTTTAGTATCACGACCACAAATTATCCATACACTTCTGACCGAGGACATTCGTGTATTCATTAATGGTCATGATCATGCCAACAAGCTGTCCATCAATGCACTACAGGCCAATGATAACTTTTACCACATTATTTGTAACATTACGGTCATGATTACAGAATAATCCTCGGTCATAATCATCTGAAAGTCCATCTATGAACTACAGGCCATAGATGACTTTCAACATAATATAAACATGAGGATGATGACAATGATATAAGAATTCAATAAAAACAAGTTCAAGAATTAATTTATCCAGGAACTAATAATGTCCAAATTGTCAACATGATACTTCTTTGTAGAGTAAAATTCATGAATGATCAGAAGAATATTTCCATGAAAAGAGAATGGATGAAGCGCAAATATCAAGGATATTCTACTAATTTCATGGAGTATAGAAGTCAAAACTTTAACCAACTGAGTATAATAAAGAATGGAATAAAAAAAGAAATCAACATGCATGCGGTACTTCGCATAGACAGGTTATTTCAACAGAATAATGATAAGCGGAACGGTCGGGCAAATTTTTGCAAGCGGGATGTTCAAACAGAATAATAAAGACGAAACCATGTCCGGTGTAAAACACATGCATGACGAGGATGTTCCAATAGAATAATAATAAAAAGGCGGAACCGTGTCAAATTGTAAAACATGATGCAGGATGTTCAAGCAGAATAATAATAAAAAAGCGGAACCAGTTAAGGTGTAAAAAACACATGCAGGATGTTCCAGCAGAATAATAGAAGAATGTCACCAAGTATAGGGTAAACAGGTGTATCTGAGTTATTCCAACAGAATAATAAGCAATGGAATAACAACAGTTCTCTTCATGAATAAGAAAGAATAACACCCCTTACATTAGTAGGAGATTGAATACTGCAGTAGTGTAGTAACGGAATACTCTTCTTCTTTCTCTCTTATTCTCTCTATACTATCTCTCTCTATAGCTTGAATGAATTAAGTAAAAATAATGAAGCACTATGCCTCTATTTATAGAAGATTTCTAGCTTAGCACTTGAAATGTGAAAAGGCAAGTGGCATATTTGGTGATGTGAAAAGAAAAGTGGTTTGGCCTTTTGTAATGTGAAACATCAAGTGGTTTGACGCCTGTAATGTGAAACGACAATTGGTTCGATGCCTGTAATATGAAACGGCAAGTGGTTGGACGTCTAGTAAAGGTAATTACTATTGACGAAGGTAATTACTATTGACGAAGGTAATTACTACTGACGAAGAGACTCTTAGATGATGACATATGCCCCCCCCCAATAAAATAACCAAACTTACCACAAACGTCTCATGATAGACTCTTTATATACATCAAGGATTGAATAAATATTACCACAAATCATTTTATTTTTAATCAACACATATTTAATCTTTCAACAATTATTAATCATTTATAACTTGTCGTCTCAATTATTGATTTAATAATATAACATATTATACAGATGATACTGTGACAATAATTGAATCAATAATATAAGAGATATGATCGACAATTATCGTACTTAATAATTGAGTATAGGTGAGTGACTTCTCACGTAAACATCAATAATCAATCTGAGTGTGCTACTATGCAACCATGCGTATTACTGTACTTTTACTACCGGGTAGTTCAACAGTTTTAATGGTAACACCTCCGCCGTTATTTTTATAAAGTATTTTTGTCGTTTTCTCAATCCGAAAATAATTCCGTTGTGGGGTCCACCAATGATTGTGCCGTCGTACGAATATTTCCCGACAAAAAGAATATTCCCCGATCAAACGAATGTTTTATAACAACTTGCTTACTTTTCAAAATTTATAAATATTACTCACAACTATAACATTATATCAAATTTACTCCATAATATTCAAAAATAATATTTATAGAAAATTCATCTTTATTTATAAAAGTTGGGGTCTTAAAACCTCCCCTTCTTATGAAATTTCGCCCTCGAAACTAGGGTACGTACATGGTATGTCGAAGAGGTAAGGATACCTTGATTTCATTTTAGATTCTAACTCAAGTCATTTCCTCAACATCGTGGTTTCTCCACAAAACTTTGACTTGAGGTATAACATTGGAGCGTAGAATATGTTCCTTCTTATCCAAAATTTGAACAGGAACCTCTTCATACGTTAACTCATCCGCTATTTTGTCTGGTTCTAACTCAATAATGTGGTTCGGGTCATTCATATATTTACGTAACATGGATATGTGAAAAACGTTATGAACACGAGACATACTTGGCAGTAAAGCGAGTCTATAGGCCACAGTTCCTACTCGATCGAGGATTAAAAATGGGCCAATGAATCGAGGATTGAGTTTTCCTCTCTTTCCAAATCTCGTAACTCCTTTCCATAGAGAAACACGCAACAACACATGATCTCCTATATCGAATTCCACGTCCTTTCGATGAATTGTTGGATCGTTTGAATCTTTTTCGTAGTCATACGTACCAACTCCAGTCCCAACAACGTTGCTTCACCCACCTCATCCCAACATACTAGAGAATGACACTTTCTTCCATACAACGCTTCGAATGGAGCCATGCCAATACTTGCTTGATAACTGTTGTTGTAGGAAAAGTCCACCAATGGTAAGAACTTGTCCCAACTACCCTTGAAATCAAGGACACATAGTGAATCTTGGGTCTCGATCAGAAACTATGGATACCGGCATACCATGCAGTCTTACAATCTCGTTTATGTACATACATCTGAGCAAGGCGTTCAAGTGTATAAGTTTCTCGTATCGGTAAGAAATGAGCGGAGACTTGGTCAATCTATCAACAATGACCTAAATCGCATCTATGCCTTGAGAAACCTTAGGAAGGCCGTAGTATTGAAATCCATGGTAATGTGCTTCCACTTCCATTCTAGAATTTCAAGTGGTTGCAATGGACCTTTTGGTACTTGATGCTCGCTTTAACTCATTGACAAGTTAGACACCTTGAGATAAACAACGCTATCTCTCTCTTGTATTGCTCCACCAAAATGTATGATGAATATCATGATACATTTTGGTACTCCCGGATGGATTACAAGCGATTGTGTTGTGCGCCTCCATCATGATTTTATACTTTAAATCGTGGTCGTTAGGAACACAAAGTGCGGAGTTGACTCAAGTATTCCTTCTTCATCGATTCTTGCTTGGCATATAGCACCTCCTTGCACTTTCTTCCTCATACGCGCTTGACTCAGTGCGTAACTTCGAAGCGACTTTAACTTTATCGATTAAAGTCGATTCTACTCAGTATATTCGCCATCATCACATGGGTCCCTAGAGTCTTTAACTCTATCTCCATCCTTTGCAAGTCACACAAAATGGGCCTTTGCGTTGACAATATCGCACTCCTACTTGCATATGATCTTCTACTCAATGCGTCAGCTACCACGTTCGCTTTTCCAGGATGGTATTGGATGGTATGATCATAATCTTTCAACAGTTCAAGCCAACATCATTATCGCATGTTGAGTTCCTTTTGAGTAAAGAAATATTTGAGGCTTTTATGATCTGTAAAGATCTCCACCTTCTCCCCATACAAGTAATGCCTCCAAATTTTAAGTGCAAAGACAACAGCTGCCAACTCTAGATCATGAATAGGATAATTCCTCTCATATTATTTGAGTTGTCTTGAGGCATAGGCTATGACTTTCCCATGTTTCATGAGAACACATCCCAACCCTTTGCCCGAAGCATCACTGTAGATGACAAATCCCTCCGAACCGGATGGTATTGTCGGAATGGTCTTTGAAATGAGTCTCCTCTTGAGTTCTTGAAAACTCTTCTCACATTCTTCGCTCCAATAGAGAACTTTGTATCTTTACGAGTCGGTGAGTTAATGGAGTAGCAATTAGAGAAAATCCTTCCACGAATCTCAGATAATTACCAATAAGCAGAGAAAGCTACGATATTTCGATCATTGATTTAAGTTGCTCGACTTTGAATTGCTCAATCTTTCTTTGGGTCAATAGATATTCCATGACTTGATACTACGTGCCCAAGGAATGCTACTTCCTCGCCGCGAATTCACATTTCTTCAACTTGGCATAAAGCTTATACTCACGAAGCTTTTAAAGTGTCAGCCTCAAATGTTGCTCACGATCTTCACGGATTTTGGAATAAATAAGGATGTCATCAATAAAGACGACCACAAAGTGATCCAAATATTCCTTGAATACTCGGTTCATCATATCCATAAAGGCAGCAGGAGCATTAGTCAATCCAAAGGACATGACTAGGAATTCATAATGCCCGTCACTAGGAGATTTAAAGCCGTCTTTGGAATGTCATCGGTTCTAATCTTCAATTGGTGATATCCTAACGAAGATCAATCTTTGAAAAGAATTTGGCTCCTTGCAACTGGTCAAACAGGTCATCAATACGTGGCAATGGATACCTATTTTGATGGTGACATGATTCAACTCCCGATAATCAATACAAAGTCGCATACTCCCATCTTTCTTCTTTCACGAATAGAACAGGAGCACCCCAAGGAGAAGTACTAGGACGAATAAAGCCAATGTCTAACAATTCCTGCAGTTGGGTCTTTAACTCCCGAAGTTCAATAGGAGCCATTCGATATGGGGCTTTGGAAATGGGTTTTGTACCGGGTTCAAGGTCGATACAAAATTCAATTTCACGCTTTCAGGGGTAGGCGGGGAAGTTCTTTGGGAATCGTCAGAAATTTATTAACAATAGAAATATCGTTCAAAACTGACGTATTTTTGTTTAAATCTGTGACATGAGCTAAGAAAGCTTGACATCCATTTTTCAATAAACGAATAGCTTTATGGCTTGAGATGACCGTGATTGATTTTAATGGTTTTCTCGCTTGAATTCGCATAATAGGTTGATTAGGAATATGAAAGCTAACAACTTACGAAAATAATCAATTTTGCATGATGAGTAGTTAACCAATCAATCCCTAGAATCACGTCAAATGCAAGTATTTTCAATGAAATAAGATCTACGGTAATGTGAGGGCACCGATTTGAACCAAACAAGACTTATAAACCTTTGGATGTAATGAAGGTTTCTCCCAGCGGAGTTTCCACAGATAAGTCAAAGTCTAATTTCTCAGGAGTGAAATTTAATCGATGAGCACAAGTAGGAGAAATAAAAGAATGGGTAGAACTAGGTATCAAATAAAGTATAGATTTCATTAGAGTTTATGATAAGCTTACCCGTGATGACCTCATTCGGGTTCCTTGCTTCTGGGAGGTCACAACAAACGCTCTCCTTGACTACCGATTTTGACTTTTTAGGGATGACCTTTGGTGCCTCCATCCTAGCTAAATTTGTCTTCGGTGAACGACAAAATCGGGCTAAGTGACCTTCTCTTCCACAATTATAACATGCTTTGGACGACATCGCGCAGTTTGGACTGATGTGCCCCTCCCCTCTGTATTTGAAACATATGATAGGTGATCGTTCTCCTTCCTTAGCAGTGAGTCTTTGGTCTTTGACGTCTTTCCATCATTGTTGAATCTCCTCTTCTTGAAATGTCCATTCTTATTGTTTTGGCCGTGATTACCACCGAAGTGGTTACCATTTCTGTCCTGTTAATTCCCTCCACGCTTGTTGTCACCGCTTCGATGACTGCTCTCGCTTAGTTGCGTTAACTCATTATCGCGCTCTACTAACTGAGCCCTATTTACAACATCTGAATATAAACACAGTTTATGAGAAATAAGATGTTGACGTATCTCCGGCTTCAAACCTCTTAAAAACATTTGTGTCATTCTCTCTTTATTATCCACCAAGTGGGACGCAAATCGGGATAACTCCGCAAATTTAGCCTCGTATTGCGACACGGTCATATTGCTTTGTTCCAACTTGATAAACTCCACCTCCTTCATGTGACGAATACTTTCGGGAAAGTATTTGTCGTTGAACAGCTCTTGGAACTTCTCCCAAGATATCTTGATATGGCGAGTTGAGTACGTTTCTACCGATTCCCACCGATGAATGCCTCTCGCTGCGCAACATAAAGGCGGCAAAGGAACCTTTTGCTCCTCGGAGCATCCCAAGACATCAAATATCTTGGTGATCTGCTTTATCCATGCTTCCACCATAACTGGGTTTGGCTCTCCTTTAAACTCCGGTGGTCCCAGCTCTTTGAACTGTTTAGCGGTGACCGCCGAAAGTTTCAATGTTTCACACTGCATTTTGGATGAGGGAGGCTCTCGCTTCTTTGTTGCATGAATTGCATAAAAGCCCTGAACATTTGATCATTCATCATTTGGTCGGTGTTGTTGTTTGCATGAGGATTGTCGCTTCACGATGCACATTATCACGATTATTGATATGTGGTGAATCAGCGGTGCTTTTGTGCTCCATTGTTATTCTCAACATTCTCGGATGTCATTTTGAGACATCTTGCCACAAAACAATGGTTAATTGACATGTAACATATTATCCCTAAATTTCGACCGACCAATTAAATACCACATAAACTTATGTAGGTTATACTAGCGAAGGAATTCCTCTCTCTCCCCTCTAGTACTATTCTCACATCTTAGCCAGGATCATATCCCTAAGCTTTGATACTGTTGTGGCGCCCCAAAATTAGGTATACATCACCCATCTTGGGTCGCCGGATACATGGTACAAAATTCAAATACAACTTACTAATACCACTGTCGTGTACAATACGACAAAACATAACTGTGAGTTTGAATACAATTATTGTCTACTAGAGATTATACAAACTCAAAAGAAGTCCTCATTACAATTATTAACACACTATTTCACAGAATATTGAGGACTACTAATGCTATCCTCTGGACCTTCACTCAGTTCTCCGACTAGTCCCTGCTATGTTCTCATTTCACGAAGAGAACGGTGAAAGAAAGAAAAGGTGAGCTCAACTAGCCTAAAGAAGAAATATTATGACTAAGATAATGCGAGAATAAATTATCGTTAGCCTTCAACGATGTTAAAGCGATAAAATATAACAACATAAACTTTAAGCTGCAATGGAACAAGCAATCCATTAAAAGAGTCAAGTGAGAATAAAATCTACTATCTTTTATGATTTAAAAGGTTTTCATGAATTTTATCATGGGACTCAAATTTTTAATAAATAATCCACATCATCGAATCACCGCACCACGGCCGAGGATATTCTTTAGTATCACGACCATAAATTATCCATACTTTTCTGCCCAATGACATTCGTGTATTCATTAATGGTCATGATCATGCCAACAACTCATCCATCAATGCACTCACGGGCCAATGATAACTTTTACCACATCATTTGTAACATTACGGTCATGACTACAACCGAATAATCCACGGTCATAATCATACCAAGTCCATCTATGCACTCTGTGCCACAGATGACTTTCAACATAATATAAACATGAGGATGATGACAATGATATAAGAATTCAATAAAACAAGTTCAAGAATTAATTTATCCAGGAACTAATAATGTCCAAATTGTCAACATGATACTTCTTTGTAGAGTAAAATTCATGAATGATCAGAAGAATATTTCCATGAAAAGATAATGGATGAAGCGCAAATATCAAGGATATTCTACTAATTTCATGGAGTATAGAAGTCAAAACTTTAACCAACTGAGTATAATAAAGAATGGAATAAAAAAAGAAATCAACATGCATGCGGTACTTCGCATAGACAGGTTATTTCAACAGAATAATGATAACGGAACCAGGTCAGGCAAAATTTGCACCGACAGGATGTTCAAACAGAATAATAAAGACGAAACCATGTCCGGTGTAAAACACACAGACAGGATGTTCCAATAGAATAATAATAAAGACGGAACCAGGTCCGGTGTAAAACACACAGACAGGATGTTCCAACAGAATAATAATAAAGACGGAATCAGGTCCAGTGTAAAATACACAGACAGGATGTTCCAATAGAATAATAGAAGAATGTCACCAAGTATAGGGTAAACCGTGTATACAGGTTATTCCAACAGAATAATAAGCAATGGAATAACAACAGTTCTCTTCATGAATAAGAAAGAATAACACCCCTTACATTAGTAGGAGATTGAATCTGCGTGTAGTGTAGTAATGTGAGAATACTCTTCTTCTTTCTCTCTTATTCTCTCTATACTTTCTCTCTCTATAGCTTGAATGAATTCGTAAAAAATAATGAAGCACTAGGCCTCTATTTATAGAAGATTTCTAGCTTAGCACTTGAAATGTGAAAAGGCAAGTGGCTTGACAATTTGGTGATGTGAAAATAAAAAGTGGTTTGGCGCTGTAATGTGAAACACCAAGTGGTTTCGCGCTTGTAATATGAAACGACAATTGGTTCGGCCTTTTGTAATATGAAAGCGGCAAGTGGTTTGACATCTGGTAAAGGTAATTACTATTAACGAAGGTAATTACTATTGATGAAGGTAATTACTATTGATGAAGGTAATTACTATTGACGAAGAGACTCTTAGATGATGACATATGCCCCCCATAAAATAAACAAACTTACCACAAGCGTCTCATAATAGACTCTTTATATACATCAAGGATTGAATAAATATTACCACAAATCATTTTATTTTTAATCAACACATATTTAATCTTTCAACAATTATTAATCATTTATAACTTGCCGTCTCAATTATTGATTTTATAATATAACATATTATACGAGATGATCTTTGTGACAATAATTGAATTAATAATATAAGAGATATGATCGACAATTCTTGTAGCAATAATTGAGAGTATATTTGAGTGACTTCTCACGTAAGCATCAATAATCAATCTGAGTGTGCTACTATGCAACAACGCCAGACATCTTGTACTTTTACTCTAGGGTAGTTCAACAGTTTTAACGGTAACACCTCATAGTTATTTTCATAAACTATTTTTTTCGTTTTCTCAATCCGACAATAATTCCGTTGTGGGGTCCACCAATGATTGTGCCGTCGTACTAATATTCCCCGACCAAATGAATATTTTATAACAACTTGCTTACTTTGCAAAATTTATAAATATTACCCACAATTATAACATTATATCAAATTTACTCCATAATATTCAAAAATAATATTTATAGAAAATTCATCTTTATTTATAAAAGTTGGGGTCTTACAGCCTCCATCGTCATATCTGGCTACAGACTCTGTTTCGATGAGTTCAAGACAGCTAAACCCAAATTTCACAAAACTCTGTCGTTGATTAAGAAAGCTGGTCTTGAAGAAGCTCTGGGTACGAGCACCTGGATATACCCGAATCTGATAAAGGAATTCTACAGAAATGGTGCATTCGAGAACGACGTCATCACTACGAAGGTCAAGGACATGGAAATCAAGCTCAAGGCTGAGGACATAAACCTAGCCCTAGGTTTCAGATCTAAAGGGTTCTCATTTATAGATGGCATCGATTTTCATGAAGGACTGAAGAGAATGCACCACAAGAAGTTCCCCACTGTCAAAGGGTATAAGAAGAAGGAGTTTCCTCATATGTATGAATTTCTGGCAGATAATATTGGGAAATGCATATGTTTCAAGAGCTCCGGCCATGACTCTATAAACGAAGTGCAGCTCAAGCTCGTGACAGCCATCAGTTGTGGGATACAGCTTAACTATGGAGCCATGCTACTTGAATGGATTGGAAAGTGGATTCTTAGCTCGAAGAAGTCAAAGAGCTCCAGAAAGATGCTCTACGGGAGATTCATAAGTATCATCCTACAGTCTACTTTGGGTGATAAGATTGGGGATGATGAAGGAGAGTCCATCAATCCGAATAGACGAATGACCCAGCAGCTATTCGAGAACTGGAAAAGGAACCCGACAGAGAACGTAAGAATGATGTCTGAATCCAGTGGAAGGACTGGTGATGTAAAGGAATCAGGGATTCCAGGAAATATGTCTGTTGTCAAGGAAATTGAAGAAGAAGAGGAAGATATCAACAAAGAAGAACCCATTGCTTTGGTCAGAAAAAGCAAGGGCAAAAGAAAGAGAAAGGCTCATATGGTAGAAGAACCTCAGGGTTCAACCACTGATATACCTCAGGAGTGTTTTGACATTGAAACTCTGAGGATTTTGAGAAGAAAAGAATAGTAGAATAGGCAGATGAAGACAGAGCCACCATTGCTCAGTTGCTGCAAAAGAAGAGTAAACACAGTCACAAATCCAAGAGGCCATATGTCTCTTCGATCGTAGAGTCTCTACCGATCGTAGAGACCAGACTGAACACCTCGTCTAAGGAAGTTGCTGCACCAGATACTCTGGTTGATCAACAGGTCAGAGCTGAAGCTGAAGAAAGTCCTAAGGCTGTAGCTCAGCCTAGAAAACCAAGACGAAAATTGGTTAAAAAGTACATCCTTGTCAATGAAGGATTACTCAAAAAGGAAGACCAAAAGATAGCCACTGAGAAGGGGCTATCCGAAGTAAGACAAGAGATCACTGCTCAAGCTGAGGGGGAGCAACCTGAAGTTCTCACCCTAGAGAATGCTCCAGTTAAGGGGGATCTACTGGAAATACAAATGGATGATCGTGTTGAGGGGAAGCCTCATGACATACCTAGGTCAGAAGAAGCTGCTCCTGAAGAAAGCGAGAAAACACCTGAGCAAGAAAGTCAAAAGGAGGTCATTGATGTAGTAGAGTCCTCAAAGAAGAAGAAGAAGATGATGATGATGAGATCGAGATCATAGCTGTGGGATGTGATGGGTATAAGAGAGCTATCTACAATCAGTTGTTCTCCTATCTACCCATGATGCCCTTTCATAGAGCTCAAATTCTCAACTCCTGGAATAACATGTTCTGGAGCTTCAAAGCATATCCTGCAATCTCAGTGCTAGCTCATGGATTTCCAGGCAACTTCAACTTTGCCAGACAGCTAATCACAAATGGCCCTTCTTCAAGGATTGAGCATGAGGTATTATCTATCCTAATCGCTTTCAGGGTTAATCAATATCCACCATCATTCTTCAGCCAGTTCTATGAGTTCCCAAGTTGGTTGGAAGTGGTCCTCAATCCACTAAATCAAATCCCAGTTGCAGAATCCCAACATTCTGTAGCTGATGAACCAAATATGCCCAACTTCATTTTGATCTCATCTCTTCTCATCTCTATGATTACTGACTCAAGCCACATCGTAGAGTCAAACGCTCAAATCGTAGAGCCACCTACTCAAGAAGCCCAAATATAAGCCCCTCCATCAGATATTCCCTCCTCGTCCTCAAATGAATATTTCAATCTTGATCTTGTTCTCTAGAACTTGCAAGATCAATACACAAGAGCACTTCCTCCTCCTCCAAACAATCCACAACTCAGTGAACTCCTTTCAGATCTGCCCACCAAATCTGAGTTGTCAGAAGTGTCGAAGAAAGTGATCAAGGACATAGATGACAGTCTTGAAGCTCACACTAAACTCATTCAAATGAGACTGACGAAGATGATCAATGCTGACAATGCTCTCCCAAGCACCCTAAGCTCTGAGCTCACAAAGAAGCATAGGGAAATCATAAAAGAAATGATAAAGAGCATACATGATCGGGATCAGATCCACTTCCAAGATGCTAAGAGACATAGGGATGTTGTTCTTATCTTGCAGACGACTCAAGAGTCCCAAAACAAACTTATGTTAGACAGCATCACAAATTTACAAACTGCAGTGAAAGAATTCCAAGCATTTTTCATAAGCCAAGGAAAGCAGTCTAAAAATGTCCTGAACATCCTCCAACGAATGGAAGCTCGATCTGATGCTCTAATCAAAGAAAATCGAGAGGACATTGCTCAAACCCAGAGTCAACTCAACGAGCTTGTCCAAGGAATGACTCGCCTCTCAGACGATATTCGAACCCTTGATGCTAACATAAAGGGGGAGAATAAAGGGAAAGGAGAATAAGGCAAAGGCAGAGGCACATTCTTAGCTCAATCATCAAGGAGTCCTCCTCCAAGGCAGTATCACCAACAGACTCCAAGATCTGGCCATTCAACTCAACAATCTGATCAGGAGCCAATTATCATGGCTCAATCATTAAGGAGTCTAGGGCCAACTAACAAGAAGTGACCACCACAGGCCTAAGTATGCCAATTAGAGATCCTACATTCATGAATAGGCATGATCACAATCCAAGACTAAGTCCAAGCGAGCTTGAAGATCTAGCCAGGAGAAACGAAGCCAACAGGAAAAGAAGGGCTGAGGAGTATGCCAATCCCCCACGCAAAAGGCCAAATAAATAGAGATAAGTCAAAATTTAATTCTTATTGATGTAACTGAACTTAAATGTAATATCTATCTTCAAACATCAATAAATTCATGCTTATTCTCTAAGAAATTTCAGCTGCTCACTGAAATATTAAGCCATATTTACTTTCCAGAAATTGCATCTAGAAATTGATAATCATGACAACAAATCTCCTTGGTTATGTCAACATCAAATAGGGGGAGATTGTTGGGAGACTGCATATTTTGATTTGATGTTTAAAGTAAATGGTCATGATTATATGTAAAGTCCTTCAAGGAATATATGTACAAGGACTTAGTGATAGATCAAATTTTTTAGGTTGATCTAAGCTTTTAATGTTTTTCATTCTGTAAATGAATGTATAGATGAAGAGATCAAAGATGTTAGGTTGATCTATATCTTGAGATGTAATAGATAGGCATCAACAAGATCGTAGTCTATCGAGCTTGCAGAAGCCAAGGCAAAATCGTAGAGGATCAAAGATCGTAGTGTGTCTGCCTTGAAAAGCCTCTATGGAAATTTTAGAGTGGTCCCAACGTTTTCCGAGCCAACTCAGAGATCGTAGTGTGCTCTCGGAAACGTAGAGTCTGCAAGACAAACAAGTGAAGATCGTAGTGTCCAAGTCCTTAAGAGAAATCGTAGTGTTCTCATTTGATAGCATCAAATAAAGCACCAAGGTGAAAAGACACCACGATCTGAATCGTAGAGTATCATCTACCTATGTCAGAAGCCCCGCGCCTTACCCTTTTATTTTTAGATAAAATCCAACAAATGTGGAATAGGTTTTAAACGTTGAAGTCCTCACCAGTCCCAACGGCACAAAAGATATCCTTAGTATACAACAAAAGAAACGTATTGAAGAAGCTAAGAAAAGGACCATGGGTCAGAGGAAAACACATTTTCAGGTGTTAGGTGAAAAAGCAGTCTGTTATGTCAGTGGGCCAGAATGAAATTCAGAAGATGTGCAAAAAAGACTCCATCAAAGTTCAAAAATGTCAAAAGCATTTAATGCTTCAACGGATGGCTTCAACGGATAGATTTCAAGGATCACATATATGCAAAACATCTGCAGATGATCAAGAAAAGGCAAGCATTGAACAAAACGCTGAAGAACACTCAACGCTCAACTCTACGATCTGAGAAAAAGAGAAAGCTTGCTCAGCTACTCAGTTCTTTCGAACAAGTGCTTAATGGCATTTGAGTAGCACCAACCAAGAACTCAACAACTACCAATCAATTGAAGTAAGAGTTCCAAGTCAGAATGACTTGAAGAGTTCTAAGTGAATTGTGAAGAACCAAGTCTGCTGGACTTGAAGAGTTCAAAAGTGAACTGAGAAGTGCCTAGACTGCTGGTCTAGAAGGAATCTGTGAGATTCAGAAAGTGTAAAAGATATCCTTAGTGGATTTCCTACTCGACGAGTAGAAGAGTGGACTAGGAGCTTTAAGTGCTATGAACCACTTAAAACTGTCGTGTCTCTTACATTCTTGCTATAACTGTTATAACTGTTATAACTGCCTCACTCTCATTAACTCACTATATCTAAAAGGGAGAACAAACAAATCTTAAATTCCGATGTGTTTGAATCATTATCAAAACTAACAAAGTAAAACGAAAAGAATTTTAAATATCTATTCAACCCCCCCCCCCTTCTAGATAAGTATTGTGCCTCCAAGGGAACTAACACGTCTAACTTAGTTATAACTTCATACACATCACTTATCCTATATTTTCATAGCACAATTCAGTTTGTAAGTCATCACAAATACAACAACGTCTTGATTGCTTTATTTCTTGAAAACATTCTTTGGACTTAACATTTGGAAGTTATGATCAACATTTGTCTCTATCACCTAGCATGCTTCTTAACACATTACATAGCATATTGGTCATGTAGGATAAGTTAAAGTAATCATATAGGCATGCTTCAAATATCAGTTCAAAAACATAAGCTATTCAAAAACTCTGAGCACAAGCATTGCGCCTTGTCTCAAACTTAGAGACGCACGCAATGTTGCATGTTGTCCCTGGCCGGACCAAAGCCGAGCTATTGCCTTCCGATTTTGATCCACTCTAACATACCACTACACTTATAGTTTAACATACATGCATGTTAGAAGCTTTCACATACCACATGACCATTCTTGTGCTCATCTTTACAAGTTCTTAATTTATGACTTTCTATGGAATTTTAAAGCTTAAAACGTCATACAACCCCCACACTTTAAAACTTTGGCCATAATTTTACATAATGATGGTATACATTCTATAACTACACATGCTTATAGTATTTATATTGTTTGTGTACAACTATCATTGTCTAACACTTTGAATCATGCGTTAAACTCATGTTTGGTCTAGTTATCATCATGTTCAATACATATAAATCATACCTAGAGATATTATAGACATAACATGACATCTTATCTCTTTAGCATCTTGATATTCATGTGATGCAACTAGATTTTGAAAATATGTTCAAGTTTGCTTTTGAAACCATTTTAGACTTGAACTATGCAATCTAGAACACACAAGACAACTTCAAAGCTCTAAACATATGTAGTCAAGTCATGTTAACATGCTCGCAAAGTCAGAATATAATTTATGTAGTAATCATGCATGTTAGCTCACTAGGCTAAGCTTTTTTCTTGAAAAACATCTCTAACACAAGGTCTAATACGGTGGTCATGATCAAAGGAACTATGTACACTATAGCATGCTCATCTATGTGTAAAAATCAGTCATGTGTATAGATTACTAAGCCCGTAATTTGCAGAACGTGAATTTTGTCAAAGTTTATTTTAAAGACTTAGAGCTCTTATTAAAGATCTCCTACCAATTTATGTTGAACACTTCATACTATATACGAAAACCTTATACTTCATGTTATACTTCTTTTTAGGTAAATAATTAAGTCATGACATCAAGTTCTCAACATGTAGCATGGACAAAACCAAAGAATCTGTTTCGAGGTGCGGCAGCAATTGCTTGAGTTGAGTTCGAAGCGTGATGCATGCTCTATTTTGCAGAGTAATTTTCAACTTGGTTTCCAACGAATTCAAGCATGTTTCAATCCATTATTAAAGTGTTCATAGATGCTAATAAACTTCCTAAACACCTTATAACATGATTATTCATATCAATTAACAAATGATTTCAAGAAATTTTAAGAATCAAATAAGACTCATCTCAAGAACATAATTAGAAATTATACCTTCTTGAGCTTGAATTGAACTTCCTACACTCTGGGTATGCTTCTAAAGTAGCTCAGCAACTTATACTCTACACTTAGAATTACTAGACAATTTTCAAGCAACACAAAAACTGAAATCAAGCTTGTATTCATAGAAAGAGCATGGACTAGGCATTGTTATTACACAATCTTGGAGTCCAAAATGTGTAATGGAAAGATACATAGGTTAATGAGGAGTGGTTTAACAACTCCATACCAGCCACTTAGCTACCAATGATCACCTAGGATTTAGCCTTTTGGAGAAATACATTATTTAGGTTTTCAGCTACTATTCATGTACTTGATGACACTTATTTTGGGACAAGAGAGGAAAATTTCACTAATTGGTCATGTAAAGCTTGGTTTGGTCCTTTTAATTCCCATAATGTAATATTAAGGCACAATTGTTACCATATTAGGAATTTAAAGATAAATTCTATACTCACGTCATATAATCCATGTACATTAACTACACGAAATAAAACATCGCAGTTAGGCAATATTGTCCAGGTAGTTCCATAATTATCTTTACTACTCACATAACTATATTATAACCTTATTTAATATTGATGTTTATTTAAAACATTTAATTCCTTTCTCAGATTCTAGAATACCCAGATAATTAATCATTTATGCATTACAACCTCATATGATGTCACGGTGCTACTAGATACCTCATTTCATTGCAATATACTCCTATCATATGGTTTTATTAATGTCACACATATAATAATAATGTCCCAATTAAAGTCTTTAAAGATAAAGTAACCAATTCAACTAACATCTTTGGCTTCAATTGCTTGATTGCCATCTTCTTGAGACGGACTTTAAATTACTACACAGATGCAAGCAAGATGGTTTAGCTTCAAGCCTGTGCCAACTTTCATCGCTAAACTCGTTTTATACGACATGAATTAATGTCCACATGAGTAATATTACAAGTCTAAGAGTGTACTCATTAACTACATGAAATCACATGATCAACACGATTAATTTTCCTAATTCCCGTTTTAATTCGCTTAGTGAATTTTCTCGTTTCACAATATGCCACACAAGGCATTTCACAATTCTTATTGTTAAATCCACATTTCTCAATACGCATTAATCTAGTGCAACTCAGTTGCATTAACCAACTCACAAAACAATAACACTTATATTCACATAAATATTATTTCCATTAATATATTCATTTAATAATACGTGGAAATTCTCGGGTATTACAATTTCTGGTGGCCGAATATGAAGAAGGACGTGGCTGAGTGTGTGGTAAAATGTTTAACGTGTCAGAACGTTAAAGCTGAACATCAAAGACCAAGCGGATTGTTGCAACCGTTAGAGTTACCAGAATGGAAATAGGAGCATATCACAATGGATTTTGTGGTAGGTCTTCCAATGACTCAGCAATGTTATGATGCCATTTGGGTGATTGTTGATCGATTGACGAAGTTGGCACACTTTTTGCCAATCAAGATTAGATTTAACCTAGATCGGTTGGCAAAACTTTACGTGAAGGAAATTGTTTCAAGACACGGTGTACCTGTGTCCATTGTATCAGACAGAGATCCACATTTCACATCTAATTTCTAGAAACAATTACAAGAATGTTTGGGAACACAGCTGAGAATGAGCACAGCGTACCATCCTCAAACTGACGGACATAGTGAGAGAACCATCCAAACACTAGAAGATATGCTCAGAGCATGTATCATGAATTTCAAAGGAAATTGGGGTAACCATCTACCATTGGTGGAATTTGCCTATAATAATAGTTATCACGCAAGTATTAGCATGTCGCCTTATGAAGCGTTATACGGCAGGAAATGCAGAACTCCGTTATGCTGGGATGAGGTAGGTGAACGTCAGCTACTGGGTCCAGAGTTGGTACAACAACCCATCGAGATCATCAAGGTGATTCGAGCCAGATTGATAGCTGCGCAAGATAGATAGAAGAAATATGATGATCAACATCGACAAAATCGGGAATTCGATGTTGGTAGTTTTGTTTTCTTGAAAGTATCTCCCTAGAAAGGGAAAATTCGGTTTGGCAAGAAGAGGAAATTAAGCCCTAGGTTTATAAGACCTTTTGAAGTGTTTCAACGTGTTGGTGAAGTGGCATACGAGGTAGCTTTACCTCCAGAGTTGGAGCATATTCATAATATTTTCCATGTATCGGTATTGAGGCCATATAAGCCTGATTATAAGCATGTAATAGAATATGAGCCCTTACAGTTTGAGAAAGACTTAACATATAAAGAAGTCCATGTTTAAATTATCGACATGAAAGAGCAAGTACTAAGGAATAAAGTGATACCTTCTGTTAAGGTAATCTGGAGGAACCACAATGCTAAAGAAGCTACGTGGGAACTTGAAGATGTTATGATGAAGAATTATCCTCAGTTATTTGCTTAATCTTGTATAATGATTCTGGGACAGAATCCTGTTAAGGAGGGAAGAATGTGACAAATGAATTTATCGGGTTGTGATTCTGGGGACAGAATCCTTTTAAGGAGGGAAGGATGTAACGATCAAGAAATTTTGTAATTTAATTTAAATATTTACTGAATTAAATAAATATTTTAAATAATTTATTTATTGAGAAAATTAAATAATTGATGGAATTGTGGTGCAAGAATTTAGTAACTAAATTGATTAATGTTAATTAAATTGAATAATGGTAATTTTATTATCTAAAGATTTAATTTAATGAAATAATTAAATTAAATGAATTATTTAATATTAAAGAAAATAAGTAAATTAAATAAAGTTATGTTTAAGTCTAATTTATTAATTAAATTAGATATATATAATTATTTATTAATTATAATAAAATTATAATTATTATAATTATAATTGTAAGCTATTTAAATGGGTTACATATGTGACAAATAAAAACTATATAATAAAAATATTATGAAAATAATCTATAAGGGGGGAGAGTTATGTTAGCCAAACAAGGCATTGTGGTCTTTGGCTTATTTTAAGCTGGCCTATTATTTTTTTTTAACTGATAACCACGATTATCAGTTGGGTTATTTCTTATTTCACGTATTCTTCTAAGGCCTAAGAGCAGAGAAAGAGAGAGAGAGTTTGTGAGGAAGAGAGAAATTCTCTGTAAATTTTGCTAAGGAGTTGGAGTATCAAGGTCCTTATCATTCTTCTTCCCAACAATCAAAGATTCAAAGTATAAATTACTTCTAATTTCTGTGTTTTGATTTCTTAGTGATTATCCACTATAAATTGATAGTTATATTGGATTGATACATGTATGTATGTTGTTACAATATGTTAATCATCATAAGTGTGTGTTATTTGATGACTAAAATACAAGAAATTGGGCTTGTAGTAGAAGATTTTAAATAACGGTGTATGTTTATGAAAAGTGGCTTAAGAAAGTACAAAATATCATGTTCAATATGTGATTTAATCTGCAAATTGATGTTGGATTGTGTTAGTATGTTAAGAAACGAAAACGGCGTAGTTTGAATCGTGTCAATTGGTTAAGAAACGAAGTCGTAGCAATCGAATTCACTAAAAGTGTAAAATATGAAGGATTTGGGAAAATTAGAGTTTTGATCCTTCAAATTTGTGTATATGTAATTTTTATGTAATTAGAATGAAGAGTAGCATGCTTAACTATGTTATTGTAAAGTCTTAGTTGTTAGTTTTGTGAGTTTTCTGTAGGAATTGGGTTAGTTTTTGGAGTCAGACATGTATGCAATTTGTTGTAGTTTACTGTTTGGGCATAAGCCTTATTTCTTGTAGTTACCCTGTAAATGAAAGCAATGTATTCTTGCTTAATTAACCTTCATGAATCTGCACCAGTAGCAATTACTTGATGTCTGAGAGCTTGGAGACGGTAGCAATGCTATGCGTGCTCTGAGCCTAAGCGGTGAAAGTCATTTGTTTTAGGTTGTTATACAAGGGTCTAATTTGGCTTGGCATGCATGATAATGATGTTGAATCCTAACCTAAGACATCATAACAGGTTGTAGTATAATATAATACCAAAATATGGAGATTTTAGTTGTCACTTGAGTAAGTTATTTAGTGAAACCAAATGTGATGTTTTCAAAAATAAGAGATGAATGATAAAGTTTATGTTAGTTTATAGTGAGATTTTAGGTCTGTTAAGGATGTTAACCAACATGATTAGACATTAAGATAACGTTATGGCTTAAATGGCGGGTTAAACCCATAAAGCTAATATTAATATAACTAATGGTTATTGCGATTTCTATGATATGTGTGTTGGGTAATTGGTGAACATTATTATACTTGTGTAGCTTACATACAAGGCAAGTTTCCTAACTTCATTCTCTTTATTAATGAATGCAAGTTCCTTATCTTAAACTTTTATTGAGCAAGTTTCATAGCTATGCTATCTTTATGTCAAACAAGCTTTCAATTTCTAAATTTTATATTAAAGTTGAGCAAGCCTATTGATTCTATCTCGTGTATGATTGTACAAGCTCTTGTAATTTAGTTCATTTCATTGAGCGAGTTTCACTTTCCTAAATCTTGATATTATTATTCAAAGTATATATTGTTATAATACATTGATTCAAATGAGATTGTTCTAACTCTTTTGAATATGGTACTATGCACACATACTATGTCTATTCAATTGTACATTGTTGTTATTCGATCTTTGACTTTGATAATCTTGTTCAATTATATATTGTTGTATTAAACCTTTAAGTAGTAAGCAAACTCTTATTGATTGAACTAGTCTATAATGGAATAGTGTTCTAAAATTCTAGAACCACTGACAAGTTAGTTCCGAGCTAAACTTTCTTTAGTACAGAAATTCTAAATCCAAACTGAGACGAACAACCCTAACATAGGGAATTTTGTACGTGTAACGTTTAGATGTTTGTGCACAATACATGGTACAAAGGATTGATCCCCCTAAGTACATTAAGTAGGGTCTGTATAGTCTAAATGATTGTTAAGGTTGGGGTAGTAATACCTAATCACCGGGGACATAGTTCGTGGTCTTAAGACCCTCATATATTAAATTCGAACTTGTTTTCTAGTTTTGATTCGTAGAACAAGTTCATTATTGTTCAACATTCGTTGTTCATTCTCATGTTGTTATCATTACTACTCTTTATATCAATGAGCAATTGTTTGCTCACTATTGCATTTAACACTGCAGCTAAAGTTGAGAAAGTCAATGAACCATCTACTAACAAAAGAAAGGGCAAGATGTCCAAGTGTTGAAGATTTATGAGAATTTATTTAAATGAATTATGTTATAAGACTTGTTTTATTTTATGATGTATTCTGCAAACTGATGTAATAGTTTAAGGTTAGGTTACCTGATATTGTTTTTGAGATGATGTAACCTTTTAATGGAAAAGATTATTGTTTAAATTATTTGATGTCTTTATTCTTTATTATGGGTAGTTAGATGTAATTATTTTTTATAGTGAACACCAAATTCTGTGGAAATAAAGTACCCGAATTTGGGAGTGTCACAGAAATGACAGGAAAATAACTTTTTTTTTGTTATGTTTGTGTTTTTGTTAAGAAAATCAAGACATAGATGTCTAAAATTTGTTTTATATGTTACAAGTAAGGACAATTATGGAAATAAACTAAACTCATTTTTCTTTCCTTAACTTCTCCTTATCATTTTGGTCAGAAAAATATCTAAAGAAAATTAGATTTAATTTTCCTCAACTTTCCTTACATTTCTCTTAAAAAAAAACTCACAAACATGGATGTTTAAGGAAAATTATATTTTTCCTTCGCTTTCCTTAGTTTTAAAAATCAATAGTACTTTAATGACAACAAAAAATCTTACAAAAAGTTACTTCCAAAATGATGACTGATTGTAATTGATTAATCACTAGACTCGCATGATGGATTATCCACTACTTATACTCTCTAACATCATTTGTAAACTAATTTTGTTACCCTAATAACACTTTAAAATCTCACAAACAATGTATTAGTATCCTCTTTTTGTAACTTTCTTTAGTCATCGTAGCACTATTGAAAAGTAAGTTCCAACTTTCCCTCCCCCCTCCCCCACCAAACACCTCTCCCACCACCCCTCCAGGAAAAAAAAAAGCCAAAACAAAAATTAAACTCGGTTCAAACTCGGTTAGCAAAGCGTTAAATACATTCAAATTACAAAGCTATAATATTATTATCACCTTAACTGCAAACATAAGGATTTTCAAAAATAATAATAAATAAAAAATTGACAATTGCAATGTCGACCAGAATTCCAACCTAAGGGGAATTCAAGCCTGACGGGAATTCTCAGATCCGAATCTAATTTCCAACCGAAGTAGAATTCAAGCCTCAAGGGAATTCTCAGATCCCAATCATTAGACTAGCCTGAATTGCGAAGAAATTAAAGGGGAAATGTATGGGAAAACCTCTACACTGAAGCATTGGAGATAATTCTCCTTTAATCTAGGAAAATGCATAGATAAATTTCACCACAAGGCTTGACGCCTGGGTTTATCAAAGCTTGAAGCCTGGGTTTATCAAAAGCTTGAAGACTGGGTTTATTGAGATGGAAGAGTATGTATATATATACATTAAAAAAGAGACCAATATGATTTGTACAGGAAGAATCATATTCAATCTTCTTACAAACTTTGTTTGGTGAGTTATGATATTTCTGATGGCGCTACCAAAGCCTTGCAGATGGGGCACCAATTCTTCAGCCGCAACCACTGTTTTATACATTCCATATGATACCCATGTTCACATCCAACCCTCCCAACTTCATCTCCGAACACATACTCTTCCTACAAAAAATATTAAGATCACGATTGGATTCAGATAATTAAAATGAATGGAGTTGGGTAAATAATTGATAAGGGATACTGCTTCAATTACTAATCTCTGAAGTTGAACCCGATATTCCCTCCGTTCTACAATAAGATTTACAAATTTTGGAAATAGGGAGTACTATATCCCTCAGAAAATTAAAAACTTCAAAAAGTATTATTGAGGAGCCATGTACAAACCTGACACCTTCACCACCTAAGGGAAGTGTAAGTAAGGATCGTGTAAACTGATATATTTATTCTAGATCACTAATTATACAGCTTAAATTCCTATATAATTATCATAAGTGAAAATTGTCATTAAATGATATGTTTTTTGGGGTTAATGCAAAGTAAGAAAATAAGCCTATAGATCCTGGTAGATCATAAGCTGAGAAGATGTAAGCCTGAGCCAGCACAGCCTATAGACTCATACACCCGATACAAAATGACAAGGTTTACTCTCAACCTGGATTCCCTAGGTCTTAATTTTATAAAATATGTATTATTCCGGATTGCTTCTGCCTTCTGGTTATAGTAAATGAAGATCAACCTCGAGGGTCTGCTTTCGCTGAAATATGGTGATGATAACTCTGGTCTCAGGGTCGAGAAAATAATGTTGTCATGAAGTTTCTTTCTTATAAAATGAGAGCAAACAAATGAACAGAACTTACATAATATATACACAACGAATTATAGACCCCAATGTAAACCAGGCTAACCAGCCTAAGAAGGATGTTTCCATACAGTTAAAGCAAGCACAAAAGGAAAAACAAACTCACAAACCTGATCCTAACAGTTATTTCAGAAAATTAAAGACAAAGCAACCAGTGAGATTACTAATAGTAATGTAAGTAGTGACCTGACAAATACTGCATTTCATATCTTCTCCCTCAGCACTGCACACCCTTTCCTCTGTAGGTATACACTGATAGGTATTGCTTCTCACGCTTTTTAACAATGTATCTTCCGACAATGCAGTGCTTACAGTACCCATCTTCTCCTCAAGAGCTAATAATTCCTGTATGAAAAGAAAATTAAACTAATTTTCCTTTACATTGAGAATGCCAGTTATTATTATGCTTGACATTTAGAATAGAAAATGAGATGAGAGAGACAAAACCACAATTACAAGACACCAGCTGAAAAGAAGAATGAGGATTCAATTGAACTACTTGCAGTATAACGACTATAGGAAAATAACAAACCTCATATGACATATTATCAATATCCAATCTCATGTCTCTGTGCTGATCATAAAAGCTAATGCCACCTATGAATAAATTTGTCTCCAGAGCAAGTAATTGCTGCAGACAAAAAGGAAATGCTGATGAACAATGGCAAGATTGGATAATTCAGAAACAAATTACAGATTGCATACCTCATATGTTAGCTCTTCATCTTGTTCGATTCTTTCAAGAGCCAATAATACCTGCAGATATAACATTACCATCACTACAAGGATATAATAAAGCAAATATTACCCCCAGTCATCACTACAAGGATATAATAAAGCAAAGATTTACCATGCACCCCTCCTGTTTCCCAGAATAGATAGAAATTTAACTTTTTAGATGATCTTGAGGAATTACCTCTGCAATACTATCAATGTTATATCGTCTTGAACCATCACGGTTCATTAAACAGGCAATGCCATGTTCTGCTGATATGATGGCCATCATGCGGTCAACATTATCATTGATAGTAGGATGACTATAAGAACTAGAGCGACTTGAGAAAGCTTCTTGATCTAATGAACTTGGAATATTAGCGAAAAAAGATATTTCAGACTGAGGAACTAGTGGCATAACAATAGAGGTCTCAACCGGTAACAAATTGTTTAAATTCACTTGATCAGAGTCGGCTGTCCTAATATTACCATTAATTGATCTCCGAGTTCGGACTGATACCACACCACTTTCCCTGTTAGGAGGAGGCAAATTTCTGTGCCTTCTAGAATCTGCAAAAGTCAAGCCATTTGTAGGAATAGAGATACGTTTATTATCATAAGCTGGTCCACTCGTTGTCTTCTTCCCTCCAACAGAGGAACTGCTTTCTCCTTCAGGACTTCTCTTCATTACAATATCCCTCCTCTTACTGATGTTTGGTTCTGAAAATGTACGACCTGCTGGGACAACATCTGATATTGAGTTGAATCGAAAATTTCCCAAGCCATGCCTACTTGCATTAGCAGATACCCTTTCCCCCTGCCTGGTGCTCTCAGATGAAGAGGAACTGGAGGAACTAAGTAGAGCATTTTGGTTGGTCAGTCCAGATTTTTTACGAAAAGAATTTCGGTGTCTAGCATTTGCTGCAACAGTAGAGCTCCTCACGTCAACATATGCGACTTTCCTAGTCTCAGCTTCTTTCAATTCCAGCCGAAATCCTCTTGGAACTGTTCTCGGTGAAACAGTAAGTTCCTGATATTCTAATTCATCCTGAGCACTACTATTTTTTGATGAATTTGTTTCTAGTTTAGAAGACAACTTTCTCCGGGATTCCTGGAAACTTTTTTTGGCATTGGACACAACAGAGCAAGTTCTAGAGGAACTTCCAATTGCTTCCTTACCACTTGAAGAACGAAAAGAAGGCCTCCAAGATTTGGGTTTCTTAGAGCTTCCAATTTGAGCAACTCTAGTATAGTTAAGCCTGCCACTGCATCCAAGTCTGGTGCAGAATTGAGCATCTCCATCCCTGTTGTCAGCTGTATCTTTCAAAACAAGGCTGGAACTCTTTTTAGGAACAAAAAAACCACCAATGGTTCTTTTACCAGAATATTCATCCATATATGAAGGATATATGTTATCAATTTCTGTCAGCACAATAATATATTCAACCAGTTAAACCCTTCAGTTGGGTTTTGAGATCCACAGTTTGTTAATTAATATCAAGACAGATTTTGTAGGACTGAATAATCATTATCACCATTTTAGATTTACAAAGAATTCCATGGTTTAGCATTCCTTTATATTGAACTTGTTGAAATGGCATGTTATACTGAAGAGATATAAATCGATGTGTAAATGACAAATTCCTAGAACCATTATGATTAACAACACTTATCAGGTTTTGGAGGAAATACATATTATATATTTCCCTTATCATATGTAGGAAAAGCCATTTTAATCTGAGAGAGACTCTCATAAATGGCAATGTATTAACTATGTTACATGGACTCTTCCAAAACCCAGAAGTAAACATGAAAGTTTGGTGAAAAATAAGACAAAATATTCTAAAAATAGGTGTACCAAGTCCACGTAACATAGACATTAAATAATAAATAGAGTGGGAGAAATATCAGAGATGCCAAAGCTGGGAAAGAAAAGGGAAGTAGAATACTATGACAAAAAACTAAACTAGAATTTATACAACTGAATGGATCTCATGAATATGCATTCATCAATTAGCAGGGATAGCAAAAAAAATCCAATAAATCACACGCTATGTTGTACAGAAATCAACTGTAAAATTCTCTATTCTGTATTACTTTGAAAATTCCACTTGCAAAATTTTGATCCTACATGATGGATGAACATGTCTTATGGTCCTGATCAGAAAAATTACATGACTATCCTAATTACCTTCCATGCTAATGCACAGAATAATTTAATAATTTAGTGCACCCACCTACATAAAGGGGAGCTTCAAGAGAAATAAATGTTTTCCATGAGAAATCAGTCCAATCATAACAGAAAAGCTTACAGGCACTTCAATTTATAATTTCAAAGCAGTAACACCACCAATGTCAATTTATCAACCAATAATCTTGGCCACAGAAATTAAGTTGGTCAAAGTAAAGTCGGGTGCTGCCATGAACTAAGTAACACACCAAAGAACAAAGACTTTTATTCTATAATAACTAGATAAATTGTCAAACGCTTGAAGCAATTCAAATAGTACAAGGAAACATATGTAACCCCTTTCCCAATGAAGAGTTCAATAAAATACACTCCTACATATGTGAAATTGTGCCGTACCCCATCAATTGGATTCACAACATCTATAACAAACAAATGAATTTAATAACATATGAAAAAAAGATTAAACACACAAAGCACAGCTAATTTCTTACCTTCTATGTCATTAACAAATTAGTCAACTCGATCCAACTAACTGATCATCCTTATATTGAGACGAACTATATGATCATGCCAAAACACAACTGGAAAAGGGCAAAATGCAAACTAATAATGGAAAGAGAGGATCCCACACATGCCCACATAATCATAGTTTTTCAACCTAATAAAGTTGGGTTTTATGCCTAAGAAACTTTTCAATAAAGACCCTTGCAGTCAAAAATCTCCCTAGAACAGATTCAAGAGGACAAAAGTAAGCCCAATATCAAGAAATCCAATACATAAAATATTTGATGAGAGAAATAAACATAAACGGATTGAAAATTAGTTGTTGAAGAAAATTAATTCTACCTTCTTCTTTTCGCCGGTATAAAGAAGATTCCCAAAGAGAAAAGGGTTGATTGCAAGAAAGGCGTCTTCAGTTTAGAGGGAGAGAGCGTGTTATATGAAAGATCAGACGCTGATGGAAGACTAATCTTAGTAATCTACAGATAAAAATAGAGTCTAAACCAAACAAATTATTGCTAAAATGCCGTCCTGCCAATTGAGTCTCGGTAACATCTCAGCCGTTGCTTTAATTTGTTTTGGATGGTCAAAGATCGATAGCTTTGTGTGGTGGACTGTTACGTCATGGTCACACCAATCATCAAATTTTAAATTTAAAAATCATATATTTTTTTATTCATTAACGAGCAAGGTTTATGTATGTGGGGATGGAGTCAATCCCGCGACAAACCCGGCCTAATCCATTTATTTTCTACGTGTTTCTTCTCATTTCCTTTCATAATTAGAGGAATCAAAAATGAATATCGGTAATGGATAACGATACATAACAATTACTTGTTATATATTAAAAATAGATATATATTATCTCCATTTTACAAAACAATATCTAACGGACGCAATTGAAATAAAATAAACGACGTCTACTATCAGTGGCGGAACCAGAACATATTTTAAGAGGGGCCAAAATACATTAAAAAAAAATTTATTGATTGACACTTGAAGAATTTTTTTCGGTTGTACGAGTGAGAGCAGGCAACTGTATCCTGCTAGTCTGCATAGTTTGAAAACGTCTCAAAATTTATTCATTTTCAATTATTGAAAAAAATATCCTTCTCAATATAAACTATCAGACTATCATTCATCCACTCGTCCCATTTTGTTCGTTTTAATGGGTGAGATCAACACTTTAAGCAAGGCTTTCTTAATTTAAGGTATAAAGGGTTTGGTTAGGGGTTACATATGTTCGTTTTTAACAATGACGTGAAGACGTCGGCACCAGCACCCGTTTCAAAGGAAGAAGAACCCCCATCGGTCTTATGTTTCAAATGCGGACAAGAGGGACACATCCGTCCAAACTGTACGCAACAATCCAAAGCGTGTTTTAATTGCAAAAGAAGGTCACCTAGCTCGATTTTGTCGTATGGTGAAGTCAAGTCCAGCCCCGGGATAGTGATGCCAAAGGATGTCCCGGACAAGCCAAAGCTTAGGTAGTTTAAGAGAGAGCGTTTTTTTTTTCTCGTGACGAGGAACCTGAATAAAATTATCACGGGTAAGTTAATCATAAGCTCTTACGAAGTCTATACCATGTTAGATACCGATTCTACTCACTCTTTTATTTCACCTAGTTGCGTTCAATGTTTGAAGTTAACTCCGGAGAAGTTAGACTTTGATATATCTGTTTAAACTAAGTTCGGAGAAACCTTCGTTACCTCCACTGTTTATAAATCTTGTTTGATTCAAATCGACACTTTCACGTTACCTGTCGATCTTATCTCTTTCAAAATACTCGCCTTTGATGTGGTTTTTTTGAAACGATTGGTTAACTACTCATCATGTTTTTTCGTAAGGTTGTTAGCTTTCATATTCCTAACCAACCTATTATGCGAATTCAAGCAACCAAACCACTAAATTCAATCATTGTCATATCAAGCCATAAGTAAAGAGCCACGATCCTTTTGTTGATGACTTCCTTGTGTGGGAATGCAAAGCCGGACTTTAGTGGCGACGTCGTGAATGACGATGACAAGTTGATAGGTATCAATGTGACGTGTTATCCAAGTCTTGGATGAGAGTCACAGTTTTGAATGGTATTTCTATTGTTAATAAATCTCTTTACGTATTCCTGAAGACTTCTTAGCCTACCACAAAGCGTGAAATAGAATTTTGTATTGACACCAGTACAAAACCCATTTCTTAAACCCTCAAATATTTCTTCAACCAAAACGAGCGATAACGCGCCAAAGACGTTGACTCGAGCTATTGAAGATTACGATCGTACCATTCAATATCATCGTGGAAGAGCGAAGCGTGGTAGGTGGCGTGTTGAGTAGAAGATCGATCGTTTACAAGTGCGAAGTTGTTAACACAAAGACTCATTTCGTATAACTTGCAAATGATGAAAATAGAGTTAAATACTCTAGGGACCCACGTGAAGATAACGAATATACGAGTAAAATCAACTTTAATCAATAAAGTTAAAGCTGTTCAAGCTACACACCCGGAGCTGATAAATGTGAAGAAGAAGGTTCAAGAGGGCGTTATTCTAGAAGCAAGAATCGACGAAGAGAGGAAATCTCAACCCTTGATTTAATTGGCCCATTTAAAAGTCTCGATCGAGTAGGAACTATGGTTTATAGACTCGTTTTACCGCCAAGTATGTCGCGTGCTCATAACGTTTTTAACGTATCAATGTTACGTAAATATGTGGATGACCCGAACCACATTATTAATTTAGAATCGGACGAGATAGCGGATGATTTAACGTATGAGATCTCGTGTTAAAATCTTGGATAAGAAGAATCGTATCCAACACTCAAGGGTTATACCTCAAGAGTTAGAATTTGAAGTGAAGTCAAGGTATCCTCACCTGTTCGGTATACCAGGTACGTACATAAATTTCGAGGGCGAAATTCCATAAGGAGGGGAGATTGTGAGACCCCAGATTTTATAAATAAAGATTTAAATTTTTCGAAATATTTTTTTTATATTATGGTGTGGATTTGATATAATGTTATAGTTGTGGGTAGTATTTATAAATTTTGCAAAGTATGCAAGTTGTCATATTATATTCGATTGGTCGGGGAATATTCGTTTTAAACAGGAAATATTCATACGACGACACAATCATTGGTGAACCCCACAACGGAATTATTGTCGGATTGAGAAAACGACAAAAATATTTTATTAAAAATAACGGCGGAAGTTTTACCACATTGATCTTTGTTGAACTATTCGGTAGTAAAAAATGCAAGAATACACGTTGTTACATAGTAGCACTTACGGTATTGATTATTGATATTTATGTGAGAAGTCACTCGGTTTTGTTCAATTATTATTTACAATAGTTCTTTGCGATAGTATCTCACATTATTTGATTCAATTATTGTTGATTTATAAGTTTTGTTTTATTCGTATTATTAACGTAATAAAAGCGAAACATCTTTTTATATAAAGCAGAATACTTTATTAAAGTTATTCTATAAATAGAATATATTATATTCTATTATGCATAGTGTTTTGCATAATAAAATCTTTTTATATAAAATGTAATACTTTATTAAAGTTATTCTATAAATAGAATATATTATATTTTATTATGCATAATGTTTGCATAGTGCTCGTGATAGTGTTTGTATAGTAAAATCTTTTTATATAAAATAGAATATATTATATTTTATTTAAAAGATTTTGCTTTAAATATGGACCGTCAGATTAAAGTAAATCAATCTGGACCGTTCATGGTGAATTCTTTATTATTCTGTTGGAATAACTTGTCTGTACGGTCTATCGCATGCCTGGTGAATTCTGTTGTTATTCAATTCTTATTATTTTGTTGGAATAACCTGTTTATGCGAAGTACCGTATACATGGTGAAATTCTTCTAATATTCCGTTCTTAATATTCTGTTGGAATATCCTGTCCGTGCATTTACGCAGGACCTGGTTCCATTAATTATTATTCAGCCGCTTAATATCATATGCATGTGCGTTTATCCGGACTGGTTCCATTATTTATTATTCGTTGGGAATAACTCATGCATGCGGATTACGCACAAATGGTGAAATTCTTACATTATTCCATTCTTTATCATTATGTTGGAATAACTCGCATCGCGAAATCACGCATACATGGTGAAATTCTTTATTAACTTTGTCTATGGGCGCAGATTTTACGATTTAGTTTCTAAGATATCATCCTCGGGCAGACAATGGAGAGGACTATTCAAACTCTTGAAGATCTATTAAGACTCGTGTCCTTGATTTCAAGGAAGTTGGGACAAGTTCTTACCATTGGTGGAGTTTTCCTACAACAACAGTTATCAAAAAGTATTGGCATGGCTCCATTCGAGCGTTGTATGGAAGAAAGTGTCGCTTCTCGGTATCTTTGGGATGAGGTGGGTGAAACAACATTGTTGGGATCAGAGTTGGTACGTATGACTACGGAAAAGATTCAAATGATCCGCAACGATATAAAACCTCACAAGATCGACAAAAGAGTTAAGTCGATCTTCATCAAAAGGACGTGAAATTCGATATAGGAGATCATGTGTTGTTACGTGTTGCTCCATGGAAAGGAGTTACGAGATTTGGAAAGAGAGGAAAGCTCAATCCTCGATTCATCTGCCCATTTTAATCCTTGATCGAGTAGGAAGCGTGGCCTATAGACTTCGCTTTTACCGCTAAGTATGTCTCGTGTTCATAACGTTTTTCACATATCCATGTTACGTAAATATGTGGAAGACCCGAACCACATTATTGAGTTAGAACCGGACGAAATAGCGGAAGATTTGACGTATGAAGAGGTTCGTGTTCAAATCTTGGATAAGAAGGAACATATTCTACGCACAAGGTTATACCTCAAGTCAAAGTTTTGTGGAGAAACCATGATGTTGAGGAAATGACTTGGGAGTTAGAATCGAAATAAAATCAAGGTATCCTTACCTCTTGACATACTAGTATCGTACCCTAATTTCGAGGGCTTAAATTTTATAAGAAGGGAGATTGTAAAACCCCAACTTTTTGAATAAAGATGAATTTTCTATAAATATTATTTTTGAATATTATGGAGTGAAATTGATATAATAGTTGTGGGTAATATTTATAAATTTTACAAAGTATGCAAGTTGTCATATAATATTCGATTGGTCTGGGGAATATTCATTTTAACAGAAATATTAAATGCGACGGCACAATCATCGGTGGACCCCTAATGTAATTATTATCGGATTGAGAAAACGACAAAAATATTTTATTGAAAATAACGGCGGAAGTTTTACAGTTGATACTATTGAACTACTCGGTAGTAAAAGTACAGTAATACATGTGGTTGCATATTAGTACACGGTATTGATTATTGATACTTATGTGAGAAGTCATTCAGTTTTATTCAATTATTATTAATATTTTACATGTTATTAAATCAATAATTGAAATGACGAAGTTGTTAACATGATAATTATATCAGTTTTGTTTTATATATATAAGTATTATATATTTATATATATGTGTGTGAGTTAGTCAAATTTGGGTGGGGGAAGGTTTTGGTATTCACGTGGGAGTACCATTATTGTTATTATTATATATATAAATAGGTATAGCTTTGTTGACTAAATGGGGACGAATCAAAATTCAATCACGGGAGTATATCCCGTGAAATGCGTTAACACATGCCATATATATATATATATTTAATATATATAATATATATTATATTTTATTTAAAAGATTTTACTTTAAATATGGACCGTCAGATTAAAGTAAATCAATCTGGACCGTTCATGAGTTAGTTACTATGCAATCTATTTTTCTATAAATAGAAGGTCATTCCTTCATTGTTTTCTTACGAATTAACTGAAACACTAGAGAGAGAAAATTATAGAGAGAAAGAAGAAAAGATTTCTGCTACTTAACTACTCTTATATCCAGTTCTTTACGATAAGGGGTGTTATTCTTTCTTATTCATGAAGAGAACTGTTGTTATTCCATTGCTTATTATTTCATTGAATAACTTTGTATACTGTGATCTCACCCTATACTTGGTGACATTCTTCTATTATTCCGCCTTTATTATTCATTTGGAATATCACATGCATGCGCGTTTTGCTTGGGACTGATCTGTCTTTATTATTATTCATTTGGAATATCACGTCATGCATGCGCTTTTACGCCGGACTGATTTCTGTCTTTATTATTATTACATTTGGAATATCACGTATGCATTTTTACTACCGGACTGATTAAAATCCTTATTAGTATTCTGTTGGAATAACTGCATACATGCAGAAACCGCATGCATGCATGGTGATTTTTGTTGTTATTCCATTCTTTATTATTCGTTGGAACATCCTGTCGGTGCAATTTACTTTCACCGACCTTGTTCCGTTATTTAGTATTATGTTGGAATAACTTTATCATGGCACCGCATGCATGGTGATTTCTTTTGTTATTCCATTCTTTATTATACTCAGTTGGTTAAAATTTTGACTTCTATACTCCATGAAATTAGTAGAATATCCTTGATATTTGCACTTCATCCAGTATCTTTTTATGGAAATATTCTTCTGATCATTCTTGAATTTTACTCTACAAAGCAGTATCATGTTGATAATTTGGACATTAGTAGTTCTTAGACAAATTAATTCTTGAACTTGTTTTATTGAATTCTTATATCATTGTCATCATCCTCATGTGTTATATTATGTTGAAAGTCATATGTGGCCTGTAGTGCATAGATGGACTTGGTATGATTATGACCAGGGATTATTCGGTGTAATCATGACCATAATGTTACAAATGATGTGGTAAAAGTCCGCATTGGCCCGTAGTGCATTGATGGACAGTTGTTGGCATTATCATGACCATTAATGAATACACAAATATTCTTGGCCCGTAGTGCATGGATAATTGTGGTCGTGATACTAAAGAATATCCTCGGCAGAAGTGTAGGGTGATTCGATGATGTGGAATATTTATTAAAAATTTGAGTCTTAGCGATAATGATGATGAAAAACCTTTTAATCATAAAAGATAGTAGATTTTATTCTCTACTTGACTCTTTTAATGGATTGCTTGTTTCGCTGCAGTTAAACTTGATGTTGTTATATTTTATCAGTTTAACATTGTTGAAGGCTAACGATAATTTATTTTGCATTATCTTAGTCATAATATTTCTTATTGGGCTAGTTGAGCTCACCCTTTCTTTCACTGTTCTCTTCAGGAAATGAGAACATAGCGAGGACTACTAGTGGGGAGCGGAGTGACGGTCCAGAGGATAGCATTAGTAGTCCTCACTATTATGTGAAATAGTGTGTTAATAATTGTAATGAGGACTCCTTTTGAGTTTGTATAATCTCTAGTAGATAATAATTGTATTCAAACTCACAGTTATGTTTGGTCGTATTTGTACACGGCAGTTGTATTAGTAAGTTGTATTTGAATTTTGTACCATGTATCTCGACGACCCAAGATGGGTGATGTATACCTAATTTTGGGGCGCCACGATTGGTATCAAAGCTTAGGATATGATCCCCGCTAAGATGTGAGAATAGTACTAGGAGGGAGAGCAGGAATTCTTCGCTAGTATAACCTACATAAGTTTATGTGGTATTTAATTGGCTGGTCGTAATTTAGGGATAATATGTTACATGTCAATTAACCATTGTTTTGTGGCGAAGATCTCGAAAATGACATCCGAGAATGTTGAGAATAACAATGGAGCACAAAGCGATCAGTTGATTCACCACATATCAATAATCGTGGATAATGTGCATCGAAGGCGACAATCCTCATGCAAACAACAACACCGACCAAATGATGAATGATGGATTGTTCGGGGCTTTATGTAATTCATGCAACAAAGAAAGAGAGCTCCTCATCCAAAATGTAGGTAGAAACACTTGGAAACTCTCAGGCGCCACCGCATTAAACAGATTCAAGGAGTGGGACCACCGGAGTTTAAGGAGAGCCAAAACCACTTATGGCGGAAGCATGGATAAAGCAGATCGCCAAGATATTTGATGTCTTGGGATGCTCCGAGGAGCAAAGGTTCATTATTCACGCCTTTTATGTTATGTGCGAAAGGCGATTCATGGTGGGAATCGGTAAAATGTACTCAACCGCCAGATTGAAGATGTCTTGGGAGAAGTTCCAAGAGTCGTTTCAATGACAAATACTTTCCCAAAAGTATTCGTCACATGAAGGAGGTGGAGTTTATCAAATCGAGCAAAACAATATGGACCGTGTCGTGTCACGTGGCAAAAATTTATGAGTTATCCGGTTTCGTCCCCACACTTAGTGGATAATGAAGAGAGAATGGCGTGAATGTTTTTAAGAGGTTTGAAGCGAGATACGTCAACATCTTATTTCTCATAAACTATGTTTGTATTTGAGATGTCAGTAAATAGGGCTCATTGGTGGAGCTTAATAACGAGTCAACGCAACCAAAAGAGAAAAAGCAAAATGATAATACCAGTGAGAGCAGTCATCGAAGCGGTGACAACAAACGTGGAGGGAATCAACAGGCTAGAAATGGTAACCACTTCGGTGGTAATCAGGGCCAAAATAATAAGAATGGACATTTCAAGAAGAGGAGATTCAACAATGATGGAAAGACGTCAGCACCAGCACCCGTTGTTAAGGAAGGAGAAAGACCACCTATCATATGCTTCAAATGCGGAGGGGAGGGACACATCAGTACAAATTGCGCGATGCCATCCAAAGCGTGTTATAATTGTGGAAGAGAAGGTCACCTAGCCCGATTTTATCGCTCATCAAGACAAGTTCGGTTAGGATGGAGGCACCAAAAGTCGCCCTAGAAAAGTCAAAGCCTTGTGGTGCAAGGAGAGCATTTGTCGTGACCTCCCAGAAAGCAAGGAACCCGAACGAGGTCATCACGGGTAAGCTAATCATAAACTCTAGCGAAGTTTATACTTTATTTGATACCGGTTCTACCCACTCTTTCATTTCTCCTACTTGCGCTCAACGTTTAAATTTGACTCCGGAGAAATTGGATTTTGATTTATCTGTTGAAACCCCATTGGGAGAAACCTTCATTACATCCACGGTTTATAAGTCTTGTTTGATTCAAATCCAGACCGCACGTTACTGTCGATCTTATTTCTTTGAAAATACTTGCATTTGATGTGATTCTAGGGATTGATTGGTTAACTACGCATCATGCAAAAATTGATTATTTTCGTAAGGTTATTAGCTTTCATATTCCTAATCAACCTATTATGCGAATTCAAGCAACCAAACCATTAAAATCAATCACTGTCATCTCAAGCCATAAAGCTATTCGTTTATTGAAAAATGAATGTCAAGCTTTCTTAGCCCACGTCACGGATCTAAACAAAAATACGTCAGTTTTGAATAAAATTTCTATTGTTAATGAATTTCCTGACGTATTCCCTGAAGAACTTCCTGGCCTACCCCCAGATCATGAAATTAAATTTTGTATCGACCTTGAACCTGGTACAAAACCCATTTCCAAAGCCCCATATCGAATGGCTCCTATTGAACTTCAGGAGTTAAAGACTCAACTGCAGGAATTGTTAGACATTGGCTTTATTCGTCCTAGTACTTCCCCTTGGGGTGCTCCTATTCTATTCATGAAGAAGAAAGATGGGAGTATGCGACTTTGTATTGATTATCGGGAGTTGAATCATGTCACCATCAAAAATAGGTACCCATTGCCACGTATTGATGACCTGTTTGACCAGTTGCAAGGAGCCAAATTCTTTTCAAAGATTGATCTTCATTTTGGATATCACCAATTGAAGATTAGAACCGATGACATTTCAAAGACGACTTCCGTAACTCCTGCAGACGGGCATTATGAATTCCTAGTCATGTCCTTTGGATTGACTAATGCTCCTGCTGCCTTCATGGATATGATGAACCGAGTATTCAAGGAATATTTGGATCACTTTGTGGTCGTCTTTATTGATGACATCCTCATATATTCCAAAAGCCGTGAAGATCATGAGGAACACTTGAGACTGATACTCCAAAAGCTTCGTGAATACAAGATTTTTGCCAAGTTGAAGAAATGCAAGTTCTGGCTTGAGGAAGTAGCATTCCTTGGGCACGTGGTATCAAGTCATAGAATATCTGTTGACCCAGCAAAGATTGAAGCTATTCAAAGCTGGGAGCAACCTAAATCGATGATCGAAGTACGTAGCTTTCTCGGCAATGTTGGTTATTATCGGAGATTCGTAGAAGGGTTTTCTCGAATCGCTACTCCACTAACTCAGCTGACTCGGAAAGATACAAAGTTCGATTGGATCGAGGAATGTGAGAAGAGTTTTTAAGAACTCAAGAGGAGACTCATTTCAAAGACTGCTACGCTAATACCATCCGGTTCGGAGGATTTGTCATCTCTGATGATGCTTCGGGCAAAAGGGTTAGGATGTGTTCTCATACAACATGGGAAAGTCATAGCTTTATACCTCACCACAACTCAAAGAATATGAGAGGAATTATCCTACTCATGATCTAGAGTCAATTTGTTATCTTTGCACTAAAGATTTGGAGGCATTACTTGTATGGGGAGAAAGTGGAGATCTTTACGGATCATAAAAGCCTCAAATATTTCTTCACTCAAAAGGAACTCAACATGCAACAACGACGTTGGCTTGAACTGTTGAAAGATTATGATCATACTATCCAATACCATCCTAGAAAAGCGAACGTGGTAGCTGACGCATTGAGTAGAAGATCATATGCGGGTACGAATGCAATATTGTCAACGCAAAGGTCCATTTTGTATGACTTGCAAAGGATGGAGATAAAGATAAAGACTCCAGGGACCCACGTGATGATAGCAAATATACGAGTAGAACCGACTTTAATTGATAAAATTAAAGCTGCTCAAGTTACAGATCTAGAGCTGATGCGTATGAGGAAGAAAGTGCAAGAAGGTGCGATGTCGGAAGAAAGAATCGATGAAGAAGGAATACTTCGAGTCAACTCTAGACTTTGTGTTCCTAACGACCCTGATTTAAAGTATAAAATCATGATGGAGGCGCACAACACACCGTTTGCAATCCATCCTGGGAGTACCAAAATGTATCATGATCTTCGACATACATTTTGGTGGGGCAATATGAAGAGAGAGATAACGCTGTTTATCTCAAGGTGTCTAACGTGTCAACGAGTCAAGGCGGAGCATCAAGTACCAAAAGGTCCATTGCAACAACTTAAAATTCTAGAATGGAAGTGGGAGCACATTACCATGGATTTCGTTACTGGTCTTCCCAAAGTTTCTCAAGACATAGATGCGATTTGGGTCATTGTTGATAGATTGACCAAGTCGGCTCATTTCTTACCGATACGAGAAATTTATACACTTGAACGTCTTGCTCGTATGTACATAAACGAGGTTGTAAGATTGCATGGTATGCTAGTATCCATAGTTTCTGATTGAGACCCAAGATTCACTTCGCGATTTTGGGTTAGTTTGCAAAAAGCAATGGGCATGATTTACGATTTAGCTTTCTAAGATATCATCCTCGCATCGGACGGACGATGGAGAGGACTATTCAAACTCTTGAAGATATATTAAGACTCTATGTCCTTGATTTCAAGGGAAGTTGGGACAAGTTCTTACCATTAGTGAAGTTTTCCTACAACAACAGTTATCAAGCAAGTATTGGCATGGCTCCATTTGAAGCGTTGTATGGAAGAAAGTGTCGTTCTCCAGTATGCTGGGATGAGGTGGGTGAAGCAACGTTGTTGGGACCAGAGTTGGTACGTATGACTACGGAAAAGATTCAAACGATCCGGTAACGTATAAAAACCTCACAAGATCGACAAAAGAGTTATGTTGATCTTCATCGAAAGGACGTGGAATTCAATATAGGAGATCATGTGTTGTTACGTGTTGCTCCATGGAAAGGAGTTATGAGATTTGGAAAGAGAGGAAAGATCTATCCTCGATTCATCGGCCCATTTTTAATCCTTGATCGAGTAGGAACTGTGGCCTATAGACTCGCTTTACCGCCAAGTATGTCTCGTGTTCATAACGTTTTTCACATATCCATGTTACGTAAATATGTGGAAGACCCGAACCACATTATTGAGTTAGAACCGGACGAAATAGCGGAAGATTTGACGTATTAAGAGGTTCCTGTTCAAATCTTGGATAAGAAGGAACATATTCTACGCACCAAGGTTATACCTCAAGTCAAAGTTTTGTGGAGAAACCACGATGTTGAGGAAATGACTTGGGAGTTAGAATCGAAATAAAATCAAGGTATCCTTACCTCTTCGACATACATACCAGTCGTGCCCTAATTTCGAGGGCAAAATTTTATAAGAAGGGGAGATTGTAAAACCCAAACTTTTTGAATAAAGATGAATTTTCTATAAATATTATTTTTGAATATTATGGAGTGAAATTGATATAATAGTTATGGGTAATATTTATAAATTTTACAAAGTATGCAAGTTGTCATATAATATTCGATTGGTGGGAATATTCGCTTTTAACAGAAATATTAAATGACGATTTACACAATCATGGTGGACCCCTACAATGTAATTATTGTCGGATTGAGAAAACGACAAAAATATTTTATTGAAAATAACTATGAAGTTGTTATTCCATTATTTATTATTATGTTGGACCATCCCGACGGCAATGCAATTTACTACCGACTCGTTCCGTTATTTAGTATTCATTGGAATAACCTATCTACGCCAAGACCGCATGCATGGTGATTTCTTTTGTTATTCCATTCTTTATTATACTCAGTTGGTTAAAATTTTGACTTCTATACTCCATGAAATTAGTAGAATATCCTTGATATTTGAGCTTCATCCAGTATCTTTTCATGAAAATATTCTTCCGATCATTCTTGAATTTTACTCTACAAAGCAAAGATCATGTCGACAATTTGGACATTAGTAGTTCTTGGACAAATTAATTCTTAAACTTGTTTTATTGAATTCTTATATCATTGTCATCATCCTCATGTTTATACTATGTTGAAAGTCATCTCGTGGCTCTGTAGTGCATAGATGGACTTGGTATGATTATGACCGTGTGGATTATTGATTGTAATCATGACCGTAATGTTATAAATGATGTGGTAAAAGTCCTCATTGGCCCGTAGTGCATTGATGGATAGTTGTTGGCATGATCATGACCATTAATGAATACACAAATATTCTTGGCACAGTAGTGCATGGATAATTGTGGTCATTGATACTAAAGAATATCCTGGCCAGTAGTGCGAGGGGTGATTCGATGATGTGGAATATTTATTAAGTTGAGTCTCAGCGATAACAGTGATGAAAAACCTTTTTAATCATAAAAGATAGTAGATTTTATTCTCTACTTGACTCTGTTAATGGATTGCTTGTTCCGCTGCAGTTAAACTTGATGTTGTTATATTTTATTAGTTTAAAACTGTTGAAGGCTAACGATAATTTATTCTGCATTATCTTAGTCATAATATTTCTTACTGGGCTAGTTGAGCTCACCCTTTCTTTCACTTTTTCTCTTGAAATGAGAACATAGCGAGGACTAGTCGGAGAAGCGAGTGAGCGGTCCCGAAGGATAGCATTAGTAGTCCTCACTATTCGCGTGAAATAGTGTGTTAATAATTGTAATGAGGACTCCTTTTGAGTTTGTATAATCTCTAGTAGACAATAATTGTATTCAAACTCACAGTTATGTTTGGTCGTATTGTATAATTTACGGCAGTTGTATTAGTAAGTTGTATTTGAATTTTTGTACCATGTATCCGGCGACCCAAGATGGGTGATGTATACCTAATTTTGGGGGCGTCACGTAAAATCTTGATATTTTGAGGTAAAGGATATTATCTTCTTCTTAAATGATATTTTTTCAATATCATTATGCCGAAATATTGGTATGAACTTTTATCAAATTTAGAACTTTTTGTGTGTGGGTTACTATTCACGATATCTGAGACTATTCACGATACTGACACTATTTACAAATACGGCACTATTCACCAAAAATGAATTTTTTTCTTCTTTTGTCCAAGTTGTCTATTATGGTTACTATCTTTGATTGTATCCATGTTTTGATCATTATTTTTGAATTCTGCTTCAAAATTGGTTATTTCGGAATATTATTGAACTTGGATAAACTGTAATACGAATACTTAATATTTGATCTGTTATCTCACTGGATTCGTTTTCTTTAAAATATTTTTCATCATACTTAGTCCTAAATGATGATACAAATGAATATCTTTGGCTTGTAGTGCAAAGATGAATGATTACCTAATGAATATCTTTGGCCCGTAGTGCAAGATGAACAGGTGTTGAGATGAACATGACCAACTGGTGATACAAATGAATATCTTTGGCCTGTAGTGCAAATATGAATTTTTGATTCAAGATGTATATTGATTGATGTTACAGGGATAAAATATTGATGATGAACTTTTAAATCTTAGAAGATAGTAGAATTCTTTCTCTACTTGACTCTTCTAATGGATTGTTGTTTTCCGCTGCAGTTGTTGATCAAAAACTTGTTGTCTATTATATTTTATCAGATTATTCCCTATTGAAGACTAATGATAATTTGTTGTATATTATCTTAGTCATAATATTCCTTACCGGGCTAGTTGAGCTCACCCTTTTGTTCCATTTTTCTTCTCAGGAGGTGAGAACATAGCAGGAACTAGTCGGGGTACGGAGTGATGGTTCTAGAAAGTTGTTTTAGCAGTCCTCACTATTTTTAAAATAGTGTATCAATAATTATAATGAGGACTCCTTTTGAGTTTTTATACTCTCTATTTGTATTTAAACTCACAGTTTAATTAAGTTGTATTTGTTTCTGTACCATGTATTTGGCGACTCAGAATGGGTGATGTATACCTATTTTGGGGGCGTCACAGTTGGTATCAAAGCTTAGGGATATGGTCTCTGGCGGAGATCGGAGAATAGAATTAGGAGGAGAGATGAATAAATCCTTCGCTAAAGTGTGTCCTATCTAAGCTTATTTGTTGGTCAATCATAATATAGGGATATTATGTGATATGTTAATTTGTTTAATTAACCCTTGTTTTATGGCAAGATTTTAGAATGGGCACGAGAACGTTAACAATGGAGTGTATGACACTGTGGAACAACCTTTAGTTACAAACCAGGAGAACGTGCAACATGAAGGCAATAATCCTCATGTAAAAAACACTACCGAACAAATGATGAATGATGGGATGTTCAGAAGTTTTTTGCATTTTATGCAAAACCAGAAGAGGGAAACTCGTGCACAAAATACGGGTGGAAATGCTAGCAATGCGCGGCTTGTCACAGCCAAGCAGTTCAAAGAGTTGGGACCACCAGAATTTAAGGGAAAGCCGGATCCGATCATGGCGGAAACGTGGGTCAAGAAAATTACCAAGATATTCGATGTCTTGGGATGCACGGAGGAACAGAAGGTTCCATTCGCCACCTTTATGTTCCATGTGTGAGGCGAGACTCTTTGGTGGGAGTGCATGAAGCGTACTCACCACCCTTTTCGGCATGTCTTGGGAAACATTTCAGAAACTATTCAATGACAAGTACTTTTCTGAAAGTATTCATCATATGAAGGAGGTGGAGTTTATCATCATCGAACAAAACAACATGGCGGTGTCCCGATCGAGGCGAAGTTTCTGAGTTATCCAGTTTGCACCTCATTTGGTCGAAAATGAGGAGCGAATGACGAGGATGTTTCGAGAGGTCTAAAGCCGAGATTCTACAATATCTTATCTCTCATAAATTTTCTTTATATTCAGATGTTGTAAAATGTGGCTCAATTATTAGAGCGAGATAATGAGTATGTTCAACCGAGGGAACACAACCGTGGTCATATGCAAATTGGCGATGGTCATCTGAGACAATGACAACCGGAGGAAGGAAAGCATTTGGACAAAAGCAGAAGCTCTCGATGGTAATCGTGGGCGTGATAATAGAAGGAGCGAGTCGGGAGGAAATTTCAAAAGGAGAAGGTACAACAATGATAGCGTAAAGACGTCAGCACCAACATCAACTATTTCTAGGGGAGGAGAACGACCACCGGTCGTATGTTACAAATGCAGGAAAGAGGGACATATCAGCCCAAACTGTCCACAACAATCCAAGGTATGTTACAACAGTGGAAAGGAAGGCCACATAGCTTGGGATTATTCTGTAGCAAAACCAAGTTCAACGGGGATGGTAACTCCAAGGGCTATCCCGGATAAGTCGAAATCAGCGGTTCCTGGAAGAGCGTTTGTCGTGACTGGCCAAAACGCGAGGAACCCGAACGAGGTGATTACGGGTAAGATAATTTTGAACTCTTGCGAAGTTTATACCTTACTAGATACCGGTTCTACCCATTCTTTTATCTCTCCTGCTTGTGCTCAACGTTTAAACTTGACTCCGGAGAAATTAGACTTTGATTTATCAGTGGAGACTCCGTTGGGTGAAACTTTCGTTACATCCACAGTTTATAAATCTTGCATGATCCAAGTTGGCACTATCACATTACCTGTTGATCTTATCTCTTTAAAGATACTTGCTTTTGATGTGATTTTAGGAATTAATTGGTTAACCACTCATCATGCCAAAATTAATTGTTTTCGTAAGGTTGTTAGTTTTCATATTCCTAACCAACCTGTCATACGAATTCAAACAACTAAACCACTAAAATCAGTCACTATCATATCAAGCCATAAAGCTATTCGTTTATTGAAAAACGGATGTCAAGCTTTCTTAGCCCATGTTATGGATTTGAACAAAGACAAGTCAGATTTGAATAATATTTCTGTTGTTAGAGAATTTCCTGATGTATTTCCTGAAGAACTTCCCGATCTACCCCGTAACGTGATGTTGAATTCTTTATTGACCTTGGTAAGGTACAAAACCCATTTTAAAACCCCATATCGAATGGCTCCTATTGAACTTGAGGAGTTAAAAGTCCAACTACTGAGAATTGTTAGACATAGGTTTCATTTGTCTTAGTACATCTCCTTGAGGTGCTCTGTTTTATTAAGTAAAGAAGAAAGACGGGAGTATGCGACTTTGTATTGACTACCAGAGAATTAAACCATGTCACCATCAAGAATAGGTATCCGCTACCTCGCATTGATGACTGTTCGACCGGTTGCAAGGAGCACAATTCTTTTCAAAGATCGATCTTCGATTCCGGATATCATCATTTGAAGATTAAAAGCGAGGATATTCCAAAGGCGCCTTCGTAACTCCTCAGACGGGCATTATGAATTCTTAGTCATGTCTTTTGGATTGACTAATGCTCCTGCTGCTTTCATGGATATGATGAACCATGTTTTTAAAGAATACTTGGATCAGTTCGTTGTTGTCTTTACTGATGACATCCTCATCTATTCCAAAAGCCGTGAAGATCATGAGCACAATTTGAAGCTGGTACTGCAAAGGCTTCGTGATAACAAGTTGTATGCCAAGTTGAAAAAATGCGAGTTCTGGCTTGAGGAAGTAGCATTCCTTGGACACGTGGTGTCAAAACATGGAGTATCTGTCGACCCGATGAAGATTGAAGCCATACAAAGTTGGGAGCAACCAAAGTCGGTGATCGAAGTACGTAGCTTTCTGGGCTTAGCTGGTTATTATCGGAGATTCGTGGAAGGATTTTCTCGAATCGCTACTCCATTAACTCAGCTAACTCGTAAAGATATAAATTTGGTTGGAACGAGGATTGCGAGAAGAGTTTTCAAGAACTCAAGAGAAGACTCATTTCGGCACCTGTACTGACAATACCATCTAGTTCGGATGGATTTGTTATCTACAGCGATGCTTCAGGCAAAGGGTTAGGATGTGTTCTCATGCAACATGGGAAAGTCATAGCCTATGCCTCACGGCAACTCAAAGAATATGAGAGGAATTATCCTACTCATGATTTGGAGTTGGTAGTAGTCGTTTTCGCATTGAAGATTTGGAGACACTACCTGTATGGGGAGAAAGTGGAGATCTATACAGATCATAAAAGCCTCAAATATTTCTTCACCCAAAAGGAACTCAACATGCAGCAACGACGTTGGCTCGAGCTGTTGAAAGATTACGATCACACCATCCAATATCATCCTGGAAAAGAGAATGTAGTAGGCGACGCATTGAGTAGAAGATCATACGCAGTATGAAAAGCGATATTGTCAATGCAAAGGCCCATTCGTATGACTTGCAAAGGATGAAGGTAGAATTAAAAACTCGAGGACCCACATGATGATGGCGAATATACGAGTAGAACCGAAGCTTTAATCGATAAAGTTAAAGTCGCTGCTCAACTACGGACATGGAGTCGATGCGTATGAAGAAGAAAGTGCAAGAAGGTGTTATTCCGGAAGCAAGAATCGATGAAGAAGGAATACTTAGATTCAACTCCAGACTTTGTGTTCCTAATGATTCTGACTTAAAGCATAGAATCATGATGGAGGCACACAACACACCGTTTGCAATCCATCCTGGGAGTACCAAAATGTATCATGATCTTCGACATACATTTTGGTGGAGCAATATGAAAAGAGAGATCGCAGAGTTTATCTCGAGGTGTTTAACTTGTCAACGTGTAAAGACGGAGCATCAAATGCCAAAGGGTCCATTACAACCACTTGAGATTCTAAAATGGAAGTGGGAACACATTACGATGGATTTCGTTATGGGTCTTCCCAAGGTTTCTCAAGGCATAGATGCGATTTGGGTTATTGTTGATAGATTAACCAAGTCTGCCCATTTCTTACCCATACATGAGACTTATTCCCTTGAATGTCTTGCTAGTATATACGTGAACGAGATTGTGAGATTGCACGGCATGCCAGTATCCATAGTTTCGGATCGTGACCCAAGATTCCCTTCACGATTTTGGGTTAGCTTACAGAAAGCTATGGGCACGGATTTACGATTTAGTTCGGCATACCATCCTTAAACGGACGGACAATCAGAGAGGACTATTCAAACCCTTGAAGATCTATTAAGGCTTTGTGTCCTAGATTTTAAAGGAAGTTGGGATAAGTACTTGTCACTGGTGGAATTCTCCTACAACAACAGTTATCAAGCAAGTATAGGCATGGCTCCATTTGAGGCATTGTATGGACGAAAGTGTCGTTCTCCAGTATGTTGGGATGAGGTGGGTGAAGCAACATTGTTGGGACCAGAGTTGGTACGCATGACTACAGAGAAGATCCAAACGATTCGACAACGTATACAAACGGCACAGGATCGACAAAAGAGTTATGCGGATCTTCATCGGAAGGACGTGGAATTTAATATTGGGGATCATGTATTGTTACGTGTTGCACCATGGAAGGGAGTTACAAAATTTAGGAAGAGAGGAAAGCTTAATCCAAGATTTGTTGGTCCATTTGAGATTCTTGACCGAATAGGAAATGTGGCCTATAGACTCGCATTACCTCCAAGTATGTCTCGTATTCATAATATTTTTCACATATCTATGCTTCGTAAATATGTTAAAGACCGAACCACATTATTGAGTTAGAACCGACGAGATAGTGAAGATTTAACGACGAGGAGGTACATATTAAGATCTTGGATAAGAAAGAGCATATCCTACATACGAAGGTTATACCACAAGTTAAGGTTTTGTGGAGAAACCATGCTATTGAAGAGATGACCTGGGAGTTGGAATCAGAAATGAAAGCGAGGTATCCTCATCTTTTGAAACACAGTAACGTACGCCAATTTTTAGGACGAAATTTCATAAGGAGGGAGGTTGTAAGACCCCAACTTTTTAATGAATAAAATCAAATTTCCTTTATTTATTATTGTGAATAATAAGGTATTAATTTGATATAATAACTTTAGTTATGGGTGAAATGCTGAAAATTTTGCAAAATAAGCAAGTGGTTATAAAATAATCATTGTTGTTTGGGAATATTCATCCGGTCGTGGAATATTCTTGTTGTGGGGAATATTAAATTGCGGCCAGTGGCGCAATATCATTTGTGGGCCTCATAATGAGAATAATTATCGGATGAAGAAAACGACAAGTTTGAGTTTTTATAAATAACAATAGTTAGTTGTTAGATTAACACTTTGTTGGAATACCCGGTGGTTAAAATACAGTAATACGCATGGATGCACAGTATTGATGAATTATTGATCCTTACGTAAGAAGGCACTACTCAATAATTGTTACAGTAGTTACTGTTCAATAATTTATTTTATTGATTCAATAATTGCTGCGTTGATTTTTTATATTATTGTTGTTTCAATAATTGTCACTGCACAGTATTTCCCATTATCAGATCAATAATTCATATTATTTGAATAATATTATTAGATAGCATTATTGGAAATGTCTAGAAAGTTCTGTCAAGGAGAGGTTTGGTCACCTAATTGCGCGCCAGTAAGGAGAAATTCTTATTGGAAAGCCTCCTCTTCCTCAGAAGCTACCGTTGTCATAAATGTGTTTCTGTAATATTATTTGTGAATAATTAATTATTAATTCATATGATAAGGAAATATTTATTTTATGTGGATATAAATGTTGGATATATTTATTGTGATTAAAAATGAAAGAGTTAATGTGGAGGTGTTTTATCAATTATTTTTTTTGAATGAAGGTATTAAAAAATTAAACTAGTGTTTTGAGATATATTGCGTGAGTTATAATTTTTAATCCGACCGTTGGATCGTTGTAATTTTTGGATATGTTATACATATATAAGTTGAGTATATGTCCACAAATTTTGAACCGTTAAAATGAACGTATGATTTGTTATGAATTTTAAGAGGTGTACTGGTTCAGAAATGGTTGAAGTATCCGAATTTAGCATTTTGGTGGAAAATTCTAGAATTGAGTGGGCCCCACTTGTAGTTGGTGAAGAAATGTGCTGAATTTTATTTCAAATGTAGTGGGTGGGAATAGTAGCAGGTAAAGCCATCAGGTTGCAGGTCAAGTCTGCTAACATTTTCCTATAAATAGAGGGCTAAGTTAGAATTGAAAATCACACCGAAACATAAGCTTTCTCTCTTTCTCTCTCTAGATTATTGAGTGTATTTTGTGAATATTTAGATACTTTGTGAGTTTCTATTCATCGATCTGCAAGTTTCCTTCAAATTTATTATACCGATATTCGATCGTAAAATCTTGATATTTTGAGGTAAGGGATATTATCTTCTTCTTAAAAGATATTTTCTTCAATATCATTATGCCAAAATATTGGTATGAACTTTTTATCAAATTTGGAACTTTTTGTGTCTGGGTTTACTATTCACGATATCGGCCACTATTCACGATATCTGGCACTATTCACGAATACTGACTATTCAATTTAAAAAAAATTTCTTCTTTTTGTCCAAGTTGTCTATTATGGTTACTATCTTTGATTGTATCCATGTTTTGATCATTATTTTTGAATTCTGCTTTAAAATTGGTTATTTCGAAATATTATTGAACTTGGATAAACCGTAATCTGTAATCCTTAATATTTGATCTGTTATCTCACTAGATTCGTTTTCTTTTAAAATATTTTTCATCATCCTCGGTCCTAAATGATGATACAAATGAATATCTTTGGCTTGAAGTGCAAAGATGAATGATTACCTAATGAATATCTTTGGCCGAGAGTGCAAAAGATGAGCAGTGTTGAGATGAACATGAATTATTTGGTGATACAAATGAATATCTTTGGCTTGTAGTGCAAAGATGAATATTTGATTCAAGATGTATATTGATTGATGTTACTGAGGATAAAATATTGATGATGGATTTTAAATCTTAGAAGATAGTAGAATTCTTTCTCTACTTGACTCTTCTAATGGATTGTTATTTTCATTGCAGTTGTTGATCTAAAACTTGTTGTCTATTATATTTTATCAGATTATTCCCTTTTGAAGACTAATGATAATTTGTTGTATATTATCTTAGTCATAATATTCTTTACTGGGCTAGTTGAGCTCACCCTTTTGTTCCATTTTTCTTCTCAGGAGGTGAGAACATAGCAGGAACTAGTCGGCGTACGGAGTTATGGTTCTAGAAAGTTGTTTTAGCAGTCCTCACTATTTTTAAAATAGTGTATCAATAATTGTAATGAGGACTCCTTTTGAGTTTTTATAGTCTCTATTTGTATTTAAACTCACAGTTTAATGAAGTTGTATTTGTTTTTGTACCATGTATTTGGCGACTCAGAATGGGTGATGTATACCTATTTTGGGGGCGTCACAATGTATCTGGCGATCCAAGATGGGTGATGTATACCTGTTTTGGGGGCGTCACAGTTGGTATCAAAGTTTAGGGATATAATCCCTGGCTGAGATGTGAGACAAGAACTAGGAGGGGAGAGACGGAGAATTTCTTCGCTAGTATGACCTACCTAAGTTTATTTGTTATTTAATTGGTCGGTCAGAATATAGTGGTATTATGTGGTATGTCAATTAACCCTTATTTTGAAACTATATTCTAGAATGATATTTGAAATATAGGAGATGAGAAATGGAAAATCATGATAAAGAGGAAATAACCGAGAAGGTACAATCCAAAAAGAAATCAAGGTATTCTCACATCTTCGAATATTAGGTACGTACGTAAATTTCGAGGGCAAAATTTCATAAGGAGAGGAGATTGTGAGACCCCGAATTTTATGAAATAAAAGTATTCAATTTTTCTATTTTGGTAAATGGTTAAATTGATAAAAGTTTAAAGTTAAGGGTGATATTTAAAAAAATTTCAAAGTAGACAAGTTATCATAAAATACCCGGTTACTATTCACTCTAGTATTGTTCACTCGAGTATTTGGGGCACTTTTTGTGTCGGAGTATTATTTATGAGTTACTATTCACGAGTTACTATTCACAAGTTACTATTCATAAGTTACTATTCACGGGGAACTATTCACCCGTAAAATATATTTTTTTTCGGTCCAAATCATTTTTGGGTACAATATTATTCCATGAGGAGATGTCTGCTAATTTTTCGTAATAGTTGGTTGAAGATATAATAGTAAATCAATATGGACCATTTGGTGGAAAGTTATAATAGTAAATCAATATGGATCATTTGGTTTAAAATTTTAATAGTAAATCAGTATGGACCGTTGCTTTAAGTTTTAATAGTGAATCAGTATGGACCGTTGCTTTAAAGTTTTAATAGTGAATCAGTATGGACCGTTGCTTTAAGTTTTAATAGTAAATCAATATGGACCGTCCGTTTAAAAGTAAATCAATCTGGACCGTTCATGAATTAGTTACTATTCATTCCATTCTCCTATAAATAAAAGCGCATTCCTTCATTATTTCTTACGAATTCACTGAAACTCTAGAGAGAGAAACTATAGAGAGAAAGAAGAAAAGTATTATGTTACTTCACTACTCCAATATCCAGTTTCTTCTAAGGTAGGGGATATTATTTGTACTAGTAGGGAATATTATTTGTTGTACTCATAAGGGGTATTCTTTCTTTCTTATTCGTGAAGAGAACTTCTGTTATTCCATTCTTTATTATTCTGTTGGAATAACCTGTCTGTGCGGTCTATCACATGCCTGGTGAATTCTGTTGTTATTCAATTCTTATTATTCTGTTGGAATAACCTGTTTATGCGAAATACCCCATACATGGTGAAATTCTTCTAATATGTCATTCTTTATTATTCTGTCAGAATATCATGTCTATGTGTTTATGCCGGACCTGGTTCCATTAATTATTATTCTGTCAGAATATCATGTCTGTGCATTTACGCCGGACCTGGTTCCATTATTTATTATTATGTTGGGAATAACCTGTCTGTGCGGATTACGCACGCATGGTGAAATTCTTCTGTTATTCCATTCTTTATCATTATGTTGGAATAACCTGTCTATGCGAAGTATTGCATACATGGTGAAATTCTTTTATTATTCCATTCTTTATTATTATGTTGGAATAACTTTGTCATCCAAGCTAATCTTTGTATACATGGTGAAATTCTTTTATTATTCCATTCTTTATTATAATGTTGGTTATTGGTTTTACAGTTGTATGTCTTTGGCCTGTAGTGCAAAGATGGTATGTTGTTGAATATCTTTGGCCTGTAGTGCAAAGGTGATCTGTTGTTTGATAGTTTTACCTGTAGTGCGAAGATGGACAGGTGTATGACATGAACATGAACACCAGTGATACTAACGAATATCCTTGGCCGTAGTGCATGGATAATTCAATGATGTGATTGGCAGGATCATGACCATTAGTTAACAGTTGAATGTCTTTGGCCGTAGTGCACTAACAGGCAATTGATTGGTATGATCATGACCATTGGTTTTATAGTTGAATATATTTGGCCCGTAGTGCAAAGATAGACAACTGATTGGTATGATCACTGTTATTACATTTGAATATCTTCAGCCTTTGGGGTAAGGATATTGAGTAAACGTTCTATTAAGCCTTTGTGGCAAGAAGGAACTGTTAATTCACATTATTATAAATATGAATTGTGAATTTAACTAACATCTTTGGTGGTTCAGGTGAAGACCAGTGATAAAAGTTTTATTTGTCTTGAGTATAATAAAGAACTGTTGATGAGTAAAGACAGAATAAAATATCAACGATGGATTTTTAATCTAGAAGAGATAGTAGATATTATGTTCTACTTGACTCTTCTAATGGATCTTGATCGCTACGCATTAAACTTGTTGTCTATTATATTCTATCAGTTTAACATTGTTGAAGGCTAATGATAATTTATTCTGCATTATCTTAGTCATAATATTTCTTACTGAGCTAGTTGAGCTCACCCTTTCTTTCACTGTTCTCTTCAAGAAATGAAAACGTAGCTGGGACTAGTCGGGGAACAGAGTGATGGTCCTAGATGGTTCATTAGTAGTCCTCACTATTCTGTGAAATAGTGTGATCATAAATGTAATGAGGACTCCATTGAGTTTGTATATTGTCTAGATGACAATGTTTGTATTAAAACTCACAGCCTATGTTTTGTCGTAGTTTACACGACTGTTGTATAATTAAGTTGAATTTGTATTCTGTACCATGTATCTGGCGATCCAAGATGGGTGATGTATACCTGTTTTGGGGGCGTCACAATTAGGGTCAAAATGGTCATTAGGGTTTATAAACCACTAATTAGGGTTTCTAATAGAAAAATAATTTTCTAATTTAGAAATTAAATTTTCGTAACTAGATTAGGGTTTTCTAATTACTTAACTTGAACATTAGGATTAATATTTTCTAATTAACATTAAAACTTTTAAATTAACACTTAGGTTTTTCCCTATTTATAAATTAGGGTTTCAAATCCATAAATTAGGATTTTAAAATTTAAAATTAGGGTTTGCTAAATAATTAAGCTTTACCCTAATTAATATTATAATTAATAGCACTTAAGCAATATAATAATCATTTAAGTTCCCATATTAGGGTTTCTTACACCGAATTAGGGTTTATGATTCCCGGAACTGAAATTAGGGTTTCCAGAACCGATTTCTAGGGTTTCTTATAATTCGTTAGGGTTTTCTAACCGAATGTTGATGTTCTTAATATATACTTAGGGTTTGTTGCAGATATCGTTTATCTGGTCAACCCTTGACCCCTAACCACATACTGTACACATATACACAGAACATATTCACGTATTTCCTTAATCCTGAATAATTCACCTAAATTCTTCACAGAATTTTGAAATCCTCAAAATTCCATCTTAAAAATATCAAACGCATACACTTATTTTCTGTCTAGGTTCTAATATTGAACCTTAAATCAATAAATAAAAATTTAAAAAATATTCTAAATTTTCGGGTTGTCACAAACACCCTTCACGTAGCCTAGAATTGCAATCATCACGAAAATCTCTTCAAATTACTCCTCCAAAGCTTGCACTCCTGGAATTTATCTCTGTAATATGCTTTTCGTCGTCCTTGATTTGTTGCTTTTTAACGTAATATATATCTCTCCCTATGTTCTGGCCGAAGTCCCCCCTTATTAAAGTCCATGCGCCTAACAAAAGTCTAAAATTCATGTCCCAGCAGTCTTCAAAAGGCAGCAGGAAACTACAGGATTCGCTTTTACTCACTTTACGGAGGTACAAAACAAATAATGCTCACTTACCGTAGCTAGTCCACTGTTAATGATTTTTTGCCACCTCATGCATTTTTCCAACTTTGCTCCAAAAGACCGCCTTTCTTCACCACTTGCCTCGATGACCACCCTACACAAAAAAGAACATGAAAAGAGTGAAAACGAACACAAAAAAAAAGATAACTACGAATTTAAACTTGAAATGAACATCAATTCGTGTATATTAAATCCACTTATCAAAATCCCCCAAACTTAAACCGTGCTAGTCCTCGAGCACAAAACAAACTACATGCTATACAATGCAATGAAATGAAATAATTATAATCTAACTGCCTACGAATCCAACAATATCGCAAAATCAAAATTATCCCATCGGCCTCAGAGAAAACAAGCAACTCTACAATATGAATCACCAAAACTAATCCACAGTTTCGTATTAATCCTCAAATCTTGAACAATTGTCACTGGTATAGTGTGCGTGTGTGTTCAACATCTATGAAAACTGATATGGACTCCAATTCAATACATAAGTAATTTCTTAGAAGGAATAAATGACAAAGGTCAAACTTAAAATGTCAAAAATAGGCACATTCCAACTAAAACTAAAACTACGCAACACCAAATTCAAGGGTTCATGCAGGGTACTGATACTTCTTTTATTTCATGGCCACTGACTTCGGATTTTTGGCTTCAACTTGTGCAGATCAAAATTAGCCTTTTTTTTCTTCTCATCTTGCCTATTGTTGCTATTACTCACTTTTGACTCCTCCTGCAACCATAAACATGCAAGATGTTAGATTATTGATGACTTGGAGTATGATTGCGAGATTCAACAAAACTTTAACTCTATAATACCTACCTAATACTTAATAAAAACTACATTCTAAAATTTATAAATGAAACTACAAAAAATAACGAAATATTGGGTTGCCTCCCAATTAGCGCTTGATTTTAAGTCATTCAGCCTGACTACTCCCTGTTTTACTGTGTATTGGTGAGGGTAATGTTGACGACATCCCAGTTTGAATCACCACCCCAGTAATGCTTTATTCGTTGACCATTGACCTTGAACGTCTCTAATGGATTCTGTTGTAGAGAGTTCAACTCTGGCCATGAGAGAATACCCGCTTAATAGTGAATGGTCCCGACCATCTTGACTTAAGCTTTCCTGGGAACAATCGCAGCCGTGAGTTGAACAAGAGGACTGATTGACCCGGCTTGAATGTACGATGCACAATTTTCTGGTCGTGTCATCTTTTTACCTTTTCTTTATATAATTTGGAGTTCTCATAGGCGTGAAGGCGAAATTTGTCGAGCTCATTCAGTTGAAGTAGTCTTTTTTCCCCTACAGCTGCTTGATCGAAATTGAGTTTTTGAATTGCCCAATACGCCTTGTGTTGTAGTTCGACCGGTAAGTGACATGCCTTCCCGTACAATAGTTGATATGGTGACATCCTGATTGGTGTTTTGTACGCAGTCCGGTATACCCATAATGCATCGTCCAACCGAAGTGACCAATCCTTTCGACTCGGATTCACTACTTTCTCCAATATTTTCTTTACTTCCCGGTTTGATACCTGGGCCTGCCCATTTGTTTGAGGATGATATGATGTTGCTACCTTGTAGTTGACCCCATACCGTGTCAAAAGAGATATGAATGCCTTGTTGTAGAAGTGACTACCTTCGTCACTGATTATTTCTCTTGGCGTGCCAAACCTCGTGAAAATGTTTTTCTGTAGGAATTAGAGGACCACCTTGGCATCGTTGGATGGTAGTGTCGCAGACTTCAACCCACTTCAAACGTAATCCCGCTGCGAGTAGAATATACCGATTGTTCAAAGACGTAAGGAATGTTTCTATGATGAAATCGATGCCCCATACATCAAAGAGTTCCACTTCAAGAATTGTTTGTAGGGGCATCTCATTCCGCTTAGAGATGTTTCCCACCCTTTGACATCTATCACATGTTTTCACAAATTGGTGGGGATCTTTGAACAATGTCTGCCAATAAAACCCGGCTTGAAGCACTTTTGTTGCCAAGCGCCACTCCCATAATTTCCCCCATATGCCGATGAGTGGCATTCCTGCAGTATGTTTTGCACTTCACTGTAGGGGATACACCTTCTAATCATCTTGTCAGCGTACTGTTTGAATAAATAAGGCTCATCCCACATGTACCACTTAACATCATGAAGAAACTTCTTTTTCTGTTGTCGTGTAAGATCAGGGGGAAGCATGTTACTCACCAGATAATTCGCGAAATCCGCATACCATGGAAATTCTGCATTTAACCCAAATAGTTGCGCATCCGGGAATGACTCGTTGATTGCACATCTATCTTCTTCCTTTTTATCCCAATTTTCTAGCCTTGATAAATGGTCGGCAACTTGATTCTCCGTACCCTTCCTATCTTTTATTTCCAAATCGAATTCTTGAAGAAGGAGAATCCATCGGATAAGGCGTGGCTTAACATCTTTTTTCGTTATTAGGTACCGAATCGCCGAATGGTCCGTGTAGACTATCACCTTAGTCCTGATCAAGTATGCCCGGAATTTGTCAAACGCATACACCACTGCAAGCAATTCCTTTTCCGTGGTTGTATAATTCATTTGAGTCTCTGTGAGTGTTTTGCTTGCATAGTATATGGCGTGAAACACCTTGTCTCTGCATTGGCCCAAAATAGCCCCAACCGCATAGTCGTTCGCATCACACATTAGCTCGAATGGCATATTCCAATCCGGTGCGACTATCATGGAGGCTGTAGTTAATTTCTTCTTCAATAATTCAAACGCCGATTTTGATTCCATGAAGAAATCGAAAGTAGCATCCTTCTCTAAAAGACTGTATAGAGGTTTGGCAATTTTAGAGAAGTCCTTTATGAACCTCCTGTAGAACCCAACATGCCCCAGAAAAGTTCTAATACCCTTAACTGAGCTCGGTGGAGGCAGTTTCTCGATTATTTCCAGCTTTGCTTTGTCCACCTCCAATCCTTGAGCTAACACCTTATGGCCCAAAATTATGCCTTCTTCAACCATGAAGTGGCATTTTTTCCAATTGAGTATGAGGTTTGTATCCTTACATCGCTGCAATACCATGACCAGATTCCCTAGGCAAGTATCAAAGTTGTCTCCATAGACCAAAAAATCATCCATGAAGACTTCAACATTTTTCTCCACCATATCTGAAAAAATGGCCATCATACACCGTTGGAAGGTTGCAGGTGCATTGCATAACCCGAATGACATCCTCCTAAATGCAAATGTACCGTAAGGGCACGTAAATGTTGTCTTTTCTTGATCCTCAGGAGCGATGGCGATTTGGTTATAGCCCGAGTATCCATCCAATAAACAGTAGTAATCATGTCCCGCTAATCTATCTAACATTTTATCAATAAAGGGTAGCGGGAAGTGATCTTTTCGGGTTGCCTTATTCAACCTCCTATAATCGATGCACACCCTCCAACCTATCATTGTTCTTGTTGGAATTAAGTCGTTATCCTCATTCTGTACCACAGTCATTCCCCCCTTTTTTGGCACACAATGAACCGGACTAACCCACTTACTATCAGAAATCGGATATATGATACCGGCATCCAATAATTTTAGAATTTCCTTCTTTACCACTTCCTTCATAATAGGGTTAAGTCGACGTTGATGCTCCACCGACGGTCTTGCATCATCTTCCATCAGAATCTTCTGCATGCAAAATGACGGGCTAATTCCCTTTATATCCGCAATCATCCAACCAATCACTGATTTGTGTTCCCTAAGCACCCTCAGCAACTTTTCTTCCTGCAATTCGTTAAGTGCAACAGAAATAATTATAGGTAAAGAATTTGAATTGCCTAAGTACGCATACCTGAGATGTTTAGGGAGTGGTTTAAGTTCCAATGTTGGTGGCTCCTCCAATGACAGTTTCAATTTTTCTGCAGCTATCTCCTCAGTGTGCAAAGGTTCAAAGGGTGCTCTGAATCGACTAACTCGTGGCAATAAGTCTAACATCTGTAAGTAGTCCACAAATTCCGGGTTGTCATTTTCTTCATCCCCCAATAAGGTTGTTTCTAACGGATCGTTGACTAGACTCTTGCTCATATCTTCACTGACGATTTGCTCAATTAAATCCATCCAAAAACATTCTTCTTCATCTGTAGGGAATTTCATGGCCTTGAACACATTAAATTTGATTTCTTGATCTTGGACTCTCATAGTAAGTTCTCCTTTTTGCACATCTATGAGCGTCCTTCCTGTGGCCAAGAAAGGTCTCCCTAAGATAATCGGGATGTTCTTATCCTCCTCGAAATCCAGAATGATAAAGTCCGCTAGGAATATAAACTTATCCACTTTAACAAAAATGTCCTCTACTATGCCTCTCGGGTATGTGACTGAGCTATCCGCCAACCGCAATGAAATATTCGTAGGCTTTGGCGCGGGAAAACCCAATTCTGTGTATACTGACAATGGCATAAGGTTCACACTCGCCCCCAAATCACATAAACATTTGTTAAATGACATTTTCCCGATCGTGCATTGTGACGCCCCCAAAACAGGTCCATTCCACCCAACCCATTCTGAGTCTCCAAATACATGGTACAGAAATTACTACAACTTTAATATTACAACAGTAAAACTGTGAGTTTGAATACAAATATTATCTTCTAGACAATATCTATACTCAAATAAATCCTCATCACATTTATTGATACATTATTTTACAAAAAATGGTGAGGACTACTAAACAACTCTTTCTAGAACCTTCACTCCATACCCCGACTCGATCCTCGCTATGTTCTCACCTCCCGAGAAGAAAAATGGAACAACAAGGAAAAGGGTGAGCTCAACTAGCCCGAAGAAGAATATTATGACTAAGATAATATACAACAAATTATCGTTAGTCTTCAACAGGAAAAATCTAATAGAATACAATAGACAACAAGTTTTAGATCAACAAATGCAATGAAACAACAATCCATTAGAAGAGTCACGTAGAGAAAGAATTCTCTGCCGTCTTCTAAGGTTTAAAAGTCCATCATCAATATTTTATCCCCAGAATAACAATCAATATTCATCTTTGCACTCTGAGCCAAAGATATTCATTTAAATCACCAGTTGGTCATGTTCATCTCAACACTGTTCATCTTTGCACTACACAGCCAAAGATATTCATCGATTAATCGTTCATCTTTGCACTCAAAGCCAAAGATATTCATCAAATATCACCATTAAGGACCGAGGATGATGAAAACATTTTAAGAACGAATCCGGTGAGATAGAAGGACAAATATTAGGGATTCGCATACAACAGTTTATCCAAGATCGATAATACTTCATAATAAACGATTTTGAAGCGTAACTCAAAAATAACGATCAAAACATGGATACAATCAAAGATAGTAGCCAAAATAGTCATCTTGGACAAAAGAAAAATTTTTATTTTAGGTGTGAATAAAGTCGTGATTCGTGAATGAATGTCTTAGTACACGTGAATAAGTAACCCCAACACAAAAAGATAGAAATTTTACAAAAAACATCTTCACGCCGTGAATAGTACTCGTGAATAGTAACTCGTGAATAGTAACTCATGAATAGTAACTTCGTGAATAAGAACTCATGAATAGTAACCCAGACATGAAAAAGTTCCAAATTTGATAAAAAGTTCAACCAATATTTTGGCATAATGATATTGAAGAAAATAATATCATTTTTAAAGAAATAACATCATGTACCTCAAAATAACCGTATTTCGATTGAATTTCTATCATGGCGATGTAAACTTCAGACCAGATAAAGCAACACTCAAAGTATACTCACAAGAATACGCTTTGATAATATAGAGAGAGAAAGAGAGAAAACTTAATTTACGGTGTGATTTTCAATTCTAACTTAGCCTCTATTTATAGGAAAATGTTAGAACGCCAAAGGAGACTAAATTAATAAAATATATTATTATTTATTCAAAATTCCTACCCACATGTTTTGAAAACTCTAGCATACCTTCTTTGGTCAAAAACATCGCCCACCCATGTGCCAACAACCACAAAAACGCTTTTTTCTTATATAAAATAATTAAAACTTCCAAAAATCAATTATTTTGAACTCCTAACTTCAATAATTCATGATAAATAGCCCTTTTGTCGGGAAAATTTGAATCTCGCGAATTTTTATAGGAAATTCAATTCTCTACAACTTTCTGTAGGAAGATTTTCCAAATTCCAAACATAAATTATCCAAATCCATAAATGAGCGATTTTACAGCCTATAATCAATTTTAGCCAAGAATTGTGTCCACCCAGAGCACACAAAACATATATTAAACATTTAATGCCACAAAATACTCTACCTCTTCATATACTCATATATCCCACATTCATTATAAAATATCACCGTTAATATATTATTAAAATAATATATTTAAATGAATTATTTTATCGAAAAAGATAAAATATTAATTTTCAACAATTGTCACATTAAAAATTTTCTCCATCTATATCCACATAAAATCAATATCATATAAATCAATAATTAATTATTCACAAATAATATTATAGAATCACATTACTAACAACCTGTGCAGTTCCTCAGAAAGAGGGGCTTTCCAATAAGGATTTCTCCTTCTTGGCAGCAATTAGGTGACCAAACCTCTCCCTAGATGTAACTTTCTAGACATTGCCAATAATGTTATCTCGATAATATTATTCAAATAATATGAATTATTGATTTGATAATGGAAAAACCGTGTAATGACAATTATTGAAACAACGGTGATACCAAATATCAACGCAAAGCAATTATTGAATCAATATAATATTGAAGCAAGAATTATCGTAACAATTATTGAGTAGTGTCTTCTTCACGTAAGGATCAATAATTCAACAATCTTGTGCGTAATACTGGTGTCATCTTGTGCAAACCACGACATATTACCGTATTTTAACCACCGGGTATTCCAACAAAGGTAAATCTGTAATAACTACGCCATTATTTTTAAACAACTTATATTTGTCGTTTCTTCCTCCAATCGCACGTTATGGGCCCACACATGGTCGCGGCCGTCGCATTTAATATTCCCGACAAGCATTTAATATTCCACCACCAAACGAATATTCCCCAACAACAATGAATATTTTAATAACCACTTGTTTATTTTGTAAAAATTGCACATTTCACCCATAACCAAAGCATTATATCAAATTACCACCTTATTAATCAAGAATAATAATTAGAGGAAATTTGATTTTTATTTATAAAAATTTGGGGTCTTACATGCATGGGATAATAAAGCTCCCCGGGTCCTTACGTTTTGGTGGTAACTTCTGCTGTAACACCGCACTACACTCCTCTATTAGTGCCACTATTTCAAAATCTTCCCATTTCTTTTTCCTCGTCAGAATTCCTTTCATGAACTTCGCATAACTCGACATTTGCTCTAGGGTTTCTGCAAATGGAATGTTAATCTGGAGTTTCTTGAACACTTCTAAAAACTTTGCGAACTGCTTATCTGATTTCTGTTTTTGAATCCTCTGCTGAAACGGTGGTGGAGGATAAACAATTGGCTTATTGTTCAACTTTATGTCCTCACTTTGCTTATCCTCACCCTTGTTACCTTCCACCACGTTACTGTCATCAACTTTTTCCTCCGGCGTCGCTGAATTTTCTGCATTATTACCCCCGAGATGTTTTCCACTTCTCAACATAATCGCTTGACATTGCTCATGACTACCTTTGATTTCTCTCGATTGTCGCTTGGTAACGCTCCTTGTGGTCTATTATTCAATGCTAACGCCATCTGTCCTATCTGATTTTCTAAATTCTTGATAGCCATCTCTTGTAATTTCATTGCCATCTCTTGATTTTTCATTGTCATTGCTTGATTTTTCATTATTGCCTCATTGTTAGTTATGTACTTCAACACCATTTCCTCGAAATCTGATTTCTTTTCCTGATGTTGAACCAATTGTTGGTGACTCTGAAAACCTGGGGGATATGATGGTCGTGGAGCTTGATTTTGCTGGTTATTGCTCCACGAGAAATTTGGGTGGTTCCTATTCCCCTAGTTGTAGGTGTTTTGGTATGTATTCTGCGGAATTCTGTTATATCTACCTATGTAATCGGATTTGACGCTGGATTAATTCAAGACCGATTCGTAGGATGATCACCCGCACACAATTCGTGATACTATGGCTAACCGTCAGACTTGAGCCCCTCATAGCATCCAACTTCTTGGACAATAGCAGAAATATGTGTCAGATAAATGTCATCACCCCATCTACTTCCAAAATCCCAGCCGCCTTTGCCTGTGTCATTCTTGCTGTGGGCCACTGGTAGTTATTGGCCGTCATGGTTTCAATCAAATTGTAGGCTTCCTCGTAACTTTTAACCATGAATGCTCCGCCCGACATTTGCGTCAATCTCGGGTTTCGACATTCCAATGTAGTCCGTTATAAAAAGTGTTCATTTGCAGCCACTTGGGCAATCCATGATGTGGGCACTTTCTAAGTAATTCCTTGTACCTCTCTCATGCCTCATATAGCGACTCCCCATTTTGCTGCTCAAACATTGTTATGTCATTCCTCATTTTATAGGTTTCGTACGGTGGGAAAAAATTTGGCAAGGAATTTCTGAGCCAAGTCTTCCCACGTAGTTATCGATCCCGGCAGCAGAGAATGTAACCAACTCTTCGCCTTGTCCCGTAAAGTGAACGGGAACAAGCGAAGTCTCACTGCCTCATCCGACACCCCATTGTACTTGAAAGTGTCGCATATTTCCAGAAAACTGATTAAATGCTCGTTCGGATCGTCATTTGCCATTCCCCCAAACTGAACTGAATTTTGCATCATCTGAATGGTCCCAAGCTTGATTTCAAAAGTATTCGCAGCTATTGCAGGCCTAGTGATGCTCGACTGCAGATCAGTCACCTTAGGTGTTACAAAATCCCTCAACGCTTTCTGATCTTCGGCAGCCATTGCTTCTTCCTTATCAGAGTTTTCGAATTCGTTCCTTGTTTCCTTGATCCACTTACTTAACCTCTGAAATCTTCTTTCAATGTCGTCCTCAAAAGGAAGCAATTCTGGATTTTTGGATCGTGTTTGCATAAACCAATGTCAAAAACCTGAAATAGGGAGAATACAAACAAAAAAAAAATGTTTAAGTAAAACAAGACTAATTAAACTGATATTGTAAAAATATTAAAATCTAGACTAAATTATCCCCGGCAACGGCGCCAAAAACTTGTTGGGTAAAATCTATATACGCAAAACACGCAAGTATACGTGGTCAACAAGTAATATAGTAGTGAATAAAGTATCGTTTCCACGAAGACAAATTAGCAAGAAATTTAACTTCATAATTATCAATTTTCTATTAATCCTAATTCTATTAAACTATTCAATTCAATGGTTTAAAATTATAGAAACTAAATTAATAAATAAATAAACTATCACGAAACAATCATAAATATCAAAAGCCGGAATTTCAAACAATTAATGGAGAATTAGACTTATGATTTCACCCTACGCTTCACTCTGATTTTCAAACCTTTATTCCAATTCAACTCAATATCTCAGTTTATTAATGAAGAAAATGAATGTAGTACTAGCCACCTCTCGATGCACTAATACCGTATTAACTTAAATCCACAATTTAGATAGAAACAAGTTAAACACCTAAATCAACCAACTCACTATATCTCTATGTGAACTGAAATTAAAGAAGGTTTAAGCTTAAGTTCTCTCCCCGATTACATGTGATGTCAAGCATATCTCTACCTTAACAATAATCAAGAATTTTCTATTCACAAAATTCATGACACATGCTATATTAACTAAGTCTAGATTTTAATATCCTCTCTCGATTCCATACAAATCCACAAAGAATTGTTGATCAAGCAATTCATAAATTCACGCTCAAATTAACATAGATAAACTGAAAATATTTTATTGAACTAGAAATCAAACTTATAAAATCATCGTTTCACCCAATGATCCATCACAAGCCTAATAGGCGAATTAGTTCATAACGAATGAATGAAAAATTGAATAATCTAACGAAAACATCCTTGCAATTACAAATAAAAGACTAAAGAGAAGAATAATGATGAACACCCTTCACGTAGCCTAGAATTGCAATCGTCACGAAAATCTCTTCAAATTACTACTCCAAAGCCTGCACTCAAATCCTGGAATTTATCTCTGTAATATGTTTTTCGTCGTCCTTGATTTGTTGTTTTTAACGTAATATATATCTCTCCCTATGTTCTGGCCGAAGTCCCCCTTATTAGAGTCCATGCGCCTAACAAAAGTCTAAAATCCATGTCCCAACAGTCTTCAAAAGGCAGCAGGAGACTACAGAGTTAAGACACCCAGCCGGCGGGGTACATTTAAGAATAATGCATTTTGCGTGGCTAGTCCAATCGTTAATGAATTTTTGCCACCTCATGCATTTTTCCAACTTTGCTCCAAAAGACCACCTTTCATCACCACTTGCCTCCATGACCACCCTACATATAAAAGAACATGAAATGAGTGAAAACGAACACAAAACAAAAAGATAACTACGAATTTAAAATTGAAATGAACATCGATTCGTGTATATTAAATCCACTTATCAACCATCACCATTCCCTGAACCCTTCTTGACTGGTTGGCAGACATGGTTCTGCACTTGTTCGGTTTCGGCTTTAGGTTCATGGTGATTTGTAGAGTGGCTCTCTGAATCTTCTTGATGTTCAACCACTCTTCTGAATGCTATCTTCTTGTCCTTCTCGGCTCTCATCTTAGCTGCCATCTTCAGTGGCATTCTCATCTTTGTTGAGTGAATCTTTAGTCTGTTTAAGTCCTTCTTCAAAGCTGATTCACTTTCACCTTCGTACTCACACTGTCACTAAGACTTGTTCATGTGAAGTTTTGGTGGAACTCGTAGAGTCAACAAGATAGCATTCTACCAACTCAATGATTCTGTAATGTAGCAATCATCAACAACTCTTGATCTTTGAAGCTCTGTTGATTTATACTCCTTCAAAATCTTCCCGTTTGAAAGTAGCCGTTAAAAGATTTTTGAATTGCTTCGCAGATCTCGAGTTATTTGGTGTAGACTGCAGATGTGACATGACATCCCCTTTTCTGACTTTCTGACACTGCAGTCTACTGTTTCACCTACCACGTCAGAGATGTCACTTTGATGTCTAGGGCAGGTAGTCAACTTTATTTTCTCCTTCTGATTTCTCGATCAGAAGTTGTCCTTTTGCATCTATGCTCTCAAAAAGCTTTGTTCGAATATCAATCTTTAGGTTGAACCGTTGCCAATGCTTCAATCTTCAGTTGTTCGAACTCTACGATTCTGATGCATGTCTTCTTAGACTTGATCGTAGTATCTTGTTGACAGGTAGAGACAACACTACGATCTTGAAGAGTGTTCATTATATATTCAATGTAGAACACCTCTTCTTTCTCTTATGCAGTGCTTCAACACTTCTGTTTGTTTCGACTGCTCTCAGATACTGATGGCTTGACTCCTTGTTATGGCCCCTTCTGAATAGCAAGACACTTCAGATTTGTGGCGTGTCCTACTCGCTTTCTCCTTGTGATCTCCTGTTCACTTATCGTCAATGGACTGACCCAATACTTAATCACTTTAGCCTTGTTCTTCAGAGGCTGGCCAATATCTTTGTGTACACTCCATCAGTTCCTTCTTTGTTTGGCAAACACTACGATCTTGGTTGCTTCCAAGATCGTTGTCTTTTATTTACTTGACAGCTACTGCACTTGCTAACTTTTCTTAGTCAGTTACTGAAGTCTTCTTCTAATCAACTTGTGGAAGACTTCATCTCGAATGGCTTCACAACTTAACCTGGATGTTGATTAAGTTGGTGCTTAGATCTTCTGTTAGCTTACATGTCATTCGTTGAGTGCTCTCTGGTTTCCTTTAAGTGGGATGTATCTTTGCAGTACCAATCATAGGCTTTATTCCTTTGGATATTCTAGGAGTGCTCAATTGTTAAGAATCGTGTTTTCTCTAAGATTCTGCCTTGGTGTTGTGAGAACATATGTTGAAGTCTTAGTTCTGCACTCTATGATTCAGCTTCGGCTGTGCAGATACTACGACTCCGAGATCAGATCTTGACACTCTCCGATTTCTAACTTTGTGCTCGTTGTCTTCATCTGATCTTATTCGACTACGATCTCTGCCTCTGATATGATTAGTATACTCTACGACTCTGAATGTAGTCTACAATTCTTGACTTGGCTTCTACATCATTAGACTCTACGACTCCGAGTGTAGTCTACGATTCTTGACTTGGCTTCGACAGATGCTCAGTCGGGTCGTAGGCAGGCTGTCTCTACGATTCTGAGCATGACTTCCTCAATAGACTACGGATATGAGGAAGTTCTCCTCGACACACTATAATACTTCCTCGTCTCTCCTGGCAGTCTACGAATTCTGAGATCTATTATCTTGCAGACTACGATTCTGCCTCGACAGCTCTCGAGTTTTCCTTGACACTCTTGGCAGACTACGATTTCTGGTGTCGTGCTCGACGATCAGACAAGCCTATCTATTATATCATAAGATCAACCTAACAAGCTTGATCTTTCTATATTTATAGTCCTTGTATATCATTTCTTTTTAAGAACTTTACAAAGTTGTTTTGCTTATGTAGGATCAACCTAACACATTTGATCAATTCATTCTAAGTCCTTGTACATATGTTTCTATTATCTATCAAAGGACTTTACAACTTTTCTTAATGCAAGAATACTTGCATATTCATTCATATATATCATAATCAAATCATATATAAATAGGAATATCATTCACATGCTTATTCCTGACAATCTCCCCCTATTTGATTATGACAAAAACAATAAGTGCATATGCATGTTGTGTATGAATCTTATATACAGTGAGAAACTGTATTTCTAAAACAGATAATCATGAATGTCATTTATAATAATATGGAATTTAATAAACTATGACATTTTACATCCTGGATCCAGAACATACCTAACTAGTTAGAGATGTACCTCTTTGGCTCTATGTATGTTTCCAGGATGTCTGTTGATTGGTTACTTATCTGCTTGATTTTCTTGCTCTTGCTCCTCTTGGGATGATGACTCTATGTCTTTGCTCTGCTCCCCTTCAGACTCATGATCTTCTTCTTTAATTTGCTCCCCCTCAAACTCTGCGTTCATATAATCATCATCTTTTGGCTCCCCCTCAGATGATGATTCTGCTTCTGCAGCTGCTGTCTCTTTCTTTGCCTTTCTCTTGGCCTTCTTATCTTTACTTCTTCTGCTCTCCTTGCTCTTCCTTGAATGCCTCTTTCTATGCCTCTTTTTCTCCCCCTTTTTGGCATTAATCACTTGAGAAAGCTGCTCCATGTTGGACATTAGTTGCTCCATCAGGTAAGAGGAGTTACCAACTTCAATCTTGAGTTCTTGTTGGCTCAGCTCAAGTTGTAGAGAGACGGATTGATTCAGGTTGTCAATCTTGTCAGAGAGGACTTGGATTTGCTATTCATTGGCCTTCTGTGCTCGTAGAGCTTCTGCCTTCTGATCATGTATGGCCTTCAGATAGATTTGATCTCTCTCTTTGATTTTGAGAGATACATCAGCCATAGTGGCTTGAAGTCTGTTTTGAACTGAATTATCTCCTTCTGCTGTCAACATCTTTGACTCTTCATTGATTAGAGATATCTTCTCAACCAGCTCATTAGAATTCTTCAATAGTTCCAGCTCCATAGGAATTTAGTCGTGTGGTTGGGCAGGCTTTTGTTGAACATCAGATTGGACTCTACAATTTTCATCCTTGGATAGATTTTCGAAAGTAGGGAGAATCTAAAAAATTGTTGAGTGCCAATCGTTGTTGGAGGATGAAGGAATGTTAGGCAATAGTGCTTGGGCCGAGGGAGGCTTCTCATTTTGGACTTGATCATTATCAGTGGTAGTGAACAGACTCTACGATCATCTCCTTGGCTATGTTCCTTCTGCCATCAGAACCCACTCTGCTATCATGGGGAATGTAGTGGTTTCCAGCATGTCGGTAGACTTTGTAGTAAGGCTGGTCTTTGATCATTATGGTAGCAAATCTCTTTACCCTTGGGAAGTTCTGTGACACCAGCTCCAGGCTTTGAAACTTAGAATAGCACCAGCTGAAGTAACTTCCATCATTTTCAGTATATGCCTTTAACTAGGGCATCCATGGGAAGAACCATCTCATCAAAGGATCATCAGGATTGTAGAGGATAGTGGTGCAGTCTAACTCCATGTTGTTCCGATTTTTTGAACACATCATATGCAGTCATCCTTACAACCTTGAGTTGTTCATTGCCATATCTTACCCATCTTTCTGCTGGTAGTTCTGTTAGTTTATCAAAAACTTCTACCACTATTCTTCTGCTGATTCTTGCTAGAGAGAGAATAAAATAGTCAGCTGGTTCCTCTAATTCCTGATTTGCCGAGCTAGAATCTTTCTCCATTTCTTCACTTCTTAATCTTGAATCATGCTGACTTCTTTCATCAGATTCATCAGTGAATTCTTCTTGCTGATTTTCATTATTAGTCCCATCTTCAGCACTTTTCTCCTTTGATTCAGATTCATCATCACTTACTTCAATGATTGCAGAAGAGTGTTCACCTTGCTTCTTTGGGACAAATTTAGCAAGTAATCTGTAGCTCTTTCTTCTCCTTGGAGGTTCAGCTATAGGAGAGTCAAACATTTTTTCTTCTTTTAAATCTGAAGCTTCTGTATCATCAGACAGACTTCCTTGATGTTCTGCAACAGTAGGGGCATGTCCTTCTTCTTCGGACTCAACATCTTTTGAGCCATCATGTGAACTTGTTGGGGCATTATCAGTAGGGGATGCAGTTGTGTCAACTTGCAACCTTTCTTCATCATCAGAGTGGATGCTCTAAGAGTTAGCCATAGGGCTTGTACATTCTTCTTCATCATCAGAGTTTGCAATTTCTTTCATTAATCCAGCTTCACCTTCATTGCTGGATTTGTTCTTTAGGGACTCAGTTTTGAGTCTTTCAGTTCCCTTCTCTTCTTCTGACTCTACGTCCTCTTCTTTATCAGATGGACTTTCTTGGGGAACTGGGGCTGGCTTGTTTACCACCTTAGCTTTCTTTCTAGATGGCCCTTGAAGTAATCTGTTACTTCTCCTCTTTGTGGTTTCTGCAGTTGAGACCTTTTCACCTTCATCCTTGTCTTCAGTGGAGAGACTTCTTGGTAGGGCCTCAATTTTCTTCACACCCTTGGATTTCTTCCTTGCTGGTGTGGTTGCTACTAGTACAGAGTCACTAGATTCAGAGCTTTCCACCTCTTTCGCCTTCCTCTTCTTTATAGAGACCTTGTTGTTGCTCCCAGTAGTTATCAGCCTCTTGTTTTCCTTGGGATTTTTCTTCCAGTTTATAAACAGCTATGGGGACATCACTTTATGAATGTTTAGAGGCTCTCCCTCATCATCCTTGATCTTGCCTCCCAATTTCTTCTTCAGCACAATACTCAACAGTCTTCCATGAAAAACCTTGGTAAGGGGTTTATCTATAGACTTCTTCATCTCAGCCTTTTCCACCCATTTCGAGATTTTATCGAACAAGATAGCTCCAAAGTTTATTTGCTTCTTCAAAACTATTGCAGACATAATCTTTAGTTGTTGATCAAGCACAGTGTCATGTGAAGTGTCCTTTCATAGTATACATTTGCCCACTATCTCAACAAGGAACTTGAATTCTTCAGGAAACTCCTTTTTCTTCATGTCCTTCAGACTAGGGTTTCTTTTGTACGCCATAATCTTCTTTGCTTGTTTAGTGTTGATCTCATCAAGGCTCTTCAGTCCCAGGTCAGGGAGGCCTAAGCATTGATTGATATCAGACGATTTTATCTTTAGAGACTGGCTTCTGACTTTGGTAGAAAGGGTTCCAGAATTTATGGATGCGTTTGAGTAAAACTCCTTTACCAGTTCATCATATACTTGAGTGCTTGCCTTAAGACATTCTGAGAATCTAGCCTTCTTCACAAGTTCAAGAATATCTCTGAACTTCTTTTCGAATTTCTCAAACGTCTTGGTTCTGAGCTGAATGCCAGTGATTACTCGCCAATCTGCCATTTGAAGAGTTCAAAGAGTATGGGTGTTTGATTTAGGGAGTCTTTTGAGAGATGATTGAAAGTGATTTGGTCAAGGCTCTGGAAGATTACTGGATTAAGACCTTGAAGAGGATTCTAGGGTTTGAAACAGGTTGGGAGAGAGGTTCGATAGTTTTTGATAAATATTTGCAGATTTTGAATTTGTCTTTATGGCGCTTTTCTTCCGACAAGATAAGTCGTAATGTGTCAACCATTCATTGGTCAGACGATGCCCAAGAATAAACCCAGAACTCCCCATAAACTTTTGAGTTTGATATTTCTTTTAAGAAAATAGGCATCAATGACGTGGATTGACCGTTGACCTTTTTGATTCGTAGAGTAGCTTGGTGAGGTAGCTATGGACTCTACGTTTTTCTTTGTTAACTCAACGATCTTCTTCTGAGAGATGTTGTAGTGGATGGTTTGACATTAATCCTCATCTTGAAACTGCATGTCTTAGCCACTGATGTACTTTATGAAGGTTTGGGCACTCTACTTCTGAGATGAGTCTGCAGGTCATCTTTCCAACCAGTATTCGAACTTGTCTTCTCATGATCTGAATAGTTGAGCATTTGTTTAGTTCTTCAGAACTCCTCATGAGCTGGTGTACCATCTGGGAAGTCTGCGATCGTTGAGTTCTCTTCAAACTCTACTCTACGATCGTTGATTATCTTGGTCCTTGAGATGAACTTTACTAAGCATTCCTTCTGGGTTAAGGTAGCTCAGTAAGGGCCAACCTCTTAGAGTGAACTAAGGGTCAAGTTTGTCCCTGAGGCGCTTTCCAGATGGAAAACTTTAGAAGTGATTTGAACTGATCTCTCATTTGACCTTTTCTGCTGGGGAGTTCCTCAACAAACTTTAAACATTTGTATTGGCTGTAATCGTGGTGTCCTTCAGCTCTTACACTACGATCAGATGTTTGATCGTATGCGCTCCACGATTTTGAGTAGGGTGGCCGATAGGTTATCAGTAGTATGTTTTGAGACGTTCCTACTGACTATAGATCTTCATTTGGTTCGTCAGCCACAAAGTTTTAGGACTTTGTAACTGGTACATTGCTTCATAGTATATCTCTGATGTTTTAGAGCTGTTGTACTATTAGCAGATTAATGCTCCCCCATAGTTTATACTGTCTTCTCAGAGAGACATGAGTTCTTCTTCTTCATGTGTATCAGAAGGCAGCCTTGCATATCTCATTCAGGCTAAAGTCATTTAATCTTCTTGTATAGTAGAAATGGGTATCTTCAGGGTTGATCATTCTACGATCCTTTGACAGCACTACGAACGTAGTCTTCCTTGTCAGTTTATGCTTGTGGAGTTCTGCTCCCGTAATAAGTTCCTCATGATTGATGTTTGATGATCCTCTGATGTGAGCTTCCTTGAGGATTCTTCTCATATAACATGCTTTGTATGATTGAGCATATAAGACCCTTTTCATCTTTGGTTGAATGACCTGCTTCTATATATAGATCAGCAGTCATGTGAGCTTCATTTAGTTTAGCTCAGCAGGTCTTCAAGGACAGGCTTTGACATAATCACATCATGATGGTTGCTCATGGGAAGGTTCCAAGAGTCATTCAGAATGATATGGTTGATTGTAGCTGACATTGGCAGTCCAGAGTTTGATAATAAGGCTAGGGAATGGTTGATTGCGGTATCGTTTAACCAAGGGTCATACCAGAGATTTGTGTGATGCCCATTACCAATAATATAGTGCAAGTGTTGAAGGGCAAGAGGCCTAAGTTTCAAGACCTGCTTCCATATCCAAGAGCTGTCAGGGGCTTAGGATACTTGCCAGAAGGATTTATTCTTGAGGGTGGTGGGTTTGATCCAGTTTGCCCATAGAGAGGAAGAAGTAGGTTGAATGATGTTAATAAGATGGCGTAAAATGCACACAACGTTCCAATCCACCAGATTTTTTACACCCAAACCACCTTCAGAAAGTGGAAGGGAGATTGTGGACCAAGCCATTTTTGCTCCATAATTGTTTAAAGTTGTCCCTTTCCAAAGAAATATAGTCAAAATAGATTGTACCTCTTTTAAGATAGCTTTAGGAAGTAAGAAATGGGAACTCCAGTAGACTTGAATGGAGAAGAGGACGGATTTTATGAGTTGCAGCCTGCTGGAGTACGATAGAAATTTGGATGTCCATGAAGAGGCTCGGTTGGTAATCCTTTGAATTAGGGGAATGCAGTCCGTGAAAGAGATCTTTTTTGGCAGCAAGGGAACTCCCAGAAATTTAGCTGGAAGTGAACCTATTTGAAAACCAAGAAGGGTGGTGATGTTCCTAGAGAAGGAAGGATCAGAAATGGATAGGAAGAAATGGCTCTTGTGTGAATTAGGTATGAGACCCGAATATAAGAAGAAGGACAGGATACAAGAGTTGATGATAATAATGGAAGGCAAGCTAGCATGACAAAAAATAAGGATATCATCTGCAAAGAGAAGGTGAGTAAGTTTACATTCCTTTGTTTTCCAGTGATAAGAAAAGGTAGGGGCTAAGGTTTCTTTGTTCAGCTTAAGAGAGAGCATCTCCATAACCAGGACGAAGATGAAGGGAGAAAGGGGTCACCCTGCCGAAGACCTCTAGAGCTGCCAAAAAAACCAGCGAGCGTGCCATTAACCTTGATGGAGAACATAGCTGAAGTAACACATGCCTTGATCCATCCAATATAGAGGGGGGGGAATTGATAAGCCTTTAGGATTTCAAAAAGAAAATCCCATCTAACAGTATCAAAGGCTTTTCTGAGGTCAATCTTGAGAGCACATCTTGCTGGACCAGTAGAACGGTTGTAACCTTTGAAAAGTTCTTGGGCAATAAGGATATTATCACTAATGCTTCTGCCACACACAAATGCAGATTGAGATTTGTCAATCAATAAGGGGAGAACTTCCTTAAGCCTGTTGGATAGAATTTTGGCAATGAATTTGTAAATCGTGTTACAACATGAGATGGGTCTGAAATTAGCCATGGAAGTGGGATTTGAGCCTTTAGGGATGAGGGCTAGAGCAGTTGAGTTGATCCCTTTAGTGAGCCTGTTGTTTTCAAAGAAGAAGTGTACTGCCCGTCTAAAATCTGCACCAACAATTTCCCAATAGTTGATGAAGAAATTCACATTAAACCCATCAGGGCCAGGACTTTTATTACATTTCATATATTTGAGGACCTCCCATATTTCCTCATCAGTTATCGGAGTTGGGAGCTTAGAGGCTTGAGCCTAATCTTAAGAATAGGAGAGACCCCAAAATTTGGAAAGTCAGCATTAGGGTCTTCAGAAAACTTGTTGAAAAGGTTATTGAAATAACCCACCGCAACCTCTTCAATGTTACTTTGGCCCTGAACCAAAATGCTTTCATGGTTTAAGATGGAGAGAATCTTGCTAGAATTCCATCTATTCTTCATCATGTTAGCAAAAAAACTGGAGTTTCGATCAGCCAAGGCCAACCAGGTAGCTCTAGATTTTTGTTGGAGAAAGGATTCCTCACGTTCAAGAGCAGACCTGAGCTGTTGGTGGCAAAGCTTCTCCCTATCAAGGAGACCCGGGTCCAAAGGTTGAACATGGAGCAGGTTTTGGACCAGGTGAAGATCTGACTTTGCAGTTTTCACTAAAGAAGATAGATTACCAGTGGTTCTATTGAGGGAGATTAGAGCCTTCCTAGTACGTTTCAGTTTTTCAGAAAAGACATAAAAGAGATTCCCAAATGTGAAGGGGGTCCAAGCATTTGTCACCGTCTCCTTGAAACCATCAAGCAGGACAATATGATTGAAGAATTGAAAATGTTTTCGAGGAGAAGAAAGCCGTATACCAGTATCAAGCAGAGACAAGGAGTGGTCAAAGAGGCCACGAGGGGCAAAGGTGGCTTGGGACATGGCAAAGTTGGTAAACCACTCGGTATTCCCCATAACTCTATCTAATTTTTTGTGGACATGTCTTGTATGTTGCATATTCCACCAAGTAAATATAAGGCCAACTCCCCTAACATCATCGACCCCAGCGTTGTCCAAGCAGGTTTTGAATTCTTCCATACCAGTATCCCATGTGTCCATACTTTGGTTGGTCTCTAAAAGGTCCTTGATGACGTTAAAATCCCCCAATATACACCAACTGTCAGTATGGGCAAAGGAGAGAATGTTATTCCATAATATCCTTCGCTCCAAATATGTGTTCATCCCATAAATAAAGGAAACCAGAAAAAAGGGGGCATTCAATTTTGTGGACTGCACTTTACAATGGATCATTTGAGAAGAAACAAAAAGAATATCCAAATGCCATATATTTGGGTTCCATCCTACCCAGATTCTACCATTAGAATGGGAGTCATAATTAAATGCCCAGTTCCAATGTGGACTTATAGAAATTCTGATTGCATTGGGGAGTTTAACTCGAGTTTCAAGAAGTCCCAAAAGGGAGAGATTATTATCAGCAATAAGTTTCTTAACATAAGCCTGCTTTGGTTTTTTATTTAGACCTCTTACATTATAAGAAGCTAACATAATTAAACTGGAGGGGGGTGTTTCCAGCCTTGCCTTTCCCTTTCCTCTTTTTTGACGCATGAGGATTCTCAGAAACAGAGTTGTGCTTGTTTTTTAAGTCTTTGCCTTCCAGACCCTGGCGAAGTTTAGGAAATCGTTTTTGGTGGTCATCTCATCAGTGAAGAGAGGTTTCCCAATAGCACTTACAATGTAGCTAATACCTTCGTCTGACCAATAAGATAGAGGAATGTTGCTAAGTTTAACCCATACTGGAAAAACCTCACATTCGGACTTGGAGAAAGTAACACCCTCTTTCCATTCTTGCAGAACAATGGCTTTAGATGCAAAATGCCATGGGCCAGAGGCGAGGACATTGCCTCGGTTAGAAACAGAATCAAAAAAATTTTTGGCTAAATTTAAATTGTATTAAAAAAAAGAAGAAGAGAATTATAAACCACATGGAAAGACTCCAATCAGAGTCTATAGCATAGACATCAGGACATGCCCTATGATGTCATGACTAAAAAGGATTGTAGGCCCGAAGCCTAACAACACTAACCATAAATATGACATTCTAGACTATTACATAGAAAGGCCAAACAAAACTATCCATAACAGAATTAACCCATAGATTAACGCTCTGTACCAGTAGCAGTAGCAATAGGATAACAGAAAACCCATGATGCAGAAAATGGCCACAACCCATCAATCCCCATTCTATAGCAACAAAAAATGGCCACGACCTACAGCTGCTCGAAATCCCCCAGCAGCAGTATCATTCTGTAGCAGCCAGTAGTACCGAGCAGCACAACCTCATCAACAACCACACAACAGATCAGCACTATAAGGTACCGAGCAGCTGCAACATAGAGCCCCAACAGACCAAACAGTGCCCAACAGCAATCTAGCAACCTGAACTGCAAGACACTAAGCAGCTCCCAGCACAAAGCACCACACGCATCATATGAAGGCTGCTAAAGACCAAAGCAGCAAAAGGAAGGATCTAGCTGAAACACACTAGACCAACAAGCAAGCAGAGAACTGCAGCTATCCAAATCCACAACAGCAGTAGCAACTGAAGCAAGCAGAAGAAACTGAAGCAACCCCATCAGCACCAAATCAACACAGCAGCACCGAGCAGCTGACCAGCTAACCCACCTAGCCCCCCTAGCTGAACCAACAATCCAGCAGAGGCACAACAAACCAAATCTGCAGACATAAGTAACCAGCATACTGCATAACTAACATCTACAACCGCAGTCTCTCACTAACAGTAAAATGAAGTAGCAGCAGTAGCAGACACCAAAAGACCCAACTGATGCAGACCAACAGACTGTGGATCCCACCACAAACTACTGCACACACCAAAAGACCCAACTAAGCAGGCCACAGAATCAAATTTGAAGATATAGTAGCTTTATTATGAAGGAATACATTTGATAGGTCCAGATGACCCCATGTTCTTCGAGCTATAGGTTCAACAACCTTAAAGGGAAGGGAAGAATGAAGAAAATACCCAACTAAACTTGATTCCCAAATCTTGTTACCACGGTTGAGCACGGCTTCCGGAGGACAGACAGTGATGTCCCCATCAGAAAAGGAGGGAGGGTGGTACGAAAGGGTACGAGAGGATTTGCCAGAGTCTTTACCAACCACATCACTCCAAGACTTGAGAGGACCTTTGGCCGAGGGAGCAGATATTTCACCCTCTTCATGACAGGTGGCAAGGACTTTGGAAGTGGGGGCATTTGCTATAGAGAGAGTGGGCGTTGTATGAACCAGATGAGTAAGGCCAGGCGTGAAAGCCCCCCTCACCCGCAGAGATGCTTCGCCAACACATGCAACCGGCATACGGGTGCTACTAGAAGCCTTTGTTGCAGGGGGGTTGAGGGAATTTCTCAGAGGACTAGTATCAGACACCTCAAGTGCGTGCCCAAATTTAATGAGTTTGCCTTCAGAAAAGAAGGTTTGAACATCAAGAAACTCCATGAGCTGATAAAAAAGACATGAGGTGGAGATTCTTTTTTCGTTCGAAAATGGCTTCCTCACGGTCCTTTTGGGAGAAGTGATGAGCAGCAGAAAAAATGTCGCGTGCATTTTCCCCCAGAACAGGGCCGATGTTAATTGCCATGTCAAGCACCTGAATAGAAGAGTCCTCCGAGCTTACATGGGTTCCCAAGAGAGGAGGAAAGGCAGTAGACTCAACCATGTCCTCGATGCCGAGAAGGGGAGAGAGAGGCGGCGAGATCGGTGAGTGAGGCCTAAAGATTCCATACTCAGCGAAGAGGTCGAGAGAAGTACTGCTGATCGAGTTCTTGGCGGAGAGATGATTGTGGCTTACCATCAAAAGGAAGAAAACAGAAACCAGATAAACTGAGAGGAGGAGGGAGAAGAGCCCGTGTAATACCCGGAAAAAATTAATTAAATAAAAAATAATGATTTATTTTAAAATATATTAATTGGACTTTGTCATTTATTTGGGTCAAACTAATTATTTAAATTATGTGGGCTAATAAATATTATAAGTAATAAATAATATTGTGTGATTAAAATTTGGGCCTTAATATTAAATTAACTCAATTAGAAGTTTATTAGGACAACTTAATTAATAAATAACTAAACCTAATATTACTTTATGATACAAACTGATTAAAGAGAGGAGAAAGAGCGACGACTCAACATGAGAAAAGAGAAGACCCATATATCTTGTATCTAACCGAGGGAAGTCAACAGGTATGGTAAAATTACTTTAAAATAAATAGAGAATTATTTGAGGACCTTCATTAATTGTTGTATTCATTGATATATTAAAATATGTATGTTAAAGGTATGTATGTGATACATTAATGGTGAATTGCATATATGTATAGTAATGGACCTTGACAGGATTCTTAATTATTAAAAACCTTCACATGAAATCTTATATCATGTCCCTGTGAATCTGTGATGGAACGAAATTTAAAAAAAAATATGTATATATTGAGATTTAGCTGTGAGTAGCCTTTAAGACGATTACTAATTATTGTTGTTGGTATAGAGGCATGTAAGTGATTATTCATGATCATCCGTATAAACAATTATTTTGACGTTCAATTACTTAATTGTAATTAAATCGATACTTTTCTCGTATACTTTGCATGGAAGGTGATATATGGGTTCTTAATTTATTTTTGAAAGTAAATGATACAATTGTAATTTTATTATGTATCTAAGAATAAAACATTTGTTCGGGACGGAAGAGAGTTATTAATAGATGCATATAGTTATAGAATTTATAAATTTACAAATTATGACAATAACAATAATATAATTAAGTTTGTAAACGGGGTAAAGAAAAAAAGAATATTTTTACAAGTGTATTTATATTTATTATTATTTTGTTTAATTAGTTCGGACGGAGGGAGCCTAAGCGAATTATTTTTGGAATATAATTTTCGGGTATTACATTACTTAATTCAGGTACGGATTTCGTACTCTTTCAGCGATACTCTTGTTAAATTTGATTTGTTCGTTTGTTTTCATATTTCGAATTATGTTATGATTTCACATAATTGTTTCATGTGAAATAAATATATTAGTTCCATTTTGGAGTTGATACACATGACTCGTATTTGTACTCTTTGAATTAGGATATCATGTTTAGTATTTATTTTTGATAATTGTAGAGCGGTACATATTGCTACCTTCTTTTTGAGACCTTGTGACTATAATTTGATTTGGTTCAACATGTACATATAGAACCATTTTGTTGGTATTATGTCGCATGGGTTGTGACATAGTATTTTTGTTAGAATATACCGTAGGGTATACCTGAGCTATAACCACCTGTGGGGGTACCACATGCATGTTGTCTTGGCACGAGAGACATGACACTTTCCGTGGCGGTGTGATTAGTCCACGGCGTCTCCGTTTGGGCTCCGAAGGAAGTGGGCCATTTGGGGTTTTGTTGTGTGAGGCGTATGGGTTAACCTTAGTTTTCTGTTCTGCGGATTTGTGATGTTGTGCCAAACACACCTATCCGATTTGCATACATTTGGATTCGCGATCCAATGTGTGACTTGCCTGTGTGGCATTATTTTCACTTGCCTGTGTGGCATTGTCTAGATTTGCCTATGTGGCATTATTTTGACTTGTCTGTGTGGCAATGTATATTTCTGAGCTCATTCGGTATAAAATAACACCCAATCATTTGATTCAGCCTATTATTTCATTGTATAAGTTTTGTTTGTTTCTGTTCAGTTCAATTCATTGAGTTAGTTATTTCAATTCGTTAGTTCTTTACTCTTCTATTACTTTCGTTAATTCTGTTGATTCCGATATATTCCATTCAAATCTTGGGAGATTATATTTTCGTTAGTATTTATACTTGAGGCTTTGTTCAGTATTTTTTCTCTGTTGATCTCGTATATCAGTTGTACATCTTTGTATTATCTATATCCGTACTGGGCAATTGGCTCATGATGTGTTTTTCTTTCGGCAGGTTTGCAGGGGTGATTCAGGGCTAGTGTGATGAGAGAGTTGTCTTTGACCATCTAGGTTGTTTTGAATTTTAGTTTTGGTTATTTTGACTCTATTTGGAGAATTGTATTTAGTACTTCATTGATGGATATCACTTTTAATATTTTAAAGTTATTAGTGCTCTGTTTACTTATTTTGAGGTTTGTTGTGCTTTGCACGTGACCTCCCTTTCCTTTTCGGGAAGGGGGTGTTACAGACATGGTATCAGAGCTTAGGTTCTTTCTTGTAGAAAACCTATTTAGGTTTGACATGTGAGTTGTGGGTAAATCACTAGGTAGACGTGGGAGTTTGATTCGATTTTGTTCTCTGTTTGGTTGGTCTTGATTTTGACCAAGTGTTTTTAGATCTTTGAGTTGTAGTTGATTTGAGAAAGGCGAGATAATTTTTTTAGATTATTATTGTTATGCGTTGGAGCAATAATATTAGTTAAGGATTGTGATTGGATCATTAAGGAGAATAATGTCATATTTTATTTAGTTAAGAAATGATTATACGATTATGATGTGAGTATTTGTATCGACGAGAATTTGATTTTGGAAAAATTATTTGTTAGAGTTGTTTTATTTTGTGATGATCATTATGATTTTGGAATTGAGGATTTGATTTGGGTTAGATTTTGATTTTTATTAAGTTGTGAATAGATTGAGGTAATTAGATTAATCATTTGGAGTTAATGGTCAATTTTGTGGCTATTTTCTAGTAGGATATTGGAGTTATGTTCTATGAACTTTCTTTGTGATAGTATGGGGAGACATTGAAATTTATTGGATTAAGATTTGCAATAAGGGATGATTGATTTATTATATGATTAGATAGTAAGTGATGAAATTCAATTAATTTTGAGAGATCTTGAATATTTATAGTTTGCTTATGCAGATAGTAAAATATTTGACTTAGAGTTGATATGATGATAAAAAGATCTTAGTAGTATATTCTTTGGGTGTAATATTTTAAAACTAACTAGTTCGAATTGAGGTTTGAATATTTTGAAGCTCTTGAGGATTTCTGAAAAGTTGATATAATTTATTGAGTTGTTTGGTTTATCTGATATCCTTGGAGTTTTGTATGATTTTATGTAAATTAAATAAAAATAATTTGTTAAATCCTTGTCATGTGTGGAACATAAACGTTTTACGAATTAAAAATAATTTTAAATATTTTGGGTATTTAAATCGTATTTGGATGAAGAGAATTTTTTTTGTGATTTCGAATTATGTTCTGAAGGGTACGTCTACAAGAATTAAACTCAAAGTTATTAGCGACGGCCCACACCAACGATGGATCATGTGATCTAATTTTATGCAACGCGAAGAACCTTACCAAGGCTTGGCACGGTAGTTGACGAATCTTTTACAAATATATTGATAATTACGTGGACCGATAACTTATTCGCGTTGATCGTTACAAATGGCGGCGCTACGTCGTAACTAAAATTTTTTTGTAGCTTATTTAAATTCCGAGGACGAAATTATCCCATATTTTTTTTAAATTAAATATTAATTAATTTTATTTTATACAATTGTATTCAAATTGGAAAAGGTGAGTGACTATTTTTGTTCTTATCTTCCTTGTTTTGTTTGGAAAGTTAAATTATTTTAGTAGACAATTAAATAATCGATTAAATTAAAAATGGGAAGTCCATTAGAGTTTTGGTAGCTCCTATATTGAGCTATATTTATATTTAAAGAGTGAAGTTGTAACTTTAATCCTATTTTAATTTGATTAGTTGAATTTTCGAGTAGAATACTTATACGCGCTGCAGTCCATTAGAAAATTTATAATTAATTCATCTGATGTCGGAATTGAGTGTATCCGCATCTTTTTGATAATTCCTGGGGCGGAATCCTTTTTAAGGGATAGGTGATGTAATACACGAAAAAAAATAATTAAAAAATAATAAAAAAATTATTTTATTTTAAAACATATTAATTGGACTTTGTCATTTATTTGGATCAAACTAGTTATTTAAATTGTGTGGGCTAATAAATATTAATAAGTAATAGATAATATTGTGTGATTAAAATTTGGGCCTTAATATTAAATTAACCCAATTAAAAGTTTATTATAGGGCAACTTAATTAATAAATAGTTAAACCTAATATTACTTCATGATACAAACTGATTAAAGAGAGGAGAAAAAGAGAGGAGAAAGAGCGACGACTCAACATGAGAAAAGAGAAGACCCATCTTGTATCTAACCGAGGGAAGTCAACAGGTATGGTAAAATTACTTTAAAACAAATAGAGAATTATTTTAGGACCTTCATTAATTGATGTGTTCATTGATATATTAAAATATGTATGTTAAAGGTATGTATGTGATACATTAATTGTGACGCCCCCAAAATAGGTATACATCACCCATTCTGAGTCGCCAAATACATGGTACAGAAACAAATACAGTTTAAATACAAATAGCGAGTATAAAAACTCAAAAGGAGTCCTCACCACAATTATTGATACACTATTTTAAAAATAGTGAGGATTGCTAAAACAACTTTCTAGAACCATCACTCCCACTACCCACTAGTTCTGCTATGTTCTCACCTCCTAAGGCGAAAAATGGAACAAAAAGGGTGAGCTCAACTAGCCCGATAAAGAATATTATGACTAAGATAATATACAACAAATTATCATTAGTCTTGAGAGAATAATCGATAAAATATAATGAGCAACAAATTTTTGATCAACAAGCTGTGACGAGAAAACAACAATCCATTAGAAGAGTCAAGTAGAAAGAAACTCACAAAGTATCTAAATATTCACAAAATACACTCAATAATCTAGAGAGAGAAAAGAGAAAGCTTATGTTTACGGTGTGATTTTCAATTCTAACTTAGCCCTCTATTTATAGGAAAATGTTAGCAGACTTGACTGCTGACCACGATGGCTTTACTGCTACTATTCTCACCCACCACATTTGAAATAAAATTCAGCACATTTCTTCATCAACCACAAGTGGGGCCCACTCAATTCTAGAATTTTCCACCAAAATGCTAAATTAGGATACTTGACCATTTACGAACCATCACCTCTTAAAATTCATAACAAATCATACGTTCATTTTAACGGTTCAAAATTTGTGGACATATACTCAACTTATATATGTATAACATATCCAAAAATTACAACGATCCAACGGTCGGATTAAAAATTATAACTCAGGCAATATATCTCAAAAATACTGGTTTAATTTTTTAATACCTTCATTCCGATAAAAATACTGATAAAACACCTCCACATTAACTCTTTCATTTTTAACCACAATAAATATATCCAACATTTATATCCACATAAAATAAATATTTCCTTATCATATGAATCAATAATTAATTATTCACAAATAATATTATAGAATCACATTTATGACAACCAAGCCATTCCCAGGAAAGAGGGGGCTTTAATTTCCAATAAGAATTTCTCCTTACTAGCGCGCAATTAGGTGACCAAACCTCTCCTTGACAGAACTTTCTAGACATTGCCAATAATGTTATCTAATAATATTATTCAAATAATATGAATTATTGATCTGATAATGGAAAATACTGTGCAGTGACAATTATTGAAACAACAATAATATAAAATATCAACGCATGACAATTATTGAATCAATAAAATAAATTATTGAACAAGAACTCTCGTAATAATTATTGAGTAGTGCCTTTTACGTAAGGATCGATAATTCATCAATACTTTGTGCATCCAGCGTATTCATCGTATTTTAACCACCGGGTATTCAATGATGTTAGCAGTAATAACTACGCCGTTATTTATAAAACTCAAACTTGTCATTTTCTTCATCAGACAACAATTATTACATTATGGGCCCCTGAATGATCATTTGCGTCGTCGTACGAATATTCCACGACCAAATGAATATTCCCCGACAACAATGATTATTTTATAACCACTTGCTTATTTTGCAAAATTTTCACATTTCACCCATAACCAAAGTTATTATATCAAATTAATACCTTATTATTCACAATAATAAATAAAGAAAATTTGATTTCACATTTCACCCATAACCGTAGGGTATACCTAAGCTATAACCACCTGTGGGGGTACCACAGACATGTTGTCTTGGCACGAGAGACATGACACTTTCCGTGGCAGTGTGATTAGTCCACGGTGTCTCCGTTTGGGCTCCGAAGGAAGTGGACCATTTGGTGTTTTGTTGAGGGAGGTATATGGGTTAACCCTAGTTTTCTGTTCTGCGGATTTGTGATGTTGTGCCAAACACACCTATCCGATTTGCATACATTTGGATTCGCGATCCAATGTGTGACTTGCTTGTGTGGCATTATGTCAAGGAGAGGTTTGGTCACCTAATTGCGCACCAATGGGGAGAAATCCTTATTGGAAAGCCCCTCTTTCCTGGGAACGACCTGGTCGATTAATATTGTGAATTATAATAATGATGATGAGTTTTGTTTTATAGTATTATTAATGTAATAAAACAGAAAAGCCTTTTATATAAAACAAAAATACTTTTATAAAGTTATTCGTTTCATTAGACTATAAATTTAATATATAATATTCTATTATGCATAGTGTTTTTTATAGTAAATCTTTTTATATAAAATGAATACTTTTATAAAGTTATTTGTTTTATTAGACAATAATTAGAATATATTATATTTTATTATGCATAGTGTTGCATAGTGCTGCATAGTATTTTGCATAGTAAAATCTTTTTATATAAAACAGAATACTTTTATAAAGTTATTTGTTTTATTAGATTTTAAATAAAATATATAAATATATATATATATATATATATAATATATTATATTTTATTGCATAGTGCAGCATAATATCCTTTCTATTTTCCTATAAATAGGATGCTTAGTTAGAATTGAAAACCACACCAGAAGTTCAGAGAATTCTTCTATAATCTTGAGTGTATTTCTTTAGAGTTTTAAGAAGCTTTTGAGCGTAGTGTAAGTTTTCTTCAAGAATATCATTGCCCTACCAGTCGGAATACTATTCTTTTACGGTAAGGGATATTATTTATTGTACTCGTAAGGGGTATTCTTTCTTTCTTATTCATGAAGAGAACTTATGTTATTCCATTCTTTATTATTACATTGGAATAACTTTGTCTCATGCTGGCTACCTATACTTGGTGAAATTCTTACATTATTCTATTTTTATTATTACATTGGAACATCCTGTATGCTTTCGCATGACTTTGGTTCCATTATTTATCATTACATTGGAACATCATGTATACATGCTTTACGCATGACTGGTTAGTTAATTATTATTACATTGGAATATCACATGCGTGCGTTTACGCGTGACGACGGTTCCGTTATTTATTATTACATTGGAATAACCTATCTGTCTGGTCTATCGCATGCACGGTGATTTCTTTTGTTATTCCATTCTTTATTATACTCAGTTGGTTAAAGTTTTGACTTCTATACTCCATGAAATTAGTGGAATATCTTTGGTTAAAGTTTTCATCCAGTATCTTTTCATGAAAATATTCTTCTGAGCATTCTTGAGTGTTACTCTACAAAGAAGTATCATGTTGACAATTTGGACATTATTAGTTCCTGGATAAATTAATTCTTGAACTTTTTTTATTGAATTCTTATATCCTTGTCATCATCCTCATATTTATATTATGTTGAAAGTCATTTGTGGCCTATAGTGCATAGATGGACTTTGTATGATTATGACTAGGGATTATTCGATGTAATCATGACCATATTGTTACAAATGATGTGAAAAAAGTCCTCATTGGCCCGTAGTGCATTGATGGACAGTTGTTGGCATGATCATGACCATTGATGAATACACGAATATCCTTGGCCTGTAGTGCATGGATAATTTGTGGTTGTGATACTAATGAATATCCTTGGCCGTAGTACAGGGATGATGTGGATTATTTATTAAGCTGAGTCTCAGCGATAAAAGTAATGAAAAACCTTTTAAATCATAGAAGATTGTAGATTTTATTCTCTACTTGATTCTTCTAATGGATTGCTTGTTCAAATTCTGATTAAACTTGATGTTTGTTATATTTTATCAGTTTAACTTTAACTTTGTTGAAGGCTAATGATAATTTATTTTGCATTATCTTAGTCATAATATTTCTTACTGGGCTAGTTGAGCTCACCCTTTTACTTTCATTATTCTCTTCAGGAAATGAGAACGTAGCAGGGACTAGTCGGGGAACAGAGTGATGGTCCTAGATGGTGCATTAGTAGTCCTTATTATTCTGTGAAATAGTGTGATAATAAATGTAATGATGACCCCATTGAGTTTGTATATTGTCTAGATGACAATATTTGTATTAAAACTCACAGCATATGTTTAGTCATATTTTACACGACTGTTGTATAATTAAGTTTGTATTTGAATTTTGTACCATGTATTTGGCGACTCAAGATGGATGATGTATACCTATTTTGGAGGCGTCACAATATAGGTTATAAACACTGATGTGACTACATGATGATGTGTCTAAGAGATATATTGACTGTAAATTACAGTGTTATATGTTGTGATTTGTTATGCTAATTGCGAGACCAATATTGTTGATTATAGGTCTTTCAATCGCAACTAAAATATATTGTGTAGCAGTAATCAACGAAGAAGACAAGTTTCTTTAACTCAATCTCGAGTTATTACTTTTCAAATATAGTGGTGGTTAATTATTACTGATTATACCACATATGAGAATTATTGTTGATTATTCGCAGTTAGTGCATGTTTATTAATTCAAACTGAATTATTAATTTCGAAAGTATGCTTGGGGAATAACTATTGTTGGTTATTCACATTCGTAGAAGTTATTATTGATTGCAAATAGTACAGTTGATTTCTGTCTATTGTTGAATAGTGTTAAGCTATGTCTTAGCTAATTATTTTGGCTAGACGAATATTTGTTGAAACTTGATAAGTTCGAGATAGAGAACTCAATTATTATTGAAAGATCGATGCCAATTATTTCGACTAGATCGAGAGAGAGAGAGAGAGAGAGAGAATTCAATTATTATTGACAGGTCAATGCCAATTATTTCGGCTAGATCAAGAAAGAGATTAGGTGTTAAAATCATAGTATTTCGTTAAATCCAGACTATATTGTTGTGATTCAAATTCTGGTTATAAAACTGAGAAGAACAACCTTTTATATAAAAGGGAACCTTGTGGTCGGACATACAATCGTTGCGCGCGTTTAAGTATTATGCATAATATAGGGTATAATGAAGTTGATCACTTTATATACTTGCGGAGGAGTATGATTTAATCTTTATGGTTATCTGATGCACCTGGGTAATTCAAAGTCAAATATTTGATAGTTACTCGAGAAGTTCTTGATCCAGTGGGATCGCTTAGCATAAAATCTGGAAAAATATTCCACTTTGTTATTGCGTAGAATTGATTCTTGTTATTCAATTGAATATTAGAGAAATTTCGAAAGCGTTGTACTCTTTCATTATTGAATTATTGTTTTGCATAAAATGCGAGAAAGTCTTGTTATTGATTAACGATTTGTTCAGCTAATTCAAAGTCCTTTGAATTGTGGTGACATTCTATCGAATCAATAGTCTAATATTCTTAATTCTTATACTTTATTGTATGATTTAACTTGCGAAGCAAACTTGTTTCTCACCCTTGCTTAAATATAACATTTCAGCTATGAATGAAGTGGCCGGAGGGGCAGAGAAGGACAAGGGCAAAGGCATTTTGCTGGAGTAGTTAATATGAGCATTATTAATTATGTTGTTTTGTATAACCCTTTTGTATATCTAAGGGTATGTTTATTATGTTAACGTTAGAAAACCTGGGATAATGTATTAACAATATCAGTTAATGAGATGTATGTTTCTATTCATAAATAAATGGGTAATTAGATGTTATTTATATGTCGAATCGTGTGCACCAAACTCGGGGGTCAAGTAACCCGGATTTGGGGGCGTCACAAGAACTCCTTTCTCTCTCTAACTTCTCTTATTTTTTTCTTCTCCGTTTTTCTTCTAAATGAGATGTTGGCTGCTGGTTAAAGGCCCCAACCTGCGGCTGGGCACCGTGGGTCTTGTCGTCTCAAAGTTCGTTCCTTCGGTGTTTGTCTAGTGAAAGTTGAGCTTCGTTCTCAAAAATCCCAAAAAGATTATGCTGAAGGCTACGAATAAGGTCGAGTTTAACTGAATCGGAGTCCGGGAAGATGAAGCAATTATCTGAAAGGTATCTTCCGGTTCTCGAAGGTCGTGAATTAACTCGTCTTGGATGGCTCGCGGTTCAATGATTGATGTGGTGACTTCTTATGGCCACGTTCTAAGCTTTACGATCGTCGTTTCGGACCACGTCATTTCTGGGCGTCGTTGCACTTGGATTTCTCCACAGGGTTGTCTCCAAGGTAAAATGATACTTTTGTCCTCTCTCAGGGTTGTCTCTGAAGTGAAATTACACTTTTGCCCTTTTGCAAGATTAGTTTAAGGAAAGAAAAATGTTGGGAGAATGCATATTATGATTTGATGTTTTAATGTATATGCTCATGATTATTTGTAAAGTCCTTCAAGTAAGATATGTACAAGGACTTAGTGATAGATCAAATCTGTTAGGTTGATCTAAGCTCTTAACGTGTATCATTCTTTAATAGAATGTATAGATAGAAAGATCAAAGCTGTTAGGTTGATCTTGAGATGTAATAGATAGGTTTTGAAGAAATCGGAGTGTATAAATCTGATCAACATTGCAGAAGTCAAGGCAGAAACGTAGAACTTCAAAGATCGTAGTGTGCCTGCCTTGAAGGGCCTCTTTAGAAATCGTAGAGTGGTCCTAACGTTTGCCGAGCCAACTCAAAGATCGTAGTGTGCTGAAGGAAACGTAGAGTTTACAAGTCAACGATCGTAGAGTGCTCTCGAAAATGTAGAGTTTACAACTCAAGCAAGCAACGATCGTAGTGTGCAAAGACTTCAGAGAAATCGTAGTGCTCTCGGCTGATAGCATCAGACCAAGCACCAAGGCGACAAGTCACCATGATCTGAATCGTAGAGTATCATCTGTCTTGTGTCAGAAAACGCGAGCCTCATAATTTGTGTGGAGATAGATACCAACAAAAGAGGAATGGATTCTAAACGCTGCAGTACTCACCAGTCCCAAAGTCATAAGAAATATCCTTAGTATGCAACAAAGAAGCGTATTGGAGAAGCTAAGAAAAATACCATTGGTAAGGGGGAAAACACCTTTTCAGGTGTTAGGTGAGAAAGCAGTCTGTAGTGTTAGTGGGCCAGAATGCAGCTCAGAAGATGTGCAGAAATATCTCCATCAAAGAACAGAAAAGTCAAATGCATTTAATGCTTCAACGGATGGATCCAACGGATAGTTTTCAAGATCACATATATGCAAATCAAGCGATGATGAGAAAAACAAGCAAAGACCTTTGAACAAACAACGTGAACAACTCTCAAAGCTCAACTCTACGATCCGAGAAATTGCAAAGCTTGCTCATTTACTCGATTCTTTCGAACAAGTGCTTAAAAGCAAAGAATCGAGAAGCAACCATCAAAAACTCAACATCTATCAATCAAGCGAAGAAGAGTACCAAGTCTGCTTTGGACTTGAAGAGTTCTAAGTGGCTGTAAGAGAACCAAGTCTGCTTTGGACTTCAAGAGTGAACTAAGAAGTTCTGAGCATGCTTTGGTACAGAAGGAATGCGTGTGATTCGAAGTTGTAAAAGACATCCTTAGTGGATTTTTACCGTTGAGTAGAAGAGTGGACTAGGAGCTTTAAGTGCTCTGAACCACTTAAAACGACTGTGTCTTTTACATTCATACTATAACTGTTATATCTGCCATAACTGCTATAACTGTCTCACTCTCATAACTTCACTACTTTGCAAGAGAGATTAAAACAAACATAAATTCCGTTAAGTTTTAATCATCATTAACTAACAAGTTTAAAAGCGAAAAGATTTTTAAATATCTATTTAACCCCCCTTACAGAACTACTATTGTGCCTACTAGGAACTAACACAAAATTTCAAGTGTCTACATCTGTGATACATTAGTTTATTTAGAGTTCTATTAAATATTTTAAATTGTGGTTTGAGCCAATTTGACATTTATTATGGCTTAACTTGTGGCATTTATTAGTTATTAGAGTTATTCATTTTGTGGCATCGTAGAGCTCATTTTGTAAGTTCCATTATGCTTTGTGCGTTACTTCTCTTTCTATTTTTTGTCAGGCACGTGATCGCTTTCCAAGAAACTCTATAAATACTCATTTCATTCCAAAAGACTTGAATTCTCTCTAGACCCGAGCAACCTAAGAAGACTCTTCTCCCTAAGAGTTGTAACAGGTTGCTAAAGTAATTGTCTACCTCCTCTTCTCCCCTTTACAAACTCTCGATCATTTTCGTGTTTTTAGTGAATTTCTCTCCTTATCTCAATTGTATCTTAAACACACACAACCTTATGTGCATCATGCATCTAATACGACATGGGATTGTTTGTTTACATCTAAATGAATCTGAATCTGACCAATTAAGTCATTTAAATTGTTTGTTTTATCATTTTTAAACTATGAATGTGTTTGAACAATTCAACCAAAAAATTGTGATTGAATCAATAAAAAGTAGTATTGAATGATATTTTTATCTATCGACCCTCATAGACAATTGAAAATTACATTTAATATCTATCTTTTTTTACTATTGTAAATAAATTTTGTTGTTTACAAATTATATTTTTAGTTTTTTTTTTTTAACAAATTAGTCAATAATCAATTTAATGAATATTGTTGTAATATTTTATTTTGGTTTTATGAACTAATAGAATGTTATTAAAAAAAATTAGTTTTATTCTTAAAATTATATTATTAATAATATATTTCATCAAAGATTGTTCACAAGTTTATATGTGATTTTTCTCAAATAGCATTGTTTATTTATAATTACATAATAAATTTGTCCATAAAAATCCAAAAAGTTAAAATAAGAAAATATATGTATTCAAATGTTTTACACAAACAGTTATCAAACACATCATTTCATTCTATATTCAGAATTTCTCTCCATTCACCTCATTCAAATTCACTTTAAGACGCTATATATATATAGAGGCTGGATCAGGTTCGAACTCCCAGACCGGACCAAAATTCAAATATTTTTTTTTTTGCTTTTTTTTAAAACTAAAAAAATAAATAAATAATTATGAAACTTGAATTTTTGTATAATACAGTGTTTTGAGTGTGATTTTGATACATATAACAAAACATGTATGTACAGTCTGTGCAGAATTTTATGGAATCCAAATTCTGATCGAGTTAATATTAAAACCTTGGTTATAATATTCATAATCTCTACTTTCAATTAAACAGAATTCTTTAGTTGGTTGTCTCAATTGTTAATCAACATGTTGCTATGCTAACCAGAAGATGACTCGTAGTAGTCTCAACCCCAGGGCATTATAGCCATCACAAGAGGACAATATAGATAGACCCTCACCAGTCACCACACCTCATGGGCATAAAGGTAAGTAGTGCATATCTCTGCCCAGATAAATATGAGGTATATCTCACCTTACATTCATCCTACAAATTACTAGATAATAAGCTAGGGGGAGAAAGACTCCCAAGGATCACCCTGAGGATCTTTCTATCCTTTTCTTAAACTGCAAGGATGAAGATTGGACCTAAGCTTTTGGAGGACATAAGCTCAAGGTTTATAACAGATAAAGATAAGAGTTTGATGAAAATCAAAAGCAAGAATTAATTTTAAAATCTAAACACTAAAGCAAAAGAAATTAAAGTAAGAATACCTACCCATCCAAAACAGCTACTATAACATTCAACTAATTAAGCAAATATGGGTAGTAGCAGTCAGATTTCCTGCAGTGACTTTACTATAGCATACGAGATCCATATTCTATTTCATCCTCCTGTTTTAGAACAGAACAGCTGGTCCCTGCACATGCAAAACTCGTTTTAGGGGAGAATAATGAGGCTTAACACACAAGTTCAATTTAATTCAAAATACTCCATCCGTTTCACAAAAACAGTTGTTTGCAAATTTTTTACAAATATTAAAGATGAATTTTGTTCCGTGGTTATCCAGCAAATAATACTTTGCTAGTTTGGTCGTGATTGCATAATGATAAAATTATGTGACAAATTTGACGACATTTGGTATTACTACAATCAAAAGGAATGAGACTTTTTCGTGGAACAAAAAATACTAGGCAAATAGGACTCTTTTTTATAACAGAGGGAGTAGATAACAGGAGGAAGAAAAAAAAGGTACGCTCCGCCCCAGAAATAAGCCAAATAAATGAAATTATAGAACCATCTTTGCACCAAATAAAAGACATGTGAAGCCACCACTGAAACAGAATTTATGTATGGAAAGAAAAATGAACATACAGAGAACAAGATCTTGTACTAATCCAGAAAGAGAACGAAAAACTTCAAAATGAATAGAAACTTGATTTTCTATTCTGTGCTTTAGACTCCAAATCCCTGCTTCTGTCCTATTGGATTTCACATTCGTATTAGCAGGACTGCCCGTTCAGCCAGAAAATACTTTGATAGACTTTCCAGTCATAATAGTTGTAATGCTTGGGGTCTCCAATTTTGGTCTCAAATGACATGACATTAAATATTTTAATGATAATTTATGGCATAGTCAATCATATGAGATCTACCCAACCAATGTTATGATGACACGTCATTTGAGACGCTTTTTGAGACAAAAAATTTGAGACCCCTAGTATCACTTTGATAGTTATGGCATAGCCAATCATATGCACGTAATAGATTCAAATCAATCAGTCACAAAACCTGCTATAATAGTATAATAAACAGATGTTGACTGAGGAGAAGAGCAGTTCTCAACGTCCAGGACATTACTTCCCCATGGTAGTTGTATTATTGATCCGTGGAGATACAGGTCTGTGATTTCTTATTAATGATAATGAACTCATTGTTAAGAAGTTAATCCACCACATCAAGTCTTCTTGTGAAGGATATTATAATGACTTGCTTATCAGTATACAAGGAGGTTGTTAACAGAGCCCAAGAGAAATATCGGGAATAAATTGCTTTCACTTATTTGTTATATCTTTGGCAACATTGCACAACTAACTGACCTTTTTAAGGCTTATCACCTCATAGACCTTTTTGAGGCCAATAATTTATTGGGAAATATCTTTTAAAATGGTTGAAGTTTAAAATACTTTACAGGCTAGGATTCTTAAAATTCATCTAAAGGGGTTCCCGAACATTTACTAAATTTACAATACCTGGGAGTCATCTATCAGGAGCTCAGTCACAGATGTTAAAGTTTCACAATGAAACTATTTACTAGCAAACAGACCAACAAGCAATGTTCATTCAATCAGCTACAGGGGTGTGGGAGAAACTGATAATATCATAAAGTAAGTGACCATACTACACTACAGTGAGTATCATGTGGTGATCCCTAAAGCAAGTTAACAAAACAAGGACCGTGTAGTGTCAACTGAAAGAGAGACAAAGGTTTAGCATAAGATCTTTAAAAAGGTACTCACTTATATGTCAACCTCGGACTCAAAAAAAGCTGACAGGTAACTGTGGCACATAATCTGCTGATGACATTATATGTTACGCTTAGAGCCTTTCCGATTCCTGCTTCCCTGCAACTTTGTATGCTTCCTCGGTTCTTCACCATTAACAACCAAAATATCACTGACTTGTCTGCTAAACCAAAGCATGCCTTAATCACAAATACAAAGTTGGAGGAGAATGATTAAAAATATGTTAAGAATTCAAACCCTTAGTAGTGAAGAACTTAATTCCTATTGGATGGATTGGGGGGTTACCAACCAAACTAAGTAATACATAATATGTACAACCAGCTGGATGATAGCAGCAACTATGGTGGTCAAAATTAGTGGCTAGAAGTTGGTTGTAAAATTCAAGTTGAATACGTAATTGAAGAACCATGCATGGCAGTACCCACTGAGTTAAGGAAATGGGTAGACTAATTCTATAAATAGGAGTATCTAATTGCATATGTATGTATGAAATAGAGAGCCCCAAAAATGCTCCCATTTTGAATGATATTTGTAAAATAGGTCAAGATCTACATCAACTTTCTATAAGATATAAAGATAAGAAACACTTGAAGGCTCGAGGATTAGCTTATTATGCTGTTGTTATCCAGTGTTCTAAAAATCCTCGCCTAGGTCCGCCTAGGCACTAGGCCCCCCCTTGGCACCCCACCTAGGCGCTAGGCCCCCCTGGCTCCTCATCTAGGCCCAAGGGGGTAAAAAAATCCCTCCAAGAAATTAGGCGGGGGTCTAGGCGGAGAGATTTTTATTTATTTTAATAACTACCCAAATCAAATCTTGATATATTTATTTTTGTAATGATTTATCATATTCATAATACAGGTTGTAGCATATCAAATTACAATAAGTGAATAATATCAAATCACAATAAGAAGTGAATAATATCAAGTCAAAATGGATAATTTTATTATAGTTGTAATTTTTTGAACTTGTACCAACTTCAAATTATATACATGATACATTTGTAATATTTAGTTTAATTCAATAAAATTCTTAAATTATGTTTAGTTTCTTAAGTTTTAATATTGAATTAAATTCATGAAATTTTAAATTTTATTATTTAATAGCTATCTTGTTTATGAATAAAACTAATTAGTTAAAAATATGTTTGAACTTTGATATTAGCCCTCCCGCCCGCCCGCCCGCCCACCCTCCCGCCTCCCTCCCGCCTAGCGCCTTTTAGAACATTGTTGTTATCTCAACAATGGTTTGCTTGGAAGCCTCCTTGAGTTGCTTTGTCTTGTTTCATCTCTAGATGCTTGGTTAGTAAATGTAATAGTTTAGTTGGGTGTTAGTTCTTTTAGTTGTTGGTGTGTTTATAGCTGTGTTGGATTGTTTTAGTTGTCTGTTGTAAATTTGTAATAGTAAGCTACTGATGGATGTACATATTATATTTGCTAATGAAGGTTTGTGTTTTATCAACTAAAAAAAAAGGAATAGAGAGAGCAGAAGCTACGTGTATGAGAGCAAGAAATATTAGCAACAGCTAATTAAGAGTAAAGAATAATTTGTGGGTGTTGTAACCAATTTAGATTGAGACTATTTTGATCTATTATTGCAAGTATTTTGTGTGATTTTATTGTGTGAACTTTGTAATCATATTTCCATATTAATTGAGTGTTGTTTATTTATACTTTTGAGTATACGAGTCCATACACGCTTCCAAAAAAATGGTCCTAAATAATGATTCCAATCAACAAATCATTAAACATAGCATACTGACAAATGCCATACTTTAATGAGCATGGTTTATGCTCATTGTTACCAACCATTATAATGCACCATCAAATTTAAATTATAAATGATTGTTATATTCTAATCAATCAATCATAAAACTGGCATATTGATATTATGACACAACATACTCTTTAGATATGGTTTGAAGCTCATCGTTTTCAACAATGGCCGAAATGATTTGAGATTCCATGTTTTCTTTCTTTCTCTTCTTAATCTTCAGCTCCTTCCCATGTGTATCCCCATTCACAGTTGATCTGGCCACATCAAAAAATTTTACCAGATAAGTAAAATACAAATGAGACAAGCATCAGCAACCTTGGCCTTAAAAGACAATGTCATTAGTCACAGTGTTTTCACACACCACAATATATATATATATATATATATATATATATATATATATATATATATATATATATATATACGGTTCGGATCAAGTGCATACCCTTATCTTACTCACCCCCTTTAGTGATGGACCCGGCGATTCGGTCATATAACCGTCGTCTATACTTTTAATGACGCTATATGTTGTCCGTCGCTATAATTATAGACAACGGTTGTATGACCGAAACCGTCGCCGGGTCCGTCGCTAAAGGGGGGTGAGTACGGGTGAGTAAGATAAGGGTATGCACTTGATCCTGCTCTATATATATATGGATCAAGTGCATACCCTTATCTTACTCACTCACCGTGCTCACCCCCTTTATGACGACCCGGCGGTGATTCGGTCATACAATAACTGTCGTCTATACTTTTAGCGACGTTATATGTTGTTCGCCGCTAAAAGTATAGACGACGGTTGTATGACCGAAATCGTCACCGGGTCCGTCGCTAAAAGGAGGTGAGTACGGGTGAGTAAGATAAGGGGTATGCACTTGATCCTTGCTCTATATATATATATATATATGCACACACATATATAGAGAGAGAGATTACTAATGAAATTCAGCTTATAATAGGAAAGTTCTAATATAATAAAAGACTACGTATAATACTTAACAGTACTTTACTAAAGCAAAAGAGTCCTATCGCTTTTAGCTAGGGCCATTGGACAACAATTAAGCCATTTCAGTTGGCTTCTCTTTTTGGACTTGTAGGACATTTTTATGCCATGAAAACATGTATCAATTCAGAATATTTGTTTCTTCTGTTTATAGTTCTCTTTTTCAAATATGTATACAAGATATAGTTAATACTATGTATTTCAGCATGTTATAGAACCAGTAAGACAGACTTAAAAGGGGGGACATCTAAAAAGGGACTGGAGGAGTACAGCATAAAATACTCTTTGTTTTATAAAAAAGTGTTCCATTTGCCAATTTTTTTTGTTGGACAAAAAGAGTCTTTTATGGATGGAAGTAAAAATGACAATGCCCTCAAGTTTGATATCATAATTTCATTATCAGGCCCAACCAATCGGAGTGAGTAAATCAAAACGAAGAGATAAAGAAAAAGAGGAAATAAGTATGTCAAGCAATATAATCCTCACTCATTTGGTAATTCTGCATGCGAGCCTAAGGCAAAATCTTTTGGACCAGAAATCTTCTTTCCAGGAGTGCCATCTCCGACCCTTGCTTTCTTTTTCTTTTTCCTCTGGGAGACAGATAAGCTACTAACTTGTCTGCTTAGATTAAAAAACATTGATTAATTAAAATAAAAACAAAAACATAAGATGTATTTATAACAAGATACTTAGTTAAAAAAAGGGTGTGAAAACAGAATAATATTCAACAGAGCATAAGTGAAATTTAAAGAAAAGACAGCCCGAGTACAGGAACACAAATAGACATGGTTGAAAAGAATTTAACAAATACATAACATCGCTTATCACTTAATAGTATCATCTTGCAGACTATTCATCCTTTCTGATCTACTATCAGTACTTCCAACAAGAAAGCTGTCATCATTTTCAATCCTTTGATTTAATGTCGTGACTTTAATAATTTTTGCACCATCTAAAGCTTTTGCAGTTATGGAGTCCATCACAAATCCATTGTTAATCAATGGCACAACATAAAAGAAAAAATAAAATATTCAGTCGATAGTTTCTTCATTTCACATATCCAGCCTACAAAACTTTAATATCCTTTTGGTTTTTTCTGTTGGAAAATTGAGGAGAGAATATCAAAAATATGGATGCACTGGATATATTTGGAGAACACTGAAAATTACTTAGACTCCACTTAATCTCACATACACAAACTAACTCAAGAAGAAAGATTAAAAATATGATTCCCAGGACACATTTCTAGAGTCACTCAATTAATTACAACTTGACCAAATACACGTCCATGAACTTAGCCATAAATGTCGCAATACACTTTTAAATGCATACATGTATCATGAACCTTCTACTCATGACCTTTCCGCTAACACAAATTACATAAATCATTGAATATGCAGTCCAAGGAGAGCTATTTGATTCTAGTGTTCACAATGATATCCATGATCAAAAGAAAGCTGGTGAACATTCAAAAGAAAGTGATCAAGAAGATGAGTTTGTAAAAGAAAATACATGTGAAAATAATCGGAAAAAAAATTGTTCAAAATATTGATATTGCAAAAGAGAATATTGAAAAGAATGAAAGAAAAGAAAAGAGAGATTGAAAAAAATGAGTTTGAAAATAAACGAGAGAGTGAGCATAAAGAAGAGAGAAGAAATATGTAACTACGAAAAAGAGAATGAGTTGGAAAGTGATTTGTATTTTGAAAAGTTAATGACTGTACATTCGTACAAAACGGCGCTTTTGAATACTAACAAGGTTAACGCTTCTTTGTCTAGTTCTGTTTTGTCTCTTGTACAGGTTGTTGATGATATACCCCGAGCTATCATTCCGTACCGATCAGCTGATAGTATTCTTGAGGAGACGACGGAATTATCGAGGCGGGTTGGAGAGTTAGTGAAAGTGGGTATGGTGGATGAAGACATGAGTTCGTGTGTTGTTTGTGAGATCATAGTACCTGAGGATAAGACGTCAAGCTTGTGCATCGATTTTTAATTGGTAAACAAGTATCGATATGTTTTTCTTTACTTCTATAATATGCTTGATAGATTGTACAATATTTGTGTTTTATCTACACTTGAAGATGATCATGTGATGACAAAGCCTAATCAATTTAGCATGAGAAAAAGTGATAAATGGGAAATTGTTTTAACGTATAAGTTGTATAGATGGATAGTTATTTCTATTAGATTAACTGATGCATCTTGTGTTTTCATGAGTTATTTAAAACATGTTTTGCATTCTTCCATTTGGAAATTTGTGTTTAGCTATTTTGATAGTAGAATCGTCTTTATCATAAACTATGGTGGATACTTGATATTTGTTGAGTTAGTTTATGATCATGATATAGATTCTCGTTTTCGACGTTCGTACTTGCATGAAATTCATTCTAGGTTTTCTTATCTATATGTTGAGTTAGGGTTTCATGTTAGTCAATTTTTATATGAGATGTCGTTAGTTGACAATGGTAGTAATCATGTTGTTTTGTTAGAGCAATCTTCATTACATGATTTGCTATCATATGGTTCTGATTCGAGAAGTGTTTATCATCAAGATGGGTTGAGATATGGGATATTTGCATGTTTAGTTAGTTCACTTAAATTAGCTAGGGCATTGCATACTTCCATGAGGTTGTTAAATCATATTTTGCATTCGTTCATGGAAAAACTTCTTATTATTTGTTTTGATGATATTACAATTTTTGTCAACATTTTGAGAAATTCTGTAGTATTTGTTGAGCTTGTTTGTGATCATCGTCGATATGTTATTGAGTTTTCAACTGTTTATGTCAATAGGAAGGGAAAGGTTGGCTGTGTTTTGCAGATTTGTGATAGAATCATATTCACCGAGGGAGAATCATGGATCGTGCAATTCATCCCGTTCAATGCATAGAACATCTACATGGAAGTGTTTTGAATGTTGTTCTAGTAGACTATGACTGTGATTTTGATTTTTTTGATTTATTTGATTTCATCGTGATTAGACAAAAGATACTTGTTGATTCGTTGTGTTTTGTGTTTAATCCATGAATTCAGGTGTATGGGCTTATGCGACGTGATGAGTTTCAAAAGTTGACATTTGGCCCAGGATCATTGAATTGGTTTTGTTTGCGAAGGGCCGAGATCATTAGACTGACTTTCGATCCGGGAATTCGTACATAGATGGCTACGCTGCGTGAATAGTTCTTTATATTGATATTTGATTCAGGAGGAAATGGAACTTTTAATATTCTTATTTGCATTGCATGCTCGTTTATTTAAGTAGATACTAGATTAGTTTATATAGTTAGTATTTGGGTAGTAAATGGTCTACAAATTGCAAGTTGAGTTTTGGCAGTATGATTTGTTCGATGCTACTAACTTAGTTTGTTTTTGTGTAGGAGCAGGTTTGTGGGTAAGATTTGAGGACAAATCATTTTCAAGAAGAGGGGAATGATACAATCCTGACCAGGATCGCGTCGAACCACAACGGCTCAATTCAAGTTCCGGGGATTCAACGAATGATTACAAGTAATTAGGTTGAAATTAATTCAAGAATGTTACATTTAGAGTTCAACTCAATTGGACCGTTAGGAGAGGATTTGAGCTACGCGGCAAGGCGTTCAACATGGAGATTGATTAACGAAACCTGGAGCGAGGCTGAAATAAGTTCAGAGGTGGTTGAGATGGAATCCAAGCCTATGAAGCTCATGAAGATGTTTGACGTGGACGTGTCGAACCAAAAAGACAAAAAGAAAGATTCAGTTTTTACGGGGACGGCGCGGTCGCTCCTCATTCTCAACAACAAGGCCACGCTGCCTCGCAAAATCGAAAGTTAAGGAGTTGACCGGCGTACTTAATAGGCCTTCTGAATTTGCCTCGACGCCGCCTCCACCTCCACCGGATGAGATGCTCTGCATCGAGATTTGCTACCCGGTATGACCAGCATACCAAGAAATCAAATAGATGCGCCGCCTCCAAGGATTTTTCGGTTAGCTGACGCGTTTTTGAGATGTGGACGCGAATTTACTTCCTTAATTAGCTATTTACAGTATATTTTAGACTTCTAATGTATCTAGGAGTTATATTAGGTAGGATTTGAGTTCCATATGGATTTTGTAAGCTAGGGTTTTACATTCCTTTTTTATTTCAAATTTCTTTTGGAATTAAGGTTTTTATTATTAGTATAAATAGATTACATAACTGATGTAATTGAGAGACAATTTTGATAATAAAAAACTTGAGAGGTTATTCTCCTTTTGGTTCTTTGAGAACTCTTGAATTGTTCATAGTTTTCTGTGATATTCATTATCGACTTATCATACAACAGATCATAGTTGTGTGTGGCGTCTTCTACCACACATCAATTGTGACATCCCAAAAATTTAGAAGATCTTGAATTATTAAATTAAAGGTTAAAGAATAAAACCTAGAGTGAAAATAGAAGAATGATTTAAAAAAAAATTAAAAAACCTATAAGGTTTACTATTTGAATAGAATTGAGAAAATAAGGGTTACAAAATTCAAAACCTAGAATGAAATTATATTTGGAAGTATGATAAAAATAAGGTATTATATTACCTTCAACTTTATGTGAATTAATGAAAGAAATTATGAGAATGATTGAAATTTTGAAAAGAAAGAAATAGATTATGAATATGGGAAATTTATTAAGGAAATAAATTTCAATGAAGATATATTATAAGGATAAAGTGAATGTGTATATGTATATGTATATATATGGTAAAAATGGAGGTACACAGCCGTGTAATTTTTAAAGTTACACGGTCTACGATATATATATAGAATCCGGTTCCAGTCCGGACGCCCGAATTTTAGTACCATCCGGACTTTTTTCTTCTTTTTTTTTTTGCTTTTTTTTTTAAACAAAAAAAAATTAATATTTTATGGAATTGAAATTTTTCATAATACAGTGTTTTGGGCGTGATTTGGATACATATAACAAAACAAGTCATGCATATCTGCAAACATGTAGATATGGAAAAATTTGGGCCCATAAAATATTATAAAAAAAAAATTAGTTGTTTTAAAAAAAACAAAGCAAAAATATTTGGGGTTAAAAGTATTTTACTCCAATCCGAAATGGATCCATTGCAGATATATATATATATATATATATATATATATATATATATATATATAGGGAATCCATCCATGTCAACCGGTTGTTGGGAGCAACCCAAAAAGTCGATACAATGACTTATGGCAATTTGGGACAAATAAAATGGGACGTCTCATTTAATTATCCCGATCGCCATGTCAAATATAGCTATTGAGTATTTTGTATATATGGCTACTCTTTTTGTAATAATGGCTGGAGTATGTTGTATACATGGCTACTCTTTTTGTATTAAAAAATTGCTACTCTTTTTGTAATAATGGCTAAATGTATATATGGCTGAATCCTATACATCTTTTTTTATATATTAAAAAAATAGACAACTGATAAATAAATAACTAAATAGCAAATCATCAATGATGACAACGTCTCACAGATCTATCCTTATCATCAAGTTATCAAAAGTTTCAACCAGTGAAGACTTGATTACATTTAAAATATAGTATCTGAATTTTTCATTCGTTCTTTGTCTGCTTATGTATACACTGGTATTACTAAGTTGTAGTCCACCAATACATTTCATTTCCAAGAGTTTTCATCCAGCCGAAAGAGGGCAGTCTTTAGAAGCAACAGGTTGAGAAACCAAGAGAACGCCTAGTGTTTTCTTATCTTCTTCTCTCCCTTGTTTTCCCGCAGGCAACAGATTCAGAAGGGGGTGCTTTTGAAAATCTTTTTGTGGAGATATGTCCCACCCTATCGCCTCTATACAACTTCTTTCAAATTTATGGTACTTGTTTTAGTGATTTACTTTAGTTAAAGAGTTCATTCTAGGTGAATTGGCACATAGTTAGTATGTTCCAAGTTCCAACCCATTATTATTGTTTTTTTCAGAATGTGCAGGACAGAATTTTTACCGCCTGCTGAAAACATTTGTATATTTACCATATGTATTTATATTCTCGACAAATAACTAATTCTTATATTCTAAACTATTTTACAATGAATTAAAGATAACTGAGAGAGGGACAGGCTTGATAGGGTAGGAGGTAGTAAACATAAAACTAAAAGAACACAAATAAATGTCTCAAAAAGTAAAATTGTTTTTACTCATTAGCAGATTCTGGATGCGACCCTAAAGCCTGATCACATGTATTAAGAACCTTCTCCCCCAGAATGTGTTCTCCCAACTTTACTTTCTTTTCCTTCTTCCTCTGGGACATAGATAAGCCAATACCTTGCCTGCTTAAATAGGCAAATACCAATAATTAATATATCAAAATAAAAACCTAGATTTATTAGAAAGATCAATCCAAATCAAAATGATGTCACATATAGTTAAAACTAAAATAAAAATCTATGTCATAACCCAACAAGAAGAAAGATGGTTTCTGTAAAATCAAAACCTCACTCACTAATTCATAAAGATCGCCGCATAGATTAAAATAAATAAATAAATACAATAATGATGATGATGATTATAATAATAATAATAATAATAATAATAATAATAATAATAATGGTAAATAGGGGAAGGAGAAAGGGAATTGTTATTTCCAATGGGGAGAAATGATATTTCCACAAAGTTTCGCTTGAATGCGAGTCAAATTTAATATTCATGTGAGGAGAATGCAAAAATATAGATTTTCCTTGTGGAAATATCAATTCTCAAGAGGAAATTGAAGAAGAGCAACCCTCAATCATTTTTAGTTTCAAATCTTATTAGTGCTTCCTCTTATAGATCAATAACCTAATTGCTCCGAGTGGCTCTTTCAACCATAACTTTCTTTAGCTTGTTTTTCCTTTTTGGAGACTAACAATAGTAACAAACCTGTAACCTCCCTGCTGAACACAAAAAAATGCCTTGTATGAACATATAATGAATTGCTTTTATAAGAGGCTTACCATGTTGATGTAGTTTTATGCCCTATGGTGCAATCTTTTCCATCTATGGAATGTAGTGGGCCTAATAATATATTTAGCTGATTAGTTGGATGTAGTTGGCAAGAAACAATTACACCAACCGATCTCATATTATGGACCAAAAGAAATTGAATATAAATATCTCATTTTTTAGCTAAGTTTAAAGGAAATTGCCACAACCACAAGGAAGCAAGAGTTTATAGATTATTTTCTCTAAACTTTTATTACAAAACCTATACTACTTATCGCCATATGTGATGTGTAGCCCATCTCTAGACCTTCAAATTTCACACTAATCACGACAAAGTGTTCTTTTTTTTATAATACAAATAAAATTAACCAAGAGAACTCAATTTTTTTAAAAGTTGTTGCCAGTAATGTGCGCTGCTAAAGTAACCCATGTCATACTATCAGGAAAAGCTAAAGCATGCCTTTACCCCGACTCTAGTCAACTTTCATGTATTATATTGCGTGCCAAAAAGACTACAAGATCATTCACAGTTTCAGCCAATGATGACTTAATTCTGCTACAAAATTTGAATATCAACTTTTCCTTATCTTTCTTAGTTTTACTTGTTATCTGTTTTTTCGTTGTATCATCTAAAATTATGTACTCCCTCCGTTCCAAAAATATGAGATCATTTTTTTTTTAAAGTTAATTTGAGACGTTTCAAATTTAACTTGTATGGATTAATGTCAGTTAGTTGATACAATTATGATTATTGTAAACTTTTTGAAAAGGACTACAAATCTTAGCAAAACTATTTAAATAAATCACCAATTTAGAATTTGATAATATCTCAAACTGACATTAAAAAGTTAAAATTGATCTTAGGATTTGAAGCAAAGAGAGTATATCCTGATATAACACAAATTGTTGTCCCCCAATATAATCACTTTTTCCTAGAAAACTTAGCCAGACAATGTCAGTAACTCATACGACACAAGGTTAAAAGTAAATTATACTAACATTTGTAATTTACTAAAGCAAAAGAGGTCATGCCAGACTAACTAGAAAGAATTTACTTTCTCCAACCCATTAAATGTGTAGTAGGGTTTTATATAACGTTCCAAAAGCATATGTATATTGTTCAATATATCTTTTTGTTCTCTATATATCTAACTATTACAATTTAAACGATTTTAAACATTAAATTGTTTATCAAAAGTTTAAAAGATAGGAGTTAAGAAAGGGACAACTAAAACGGGACGGGGGTAATAAACATAAAAGGTAAAGAAAAAAATAAGAAAAAAAGGACAATTGTTTACTTATCATATTAAAAATAAATAAATTTTAAAAGTGGACAATTAAGCATTCAAAGAGAATAGTTCTCACTCATTCTGTAATTCTAGAGACTCCGAAGCATGATCTGGTGGAGTAACACCCTTCTTTTCCACCCTTACTTTCATTTTCTTTTTCTTTTCCCTCTGGGGGATGGCAAAGCCACAAAGTTTCCTGCTCAAATAAGAAAAAAACTCATTGATTATAAGATAAGAATAAATACAAAAACAAAGGATGTACATAACTAGCATAGTTGTCACGGCGCCACGGCGAGACTCGGCGATAGTTAGCCCGCCATTGGCATCCGTATGGCGACAAATAATTAACAATATGCAATTTATACATTTGTTTATTTTACTTCAAAAGTATATTGAACAATAAAATTTTATATATATTAAAACTCAAAACATCATAACTAACACTATGGAACACAATTATATGAATACTTTACAAATTCAAAAATAAAACAATTGACATTGAAAACTAGTAGAACATGTCAACAAACACACTTCGTAAAAAATAAAGAATCAACCACCCATCACACATTACAAGTCTAATAAATAAATTACACAACATAGCACGTACATGGGTTATGATGAGTCATGGGTACAAAATGATTTAATCACTTAACTTGGACCAACTGCCAAAGCGTGAGCCTTGGCAGCTCGGCGTCCAAGTCATCGCCTTTTCCTTCTCTAGCGTCGGGATGCTAGTCGTCACCTAGGCATGTGAGAACTCTATTTTTAATGAATAATATAACTATATAACTTGTCTTGGTTATTTTATTTATAAGTTATAATTAAAAGTCTTATCCCTTAATTGCTAAAAGGTGATATTTGGTTTAATTAACCTAAGCATAATTAATTAGTACTAATCTTAATTAATTAAGGTAATTATGTTTAGAGCTTACCTAATCAAAATTTAATGATTAGTGAAAGATTAGTTAAGCTAATTGGAATTAACTAGTGTTAAACTATGTTTAAGGCATGGTGAGTGAGCTGCCAAAAACAAGCTAGTAAACATCCACCTCACTTAAGAAACCAACACCTAGCATCTACTATTCTTTTAATAACATAAAGAAAGGAGAGATAGAGATTAGATTTAGGTGAAAGAACAGAGAATAGAGATGCTTGTCTCTACACAAGCAATAAGGTGAAGGAAAAGGAAGAGAAAAGAAGAAAAAAAAAGTAAGGAATTTTAAAAAAAATCAAAGGAAAAATCTTGAATGACTCGTAGGTATATCACACATAAGAGGTAGGGAACTCTGATGTAGGACAGATCTGGGATGAAGAATTAACGAAAAATAAACCAGGATCTAAACTCCACGTTTAGACCACTAGGATCTCTCAAGTGTATCCACTCCACGTATCAACACCAAGATAGATAAAATACCTCTACGGTAGAATACCTCTACGGTATAAATGAAATAATCAATTTCAATATCAATATCAATAATATGTAGCCTCCAAGACTTGTGGGGATTACATCATTTAAAGAGACTCAAAACCCTAATGATACTTGGAGAATAATAAAAGAACTAAAAGACTAAGATACCCTTACTAAACATTAAAAATTCCTAATTACTAATTAATATTCCTAAATCCCCACTAGTAAATAAAATACATAAAAACATCAACTACCTTTATATTTAACATAATAAAAACTCCAAATAATAAATATAAAAAATATCTTCCTTGTCCGTGACTTGGAGTCCCCATCAAACTCTAATACATCTTTTAATCGGTATACTTGCCTGTTTTGATTCTTGGTTTGGCTTTCACATGTCACTTGCTTTCTTTTGTATAACTCGATTTATTAAAGATGTTTTACAGTGATTCATGTACATTTTCATATCTATGTGATATTTAAATATGAAGTTAATATGTTTACAAGTTTATTAGAGATTTATTGAATGATTTGGTGAAGTATATATATCATATATTAGTATATGAAAGGTTTATAAGTGATGTATATTAACATATACATGAGCTGAAATTGTAGTCAGACATAGTTTTTGATACAAGTTCGGTTTGGTTTGTAAGATTTAACCACTAGTTTTCCTTGAAGTTTTTATACGTTAAACGTAAGTAAGTCTAGTTTCTCTCTACCAAATATCAAGTTAATCGGCAGTGTTTTAGTATTTTATTAAATTCATGCAAAAGTGCAGCTTATAACATTTTGCACACTGATTTTCTGCACGCGTAGCCCAACTTTGAATAGGTGTAGCTCACTCGTTATACAACGTAATTTGGTGATTCTTAACACTAAAATGTAGCCACTAAAGTGTAGTTTCTATTATAAGTGGAAATGAACGCCACAAGGCAATTCTATTGAAGTATAATAATGCTGAAATATTTGTGAAATACTCTTTTGATACTAGATAATTATGTTTATACAATTTTTAGAATTCGTCTTATAGTATGTGATGTAAGACTCAGAAATTTATATAAACATGTGAATGTTTTCTGTTTGATAACATGCATATTTTGAAGGTAAGTGGTAACAAAGCGAAGTTTGATTGAGTTGTTGACATTGAAAATTGTAAAGGTTGGTTCCTAGCCAAAATTAGGATATGGTTTCCCACGAGGATGACTCCAGGACAAATTCCCGTGAGAATGGTTGGTTCCTAGCCAAAAATAGGAGGTTACAGATGGTTGGGTCCTGACCAAAATCAGGATGTTACTATGGTTGGTTCCTCGCCAAAATTAGGATATCAATTTGTTAAGATGTTACAAAGATTATGTTCTTGTTGAATGCTAATGAGAAAGAACGATAACAAAGATAAGGAAAGTTTATTACAAGCTAATTATGTTGCATCAAAGTTTAGTTTTATATTTGCACAATTTTACTTGTGATTGTGTTATACAATGATTTAAAGTTGTACTAGTATTTTCTAGTGGGCTTGTCAAGCTCACCCTTATATACCATTTTCACAAACTCCTTTGAAAAGGAAGGAAAGAAAAGAAGTATGAGATGACTTGACACTATATGTGCTACGTGTAACGGTAAATCCATGAACATGCTTTTGTATACTTATATAGGAAAACATTTTTAAAGCAAGATTCTTTTGTTTTAGATGTTTAAATTTTTAATGTATTAATGTAGTAAGCAAACGTTAAAACTTCTTATGTTGAGTTTTTGTTTGAATTGGAGTTGTCACAAGTGTTACTTTTAAAACCATTTACCCTTCCCCAATTCCCTTACTCATGCCTCTATGAGGGTGGGGGCATGACAAGGCAACACCATGACAACTATGATAACTAGGATGGTTAGTAAGAAAAGGTGCCAGAATAATTAAGAAAATTACAGTGAACTTGAGGAATCACAGCCATTGTACATGCATACAAATAAAGATATTTGCATAGTTGAAGTAATAAGCTAACCAATTCCTTATCACTTACCCAACGGCAGCTAGCAGAACATTCTCATTCTGTGCTCTACTATTTGCACTTCCAATATAAGAGACACTATCATTTTCAACCCTTGCACTTGATGTCTTGTCATGAATTTTTTTTGCACCGTCAAAAGCTGCAGCAGCAGTCAAGCCCATCGCTAACTTGCAGCTAATAAGACATCAATGACACATCATAATAGAAAAATATTCAGTCAATGTCAGTAAATAAAGTGCAGAAATCAGTAACAAAACTCTCACCCTTTTGAATGTCCTTGTAAATCTTTTTTATTTTTGCCATCCTCTATTGCAAGAGTAAGTCCTTCAACCTTCGATTTCTTTAGCTTTTTTCTCTTGGAGGTTGAAGAACCAGTTACCTCCCTGCACAACCAAACAAGAGCAGTTCAGAATGAGATCGAGATGGAGTACTTTTTGTGAAGGGCTTAGCATATAGTTGCTGAATAGAAATAGTGACAAGTATGCTTACCAAAAGCTAATAGGGAAAAAAGTAAAAAACTCTCCATCTATCCTGGTTAAACTAAAATTAGGAATCTATATTACCATCAATATTAAAGGTATTTGCTAGAATCACCACCACAGTAGTACCAACTGTATAATTACTTTCCCCTTGTACATATTGTAAATCTATTAACTTGGAGACAGATTGTTAGGCCCTTGAGAGGCCCTAACTGATGAACTGATAATAAATTTAGTAAGAAAGATTTCAGTTGCTGAATTTGGGGGAAGAATGGGGCAGAAAAAGGGAAGGGAGGTGAGAAAGAAGTTCAACGGAGTAGCAAAACAAAACGTGTGCTCTCAAATTGGATACGTCATAACATATATATATATATATAGGGCCCTTGTCACTTACAGTAGCAATTTGTCTAACATGAGCCTAAAGAAGTAAAATACACTAAAGTAGTAACTAACTTCACATGCATCTACTTATAGAAACTACTATTTCAACAACTTCTCCAAAATAACCCTGGTTTGACAAAGATCTGCTGAAATTTCAAAAATGCTGCCGTAGTTAACTACTGCACAATATTCTAATAATATCTCATTAACAATACACTTTAAGGGGCTCCTTTTCTTTTATCTTCTCAGTTTCGCACCATGTCTAAGCCTATTAACAATTTAGAATTTGGTACATCATTACATTTATCAATTGTCCAGTTTATGCTGATCAAATTACTAAATTAAAAATCTACAACTATTACTTGTCCAGTTTGTCCAATTTTTTGGCATGAAGAGGATTGTCGATGATATACATATGGAAGTATACTAGTATAGGCAAGAGATACTGTTTCAGACATTATTGAAATGAAGCGGTCATAAAAAGTTTCTACCTGACGTTTATCTACTTCACTTGGAACCACAAACAAGAAATGATTAAAATTTTCAAAATGACGCCACTCTCTAAATAGACCATTTCTGCTTACAAAATTCAGAGCCTTTAATTACAAACAGATAAAATTAAGAAAGAAAAAAGGAACAAATAAATAGACCAAGACGAATACTCACATGAATCAATAAGAAAAAAAAAACTATTCTTTTGATTGAAGGCGATATTTCAACACACCCTTGACTTCAGGATTGCATTTTGCATTTAGAATATAAAATGCTCACATGTAAATTAGAAAATGTTGGCTTTCTACAAGCACGTGTGTTGTAAATAGAAAATGTAGGCTTTCTACAACCGTGTGAGTGAGTGTGTAAGAATTTATCAAAAATGTTTAAATAAAAAATAAATTGACAAACCTTAAAAAAACACTACAGAGAGGAATGGTTGCTTACACAATAGACAAATATTCATTGAACACTTTACTGAGATTATATATCCAACTAGTAACATATATACCAAGAAATTCCACCTGTTTATATTTCTATCTTCTAGATCGCATTTTCTTTTATGGTCATTTGATTCCTCAAATAAAATTTGTTCCTTTACGGAACTTCCAGCAGTAGCTTTTCCGTGTGATATGTCTTTCTTCCTTTCTTTAATGATGTACTTGTCATTTCCTTGCTGAAAGGCTTCCTTTGTCAATCCATCAGCCATATCATGATCTGTGACCAACATAACAGAATGCAAATTTAACTAATTTAATAACAAATCCTTATCAACAATATCAGAATAAATAGGTTAGCCTTCTATTGTTCATTAAAAGAGTTGAGCTCAGTCAGGTGTTGATGTAATTAAAAGAGAAAGTAGAAAACATAAGATACATAAACATTGGTAAGTGGTATTCTTTAGCAGTTCCTAGGTAATCTTAGTTTTCTTTTAAGATGTGTTCGGCATTCGCAAATTGCAAGGAAAGAGAAAGTAAAAGGGAAAAATGAAAAGAAAAAGAATTAATACAGTTTATTTTAACATATACTTGACATGCAGTTTGTAAAAGTATATATATAGCTGAACACGAGTACTTCAAGTGCTTAAAGTTTTCCTTTTTCATTTATAAGATCCAAGAAGAGCCTTAGTATCTAGAGTATATAATTGAAATCTTTTCCTGCATATAGTTTGTGAAAAGGAGTAAAATTTATGGTCTTATGTACCAAACAACGAAACAAATATATGGTGTTAACAATTTCCACAAGCACCTATGAGAGAAAGAACTGTTTGGTTTTCCAAGTTCTCAATCATTTTCTTCTCCTCTTGCGAGTTGCTATGACTTCTTGTATAACCATTTCCAGCACTCGTATCAAGACTCCTACGCCAAGGTCAAAAACATTAGGATTATTTTCGAAGATTTGTTAATTCAAGATTAAAATCAAAGCACACATACTGAAGTAGGTTAAGGAACTGAAAATGAAGTCACGAGGTCTACATACATTACAAACTGAGCTAACACCACTGTTTGAAGAAAGATCTTAAATTAGAACATGAAAAAGAAAATTAGAAGAAAAAAAATTAACTGTGATATAATAGTCCGTACTTGTTTTGTAAAGAGATTTTAAAGCATCTACTACATCAAAATCTGCTTTTTCAAGACAACTTTCACTAACTGTATATAAATTTTTTATTGGCACTGATAAGCTCAAAACTTTCCTGCATAATTGAATGAATTTGTCCGGGGTGAATATATTACTTAATGAAGGTGAGAAACACAAGGAAAAGAATATGAAATGATAAGTAAATGAAGGAAATACAATTTAGTACTTGAGAAACCAATCTTGTTCCCACAATGTCGAATTTGTTCTCTCTATAAGCTTAATGCAGGCACTTCCAACATCATTTACCATGATTTTTCACTCTAAAAGTCTCTTTTCTCTCCTTTTTCAGCACTCTCGCATCATTTCTAAGCCCACGTACACTAGCGGAAAATGGCGCCTCAAAGTATCCAGCAGTATTCCAACCTCCAATGAATGTGTTGAATAATGCTTACCATTAAATATGAAGTGTTCGCTAGCATTAAAAAGCAAAATATCCCAGTATCAACTATAGTACTTATAATAAAGAACACCACAATGAACCCACAAAATCCTTTATCATCCACAAAATAGTTGGACAATCATAAACACCATTTTCATTTAGGGTACTAACTATCAACTTAACTGGCAGGTGAATAAGGTAAGCAGTGAATTCAAAAATTATTCAGAATGAAGCTAAATGTAAAATCTTACCCAACATTTCCGCTGTCTTCAAATAGAACATCCTCCCTAGAGCCCGGAGATTGATCTTGATTATTATTTGCAACATCCTCTAGAGGTAATACCTTCACTAATCCACTGTTCACAGTGTTAGCATCATCTAGACAAACATCAGCTTCTGTCACCTGAGAAGTACACTTCCAGAGTACACTCCTGCTTGGAGAAAAGAAGGGGGGAAGTAAAAGGATGAATAACAAAAGGAGCAAAATGCATCTAACCGCGCCTTTTTGTTTTGAATTAAATTATGTATCCTTAGCATAAAACCTCAAGTAGGTTGTATGAACTATGAAGGCTTTAAGATCACAGGTGATTTGGGTAATCCACAGGAGGTTAGATGACGTAGACAATTGGCATAATTATATATGGAGCAGTTAGAATGTCAGAATTGCAGACGAAAGTCAAAATGGTCAATGTTTGGGCTGAACTCCAATTTGGACTCAAAAGGAGTAGCTTTTTCATGGAAATGGCAGTCTGGATAGAACAGGTTCTCCGCAACCCAAGTTGTCATTTTTAAGCCAAGCTCCTTCGAGTTTTTCAGTTAGTATTTTGGACTATTTTATCATATTTTGGGATTTTATTCATTAGGAAATTAATCACTTTCATTTTACTTGACCCAATAAATTTTAGAGTTTACCAATTAGGTTTCTTTACCATTTAAACAGTTCTAAATATTTGAGTACAACAGCTTTTATCAATTATTCAATAAAACTACAATTTTTTCTATTCTTGTGGATTTAAGGAATCTTCGTGGATTTAAGGAATCTTCATGGATTCAATTGTTTATCCCTTCATATGGCTAGAATGATATATATGCCTACTATGGAACTTCCGTGCTGCGATATTAGATGCATTTTATCCACAAGAGTAATATGGCATTAAGAGAGAATCGCCAAACAAAGAGAAAATTAGACCGACAAGATTAGTTGTATTGATTTTGGCCCAAACAAATGGTATCAAAAGACAATCTCATGATATAACCACAAATTGGTATTGATATATGTAAATGTCAGGCCTTGTAGGCTCTGACACAGAGAGTGATTAGACTGAAGAGAGAGACAATTCAGAGACAACGGATGACGAAGGACAGAATTTAGGTTGAGTTTAGGGTAGAAGTGGAGATTCAGAGAAGAGATAAGTGAGAGAAAGAGAGAGATTGAGAGCAAACAAGCTTCTCAGTTTTCATATTATAATTCAAAACACATGGAAAATAAAAATAAAAACTCTTGTACTTATTTATAGAGCAAATAACATGTTATAAAAAGACAATGATTTCCCTTATCCTACACCTTTATAGCTGACTCATACCAACCACACACTCATATGCTACTATATATGATGGTAGATGGAAAGAATGAAATTTAGATAATCGCAATGATCAAGCAGCAGAAATTCTAAAGTGAAACATCTGAGTCATAATGAATAGGAGTTGGTCTTTTTCATCTTCATTCCTTAGGAGTGGTCTCACGAATAATCACGTCCATTCCAAATGAAAATCAGAACAAGCATAGACAATGTACAGAGAACAAAACTAAACCTGTTCTCATTGACGACTTTTTCTTGCTCGTTTGGAAGGTACTCAGAAGAGAGTCCAGCAATATCATCTGCAGATTGCTCTATCTTGTTCCTTGATCCACCAGGAATAATTTTGTCTGGATCTTCCGATTTTTCACAGGTTTCCCCATTTATCTGCTCGTTGACGTTTTCTATTTCAACATTATTATCGGCATCTTTTCTGGTCACATAATTAATTAAAAGATGAGTTACGAGGTAATTATTATTACTCATGATATATCTACAGGTATTCACAAATGAGAACAAAGACTAACGTGTTCACATATTCATTAATACAAACGACCGGTATTCCTCCTTCTCCAACTCCTCTCTTTTCATCAGTGATGCATTCTACTAAAGAAGCTTCATTGCCCGAATCTATACAACAGTAAGTAGGTTAATAACCATACTACAAAATATTCAGTTCTCATATAGGAATGACGGATATCAGCTCCTCATTCACAACATCACAAGTTTGCTCAAACTCTTGTCCAATATCAAAAAATAAAAATGCACAAATATATATTAGAATAAATTATATTCCCTAATTCTACAAACGATGTGCCTTTGAGAAAAGCATAAAGTAAAGCATGAAACCAACTGCGGTGTTAATATTTGGAATTTGTAGAGAATTGTAAATAGGAAAAGTGCAGTTTTCTAATATCCTATTAATCTCATAGAAATACTGCTATTACTTTCTCACAAGTCACATGGTATCCTATTCTATATTCGCTATCCCACACCCCCATTAGAAAACTGAGAATTTTCTAAAATATTCAAAACAAGTTCATGTATTTTACTTTAAATTAAAATAAAGAAAAACCAATATTCTAAAGGAAAAATTAATTGCCAAACCACAAATATATTTGCTTTACCTCCAACCTGAAGAAGCAGTTTATCAGCAGAATTAATTTGGGTGTCACTGTCATCAATGAAACAATCATTTAGTTCATATTCATTTTCATCAGTCATAATCACTAAATAAATCACTCTTTTCCTCAATATTTTCATTTCAGTCTATAAGAGTTCATACCTTATGTAACAAATCTGCAGATTTATGTCATAAAAGAATATTACAAACCTGTCTTCGGAGTTATGTTCATTGGAACCACCACTGCCCGTCTCCAGGACATCTTCTTTCCCCTTAATCTCACTAAATGAAGAATCATTGTCAATGTAAAGGAAACTTTCTTAAACACCAAAACTCAACTTTTTTTATTTAAAAAAATAATAATAAATAAATAAGATTTATAAAAAAAATTAAAAAAAAGTGGAATTTGGTTTTTGGTGTTGTCTTGTAAGAAAATAAGACTAGAGAACAAAGAAATTAACAATTTCAACTCTCCAAATTTCAACAAAGCACAATATTTTAATAAGTCTTTCCTTAATTATCTTCTTTTGGGTCCTCATACTTGGTTCAAAGTAAATGGAGCAGTTAAGGATACGCTTTCATGTCATCAATGGCAGTAATCTCAGTAGTACTAGTGAAACTAGGACTTTTGTAGTAACCAGCAAGATGAACTCCTTTCAGACCAGTAACCGAGAAAACAACATCATCATGTTCCTCAAACTCAAGATCCAAACGACAACTAGTAACTTGCTTGGGTATTAATGCACATATAGAAATTGGAGATTTAGCCCCAACGGCACATCGAACCACGCTCCTGATAGAAGAAAAACGACCGTTTTCCGGAAGTGTGGCCTGAAACAGCATGACATTACTACTGAACTGTCACAATTCATCTTAATGAATACTCTTAAAATGTAGTGTAGTCTTTTCATGTCATTTCCAAACAAAAAAAAATAAGTCCAGGAAACAGAATATTTTTAAAAAGGATAACTAGCCTGTGTAATGCGAAGTCGTTTCCCAGCATTATCCCCATCCCACTGCAGAGAGTGTGGTTTATCAGGATTTAGCGAGAGCCCTTTCCAAAAGGAACAAAACAAAAATTAAGGAAAATGTGCTGCCCAATTCATTCAAAGTGATCAAAATGCATTGAAAAAAGGTAATGCCGTAATGGTACAAAAGAAAAAAAATGCAATTAATTGATTGTCTATGTTATAGAGTCAATCAAACACGTAGCATAATAATATTTCTTTCAGAAAAAGAAAAAGAAAAAAAAGAGGAAAATTTTCAAGGAATATAGGGTACCCAATTCATTAATAGTACATTCAACTATAACTTTCAGGAAAAAAGCTTGATTAAATATCATATATATATATATATATATATATATATATATATATTTGTGTGTGTCTGTGTATATTATCTGAAATATGCCGTGAATGATTCGTTTATTAATTTCACGAGTAACAAGTATTCAAAGTGCTCAAAATGCATTGAAAAAGTAATGGTGGCAAAGAAAAAAAATGCAGTTAATGGATTGTCTTTGTTAAAGAGTCAATCACGTATATATCTTTCAGAGAAAATAAAAAGGGAAAATTTCAAGGAATATAGGGCACGCAATTCATTAACAGTACATTAAACTACAAATTTCAGGAAGAAAAAAAAAAGCTTGATTAAAGGCTATATAAATATATACACGCAGATCTAACAAGCATTTTTGCAAATTAGTACAATAGCTAACAAATAATACTATACAAAATAAAAGGATTGAGAATCATACCCCAGAATGTCACCATGAGTTTAAATTGTTACTCTGGGTCCTTGAAATCAACCTCTTTGTACAAATCTCTATCGTATATATATATATATATATATATATATATAGGGTTTTTATTTAGGCATGGTATAGGAGTAATTAAATAGGGTTTTCGAGGAGATTGAAAGATTTATACGAGATGAGGAAGTTTGATTTTGGCGGGAAAAAAGGAGCGTGAATATTCCTGCACTCCTCTAGATATTTTGGTTAGGAAACTAAATACAGTAAAATCTTTAGGAGGGTAATAATGACTTAAATACTTTTTTTTAAGTAATGAACTTTTATAGAGTTTTTGAATTTTGTAAAATTACTTTTAAAGACTCTATGAAATAAGTGACAAATTTTTATAAATTTTTTATCAAATTTTGATAGACATTTGTATACTTCTAATATATCTTGTAACTTATAATAATTGTTAAAAAGTCAACAAAAATCTTATATTTTAGATTAAATGATTACGATGTTAAATAATATAAAAATACTAGTAATTTCACGTGCCTGAAGGCACGGCGTAACGAAAAATTAAATTAAAATTCGAAAAATACTATATTACCTAAAAACTCTTTGCAACTTAAAATAACTTACAATCAGACATAACAATTATCATAATTTATCACACTATCACAATAATTAATTTTCCTTTAAAAATAAATATGCAAAAAAATCTAAACTTGTCTACAAAACTTATAATCATCAATAACAATTATCATAATTCACCACAACACCACAATAATTATTATTATTATTATTATTATTATTATTATTGTTGTTGTTATTATTATTAGTAGTATTATTTTTGTTGTTTTTATTATTATTAGTGTTGGGTCGTGATATTTCCTATTTTTAGGTCGGGTACATTGGGCCTATTCACATAAACAATCTATGGGGCCTCTATTATTAATCAAGTAAAAGTCATGGGCCGATCACCACCATATTATATTCGTTTAACCTTTTAAGTAAATTCATTCGATAGATCGATCCATTAGATATTTTAATATCTGTTACTTTGACTTGTGATGATGAAAAAGCATGACGGTTGACCAAGGCTCCTGCCATGCATTAATGTGGATGGGATCATAAGCACGGCCAGTGAAAAACGATGGGCAAAAGCGTAGATAAACCTTATACGGTCAAGATAGCCCATCGGATCGTAGGGGTGTCGGGGTAGTAGTGGGTGGTACAAATAATCCAAGCAAAGATAGTATAACCTAGTAAAGGAAGCCATAAATGCAGAAGTGCGTACGCTCATACATATTGATTTTTTTTCATATTCTCTCACATACACACAACCGAGATTTATTATCTCTCTCTAGACACTAGACAGTACATTCCTCCATTGTTAACCTTGTGAACATATACTAATTCTCACGCCTGAGCTATCCCCCGACGGAACCGCCGTCAAGCTTGTGGTGTTTACCGTGTTTACTGTGCATGATCAGGACGTCTTACATGATTGGGACGTGACAGAAGATCCTGGCGTTAACATTGGCGCTAGAAGAAGGGGTGTGTTCTAGTGTTCTTGAAGTATTCAATCACAAATTGTAGCTGCTCTACGTCAGAATCCATGGTGAAGAAGAGTAGAACAGTTACCTCTAAAGGATACACGATGGCTATGACTTCGCTTCACACAATGAGTATCCTGTCAAGGATTGATTGGGTCCTTCAAAGAATGCTCATGCCGGGTAATCGCCGAAAGCAAGTTTACGAGGGTTCTCGTTCGAGAGCCCAGGATGGTCTTCGGAAGAAGATTGATTTTCTTCGCTAAAAGAAGACCGACCATGGTCGTAAAAAGGGTGAAGACATACCGCTTAGAATCTATACCGAAGTGGTCGAATCGACCGAATCGATTAAGTTAGAAAGAAGTCTACACTTTAAAGACATGTCTCGAGGCCTTCTCGGGATCGAAAGCGAACCAATGACCATTTTCCGATCGATTGGTGAGAAGGGTATTTACGCCCTATTGGTCTTGGGATTATGGTCAAGCGAGTAGATGAAGATCCAATGACCATTTTCCCGATCGATTGACCGAGAAGGGTATTCCGCTTCTATTGGTCTTGGGATTATGGTCAAGCGAGTAGATGAAGACCCAACAACCATTTTTCGATTGATTGACCGAGAAGGGTATTCCGCCCTATTGGTCTTGGGATTATGGTCGAAAGCAGAGTAGATGCCGACTCTCGAGAATCCACCGAGGCACACCACCCACATCAGACACTTGTCTTGGAGATTCCCATCTAAAAACAGTTCAGATTCATTGACACAAAATGCACCCATATTCCTAAGCATCAAGAAGAAGGTACCTCATCCTAGGGGTTCTCGGGACTATGGCGCAAGCATTTGACGAGGGAGTAATTCAAGAATATATTCACCCAAGAACACAAAAAAGGCACTCGCCTTGAGTGTTCTCGCCAACCAACGAAGGACTCGTCACCAAAGCAGATCTATAAGTCATGACTCGAAATCCAAACACTTTGGTAAATATTTCCAAGGTCGGTTGACATTGTGGTCCAAAGTCGATAATAGTTAAAGAGAAGGTGAGGAGTCCAAACAAAGCCATTTGAGTTCTTCTTGAAGCGAGTTCGTGGGTATTGCATGCGCAGATGGATATTCTATTTCGGACATCAAGATAGCGAAAGCTATCAAGGAGTCGATCACAATAACAATTCCATGGGTGCATTATCGTCGACCACTACTGAGATGCTTATAACTTTGATGGCAGATGGCGTCTTTCGCCCGGATCGAGATCTTTGGAAAAGAAGACCAAGTACAAGAGTGTCAATTTTGTTCTCATTGATGAGAATCTTTATCAAAGGACCTTTTTCGTCATCATTGCTTAAACATTTGGTTCCATCCAAAGCAGAGTGTGTTCTTCGGGAAGTTCACGAGGGCATTTGCGGTGATCATATGGCTACTAAATCTTTGGCTTACAAAGTACTTCGACAAGGATACTATTGGCCTACAATTTTCAAGGAAGCTACAGAGTATATCAAGAAATGTGAAAAGTGCCAATTCAATAGTCCGATCCCACATCAGCCACCGGAAGAGTTATACTCGATTTTATCTCTTATACCCTTCGCTGTCTGGGGGGTAGATATATTGGGCCCGTTGCCTAAAGCTAAAGGTCAGGTTAGCTTTGTTATAGTTGCTATTGATTACATGACTAAGTGGGTAGAGGCGAAGCCACTTCGGTTAATAACGGAGCAAGAATGTTTGAAGTTCATAAAAGAGTCCAAGTAGTGTTTCGGCTCGGATCCCCTAGAGTATTAATATCGGACAACCGGGCCGATTAAATGGGATCAAAATTTGAAGCATTTTAAAGGAGTTGGGGATTCAAAGATAAGAAGACTTCTTTGGCTCATCCACGATCAAATGGCCAAGTTGAGGTGACCAACGGAATGACGTCACGAAGCAGGATCAAGGCGACTAGATGAAGCTAAAGGAAGATGGCGGAGAGAGGCTGCTTTCGTCAGATTGTGGGCTTTACGGACTACACCAAGGACTACCACTGGGATTCACCTTTTGATCGCCTATGGTATGCGATGCCTTAGTCCGCTTTAAATCGGATCTCCAAGTCTTCGTCACCAATACAAAGAAATATACAATGACGAAGGACTGAAGGCCAATTTGGATCTGCTAGAAGAAGTCAGAGAGGTGGCTCTACTTAAACTGGCTGCTTATCAACGAAGAGTAGCTAAGCATTATAACAAAGGAGTCAAGCTTCACAGATTCGAAGTAGGAGACTTCGTCCTCAGAGAAGCCGAAGCTTCTACACCTCAGAACACGGGAAAGTTAATGCCAAACTGGGAAGGGCCGTATGAAGTGATTGAAGTATTAAAACCGGGCACTTATCGGTTAAGGGCATTAGATGGTTCCGAAATCAAAAACACTTGGCATCTTTGTCAAGACTTCTAAATACTTTCAATAAAGATCAAGTTAATTCATCAAGAAGTCAGATATTATTGTTCATTATCAATAAAAAGTCACTTTTCACTATTGATCCCGGTCCTATTTGTCCTATGGTCACTATGGTGTAAGGAGGTATGGTAGGACTTGGTTGGCCATTCGATGGCGTGACCCATTTGTCGTTTCTACCCCGAATGGTAGGCGAAGGTCCTATATTGATTTTACCGGTGGTAAATCAATGGTCACTATTGATCCTGGTCCTATTTGTCTCTATGGTCACTATGGTGTAAGGAGGTATGGTAGGACTTCTTTGGCCATTCGATGGCAGCCCATTTGTCGTTCTACCCTGAATGGTAGACGAAGGTCCTATATTGATTTTACCAGGGTGGTAAATCAATGGTCACTATTGATCCTGGTCCTATTTGTCCTATGGTCACTATGGTGTAAGGAGGTATGGTAGGACTTGCTGGCCATTCGATGGCAGCCCATTTGTCGTTCTACCCTGAATGGTAGACGAAGGTCCTATATTGATTTTTCCAGGGTGGTAAATCAATGGTCACTATTGATCCTGGTCCTATTTGTCCTATGGTCACTATGGTGTAAGGAGGTATGGTAGGACTTGCTGGCCATTCGATGGCAGCCCATTTGTCGTTCTACCCCGAGTGGTAGACGAAGGATCCTATATTGATTTTACCAGGGTGGTAAGTCAATGGTCACAATTGGTCCTTATATCTTGATCCTTATATCTTGGTCCTTATATCTTGATCCTTATATGATTGTTCCACCCCGAGTGGTAAACAAATGACCGATCTCACACTTCAGAACCGATGAGTATGTGTTACTTTATTTTATTTAAGTGTTGAGTTCAGTCCTTTCTGTTCAGCTAAGTTAAATTATGTCCATGAAATTCAATTCACTTTGTCTCATACATTAACTATTATATGTCTTAACTGATTCACTGTTTAGGTTCATTTTACTGATATTAAATTATTGACAAGAAACTAACCGAAAACATAGTTCACAATTAAGGAAATTGTAGATTCATCAGGAAAACTAAAACATTCATTCGATCTATTCATTCATGAACAAAAATACACCAATATAGAAACATTGACAACCTCTATATATAAAATTTCAAAATGATCCTAAAAACATAAAAAGTTTAAACAGATAATTTTTTACATAAGTAAGAATGAAAGCAGGAAGAACGCCTAGGCACCACCTTCGTCTTCGGAGTTGAGCAAAGTTGGATCCAGTTGAGCAGCAGACAGTTTTTCTTTGCCTCTCTCTTGGCAGTCTTCGTAACCTTCCGAGTAGACTTTCATGATCTCGACGTTAAGTTCGTCCGAATCCCTATATTCTGCCTGTATCTGCTTTCTGAGCTCTTCGGTCAGAAGAGGACCCCTTCCCTCAAGCTCCTTTATTTTAAGACGAAGCTTGTGGCGTTTGTTCTTATGTCTCCATTCTTCATCCTGGACCTTTGATTGAGCCTCGCCAAGTTGAATAGCCAGGCTTCGGTTGGCTGAAGAAAACTCCTCATTCTTGGCCCTCAGGAGCAGGTTTTCTTCGACCAAGTCGGCGTTCAGATCGGTTAAAGTTTGTTGGCTGGCTTCGGATGCGGGTAACCCATCCCTCGTGGCCCTTAGTTCATCATCAGACGTCTTCAAGTCCATCTTAGCTCGATCCAAGTCTCGTTGGAGGCCATCGATGACATGAAGAGCGTCTTCTCGATCGGCCCTTTCTCGAGCCAAGGTTGATCTCAGCATGTTGATCTCCTGTCTCATGAAATCTTCCTCGGTTTCCCCATTTATGTGTCTTGGACGCAAACGTCCAAAGACAGCATTGGCTTGCATATGTCCAAACAGTGCTCAAGCCAGTACCCAGATATCCAATTAAGAACAGAAAGACAGAAAAATAAAGAAATGATTATTTACCTTAGCCAGATAGCTCATCCCTTCATCGAGCAGATTCCCGTCTGTGTGATCACTGAACCGATGATCGTCAGCGTTCCTTACGAAGGCCCCGAAAAGGTCGAAGGGAAAGTTAGCATTGAATCTAGGCCACACGTCGGAGACCCCATGGCCTCGGCAGATGATAACCCCGACCGAAGGAAGGTCGTTTCAGCGAGGTCTCAACCTTTTCGGGGAAGGAACTGGTTGCTCAGGAGGAGTAGGTTCAGGTTCAGCGTACACGGTCTCGGGATATGGAGATTTATTTGGACTAGGTACTTGGACAGGAGCGGCAGATGCAGAACTTGGATGGTCGTCGGTGTTCTTTTCTCTTCTACGGGCCGAGTTTGGATAAGATCATCATCGATCACCCTCTTCGGCAATCCGTATCTCTACAGGGGGCACGAAAGGAGGAACGATCGAAGATTGGGGCACCCTAAGCTCTTCGGCGGTCAGAGGAGTTATTTTACTTTTCAGTTTTTTGGTACGGAGGATGCTTCTTCGATCAGGACGATCGAGTAGACCTCCTCGGCGTGGGACAGATGTGGTGGTTGGCTCAACTTCAGGCGTGGTTTCAGAAGGGGTTGGAAAGGGTGTTGATCTTGGCTTTCTGATTGCCCTCCTCTTCTAACGAGGACGGAGGGTCTCGTCCGGAGCTAGAACCTCATCGACCACGGTTCGTCGATTCAACGAACTTCAAATGCGTATGTGTTTCCGGATTGGTTCGGCTTTTAGGAGCAGCAACCATTGCCGAGTTTCCACCGCTTCCCAAGACTTCCCGGATAAAAAATCTTCAAACTCTTTTATCTCCAAAGAGCTCGGTTTGATCAAAGATACTACATAACCAACCAACTCTGTGTTAGAATCCACATTATAAAAGCATTTTCAAAAAATTCGTATACATATAAAATAGACCAATACTTACATTTATGGTCATACAACCATGCTTGTTTTGATAGGAGTCCATACTTCCACTCCTCCTTCGGGAAATTGTCAAAAAGTTCCATCATTTCCACTTTTCTTTCTTCAGAAATATCGCCAAAGTCAGGAGAAATCTTCTCATTAGTGGCCCAGTTCGGTAAGGAAGAAATTTCGGCCTCTCGACGTAGAACCACTTTTCATGCCACTTGTTGTTGCAAGGCGTGTTCACCAAATGAACGCCTCTCGAACTTCTCTCTCCGACCGGAGAATGCTTGCTAATGGCCTTGAACCCCTTCTCCTAGATTGTATTTATTTTGTATCTTGTGTGACGAAGAAGTCAGGTGGAGGGCTCCACGCCCAATTCGTGATAGAAGGCCACGAAGGGCAAGATGTGAATGTATGAGTTCGGTACTAGTTAGGGCGTAACCCCCACCCCGTAAACCCCAAAGAAGGTTACTATGAAGATATGCAAAGGAAACGAACCCCTTCTCCAACAGAGTCACAGGCAGCAATTCAACCTTACCGCCGTTGGTACATCTTTTTTCACCGGATCTCAGGAACCCTAGTCTGCATGGGTATCCAGGATGTGATATCCGCATCGAATCCTCTTTTAGTTCACCTCTGTGTGACGATCGAGGAGTATTGGCATGTGAGAATCGCTTTCAAGACTCTCTGTAGTATTCAGAGGGAGTGTTGGGATTTTTGGGGGAGGATTCTTATCAGATTTCGACCCCTTTGGGTTCAGTGTCGAGGCTCCTTCATGAGCAGCGGTGGTAGGATTTAGTGGAACGATCGTGAGTGGGGTTACCAAGATAGAAGAGCCTTGTGCGTAATCACGGGAAGCCATTGTTGATTAATTGCGGTAAGAAAGGAGAAAGTTGAGGAAAGTCGAGAGAGTTCTAAGGCGCCGAAATTCAAATGGGTGTAAAATCGTCAAAATTGGTAAAGTTACCTTTTATACTGACGGTTACACGGTGTTCAAGGTCGGCTCATTAAATGTTAGTAATGATTTGGAATTTGAATGGGAAGGGTCCGGTTCCGGGTTCATGTATCTATTTGATAGGGCTTTTCTGATTTGGGCCTCCATTCTCTTCTCCTTTCATTTCGTGAACAGCGATTGGGTACACTTCAATTATCTCCTACTATGGACCTTTAGTAAACTATCTTGGGTTATTCATAGTTTTCTATTAAACATTCATGTTTAACAAAAACTAGGGGCAATGTTGGGTCGTGATATTTCCTATTTTTAGGTTTGTACATTGGTCTATCCACATAAACAATCTATGGGGCCTCTATTATTAATCCGTGAAAGTTAGTGGGCCCCACCACCATATTATATCCGTTTTTAACCTTTAAAGGAATTGGCCCATTCAGTTGGATCGATCCATTAGATATTTTAATATCTCTGTTACTTTGACTTGTGATGATGAAAAAAGCATGGACGGTTGACCGAGGCTCCTCGCCATGCATTAATGTGGATGGGATCATAGCCGTGGCGTGAGAAAAAAATGGCCAAAAGCGGTGAGAGATAAACCTTATACGATTGGCAGAGCCCATCGATCGGAGGGGTGTCGGTAGTAGTGGGTGGCACAGTAATCCAAGCAAAGATAGTATAACCTAGTAAGGAAGCCATCGTCTAGAGTTACGTTCTCATACATATTGATTTTTTTCATATTCTCTCACATACACACAACCGAGATTTATTATCTCTCTCTGACACTCAGATAAAGACATTCCTCCATTGTTAACCTTGTGAACATATACTAATTCTCACTGAAGCTATCCCCCGTGAAGCCTAGCCGTCAAGCTTCTGGTGGTGTTTACCGTGTTTACTGTGCAGGATCAGGACGTCTTACGTGATTGAGACGTGGCAGAAGATCATGGCGTTAACAATTAGTATTAGTATAATTATTATTAGTATAATTATTATTATTATAATTACTATTATAATAATTATTATAATTATTATTGTTATTGTTATTATTATTACTATTATTATAATAATTATTATTATTAATATTATTATTATTAGTAGTAGTAGTAGTAGTACTATTATTATTATTATTATTATTATTATTATTATTATTATTAGTACTATTATTATTAGTATTATTATTATTAGTATTATTATTATTATTATTATTTGTTTGTTTGTTTGTGTGTGTGAAGACGAGATGAGAGAGAAATATTTTGTTGAATTTGATTTGGGCGGAAATAAATATGAGCCTTTAAATTAAGTTGGAATAATTAAGTTAGAATCAATTTGAACCGTCATTGTGCTTCGTCAAAAGAAAGATTCAAAATGGGTTCTGTTTTATTATATATATTTTGACCATGTAACAACCTAATTTGAAATAAAAGGCATTGTTGAAGTTGAATTATTAGATCATACCCAGTCTATTACAAGAAAAAATATCTTATTTCATAATTTTAATATTTCATACAAAAAGTCATTTTTTACTAACAGTAATATAAAATAACAATTATGATTTTAAAATTGTTCATTGTCGTTTTCCTATCAAGTAATTATTACTAAACCAACAATTTATAATTTTCAACAAATAACAAAATTAACAAATTTTTTACTTTTAAAAATAAACATAAAACAAAATACCTTCTTAATACTTACAAATATATTAAATGAGATTTTTTTATGGGAGAAAAAATAATATAAAATGATATTAAAATATTTATTATCTCCATTTATACCATTGGTTCTATTTGGAACCCTTAACGATACTCCCTCTTTTTAACCCATCCTCATTTTTATCTCTCCTCACCTACTATAATGACTCTCTTCCTTTTTTGGGTTTTTATTTTGAGAGGACTGAGGTAGAGAGAGAAAGTGAGACATATATATATTGTTTTGTTTTATCTTCTTTGTTTGATCTTCTCTATCTCTTTCTCTTTCTCCTTTGTTCATCTTTTCCCTTTCTCAAATATTTGAAGTCTTTGAAAGTATTTAGAGATGAGGTCAGACTTTGGATATGGGTATCTCTTCTTCTAAAGTCTGTCAAACTCTACCATTTGATAGATCTCTGAAAAATCAATGACTTTTTGAATACTGTTAACGCCAAGTTTTTCCGGCGCGTCCAATCACTGAATCCACGTGCTGAATCCTACATGTGACGCCCCCAAAATTAGGTATACATCACCCATCTTGAGTCGCCAGATACATGGTACAGAATTCAAATATAACTTAATAATACAATTGTAAGTGTGGTACAATACGACAAAACATAAACCTGTGAGTTTGAATACAAATATTGTCTACTAGAGAGTATACAAACTCAAAAGGAGTCCTCATTACAATTATTATCACACTATTTCACGTAATAGTGAGGACTACTAATGCACCATCTAGGACCATCACTCTCCGTTCTCGACTCATCCCGCCTATATTCTCATTTCAAGAGAACAAGTGAAAGAAAGGGTGAGCTCAACTAGCCTAGTAAGAAATATTATGACTAAGATAATGCGAGAATAAATTATCATTAGCCTTAAACAAATGTTAAACCGATACAATATAACAAACATTAAGTTTAATCGCAATGAACAAGCAATCCATTAAAAGAGTCAAGTAGAGAATAAAATCTACTATCTTTTATGATTTAAAAGGTTTTTCATCACTTTTTTTATCATTTGGGACTCGACTTTAATAAATAATCCACATCATCGAATCACCCTGACTTGTGGCAAGGATATTCTTTAGTATCACGACCACAATTATCCATGCTCACGGGCCAAGAATATTTGTGTATTCATTAATGGTTATGATCATGCCAACAATTGTCCATCAATGCACTACGGGCCAATGAGAACTTTTACCACATCATTTATAACATTACTACCATGATTACACCGGAATAATCATTGGTCATAATCATACCAAATCTATCTATGCACTACATGCCACAGATGACTTTCAAAAAAATATAAATATGAGGATGATGACAATGATATAAGAATTCAATAAAACAAGTTCAAGAATTAATTTGTCCAAGAACCAATAACGTCCAAATTGTCAACATGATCATCGCTTAGAGAAGAGTAAAATTCAAGAATGCTCGGAAGAATATTTCCATGAAAAGATATTGGATGAAGCTTAAATATCAAGGATATTCCACTAATTTCATGGAGTATAGAAGTCAAAACTTTAACCAATTGAGTATAATAAAGAATGGAATAACAAAAGAAATCACCACGCATATGCAGATTGCCGATAGAATCGGTTATTCCAACATAATAATAATAATCGGAACCGGTCAAAGTGAAATTCGCATGAGCATGGATGTTCCAAAGAATAATAAAGAATATAATAACAATGAAATCACCATGCATGTGGACAAAGTTATTCCAACAGAATACTAATATGGGCGGAATCAGTCCCACGTAAAATGCATGCATGGGATATTCCAATGAGAATAATAATAAAAAGACGGAATCCAGTCCCAAGCCGTAAACGCATGTGAGATAGGATATTCCAACAGAATAATAAAGAGGCGGAATCAGTCCGCCAGTAAAACGCATGTACGAGGATATTCCAACAGAATAGTAAAGCGGAATAATAAGAAGAATGTCACCAAGTATAGGGTAGCTCAGCGTATCTGAGTTATTCAATGAATAATACTGAGAATGGAATAACATAAGTTCTCTTCATGAATACAAAAGAATAACACCCCTTATTTAGTACAACAAATAATATTCCCTTCCTTAAGAAGAAAATCTGGATATATAAGTAGTGAAGTAGCGAGAATACTTTTCTCTCTATAGTTTATCTCTTTAGAGTTTCAATTGAATTAAAAGAAAATAATGAAGGAATGAGCTTCTATTTATAGAAAAATTGATCAAGATAAGAAACTAACTCATGAAAACGGTCAGATTGATTTACTTTAATCTGACGGTCCATATTTAAAGCAAAATCTTTTAAATAAAATTAAATATATTTAATTTATAATATAATAAAACGAATAACTTTATAAAAGATTTCACTATGCAAATACTATCAGTACTATGCAAATACTATACATAATAAAATATAATATATTCTAATTATTATCTAATAAAAGCAGATAACTTTATAAAAGTATTACATTTTATATATAAAAGATTTTACTATACAAAAAACACTATCGGAGACACTATGCAACACTATGCATAATAGAATATAATATATTCTATTTATAGAATAACTTTATAAAAGTATCGCTTTATATAAAAAGATTTTATGTATTATTACATTAATAATACCAACAAAATCGAGTGACTTATCACGTAAGCATCAATAATTAATCTTGGTGTCTACTATGCAACCACGCGTATTCTTTCGCATTTTTTTTAACTTTGGGTGTTTCAACAGATTATTGGTAAAATTTCCGTCGTTATTTTCATATAAAGTATTTTTTGTGCGTTTTTCTCAATCCGACAATAATTACATTGTGGGGTTCACCAATGATTGTGCCATTATACGAATATTCCCCTGTTAAAAGCGAATATTCCCAGACCAATCGAATATTATATAACAACTTTGCGTATTTTTGCAAAATTTATAAATGTTACTCACAACTATAACATTATATCAATTTCACTCCATAATATTCAAAAATAATATTTATAGAAAATTCATCTTTATTCAAAAGTTGGGGTTTTACAATCTCTCCCTTCTTATGAAATTTTGCCCTCGAAATTAGGGTACATACGGTATATTGAAGAGGTAAGGATACCTTGATTTCATTTTTGATTCTAACTCCCAAGTCATTTCCTCAACATCGTGGTTTCTCCACAAAACTTTGACTTGAGGTATAACCTTGGGGCGTAGAATATGTTCCTTCTTATCCAAGATTTGAACATGAACCTCTTCATACGCCAAATCCTCCGCTATTTCATCCATTCTAACTCAATAATGTGGTTCGGGTCTTCCACATATTTACGTAACATGGATATGTGAAAAGCGTTATGAACACGAGACATACTTGGCGGTAAAGCGAGTTTATAGCCGCAGTTCCTCCTACGATCAAGGATTAAAATGGGCGATGAATCGAGGATTGAGCTTTCCTCTCTTTCCAAATCTCGTAACTCCTTTCCATGGAGCAACACGTAATAACACATGATCTCCTATATCGAATTCCACATCCTTTCGATGAAGATCAACATAACTCTTTTGTCGATCTTGTGAGGTTTTTATACGTTGTTGGATCGTTTGAATCTTTTCCGTAGTCATACGTACCAACTCCGGTCCCAACAACGTTGCTTCACCCACCTCATCCTAGCATACTGGAGAACGACACTTTCTTCCATACAACGCTTCGAATGGAGCCATGCCAATACTTGCTTAATAACTGTTGTTGTAGGAAAACTCCACCAATGGTAAGAACTTGTCCCAACTTCCTTGAAGTCAAGTACACGAGTTTTAATAGATCTTCAAGAGTTTGAATCGTCCTCTCCATCGCCCTCACCGTCGAGGATGATATCGAAGCTAAATCGTAAATGCGTGCCCATAGCTTTTTGCAAACTAACCCAAAATCTTGAAGTGAATCTTGGGTCTCGATCGAAACTATGGATCTTGGCATACCATGTAATCTTACAACCTCGTTTATGTACATCCGAGCAAGACGTTCAAGTGTATAAGTTTCCGTGTCGGTAAGAAATGAGCGAGACTCAATCAATCTATCAACAATAACCCAAATCGCATCTATGCCTTGAGAAACTTTGGGAAGGCCAGCTTGAAATCCTTGGTAATGTGCTCCCACTTCCATTCGGAATTTCAAGTGGTTGCAATGGACGTTTTGGTACTTGATGCTCGCCTTGACTCGTTGACACGTTAGACACCTTGAGATAAACAAGCGCTATCTCTCTTTTCATATTGCTCCAAAAATGTATGATGAATATCATAATACATTTTGGTACTCCCGAGATGGATTGCAAAGCGGTGTTATCGCCTCCATCATGATTTTATACTTTAAATCGTGGTCGTTAGGAACACAAAGTCCGGAGTTGACTCAAGTATTCCTTCTTCATCGATTCTTACTTCCCAGATATAAGACCTTCTTGCACTTTCTTCCTCATACGCATCAGCTCCAGGTCTGTAGCTTGAGTAGCTTTAACTTTATCAATTAAAGTCGGTTCTACTCGTATATTCGTCATCATCATATGGGTCCCTGGAGTCTTTAACTCTATCTCCATCCTTTGCAAGTCACACAAAATGGGCCTTTGCGTTGACAATATCGCATTCACACTTGCATATGATTTTTTACTCAATGCGTCAGCTACCACGTTCGCTTTTCCAGGATGGTATTGGATGGTATAATCATAATTTTTCAACAGTTTAAGCCAATGTCGTTGTCGCATGTTGAGTTCCTTTTGAGTGAAGAAATATTTGAGGCTTTTATGATCCGTAAAGATCTCCACTTTCTCCCCATACAAGTAATGCCTCCAAATCTTTTAAGTGCGAAGACAACATTTTGCCAACTCTAGATCATGAGTAGGATAATTTCTCTCATATTCTTTGAGTTGTCGTGAGGCATAGGCTATGACTTTCCCATGTTGCATGAGAACACATCCTAACTCTTTGCCCGAAGTATCACTGTAGATGACAAATCCCTCCGTGGTATTGTCAGAACAGGTGCTGAAATGAGTTTACTCTTGAGTTCTTGAAAACTCTTCTCACATTCCTCGCTCAAACCGAACTTTGTATCTTTCTGAGTCAGCTGAGTTAGTGGAGTAGTGATTCGAGAAAACCCTTCTATGAATCTCCGATAATAACCAGCTAAGCCGAGAAAGCTACGTACTTTGGTCACTGATTTAGGTTGCTCCCAGCTTTGAATAGCTTCAATCTTTGCTGGGTCAACAGATATTCCATGACTTGATACCACGTGCCCAAGGAATGCTATTTGCTCAAGCCAGAACTCGTATTTCTTCAACTTGGCATAAAACTTATATTCACGAAACTTTTGGAGTATTAGCCTCAAGTGTTGCTCATGATCTTCACGGGTTTTGGAATATATGAGGATGACATCAATAAAGACGACCACAAAGTGATCCAAATATTCCTTGAATACTCGGTTCATCATATCCATGAAGGCAGCAGGAGCATTAGTCAATCCAAAGGATATGACTAGAATTCATAATGCCAGCATCTGGGGATTTTAAAGCCATCTTTGGAATGTCACCGGTTCTAATCTTTAATTGGGGATATCCTAACGAAGATCAATCTTTGAAAAGAATTTGGGTCCTTGTAACTGGTCAAACAGGTCATCAATACGTGGCAATGGGTACCTATTTTTGATGGTGACATAATTCAACTCCCGATAATCAATACAAAGTCGCATACTCCCATCTTTCTTTTTCACGAATAGAACAGAGCACCCCAAGGAGAAGTACTAGGGATTTAATGAAACCGATGTCTAACAATTCTCGTAGTTGGGTCTTTAACTCCTGAAGTTCAATAGGATCCATTCGATATGGGACTTTGGAAATAGGTTTTGTACCAGGTTCAAGGTCGATACAAAATTCAATTTCACACTCTAGGGGTAGGCCAGGAAGTTCTTCAGGGAATACATCAGGAAATTCATTAACAATAGAAATATCATTCAAAACTGACATATTTTTATTTAGATCCGTGACATGAGCTAAGAAAGCTTGACATCCATTTTTCAATAAACGAATAGCTTTATGGCTTGAGATGACAGTGATTGATTTTAATGGTTTGGTGGCTTGAATTCGCATAACAGATTGGTTAGGAATATAAAAGCTAACAATCTTACGAAAACAATCAATTTTTGCATGATGAGTAGTTAACCAATCAATCCACAGAATTACGTCAAATGCAAGTATTTTTAATGAAATAAGATCGACGAGGTAATGTGAGGTCTACCGATTTGAACCAAACAAGACTTATAAAGCAGTGGATGTAATGAAGGTTTCTCCCAACGGAGTTTCTATAGATAAGTCAAAGTCTAATTCTCCTGAGTCAAATTTAATCGTTGAGCGCAAGTAGGAGAAATAAAAGAATGGGTAGAACCCAGATCAAATAAGGTATAGACTTCGCTAGAGTTTATGATAAGCTTACCCGTGATGACCTCATTCGGGTTCCTTGCTTTCTAGGAGGTCACAACAAACGCTCTCCCTTGCACTACCGGCTTTGACTTTTCTGGGACGGCCTTTAGTGCCTCCATCCTGGCTGAACTTGTCTTCGGTGAACTACAAAATCGGGCTAAGTGACCTTCTCTTCCACAATTATAATATGCTTTGGACGGCATCGCGCAGTTTGGACTGATGTGTCTCTCCCCTCCGCATTTGAAGCATATGATAGGTGGTCGTTTTCCTTCCTTAACAACGGGTCTTTGGTCTTTGGCCGACGTCTTTCCATCATTGTTGAATCTCCTTTTCTTGAAATATCCATTTTTACTGTCTTGGCCATGATTACCACCGAAGTGGTTACCATTTCTGGCATGTTGATTCCCTCCATGTTTGTTGTCACCGTTTTGATGACTGATACCACTGGTATTTTCATCTATCATTTACCGCTTTCTCTTGGTTGCGTTGACTTCGTTATCATGGCCCAATAATCTGAGCCTTATTTACAACATCTGAGTACAAACACAGTTTATGAGAAATAAGATATTGACGTATCTCCGGTTTCAAACCTCTTAAAAACATTCGCGTCATTCGCTCCTCATTATCGACCAAATGAGATGCAAACCGGGATAACTCCGCAAATTTAGCCTCGTATTGCGACACTGGCCATATTGTTTTGTTCCAATTTGATAAACTCCACTTCTTTCATGTGTGAATACTCTCGAGGAAGTACTTGTCGTTGAATAGCTCTTGGAACTTCTCCCAAGACATCTTGAAAAGGTCAGTGAGTACGCTTTTCTGATTCCCACCAAGTAATATGCCTCTTCTTCACGCAACATGAAGGTGGCGAAGGGAACCTTTTGCTCTCGGAGCATCCCAAGACATCAAATATCTTGGTGATCGCTTTATACATGCTTCCGCCATAAGTGGTTTTGGTTCTCCTTAAACTCCGGTGGTCCTGTGTCCTTGAAGCATTTAGCGGTGAGTGCCCGAGAGTTTTCGAAGTGTTTCCACCTACATTTTGGATGAGAGCCTCCTCGCTTCTTTGTTGTATGAATTGCATAAAGCCTCTGAATAATCCATCATTCATCATTTAGTCGGTGTTGTTGTTTGCATGAGGATTGTCGCCTTCGATGCACATTCTCCCGATTATTGATATGTGGAGACTCAGCTGGTCTCTTGTGCTCCATTGATATTCTCAACATTTTCGGATGTCATTTTCAGATACCGCCACAAAACAAAGGTTAATTGACATGTAACATAATATCTCTAAACTCGACCAACCAATTTAAATACAAAATAAATTTAAGTAGGTCATACTAGCGAAGGAATTTCCGCTCTCCTCCTAGTTCTAGTCTCACATCTTAGCAGGATCATATCCTAAGCTTTGATACCAACCTGTGAGGGCCCCAAAATTAGGTATACATCACCCATCTTGGGTCGCCGGGACATGGTACAACTTAATAATACAATATATCGGTACAATACGACAAAACATAACTATGAGTTTGAATACAATTATTGTCTACTAGAGATTATACAAACTCAAAAGGAGTCCTCATTACAATTATTAACACACTATTTCATAGAATAGTGAGGACTACTAATCTTATCCTCAGGACCGTCACTCCGTTCCGACAGGCTCGTCCCCTATATTCTCATTTCACGAAGAGAATAAAGTGAAAGAAAGGGTGAGCTCAACTAGCCCAATAAGAAATATTATGACTAAGATAATGCGAATAAATTATCATTAGCCTTAAATGATGTTAAACCGATACAATATAACAAACATCATGTTTAATCTGCAATGAACAAGCAATCCATTAAAAGAGTCAAGTAGAGAATAAAATCAACTATCTTTTATGATTTAAAAGGTTTTTCATCACTTTTATCATTTGGGACTCAAACTTAATAAATAATCCACATCATCGAATCACCCCTAACTACGGCCAAGGATATTCTTTAGTATCACGACCACAATTATCCATGCATTTCACGCGCCAAGAATATTTGTGTATTCATTAATGGTCATGATCATACCAACAAATCATCCATCAATGCACTACAGGTGTCAACGAGGACTTTACCACATCATTTGTAACATTACGGTCATGATTACACCGAATAATCATTTGGTCATAATCATACCAAGTCCATCTATGCACTTCTGGGCCACAAATGACTTTCAAAAAATATAAATATGAGGATGATGACAATGATATAAGAATTCAATAAAACAAGTTCAAGAATTAATTTATCCAAGAACCAATAACGTCAAATTGTCAACATGAATCGCTTTGTAGAGTAAAATTCAAGAATGCTCGGAAGAATATTTCCATGAAAAGATATCGATGAAGCGCAAATATCAAGGATATTCCACTAATTTCATGGAGTATAGAAGTCAAAACTTTAACCAACTAAGTATAATAAAGAATGGAATAACAAAAGAAATCACCACGCATGCGGTGATCGCGATGACATAAAAGTTATTCAACATAATAATAATAACGGAACCGTGTCAAAGCGAAATTGCGACCGATTGGATGTTCAAATGTAATAATAAAGAATATAATAACAATGTAAATCACCATGCATGTGGACAAAGTTATTCCAACGAGAATACTAATATGGGCGGAATCAGTCCCACAGTAAACGCATGCAGACGAGGATATTCCAATAGAATAATAAAGGCGGAATCAGTCCGGTACAGAAAACGCATGCATGAGGATATTCAAAGCGAGAATAAGAACGGATTTTAATAATAGAGAATGTTACCAAGTATAGGGTAGCAGCGATATCTGAGTTATTCCAATGTAATAATACCGAATGGAATAACATAAGTTCTCTTCATGAATACAAAAGAATAACACCCCTTATTTAGTATAACAAATAATATTCCCTACCTTAAGAAGAAGAGTATTGGATATATAAGTAGTGAAGTAAGCAGAATACTTTCTTCTTTTCTCTATAGTTTATCACTCTCAGAGTTTCAAATGAATTCGTAAGAAAATAATGAAGGAATGAGCTTCTATTTATAAAAAAATGGACCAGATAGTAACTAACTCATGAACAGTCCAGATTGATTTCATCAGAATCGACCAATCGATATGTAAAGCAAAATCTTTTAAATAAAATAAAATATATTTAATTTATAATATAATAAAACGAATAACTTTATAAAAGATTTCACTATGCAAACACTACGCAGCACTATGCAAATACTATGCATAATAAAATATAATATATTCTAATTATTGTCTAATAAAGCAGATAACTTTATAAAAGTATTCATTTTATATAAAAAAGATTTTACTATGGTGACACTACGTAACACTTTATGCATAATAGAATATAATATATTCTATTTATAGAATAACTTTATAAAAGTATTCGGTTTATATAAAAGATTTTACGTATTATTAAATTAATAATACCAACAAAAACCGAGTGACTTATCACGTAAGCATCAATAATTAATACCTGTGTGCTACTATGCAACCAACGCCAGACATCGTATTTTTTAACACCGGGTGTTTCAACGATTAACTAGTAAAACTTCCGCCGTTATTTTCATAAAGTATTTTTTGTCGTTTTCTCAATCCGACAATAATTACATTATGGGGAGGTTCACCAATGATTGTCTTAGGTTATACGAATATTCTCTGTTAAAATGAATATTCCCACCAATCGAATATTATATAACAACTTGCGTATTTTTGTAAAATTTATAAATATTACTCACAACTATAACATTATATCAATTTCACTCCATAATATTCAAAAATAATATTTATAGAAAATTCATCTTTATTCAAAAAGTTGGGGTTTTACACTGCACAATAACAGATCACACACGAAGCTTGACAACTTGTTCCGCCGGGTGATAGCTGTGGTGTGAGAATGAGTACAGGCCGTTATAAGGTTTAACAATGGAGGCTTTAGTGTTTAGTGGTCAAAAGGGTATTACCTGTTAATTGTAGTCTAGCCTTGTATTTATAGCCATTCTCATTGTGACGCCCCCAAATTCTGACCTCCACTTGGTCACCTGAATTCGGTTCGTCACTTTCTCAAAGTATTACCATAATAGCTAAAATCATACATTTGCAACGAAAGATCTAGTTTAGAATAATATACAACGATTTATTATAATTATTCCCCCAAGTCTCGCAACCTACAATACTTAATAGATTACATAATAATATCGAATAAAGACTTATTACATAATCCTACTTAAGTTTAAACATAGTTTGCATATAGTCTTAATACAACATGATTAATTGAAACATAAAGAGACAAGCTAGTCGGTAGCCTTGCCCTTGCCCTTGTCCTTCCCAGATACACCTCCATGTTTTGCCTTAACTGAAAGGTTTTAAATAAGCAAGGATGAGCACAAATTGCCCAGCAAGTAATATACAACAAGGGTATATGATATATATATCACAAGGTTTGAAATATCGAAGATTTATTTCTAGGATAGTTCAAAGTGTCAAAAATAACATCATGAATAAGGAATATGACAATTCAATATAAATCAACAGATATATATGAATTCAACGGCTAACAATATATCCAACTTGATAAGCAATTTATACTGAGCAGTCACTAAGGACTATTGAACTTTCACTAGAGTTACCAATATTAAAATGATAACCAAAAATATTAAGTATTATAGATGATCAATCTACAATACCATACGTTATGCATAACACCACAATAATATTCATTCATGTATTGGGGTTTCCAACAACATACACTCCCCTTACCAAAAGGGTTGTTCAACTCAGTTATCAAGATTTCCGCACCAATCAATTGGTTTGGACAGTTTTTATAAACATGCATATAGTCTAGCCGAATCTAATGGCATCGACTCTTTCACAATATTCAAGGACAAAACCAATTTCAACATAAATAATAGCTTTTCACAAGGGTTTAACATACTAGCTCTTTTGAACGAGAAAGTAATATAACTTGTATTCAAAGGGATAAGCTTACGGTATTTGTCGAATAAAATAATGCAATGATATTGCACAACAATAATAGTAGGGTTCGGATACTTGCACAACCTAAATTTGAGTAAGGTTAGAGAAACTTGCTCAATATAATAAGATAGGTTTAGAAACTTGCCTTAAGCGTAGTTTATCCACGATAATAACTCAACCTTTTGAATCCTATTTATAACGTATTATATGTATACAAGGTTCATTAGCCAACACAGTCCTTAATCAATCTTGACACGATACAAGTGCGCACATATGGTACAAAAATCAGTTTATAAGTCATCATGAATCAAATACTTAGTTACTTTATAAACAAATCAAGAATGCTCAAGGTTAAGACCTCTTCTACTCATGGACTTTTCATTTCAATATAACTCCAACTTAACAACTAAGCATCACACATATATATGTACATCAGTAGGTTTTAAATCACATTTAGCATCATAGGCATCATGCAAGTTGTTGTCCAAAAGTCAGAATTCACTAACTGTGATTCCAGATGGCGTGAATTTACTGCACATGGCTAAGTTTAGGATTCCAGCCACTGAAGCATTGTATCCTCTCCTGCCAAACCAAGATGCAATTTCTTGCCTTGTGGTTTCTATCCGGCTTGACCAAAACAATCACACATAACATATTGGTCATGTTTAGGGTCTTTTCATGCTCCTCAAGGCAATCTAGGTTCCCTTTTCTAATATATTTCTAATTTAAACACTTAAACCATTTAAGGTCATTCAAGGTTGTGAAACCACAAAGTCTAGCATGCTTGCTTTCTAAACATACATGAGCATTATAAAACTCATATTAGGCATGCTTGTGTGTATTCATAATGCATGTGTGAAACTAACACAACTTTAGTTGAAAATAGGCTTTGTTCATGCTTTTCTTGAAACGTGCTACCTAAGCATGGTATATATCTGTTTATACTACATGAGCGAGTCTAAGAGTGTCATTAAACATGTTTACAAATGTCATATTTTAGTTCTCATGGTATTGTCGACATCGGGATTTTTAATTGTCCCTTTCCATTACTTGTTCTTTGATGTTCTCATTTTAGGTGAGATTTGTTTGAAAAAAATAAGTGAAAAGGTCCGACATGTATAATGTCGACGATGGACTGTTAAGAGTCTCCAGTTGGTTTTTTAAATGGTTGTACCAACACAACCGAGAAAAGGTTTGCACATTGACCCAGTGATGTGACACTGTTAAACGGGTTTGTGAAACCGAGATTCATTAGGGTCCGGGGACTTGGTTATGCGGAGGGAAGGTGTTAGGCACCCCCCGACATCCGTGTTACCACGGTGACCACCTCTTTTCAAGAAACTATTATCTAAATGTGTGTGTGTGTGGGTCAATGTACTGTTATTTGGAAGTAATGCGAGGCCTCGTTCGCACCTATATACACAGGGTTTAAATTTATGTAAAAATTCAATTTTTAGCAAGATATGGCAGTGATGTTTTATAAAAGAGGTTTTTCAAACCCTGATGCTCAATAGTAATTGAGACCTTTTGATACTTCCATTTTATTAAGTATCCGGCTTGATTGGTTTTATTTTCAAGATGCGAATCATCTATAAGAAAATAATGTACAAAATAATGTCGACTTCCTCGTGGGTATGAAAATCATCTGAGAAAATTCAAACACTACAAAATAATTTACAAGCTGCTTACAGCTAAAAATGTCCATCACGGGAACCGAATCTAGATCCAATAGGTTTAATCTGTGATCACATGATTCCTAAAGCGCATATGATCATCGCAATTCATAAGAAAGCGATGAAGGTATATATATAAAAGTTGTAAATATATATATCTGAGATACATGACCACCAACCACGAAGCACCTCCATGGGGATCAAAATGTAAATAAAGTCAGAAAAGCTATCAATCGTCACGGAGGAAACTCAAAGGGATTAAACGTAAATAAAGTCAGTCTGAGAACAATCAACTCGCCACGAAGTAAACTCCAAGCGGAGATTAAACGTAAAGAAAGTCATAAAAGCGATCAACCACCACTTAAGTAAACTCCAAGTGGGATTTAAATATATATATATATATATATATATATATATATATATATATATATATATATATATATATATATATATATATATATTTATAAATGCACAGATGTAAAGTCCAGGCTCATCGAATGAGTTCGACCACAATTCATATATATAAGTATATATATATAAAAAGCGAGTAAAAGCATAGGATGTAAAATCCAGGCTCATCGAATGAGTTATTACACACAATTATATATATATATATATATATATATATATATATATATATATATTAAAGCAAAGAAATGCTCCATCAAAGTTCAGGCTCATCGAACAAAGTTCGACACAGTTTATATATATATAAGCAAATAAACACTCCAGAACGAAGTCTAGGCTCAATCGAGGCATAACTCGATAATGTTAGTCCATATATATATATATAATATGTATATACAAACTGAAATAAAACCACAGACCGAAGTCCGGGAAAACGCATGCAACATGACTCTCAACGTGAAGAAGGGTGTGTGTCAAGATGAAGAGAAAGACTTTAAAGTGTGTGAGAAAGCTTACAGTGGGCTGCCAAAGAAGACTTCTATATCTTTAAAGTGGGTAAACATTGGCTTTTGTAGGTATAAAAGTAGCTATATATGAGCTCACAGGTGTTTAAAATGGAAAAGTACTCCGTATAAGATGAGTACAGAGCAAATTGGGCAGGGCTTCCTTGCCATTTTCTCTTGCAAAATGGCCACCCCAAGCCCTCTATTTGTAGAGGGTGGACTGCTACCGGGCATATGTGTACAGAGGCTACCGGGTTGCCCCGGGTTTCTGGGTCGTCTCAGAAGACGTGTACTTCGGGCATTGTAATGTCCATTTCGAACTTTCGAAGTCTGATTCGCATCCGATTGAGGTATACAGGACCTATTTCGGACCGCCGTTGTTGAGAGTTGTACTATGGTATGAGCTTAGAGTTTGTACGAAGTCATTGAAGATGGGACGATGCCCTCCGGTCTTCAAGCTTCAAATTCTATCCATTACCCCGCACAATAGTCACTCGGGATTGGTTTTCCTTGATTCTTGTGGGACATCGTTGTGTTGAGATGTGTATGAAATGTTAAGACGACGTGACGTGGCATTGTGTTGGTGAGATGACGATGTTGCCCCTCACCGGTGTTATTCACGGTTTAATGGGTCATAAAGCGACGTTGCTCAGGGGCTTGTTGAGATTGGACCGGCTGCGAATTGTTCAAGGTCCTCAATGTCATCTTTGAGGTGTGCTCTCCTCCGGTGTTATCTCCGGGTTGGTACGGAGTATCTCGTTGTGAGCGCCGAGATTGAAGCTGGTTGTATTTGAAACAAGCATTTCCGGGGTTATCGCCAAAACTACATTCCTTGGGGTTATCACCAAGGTTGGTAGCTATTCCCATGGTTGGGACTGAGACTGGATACCTCGGGGTTATCTCCGAGATTAATTGGTCTTCTCCGGTGTGTGTTCCGGTATTGGATCTGCACGCCTCGGGGTTATATCCGAGGTTGGAATTATTACTCCCGATGTGTGCTCCGGGTTTGATGATGAACTTCCGGTAGTATCAGAAATGGACTGTCTTCCAGGGTTCCCTCTTGAAAGACGAATCTGTCCTCCTGCAATGTTAGTGACAGGTGTACAGAAAATTTCGAGTGTCTACAGATGCCCCTCTTTATCATACTCAGGCAATGAGATGCATAAGTGGAATAAAGAATCCTAGACACTTGAAATGCAACATGATGCAAATGTATGATGCATGTGTACGGGGTTGTGGCCCAACATGCGGGGATGATTGCTGGCTCCTTGTTGCTTCAACTGGGGATTGACAATGATGACCAGATTTGATGTGTAATCCGAATCTGTTAGGATGTTGATGTTGGGGTTATCACCAAATTCATGGATTCTTGGTAACAACTTGATCTTGAAGAGGTATCTCTTATGTGTAAGAGATATGTGGGGATAAAACTTGGTCTGTTTGGGGATGTGTATAACATATTCCATCATCGATCCTCCTTGATAACATTGACCTTTCCTGGTTGGTATCGCCAGGACATGTCAAGATTCTCGCTGATTTATCGCCAACAAAGAAATGCCGTCGAGGATGCGACCTTTGTTGATGTGTACTTCACTGACATGTGAATCAACGAATGAAAACCCTGTGGGATAGACTATCAAGGTTGCTTGACCCTCGCTGACGTGTAAATCAACGGCTGATACTCTGTGGGCAGATTATCAAGGTTGTTTGACCCTCGCGGACGTGTGAATCAACGGAACATTGCGTTATGACCCCCGCCGGGGATCCGCTGGGGAATATGAGTAATCGAGCATGAAATCCTCGAATAGCTCTAGAGCTCCGATAGGTTTAATCGCCATCGGTTGAGATAACGTCAAGGCTGCTTGACCTTCGTTGATATGTGTGTCAACGGCTGTGCGTTTTAATCCCCTGCCGGGGCTTCACGTTGTAACCCCCATCGGGGACTCACATTGTAACCCTTGTCGGGGACTCACGTTGTAACCCCCATCGGGGGCTCACGTTGTAACCCCCGTCGGGGATTCACGTTGTAACCCCGTCGGGGATCACTTTGATCTTTTAGGGTAACGACTTGGGGTTGGCGGCATTGGACCTGTGTATGGTATTGCCGAATGTAATTTGGAACAAATGAGATTATTGGCAGGGTATACCTTGTGTTTGGGTGACTACCAATGAGCGATGTACAGACTCATAGTTCCATCTGAGAAGGCCAGGATTGTAGGCTGTTTTGCTCAATCGCGTAGCGTTTTTATTCCCGATTTGGCCTTTCTAGTATGTGAGAACTCCTTTGCAACTCGAATTGGACCAAGCCGGAGGGGTGGGGCCCATATATGGGTGCCACAGGTACACCTGCTGCAGCCGTAGATGAGCCTGCGGCCAACCGTGGATGATACAATCCAGCAGGTTGGTCTCACAAGTCATTTTCAACTTGTTTCGCAAAGAGAAATCCGAGAGCCTCCTTCAGATCTGCTGAGTTCGGGCTATTTTCTACAAATTCTATCACCGTACAAGTGTTCTGCACTATCCTGGTAACGTATGCATGTATTTTTTCCAGTTTTTATCCGTTGGAATTTGAGTTATCGCATGAAATGCATCTAAACATATAGTAGTGATTATGTATGCACAAATGACTTGATAAAAAATATTCAACATAGTAAATGTTAGTATTAAACCATGCTGAACATAATGATGTGAAAAAATTTAACTTTTAAGACAGTCTAATTGGCACCTTTTTCTGCTATTTTTGTCCTTTGAGGTCCAATGAGAAAAAGGTAGAAATACAAAGTACTCCTGATATTGAGGTTAACCTTATGCATGGATAATTTTGATTTTTAATGCATATATTATGTATATGACTTTGGGACAGGTGTGCTATTGAATGGCCACCTAGACATGCCTATGTGCATGTGGATAGTCCTATTTTTAAAGGGGACTATGGCAAATTTTTTTAAAATGTAGGCATTGGGTAGTCATGCATTTTAACTCCATTGTATGTTAAAGTAAATGCATGCATGCATATAGTCATAAAATGCATTTTAGAAAGCTCCAGGTAAGGAAATACCACACCCTTTCTGAGGTGATTTGGAGACTTGTTGTCCAGATATTATGGATCTGGATCAGCCGAGTAGTTCCCGTAGGACCATTTCTGGTATACGGAGGAGGGCTTCTGAAGTGCCTCGACCCCCGCTTCGCCGCATGTACCTCGCCATCGATTGGTGGAGGCAAGGATTAAATCATCCGAAGCAGACGCGTGCGACGTTGAGGACGAGGATGAGAATATTTCGATTGAGGATCCCGCTCCTGCCGCACATGTTCTCTGTAGGGAGCTCCCTTGTATTCAGGTGGCAAACCCAGAGCTTCTGGGTGATTTGAGTAGACATCCCTCGATGTACTTGCATGCTAACGAGGTATGCCGTTAGATCTTGATCTTCCTTCTTTCCTATTGACGAGGAGTAAAGGATTCTGATGTTGATCTGCATTTCATGCGGTGTTCCCGGCCACATGACCTCGAGGGAATTGGTTTAGTATACACTCCATGTATCAAGCTCTTCATCCTGATTACAGAGCGGTAGTGCATGATTGGGGATTCGGGACATTCTTCTCCATCCTTCCCCGTTGTTGTCCCTGGGGTTACCTCGTGGCATTATCTCGAGCGATGGTTTCATCGGACTCGATCACTCCATTTGCTAGATTGAGGTGATGATGACACCGATGGATTGGCGATTTATCCGCGGTGTATGGAGTTTGGAGGGAGCCAAAGGCTTTGTATGACGAATATTACCCCTACCGCCGCCGATCCTTGTTAGGAGTTTTCATGAGAGGCGCTCAAGGGCAAGACCGTTTTGCTCAGTCCTTTGAGCGTAGATCTTTATAAGCGAGCTTTTGAGTGAGCCCATGCTTGATGATGTCGAGTCGGGATCGCATTCTCCCAAGCCATTGTTCGATGATCATCAGAGACCGCTTCATCGCAGATAACTCTTCTACGGTGTCGATTCGCTTTTAATCGGCGCCACGCGCCATGTGGACCTGTACAGAGTATGATTGGGGTTCTTATACCTTTGCCTATTTCCTCCGGGGCATGCGACATCGCGCCACTGTGGTTTGACCAAGGCTTCACAGATTTTACCCATTTTTACTGGTGAGTATTTCTCTTATCATTTCCCATTTATAGGTTAAGAGTGTTTACTAATCGCAGATGTCTTGCCATTGTGTTGGCAGTTTTGGGCCTATGAGAGGCTCCCATGCTTGCGTCCTGTGAGTGTGTTAGGTTTAGACACCTACCCACGAGGACGACGATGACATCATTCCATTTTGCCGGATGTCCCTGTAGCTGGGGGTTTCACCCACTGCCGCATGCAGCTAGAGTTATTAACAGCTGATACCATCCCATGGATTCCCTATTCAGGGGAACACTTGACCATCGGCTTTGAGGATGGATACCCGATCGGAGTCGAGTACGTGATTTCCACCAGAGAGTTCTCTCTTCACGGATGGAGGTTGGGAGCTCTGTTTAGGAGAAGCGTGCTATTAGGAGCACCTGGGGGAGATTCAGATATCGATCTTGCCTCCCGCCATGCGTCATTGGCTGCAGGTCGCATCACCCGTCCACCGATATCCCATTGTTGGTTGGGTTTGACGACTTTACATTATCGAGAGGTCCTTGCACTCGTGAGACTTCCAAATGGTGGTTCCCTCAGACTATCGGAGCCCATCCGCGCCACTTAGTTTATGGGGGATATGGTTCCAGGATCCGTGATGATGACGGATTGGATAGCTTGTGTTCGAGATCTGACTCATATAACATGATTGATAGTTTGACCCGATAGTTGGACCGAGCACATATATTTATCCCAGATTTGGGAGGAGAGATCCGTGCAGAAATTTGTTTGATCCTTCCACCGGTGGCCGCCCCTCGGATGACCCATTCGATTTTATCGGTGTGCAGATCCTCTCTATATAGGCCCGACATCCCGCTGATAGAGATCCAAAGTGACTCGGGAGGAGTTACATCAGTGGGCAGGATTGATGATGTGGACATCGACACCATTGTCTTCTTCTGATGTGTATTCTCGTTATATCTTTTGATAGGCCTCTGTTAGATATTGGGTGGTTGTTCCCCATTCTCACTATATCTTTTGATAGGCCTCTGTTAGTAGTAGGGCGTCTGTGCCCTATTTCCATGTATTTGTAGCTGTACAGAGATTATGTATTTAGATGATGATATACTTAGGAATGTATGCACAACTTTTCATTCCCTATATCATATTGCCATCTATTATCTGCTATGCATGTATCATGTTATGCATATGTATGTATGTCCAGAGATATTCAACATTGACCTGGATGGTCTTATGACACTACCGTCTGGATGTCTTCTTGACGATTAGTCAGATTGATCATACCCCACCATCACCGAGGTGGCATCGGTATGCGATCGTGGTATGATAGTATGTCACCATCGAATGGGGATCGTAGATCATTTATACAAAGATACCATGACCTTATTGATGTTTGAGTGTTCCGTAGGATTTGTGGATGGCATCTTTAGAGCATTGGGTATCGGATAAGTAAGTTTTCCGATTTAGGACCCATGAGTTGACTCTACTCTGAGGAGTATGCACGATTGACGCGATCTTGCTTGGGGATGACTCTCATGCGTGCACATGGCTTTGGGGACATATGGTAGACGGTTCATGACCCTCACTGGATTGAGGCACAGAGTGGTGCAGGATGAGCTAACATCGAGCCACGTTATATCCCAACGTTTTCTATTTGACAGATTTGGCTCTGAGGATAGTTATTCACGACATTCCGGGGATTTCACCGCACCGGAGGATCATTGGCGTCAGCCGAGTTTATCATCTTCTTTGTTGCGCGATCGTCGTATGTCTATATGCCACGATACCGGATGAGATAGACATTGGTGTTATCATGGCGTTGAGAGCTCTCGTGGTGGGTCGCACCATTATACCTATGATCATAGCGAGAGACCTCGCGATCACCACCCATCTTCGCAGACTTATCCGGAGCGTGAGTGTTCACGGTAGCTCTACCATGCTATATATGTGGTTTATGTCCCACTTGAGACCGATTGGCACTCTTAGACGTCATGGGTACTGGTTCACCAATGATATAGCCATGTCATACTCCTTTCAGCCATCGGAGTGTATAGATGCTATGTCGGTCCACATTTTTGGCGGATATCAGAGATCCTTTTGTCATATTGCCGTGCTCGGGGCTCAGCTCACCATACAGGTTTATTACTCATGCTCCGTGTAACAATCCATATTTTTAATTAATATTTAAATATTTATTGAATTATATAAATATTTAATGGATGTGTTTATCGTTGAATAAGTATTTGTTTAATTGATTTGATGTGATTTGATTATTTATTTGTTTATAAATAATTAATGAGTTAAGGAAAGTAATTATTTTGAGATAGTAATCTAATTTAATTTAATAATTAAGTTAGAGGGTTTATAATGATTAAATAAATTATTATATTATGCAATGAATTGTTATTGGTATTAATTAAATTAAGTATGAAAACTTAATTAATTAGAAGTGTGACAAATAACTATATTATAAGTAGTTATTAAAATAAATTAAAGTAGTTTTGATTTATTTTGCCAAATAAGGCTTAAATATATTAATTCTTTAATTTTAAAGAGTTTTGCCAAACGAAGCCTTATGGCTTTTGGAGTTCTTTTGAATTTTGAAATATTATATAAATTATATAAATAAAATAATGAATAAAATATATTTATAACCTATACATTATATTTGGTAACTGATATTATTTAATCGGGCTTATTATGGCCATTTACGATTGGTTACCAGTGGTTTTGTTTACGCATTCTAAGTGTTTGCTAAGCCTAAAAAGAAAACCATAGAGAATTTGAGAGAGAGAGAGAGTTTAAGAGAGAGAAGCAACAAGAGAAGGTTCCGAATTCTTATTGTCAGTGATTAGCAAGGGTTTCTAAAGCGACAAAAGGTATGTTTTAAAACCTTAATATATATATATATATATATATATATATATATATGTTTACGTTCTCTGTGTCTGTGTTCTTGATTTTCAATGTGTATAAGGTTTTTACAAAGATTCTCTATAAAACCATATTGTTGCAAGTGTTATACTAGCATATATATATATATATATATATGATTGTATGTTTAGCGTATAAACAAGATTGTATGCTAATTTATGTATACAAGTAAGGGGAATTGGTTTTACAGTGAACACATATGCATGAATATGATTTTTGTAAGATAACAAAATTAGTGTATGTTAATTGTGAAGTTATGAAATTGAACCTTGTATATGATAACGGGGTAAGAAATTCAGAGAAACATAATTCAAAGGAATCAAATTGGTTTATAAATTATGTTTACCATGTTCACTGTGTAAACAAACATCGGTAATGGTGTTTTGGTTGAAAATAGTGTTTTCAAGGAATTAAGTTTTCTGTGATTGTTGTTTAGTGGTTTAAATTAGTATATGCATGTTGGGTAATGTGTATATGTGTAATTGGCATAAGTTATACATGTTAATTAGTGTTAGAAATTAAGTTATAGACATAAATTTAGTTGTTCTGTTCTTCGTGGGCTGCGTTCTGTTAGTTTTTTGTAGCCAAAGGCGCCAAAAATGGTGTCCCAAATACTAAACTCATACCAAAGACCGAGAAGTTCGCACTCCAGTATTGAAATTCACGCCTCAAATACTAATCTCACATTTCATGAGCCATCAGATGACTTAGTTTTCGTAATTGGCATGGCTGGGATGTAAGTCTGAGTCGAGGCGATTTTGGCCTCATGTAGTAAAATGACCATAACTTTCTCATACGAACTCCGATTGAGATGATTCAAGCGGATCCGGAACGAGGACGAGTAGACCTACAACTTTCATGCTTTAAGGTTTTTAATTTGAGGCCTGTAACAATAGTCAAAATGGTCATCTTTAAGACTGTTCTATTTTCGGGGGCAATCAGAGGGCGTTGGGCATGCACATATGCATGTGTAGTGCTCCTTACCATAAAAGATGATGTCCTAAGTTATAAAACATGTATGTTAGTAAATATAATGATGCTTAACATTAATAAATAATGTATTATATAAGTTATAGAAGCATAGTAAGCATACACAATAGAGGCAAATCCAAGGTATGTATTTAATGAATGAGCGTCTAAAACGCAGTGCCAAGTGTTAACGAACTTAAAAAGTGTTTCAATGCAATTGAAATGAATATTATAGGATATGAAATGGGTTTAATATAAAACCAATAAGTAGTCCTAGCAAGACTTAAGCACTTGAATGAACTTCGATTATGAAATATAGTGAGTCATAAGTCAAAAAGTTAACACAATCTAATTGAACATTGTGTGCTAATTAATAGGAATGATTATGAGATGTGGAGTAGAGTTTACATTACAATTACTATGTGTTGTTATGTGACTAATAGTTGATGTGTATGATTATATAATTGTGTAGGGCACGTGAAGTGCAGATAACTGTAAGCTGTTAAACAATTATTGGTAAACAACAATCAAGGCAAGTCTTTCGGTTCCTATTTTCTACGTGGACTTGATGAACTATTTTAAAATGCATGATATGTTATACATGTTGAAATCATGAAATTTTAGTGTTTTTAATATTGAATAATGATGTTTTATTAGAGATTTAATGTTTGGTTAACGACCGAAGTCAAGATTTAAATGGTATGAATTTTGGGGTCGTTACACTCCGGGCATGAACTACCTCCCTCTGGCTAGTTTGAGGGGCGTGACTACTTATCACCCGCTAGCCGTGATGTCACAGTTTGACCAGTTTCAGGACTTTCATCCTTTCGAGGGGGCGATAGGTCAGCGTTCAGCTTCTCGCTATTTTTTAGTAGAGGATCGATCCCGTGTGTAGGCATGTTGGGATCAGCGTGAGATAGCTGATTTTTCTATTAGTCATCCAGGTTGTTCTGCAGAGTATTTCGCATGGATGGAGACAGAGATTTTATCGGCTGCGGTAGTATCCACAGTACCGGATATTGATTCAGACGATGTAGAGCCCATGGAGGACGTTGATTCCCACATCGAGGAGGAGCATTTCTTTGGGTTGCCAAAGATTTCCTCTAGATTCTCCCATTACCAAAGACCGTCGTTATCTGAAGATTCGACCGCGATTTTGAGCGTAGTCTTCATCTGATGACCTTTGAGAGAGATCAGGCTCGATCTATGATGTTGACTACCCTTGATGGGAGAGACGCAGCTCTATTGGAGATAAATAAGGCATTAGCTCGCAGAGATGTCGCTGTTATTGAGCGGGATGAGGCTAGATCAGCCAGAGATGCAGTGATAGTTGAGCGAGATAGTGCCATATCTGCCTGGGATGTAGCCATCACAGATAGTACTGTAGTGAGGTCCCTTACCACTGGCATGATCGCAGAGATGAGCACTTACATCGATGAACATATGGTCACCATGCAGATGGCTGCAGATCTGTTGGGTCGTGTGGATATTCTCGTACAGGAGACCACAGCTTCACCTCTTTCTTCTGAGAGGGATGCCATGTTGGGCTTGTTAGCTCACATATACCCTGACTTGTAGATGAGCTTGTATTTTCCTGCACAGACTAGCTTAGCCATTTCTTCATATACAGTTTACATTGTATATATCAAACAACATTATATATATAGCAGGGAAATATATTTTTGATCACTTCCCTTTTAGATATGCTTTGCTACTTGCTTGATATTTTGCCTGCTGCTTCAAGGCTTGTGATCCTGATATATTCTAAATTCCTCCTGGATGGACGGACATTGAGTTGTCTCTGGACAGTTCAGAATGGATCATAGATCTGTATGTATCCCTACCATCTTTGGTGTCTTGGGACTGGTTTCTGCATGGAAATGTGGAGAGGAGTGTGGCTTTCCTCTCTGAGATTCACCACACCATAGATGGTCGCCAATACTTCTATTTAGGAGAAGCCTAGTTAATTCCATCTCTTATGGATTGGTGTTGCTCTTCAAGGTATGACCCAGCTTAGATGGTCGCCGAATCTCCTATTTGGGAGGAGTTCAGGTAATTCCAACCCTTTGGTCTGAAGCCAATAAAAAGTAGTGGATTGATGTTTTGATCTTAGTACCAACTGACAAGGGTTTGTGTTTTGGTAAGGGGTGAGACCGCACCATGAATGGCTGCCTACGTTCTCCTATTGAAGAGGAGATCAGGTCTGCGTAGTTCGAACCTGGTGTAAGAGGTTCAACGCTGTATGTGGCAGAAATGGTGTAGGAATGTTTTTGTTGTTTTTGTTTTATTGCGACCGGGCCATATGAAATGGTTGCCTACGTACTCCTATTGAAGAGGAGATTAGGTCGACGTAGTTCGCCCCTCAGGGCGAGTGGAAAAGCGTGATCCCATGTGCAGGTCAAATTGCGGGGAAGAGAAAGTTTAATCCTAGGTTGAGGATAAACTGTAGGTATGAGAAGTTTGATCCCATGTATGGGTAGCCAAACTGCAAACGCGAGAGGTTCAATCCGTAGTGGGATGGCCTAAGTTGTAGGAACGCAGAAAAGCCAGGCTGCTAGCTTGAAAAGTATGTTTCCCTAAAGGGCAAAGTGTGGACGAGTTGTATGTGGTAAAGGGTTAAAGAACCGGAATGACGGGTGATCTGATGATTCAACACCAGGGTATTTGCTTGATGGTCACCTCAGACATAGTACCGTTTCACGGAGTCCGAGTTGATGATTTGTGGAAATTCATCTCCGTCCATTTTTTGCAATCTGAGAGCGCCTCCTGTCAATACTTCCTTGACAACAAAATGGCCTTCCCAGTTAGGAGAGAATTTTCCCTTAGATTGATCTTGGTTGCCAATGATCTTCTTCAAAATCAAGTCATGTTGTTTAAAATGTCGTAGCCGAACTTTTTTGTTGTAGGATCTGGCGATACTTTGCTGATATAACTGACCATGAAAGATAGCCGTGGTTCGCCTTTTGTCTATTAGAGACAATTGGTGATACCTGTCTTGCACCCATTGGTCTTCATCCAACTGAGCATCTATCAACACGTTGAGGGATTCAATTTCAACTTCTATGGGAGCACCTTTGCTCAGTCCATAGGTTAATCGTAGGGGGTTGCCCCAGTGGAAGTGCGCATAGAGGTTCTGTAGGCTAACAGAGTAAGAGGCAATAAGTCAGGCCAATCTTTGTGGTTGGCGGACATCTTTTGCAAGATCTTCTTGATGTTTTTGTTAGCAACTTCAACAACACCATTCATCTTCGGACGATAGATGATAGAGTTGAGATGTTTGATGTGGAATTTACTGCATAATTCCTCCATCATTTTGTTGTTGAGGTTCTTAGCATTGTCTGACACAATCACCTCTAGTTGTCCATATCGACAAACGACATTATTTCTGATGAAAGCAATGATTACTTCTTTGGTAACCTTGGGAAAGGAGGCTGCTTCTACCCACTTGGTGAAGTAGTCGATCATGGTGAAGATAAATCTATGTCCATTATTGTCTTTAGGCTCAATGGGCCCGATAACGTCCATTCCCCACATTGAGAAGGGCCAAGGTGAACTCATGTTGTGGAGTTCCCTTGGAGGGGCGTGTATAGCATTCCCATGAATCTGGCACTGATAGCATCTCCTGACGTGGTCATTGCAATCAGCCTTGAGAGATAGCCAATAATGCCCTGTCCTGAGGACTTTCTTGACAAGGAGGGGGCCACTCATGTGGGGGCCACAGACTCCACCATGAATTTCATCCATAAGCCTTTGGAAGCGATCTTTGTCTAAACATCCGAGGAGACCTAGTCCTGCATCTCTTTTTGTAGTAGCGATCTCCACTCGGTAGAATTTCATAGCAATTCGATGGATTCGCCTTTTCTCAGTCGAGCTCGCCTTAGCGGGTGTAGATCCATCTCGTAGGTATTCCTTGATATCCGATACCAAGGATCTTTGGATGGGAGGTAGCTCATTCGATACTTCTCCAACGTAGTTCCCTATAATTTCGGGCCTTGTGTGGAAATTGTGACGCTTGGCAAGTGTTCCTCGTTGTCTGATATGCGAATCAAGGAGGCCAAAGTTGCTAACGCGCCCGCAAAGTCATTCCTATTACGAGGAACGTGTATAAAGGAGATTTCTTCGAACTCCACAACCATCTGTAAAACTTGACGATGGTAAGGCAGCAAATGTAGTTCCTTAGTTTGATAGATTCCAGTGGATGTCTGATTACCAACTCTGAATCTCCAAAGACAGTTAACCGTCTGATGCCCTTTGAACGTGCAAGTTTTAGCCCCATGAGACAACCTTCATACTCAGCTGTGTTGTTGGTGCTGACAAACTGCAATTTGACAGCGACGAGATACTTCTCCCCCGTACCAGATACTAGAACTGCTCCAGCTCCAGCACCTTCCATATTAACAGCTCCATCGACATACATCTTCCAAGATTGGCGTGTATCAGATTGATGGTGTTCTTTGAATCGCATTACTCCTTCATCGGGAAGTATGTTTCAAGGGTTTGAAATCCCTTGAAGGTGCGACGGCTAGTTGATCCGCAATTCCTTGACCTCTGATGGACTTTTGAGTCACATATACGATGTCAAATTGTTGTAGGATTAACTGCCATCTGGACAGCCAGCAATTTAACATGGGTTTATTGAACACGTACTTGAGAGGATCCACCCGGGATATGAGATGGGTTGTGTGACCATGGAGATAATGCTGTAACCTCATGGAAGCCCATGCTAAAGCACAACACGTCTTTTCGATCAGAGTGTACTTATGTTCACTGCTGATGAATCTTTTGCTGAGGTAATAGATAGCTCGTTCTTGGCCTCTATCGTCTTTCTGTCCCAGCATGCAGCCCATGGCATTGTCAATTATGGACAAGTACATGAATAGGGGAACATCATCCCTGGGTGGTACCAACACGAGAGCTTTGACTAGCTATTTCTTGATTGCGAGGAAGGCATTTTGACACTCATCATTCCATTTCATTGAGGAGTTCTTCCTTAATAGCTCGAAGATTGGCTCACAGGTTGCTGTGAGTTGAGAGATAAACCTGCTAATGAAGTTGATTCTTCCCAAAAATCCATGTATTTCCTTTTCTGTCTGAGGAATGGGCATTTCCGTGGTGGCTTGGATTTTGGTAGGATCCAGCTCAATCCCTTTGTGGCTGACTAGAAATCCTAGTCACTTGCCTGATTTAACGCCAAATGCGCATTTAGCTGGATTCAACCTCAAGTTGTACTTACGCAACCTGTTGAACAACTTTCTGAGATGGTCTATATGGTCATCCTCCTTCAGGGATTTGACAATGATGTCATCCACGTAGATCTCAATCTCTCTGTGCATTAAGTCGTGGAAGAGAGCCATCATAGCTCGCTAATAGGTGGCTCCGGCATTGATGAGGCCAAATGACAACCGTCTATAGCAAAAGGTTCCCCAAGGCGTGATGAAAGCAATTTTCTCACGATCTTCCTCAACGACCATGATCTGATGGTACCCCGCAAAGCAATCAGCAAAGGAGTATATGTCGTATTGAGCAGTATTGTCAATCAGAATGTGGATAAATGGCACGGAAAGCTATCTTTTAAGCAAGCTTTTGTTTAAGTCCCCAGAATCCACGCAAACTTGCACCTTCCTCGGGGTTTTAGGCACGGAACAATGTTGGATATCCACTCGGGATATGTAGACACCATGATAATGCCAAACTTGAAATTCTTTCATAATTTCTTCTTTCACCTTTAAACTCCACTCATGTTTCAATCGCCTGAGCTTTTGCTTGACTGGCTTAAATCCCTCTTTAATGGGAAGGCGATGAAGGACAATGTCAGTGGACAAACCCACCATGTCTTCATGAGACCATGCAAACACATCCCGGAATTGGGTTAATAAGCGTAACCATGTCATTCCGTTGGTTTGGGGTAAGGTTTGAACCAACTGGATTAACTTAGGGCTTTAAGGTTCCGAGATTGAAAGAAGTGGTTTCGATCAAGGTTGGGTTTAGTTTTGTCTTTAACCCATTTTTGAATTTCTGGAGGCACCTCAATGTCATCATGTATTTCCATCAAGCGTCAATTCATCTCTACATCAAAGGTACAATCCTTGTGGAGAAGAGGCAAATGATCGGCAAAGCATGAGCACATCTAAATTGTGGTCTTGAAACAAAATATGCTTTCACTTAGTATATATGAAACGTTTGATCATACATAGTGTTAGCATATACTGACAAAATAAATCGCTAATATCATATGCATGTAAAAGTAAGCGGTTATTATATCTCATCGGGCGAAAAGAGTTCTGCGTTTTTACCTCGACCGACCAATGCAAAGAGTGCTGTTTCAATTGGCAAAGGCAAAGTCCAGGTGGACCGCAGTGATGGTGGGATTGTCATCATCCTCCTTGTCCCGAATGATGGCCATTACGTCTGGGGAATCATCGTCTGGGTGTATCTGTTGGTATGTTCATCATGAACGATGATGCATATGCCTGACATCATTCGGATGACGTCTTGCTTGATTCTTTGTTCCTCCTCTTCCACTGCGGGATTTGGAACAAAGACTTTTTTCTCCTTCACCGGTGTCGGCTTGGGAAATAACATAGCCATTACATTGGCTGGCACCTTTACAGGAGGTTGTGCGGACTCAGAGTTTGAAGGCGAAGATAAACGCCGCGTGCTTGAAGCTGAAGGAATCTGCTGATGCTTATGAGGATTCCTACGACTAGAATTGGCAGAATAGCCTAGCCCAATTGTTCTAGTTTGCTTGGTTAATTGAATTGGGTAGTTGATACCCTGGCGATCTTTACCCAGCCCTTGTCCCGGCTTATGACCCAATGACATCATTTCTTGAGTAGCCGACATTACCTCGGCAGAAATCTTGGGTTCGGGAAATTGCGTTCCAATAGCATGTTATTGGGTATTGCTTACTTCCAAGGCATGAAAACTGACCGGTTCAACATCTGCATTGGCATTGATGAATGGCATGTCCCCGTGTTGAGGACACTCTGGTTCAGCGTTGACCGTGACTAGGCTATTGTTGATAATGTATTTCAGTTGCTGATGAAGGGTGGAGGGGACTGCCCTTGCCATATGGATCCATGGTTGTCCCAAGAGCAGGTTGTATCCCGAATCTATCTTGAGTACGTGGAAAGATACGCAGAATGTATGGGGACCAATTTCGATTGGCAGTTCAATTACTCCGACCGAATTTCGGTGGGCTCCATCAAAAGCTTTGATGACAGTATGGCTATCCCGTATTCGGTTGAGATTTATATTCATCTTCACCAAGGTAGCGTATGGACAGATATTTAGAGATGAACCTCCATCTATAAAGACTCCAGCCAACATGTATCCGGAGGACAATACCGCAATGTGCAACGACTTGCAATGACCGGTCCCTTCGGGTGGTATGTCATCATCAGTGAAGGATATCACATTGTTGTTAAAAATGTGATCAACCAAGTGTTGAAATTTTTTCGTATCAACTGATGTCGGTAGATAGGCTTCTTCTAAACCTTCAATAAGATCGTCCGATGATCCTCGGAAGTTAGGACCAAGTCCAAAATTGATATTTGTTGTGGAGCTTCTTTTAAGCTTAAAATCACCTTGGCTTCGTTATGACCCATAGTGCGGAGAAATTTCTCAATCTTCTCCATGAGTATTTTCCCCTTTGATTTGATGGTATGCTTCATCACCCATTAGGGAAGATACAGTGGATTTTCCTTCGACACTGTAGCAGTTGTACGGGAGGTGGATCCTTCACCTTCTCCATAATTCCACGGAACTTTGCGCAAGTAAACAATAGGATATTGTGCTCTGCACGACAAGTTGATTGGCTCGAGAGCGGCCACTTTCTAAGGATTGTTGCTTCCCCTAAGTTGAATTGTTGGCATTGTGAGTGATTTGTTAGCCCATCGGGCCAAAGTGGATACGATCGCTACCAAACTCTTCCACTTAGTAGGACCTCAGATTCTCACTTGCACTTAACATAGTATCATCATTCGCCAGGTGCAGGACACCATTTGTCAATTAGATTTTGGATGAGGGTATGAGTGCCCAACATTCTTCTCAGGTCTTTGTGATCATGAGAATGGGAGTGATATTAACATACTCCATTAGAATTATACCGTCCTGAACGGGGGTTGATTGGAGGTAGAAGGGAACTGATTCTTCCTTCATTGATTAACATTTGAAGGATTTCCTCTATAGGTTGGCCTAAAAAGGTGAATTCCCTTTTGTTGGCGAAATCCCGACGGGCTTTGGCATTTGCTCTCTTTGTCACTTTGTCTTCCATCATTTCATTTTCTGAAAGTGACGAGGGAATATTCATGACAAGAGGTAGGAGACTAACATGTTCCTGGCTGATTAATTGACGTATCACTTGATGCTGATAAGTCACCAATTCTGCCAATTGTTCAATTTATTTGCATAAAGCTTTCATCTTTCGTTCTATTGTGAACTAGAACTTGGCATAATCCCATTTGTCAACACCGTCTTTGAGGGTCTGGGAGGATTCACATTTGAAATTGGAATTCTGTCCGTTGCTCCAATTTATCATGTTGACATCTTCTTCTTTGTGTTGAGGAAGAGGGTTGTCTTGAATGTGAGGTCGATCGGTTTGGTGACCACGATCTCACCGTTGTCTCATCAGTCTTGGATCTTGTGTTTCAAGGCCCAATAATCCCGAGTATCATGTCCTGTGTGCCCCCACATGATAAGCACATTTTTGAAATGACGTTGAAACCTCATCCATTAGAAATCGGGTGGTGGAAGAAGATGCATAATTTTCTTTCGTGTTGTTTAAGAGTGAGAATGTTCTCGAGGGTGTCCCCTAAGGGTGTGAACACTCGAGGGCATTTGACTTCTCCACCTTTTGGTATTGGAGGGTTCGCAGACTATGCTTAAAAGGGAGTGTAGTTTCTCCTTTGAATAGGCATGTTTTGATTGCCTTTTTGCCCCTGCAGTATCAGGGAAACATCTTCCTCTTTCTTTTTATGGACCCTCCGGGGGTTGTTTCCATAATTTCCGGATTGGATGTGATTAGCAAGAGCTTTAAGGGCAGCTAGGTCTTGAATCTTTCCTGACTTTAAAACCCATCTCAGCCATCTCCCCGTGTTTGACCATTTCAGAAAATGGTTTGCCGATGCTGGCTAAAACTCTTTCATAGAAAGGAGCTTCAGTATGTTCATGAAAGTCATAACCATCTCTCGATTCTCATTATGGAAGGAATAACTTGGGCGACCAAAGGCGTCTCCACCTTTGAGCATACTCTCCGAAAGACTTATTAGATCTGCTTTCTTGATCTTGGTAATTTGATACCGATCAGAGCCATCCGAGACCGAAAAGTCGATTGAGTGAGGAAAGCGCAAGCTAGCTCTTCCCAACTATGGATCTTTGAGTTGTCTAATCTCAGGTACCACTTAACCAAGCTTCTCCAGTTAGACTTTTCTCGAACAATTGCATTCTCGAGCTTTTCGTCCCTCCAGATAAGATCCAAGTTCTCCAATAAACACTTTTAAATATGTATAAGGATCTCCTAACCCATCATATTTTTCGAAATCAGGAGTTTTAAACTTTTCTGGATAATGAACACCAGGGAAAATGCAAAGATCATCATATGAAACACTCCCGTGTGTTCCAATTCCTTTGATAGCACGGAGGGTCTCTTCCATTTGGAGGACTTTCTTTTTGATGTCACCAGTGTCTGGATCTCTAGTGGGATGGGTAGCATCATGAGTTTTGTTGGTCATATCCAACTGCAGTTCAGATATTGTAATGACCTGGGTTCCCCCTTGGGTGGAGGATTCAGCATGTACGGGTATTTTTGGACCCTGAGTAGACTGATGTAGTTCTTTGAGTAGAACAGCCAAATATGTAATTTGTTTGCTTAATCCGTCGAATTCTTTGCGAGACACTGGATTAAGGTCAGTCTGGTCAGATGACGACATGATTGACTGTAGGCCTGTAGCCTTTTTGGATTTGTCTGGGTAGTAGGTCCAATTAGTTCCTTGCGAAAGACTTGCATAGTTTAGTCTTTAGGGAATGTACATTAACATGCTATGTGATGTGTCCATTTTAGGAATTTTATCCTGCAAATCGGATGTCAGCTGTTTGTAGCATGTTAATTTAAATATGTATGTGTACATATGTCTTCATATTTCTCATTACATGGAGATAAATATGGAATAAAATTACAAGTAATTATGTTTACAAGTAATTGAAATGAGAGAGTATGAAGAGACTTTCCTCCGTTTGGGTTTATCAGAGGCTGACCTATCTTAGGTTACTCTCGCGGCTTTTTGGCATGAAGGTTCCCAAATCATCGCAATTTACTCAACGGAAAATTAATCCATTTTCAACTGGAGCGAATTTGGGTGGTGCTTTTCCGAGCCTCGGGAATCGGTCTTCCCACGAGTCCAAAGAATCAAACACCGACGGATAGCCTCCTCGGTGGAGGGGACACACAACATACATTCACATACATCGCGGCTCTCACCAGATAAAAATGATGACATGTGCGAAGCACTAATATCACAAGCAGTTATGGTGCGAGGCACTAAGTGCAATAAGTAAATGCATTCGTACACATTCATCATAAATGTAAATGCAACATCCACACACAAGCAGATAACAATTTTGAAAAGATTGAAATAGTGGCTTAAGTCCTCTTACTGGTGTCCCCAGCAGAGTCGCCACCTGGCGACGTCGGGATTTTTAATTTTCTTTTTCCGTTACTTGTTCTTTGGTGTTCTCATTTTAGGTGAGATTTGTTTGAAAAAACAAGTGAAAAAGGTCCGACATGTATAATGTCGACGATGGACTGTTAAGAGTCGCCAGTTGGTTTTTTAAATGGTTGTACCAACACAACCGAGAAAAGGTTTCATGATTGACCCAAGTGATGTGACACTATTAAACGAATTGGTGAAACCGAGATTCATTAGGGTCCCGGACTTGGTTATAAGGAGGGAAGGTGTTAGGCACCCCGACATCCGTGTTACTACAGTGACCGCTTCTTTTCAAGAAACTATTATCCGAATGTGTGTGTGTGTGGGTCAATGTCTTTGTTATTTGGAAGTAAAAGCGAGGCCTCGTTCACTCTATATACACTAGATTTGAATTTATGTAAAAATTCGGTTTTTAGCAAGATACGCAAAATGATGTTTTATAAAAGAAGTTTTTCAAACCCTGATGCTAAATAGTAATTGAGACCTTTTGATACTTCCATTTTAGTAAGTATCCGGCTTGATTGATTTTATTTTCAAGATGCGAAGCATCTATAAGAAAATAATATACAAAATAATGCCGACTTCCTCGTGGGTATGAAAACCATATGAGGAAATTCAAACACCGCAGAATAATTTACAAGTCACATAAATACAAAAATGTCCATCACTTAAAACCGAATCTAGATCCAATAGGTTGAATCTGTGATCACATGATTCCTAGGCGCACATGATACCGCAATTCATATGAAAGCAGTAAGCAGGTATATATATATATAAGATGTAAATATATATACATACATGATCACCAACCATGAAACACCTCCATGGGGGATCAGAAATTTAAATAAAGTCAGTAAAAGTTATAAACCGCCACTTACGGAGGAAACTCCAAAGTGGATTTAAACGTAAATAAAGTCAGACATAGCAATCAACTACCACGTAAGTAAACTCGAAGCAAGACGAAACGTAAAGAAAGTCAGAAGCGTATCAACCACCACTTAAGTAAACTCGGTGAGACGTAAGTATATATATATAAGCGATAAACGCACAGGATGTAAAATCCAAAGCTCATCGAATAGAAGTTCGACCACGTTCATATATATAAGTATATATATATAAAGTGAGTAAACGCATACCTAGGATGTAAAATCCGTGCTCATCGAACGAGTTCGTAATAACCCGATATTTTCTATAAAAATAAATAAGAAATTTTGCATATAAATTTTATTTATTTATTTAATGATGAGAATAAGTGTCAATTATTGTGATGTTAAATGTAATATATTTATTACTTTGAAAATTAGAAATAATTTTAGAATTATTAATTACTACAAATTATATTCTTATGGTAATTAATTTACGTAAGCGTAAATGTTTTTATTATTTATTTTCATGAAAATATAATTTATATATTATTTAAATAATATATGAAGTGACAATTAGAATTATAATAATAAATATGTTATTATATGAATTTGTTCGTAATATTTAAGTTAATTATTTTAACTTGATTATTGATGTCAGATAACTGAAGGATAAGTCAGATATGAAATCCAAACCCTAAATTGGGATTGTGATCAAGAGATGAGAATAATATCATAATATTATTTATATTGTGATTTTCAGTACTATATAAATGTACTGTATATGTGTGGACAGATAATGATTGGTTAATTGTGATAAATTGGGTTATAACCTAATATTGTGTTGTTAAACCCTAATTATTAAACTTAGTTATGAGATAAGACTGGGTAGTAGTTGTGTTATATGAATTCTACTGCGTATTAGAATTTCTGTAATTAGAAGAAACCCTAATTATCGCTTTTATGTCGATAATTAGGAAAAACCCTAATTATTATTTAAAAACCCTAATTGTAAATTATTGTGTTTAATTAAGATTTTATTGCACAATTATGTTAATTTGTCAAAGCCTAGAAATTAATTGAGAAATTATAAGAATTACAATCTAGTGAATAAACCCTAGATTTAATCACCTTGTACAAGAATGCCCTTGAGATTTTAAGTGAAATTACCAAAATGCCCTTTTGTCCCATTAGTGTATTATTTGTGAATTATTGTGCATTATTGCTAGCAAATTAATGGCAAACATCCTACCCTACCAATTTGGCATCCAATGCTCAGATTCAATCAACCAATTTAGCATCCAAAGCATTTAGCTTAGCTTATATATAGATCGGAGAGAGAGGTAATGCAATCAGACACTAAAATTCTTCCAACTCTCATCCTTAAGCTTCTCTCTCTAAAACCTACTTAATTATTGTAGCATACCCCCCCCTTAATATATGTTCCACTATCAATCATAACAAATCAAGAGTCAAAAATCGTAATCAAAGCTTGTAAAAGGTATAAACCTACTTTGAATTTCGTCCAAATAAATTGTTGTTAGATGTTATGTTTGATTGTTAGAATATGTTGTTTATAGTCTATTTTGATGATCTGGGTTGGTATTTGTTAAATCCATAGCATCAAACCGCTTCAAAATTAAGTTTTTCAAATATCCGGAAAAGTAAAAAAATTTTGATGTCCGATGAATGAATGTCGCCTTGTAGATCTCAAAGATTTTGGTGTTTTGATGTTTTGAAAGTTTGTACTTGTAGTCTGTTAGGTCTTTAATCTGCAAAAGGAATCATGGTCATATCTGTTGTAGATTGTAAGTTATTCAAGGTCAAACTCGGTGATCGAAAGACACGACCAAGAGTTTCGGGCACTGTAAAACTCAAGAACAAATGTTCCACATCCTTTTCTCAAGGTTATATCTCATCGGTTTTAGATGTTTTGGTGATGTTATCAGATCCCAGATGTGCACTCGTTAGTTGTACTCCAGATCCATGCTTTTAAATCACTTATATAACAAACAGAATGAAAGTAATTTACGATCAAACTAGCCTACTCGATCACAGATGCAGTTTTCTGGAAAACCCAGAAAACCAAGAATGTTATTTCTGATAAGGTTTGACCAGTGTATATCTTTTTATGTTGTTGTTGTTTTGATGCTTTTATGTAATAGAATTGTAGACTTACATGTTGTTTACAACCTTAAATCATTATATCACATTAACAAAGAACTGTAGCTTATAGAAATTTGAGCCTCAAATGGACCTAGAAACCTGATCGGGTTTTTCCAAAACCCGTAAAGCTCGACAAGAAGTTTGATGACTTAGATCTCTTTGATTGTTTATGTTTAGATCAGTAATATTGCTTGAATCGTGTTCTATATTAGTTAGTCTACATGCCTGATGCGTGTAGACTACCCATAACATGAACAGATTGATAGATATTAAGCCATGAAAGGCGTTGACCAACCATGACCAGAAATTCTAGGTAGCCCAGAAACATGATTAACATGTATGACAGTGATTTCAAAGCTTTATATCTTGCACATATTTTATGATCTGACCCAGGTGTTGATTTAAACTTGTAGTGTTACACTAGTATTACAAGATCTATGTATTAGATTGCCCAGAAACATCAAGATCTGAGATTAATTAGTGGTCAAACAGGCTTACTCAGTAACTCTCATGGTAATCTGGGTTTGGTGAAGAACACTATTAGCGACAGTTTTGTCGCCTATTGTATCTTTTAATTAGCTTTAATTTCTAAATTAATTATTTTTATTAAATAATTAGTATAAATTAGTTTTAAATTATTAAAAATACAAAATAAATTATTAAAAATTATTTTAATGTCCTAAAATTATATTTTAATTATTTGGATATGTTTCATAAATATTTAATATTTTGGAATATTAAAGATATTTAATTTATTTAATTATAATATTAAATAAATGATTTAAAAATGATTTTAATATTTGAAAAATCATTTAAAATTATATTATGGTATAAGAAAATATTTTAAGGACTTTTAATATTTTGTGATGAATTTCTTTAATTAATTATTATTAATGATATTAAAGTTATTTAATGATTATATTAAATAAGTTAGTTTAAAAATGATTTTATTATTTTAAAAATTATTTTAAATGAAAATAAAGTGTTTAAAGATATTTTAAGTTATAAAATATAACTTTTAATATTTAAATGATAATTTTATTAATAATTAAATATTAATGATAATAGAATTGTTTGATGTTTAAATCATTTAATTATGATTCCGATGTTTGAAAATTCTTGATAAATTATTATAAAAGTTTAAAAATTATTTTAAGTGATTTAAAAATAATATGATTGATACTTACGGATATTGAGATACAGAATAGAGTCTTAGACTCGATTATTACCCGATAAAGCTGTCGGTACACTGACATGTTTCAGAAATTGATCTGGACTTAGATATTTTGACTGTATTAATGATTGTTTGTGATTCAATGACTATGGAATATGTGTTTCAAGGTGATTAGATTATGTGCTGACTGTAATAGGCAACACTATGTGTTATGATATATTGCTCTAATTGAACGAATGATCTGATTAATGATAGGTCGTGATAAAAGAGATACAACTAAGTTGAGAATTGTAAGCAAAGCAGATCGTAAGTATCCTACCTTTGCATTTTCTTTATGCAATGGACATGAGTAAGAATGTTTCGTAATTATATTATTATCGCATGCATTATTAACTTTATATTATATGCACTCATCGACTATCAACATGTTAAGATATGATAATTCGGATATATATTCTGCTCGTTAATTTCTATAAATGGTTATACAAGTGTCCCCACTTGGATAATCATGGTATTTATTCACATGTTGATACATCTTTGTCAATTACCCGTATATATATATATATATATATATATGTTGAATTATAGATTATTGTTGAGCAAGATAAAAACCTTTGGTTTGGAACCCTGACAAGTATGAACATCCCTTATATGGAAAAACTTTTTATGCGCTACAAGTATGACAGAGTGAACGATAACATCGTTCTTGTAATGTAGTGTTGATCAATCACAGGTACAACGAAATGATCATCCTCCGTGTAAGTAAGTTATGATTGGCGGTTCATGGATGAAGTTCTCTAAACCTTTTCGAAAATGAAAAGAATGTTCATAGTATGTTACTTAAACCCCATTTATGGTCAGTACGTAGTTTCAAAAATTTAAAAGAGGGTTGTTATGTTATTATTATCGGTTCAGATTACTTCACAACTATTGATTCTTTGTAGAAGGGATATGTAAAGAAAACATTTAAATTCTTTCAGCTTATATATATAATTGCTATTACTTGCTGGGCACTCAAATGCTCACTCTTGCTTAAATTAAATGTTTTCAGTTATGTGTGATCAACCTGAAGGCTCAGGCACGAACAAGGGGAAAGAAAAGTGGTTCGAATGAGATTATAATATGTTGTAAAATAGTTATAGTTTATTAAGACAATGATATATATATATATATATATATATATATCTAATATCATGTATTGTAAGGAATGTATTTAAAGGTCTCGTACCTGGGAGTAAACTTTGATGCATATGTAAATTAAGTTTGAATGTTATATTAGTATTAGTATTATTTAGCTTATAGAAATGGTATCGTGAAGCACCGAGTTCGGGTTTCAAGCAACCCGGATTTGGGGGCGTCACAGGTTGGTATCAAAGCTGTAGGTTATAAACGTTAGGAATGTGAAACCTAAGTTATAACCTTAGTAGAATGGATGATGAAAGTTAAGATAGATATTCAGTGAACCAAGAGACGAGGGACGCTGGTGAGGAGTACATGGAGAATGAGATAAAAGAGATTTGTTGGTTAGGAACGACGACTTAAAAGTTAGGGCTGAGCAAGTGGAGGCACAGAACCATACCCTCCATATTTCGGAACAGCAGTACAAGGACGCTGCTCACCGAACACAGGCAAAATTAGTCGAGTTACGTGGGAGGTTGGAATAGAGAGAGATCCAGCTAGGACAGTTGAGAGTTGAGATAGAAGCCAAAGATGCGAGAATATATACCTTGGAGCAAGCTTTAGACATCGCCTTTATGCGATTCGGACGCTGAATGGATGGAGCGCTTTCGGCAGAGAGATAAAGCGTTGATGCGTTTATAGAGATGAATTGAATTAATTCATCGTCAAACAAAATAAAAGATAACTTATATAAAACTCTTATTTGCTGAGTGCATAAACTATATGCTAATCAGGATAATTTATGTGTGTAGATGTCTGATGAAAAAGACTGGTGGTATGCTTATAACTTGAAGAAGGATCAGATCCATACCCCTGAGCTAATATCGAAGCCAATAGCTGAAATAGAAGCTCACAAGGAAACCAAATCGAACGAGGTGGTTATCGTGGAAAACGTAGTATCAGATCCGGAAATGGTGGAAATGACAGATAGTGATTCGGACACTAAAGTTGAAGCTGATCAAGCATCAATGAAAGTGCAGGATCTGGAGAACAAGGTTTCTTCGTTGGAAAGGTTGTGGGAGATAGAAAAGTTGCTTAATATTCAACTGCGTCAGGCGTTAATAGAAATAATGGAAGAGCAAGATAAGCTTAAAATCCAAATTGATCAGATGGGAGCCTTAAGCAACACACCGTGTGCAGCTCCGAGAGATAAGGGAAAAAGAAAGATAGAAGACTATGACATAGGAAAACCTGGTAAGAAGAAAAGGAAAAAGATATGTTATATTTGCGGACATGAGGGACATACCTCTCATCATTGTCCTGACTATGAACCAGGTGTATGTTTTGTTTGTGGAATGGAAGGTCATCGAGCGAAAGTTTGTCCAAGAAAAAGGCTTAGTAAATAGGTAATATGGGTTATGTTGTGTAGGTACGTTTAATATAATATGTGTGATAAGTATGTTTGTGTAATGAAATAATTTTAACTTTTGTGTTGGTCAAGTTTGTAAATCCCGACTTTTGTAGTCACAAAGGGATATCTGATGTTTAAAGTAGTATGTGCTATGTTATGTAAAATATTCGATGAATGAATATGAATCTAAGTTTGAGAAATGAAACAAGTTTAATATATTAATCTTGTGCAATAAGGTTTAGAATGTAAGTTAATAGAGTGTAATTTATGGTTTTACTTAACCAGATAATGCCGCCAAGACGTCAAACTCGAAACCAAAGGGCAGAAGAATCTGTCATCAATCCTGAGAGACCACGGCAAGACCCGATGCAAAACTTTACAAACATGGTAGTTTCAAAGCTATGCAAACAGGAATACCAATTGCAGGGAACCAAATGCACAATCGCTTGACAAAATTTAAAGACTTCAAAGCAAAGAGGACCACGTAATCTCAGAGGATCGGTGACCCTATAGAAGCTTCTGTATACGGGTTAACGAGATAGAAAAGGTGTTCAGTAATTGCTAGGGTAGATGAGGGCAAAAGACCACTTTTGCCACTTATATGATGAAAGGGGAGGCTAACTTTTGGTGGGAGGAAAATAAAACTAGGGCAGGAGAAGAAGTAATTACTTGGGATAGATTTAAGACTTTATTTTTGAAAACTATCTCTCGTTAATATGCAAAGCTAGGTGGAGGTGAAATTTATAGAGTTAAAGCAGGATAATATGGTACATTCAAGTGAGTATGCCGCAAAGTTTAATGAGTTGGCTAGGTTTGCCCCACATCAAGTTGATACGGAGGCTAGAAAGACAAGGAGGTTTGAGCTAGGCTTAAAATCCTGGCTCTACAATAAGGTGTCAGTATTGAAAATCAATACTTTTACAGCACTCATGGAGAAGGTTATCATAGCTGAAGGGGGTAGTGAGGCCATGAGCCTCTACAACAAGGAGAAGAAGAACAGAAACAAGGTAGAAGGATCTTTGAGAGTGGAAGGAAATAGAGGAAATAGGGGTGAGAAAAGAAAAGGGAATTATTACGAGAATGTCCAAGTGAAGCAGGAAAGTGTGAGGAAACAGATATGCAGCAAAGGTACTAATCATGGAAGAATCACTCTGGCGAGTGTATGAAGGGTAAGTTTGTATGTTACAAGTGCGGGCAGGAGGGTCATATCTCTCCCAATTGCCCCAACCCAAGGATGAACAATGGGTGTTTTATATTTGGATCGACTGAACATAAGGTGAAGGATTATCCAAAGAGGAGAATAGAGGCATGGAATGTAACCACCAGGGAAAGGCAAGGAACTTTTTAGCAATCACAGACCGACCTCAACCAACAACCCAACAAACGCAATCATGTTGTAGGGTTTTCAATACGACGGTCCGAGGATATTGTAAGTAAATTTGGAAATAGAACCAAAGTGCTATTCAATAACTTATATATTTTATATGATTTTCCTATATAGATAGTAAATTATTTCATAAAGAAATTTTGAAGGAGGAAAATTGAGTTCTTTTAGAAATCAAATTTCGCTTAATCGAGATAGACAAGCGTTATGTTGAATAGTTAAAGATCGCCCGATCAATTATGATCGAGGTCTACTTGCAATGATTATATACGCTTATGTACCCTCATATATATGAGTTTTAAAACTAGTGATTTTGTGGGATTTAATCTTTATAAGGAGGAGGTATGTAATAACCCGATATTTTCTATAAAAATAAATAAGAAATTTTGCATATAATTTTTTTTATTTATTTAATGATGAGAATAAGTGTCAAGTATTGTGATGTTAAATGCGAATATATTTATTACTTGAAAAATTAGAAATAATTTTAGAATTATTAATTACTACAAATTATATTCTTATGGTAATTAATTTTCGTAAGTTAGCGAAATGTTTTTATTATTTATTTTCCATGAAAATATAATTTATATATTATTTAAATAATATATGAAGTGACAATTAGAATTATAATAATAAATATGTTATTATATGAATTTGTTTAGAATATTTAAGTTAATTATTTTAACTTGATTATTGATGTCAGATAATGAAAGATAAGTCATATATGAAATCCAAACCCTAAATTGGGATTGTGATCAAGAGATGAGAATAATATCATAATATTATTTATATTGTGATTTTCAGTACTATATAAATGTACTGTATATGTGTGGACAGATAATGATTGGTTAATTGTGGTAAATTGGGTTATAACCTAATATTGTGTTGTTAAAAAACCCCATTTATGGTCAGTACGTAGTTTTAAAAATTTAAAAGAGGGTTGTTATGTTATTATTATCGGTTCAGATTACTTCACAACTATTGATTCGTTGTAGAAGGGTTATGTAAAGAAAACATTTAAATTCTTTTAGCTTATATATATAATTGCTATTACTTGCTGGGCACTCAAATGTTCACTCTTGCTTAAATTAAATGTTTTCAGTTATGTGTGATCAACTCAAGGCTCGTGTACCTAACAAGGGAAAGGAAAGTGGTTGAATGAGATTATAATATGTCAATAATAGTTATAGTTTATTAAGACAATGATATATATATATATATATATATATATATATATATATCATGTATTGTAAGGAATGTATTTAAAGGTCTCGTGCACTGGAGTAAACTTTGATGCATATGTAAATTAAGTTTGAATGTTATATTAGTATTAGTATTATTCAAATTTTATAGAAATGGTATCGTGAAGACCGAGTTCTAAGTTTCAAGCAACCCAGATTTGGGGGCGCCACAGGCCGACAAACAGTTAATATATATAAATATATATATATTAAAGCAAAGAACGCCCTAGATCAAGTTCAGGCTCATCGAACAAAGTTCGACACACATATTCATATATATATATATATATATATATATATATATATATATAAGCAAATAAACGCTCCTGCATCAAGTTCAGGCTCAATCGAGGCATAACTCGATAATGTTAGTCTATATATATATATAAATATAAATATATATATAATATATATGTATATACAAATCGAATAAAACCAATTTGATCAAGTCCGCAAACACATGCAACACGACTCTCTCGCGTGAAGAAGGGTGTGTGCTAAGATGAAGAGAAAGACTTTAAAAGTGTGAGAAAGCTTATAGTGAACGCCAAAGAAGATTTCTATATCTTTAAAGTGGTAAACACTGGCTTTTGTAGGTACAAAAGTAGCTATATATAAGCTCACAGGTGTTTAAAATGGGAAGGTACTCCGAATAAGATGAGTACAAAGCAAATCAAGGTGGCTTCCTCGCATTGCTTTTCTCTTGCAAATGGCTACCCCAAGCCCTCTATTTATAGAGGTGCTTGGTGTTGGGTCAGCAGTGTACCAGAGGCTACCCGGGTTGCCCTGAATTTTCTGCCCGTCGTCTCAGAAGACGTGCACTCTCAGCACTATAATGTCCGCTCGAACTTTTTGAAGTGCAATCCGGGCATCCGATTGAGGTATACAGGACCTATTTCAGGCCGCCGTTGTCGAGAGTTGTACCATGGTATGGGATTAGAGTTTGTACGAAGTCACTGAACATGGGACGATGCGTTCCGGTCTTCAAGCTTCAAATTCTATCCGTTACCCCGCACAATAGTCACTCGGGATTGGTATTCCTTGATTCTTGTGGGACATCGTTGTGTAGAGATGTGTATGAAATGTTGAGACGACGTGACGTGGCATAGTGTTGGTAAGATGACGATGTTTCCCTCATCTGTTATCACGGCTAAATTAGGGCCGATAAAGCAGACGTTGCTTCGTGGCTTCATTGAGATTGGATCGCCAGAATTGTTGAAGGTCCTCAATGTCATCTTTGAGGTGTGCCTGTCCTCCGGTGTTATCTCTGGTTGGTATGCAGTAGTATCTCGTTGAGAGCGCCGAGATTGAAGTGGTCAGATTGAAACAAGCATTTCCGGTTATCGCCAAACCGCATTCCTTGGGGTTATCACCAAGGTTGGTAGCTATTCCATGGTTGGGACCGAGACCGGATACCTCGGGGTTATCTCTCGAGATTAATCGATCTTCTCCGGTGTGTTCCGGTATTGATCCGCATTTACTCTCGGGGTTATATCCGAGTTGGAATTGTTACTCCTGTGTGTGCTCCGGTTTGATGATGAACTTTTCAGTAGTATTCGAAATGGACCGCCTTCCGTGGTTCCCTCTTGAAAGATTTAATCTGCCCTCCCCGCAATGTTAGTGACATGTTGTAAGACCCCAACTTATTATAAATAAAATCAAATTTCCTCTATTTATTATTATAATAATAAGGTATTAATTTGATATAATACTTTAGTTATGGGTGAAATGTGCAAAATTTTCAAAATAAGCAAGTGGTTATAAAATATTCATTTGTTTGGGAATATTCGTTTGGTCATGGAATATTCTTTCTTCGTCGGGAATATTAAATGACGATGGCGCATCCATTTGTGGGCCCCATAACGGATAAATACTGGATGAAGAAAAATGACAAAAATATGAGTTTTTACAAATAATGACATAGTCGTTACCGTTAACACTGTTGGAATACCCGGTGGTTAAAAATCTGAATGTCGCGTGGTGGACACAAGAAGACAATCGCTTTGCACATGATTGTTGAATTATTGATTCTTACGTGAAGAAGGCACTACTCAATAATTGTTACAGAATTAATCGCTCAATATTTTATTTTATTGGTTCAATAATTGTTGCGTTGATATTTTATATTATTGTTGTTTCAATAATTGTCACTGCACAATATTTCCCATTATCAGATCAATAATTCATATTATTTGAATAATATTATGAGATAGAATTATTGGAAATGTCTAGAAAGTTCTGACAAGGAGAGGTTTGGTCACCTAATCATGCGCCAAGAAGAGAGAAATCCAGATCGGAAAGCCCCTCTTTCCGGGAACAAACTGGTTGTCATAATTGTGTTTCTGTAATATTATTTGTGAATAATTAATTATTGATTTATATGATAAGGAAATATTTATTTTATGTGGATAAAAATGAGGGATATATTTATTTTATTGTGGTTATAATTGAAGGAATTAATGCTGAGGTGTTTTATTAGTATTTTTTCGGAATAGAGGTATTAAAAATTATCTGTTTGTAGATTTTGGGTATTTTCTGATTGGAATTTGGAAAAACTTTCTCCTACAAAGTTGTACAGAATTAAATTTTCTATAGAAAGCATATGGGATTTGAATTTTACTGATAAAAGGGCTATTTATTATGAATTGTTGAAGTTTCGAAAAATAAAATGATTTTTATTAAAACATGGGTGGGCCCCACTTTTGGTTGGTGAAAATGTCTTTGAGATTTTTATTCAAATGTGGTAGGCTTGAATAGTAGCAGTAAAGCCATCGTAAAAAAGTTAGTTCTGCTATGACGTTTCTAAGCATTTTCCTATAAATAGGGTGCTTAGTTAGAATTGAAAATCACACCGTAATTCATAAGTTTTCTCTTCTCTCTATAATATCGAGTTTATTTTGTGAGTATTTTAGTACTTTGAGTGTTGTTATACGATGCAAGTTCCTTCAAAGACTATATCCGAAGATTCCAATGTAAATCTCTGTCTTTGCAAGGTAAGGGATGTTATTTTCTTCAGTAAATGATATTATTTCTTCAATATCATTACGCCAAATATCGTCTCGAACTTTTATCAAATTTGGAACTTTTTGTGTCTGGGGTTACTATTCACGATACTTACACTATTCACTTAATATTTACACTATTCACCAAAAAATAAAATTTTCTTCTTTTTGTCCAAGTTGTCTATTATGGTTACTATCTTTGATTGTATCCATGTTTTGATCTTTATTTTTGAATTCTGCTTCAAAATAGGATATTATGGAGTTTTATTGAACTTGGATAAACTGTGATACGAATCCCTAATAATTGTCCTTCTGTCTCACTGGATTCATTTTCTTTAAAATATTTTTCATCATCCTCAGTCCTAAATGATGATATTACTGAATATCTTTGGCCCGTAGTGCAAAGATGAACAGGTGTTGAGATGAACATAACCAACTGATGATACAAATGAATATCTTTGGCCAGAAAGTGTAAAAGATGAATATTTGATTCAAGATGTAAATTGATTGATGTTCTGTGGATAAAATATTGATGATGGACTTTTAAATCTTGTAAGATAGTAGAATTCTTTCTTAACTCGACTCTTCTAATGGATTGTCAAGCTTTTCACCGCAGATTCTTCGATCTAAAACTTGTTGTCTATTATATTTTATCAGATTTTCCCTGTTGAAGACTAATGATAATTTGTTGTATATTATCTTAGTCATAATATTCTTTACTGGGCTAGTTGAGCTCACCCTTTTCCTTTTTGTTCCATTGTTCTTCTCAAGAGGAGAGAATTTAGCAGGAACTAGCCGGGGTATGGAGTGATGATTCAAGATAGTTGTTTAGCAGTCCTCACTATTTTTGTAAAATAGTGTATCAATAATTGTAATGAGGACTCCTTTTGAGTTTGTATACTCTCTAGTAGACAATATTTGTATTCAAACTCACAGTACATGTGTTGTCGATTTTGTACGCAAGCAATTGTATTATCAAGTTGTATTTGTTTCGCATCATGTAGTCAAGCGACCAGTAATGGGTGATGTATCCTATTTTGGGGGCGTCACGGTTAGTATCAAAGCTTAGGATATGATCCTGGCCGAGATGTGAGACAAGAACTAGGAGGGAGAGACGGGAATTCCTTCGCTAGTATGACCCGACTAAATTTATTTGGTATTTATTTCGCTCACGAGTATAGGGATAATATATGACATGACTATTAACCCTTGTTTTATGTCAAAGATTTAAGAATGGCAAATGAGAACGTTAATAATGGAGTAAATCGACTGTGGAGACACCTTTGATCACCACCTGTGGGAACGCAACAAGAAGGCAATATTCCTCCTGTAAACAACACTACCGAACAAATGATGAATGATGGGATGTTTAGAAGCTTTTTGTAGTTCATGCAAAACCAGACGAGGGAGACTCGTGCACAAAATACGGGTGGAAATGCTAGCAATGCTGGCGTCTTTGTCACAAAATGCCAAGCAGCTTCAAAGTTGGGACCACCAAAATTTCAGAAAAGCCGATCCGATCAAGGCGGAAATGTGGGTCAAGCAAATTACCAAGATATTCGATGTCTTGGGATGCACGGAGGAATGAAGGTTCCATTCGCCACCTTTATGTTCGCGGTGAGGCAAACCATGGTGGGAGTCGTGAGCTGCATCACCAAGACTCAAAGATGTCTTGGGAAACGTTTCAGAACTATTCAATGACAAGTACTTTCCGAAAGTATTCGTCATGTGAAGGAGGTGGAGTTTATCGATCGAACAAAACAACATTACGGTGTCCCAAAGACGAGGCGGTAAGTTTGCAGAAAGTTATCCGGTTTGCACCTCATTTAATGAAAATGAGGAACGAATGACGAGGATGTTTCGAGAGGTCTAAAGCCCGAGATTCTAGCAATATCTATATCTCATAAATTTTCTTTATATTCGGATGTTGTTAAAAGCAGGCTCAATTATTAGAGCGAGATAATGAGTATGTGCAACCGAGGGACCACAACTGTGGGTCATACCGGCATGGCGCCCATCGAGCAATGAAAACCAGAGGGAAGGAAAGCTTTCCGGACAAAAGCGATAACCACTCCGTGGTAATCGTGGCCTTAATAATAGAAAAAGAGCGTAGTGGGAGGAGATTTCAAGAGGAGAAGGTACAACAATGATAACGTGAAGACGTCATCACAAACATCAACTATTTTTAGGGGAAGAGAACGAGCACCGGTCGTTTGTTACAAATGCGGGAAAGAGGGACACATCAGCCCAAACTGCCCATAATAATCCAAGGGGTGTTATAACTGTGGAAAAGAAGGTCATATAGCTAGAGATTGCCTAGTTGCAAAGCCAAGTTCAATAGGGATGGTGACTCAAAAGGCTGACCCCGGACAAGTCAAAGTCGGTGGTTCCTGGAAGGGCGTTTGTCGTGACTGCACAAAACGCGAGGAACCCAAACGAGGTGATCACGGGTAAGCTTATCATAAACTCTTGAAGTTTATACCTTACTAGACAACCTGGTTCTACCCATTCTTTTATTTCTCCTGCTTGTGCTCAACGTTTAAACTTGACTCCGGAGAAATTAGACCTTGACTTATCTGTTGAGACTCCGTTAGGAGAAACTTTCATTACATCTACTGTCTATAAATCTTGCTAGATTCAAGTCGGTACCATCACATTACCTGTTGACCTTATTTCGTTGAAAATTCTTGTATTTGATGTGATTTTAGGGATTGATTGGTTAACCACGCATCATGCTAAAATTGATTGTTTTCATAAGGTTGTTAGTTTTCATATTCCTAACCAACCTATTATACGAATTCAAACAACCAAACCATTAAAGTCAATCACTGTCATATCAAGCCATAAAGCTATTCGTTTATTGAAAATGGGATGTCAAGCTTTCTTAGCCCATGTCATAGACTTGAACAAAAACACGTCAGATTTGAATACTATTTCATTATTAGTGAATTTCCGACGTATTTCATGAAGAACTTCCCTACCACACATTTATCGTCGGGATTTTTTGGGTGTCCTTTCCAGTTACTTGTTCTTTGGTGTTCTCATTTTAGGTGAGATTTGTTTGAAAAACAAGTGAAAAGGTCCCATGTATGATGTCGACGATGGGATCAATTAAGAGTCGCCATTGGTTTTTAAATGGTTGTACCTAACACAATCGAGAAAAGGTTTACACATTGACCCAACGATGTGACATCTGTTATACCTGGTCGGTGAAACCGAGATTCATTTAGGGTCAGGGGACTTGGTTATGCGGGGAGAAGGTGTTAGCACTTCACATCCGTGTTACTGGTGTGACCGCCTTTACAAGAAACTATTATCCTGAATGTGTGTGTGTGGGTCAATGTGTCGTTATTTGGAAGTTGTGCGAGGCCTGAATTCGAACCTATATATACAAGGTGCAATTTATGTAAAAGTTCGGTTTTTAGCAAGATATGGCGGTGATGTTTTATAAAAGAGGTTTTTAAACCACGATGCTCAATAGGAATTGAGACCTTTTACACTCCCATTTTATTAAGTGATCTATTGATTGATTTTATTTGAAGGATGCGAGACATCCGTATAAAAATAATGTACAAAGATAATGCCGACTTCCTCATGGGTATGGAAACCATCTGATGAAATTCAGACACCGTAGAATAATTTACAAGCTGCTTACAGCTAAAAATGTCCATCACGGGAACCGAATCTAGATTTAATGGGATGAATCTGTGATCACATGATTCTAGGCTCACAAAATATGCATTTTTATATGAAAGCGAAGGCGGTATATATATAAAAGTCAGTAAATATATATATACAGATAAGATCACCAACCACTTAAGCACCTCCATGGGGGATTAGAAATGTAAATAAAGTCAGAGATACTTGGCCAACCACCACGAAGGAAACTCTAGGCGGGATGGAATGTAAATAAAGTCAGAATAACGGGCCAACTCGCCAATAAGTAAACTCAAAAAGCGGGACTTAAATGTAAAGAAAGTTGTAAAGCGATCAACCACCACTTAAGTAAACTCCTGGTGGGACAAAATATATATATATATATATATATATAGCAATAAACGCACCGGATGTGAAATCCAGGCTCATCGAACAGAGTTCGACCACAGTTCATATATATAAGTATATATATATATATATAAAAGCGAATAAACGCACCGGATATAAAATCTAGGCTCATCGAACAAAGTCTGACCACAGTGTATATATATATATATATAAAAGCGAGTAAACGTATTTGCATCAAGTTCAGGATCATCGAACAAAGTCCCACCATAGTTCATATATATATATATATATATATATATATATATATATATATATATGTATAAAGTTTAGTAAAAGCACCTGCATCAAGTTCAGGCTCAATCGAGGCATAACTCGATAATGTTAGTCAATATATATGTAAATATATATATATATATATAATATATATATATATATATATATATATACAGATCGAAATGAAACCCATGCATCAAGTCCGCAAAAGCAAGCAACACGACTCTCAACGCGTGTAGAAGGTGTGTGTAAAGATGAAGAGAAAGACTCTAAAGTGTGTGAGAAGGCTTACACCTAATCGATAAAGAAGGCTTCTATATCTTTAGAGTGGAGTAAACCTGAGCTTTTGTGGGTACAAAAGAGGCTATATATGAGCTCACAGTGTTTAGAAGTGGGAAAATACCTTTGTAGGGGTGAGTGCGAGAAGCGAATTGTGCAGGGTTTCCCCGTCTTTTTCTCTTGCAAAAAGGCCACCCCAAGCCCTCTATTTATAGAGGTTGGAGCCGCAGTGTACTGCTGGCCGGGCAGAGGTGTATTAGCCGGAGGTCGCCGGGGTGCCCCGGGCAAAGGTGGGTCCCGCGTGAGAAGAACGACGCTATTGCTCGCTTCTAACGCTCATAACTTTCAATCCGGGAGTCCGATGGAAGCGTGCCATACCATTCCGGAAAGCTCTTTCCGAGAGCTACACAATAATATATGATTTGACCTTTTTTGATTCCAGGAAGATGGGTCCATGATCGAAATGGCATTCCCGAGTTTTTGTCAGGCAATCCGGTGAGCCGTTTTGTGTAGTTTGCGCTCCGGAGTTAAGATATCGCTCTTGTGGAACTTCCTTTGAAGTATTTTGAGATGAAATGAGTGTATTTGATTTAAAGTGAAGTTGAGTTGGCAAAATGACTATTTTGCCCCTCCCGGGGTTATCTTCGGTTTGCATGCAGATTATTGCGATCGCTTTCGTGGTCATCATCTCGAGGTTGGCTTGACCTATTCCCATGGTTGGGACTAAGACTGGATACCTTGGGGTCATCTCCAAGATTAACCTCGGTCTTCTCCGGTGTGTGGTCGAAGATCAGATTCGCAGGCCTCGGGGTCATCTCCGAGGTTGGATTTGGTTACTCAGTATTGTGATCCGGAGTTTGATGATGAACTTCCTAGTAGTATCAGGGTATGGATTTAGATTATCTTCGAGGTTCCTCTTAAAAGACGAATCATCCTCCCCGTAATGTTAGTAATGATGAAGAAAATTTTGAGTGTCTATAGATGCCCTCTTTATCATGTTCATGCAATGCAATGGAATGGACATGATAAAGATTAATAGTACATCAAAACATGACAAGGTATTTTCAATGATGTAAATCGCAATGTAGTGAATGTTTATGATGAATGTGACAATGTTTTCGCAAATCGCAGTTCATAAATCGCACATCGTATTTCGCACATCGCACATCGCTTTTCGCATTTGGCCAAATCGCACTTCGCAACTCGCACATCGCATTTTGCATATCGTATTTCGTATATCGCATCGCAAATCACAAACCACATATCGCATATTGCAAATCGCATATCGCAAATCGCAATGTAATGAATATTATGATGAATGTTAAAATGTATTCGCAAATTGCTTTACCTTTACCAATCATTGCTGATGCCTATGCTGGTGTTGACTCCAATGGTTTGGCATTTAATCGCTGATGCTTGTTTGATGAAGATAAGTTGAGATGTTTTCCACATCTCGATGGGGATGACGCTCAAATTACCGGACCCTCCCGATGTATTCACCGGTAGTTGCAATAAATGACTATCCCGCCGACGCCTAAACTTTTCCAGCTCCCACTCGAAGCGGTGGTATCTGAAGCTTTCATGTTGAATCGTGTTGATATCGCTACAGATTGATGGCAATGGTTTAGGATACCAGATCTTCCGATACCTTCGCTGAAGTAATATTCCACGGATTACTTCACTAGACTTCGCCTGATGTTACGTTAGATTGATGACAACCACCAGATGTCTCATCCTTTTTGAGATGATTTGGAGTCTCATTTCGCTGTTGGGTACTTGTGCCCCATTTCCTTAAGCGTTTGATTCACAACTCGGCTGAACTGATGGCCTGAATGCCGTTGATATCCCTGGAGGGTGTATTTCATTCTTTCGCTACCCATATTTGAACGTCGGTGTAGAGGTCTCGATTTGTGAGAATTTGGCGCCGGTTGAAAAATTTGATGATGAGGATTTCATTCGCTAGACCTTTTGGTATTGGGCTCCTGCTTTTGCTGAGAGACTTGATCCCGCCTTAAGATCATTCCATTTCTTGGAATTGGACAAATGCCCCAGTCCTTTCGCATGTTGATGCTGAGGGTTCATAGGATAAACTCTCTTTGTTGATGATGTCGTGAGTGAATAATATCTGAATCGCCATTGAGATAATGATGGACCATGCTGATGGCGCTGACTAGTGCATTTTCCACTATAGGATGGTTGATAAATGCCCCAATGTTGAGTTGTCGCTGCTTTCGAGATTGCCCCCAATCCTGTTGTAAGGGATCCACTATCCGGTTGTTGCCAATTTTGAAATTGCCCCAGCCTCGCTTGTTATCTGGGATAGTTGCTTTGATAGATGAGCTGATAAGACACGATCTATGAGCTGATAAGACGCCGAGATCGCAAGAGGCTTTTACATCTGTATCATCTGGTGAACAGGTAGTGGATGTGGGCTTTGATGTTGACAGTTCTTTCTGGTAAAGATGTCGCTTTGTTAGAGAGATGATGCTCTAACTCATAGGGATATCGTTGTTGCTGAGCGGGATGACGTTATATCCATCCGAGATATCACATGTAGTTGGCGAGTGGATCCATTGGCTCAAATGTAGAAACCATTGGGTAGAGATCACAGTGTTACCTCCTTCTTCCCGAGAGGGAATCCATGTTGGACTTGATAGCAGCGCACATACATCGACTTGTAGATGGGCTTGTATTTTCCTCGCATGCACTAGCTTAGCCATTTTGTCATGTACAGTACACATTGTATATATCAAACAACATTATATATGGCAGGGAAATATATATTGATTCACTTCCCTTTTAGTTGTGCCTTGCTACTTGCTTGATATTTGCTTATTTCTCTAGGACTTTGTGATCTGGATGTATTCTGAACTCCTCCTTGATGGATGGATAGTGAGATGTCTCAGGATTTTCAGAATGGATCGTCGATCTGTGTGTATTCCCTACCATCTTTGGTGTCTTGGGACTTATTTCGGTATGTGGTTATGGATAGGAGTATGTTTGTTATTGCTGTGGTGAGACCGGACCATATAACATGGCTGCCTACGTACTCCCGTGTATTGGGGAGATTAGGTCGACGTAGTTTGCCCTACAGGGCGAGTTAAAAAACGTGATCCCATAAGCGTGTCGATCATGGGAAGAGAGAAAGTTTGATCCTAGGTTGAGGATAAACTGGAGGTGTGAAAAGTTTGATCCCATGTATGGGTAGCCAAACTGCAAACATAAGAGGTTCAATTCGCGGTGGGATGACCTAAGTTGTATGATCGTAGTGAAGCCAGGCTGCTGGCTTGAAAGGATGTTTCCCTGAGGGGCGGGCAAAGTGTGGAAAGGAGTTGTATGTGGTAAAGGGTTAAAGAACCGGAATGACTGGTGATCTGATGATCCAAAACCAGGATGTTCGCTTGATGGTAACCTTAGACATAGTACCGTTTCACGGTGTCCGACATGATAAGCTGTGGAAATTCATCGCCGTCCATTTCCTGAGCGAATTTTCCTTTAGACTGAGCTTGGTTGTCAATGATCTTCTTCAAAACAAAGTCGTGTTGTTCGAATTGCCGTAGTTGGACTTCTCTGTTGTAGGATCTTCTTTACAAGTAGAGGGCCGCTCATGTCTGGGCCACATACTACACCATGGATCTCATCCATGAGTCTATGAGCTTGGTCTTGGTCCGGACATCCGAGGAGACCTAGTCCTGCATCTTTTTTTGTATATCGCATCTCGATCAGTAGAATTTCATAAAGAAGTCGATGGATCCGCCTTTTCTCGGTCAAAGTTTCGCCCTCAAGTGGTGTAGATCTATCTTCAGAGTGCTCATTGATATATTGATATCAATGGTGTTGGATGGGAGGTAGCTCATCCGATATTTCTCCAATGTAATTCCCATATTTGGAGCCTTTTGTTGGGCAAATGTGAGGGTTAGCATGTCTTCCTTGTCATGATGTTGATCAAGGAGTCCCAAGTTGTTAGAGCATCCAAGAAAATCATTCCTATTCCGAGGAATATGGAGGAAGGATTTTTCTTCAAACTCAAAGCCATCTGTAGAACTCCGCCGATGGTAAGGCAAAGAATCATAGAACTCCATTGAAGAGATTTTTCTTTTTTCTTTTTATTTTCTTTTTTCTTTTTTCTTTTTCTTTATCTTTTTCTTTTTTTTATTTCTATTAGATCGTGGAAAAGAGCCACATGGCTCACCGATAGGTAGCTCCGGCATTGATGAGGCCGAATGACAATCGTCTGTAGCAAAGGGCTCCCCAAGGCGTGATGCGTGAAGTTTTCTCATGATCATCTTCAAGAACTATGATTTGATTGTATTTCATGAGCAATCGGCCAAAAGGAGTACATGTCGATCGAACAGATTGTCAATGAGTATGTGGATGAGCAAGACGTGAAAGCTATCTTTGAGGCAAGCTTTATTCAAATCTCGTAATCCACACAAACTCGCACCTCCCTTCCGGTTTTGGCACGGGACTATGTTGGATAACCATTTTAGGTATGTTGACATCATGATGATGTTTGGCTTGAAATTGTTTCACAATTTCTTCTTTAACTTTAACTTCCACTCGTGTTTCAATCGCTTTGAGCTTCACTCGAATGGCTTGAATCCCTTTTGATGGGAAGGCGATGAATGATAATGTCCGTATAAACCGACCATGTCTTTGTGAGACCATGCAAACACATCATGGAATAGGGTCAATAGAGTAACCATGTCATTCCTTTGGTCCGCACTCAACTGGACTTGTTTGGGGTTTTCTAAGGTTCCGAGGTTTAAAAGAGGTGGTTTGATCAAGATTTGGCTTGGGTTTGTCTTGACCCATTCTTTGATCTCCGAGGTATCTCATAGTCATCTTGTATTTCCATTAAGTCCGAGTCCAACTTTACATCAAAGTTACGGCCTTGTGGAGAATAGGCACCTCATCAAAGCAAGTCTAAGCACATCTAATTTTAGAGTCCGAACCAACATGCTGCTCACCGATATATGAAATTGTTCAATCACACAAAGTGTTATCTCAGAATGACAAAAGTAATCGCTAATACTTGCATGTAAAAAGGAAGCGATTATTGCTATCTACAAGGTAGAGAGTTTCTTCCTTTTACCTCGCTCGGCTAATGTAAGGAGGCCGCTTCAATTGTCGAGGCAAAGTCTTCAGTGGACTGCAGTTGATGGAGGGGCTATCATCAATCTCCTTCTCCGAATGATGACCATTACGCCCGGGCAATCATCGCCTGGGTGTATCTGCTTTGAGAAGGGTTTGTTTGGGTTTTTGTTTGGTTTGACCGCACCATTGATGGTTTCCTACGTACTCCTATTGAAGAGGAGATCAGGTCTTTCGTAGTTCAGGCTTTGGTTTGAAAAGGTTCAAAGGGGTAAGTGGTGAGAAGAGTGTAGAGATGTTTTTTTGTTTTGTTTTGTTTTTGTTTTTTTTTTATTTATTATTTTTTTTACATGCATGGAAAATAAAAGGCATACTACGAAGAAAGTGATACCGTTCCAACATTTTCTGGAACTCACAACTTTATCCCCTGGATCTACATCTTATTGGCTAGTTGAGGCCTGATAGTCCAGTTGTCAGTGGTTATGTTGCCTTCAGGGCTTGTGATAGAGGTTACCCCTTGATTCTAAATGTCTTCGCTTGTGGCCATAACTTGATTGCTTCGATTCAAGACATTCTCGTGGACGCGTTTGCAATGGACGATTGCAAAAAGGATGAACTCGATTCTCTAATGGGTTGGATTCCCGGCAAACAATCGACCACCTTTTCCTTCATCTATTCCTTCACCTTCTTCATGGGTTTCAAAGGATTCAACCATGAAATCTCCCTCGAATGGTTGTGGCATTTCGGAAAAGAACTTTCCTTTTGGCTTTTTCTTCCTTGGAAAGGATTAGTATTTCCTCGCATCATCCAAGGTGATAAAATCGAGAACGTGGTTGATATCTTGGAACCATAGGACGCGTTTGATATTGGTGGGAATCTCCTTTGGGGATGCCTTTGTCTCTTCTGTCATTTCTTGCATTAGGAGATCCACCACTTGTGTTCTCGCGTAATTGTCGCCATAGCCTTCACCTCATTTGAACCGCTTTCGTCTCGAATGGACATGTTAAGCTTTTTATTTCCTTTTCGCCTTTTTTTGGTCATGGAAATTCTATGTCCAAACTTTCCATTTTCAATGAGATCCCGGATTTTATGTCGCAAAGACCAAAGATTCTTCATCGTATGCCCAAGTGAGTTGGAATGGTAGAGACATATCTTGGTGGAATCATAACTCTTTATCTTGGGTTTTATAGAGGCAAAGAATTTCAAGAATCCTTCCTTCGCTTATCGGAAAGTGTAGCATTTCTTCTTTGGATTTGCTCGGAGAGGTGAATTTTCGGACTCTTTTTCGAGGTTGTTTGATCTTTCATCTTTGAGAATTCGCACTCCTCGATTGGTTCTTTCGGAGAGATCTTTCAGCAATTTTATCATCCCCATTTTCTTGTATTTTCATTTTGCTTTGATCTTCTTCATTTAATGGCTCATCGTGGAGTCCTTTTCTCTTGGCTTTTCGATAGTTGAGTGAAAAATTGCTCGCTTTCCGATGTTGGCGACTATCGCCTTATGCAAGAAGGTTTACTTGATTCTGGATCACATCCAATTTTTGCATTCATCGCATACCCTCCGAAGTTTTCCCACTCTAGGACATTTGTTATGCTGCGCTTTTGGGGTATTCCTCCATCCTTCGTATGTCTTCTTTAATTGGATACATTTCAGCCGCTTTCAATTCGATCATGTTTACTTCTTCCGTATCATGTCGCGAACGGAAGGTTGGTGTTGATATTTTGTTGGTCGGGTTGTTCGACCACAACATCGCCACTTTCGATCGATTTTGAATCTTATATTTTAAGGACCAACAATCTGTATCGTGGTCCCGGAGACCTTGAGTGGTAAGCACATCTCCGCTTGGATTGTATCTTTTGCTCCCTAGTTCCAGAGGTGGAGCTAGTTCGGTAATTTTCTTGTGATCCATTAATATCGCCAATACATGTTCAAGGGAATCGCCCCGTGGAGTGAATACCCAATTTTCCGTTCTTTCAAATTTTCTTTTCCTGTCTGGGTATTGATTGAATGCAGCATGTTGTGGAGATGGCAGATTGTCTTGCATTTTCCAAATGGGGGGACTGTAGTTTGGTCTCTAGCTTGCCCTCGCATAACAAGGGATACATGTTCATTGCCTTTATCGGTGCAATTCCTTTGGGATCACTTTCATACTTGCCATCAGTATATGTTTGGCGCATCGCTTCCAAGGCAAAGTGAAGTCTTTAATCTTGCTCGCCGCCAGCCCATCTCGCCATTTTGTCGTGTTTGATCATTTCCGCAAATGGCTTTCCTATGCTCTGCTAGATCCTCTCATAGTAATGAGCCTCTTGGATATCAATAAATGTCATTACCATCTCGGTTTACATCATTGATGGAATGACTTTATACCGCTAGATGCACCTTTGGGCATATTCTCGAAAAGATTCAAAGATTTTGCTTTTTCACTTTAGTCACTTGGTATCGATCTGGTGCCATTTGTGGATGGCTAGATTGATTTAGAAAGGCGTGAGCCAATTCTTCCCAGTTGTGGATTTTGGCATTGTCAAGTTGCGCATACCAGGATTTAGCTTCTCCAGTGAGACTCTTTTGAAAAAGTTGCATTATGAGGCTTTCATTTTTAGCATAAGACCCCAGTTCGCCAATGTACACTTTTAGGTGCGTATAGGGATCGCCTGCCCCATTGTACTTTTCAAACTCTAGGACTTTGAATTTGGTAGGATATTGAGCCCCTGGGAATATACAAAGATCTGAATAGGTGACATTCCCATAATTTCCAGTCTCTTTAATTGACCGGATGGTATCCTCCATTTGTTGGACTTTCTTTCTTATATCCCCAGTTTCTCGATCATCCCTGAGATTTGTGATTTCTTTATTGGAATGAGGTTTAGGTATCTGAGTTTCCATCTTTTTACCAATGCCCTGACTGCCCCCTAGTGTGAAGGACTCTGGTTGAGTAGGCATTGTCTGGCCCTGCATAGTTTTACTTTGTTCTTTTAGAAAGACAACCAATTCTGCTATCTGATTCCTTAATCCTTCAAACTCCTCTCGGGAAACAGAGAGATAGATCATCGGTGGCCCGCAGATAGCCATGCCTAACGGTGGATCGATGCCTTCTTGGACTTTAAACGAGTAACGGACCGATTGCTTCCCTGCGAAAGACTTGCATAGTTTAGTCTTTAGGGAATGTGTATAATAACATGTTATGTGATGTGTCCATTTTAGGATTTTTATCCTGCAAAACGGATGTCAGCTGTTTGTAGCATGCTAAATATGTATGTGTACACATTTCTTCATATTTCTCATTACATGGAGATATATATGGAATGTAATTACAAGTAATTGTGTTTACAAGTAATTGAAATGAGAGCATGAAGAGACTTTCCTCCGCTTTTGGATTTATCAGAGGTGACCTATCTTAGGTTACTCTCATGCTTTTTGGTATGAAGGTTCCCAAATCATCAATCTCTTTGACGCGGAAGTTAATCCAGGTCTTTCAACTGGAGTGAATTTGGGCAAGTGTTTTCTTGAGCCTCGAGAATTAGTCTTCTCACGAGTCCAAGAATCAAACACCGACGGATAGCCTCTGGTGGAGGGACCACACAACATACATTCACATACATCCGTATGAAATGATGACATGTGCGAAGCACTAATATCCTAGCAGATATGGTGCGAAGCACTAATATCATAAGCGCTTTTATAAAGCACAAGCACTAACATCACACGCAGATATGATGCTCGGACACCAAGTGCAATCAAGGCATGCATTCGCATACATTCATCCAATATAAATGCAACATCCACACACAAGCAGAGGATACAGATTTTGAAAAGATTGTAGTAGCGGCTTAAGTCCTCTTACTGGAGTCCCCAGCATAGTCGCCACCTGTCGACGTCGGGATTTTTGGGTGTCCCTTTCCGTTACTTGTTCTTTGGTGTTCTCATTTTAGGTGAGATTTGTTTGAAAAAATAAGTGAAAAAGGTCCAACATGTATGATGTCGACGATGAGACTGTTAAGAGTCGCCAGTTGGTTTTTTAAATGGTTGTACCAACACAACTGAGAAAAGATTTGCACATTGACCCAACGATGTGACACTGTTATACGGGTCGGTGAAACCGAAATTCATTTAGGGTCCGGGGACTTGGTTATGTGGGGGAAAGGTGTTAGGCACCCCCCGACATCCGTGTTACCACGGTGACCGCCTCTTTACAAGAAACTATTATCTGAGTGTGTGTGTGTGTGGGTCAATGTGTTGTTATTTAGAAGTTGTGCGAGGCCTCGTTCGAACCTATATACACAGGGTTTGAATTTATGTAAAAATTCAGCTTTTTAGCAAGATACGGGCGGTGATGTTTTATAAAAGAGATTTTTAAACCCCGATGCTCAATAGGAATTGAGACCTTTTACACTCCCATTTTATTAAGTGATCGGCTTAATTGATTTTATTTGACGGATGCGAGGCATCCGTATAAAAATAATGTACAAAGATAATGCCAACTTCCTCGTGGGTATGGAAACCATCTGATGAAATTCAGACACCATAAAAATAATTTACAAGTCGCCATGTACTAAAAATGTCCATCACGGAACCGAATCTAGATTCAATGGGATGAATCAGTGATCACATGATTCCTAGGCTCACAAAAATCGCATTTTTATATGAAAGCGATGTCGTGTATATATATAAAAGTCGTAAATATATATATCTGAGACAGATCACCAACCACGAAGCACCTCCATGGGGATCAAAATGTAAATAAAGTCAGAGATACGGCCAACCGCCACGAAGGAAACTCAAAGGGGACAGAATGTAAATAAAGTCAGAATGCGGTCAATCGCCAATAAGTAAACTCAAAGGACGAAATGTAAAGAAAGTTGTAAAGCGATCAACCACCACCTAAGTAAACTCCAGGTGGGACAATATATATATATATATATATAAAAGCGAATAAACGCACGGATATAAAATCTGTGCTCATCGAACAAAGTCCGACTGCCACGTTCATATATATATATATATATATATATATATATAAAAGCGAAGTAAACGCACTGCATCAAGTCTAGGCTCATCGAACAAAGTCCGATTACCACAGTTCATATATATATATATATATATATATATATATATATTGACTAACATTATTGAGTTATGCCTCGATTGAGCCTAGACTTGGTTTGAATGCGTTTATCGCTTATATATATATATATATATATATATATATATATATATATATATATATATATATATATATAGATCGAATGAAACCACGGACCAAAGTCTAGGGTGAAAGTAAGAACACGACTCTCAACGCGTGTAGAAGGGTGTGTGCAAAGATGAAGAGAAAGACTCTAAAGTGTGTGAGAAGGCTTACATGACTAACCCGATAAAGAAGGCTTCTATAACTTTAGAGTGGGTAAACACTGAGCTTTTGTGGGTACAAAAAGAGGCTATATATGAGCTCACATGTGTTTAAAAGTGGAAAAATACATCGTAGGGGTGAGTGCAGAGCTTAATGTGCGAGTGGTTTCCTCGTCTTTTCTCTTGCAAATGGCCACCCCAAGCCCTCTATTTATAGAGGTTGGAGCCCAGTGTACAGTAGGTCTGTCCCGGTGCCCCGGCAAAGTGTGGGTCCCGCCGTGTCGGCAAAATCGTCTGTACTGTCGCTTTGGCCGCTCATAACTTTCAACCGGAGTCCGATGGGCGTGTCATACCATTAGGAAAGCTCTTTCCAAGAGCTACACAATGATATATGATTTGACCTTTTTGATTCCGGAAGATGGGTCCATGACCGAAATGGCATTCCCGGGTTTCTGACAGCAATCCGGTGAGCCGTTTTGTGTAGTTTGCGCTCTGGAGTTAAGATATCGCTCTTGTGGAACTTCCTTTGAAGTATTTTGAGTTGAAATGAGTGTATTTGATTTGAAGTGAAGTTGAGTTGGCAAAATGACCATTTTTCCCCTCCCGGGGTTATCTCCGATTTTCAATGCATGATTGTTGAAGTCGTTTTCGTGTTTATCTCTCGAGGTTGGCTTATCTTGTTGACTTTGACTATCCTCGTGGTCATCTCTCGACGTTGGCTTGACCTATTCCCATGGTTGGGATCGAGATCGGATACCTCGGGGTCATCTCAAAGATTAATCTGCCTTCTACGGTGTGTGGTCCCAGATTGTATCTCGCAGCCTCGTGTTCATCTCCGAGGTTGATTTGGTTACTCCCAGTTCGCGATCCGGTTTGATGATGAACTTCCTAGTAGTATCCGGTATGAATTTGGATTGTCTTTCGTGGTTCTTTCTTAAAAGACTTAATCATCCTCCGCAATGTTAAGAATCGGAGAAGAAAATTTCGAGTGTCTACACTACCCCCAGAATGTGAAGTTGAATTCTTTATTGACCTTGAACCTGGTACAAAGCCCATTTCTAAAACCCCATATCGAATGGCTCCTATTGAACTTGGGGAGTTAAAGGTCCAACTACATGAGTTGTTGGACATCGGTTTTATTCGCCCCAGTACATCTCCTGCAGGGTGCTCTGTGTTATTCGTAAAGAAGAAAGAGCGGGGAGTATGCGACTTTGTATAGACTAGAATTGAATCATGTCACTATCAAGAATAGGTATCCGCTATCTCTCACATTGATGACTTTGTTTGACCCGGTTGCAAGGAGCACAATTCTTTTCAAAGATCAATCTTCGTTCTGGATATCATCAGCTGAAGATTAAAACTGAGGATATTCCAAAGACTGCCTTCAGAACTCGGTACGAGCATTATGAATTCTTAGTCATGTCTTTAGAATTGACTAATGTTCCTGCTGCTTTCATGGATATGATGAACTGTGTATTCAAGGAATATTTGGATCAGTTCGTTGTTATCTTTATTAATGACATCGTCATCTATTCCAAAAGAAGAAGATCATGAGCACCATTTGAAATCGGTAATCGCAAAGGCTTCGTGATAACAAGCTATATGCCAAGCTGAAGAAATGCGAGTTCTGGCTTGAGGAAGTAGCATTCCTTGGGCATGTGGTGTCAAAACATGGAGTATCTGTTGACCCGACAAATATTGAATCCATACAAAGTTGGGACAAACCAAAGTCGATTGTGATCAAGTACGTAAGCTTTACGGGCTTATTTGGTTATTATCGGAGATTCGGTGGAAGGATTTTCTCGAATCGCCACTCTGATTAACTCAAATTTGACTCATAAAGATATAAAATTGAGTTGGAGCGAGGAGTGTGAGAAGAGTTTTCAAGAACTCAAGAGAAGACTCATTTCAAAGACTGCTCGACAATACCTTACGGGTTCGGATGGATTTGTTATCTCACAAATGATGCTTCGGACAAAGGGTTAAGATGTGTTCTCATGCAACATGGAAAGTCATAGCTTTATGCCTCGCGACAACTCAAAGAATATGAGAGGAATTATCCTACTCATGATTTGGAGTTAAAGCGATCGTTTTCGCATTGAAGATCTGGAGACACTACCTGTATGGGGAAAAAGTGGAGATCTATACAGATCATAAAAGCCACAAATAATACTTCACCCAAAAGGAACTCAACATGCGGCAACGACGTTGGCTCGAGTTGTTGAAAGATTATGACCATACCATCCAATATCATCCTCGAAAATCAAACGTGGTAGGCGACGCATTGAGTAGAAGATCATACGCGGCATCTGAGTGCAATGTTGTTAACACAAAGGCCCATTTTTTATGACTTACAAAGGATGGAGATAGAGGTAAAATCTCTGAGTACCCACGTGATGATATCAAACATACGAGCAGAACCAACTTTAATCGATAAAGTTAAAGCTGCTCAAGCTACGGACCTAGAGCTGATGCGTATGAAGAAGAAAGTGCAAGAAGGTGTTATTCCAGAAGTAAGAATCGATGAAGAAGGAATACTTCGAGTCAACTCCAGACTTGGAGTTCCTAACGATTCTGACTTAAAGCATAGAATCATGATGGAGGCACACAACACACCATTTGCAATCCATCCAGGGAGTACCAAAATATTATCTGAAATTCATGGAAGGATTTTCTAGAATCTCTACTCCATTAACTCAGTTGACTCAGAAAGATACAAAATTCATATGGAGCGAGGAATGCGATAATAGTTTCCAATAGCTCAAGAGGAGACTCATTTTAAGATCTGTTTCCGACAATACTATCCGGTTCAGATGGATTTGTTATCTCTGATGATGCTTGTGCAAAGGGTTAGGATGTGTTCTCATCTGACATGGGAAAGTCATAGCCTATGCCTCGCGATAACTCAAAGAATATGAGAGGAATTATCCTACCATGATCTGCGGTTAGCGTGAAGCGTTTTGCATTGAAGATCCGGAGACACTACCGTATGGGGAGAAAGTGGAGATCTATACAGATCATAAAAGCCTCAAATATTTCTTCACCCAAAAGGAACTCAACATGCGGTAATGACGTTGGCTCGAGTTGTTGAAAGATTACGATTATACCATCCAATATCATCCTGGAAAAGCGAACGTAGTAGCTGACGCATTTAGTAGAAGATCATATGCGGGTATGAGTGCAATGTTGTTAACACAAAGGCCCATTTTGTATGACTTGCAAAGGATGGAGATAGAGTTGAAGGCTCGAAGTACCCACGTGATGATATCAAACATACGAGTAGAACCGACTTTAATCAATAAAGTTAAAGCTGCTCAAGCTACGGACATAGAGCTAATGCGTATGAAGAAGAAAGTGCAAGAAGGTGCTATTCCATAAGCAAGAATCGATGAAGAAGGAATACTTCGAGTCAACTCCAGACTTTGTGCTCCTAACGATTCTGACTTGAAGCATAGAATCATGATGGAGGCACACAACACACCATTTGCAATCCATCTTGGGAGTACCAAAATATATCATGATCTTCGACATACATTTTGGTGGAGCAATATGAAAAGAGAGATCGCAGAGTTTATCTCGAGGTGTTTAACTTGTCAACGTGTAAAGGCGGAGCATCAAATGCCAAAAGGTCCATTACAACCACTTGAGATTCTGAAATATAAGTGGGAACACATTACTATGGATTTCGTTACGGGTCTTCCCAAGGTTTCTCAAGGCATAGATGCGATTTGGGTTATTGTTGATAGATTAACCAAGTCTGCCCATTTCTTGCCTATACGTGAGACTTATTCTCTTGAACGTCTTGCTAGTATGTACGTGAACGAGATTGTGAGATTGCATGGCATGCCAGTATCCATAGTTTTGGATCGTGACCCAAGATTCACTTCACGATTTTGGGTTAGCTTGCAGAAAGCTATGGGCACGGATTTACGATTTAGTTCGGCATACCATCCTCAAACGGACGACCAATCAGAGAGGACTATTCAAACTCTTGAAGATCTATTAAGACTCTGTGTCCTAGATTTCAAAGGGAGTTGGGATAAGTACCTACCATTGGTGGAATTCTCCTACAACAATAGTTATCAGGCAAGTATAGGTGTGGCTCCATTTGAAGCATTGTATGGACGAAAGTGTCGCTCTCCAGTATGTTGGGATAAGGTGGGAGAAGAAACATTATTGGGACCATAGTTGGTACGAATGACTACAAAGAAGATCCAAACGATTCGACAACGTATACAAATGGCACATGATCGACAAAAGAGTTATGCAGATCTTCATCGGAAGGACGTGGAATTTAATATTGGGGATCATGTATTGTTACGTGTGGCACCATGGAAGGGAGTTACAAGATTTGGGAAGAGAGGAAAGCTCAATCCACGATTTGTTGGTCCATTTGAAATTCTTGACCGAATAGGAAATGTGGCCTATAGACTCGTATTACCTCCAAGTATATCTCGTGTTTATAATGTTTTTCACATATCTATGCTTCGTAAATATGTTAAAGACCCGAACCACATTATTGAGTTAGAACCAGATGAGATAGCCGAAGATTTAACTTACGAGGAGGTACCTGTTAAGATCTTGGATAGGAAAGAGCATGTCCTACGCACGAAGGTTATACCACAAGTTAAGGTTTTGTGGAGAAACCATGCTATTGAAGAAATGACCTAGGAGTTGGAATCAGAAATGAAAGCGAGGTATCCTCACCTTTTCGAAACACCAGGTACGTACGTCAATTTCGAGGAACTGAGACTGGATACCTCCGGGTTATCTCCGAAATTAATTGGTCTTCTCCGATGTGTGTTCCGGTATTGGATCTGCACGACTCGGGGTTATATCCGAGGTGGAATTGTTACTCCTGGTGTGTGCTCCGGGTTTGATGATGAACTTCCAGTAGTATCCAAAATGGACTGTCTTCCAGGGTTCCCTCTTGAAAGACGAATCTGTCCTCCTGCAATGTTAGTGACATGTTGTAAGACCCCAACTTATTATAAATAAAATCAAATTTCCTCTATTTATTATTGCGAATAATAAGGTATTAATTTGATATAATACTTTGGTTATGGGTGAAATGTGCAAAATTTTCAAAATAAGCAAGTGGTTATAAAATATTCATTTGTCGGGGAATATTCGTTTAGTCGTGGAATATTCTTTCTGTCGGGGAATATTCGTATGACGGCACAGCCATTTGTGGGCCCCATAACGGATAACGGTCGGATGAAGAAAATGACAAATTTGAGTTTTTACAAATAACGGCGTAGTCGTTATCAGTAACATCTTGTTGGAATACCCGATTGGTTAAAATACGAGAATCGTGTGGTTGCACGCGATGGATTGTCGGTTTTGCCAATATTGTTGAATTATTGATTCTTACGTGAAGGCACTTTTCAATAATTGTTCTGATAATTACTATTCAATATTTTATTTTATTGGTTCAATAATTGCTGCGTTGATATTTTATATTATTGTTGTTTCAATAATTGTCACTGCACAATATTTCCCATTATCAGATCAATAATTCATATTATTTGAATAATATTATGAGATAGAATTATTGGAAATGTCTAGAAAGTTCTGTCAAGGAGAGGTTTGGTCACCTAATTGCGCGCCATTAAGGAGAAATCCTTATCGGAAAACCCTCTCTTTACTGGGAACGACCTGGTTGTCATAATTGTGATTCTGTAATATTATTTGGGAATAATTAATTATTGATTTATATGATAAGGAAATATTTATTTTATGTGGATAAAAATGAGGGATATATTTATTTTATTGTGGTTATAATTGAAGGAATTAATGCTGAGGTGTTTTATCAGTATTTTGTCGGAATAGAGGTATTAAAAATTATCCGTTTGTGGATTTCGGGTATTTTTTGATTCGAATTTGGAAAAACTTTCTCCTACAAAGTTGTAGAGAATTAAATTTCGAAAAGTGCTATTTATTATGAATTGTTGAAATTTCGAAAAATAAAATGATTTTTATTAAAACATGGGTGGGCCCCACTTTTGGTTGGTGAAAATGTTCTGAGATTTTTATTCAAATGTGGTAGGCTTGAATAGTAGCAGGCAAAGCCATCAGGTAGGAGGTTAGTCTGCTATGGCGTTCTAAGCATTTTCCTATAAATAGGGTGCTTAGTTAGATTGAAAATCACACCGTAATTCATAAGTTTTCTCTTTCTTTCTCTATAATATCGTATTATTTTGTGAGTATTTTAGTACTTTGAGTGTTGCTTTATACTATTGCAAGTTCCTTCAAAGACTATATACGATTCCAAATTGGAAATACTTGTCTTTCATGAGGTAAGGATGTTATTTTCTTCGTAAATGATATTATTTGTATTGATCCAAGTTTTTATCAAATTTGGAACTTTTTGTGTGGGGTTACTATTCACGATACTTGATCTTATTCACGTATCGCATACTTTATTCATGAATATTTACACTATTCACCTAGAAAAATAAAATTTTCTTCTTTTTGTCCAAGTTATTCATTATGGTTACTATCTTTGATTGTATCCATGTTTTGATCTTTATTTTGAATTTCGCTTTCAAAATAGGATATTATGGAGTATTATCGAATCTGGGATAAACTGTGATATGAATCCCTAATAATTGTCCTTCCGTCTCCTCAATTTGGATTTGTTTTCTTTAAAATATTTTTCATCATCTTGACCCTAAATGATGATATTACCGAATATCTTTGGCTCAGGTGCAAAATATGAATGATTACCTAATGAATATCTTTGGCTCGTAGTGCGCAAGATGAATAAGTGTTGAGATGAACATGATTAACCTGATGATCTAAATGAATATCTTTGGCTCTGTAGTGCAAAGATGAATATTTGATTCAAGATGTATATTGATTGATGTTCTGAGGATAAAATATTGATGATGGACTTTTAAATCTTAGAAGATAGTAGAATTCTTTCTCTACTTGACTCTTCTAATGGATTCTTTATTTTTACCGCATTGTTGTTGATCTAAAACTTGTTGTCTATTATATTTTATCAGATTTTCCTGATTGAAGACTAATGATAATTTGTTGTATATTATCTTAGTCATAATATTCTTTCTTTCGGGCTAGTTGAGCTCACCCTTTTCTTTTTGTTCCATTGTTCTTCTCCTGGGAGGAGCGAATTTAGCGAGAATTAGCTTTGGGTATGGAGTGATGATTCAAGATAGTTGTTTAGCAGTCCTCACTATTTTTGGAAAATAGTGTATCAATAATTATAATGAGGACTCCTTTTGAGTTTGTATACTCTTTAGTAGACAATATTTGTATTCAAACTCACAGTACATGTGTTGTCGTATTTTGTACGACAATTGTATTACTGAAGTTGTATTTGTTTCTGTACCATGTAGTTGGCGACTCAGAATGGGTGATGTATCCTATTTTGGGGGCGTCACACATGTGTACAGAAAAATTCGAGTGAATCACATATTATTAATTAATTACAAAGAAATTCATTTCTCACAATTAATTAATACTAATTAATGATTTAATAATTTCTTAGTCGGACATACATTTTGCAATATACTCTTATCATATGGTTTCATCCATGTTACACATATCACATTAATATCCCCCAATTCAGTGCTATAGTAGAAAGTCACTAACTCAATTGATGATGATATACCATTGATTTTGATTGTATCATTGATGACGCCAAGTAACATTGCCGTTCTCGACAAAGGTTAAGATCGGTGCGCTCACTGCGTTAGTTTCCGACGCTAGCTTGTTTTGTATGACATGAAATGAAGTCCACACGAGTGTATAGATTATCTATATAGAATCTTATGATCATATCCGATTAATCTTCCTAATTCCCGGGTTAACTTACTTAGTGAATTTTCTCGTTTCGCATTAGGCCACACAAGGTATTTCACAAATCTCTTAGTCATTTCACACATCTTAACATGCATTGATCAAATACAATCAATTGTATTATCGAACTCATAAAACAATAACACTTATTTTCACATAAATTATATTTTCATTAATATATTCATTTTTTATAATACGTGAAAATTCTCGGGTATTACATCCTCCCCCCCTTATAAAAATTCCATCTCGGAATTGCTATAAGGTTACACAAATAGATGGGGATAATCCCTCATCATCCTATCTTCTAACTCCCACGTTGCCTCCTCGACATCGTGGTTATGCCAAAGTACTTTTTACGTAAGAAATAATTTTATTTCTTAAGGTTTGCTCTTTCTATCAAGAATTTGGACAGAATTTCTTCAGACGCTAAGTTCTTCTCCACTTGAATGGGTTCATAAGAAATCACGTGTTTGTAGTCAAGCTTCAGACGGACGTAACACCTGATATGTGAAACACGTTATGGATGTGTTCCAACTCGGTGGTAGTAACTCAGATGTATCTTATCGCCCACTCGATCGAGTATCTCGAACGGCCCTATGAATCTTGGACTCAGTTTCCTTTTCTTGCCGAAACGGATGTTTCCCTTCCATGGAGATACCTTCAAGAATACAAAACGGCCGACTTCAAAATCTCGTTCTTGCCGATGCAAATCTGCATACTTTTTTGGCGATCTTGATGAGCAACAAGTCTAGCCTTTATTAACGTCACCACCTCCGCGGTTTGTTGTACTAACTCTGGTCCGAGTATTCATCGTTCTCCGTCTTCATCCCAATATAATGGCATTCTGCACTTTCTTTCTTAAAGAGCTTCGTACGGTGGCATGCCGATACTCGCATGATAACTATTATTATACACAAATTAGACTAAGGGTAGGTGGTCATCCCAATTCCCTTTAAAGTCCATCACACATGTCCTAAGCATGTCCTCTAGCGTTTGTATTGTTCGCTCACTTTGTCCGTCTTTCTGAGGATGATAAGTAGTACTTAACCTTAACTGTGTTCCCATCCTCTTGCAAGCTTTTCCAAAATTTTGACATGAAACGCGGGTCTTGGTCAGAAACAATCGATACCGGCACTCCATATCATGAAACAATCTCCTTTACGTACAGACTCGCAAACTGATTCAAATTGTAGCGGATCTTGATTGGTAGAAAATGTGCGGTCTTCGTAAGTCGATCCACAATAACCCAAATGGCATCCAATCCTTTCTGTGTGACCGGAAGTCCTACCACGAAGTCCATCGTAATATGCTCCCATTTCCACTCTGGTATTTCCAATGGTTGTAGCAACCCACTCTACCACCGATGCTCGCGCTTTTATGCGTTGACAGGTTAAACATCTACTAACACACTCTGCGACTTCCCGCTTCAAATTGGGCCCCCAAAAATGTTGCTTCAAGTCTCGATATATCTTAGTGCCTCCCGGATGAATGGAATATGTCGTATTGTGTGCCTCTTATAAAATCTCTTCTCTCAACTCGACATCACGGTATCTACACTCTCTCTTCGAATCTTAAAATTATCTTTATCTATTCAAATTTTCCTTCCTCATTTTTCGTAATCCTTTTCCCGATTTTCTCGCATTCTTCATCTTTCTCCAGGCTTCCTTTACTCTATCCAACAATGCCTGACGAGCTTCTAAAATAAATAATTTCTCCTCAGCTTCTCTGTCCCTTCACTTCTATTTACAACTTCTCCATATCTCTTATTAATTCCTCTCGAGTCATCATTGAAACAATTTCTCCTTCCTTTTTCTCTCAGAGAGGCTTAAGAACACGTTTGCCTTCCTGAGTGATAAAGAATCTCACACCATAATCTTTGATTAGTTCTAACCACCTCCTCCGACGATATTCAACTCCTTCGTGAAGATATATTTTAGACTTTTGTGGTCCGTATATCTCACATTTCTCTCCGTATAAATAATGTCTCCAGATCTTTAACGCAAAAACTACTTCCGCCAACTCTAAGTCATGAGTAGGGTATCGTTTTTCGTAATCCTTCAATTGTTGTGACGCATACGCAATGACTTTGCCATGCTACATCAACACACAACCCAAATCCCCTCTATGCGATGCATCACTATACACCACAAATCCTCCCGTATCATCCGGTAATGATAATATCGTGCACCTCGCTCAATCTCTTCTTCAACTCTTGAAAACTCTCTTCGCATTTGTCGGTCCATGAAAATTTCACCGTTTTCCTCGTCAAATTAGTTAACGGGGTCGCTATCTTAGAAAAATATTGGATGAATCTTCGATAGTACCCTGCTAACCCTAGGAAACTTCTCACCTCAGTCGGTGTTCTAGGTTGTTCCCAACTACTTATTGCTTTGACCTTTTCGGGGTCTATTGAGATTCCAATCTCATCCACCACGTGGCCTAAGAACTGAACCTTCTTCATCCAAAATTCGCCTTTTGAAAATTTCGCATACATCTCCTCCTTTTGTAGTGCCTCCAAAACAATCTTTAGATGTTTGGCATGTTCTTCCTCTGTCTTTGAGTAGATCAAAATGTCGTCGATGAAAACTACTACGAATTTATCCAAGTATGGCTTGAAAACTCGATTCATCAAGTCCATGAATGCTGCCGGAGCATTAGTTAAACCGAATGACATTACCAAAAACTCGTAATGTCCATAACGGGTTTGAAACGCAGTCTTTGGTATGTCCTCATCCCGCACTTTCAGTTGATGATATCTTTTCCGTAATTTGATCTTCGAGAAACATTTTGCTCCCTTCAGTTGATCAAACAAGTCGTCTATCCTCAGTAATGGATATCGATTCTTGATCGTTACTCTGTTCAATTCTCGATAATCGATACAGAGCCTCATCGATCGAATCCTTTTCTTCATTTAATAACACTTTGGTACTCCCCAAGGATACACACTCGGTCGAATGTAACCCTTATCTAATAACTCTTAAAGTTGTATCATCAATTCCTTCATTTCTATTGGTGCCATACGATATGGAGCCTTCAAATCAAGTGCGCTCCTCCTGCATAAGTCTATTACGAATTCGATTTCTCTGTCTGGCGGAAGACCAAGCAGATCGTCCGAAAACACGTCTTGAAACTCATTCAGTACGAGTATATCTTTAATCTCGACTCCCTTTCTCCGAGTATCTACGATGTAAGCTAAATAACCGACACATCCTTTCCTTAACAACTTTTTGGCCTGCATCATCGTAACGCAACACGATTGCTTAAGCGATGAGCTACCATGAAACACTACCTTAGACTTACTTTGAGTCCGAAGGTTCACACACTTATTTCGATAATAATTATTCATTGCATGGTTATATAACCAATCCATTCCCAAAGATACGCCATATTCTCCCAGTCTAATAGGAATCAAGTCTACGCTTAGTTCATGTTCTCTAACGTTTGCGCGATAATTTTGATAAACGTACTCTACAGGGATTATTTCCTTATTCGCAACCTCTATGTTCAAGGAATCATCTAAACATTCTTGGGGTGTACTAAATTTACTAGCAAATTTTTCAGATACAAAAGAACCGGTGGCACCCGAATCAAATAATACATAAACATTTATATTATTGATTGGGATTATACCTGACACCACGTCCTTCGTAGCCACTACATCCTGGACAGTCATGTTAAAGGTTTGAGCGGTCGATCGGTTGGGTTGTGCAAGTCCACCAATCATTAATTTGCTCCCTCCTCCCCTCCGCCTCCGCCACTTGACATCGCTGCTTTCTTTCTTGAGCAACTTTATCCGCTGCTCGCTGATCCGCAAACAAAACATCCCCTGATCTTCTTTGGCTTTGGGCAATTTGGCGATATGTGCCCCTCCTGGCCGCAGTTATAGTAAGTGGTCTTCCCTTTCCAACGCTCCCCCTGAAGGCTCCTTCCGCACTTGTTACAAGTTTCGGTCCTCCTCTTGAAATTTCCCTAGTGACTACCACCGTGGTTATTGTTTCAGTTGTTGCTGTTGTGGTTGTTGTTGTTGTTTTCCCATTTCCTTTTTCTGGAGTTACTTCCTCCACTGCTGCTTACTCCAAGATGCTCATTACCAGTGTTCTTGTTCTTCTTCTCCTTATGATACAGACTCAAGGCCTCACTACCACCTTCCGCAATGATTTCCTTCTCCAACAACATTGTAAAGGAATCAATCCGGAAGACCGATACCTTATTATATAACCACGGCTTCAACCCTTGCTCGAAGCGTCTCGCCTTCCTCTCCTCATCTACAACTTGGTGCTCTGTAAATCGCGCTAGTTCATATAACTTAGCTCCGTATTGCGCCACCGTCATATCACCTTGTTTTAATTCTAGGAATTTTATTTCCATCCCACTCTTCATACTTTTCGGGAAATAGTTCTCGAAAAACAATGCCGTAAACCTTTCCCATGTTATCGTTCCTTCCCCCGCTCTCTGCTGATTAGTTTCCCAGCAATAGTTTGCTTCGCCCCTCATCATGTATGTTGTAAATACAGGTCTTACCGTCTTCACCCGCGTATATAGTGAAGGCCTTCTCGATCTCTTCGATCTGTGTTCATGCTTAACTATCTCGGGGTCAATAGTTCCGTTGTTAGAGTTTATGCCCCCCAGAGGCCAATTATTTGATATAATTGCTTAACATTTTGATATTATATTTGATTAAATAAATGAATGATTTTATTATGATTTTATTTACTGCGTTATATAAATGTTAACATAATAAAATTCCTTAGAATAGTGATACAATTTATATAGTTTCAAGTATGTGACTTGAACATGAGATTATATAATTACAATTAGTATCATTGCTCTTAAATGTCCCTAGTTGAGTACCATTGTTGATAGGACAACAATGATGCATTGAGACTAGTATGTGGATCGATCGATGACCAAATCTCATCGGGTCATAAATAAATGAGATATTAAGTCAATGCATAGGTATGTGTTGAGAACGATGTAATCGGATGCACTCCACCATGAGAATTCTATATGGAGCATCAAAGTGTCATTAGCGATTCTCATAGTGACAATGATGTAATGGTCCTCCCGATTCGAAATCACTATATTTCTACACGAGAATTTATGTACTTTGATATTATCAAATGTCACCTTTAATAGGTGGACTATAAAGGTGATTATTGGGTACATCATGAATCGTGAGGAATATGAGTGATCTAGATAAAATTTAACCATCCTATATATTAAGGGTGATATCCATAGGCCTCTTGATTGAGTAGGACTATGAAATGCATGGCCATGCTCAAATATTGATTTGTTTCATATAGTCTACTCATTGATCAAGAAAACTCAGATTAAATTATGAAGAGTATGACACATTCCATGACTCAAGTTTAATCTAGGATATTAAGGTTAAAAGGATTAAATTACATTGAAACATTGGTCATTTAAAAGGTCAGATCGAATCATCGATCTTATTATTACTGGGTAGAAATGATGCATTACTAGATGCCATTCAATCGCTTATAATTTTATAATATGATTTTAAAATTATTGCCAACGTAATAATAACCTATAGGGTCACACACAAAGAACGTTATTAAAAGGGAATTAATTTAAATTGTAAGGATTTAAATATATCAATATGATAGATAGTATTTAATCACGAATTTAAATTAAAAGGATGCTTTGTATATGTATATATATTAATTAAGATATAATATATATATATAAATTTGGATTTTATTTTAATTAGATTAGGGTTTTGATTAATTCCAATTTATTGCTATATATATGATATATCAGCGTCTTTGGAAAGTTAATCAAAACAAAAACCCTAGCCGCTCTTAGAGAGAGACTAGAGAAAACAGTTTCTAAAATCCTCATCCTTGGTGGCTAGTACCGCGATTCCTTCTTTTGCAGATCGTAGGACGATTCGTGGAGCGTTCGTGTGGATACCGTAGAGACGCAGTTCGTTTGAATTGCGCTGGAGATTCGACCGCATCGCTTAATCGCTTTTTAATTCCAGATAATTTCTAACCAATCGAATTAACTATTTTTTCGCATGGATCCTATTTTAGGATTTTGAATTTGGTTTAAATTGTTCTATTTTTCTTTCATGCTTTCGTGTCGAAACCCTTCACCCGTGAACTCTGGGGGTCCTACACTCTTAAAGTCTTTGAAAGTTAACATCGGGATGGCTCGGGGAACGGGTGGTACAGGTTCGTTTCTTCCCCTCAAAGCTTCTCCCAATAAATCTACCAATCAACATCTCGAGATCCATCGGACCTCTTTCGTCGTTAACTGACTCTTCTGGGACAGGTATTCTACGTCTGGGCGGTATTTTCTGCATTACAAAATTTTCATCTTATTATCTAACTATCATATTTAGACATTTCTCAAATAAAAAGAACTAAAAGTTTATAACACATTTCTAAAATAAGATCATTTATATTCATATGCCAAATGGTTACAATACACGTTCTTTTTCAAAGATACCGCTATAAATGAAAATACATATCCCCTAATATCACAAAAAGACGGGGACAACACTAGCTTACTACCCTCTAACATTTTTCAAAAGTTTGGGGTGATACCACTATCTCACATCTTACACAAAAGACCTGAGATTACAATAATATATTAACAACACATAATTAAGAATACTACACTATCGAACTTTTTCCTCTAGACTAATCTAACATTCCACGCCCACGCACGCCCGATACTCCTCTTCTGTGTGATGTGTGCCAAGATATCCCCGACTTATGGTGTGCTCGGGTCCGTCTTGCTTGTTGGGTAGTGATTTACCCCATCGATCAATCTTTCCATGGCCGTATGTGAAAGCATAGCCCATCTTGTTCATCTTCCTCCTCTTGCACCGCACCTCATCTTCTAGATCACCCACTCTGTCATTAGAATCCTCCCACTTCTCCTCGAAGTGGATCCTATCCATCACCTCCATTTCTAACTGAGTTCGGAGGGTCTCCTTCTCCATCTTCTCACTACCCCTCTTAACATTTTTCAAAAGTTTGGGATGATACCACTATCTCACATCTTACACAAAAGACTGAGATTACAATAATATATTAACAACACATAATTAAGAATACTACACTACTGAACTTTTCCCTCCAGACTCAATCTAACATTCCACGCTCCACGATGCTCTGATACTCCTTCTGTGTGATGTGTGCCACCATATCCTGACTTATGGTGTGCCGGGTCTGTCCTTGCTCAGCGGTGTAGTGATTTACCCCATCGATCAATCTCTCTATGGCCGTGCGTAGAGCATAGCCCATCTTGTTCATCTTCCTCCTCTTGCACCGCACCTTATCTTCTAGATCACCCACTCATTATTAGAATCCTCCCACTTCTCCTCAAGTGGATCCTATCCATCACCTCCATTTCTAATCGAGTTCGGAGGGCCTCCTTCTCCGTCTTCTCACTCAACATCCTCTGTTCCAATTCTTCTAACTTTCTTGCCAACTCAACATTTCTTACCACCGATCGGTGAAACAAGGCACCCATCTGGATCCCTGCCTCCTTACGGTGAGCAATTTCCACCTCCATCTCCTCAGATCACTAGTCGCTCTCAAGAGTCTCTTGGCCTCTAGCTCTTTGACTCTACTTCCTAACTCCAAAATCTGCTCCTCATACTCTCCTAGCATTTGATCCTCAAAATTAGTCTCGTCGGAGTCCTCCGTGGGCTCGGGTTCCTCCTCCACGGGTTCCTCCTCCATAGGATCCTCCTCCGGATCAGATTCCTTAGGTAGAGGCACTATCTCTTCCTCCTCATCATCGTCATAAATAGGGACAACTACCGATATAGGCTCCGCTATCAAGGGTGCCTCATAGACTACGTGGATATCACGCGGCTCCTCCTCAACTACTAGGCTAGGTCCTCCCATGTCAGTTGTAAGACCCCAACTTTTATGAATAAAAATGAATTTTCTATAAAATATCATTTTTGAATATTATGGAATAAATTTGATATAATGTTATAGTTGTGGTAAGATTTATAAATTCCGCAAAGTATGCAAGTTGTTATATTATATTCGATTGGCCTGGGAATATCTTGGTTTAGCAGGAATATTCGACAATGGCTTAATCATTGGTGGACCTCATAATAGAATTATTGTTTTGATTCGAGAAAACGATAAAAATATTTTATTAAAAATAATGGCGGAAGTTTTAATGTTAATCTTGTTGAACTACTTTAAGTAGTAAAAGCTAAAGAATACATGTGGTCGCACAAGTAGTTAATACCAGATTGATTATTGATGCTTACGTGAGAAGTCACTCATTTTATTTTTATATATATATATACACGTATTATATATATATATATAATTTTGTTATGTTTTTGAAATGGTGGGTAAATGGGAAGGTTAACAGGAAATCAAGAAAAAGAATTTGGGTTGTCTGGTGGGAGAGTATTATTAAGGTTATTATATGTATATATATATATATATATTAACTTTGTTGACAAATTGGTAAGGAAGGAAAATATTGATAACGGGAGTGTATCCCATGATTTCTTGGCACATGCTTTATATATTTAATATATATATAATATTTATATAATATATTTTATTTAAAAGTTATTTGTTTTATTAGACAATAATTAGAATATATTATATTTTATTATGTATATAGTGTTTCAGATAAAGGTCGAGATAGTGTTTGCATAGTAAAATCTTTTATAAAGTTATTCGTTTTATTAGATTATAAATAGAATATATTATATTTTATTTAAAAGATTTTGTTTTAAATATGAACCGTCAGATTAAAGTAAATCAATCTTAACTGCTCATGAGTTAGTTACTATGCATTCCATTTTTCTATAAATAGAAGCTCATTCATTCATTATTTTCTTTTAATTCACCGAAACTCTAGAGAGATAAACTATAGAGAGAAAGAAGAAAGTATTCACATTTCACTACTTATATATCCAAAGATCTTCTTCTTAAGGTATGGAATATTATTTGTTGTACTTTCGTAAAGGGTGTTATTCTTTCTTATTCATGAAGAGAACTGTTGTTATTCCATTTCTTATTATTCTGTTAGAATAACCTGTATATGCGGTCTACCCTATACTTGGTGACATTCTTCTATTATTCTGTTGGAACATCCTGTCTGTGTGTTTTACACCGGACCTGGTTAAAATCTTATTATTATTCTCATTGGAACATCCCGCTCATGTGTGTTTTACGGACCGTTAAAATTTTTATTATTCTGTTGGAACATCCCGTTTGCAAAATTTTGTATGACTGGTTCCGTTATTATTATTATGTTGGAATAACTATCTTGGCCAAGTCTGGCACGCATGCATGGTGATTTCTTTTGTTATTCCATTCTTTATTATACTCGGTTGGTTAAAGTTTTGACTTCTATACTCCATGAAATTAGTAGAATATCCTCGATATTTGCGCTTCATCTAAGATCTTTTCATGGAAATATTTTTCCGATCATTCTTGAATTTTACTCTACAAAACAAAGATCATGTTGATAATTTGGACATTAATAATTCCGGATAAAATAATTCTTGAACTTGTTTTATTGAATTCTTATATCATTGTCATCATCCTTATGTTTATATTTTGTTGAAAGTCATCCGTGGCCCTGTAGTACATAAATGGACTGGTATGATTACGATCGAGGATTATTCTTGTAATCTTAACCGTAATGTTACAAATGATGTGGTAAAAGTTCTTATTAGCCCGCAGAGTGCATTGATGGACATTGTTGGCATGATCATGATTATTAATGAATACACAATTATTCTTGGCCCGAAGGTGTATGGATAATTGTGGTCGTGATACTAAAGAATATCCTCGGCAGTAGTGCAGGGTGATTCGATGATGTGGATTATTTATTAATTCGAGTCAAAGTTGATAAAAGTGATGAAAAACCTTTTAAATCATAAAAGATAGTTGATTTTATTCTCTACTTGACTCTTTTAATGGATTGCTTGTTCATCTACCGTTAAATTTGATGTTTATTATATTGTATCGCTTTAACATTGTTTTAAGGCTAATGATAATTTATTCGCATTATCTTAGTCATAATATTTCATCTCTTGGGCTAGTTGAGTTCACCCCTTTCTTTCTTTGTTTTCTTCGTGAAATGAGAACATAAAGAGGACTAGCTCTGTGGAACGGAGTGATTCGGTCGAGAGGATAAGATTAGTAGTCCTCACTATTCCGTGAAATAGTGTGTTAATAATTGTAATGAGGACTCCTTTTGAGTTTGTATAATCTCTAGTAGACAATAATTGCATACAAACTCATTAGTTATGTTTTGTCGTATTGTATACCGACAGTTGTATTAGAAAGTTGTACCATGATCTCGAGCACCCAAGATGGGTGATGTATACCTAATTTTGGGGCCTCACAACAGTATCGTAGCTTAGGATATGATCCCGGCTAAGATGTGAGACTAGAACTAGGAGGGAGAGATTTGGGAATTCTTCGCTAGTATGACCTACATAAATTTATTTTGTATTTAAATTGGTTGGTCGAGTTTAGAGATATTATGTTACATGTCAATTAACCTTTGTTTTGTGGCGAAGATCTCGAAAATGACATCCAAAATGTTGAGAATAACAATGGAGCACAAGAAAGCAATGAGTCTCCACATATCAATAATCGTGAGAGAATGTGCATCAGAAGGCGTATAATCCTCATTCAAACAACAACAACGACCAAATGATGAATGATGGATTGTTCAGGAGGCTTTATGCAATTCATACAACAAAGAAAGCGAGAGCGGCTCCCCGCCCAAAATGTAGGTGGAAACATCGAAACTCTCGAAGGTCACCGCTAAACATTCAAGTAGTGGGACCACCGGAGTTTAAGGAGAGCAAAACCACTTATGGCGGAAGCATGGATAAAGTATATCACCAAGATATTTGATGTCTTGGGATGCTCCGAGGAGCAAAAGTTCCCTTCACGCTTTTTATGTTGCGGCGTGAGAGGCAGACATCGTGAAAATCGATAAAATGTACTCAACTCCGCCGCGATCAAGATGTCTCTGGGAGAAGTTGAAAAGAGTTGTTCAACGACAAATACTTTCAAAGTATTCGTCACACGAAGGAGGTGGAGTTTATCAAATCGAGCAAAAAATATGACCAGTGTGTCGCAATACGAGGCAAAATTTCATGAGTTATCCCGGTCAGCATCCCACTTGGTGGATAATGAAGAGAGAATGTACGAATGTTTTTAAGAGGTTTCAAGTCGGAGATACATCAACATCTTATTTCATAAACCGTGTTTGTATTCGGGATGTTGTAAATAGGGCTCATTGGTGGAGTAGCGATAAAGTCAATGCAACCAAAAGAGAAAGCGGTAATGCAAGAAATGATAATACTAGTGAGAAGCAAACATCGAAGCAGTGTGACAACAAGCGTGGAGGAATCAACATGCGAAATGGTAACCACTTGGTGGTAATTAGGGCCAAAACAATAAGAATGGACATTTCAAGAAGAGGAGATTCAACAATGATGGAAAGACGCCAAGACCAAAGACCGTTGTTAAGGAAGGAGAAAGACCACCCATCACATGCTTCAAATGAGGAGGGAGGGACACATCACCCAAATTGCGCGATGTCAGTCCAAAGCATGTTATAATTGTGGAAGAAGGTCACTTTAGCCCGATTTTGTCGCTCATCAAGACAAATTCAACTAGATGGAGGCACCAAAGGTCGTCTCTGAAAAGTCAAAGCCAGTGATGGTAAGGGAGAGTGTTTGTTGTGACTCTCGTAAAAAGCAAGGAACCCAAATGAGGTCATCACGTAAGCTTATCATAAACTCTAAATAAGTCTATACCTTATTTGACACCTGGTTCTACCCATTCTTTTATTTCTCCTACTTAGCGCCAACGATTAAATTTGACTCTAGGAGAAATTAGACTTATCTATGAAAACTCCGATTGGGAGAAACCTTCATTATATCCATGGTTTATAAGTCTTGTTTGGTTCAAGTTGGTACCCACACATTACACCGTCGATTTTATTGCATTAAAATACTTGTATTTGATGTAATTCTAGGGATTGATTCGTTAACTACTCATCATGCAAAAATTGATTGTTTTCGTAAGGTTGTTAGCTTTCATATTCCTAATTGACCTATTATGCTAATTCAAGCAACCAAACCATTAAAATCAATCATTGTCATCTCAAGCCATAAAGCTTTATTCGCTTATTGAAAAGCGGATGTCAAGCTTTCTTAGCTCATGTCACGATCTAAACAAAAATACGCCGATTTTTTGAATAATATTTCTATTGTTAATGAATTTTACGACGTATTCTCAAGAACTTCCCGCCTACCCTAGAGCGTGAAATTGAATTTTGTATCAACCTTGAACCCAGACAAAAACCCAATTCCAAAGCCCCATATCGAATGACTCTATTGAACTTCGTGGAGTTAAAGATTCAATCTGCAGGAATTGTTAGACATTGGCTTTATTCATCCTAGTACTTCTCCTCGGGGTGCTCCTCATTTCATCCGTGAAGAAAAAAGATGGGAGTATGCGACTTTTGTATTGATTATCGGAGTGGAATCATGTCACCATCAAAAAATAGGTACCCATTGCCACGTATTGATGACCTATTTGACCAGTTGTAAGGAGCCAAATTCTTTTCAAAGATTGATCTTCGATCCGGATATCACCAATTGAAGATTAGACCGATGACATTCCAAAGACGGCCGTAACTCCCCAGACGAGCATTATGAATTCTAGTCATGTCCTTGGATTGACTAATGCTCCCGCCGCCTTTATGGATATGATGAACCGAAAGTATTCAAGGAATATTTGGATCACTTTATGGTCGTCTTTATTGATGACATCCTTATTTATTCCAAAAGCCGTGAGGATCATGAGGAACACTTGAGGCTGATACTCCAAAAGCTTCGTGAGTACAAGCTTTATGCCAAGTTGAAGAAATGCGAAGTTCGGCGAGGAAGTAGCATTCCTTGGGCACGTGGTATTAAGCCATGAAATATCTCATTGACCCAAAGAAAGATTGAAGCTATTCAAAGCTGGGAGCAACCTAAATCAAGGTAGAAGTTATACGCGCCCCAAAATCGGGACCATTTCCTTCCCGATCTTGTCGTTAATACTACCTCGTTATAGCTTTAAAACATTATTTAATGTTAAAATAGCTAAAATGCAAAATAAATTTTAATTTTCTTCTTTATTCCCATTCATTCATTCCCCTAATCGCAACCTTTACAATTCTTCTTTATACTAAAATTATATTTATTCTCATTTCGTAATAAACATTCTTTATCTATTTAACATTTCAAACTATATATTATCGCCAATTATATTTAGCAACCATCAATCATAGCTTTATACCATTTCTAATTCAAAGAAATGTATTCATTTCGTCCATCATTCATCCTTCATCATCCGCAAAACAAAAATAATATTGCATAACGCCATTAACTCGCAAAAAAGTTTGTGTTTGCAACGATCGAGCTCTCGACAACCCAACAAATTTAATAGCCTATCATGTTTCACATAAAGACACAATTCCATATGCACTACATTGCCCTTAATATGCATATCCGCATGCAAATATATATTCTTTACTACGATATCCTACATGCATCAATAATTCCTTACAAAGCATACATTCATGCATTATACATTTTAATTTATCGAAGTTACATCATACAACATGTGTTATCACAAATCACATATAAATTGAGTTCCATAACCCAATTAACTGAATCATATTTTGACTTTAACAATTCATAGAGCATGATATGTAATTTAGCACATAACCACATTCCATCCACAAACATAACAAAATCGAAAAAACTTGCCTCAGAAAGTAATCGCCTAATATTATTGTTTATCTGCTCTGCGATGTTCCTACACAAATTAAATGTACATTCATGCCATATCAGTCAATCATATATTTAATATCAACTTAATTAATATTACTATATCTTTTTCTTTAAAACTTTTATTTAGTTTCTTTGAAAGTCTTTAGCTAATTTCACAATGTAACTTCTTCTCATTTCTTGACTTATACATTTAACATGTATATATATAACTGTAAGTCCAAATCAGATTTTTAGTTCAAAACCTCATACTTTACTAACTCTTACTATCCTTTAAATAGATTCATTTCATTTATAGTTTCTTAATCGATTCTCCCCATAAACTAGCATTGCTTTCATGACTAGTATTGACCATCCTTACACATATATTATCTTTTAACGTTCAAGATATATCATCATACGTCACAGCAAAACAGTCTTTAAAGTTTCGTTTTAAAACAAGTTATAAAACTCATTTTTAACTATACGTTATTTTTCATAATAATGTCGGAACAAAGTTAAGCATGCAAACTATGCAATTTCTCATAATGTACAGGAATTCAGCCTGCACTCGTTTGAAAAATTTGACTGAAAATTTTCCACTCCGCCGTCTTTTTTCCTCTCCGTCCTTAAAACATAAACTGAATACTACGTTGCCGGAATTTGATTCTAATTGGAAAGAATTTAAGGTCTAGTTCAAAAGCTTTATCTCTAAGTGCTTGCAAGTTACAAGAGTATCTTTGGAGTTCTCCGACATTAACTTTACACTTAACTGCAATAACTTTTATGGGAGAGAGATTTTAGTTTTAACAATTTTCCCCATTTGAAGAATATCTATTTATGTGTGTTGAAAATGTAATATAATATAGAGGTTTTCAATTTTACTTAATCTAATCTCACACACCTCACCATATCTCAGTATTATTGGGGAAAATCCTTTCACTTTTAAGTTTTTAGTCTTAGCACCCAAACTCTCATATTTTGACTACAAAGGATATTTCTCTAATATTGTTGTCTGCTAAGGATGGTTTCTCATGTTTAGAGAAAGTTGATATTGATATCCCACATATCAATAAAAAGTTTTACAGATATGTGACACACGATCTGTAAACATATACACAAGGGTATAATATGTGGGTAAATCGTGAGTATAATAGAAAGTGGATTTTGGGCTCCAATAGTTTTAAACAAAAGCTAAACTAGCTAGCTGTAACAGTCACGACAACGCAGCGAGTTTGCTGTCCAGCTGAACCATAACTAACATGCCCACTTTGCACATTATTTTCCCCCAATTTATGAATCCAATTACAACAAAATTGTGATATGTTATAATTAGTATATCAACCCATTAAAAAAATACTAACCAAAACAACCACTTGAAACAAGCTTAACAAGTGTCCAAAGTTACCTGGTTGCCACTGATTTACCAACACAGTCATTCCATTCATAAGACATTAAGCAGCCCCAAACTTAAAATTAGTTTGTTCAACCTTCTTCAGTTCTTATAAAAAAAAATAGATATAAAAATTTATAATTCATAAATTGGACCAAAATTCTTTTATTTATGCTAAGGGCTTATAAGAAACCTTTTATCAAACATAACATAGGCATTTATTTTGGGGGCAAAGATCAAACATGTTCACACGTGTAAATCCAAACTTTCTTCTTCCAATACTCCTCACAATAACAACTAAATTCCCTCTTTTCTAATTCATAGTTATCACAATTCAAATCACAGTTCAATTTTTCATTTAACATTATTTTAGTCCATATTTGCATATACATATTCCATTACTGAAATTGTAGAATAATCTCATAACTTACCTCCTTATTTGCTTTTTAATTCAAATTCCTAGAAATCCTCCTTTGAAGACCAATTGATTGTAGTACTTCTGTCCCTTCAATTTGATTTACTCGCCTAATTTGATGATTACATCGGAGCCTAAGAAGATTTTGACACAAGCTTTGAAGTGCAGTTCCGAAACCAAAAAGAAAGAAGAAGGAATCTATCTTAGCTTGGTAATAATTTTTTTTTTTAAATGAACAAGAGATGGAATGCAGCAGAGCATAGAGGACTTACTTAGCTGAGTCAATCTAATTACTTACTTAAATTATGCCACCTCCTAATCCCAAAATGATACGCCCAGGTTTTTTTTTTTTATTGAGTATGTTTTGTGGTTTTTCTTTTTCTCATTTAATAGACAAAAGCTTAGTGTCTTGTATCATGTTTAATAAAGTGACACCTCCTGCTTCCTTATATCATGAATCAGCATTCATGAATTAAAAGCTTCTCATTCCAGCATACATGTGTTATACCCATATTTTACTCTACATCCTTATTCCCACATATATGTACATATATAGTACATATTACACTTCCAATACACATAATAATTCATATTTATATTCTAATTACATGTATTTCAATTAATTAAACTTAAAATAATTATATATTTATAATTATGTATAAAAATCATCTCACTAATTATGGAATTAATCCATAAAAAACTTAACACTTTTAGTGTAACAAATTAACTATTTAAATAATCAACATTCACCCCATTACCTAATTTAAATAACTTATTTAAATTATACAATCTATATTGTATAATTAAATTTAATTTCCTCCTTCTCTCCATAAATTGTTTTCAAACAATTTATTTATATATCAAATATATAATTTAATATATTCAATCATTTATTCAAATATGAATTTAATTTACTAACTAGTTTATACCAATATACATATTTTATATATTGGATCTCATCTCATATTTTTACTTTTACCTCATTTAGTATAATATTAAATATTATACTATTATCCATGTAACATACTATCATATATCCAATTATTTTCTTTTCTTTCTATAAATTGTCTTCACAATGTATTTAATCGTAGTAAATATATTAATATATTCACAACATTTAATACATGCATACATTACACTCAATAATGTAATATATGATTTCTTCAATAAAATAGTGGTTATACATGAAGTATACTTAATGCCACTAATCTACCATATTAAAATAATTTAATATCATAAATTATTTTAATTTACCTATCTCATTTCCTTTAATAAATTACCCCTAAAATTTATTTACATATAATAAATATATAATACCAATATATTTATTAAGGATAAATATCACATATTGCATAGTTATTACTCATTTATGCAATATTATATCACACAACATATCATCTAATAAGAATTTAAGAATTTTATTTATTAAATTCTTATTTTAATAATTTCCAAAAATCTGGGTTATCACAGAAGTACGTAGCTTTCTCGGCTTAGCTGGTTATTATCGGAGATTCGTAGAAGGGTTTTCTCGAATCGCTACTCCACTAACTTAGCTGACTCGAAAAGACACAAAGTTCGGTTGGAGCGAGGAATGTGAGAAGAGTTTTCAAGAACTCAAGATGAGACTCATTTCAAAGACTGCTCGATAATACCATCCGGTTTGGAGGATTTGTTATCTCTGATGATGCTTCCGCAAAGGGTTAGGATGTGTTCTCATGCAACATGGGAAAGTCATATTTATGCCTCACAACAACTCAAAGAATATGAGAGGAATTATCCTACTCATGATCTAGAGTTAGCAACATTGTCTTCGCACTAAAGATTTGGAGGCATTACTTGTATGGGGAGAAAGTGGAGATCTTTACGGATCATAAAAGCCTCAAATATTTCTTCACTCAAAAGGAACTCAACATGTGACAACGACGTTGGCTTGAACTATTGAAAGATTATGATCATACCATCCAATACATCCCGAAAAGTTTAACGTGGTAGGCGACGCATCGAGTAGAAGATCATATCTTGGTACAAGTGCAATATTGTCAACGCAGCGCCCATTTTGTATGACTTAAAGGATGGAGATAGAGATAAAGACTCTGTGGACCCACGTGATGATGGCGAATATACGAGAGTAGAACCAGGCTTTAATTGATAAAATTAAAGTCGCTTCAAGTTCTGATCCGGAGTGATGCGTATGAGGAAGAAAGTGCAAGAAAGCGATGCCCAAGCAAGAATCTATGAAGAAGGAATACTTGAGTCAACTCCGGACTTTGTGTTCTAACGACCACGATTTAAAGTATAAAATCATGATGGAGCACAACACACCGCTTGCAATCCATCTGGGGAGTACCAAAATGTATCATGATCTTGACATACATTTTGGTGGGGCATATGAAGAGAGAGAGTGTCTGTTTATCTCAAGGTGTCTAACATGTCAACAAGTCAAGGCGGAGCATCAAGTACAAAGAGGTCCATTGCAACCACTTGAAATTCCAGAATGGAAGTGGGAGCACATTACCATGGATTTCGTTACTGGACTTCCCAAAGTTTCTCAAGGCATAGATGCGATTTGGGTCATTGTTGATAGATTGACCAAGTCTGCTCATTTCTTATCGATACGAGAAACTTATGCACCTGAACGTCTTGTTCGTATGTACATAAATGAGGTTGTAAGATTGCATGGTATGCTAGTATCCATAGTTTCTGATCGAGACCCAAGATTCACTTCACGATTTTGGGTTAGTTTGCAAAAAGCTATGGGCACAGATTTACGATTTAGCTCGGCATATCATCCTCCTCGACGGATGAGACAATCGAGAGAGGACTATTTAAACTCTTGAAGATCTATTAAGACTCGTGTCCTTGATTTCAAGGGAAGTTGGGACAAGTTCTTACCATTGGTGGAGTTTTGCTACAACAATGGTTATCGCAAAGTATTGGCATGGTTGTATCTTTGGGATGAGGTGGGTGAAGCAACGTTGTTGGGACCAGAGTTGGTACGTATGACTACGGAAAAGATTCAAACGATCCCAAGAACGATATAAAAACCTCACAAGATCGACAAAAGAGTTATGCTGATCTTTATCGAAAGAACGTGGAATTCGATATAGGAGATCATGTGTTGTTACGTGTTGCTCCATGGAAAGGGGTTACGAGATTTGGAAAAGAGAAATCTCAATCCTCGATTCATTGGCCAATTTTAATCCTTGATCGAGTAGGAACTGTGGCCTATAGACTCGCTTTACCGCCAAGTATGTCTCGTGTTCATAACGTTTTTCACATATCCATGTTACGTAAATATGTGAAAGATCCGAACCACATTATTGAGTTAGAACCGGACGAAATAGCGGAAGACTTAACGTATGAAGAGGTACCTGTTCAAATCTTGGATAAGAAGGAACATATTTTACGCTCCAAGGTTATACCTCAAGTCAAAGTTTTATGGAGGAATCACGATGTTGAGGAAATGACCTGAGAGTTAGAAACTGAAATGAAATCAAGGTATCCTAACCTCTTCGATATGCCAGGTACATACCCTAATTTCGAGGGCGAAATTTCATAAGAAGGGGAGATTGTAAGACCCCAACTTTTATGAATAAAAATGAATTTTCTATAAAATATTGTGAAACGCCAGATTTTATGAATAAAGAATTAATTTTCTCGAAATAATTTTTTTATATTATGGTGTGAATTTGAGATAATGTTATAGTTGTGGGTAATATTTATAAATTTTGCAAAGTATGCAAGTTGTCATATTATATTCGATTGGGTGGGGAATATTCGTTTTAAATGAGAAATATTCGCATGCATTTACACAATCATTGGTGGACCCATGGCGGAATTATTGTCGGATTAAGAAAACGACAAAAATATTTTATTGAAAATAACGCGGAAGTTTTACCGTTGATCTTGTTGAACTACTCGGTTGTAAAAGTACAAGATGTCTGCGTTGTTGCATAGTAGCAATACCGGTATTGATTATTGATATTTATATAAGAAGTCACTCGGTTTTGTTCAATTATTGCTACAATAGTTGTTCTGAGATAGTATCTCACATTATTTGATTCAATTATTGTTGATTTAGAAGTTTTGTTTTATTTGTATTATTAACGTAATAAAATAGAAACATCTTTTTATATAAAACATAATACTTTATTAAAGTTATTCTATAAATAGAATATATTATATTCTATTATGCATAGTGTTTTTTTGCATAGTAATTTTTTTATATAAAACATAATACTTTATTAAAGTCATTCTATAAATAGAATATATTATATTTTATTATGCATAGTGTTTGCATAGTGCCCAAGATAGTGTTTGCATACTAAAAATCTTTTTATATAAATAGAATATATTATATTATATTTAAAAGATTTTGCTTTTAAATATGGACCGTCGATTAAAGTAAATCAACTGGAGATAGTTCATGGATTAGTTATTATGCATTCCATTTTCCTATAAATAGAAGCTCATTCCTTCATTATTTTCTTAATTCCTTTGAACTCTAGAGAGAGAAACTATAGAGAGAGACTATAGAGAGATAGAAAAAAGTTTTCGCTACTTCACTACTCTTATATCAAGTATTATTTTACGGTAAGGGATATTATTCATTTGTATTCAAGAAGAGAACTTCATTATTCCTTTTCTTTATTGTTCATTGGAATAACTTGTATACGCGGGCTACCCTATACTTGGTGACATTCTTCTATTATTCATCTTTATTATTCTATCGTAATATCTCGTCTGTGCTATCTGCCTAGAACTGGTTCAATTTTTATTATTTCGTCTTTATTATTCTATCTAATATCTCATTCATCTTATATACGCCGGACTGGTTCCATCATTTATTATTCGCATTTATTATTACATTGGAACATCCATGTCTGTGTGAATTTCACCCGACCTGGTTAGATTATTATTATTCGTTGGAATAACAAATACATCTAAGTACCACATGCATGGTGATATCTTTTGTTATTCTATTAGGTATTATATTCATTGTTTAAAACTTTGACTTTTATACTCCATGAAATTAGTGGAATATCCTTGATATTTGCGCTTCATCCAAAGATCTTTTCATGAAAATATTCTTTCCGAGCATTCTTGAATTTTACTCTACAAAGAAGTATCATGTTGACAATTTGGACGTTATTAGTTCTCGGATAAATTAATTCTTGAACTTGTTTAATTGAATTCTTATATCATTGTCATCATCCTCATGTTTTTTGTTTAAAGTCATCTATGGCTTGTAGAGCATGGATGGACTTGGTATGATTATGACCGAGGATTATTTTAGTATAATCATGACCGTAATGTTACAAATGATGTGGAAAAAAAAGTCCTCATTGGCTGCTGTAGTGCATTGATGGACGATTTTTTGGTATGATTATGGCTATGGATTCTCTTCTACCGAGGGAACAAAGATGAATTATTTTATGGCATGATTAGGACCAGATTGATGAAAACACGATTATCTTTGGCTGTAGTGCATGGATAATTCGTGGTCGTGATACTAAAGAATATCCTTGGCTGTTGTAGTGGGGATGATTTAATGATGTGGATTATTTATTGAAATGAGTCTCACGATAAAAGTGATGAAAAAACTTTTAAATCATAAAAGATAGTAGATTCTATTATCTACTTGACTCTTTTAATGGATTTCTTGTTCATTATAGATTAAACTTGATGTCTATTGTATTTTATCGGTTTAACATTGTTGGAGGCTAATGATAATTTATTCGCATTATTTTAGTCATAATATTTCTTCTTTGGGCTAGTTGAGCTCACCCTTTCTTTCTTTGTTTCTTCTTGAAATGAGAATATAAATGGGATGAGCTCTGGGGAGCGGAGTGATGGTCCAGAGGATAGCATTAGTAGTCCTCACTATTACGTGAAATAGTGTGATAATAATTGTAATGAGGACTCCTTTTAAGTTTGTATAATCTCTAGTAGACAATAATTATATTCAAACTCACGATTTATGTTTTTGTCGTATTGTACGATAGTTGTATTAGTAAGTTGTATTTGAATTCTGTACCATGTATCTGGCGACCCAAGATGGGTGATGTATACCTAATTTTTGGGGCGTCACAGTTGGTATCAAAGCTTAGGGATATGATCCCTTGCTAAAATGTGAGACTAGAACTAGGAGGGGAGAGACGGGGAATTCCTTCGCTAATATGACCTACCTAAGTTTATTTGGTATTTGATTGGTCGGTTAGAGTATAGTGATAATATGTTGCATGTCAATTAACCCTTATTTTGTGGCAGTGTTTGAAAATGGCATCCGAGAATGTTGAGAATAGCAATGGAGCACAGGAGACTGTTGATTCTCCTGAGATCAATAATGGGACAATGTGCAACGGGATGGCGATAATCCTCCGTAAACAACAACACCGATCAATTGTCGAATCACGCAGACGTTTAAGAGCTTTTAGAATTCATGCAACATCAAAGTAAGGCGGCTCTGCTCATAATGTAGGAGAAACAATGGCAACCTACGGTTTGGTCACCGCTAAGCAATTCAAGGAGCTGGGACCACCGGAGTTTTTGGGAAAGCGAACCACTTAAGGTGGAGACATGGATAAAGCAGATTACCAAGATATTTGATGTCTTGGAATGCTCGGAGGAGCAAAAAGGTACCATTCGCCACTTTTATGTTGCGTGAAGAAGGAGATCATTGGTGGGAATCAGAAACGCGTTACCCGACTGGCGACTCAAGATGTCTTGGGAGAAGTTCCAAGAATTATTCAAAGACAAGTACTTTCCTGAAAGTATTCGTCACATGAAGGAGGTAGAATTCATCAAGCTGGAGCAAAACAATATGACCGTGTCGCAGTATGAGGCTAAGTTTGCGGAGTTATCCCGATTTGCATCCCATTTGGTCGATAATGAGGAGCGAATGACGCGAATATTTTTGCGAGGTTTGAAACCCGATATACGTCAATACCTCATTTCTCACAAACTTTGTTTATATTGAGATGTTGTGAATAGGGCTCGATTATTGGGTAGCGATAATGAGTCAAGACAACCAAAAGGCAACGACCAACAACACGATAATAATCATCTTAGGGTGGCAGCCATTATCGGAACAACGATAACCATCGTGGGGATATTATCATGCCAAGAATGGTAACCATTTTGGGTGGTAATCATGGCCAAGATAATAAGAATGTACATTTTAAGAAGAGAAGGTTCAACAATGACGTGAAGACGCGTCGGCACCAAAGACCGTTTCAAAGGAAGAAGAACGCCCATCGGTCATTATGTTTCAAATGCGACAAGAGGGACACATCCGTCAAACCTGTATGAAACAATCCAAAGCGTGTTTTAATTGCGAAAAGAGAAGGTCACCTAGCTAGATTTTTGTCGTATGGTGAAGTCAAGTCCAATCGGGATAGTGATGCCAAAGGATGTCCCGTAAAAGCCAAAGCCGGTAATTTAAGAGAGAGCGTTTTTTTTTCTCGTGACGAGGAACCTGAGTAAAATTATCACGGGTAAGTTAATCATAAGCTCTTACAAAGTCTATACCGTGTTAGATACCGGTTCTACTTACTCTTTTATTTCACCTAGTTGTGTTCAATGTTTGTACTTAACTCCAGAGAAGGTTAAACTTTGATTTATCTATTGAAACTCCATTGGGAGAAACCTTCATTACCTCCACTGTTTATAAATCTTGTTTGATTCAAATCGACACTTTCACGTTACCTGTCGATCTTATCTATTTGAAAATACTTGCCTTTGATGTGGTTTTTTTTTTGAAACAATTGGTTAACTACTCATCATGTTTTTCGTAAGGTTGTTAACTTTTATATTCCTAACCAACTTATTATGCGAATTCAAGCAACCAAACCACTAAATTCAATCATTGTCATATCAAGCCATAAGTAAAGAGCCCCGATCTTTTGTTGATGACTTCCTTGTGTGGAATGCACCGAAGCCAGACTTTCTGTAGGCGACATCGTGAATGATGATGACAAGTTGATAGGTATCATTGTGAGGTGCTATCTAGGTTAAGGGATATAAGTCACAGTTGGTATCAATGTGACGTACTATCCAAGTCTTGGATGAGAGTAACAGTTTTGAAGAATATTTCTATCATTAATAAATCTCTTGACGTATTCCTGAAGACTTCTTAGCCTACCCCAGGCGTGAAATAGAATTTTGTATTGACACCAAAGACAAAACCCATTTCTTAAACCCTCAAAATATTTCTTCAACTAAAACGAACGTAATAACATGCCCAAAGACGTTGACTCGAAGTTGTTGAAGATTACGATCGTATTATTCAATATCATCGTGGAAGAAATAACGTGGTAGGCGGCGTGTTGAGTAGAAGATCGTATCGCGTTTTAAGTGCGATGTTGTTAACACAAAGACTCATTTCGTATAACTTGCAAATGATGAAGATAGAGTTAAAGACTCTAGGGACCTACGTGAAGATAACGAATATACGAGTAAAATTGACTTTAATCGATAAAGTTAAAGACGCTCAAGCTACATACCCGAATTTGATGAATGTGAAGAAGAAGGTTCAAGAGGGCGTTATTCTTGAAGCAAGAGTTGCTGAAGAGAGGAAATATCAACCCTCGATTTAATTGGCCCATTTGAAATCCTCGATTGAGTAGGAAGCGCGGCTTATAGACTCGCTTTTACCGCCAAGTATGTTGCGTGCTCATAACGCTTTTAACGTATCAATGTTACGTAAATATGTGGATGACCGAACCACATTATTAATTTAGAATCGGCGAGATAGTGGATGATTTAACATATGAGATCTCGTGTTAAAATCTTGGATAAGAAGAATCGTATCCAACACTCAAGGGTTATACCTCAAGAGTTAGAATCTGAAATGAAGTCAAGGTATCCTCACATTCGGTATAGATACTGTGTATGTAAACGTAAATTTCGAGGGCTGAAATTCCATAAGGAGGGAGATTGTGAAACCCCAGATTTTATGAATAAAGAATTAATTTTCTCGAAATAATTTTTTTATATTATGGTGTAAATTTGAGATAATGTTATAGTCGTGGGTAATATTTATAAATTTTGCAAAGTATGCAAGTTGTCATATTATATTCGATTGGTGGGAGAATATTCGCTTTTAAGCAGGGAAATATTAAAGACGACGTCACAATCATTGGTGGACCCTATTAACGGAATTATTGCCGGATTGAGAAAACGACAAAAATATTTTATTGAAAATAACTGGCGGAAGTTTTACCGTTGATCTTTATTATATACTACTCAGTAGTAAAGTATGCGAGAATACACGTTGTTGCATAGTAGTAATACCAGTATTGATTATTGATATTTATGTAAGAAGTCACTCGGTTTTGTTCAATTATTGCTATAATAGTTTCTTGATATAGTATCTCACATTATTTGATTCAATTATTGTTGATTTAGAAGTTTTGTTTTATTTGTATTATTAACGTAATAAAATAGAAACATCTTTTATATAAAACATAATACTTTATTAAAGTTATTCTATAAATAGAATATATTATATTCTATTATGCATAGTGTTTTTGGATAGTAAAATATTTTTATATAAAATGAATACTTTATTAAAGTTATTCTATAAATAAAATATATTATATTCTATTATGCATAGTGTTTTGTATAGTAAAATCTTTTTATATAAAAGCAGAATACTTTATTAAAGTTATTCTATAAATAGAATATATTATATTTTATTATGCATAGTGTTTGCATAGTGCCCACATAGTGTTTGCATAGTAAAAATCTTTTTATATAAATAGAATATATTATATTATATTTAAAAGATTTTACTTTAAATATGGACCGTCAGATTAAAGTAAATCAATCTGGACCGTTCATGGATTAATTACTATGCATTCCATTTTCCTATAAATGAAGCTCATTCCTTCATTATTTTCTTATTTAATTCTTTGAACTCTAGAGAGAGAAACTATAGAGAGACTATAGAGAGATAGAAGAAAAGTTTTCTCGCTACTTCACTACTCTTATATCAAGTATTATTTTACTACGGTAGGGATATTATTCTTTTGTATTCAAGAAGAGAACTTTTGTTATTCCATTTTTTATTGTTCATTGGAATAACTTTGATCTGTGCAATTACCCTATACTTGGTGACATTCTTCTATTATTCTGTCTTTATTATTCTATCGGAATATCCTCTTCGTGCTATCTGTGGGACTGGTTCCATCATTTATTATTCCGCATTTATTATTCATTGGAACATCCTCATCGTGTGAATTTCACCCGACCTGGTTCCGTTATTATTATTACATTTGAATAACCGTCATGCTGAAGTAATCGCATGCATGGTGATATCTTTTGTTATTCTATTCTAGTATTATATTCAGGTTGTTTAAAACTTTGACTTCTATACTCCATGAAATTAGTGGAATATCCTTAATATTTTGCGCTTCATCCAAAGATCTCTTCATGGAAATATTCTTCCGAAGCGTTCTTGAATTTTACTCAGAAAGAAGTATCATGTTGACAATTTGGACGTTATTAGTTCTGGATAAATTAATTCTTGAACTTGTTTAATTGAATTCTTATATCATTGTCATCATCTTCATATTTTTTTGTTTAAAGTCATCTATGGCTCGTAGAGAGCATGGATGGACTTGGTATGATTATGACGAGGATTATTCGCATATAATCATGACCGTAATGTTACAAATGATGTGGAAAAAAAAAGTCCTCATTGCCCGTAGTGCATTGATGGGACGCTTTTTGGTATGATTATGGCTATGGATTCTCTTGACGAGGAACAAAGATGAATTATTTTATGGCATGATTAGGGACTGTTGATGAAAACACGATTATCTTTGCACTGTGAGTGCATAGATAATTCGTGGTCGTCGGATACTAAAGAATATCCTTGGCACGTAGTGCGGGGATGATTTAATGATGTAGATTATTTATTGAGTTGAGTCTCAAATGATAAAAGTGATGAAAAACTTTTAAATCATAAAAGATAGTAGATTCTATTCACTACTTGACTCTCTTTTAATGGATTGCTTATTCATTGTGCAGTTAAACTTGATGTCTATTGTATTTTATCGTTTAACATTGTTGGAGGCTAATGATAATTTATTCGCATTATCTTAGTCATAATATTTCTTCTTGGGCTAGTTGAGCTCACCCTTTCTTCACCTTATTCTCTTCGTGAAATGAGAATATAATTGGGACCAGTCTGGGAACGGAGTGATGGTCCAGAGGATAGCATTAGTAGTCCTCACTATTACGTGAAATAGTGTGATAATAATTATAATGAGGACTCCTTTTGAGTTTGTATAATCTCTAGTAGACAATAATTATATTCAAACTCATAGTTTATGTTTTGTCGTATTGTACACGACAGTTGTATTAGTAAGTTGTATTTGAATTCTGTACCATGTATCTGGCGACCCAAGATGGGTGATGTATACCTAATTTTAGGGGCGTCACAAATATCATTTTTGAATATTATGGAATAAATTTGATATAATATTATAGTTGTGGGTAATATTTATAAATTTTGCAAAGTATGCAAGTTGTTATATTATATTCGATTGGTCGGGGAATATTCGGTTTAGCCAGAGAATATTCGTACAACGGCTCAATCATTGGTGGACCCTTACAATGTAATTATTGTCGATTGAGAAAGCGACAAAAATATTTTATTAAAATAACGGCGGAAGTTTTACTGTTATCATTGTTGAACTACTTTAAGTAAGTAAAGTACGATGAATACGCGTGATTGCATAGTATAAAGAATAATACCAGTATTGATTATTGATGCTTACGTGAGAAGTCACTCGGTTTTATATTATATATATATACGTATATATATATATATATATATATATATAATTTTGTCATGTTTTGGAAATGGTGGGGTGGGGGGGGGGGAGGTTAACAAGAAATCAAGAAAAAGGATTTGGGTTGTCTGGTGGGAGAGTATTATTAAGGTTATTATATGTATATATATAATAACTTTGTTGACAAATTGGTAAGGAAGGAAAATATTGATAACGGGAGTGTATACCATGATTTCTTGGCACATGCTTTATATATTTAATATATATAATATTTATATAATATATTTTATTTAAAAGTTATTTGTTTTATTAGACAATAATTAGAATATATTATATTTTATTATGCATAGTGTTTGCATAGTGCCTGCATAGTGTTTACATAGTAAAATCTTTTATAAAGTTATTCGTTTTATTAGATTATAAATAGAATATATTATATTTTATTTAAAAGATTTTTCTTTAAATATGGACCGTCAGATTAAAGTAAATCAATCTAAATAATTCGCTCATGAGTTAGTTCTTATGCATTCCATTTTTCTATAAATAGAAGCTCATTCATTCATTATTTTCTTACGAATTCACTGAAACTCTAGAGAGATAAACTATAGAGAGAAAGAAGAAAGTATTCTGCTACTTCACTACTTATATATTAAGTACTCTTCTTCTTAAGGTAGGAAATATTATTTGTTATACTCGTAAGGGGTGTTATTCTTTCTTATTCATGAAGAGAACTGTTGTTATTTCATTTCTTATTATTACGTTAGAATAACTTTGTATCATGCCTGTCTACCCTATACTTGGTGACATTCTTCTATTATTCTATTGGAACATCTCGTGCGTGTGTTTTACCGGGACTGGTTAAAATCTTATTATTATTACATGTTGGAACATCTCATCGTGTATTTTACACCGGACCTAGTTCCGTCTTTTATTATTCTGTTGGAACATCTGTGTAAGTGCAAATTTTGCCTTACGGTTCCGTTATTATTATTCATTGGAATAACTTTGTCAATGCAACCGCATGCATGGTGATTTCTTTTGTTATTCCATTCTTTATTATACTCGGTTGGTTAAAGTTTTGACTCTATACTCCATGAACTTAGTAGAATATCCTTGATATTTGCGCTTCATCCAAAGATCTTTCATGGAAATATTCTTCCGATCATTCTTGAATTTTACTCTACAAAACAAGATCATGTTGATAATTTGGGACGTTAATAATTCCCGGATAAAATAATTCTTGAACTTGTTTTATTGAATTCTTATATCATTGTCATCATCCTCAAGTTTATATTTTGTTGAAAGTCATCTGTGACACAGTAGTGCATAGATGGACTTGGTATGATTATGACCGAGGATTATTTAGTGTAATCATAACCGTAATGTTATTACAAATGATGTGGTAAAAAGTTCTCATTGGTCCGTAGTGCATCGACAGACAGTTGTTGGCATGATCATGACCATTAATGAATACACAAATATTCTTGCCCAGTAGTGCATGGATAATTGTGGTCATGATACTAAAGAATATCCTTGGCAGTAGTGCGGGGGTGATTCGATGATGTGGATTATTTTTAAGTTTGAGCCCAGTGATAAAAGTGATGAAAAACCTTTTAAATCATAAAAGATAGTAGATTTTATTCTCTACTTGACTCTTTTAATGGATTGCTTGTTCACCGCAGATTAAACTTAATGTTTGTTATATTGTATCGGTTTAACCTTTGTTTAAGGCTAATGATAATTTATTACGCATTATCTTAGTCATAATATTTCTTCTTTGGGCTAGTTGAGCTCACCCTTTCTTTCACCTTTTCTTCTCTTGAAATGAGAACATAGCGAGGACTAGTCGAGGAACGGAGTGGCGGTCAGGAGGATAACATTAGTAGTCCTCACTATTTTATGAAATAGTGTGTTAATAATTGTAATGAGGACTCCTTTTGAGTTTGTATAATCTCTAGTAGGCAATAATTGTATTCAAACTCATAGTTATGTTTTTGTCATCATTGTACTGCATACGGTTGTATTAGTAAGTTGTACCATGTATCTGACGACCCAAGATGGGTGATGTATACCTAATTTTGGGGGCCTCACAGTTGGTATCAAAGCTTAGGGATATGATCCCTGGCTAAGATGTGAGACTAGAACTAGGAGGAGAGGCGGGAATTCCTCGCAAGTATGACCCACTTAAATTTATTTTGTATTTAAATTGGTTGGTCGAGTTTAGAGATATTATGTTACATGTCAATTAACCTTTATTTTGTGGCGATGTCTGAAAATGACATAGAAAATGTTGAGAATAGCAATGGAGCACAAGAGACCATTGAGTCTCCACATATCAATAATCGGGGAGAATGTGCATCGGGAAGGCGACAATCCTCATGCAAAACAACAACACCGACCAAATGATGAATGATGGATTGTTCGAGGAGGCTTTATGCAATTCATACAACAAAGAAAGTAGAGCGGCTCTGTCCAAAATATAGGTGGAAACTCTTTGAAAACTCTCAAGTGTCAACGCTAAAGCAGTTCAAGGAGCTGGGACCACCGGAGTTTAAGGGAGAGCCAAAACCACTTATGGCGGAAGCATGTATAAAGCAGATCACCAAGATATTTGATGTCCTGTGATGCTCCGAGGAGCAAAAGGTTCCCTTTGTCGCCTTTATGTTGCGCGGAGAGGCAGATTACTGGTGGGAATCGGTAAAACATACTCAACCTGCCGTACTGAAGATGTCTTGGGAGAAGTTCCAAGAGCTGTTCAACGACAAATACTTTCCCGAAAGTATTCGTCACATGAAGGAGGTGGAGTTTATCAAATTGGAGCAAAACAATATGACCGTGTCGCAATACGAGGCAAAATTTACGGAGTTATCCCGGTTTGCGTCCCACTTGGTGGATAATGAAGAGAGAATGGCGCGAATGTTTTTAAGAGGTTTGAAGCCGGAGATACATCAACATCTTATTTCTCATAAACTGTGTTTGTATTCAGATGTTGTAAATATGGCTCAGTTGGTGGAGCACGATAACGAGTCAACGCAACTAAAAAGAAAATGTAAAGCAAAATGATAATACCACAGAGAGAGCGGTCATCGAAGCGGTGACAATAAGCGTGGAGGAATCAACATGCCAGAAATGGTAACCACTTCGGTGGTAATCAGGGCCAAAATAATAAGAATGGACATTTCAAGAAGAGGAGATTCAACAATGATGGAAAGACGTCAGCACTAGCACCCGTTGTTAAGGAAGGAGAAAGACCACCTATTATATGCTTCAAATGCGGAGGGGAGGGACACATCAGTCCAAATTGCGTAATTCCGTCCAAAGCATGTTATAATTGTGGAAGAGAAGGTCACTTAGCCTGATTTTGTCGTTCACCGAAGACAAATTCAGCTAGGATGGAGGCACCAAAGGCTATCCCAGAAAAGTCAAAGCCGGTAGTGCAAGGGAGAGCGTTTGTTGTGACCTCCCAGAAAGGAAGGAACCCGAATGAGGTCATCACGAGTAAGCTTATCACAAACTCTAGTGAAGTCTATACCTTATTTGATACCGGTTCTACCCATTCTTTTATTTCTCCTACTTACTATATTTCAACGATTAAATTTGACTCAAGAAATTAGACTTTGACTTATCTGTGGAAACTCCGTTGGGAGAAACCTTCATTACATCCACGGTTTATAAGTCTTGTTTGGTTCAAGTTGGTACCACACATTATTACTGTCGATCTTATTGCATTAAAAATACTTGAATTTGATGTAATTCTAGGGATTGATTGGTTAAGTACTCATCATGCAAAAATTGATTATTTTCGTAAGGTTGTTAGCTTTCATATTCCTAATCGACCTATTATACGAATTCAAGCAACCAAACCATTAAAATCAATCACTGTCATCTCAAGCCATAAAGCTATTCGTTTATTGAAAAACGGATGTCAAGCTTTCTTAGCTCATGTCACAGATCTAAACAAAAATACGTCAGTTTTGAATAATATTTCTATACGTCAGCTTTCTTATAGTCTAAGGATTCTCGTTCCTAAGGTTTATAACTATAGCTTTGATACCAACCCGTGACGCCCCCAAATTCTGACCTCCACTTGGTCACCCGATTTCGGTTTGTCACTTTCTCAAAGTATTACCATAATAGCTAAAATCATACATTTGCAACGAAAGATCTAGTTTAGAATAATATACAACGATTTATTATAACTATTCTCCCAAGTCTCGCAACCTACAGTACTTAATAGATTACATAATAATATCGAATAAAGACTTATTACATAATCCTACTTAAGTTTAAATATTGTCTGCAGATAGTCTTAATACAACACGATTAATTTAAACATAAAGGGACAAGCTAGTCGGTAGCTTTGCCCTTACCCTTGTCCTTCCCAGATACACCTCCCTGTTCTGCCTTAACTGAAAGGTTTTAAATAAGCAAGGATGAGCACAAATTGCCCAGCAAGTAATATACAACAAGGGTATAGGATATATATATCACAAGGTTTGAAATATCGAAGGTTTATTTCTAGGATAGTTCAAAGTGTCAGAATAACATCATGAATAAGGAATATGACAATTCAATATAAATCAATAGATATATATGAATTCAATGGCTAACAATATATCCAACTGGATAAGCAATTTATACTGAGCAGTCACTAAGGACTATTGAACTTTCACTAGAGTTACCAATATTAAACTGATAATCAAAAATATTAAGTATTATAGATGATCAATCTACAATACCATACGTTATGCATAACACCACAATAATATTCATTCATGTGTTGGGGTTTCCAATAATATATACTCCCCTTACCAAAAGGGTTGTTCAACTCAGTTATCAAGATTTCCGCACCAATCAATTGGTTTGGACAACTTTTATAAACATGCATATAGTCTAGCCGAATCTAATGGCATCGACTCTTTCACAATATTCAAGGACAAAACCAATTTCAACATAAATAATAGCTTTTCACAAGGGTTTAACATACTAGCTCTTTTGAACGAGAAAGTAATATAGCTTTTATTCAAAGGGATAAGCTTACGGTATTTGTCGAATAAAATAATGCAATGATATTGCACAACAATAATAGCAGGGTTCGGATACTTTCACAACCTAAATTTGAGTAAGGTTAGAGAAACTTGCTCAATGTAATAAGATATGTTTAGAAACTTGCCTCAAGCGTAGTTTATCCACGTTAATAACTCAACCTTTTGAATCCTATTTATAGTGTATTATATGTATACAAGGTTCATTAGCTAACACAGTCCTTAATCAAGCTTGACACGATACAAGTGCGCACATATGGTACAAAAATCAGTTTATAAGTCATCATGAATCAAATACTTAGTTACTTTATAAACAAATCAAGAATGCTCAAGGTTAAGACCTCTTCTACTCATGGACTTTTCATTTCAATACAACTCCAACTTAACAACTAAGCATCACACATATATATGTACATCAGTAGGTTTTAGATCACATTTAGCATCATAGACATCATGCAAGTTGCTGTCCAAAAGTCAGAATTCACTAACTGTGATTCCAGATCAAGCAATTGCTTGCGCCATAGCTAAGCTTAGGATCTGGCCAGTATTTCTGTAATCCTTTAGCTTGAAAGCCAAGATTCTTTGCCTTGTGGTTTCATTAAACTTGCCCAAAATAATCACACATAACATATTGGTCATGTTTAGGGTCTTTTCATGCTCCTCAAGGCAATCTAAGTTCCCTTTTCTAATATATTTCTAATTTAAACACTTAAACCATTTAAGGCCATTCAAGGTTGTGAATCCACAAAGTCTAGCATGCTTGCTTTCTAAACATACATGAGCATTATAAAACTCATATTAGGCATGCTTGTGTGTATTCATAATGCATGTGTGAAACTAATACAGCTTTAGTTGAAAATAGGCTTTGTTCATGCTTTTCTTGAAACGTGCTACCTAAGCATGGTATATATATGTTTATACTACATGAGCGAGTCTAAGAGTGTCATTAAACATGTTTACAAATGTCAGATTTTAGTTCTCATGGTATCATGACAATATTCACATTCAAAGCTTGCTAATAGGTTCAACATGATCATGTTCCTCTACCAATCAAATAGACACAATCTAAAGGTTTAATCATGCATTTCTAAATCATGCTAGCAGGTTTGCAAGGTCAAAATACATACATGGCATACATACACAATAAGTTTGTTTCTAAAGTCCTCAAATCCATTTTAAGCTATATACTTTCATTAATCATGCTAATGCTAGTCTAACATGCCCACATTAGATTCATATACTTGTATATACACATTACACATGCTTTTATGCTATTACATGTCATGGTACTATAACAGATGCAAAAAAAAGAACTCAAAGCAGAAGTTAAAGAATGGTGGCAGTATAACAAGCGCCTCAATATAAATAATGGCAATTGCAGGTGGTGGTTTAGTCCAAGAACGATGCGCTTGACAATCTGCTCACCCCAAACACAAAATTTACCCACGAAATCAATTCTAAACACTTATAACCGTCTAAACATGTTCATATGGTCATATAACATCTATATAAACATTACTCCACCATACTAACATTCAATTCCACAAAATTGAGAATTTGGATTTTAAGAACTTAAAACTCTGTTTACAGAAAACTGAATTGGGAAAGCATGAAATGGAATTATACCTCTGTATTCCGAAGGAACTTGCTACTAATTGAACTCCTAAGCTCTAAGATCACTTGTATGCTCTCACTCCCCTACTTAGCAATTCTCAGAAATTCTCAAGCAACATAACTGATAACCATGGCTGCCATTTATAGAAGGAGTGTGGACTGGACATTTGTATTACACAGAACTTGAATTCTTAGTGCAATTCCAAGAAACAATGGTTTCTCAAGGGTTGGCCAACCACCTTCAAGCTCAGCCATCATCACCTAGTTTTAGCCATGAGCTCCTATGATTTAGCAGCTAGAAGGTTTACGTATCATAGCTTTAAGTTACTGTTCATGGTACTTGATGACACTAATTATGGGACAAGAGCAAATTCTCAGCAACACTTAGCTCTCCACTTGTACACATTTAGTTACTTTATTACAAAATGGTTTTAATGTCCAAGTGTTACCATATAATGAGAATTTAGGGATTAATTATACACTCACATCATATAGTCCATGTACATTAAATATAAGCAATAAAATAATGCAGTCAGGTATTATTGTCCGGGTAGTTCCATAATTAACCCTACTACTCATATATCCATATTATAACCTTATTATAATAATAACTTATTTATTTATGTTAAATAAATAAATTATTCCTTTCCTTAATTAATTACCACTTAATATACTATAGTTTAATATATAGTCACACAATGTCACACCATACTATATAGTTATATTTGTATTATCATTCACATGCACATAACTATCAATATAATATTATTATATTGATAACCCACTTAATTATGTTAAATAAATAACCACGCTTATTCCTTAATTAATTAACATCAATATTAACTAATTCAACCCTTAATTAATATATTTATGGGTTTCCATAATCTTTATAATATTCTCATTACATTTATAGGTATATTGCAAATAATAATAATCACATATTATTAATTAATTACAAAGAAATTCATTTCCCACAATTAATTAATACTAATTAATGATTTAATAATTCCTTAGTCGGACATACATTTTGCAATATACTCTTATCATATGGTTTCATCCATGTTACACATATCACATTAATATCCCCCAATTCAGTGCTACAGTAGAAAGTCACTAACTCAATCGGTGATGATAGCGAACAAGGCCTTGATTTATCTTCTTCTTGATGTATGACTTTTGCGCCGTGCTCGACAACAGGTGCAAGATCAGTGCGAGTTTCATTTCGTGCGATTTTTGATGCTAACTTGTTTTGTATGACATGAAATGATGTCCACGTGAGTGTATTGATTATCTATATAGAATCTCATGATCATATCCGATTAACCTTCCTAATTCTCGGGTTAACTTACTTAGTGAATTTTCTCGTTTTGCATTAGGCCACACAAGGCATTTCACAAATCTCTTTGTCACATCACACATCTTAACATGCATTGATCAAATACAATCAATTGTATTATCCAACTTATAAAACAATAATACTTATTTTCACATAAATTATATTTCCATTAATATATTCATTTTATAATACGTGAAAATTCTCGGGTATTACATCCTCTCCCCTTATAAAAATTCCGTCTCGGAATTGCTACAAGGTTACTCAAATAGATGGGGATAATCCCTCATTATCCTATCTTCTAACTCCCACGTTGCCTCCTCGACATCGTGGGTACGCCAAAGTACTTTTACAGAAGAAATAATTTTATTTATCAAGGTTTGCTCTTTCCTATCAAGAATTTGGACATGAATTTCTTCATACGCTAAGTTCTTTTCCACTTGAATGGGTTCATAAGAAATCATGTGCTTGTAGTCAGGCTTGTACGGACGTAACACGGATATGTGAAACACGTTATGGATGTGTTCCAACTCAGGTGGTAGTGCAACTCTGTATGCTACTTCGCCCACTCAATTGAGTATTTCGAATGGCCCTATGAATCTTGGACTCAGTTTCCCTTTCTTGCCGAAACGGATCTTTCCTTTCCATGGAGATACCTTCAAGAATACAAAACTGCCGACTTCAAAATCTCGTTCTTGCCGATGCAAATCTGCATACTTTTTCTGGCGATCTTGAGCAGCAACAAGTCTAGCCCTTATTACCGTCACCACCTTCGCGGTTTGTTGTACTAACTCTGGTCCGAGTATTCGTCGTTCTCCGACTTCATCCCAATATAATGGCGTTCTGCACTTTCTTCCGTAAAGAGCTTCGTACGGTGGCATGCCGATACTCGCATGATAACTATTATTATATGCAAATTTGACTAAGGGTAGGTGGTCGTCCCAATTCCCTTTAAAGTCCATCACGCAAGTCCTAAGCATGTCCTCTAATGTTTGTATTGTTCGCTCACTTTGTCCATCTGTCTGAGGATGATAAGTAGTACTTAACCTTAACTGTGTTCCCATCCTCTCTTGCAAGCTTTTCCAAAATTTTGACATGAAACGCGGGTCTTGGTCAGAAACAATCGATACCGGCACTCCATATCATGAAACAATCTCCCTACGCATGATGAGACTCATAAACCGATTCAAATTGTAGCGGATCTTGATTGGTAGAAAATGTGCGGTCTTCGTAAGTCGATCCACAATAACCCAAATGGCATCCAATCCTTTCTGTGTGACCGGAAGTCCTACCACGAAGTCCATCGTAATATGCTCCCATTTCCACTCTGGTATTTCCAATGGTTGTAGCAACCCACTCGGCCGCTGATGCTCTGCTTTTATGCGTTGACAGGTTAAACATCTACTAACACACTCTGCGACTTCCCGTTTCAAATTGGGCCCCCAAAAATGTTGCTTCAAGTCTCGATATATCTTAGTGCCTCCCGGATGAATGGAATATGTCGTATTGTGTGCCTCTTATAAAATCTCTTCTCTCAACTCGATTACCGCCGGTACCCACACTCTCTCTTCGAATCTTAAAATACCGTCTTTATCTATTCGAAATTTTCCTTCCTCATTTTTCGTAATCCTTTTCCTGATTTTCTCGCATTCTTCATCTTTCTCCTGTGCTTCCTTTACTATATCCAACAATGTCGGACGAGCTTCTAAAATAAATAATTTCTCCTCAGGCTTCTCGGGTCCCTTCACTTCTATTTACAACTTCTCCATATCTCTTATTAATTCCTCTTGAGTCATCAGTTGAAACAATTTCTCCCTTCCTTTCACCTTTCAGGGCGCCTAAGAATTCACGTTTGCCTTCCTCGGGTGATAAAGAATCTCACAGTCATAATCTTTGATTAGTTCTAACCACCTCCTCTGACGCATATTCAACTCCTTCTGTGTGAAGATATATTTCAGACTTTTGTGGTCCGTGTATATCTCACATTTCTCTCCGTACAAATAATGTCTCCAGATCTTTAACGCAAAAACTACTTCCGCCAACTCTAAGTCATGAGTAGGGTATCATTTTTCGTAATCCTTCAATTGTTGTGACGCATACGCAATGACTTTGCCATGCTACATCAACACACAACCCAGTCCTCTATGCGATGCATCACTATACACCACAAATCCTCCCGTATCATCTGGTAATGATAATACAGGCGCCTCGCTCAATCTCTTCTTCAACTCTTGAAAACTCTCTTCGCATTTGTCGGTCCATGAAAATTTCACCGTTTTCCTTGTCAAATTAGTTAACGGGGTCGCTACCTTAGAAAAATCTTGGATGAATCTTCGATAGTACCCTGCTAACCCTAGAAAACTTCTCACCTCAGTCGATACTACACATTTAGTTACTTTATTACAAAAATGGTTTTAATGTCCAAGTGTTACCATATAAGGAGAATTTAGGGATTAATTATACACTCACATCATATAGTCCATGTATATTAAATATAAGCAATAAAATAATGCAGTCAGGTATTACTGTCCGGGTAGTTCCATAATTAACCCTACTACTCATATATCCATATTATAACCTTATTATAATAACTTATTTATTTATGTTAAATAAATAAATTATTCATTCCTTAATTAATTACCACTTAATATACTATAGTTTAATATATAGTCACACAATGTCACACCATACTATATAGTTATGTTTGTATTATCGTTCACATGCACATAACTATCAATATAATATTATTATATTGATAACCCACTTAATTATGTTAAATAAATAACCACGCTCTTCCTTAATTAATTAACATCAATATTAACTAATCCAACCCTTAATTAATATATTTACGGGTTTCCATAATCTTTATAATATTCTCATTACATTTATAGGTATATTGCAAATAATAATAATCACATATTATTAATTAATTACAAAGAAATTCATTTCCCACAATTAATTAATACTAATTAATGATTTAATAATTCCTTAGTCGGACATACATTTTACAATATACTCTTATCATACGGTTTCATCCATGTTACACATATCACATTAATATCCCCCAATTGATTCTTTACAAGAGAAAGTCACTAACTCAATCAATCGAGTGATGATGGTAATTGCTTGATTTGATTTTCTTTGAGACAGTGACTTTGCTCGTACTTACAACGAAGGCCAAGATGAGTGCGATTTACGCTCGTGCCAGTTTTTGATGCTAACTTATTTTGTATGACATGAAATGATGTCCACGTGAGTGTATTGATTATCTATATAGAATCTCATGATCATATCCGATTAACCTTCCTAATTCTCTGGTTAACTTACTTAGTGAATTTTCTCGTTTCGCATTAGGCCACACAAGGCATTTCACAAATCTCTTTGTCACTTCACACATCTTAACATGCATTGATCAAATACAATCAATTGTATTATCCAACTCATAAAACAATAACACTTATTTTCACATAAATAATATTTCCATTAATATATTCATTTTATAATACATGGAAATTCTCGGGTATTACACTCATCACCTTAGAGTCTACTTCTGAGTCAGATTAGGACTCGTAAATATGGCAGTTACCATTATTTGGGTCCAACACAATCTCCTTAAAAGGTGCAAGTTGAATACAATCCAAATACTACATTTGGAGTTGCCTTATTCAAATATGGTTAGGATTAGGATCCTTAACCATTTAGAGCCCTTATCACTCCGAACTCCATATAAGGGCCAATTCACCGTACAGGCCCAATCCAACCAAACCGTGTAAGCTGGTATGGGCTCCGGCCCAAAGGGCTCAGATGCCCGACCCCGAACATCATCAATGAGAGCAGGACTCCGGCCCAAGGGGCTCGGATGTCCGAACCCGAACATCATATACCAAAACTGAACTCCGGCCCAATGGACTCGGAAGCCCGAACGACCCCGAACATCACTATTGACTTCGGCCCAATGGGCTTAACATCCCCTTCTGTTGTCAGGCCTTCAGCCCACATAATGGTCGGTAAAATGCTCCCGAACATTTCCCCTTAGTCTCTTGTTATAATATATTTATAATGAAAGACTTTGAAGAGACACGACAGGATATGATGAGTCGTCTGGGGAACCCAAACGGTTTTTCCTCATTCTTTGAAACACAACACGTCTTCCCAGAGCTAGACCCCGCCTGCCATAAATAGCTGCCCTTGTGGTTCGTGCAGCCTCACTATAAAACCCCCAAACCAACCATCACTGTCACATTTTGAAAAGGAAAGAATTGGTTCAACTTTTGGAATCAATAGAATTCTTAAAAGAGCTATTCTTGGTATGTCTATGCTAATTGCTTCGGCTAGACAGAAATTGATTTAAAATATTCAAAATGAATTTTTTATCATCTGTGCATTCGATGCAAGGGTGGTAAAACGATGGAGTTGTTAATACCATTGAACCTGGTGTTGGATGTGATCTTAGGATCAACAACCCGCTATGGTATGATGTATAATGACGAAGTCCTCAACGTACTGTGAAAAGTACGGTATCATGACGTCATAAACTGTTTTGATGTATTGCGAAAAGAATATAAAGAAGTAGTCAACGTCAATTGAGTTGACTAGACGAATGTTTCACGTTGATATCCAATTTATTGGTATGGTCTAAGCTACTTGATTCGGCTAGACAAATGGTATGTCATCGAGCTTTCTTTGAGAACTTGTGCCAAGCCAAATTGTTTTGGTGAGGAATCTAATGATTTAGTCTGAGGAGAACATGGAAGAGGTAGTTACTTTCTTTGTGATTTAAACCCAATTGTTAAAGAAGGGCTTCTGACGAAATCTTTGGTTAACCTAGTAAGAGTTCATGGTCGATTTGACCCCTCAGCAAAAGTATGAAACGTTTTAAGAGGAAATTTTATATTCCTCGTTATTCCTTCTGCTTCATGATTTTTGATAGGCTATGGGGGTTAGGAATGAGGGAAAGATAAGAACTCCGTTGAAGTGAAGTTGAGAAGAAAGGTAGGCTAAAATTTCGAGGATGAAATTCTGTGAAGAAGGGGTGAATGTGATGACCCGGGTAAGGGTGTGGATTTAAGAAATTCCGAGGACGAAATTTTTATAAGGAGGGAAGAATGTGACAACCTGGAAATTCGGATCGTCCATAATTTAGGTTTAAAGAATTAGTTATTAATAAAACTAATTTTTATTAATACTATTATGTGCTATGTGTTTGTTAATCGTTCTATAACCTAGGATGATTATAAGTCGGGAGTATTCTGGCTACAAGCTAGTTTGAGCGAGTAAGAATTTTCAAGACGAAAATAAGATTTTTCCGAGAACAAAATATTTTTCGGTGAAAAAGACGAAATAGGCACTATTCATCCATTTTTGCTCGGAGATTTATTTTGAAATTCCGAGAAGTTATAGATTACGTTTAATTTTGAGACGTGATGGAATATTTAATAATATTTCAGTTATGGCAAAAAACGAAGTTTTCGCCTGTGGACTCAAAACCTAAGGGTTAGGTAAAGTGAGTTCCGAGAATTTTATGATCACGTATAATCATTAGGGTTATTATACGTGAGAAAAACGAGGATAATACTAGTTATTATATAAGTATAGTAAGAAGATTAATACGACGTATAATACGAATATCGTACGAACTATATACGAAGAAAATACGAGAATACGAGAATGAGATGCGTAGAATACGATTAGTCTTAATGTACGTTGAGTTCATGGACTTTGTAGAATCTAATTGGACTTGGATTATGTCAAGCCCAACGCTTTGTGAAATCAAGCCCAAGATAGGCCCAATAAGAATTAGGGTTAAGGGCCAAACCAAGAAAAGAAACCGCGGATCGAACTGATGGGTAAACGTGTAAAACCCCAACTTTTTGAATAAAGATGAATTTTCTATAAATATTAATTTTGAATATTATGGAGGGAAATTGATATAATAGTTGTGGGTAATATTTATAAATTTTGCAAAGTACGCAAGTTGTTATATAATATTCGATTGGTGGGGAATATTCGTTTTAACAGGGGAATATTAGTACAACGACACAATCATTGGTGGACCCCTAACGGAATTATTGTTTGATTGAGAAAACGACAAAAATACTTTATGAAAATAACGGCGGAAGTTTTACCGTTAAGCTGTTGAAACACCCGATGTTAAAAAAAAGAATGTCTGGCGTGGTTGCATAGTAGCTACGGTATTGATTATTGATGCTTACGTGATAAGTCACTCGGTTTTGTTAGTATTATTAATGTAATAATACAAAAATCTTTTATATAAAATAGAATACTTTTATAAAGTTATTCTATAAATAGAATATTTTATATTCTATTATGCATAGTGTTTGCATAGTAAAATCTTTTATAAAGTTATTCGTTTTATTAGATTATAAATAGAATATATTATATTTTATTTAAAAGATTTTGCTTTAAATATGGACCGTCGATTAAAGTAAATAAACTGGACCGTTCATGGATTAGTTACTATGCATTCCATTTTCCTATAAATAAGCTCATTCCTTCATTATTTTCTTTAATTCTTTGAACTCTAGAGAGAGAAACTATAGAGATAGAAGAAAAGTATTACGCTACTTAACTACTTTTATATTCGGTTTCTTTTTACGGTAAGGGGTGTTATTCTTTCTTATTCATGAAGAGAAGCTGTTGTTATTCCATTTCTTATTATTTCATTGGAATAACTTTGTATCATGATCTACCCTATACTTGGTGACATTCTTCTATTATTCATTGGAACATCATGTCGTGTTTTTTACAGGACTGGTTAAAATCTTTATTATTATTCCGTTGGAACATCACATCTGTGTATTTTACATTGGGACTGGTTAAAATCTTATTATTATTCTTTTAGAACATCCACATCGTGTGTTTTACAGGACTGGTTAAAATCTTTATTATTCTGTGGAACATCCGCCGCTTGCAAATTTTGCTGACGACTGGTTCCGTTATTATTATTACATTGGAATAACTTTGTCTATCTGAGTACCACATGCATGGTGATTTCTTTTGTTATTCCATTCTTTATTATACTCGGTTGGTTAAAGTTTTGACTTCTATACTCCATGAAATTAGTAGAATATCCTTGATATTTGCGCTTCATCCAAAGATCTTTTCATGGAAATATTCTTCCGATCATTCTTGAATTTTACTCTACAAAACAGTATCATGTTGATAATTTGGACGTTAATAATTCCTGGATAAAATAATTCTTGAACTTGTTTTATTGAATTCTTATATCATTGTCATCATCCTCATGTTCATATTTTGTTAAAAGTCATCTGTGGCCTGTAGTGCATAGATGGACTTGGTATGATTATGACCAGAGATTATTCAGTGTAATCATGACCGTAATGTTACAAATGATGTGGTAAAAGTTCTCATTGGCCCGTAGTGCATTGACGGACAATTGTTGGCATAATCATGACCATTAATGAATACACAAATATTCTTGGCCCGTAGTGCATGGATAATTATGGTCATGATACTAAAGAATATCCTTGGCCGTAGTGCAGGGGTGATTCGATGATGTGGATTATTTATTGTCGAGTCCCGGTGATAAAAGTGATGAAAACCTTTTAAATCATAAAAGATAGTAGATTTTATCTCTACTTGACTCTTTTAATGGATTGCTTGTTCACTGCAGATTAAACTTGATGTTTGTTATATTGTATCGGTTTAACTTTGTTTAAGGCTAATGATAATTTATTACGCATTATCTTAGTCATAATATTTCTTCTTGGGCTAGTTGAGCTCACCTTTTTCTTTCACCGTTCTCTTCAAGAAATGAGAACATAGCGAGGACTAGTCGGGAAGCGGAGTGACGGTCAGGAGAGGATAACATTAGTAGTCCTCACTATTCTGTGAAATAGTGTGTTAATAATTGTAATGAGTACTCCTTTTGAGTTTGTATAATCTCTAGTAGACAATAATTGTATTCAAACTCACAGTTATGTTTTGTCGTATTGTACACGACAGTTGTATTTAAATTTTGTACCATGTATCTGAATACCCAAGATGAGTGATGTATACCTAATTTTGGGGGCATCACATGTACGATATTCGTATTATACGTCGTACTAATTTTCATACCATACACGTATAATAACTAGTATTATACTCGTATTTCTCACGCATAATAACCCTAATTATTATACGTGATCATTAAATTCTCGGAACTCACTTTTCCTAACCCTTAGTTTTGAGTCCGCAAGCGAAAACTTCATTTTTGCCATAACTGAAATATTATTGAATATTCCATCACGTCTCAGAATTATACGTAATCATTAACTCCTCAGAATTTCAGAATAAATCTCCGAGCTGAAACGGATGAATAGTGCCTATTTCGTCTTTTTCCCCGGAAATATTTTTGTTCCCAGAAAACTTTCATTTTCATCTTGAAAATTCTTACTCGTTAAATCTAGCTAAATGAGCGTAATTCTCCGACTTATAATCATCCTAGGTTATAGTAAGCGATTAATAAACACATAACACATAATAGTATTAATAAAAATTCATTTTATTAATAACTAATTCTTTAAACCTAAATTCTGGATAATCCAAAATTTTGGGTTGTTACATTCTTCCCTCATAAAATTTTCGTTCTCGGAATTTCTTAAAACCAAACCCTTACCCGGGTCATCACATTCTCCCCTTCTTCACAGAATTTCGTCCTCGAAATTTTTAGCTTACTCTTCTTCTCAACTTCTCTTCAAAGAAGTTCTTATCTTTCCATCATTCCTAACCTCCATAACCTATCAAGAATCATGAAGTAGAAGGAATAGCGAGGAATATAAAATATCCTTTAAAACCTTTCATACTTTTGTTGAGGGGTCAAATTGACCATGAACTCTTACTAGGTTAAACAGCCTTTCGCCGTAAACCTTTCTTTCCACGGTAAGTTTACAATCACAAAGAAGGTAAACTACCTCTTTCCATACGTAGGTGATCAACCTATCGTATATCCCAATTTCAGGGTATGTTCATGTGACGCCCCCAAATCCGGGTACTTGAAACCCGAACTCAGTGCTTTACGATACAATTTCTATGAGCGGAATAATACTAATAATAATAACAATAATATAAATATCAATCTTATCTTATATTTATCAGAGTCTAATCCCAAGAACGCAACTTTTACTACAATATATTACATGATAAATAATAAATATCATGGTCTATATATTGTCTAACTATTACAAAAGATATCATTACACATATTCAGTTTGCTTTCCTTTTTCCCTTGTTCTTGGCCGAACCGTCTAGCTGTTCACACTTAGATGAAAACATTTAAATTAAGCAAGGATGAGCATTTGAGTGCCCAGCAAGTAATAACAATTATAATTATATTTAGCTGAAAGAATTAAATGTTTTCTTTGTACATCACTTCTACAACGAATTTATAGTTGTGAAGTAAACTGAACCGATAATAACTAATTTTTGGATTTTAAAATAATTTTTAGGAATTTATTTTGTATTTTTCATAATTAAAAACTAATTAATACTAATTATTTAATAAAATATAATTTTTATAGAAAGCGTAGCTAAAGACCACTATAGCGACAAAACAAATCGTATAGGTGTTCTTCGTGTTCTTGAGTCCAAACCCGGAAAACATGTCGATTAACTAGGTACCCACGTTTTGGGTTCTAGATCATTAGTTATCACATTTCTGAGTTTGCTAATGGTTTAAGATTGTAGTATTAATGTAATACTACAATTATCAACAAGTGTTATGCCCAAATATTATCATATCGGTGAGATCTAGCCCATCAAAAACCTTGCCAGGACTGTTCTTCAATTTCTGGGTTTCCCAGAAATTAAGAACAATCAAGGTACCTTCATGTCGATCCTTATAACTTGCATTCTGGTTCTACTTAGTGTAATATAAAGGTTCATAATTGCAGTAGAGATGTCAAGGAACAACTTTGTATCATCAGATCATACTAATAACAACAAAAGAACAAAATTTAAGCAAGTCAAACATTGTCAGAAACAATGCTCTTATGGTTTCTGGAAATTCCAGAAACCCGTCCTCGTGATCGTTTTGCCCAGTTTGACCTCCTACTATATCGATATGGCTTCTGATATAAGACATATTAAATTATGGATATATAGTCCGGACAACACACTACAATCTTATCACAACAACATTAACAATACGCATATAACCTGACAGATCAAGGCATTAGAAAAAGTTGTCAGACGCTGCTAAAGACTTTTTGGGTTACCCAGATTTTAGAAAGTCATGGTCGGTCAACGACCTTTGACCATGAATAACTTACAATCTACAATAGATCTAACTCTGAATCAAGTTCTAGATTAAAGAGCGCATATCATACTACAAGAGTAAACCTTTAAACAACAAAAACACATAACATACAAAGATCTATGCAGACTGACATTTGACTGTCAGACTCAAAAACAAAAATTTCCAGATTTTGAAAAACTTCAATTTCGAGAACTTTGATGTTATGGATCTGGGATAAAACAACCCAGATCACTAAATAACATCTTATTACACAACATTAAACAACAAACAACAAAATCTAACATCAGATCAAAAGATTTTTGAATTCTAGGGTTTATACCTTTTCTAAGCTTTGATTTTGATTCTGACCTTCAGATCTGTTAATGGTAATCGTGGGGCTTGATTATGGGACTGTTCTAGCATAGGATTTCGTGGGTTTTGAGTTGAGAGAGATATGTTGAGTGTTTGGAAAAATGAGCTAGCCAAATGAATTTCTCTCTCTCCAAATCTATATATACTACTAATGTTCAATGTATTTGGCTGATATAGAGACTGATTTGCCGGAGTTGCTAGCACATGTGGTGGTTGAAGTGGTTCACCAACTAAACCTAAGGTCAAAACCTATAAATTAGCTTCAATAATGCAAAGGGCATATTGGTCATTTGTATTTCCAATTTAATGGCATTCTTGTCATCCTTGCAAAACCTTAGGGTTTAACCCTTAGGGTTTAACCCTAAGGTTTAGCACAAAGCATTTGTAATATCTAGCAATTAGGGTTTGCACAAAATAATAATAAAAAATAAAAATCTTAGTTTCTAAAATTTGTAATTAGGGTTTTCTTAATGAAATTAGTTTTATAATTACATAACTTGAACATTTTGGTTTTAAAGTCCATTAATTATAATTAACCTTGCTAATTTAGCAATTAGGGTTACCAATTTGTAATTAGTGTTAACAATTTGTAATTAGGGTTTTTAATTTCATTAACATAAACATTAGGGTTTTAATCACCAATTACAATTAACCTTCCTAATTTAGCAATTAAGGTTTACAATTTGTAATTAAATTTTATAATTACTAATTAGGGTTACCTAATATAGAAATTAGGGTTTTAAATTTTTAGCATTTAATATTCCTAATTTATACAATTAGGGTCCTCAATTTGCAATTAGGGTTTCTTAAATAATTAGGGTTTCCTAATTAACCTTAAATTATGCCATACTCAACAAAATTCAACTGACACAATTACCACACAGTCTTAAATTCCCAATTGAATTAAAAATAGGGTTAAACAAATTAATGCTAGGGTTTGGTCATAAGATATCATAATTGACCAACATTATCAGTCCACACATATACAGTACATATTTACGGCACTGAAATAAAATAATATTATAATAAATATCATTAATCACATAACATAATTACTAGACATATTTTAAAGTCTCATTTGACTTCAAACTAGGGTTTATCAGTAACATTAAAATTGTTCCATCAAAACTGATCCTCACATTAACCTTACACACATAGTGTGGGCCCATGTACAAAATTAGGGTTCACATGACCTAATTAAATTAGATGCATAATTAGGGTTCCACGACCTCATTAAATGTGCAAATTAGGGTTCACATAACCTAATTAAATGGAGACGGATAAGTCAGAAATAAAGGGGCTAGACCCGGGAGAAGCCTCCACGGGTCCCGAGGCAGAAGGCTCATGGAGGCGGCTCATTTTGGGAATTGATTGAGGGATTGGATTGGTGGCCAGAAGGACAGGGCGATATGGGCATTATTCTAATGACTAAAGGGTATTTCTGGAATTTTCCTGACATCATGTGTCTGGCACATGACCACTTTTTAGGAAACCCTATAAATATCTCTTCCATTCCATTGGGAAGGGGATCTCTCTTTAGACTCAAGACTTGGACTCTTGGAAGATCAAAGAACTCTTTTGGTAGCTTAAGGCTTCGATATTCCACCTAAAAGCACTAAAAGGATTGGAGCACTCTCTCAACTCGAAGGACTCAAGAAGGCTCTTGGAATTCCAATAACCCTAACACGATTTATGGATTCTAGGGGTTCTGCCACACGTTATTGGAGTAATCGTCCACCTGTCATTCTCCCCTCTTCAATTAATCAATTAATTCCGTGCTCTTCGTGGATTTCTCTCCTCCTAAGCCAACATGAAACCCAAAACAAGCTAGGCGTGATTTCTTTGCCCACATTTAAATGGCGACTCTACTGGGGAGGTGTAGAATTCATGAAGGGTATGCCCACAACTCGAAGTGGGAGAACAACAGGAAGATCTTTACCAACAAATAGCATTACCTCACCGGGTCCAGTTCCAAGGCAAGCAAGTCAAGCTTTCCAAGGCGTGAATCTAAATCTCGATCAACCTATCCTTGAAGACGCATCGGAAGGAAGTTCAACATCACCATACATTGCTGATCAACAACCAACAAATGTCAGACAGACATGCGCGGAAAGGCAAAGCGAGGAAGAAAGCGGAGAGCAGACAAATGTTGTGCAACTGGAGATGCTCAAGGCGTTGAAGGAAGCACGTGAAAAACAAGGGATGATGATGGTTATGATACTGGAGATGCAGAGGAAGCCAGAGGAAATGGGAAATTTCCGCCAGCAGTTGATGCAGATTCCCGCTTTAAAGGCCATGTTCCCAGATAATTTACAGGGAGAACATGCAGGAGTGGAGGACAAAAACAACGATAACAACAATAAGGAGAATCAGACTGCACCTCCATGGACGGAGAATCAGTCTGTTCCAATCATTTACTTGGAACCTCATAATAGTGGTGACGTGCCACAACCCAGACTGGAAGTCAGCCAGCCTCAGACAAATATCATTCCAACCACTATCCCCGCATTTTCATAAGTGCAGATACCAACCATCCCAAGCATTGTCCAACGAACCAACCCACAAGCACAACCGATACAGAATTTACTTGATGCCAGTGTACATCAACTAATTTTTGTACCATACATCACAACACCACAGGGAGTCCACACCACGAGCCAATATGTGACAAAGGATGATATGATCGATGTGATCAATCAACTTCATAGGCAGACATCCCGACCTTCGAAGTTAGACTTTACTCCACCTTACCCGACACATATTCGGAGACAACCTTACCCGGCAGGGTATATCGAGCCTCCCCCGCAATTTCCAAAATACAATGGGGAGAAAGGAAACGCCAGAGAACATATTGCTAGGTTCGTAGAGTCGATGTCTCCGTGGCTGGGATATGATGAAGTGAACAACCATAACTTGTTGATGCGGGAATTCAACAAAACTTTGATGGATAGTGCCTTTAGTTGGTACTACAATTTGGAGAAGGGGTCAGTCCATGATTGGGATGACCTAAAATTACAATTTTTTAAAGAAATTTTTCTATGTGAAAAAATAGGTAACCATTGTAGAACTCATGCGGTTCAAAAAGAAGCCTAGTGAGGAGCTATCAGATTACGTTGACAAGTTCAGGGCCCAGGCACAGAAGTGTTCAGAGCCGATTGAAGAAAAGAACCTGGTCATCATTTGCAACAATGGTGCCTTAGACTCCTTCAAGCCTCACCTCATTACCAAGGCGTATGATTCATTTGCGACCCTCTCAACTTTTACAGAAGACTTGGGGGGAATCATGATATTTCCCACCAGTCATGCGATGGATACATGGAAGAGCAAGAGGACTTCAACTGTAGCTTTGTTATATTCTCAGTCAAAACCACAAGGGGGCAAGAGGGAGAAGAATGAGAAATTTGAACGAAGCAGAGAAAAGCATGGGGACAAGTATACCGAATGCCGATTAGGAGGCTATCACATGCAATGAGAAGGCGTTCAGAGCTGTATCACGAACAATGGGTGAAACATGAGAGTTGTGAAACCTCAAGGCCCCGGTTGGTTTATGGCAAGTAATGAAAAGAAGACCGGACTTACATGTGTATACCATCAATATGCAGGGCATTCCACTATGGATTGTTACAGTCTGCGGAGGATATACCATGAGAAATTGGCGGCCGGGGAGATTGAACTAGGAGAAGAAATGTATAACACTATCACCTATGGTGCATTTCCAGAAGTCAAGAACTCAAATACTGGCTCTACGTACCATCAGAAAAACACTTTAAACTACAGATGAGTTAAAAAATCCACCCAAGATGGTGGTCCACCAAAAATGGTGGTTTAAGTCCTCAGGAGTATCCCTTGCCAAGCAATTGGATGACTAAGGGAGTAGGCACAAGAATTGACGAATAATAAAATATATATATAAAAAAACCACCTAAGATGGTGGTCCACTCTAAAATGGTGGTCAAGTCCTCGTAGACTGCACTTGCTAAAAAATTGGACGACCCAAGTGACGAGGCTCCCGATTTTAAGTCCTCATAGACTGTACTTGCCAAGAAATTGGACGACCCAAGTGACGAGGTACCCGATTTCAAGTCCTCGTAGACTGCACTTGCCAAGAAATTGGACGACCCAAGTGACGAGGCACCCGAATGAATGTTACACTTTATCATCAAAAGTGAATGAGGCACCTGACTATAAGTCCTCATACCCAAAAAGTTATACTTTTAACTTTAATAAAAGTAATTGAGGCGCCTGAGTATAAGCCCTCAACCCCAAAAAAGTTACACTTAATATCTAAAAGTGGTGAACGTTATGCTTTCACCAACAAAAGCAAGATTTATTATATGAAACGTTATGCTTTTCGTTAAAAGCAATTTTATTATCAATAAATTGACAAACTTTCACTTATACTTGAACATTTTTTTTAAAATTTCTTAAAAAAAAGAAGAAAAAAAAAGAAGAAGAAAAGTATAGATTTAAGTGTTAGTTTGTATGAAATAAATGTACATGATTTTCTGATACAAGAAATGAAAAGAACTACGAAAGTTCATGATCCAAAGATCATGACCTGTCGAATTGAAGATAGAGGAATACCTAAAGCTTGGTATTCGAGGCTATCAGCAAGTCTTCGAGGCCATCAACAGGTCTTTGGGGCCCTCAGCAGGTATTCAAGGCTATCAGTAGATCTTCAAGTCTATTATTAGGTCTTCGATGCTATCAGGCCTTCGAAGCTATCAACAGGTCTTCGAGGCTATCAAGCCTTCGAGGCTTTCAGGCCTTCATGGACTTCTTGGTTCTCAATGACTGCTTGATTCTAAAGAAAAGAGAAATTCCAAGAAAGGGTAAGAAAGAGTTGATCGAAGATTTCCAAAATATCTCAGGAGAGCTCCTCTAAGGTTCGCCCTTCTAGGGTTTGCTCCGCTAGAGGTTCCCTCTCCTAGGACTTTCGTTGGCGAGGCTTGCAAAACATTAAGCCCCGCAAAGTGTTCAGACACTGAAAAGACTTTAACACTTATACTATTTTGCGCGATCATCTCACCAAAGGCGTGACTCACGCGCAGGGGCCAAATGCTTACTGGTAGATTGGTAGATGACATAGATGTCCTCCAGAGTAGAGGTGCTTTCCCCCAAGCCATGAGGAATGAAGAATGTCCTGTTGGATACAAATGACATGTAGAGAAGCACCATGGTCCTGTTGGATACGAATGTCCATGCATAGCTTGATGTACTGAAACATGTCGGCTCTTTCTTTAGTATACCCACATTGTCAACATTCCCTAGTACCTTGTCGATCCAATGATGCCATTCCTGAAGGAGGCTAGATGAATCAGACAAGAAGTGAAGAGAACTGAAAGAGTACTCTTATTTTTTCTACGCATAGACGGGCAATGTGATCAGAATCAGGAAGGTCATCCCAACCTCCACAAGCCGCTGCATATAGGAACAAGCATTCCTTATCTGACAGAGGAAGAATTGTACGGTTATAAGTCTGGACTTGCTCCCAAACGACGTCAGAAAGACCAAAGAGGGGAGCCCTTTCCTAATCATTGAGAAGCGGGGCCTCCTTGGTTGTTCCCAAATATGTAGAATGATCAACGGGGAGAGCCTGCAAGAAAAAAAGAATTCAGCATAATGGATCTAGAAAGCAAGGAAAGGATGTCAAGTAAAGTATTTGAGCTTGAAGTACTCACCATGTCAAAGAGGAATGTCTGAGAGTAAAGCTTCAAAACACCTGAAAATAAGATGAAACAATGTCAGAAAGAGTTAGGGAATACATTTATGCAAGAAGAAAATTCCCGAAAATTTTTGAAAAAAATTCGGACGGCCAAAAGGCATCCTTCGGAGCCTTTTTTGGACTTATAATGGCATATGTCATGGCATAGCGATGACTTTTGTAGGGCTTGTTGATACGGTCGTTTTGATATATTACGGGCCCCAAAACTCTAAATGGATCAAAAGTTACGCTCCAAATAGTAACCGTTCGTCCCGAACTTCATTTTTTTCGCCCAAAACATAGATTTCCCCCTAGGGTTCGGCCCCCTAGGGTTCTATTTTAATGACGCCCGAATCCGGTACTTGAAACCCGAACTCAATTGCTTCACGATACCATTTCTATAAATTTGAGTAATACAATAGTAATATTACATTCAAACTTAATTTACATACATCAAAGTTTACTTCCTGTGCACTGAGACCTTCAAATACATTCCTTACAATACATGAATAGATACCCATGCGGCTATAACCATTAACTCATAATACACACTTATTCGATCAACTTTTCCTTTTCCTTTGTTAGGTACTCGAGCCTTGAGGTTGCTCATACATGCTTGAAAACATTTAATTTAAGCAAGGATGAGCATTTGAGTGCCCAAACAAGTAATAGCAATATATATATAAATTTGAAAGAATATAAGTATTCTCTTTACATAACACTTCTACAACGAATCAAAAGTTGTGAAGTAATACATCTTGATAAAAGATTCACATAACAAATCTCTTTCAATTTCTTGAAATTAGGCTCCACCCATGAATAGGGTTTAAGAAACATACTATGAACATGGTTTTCATTTTCGAAAAGGTTTAATGAGAATTCATCCATAAACCGTCATAACTTACGAGCACGGAGGGTGATCACCATTGTACCACTCAGATTGATCAATACTACATAACTTGAACGACATTCATCGCTTCATCCTTTGTCCGTAGGAAGCGCATAAAAATTTTCCCATTATCGGGATGTTCATACATGCTCGGTTCCAAACCAGAAGGTTTTAATCTTGCTCAACAATAATATGTAATTCAACATATATGTATACGGGTAATTGACATGGTATATCAACATGTGAATAAATGCCATGATTATCCAAGTGGGGACACTTGTATAACCATTTAGAAATCAACTTAACGTAATATATATCCGAGCTAACATGTTGATAATCAAAACGTACATAATGTGACAGAATAGAATAATTTCAAACTTCTTACTCATGTCCATTGCATAAAGGAAATGCAAAGGTAGGATACTCACCGATTTCTTCGATTACAAATCTCAACTTAGGTCTTATCTCTTTATCACAACCTATCAATAAACGAGGTCATTCGTCGATTAGAACAATATATCATAACACATAAATTGTCAATTATGGGTCAAGACATAGTCTAATTATGTCATCACATAATCGCAGTGATCATACTTTTAGTTCACATTCTATACTTTTATACATTTTCAAATATCTCATCCATGTTCTTTACAAGTAGTCTTTTTCTTTCTATTATAGGGTCCGACGATGTAGCCATCGTGCAAACGACTTTATCGATGTACATCCGAGTCTAAGATTCTTATTCTATACCTCAACATCTCGTAAATATCGGACATTTTACTTTTAATTATTTTGAATTTTTCCGTAAATTGAAAAATTTAAAATAAATCAAATCATCACTCAAGGCTTATAGTGATATAACTCACATTACTATGGGTGCTCTTCACCAAATCCTCGGACTTCATAACTTAGGTTCTCAAGTTAAATTTAGTTTGGATTAGGATATCACTTTCAAACATCGAAATTATAATTATATGACTTAAACATCAAACAATTCCATTATTAATAATTAATTTATATTAACTATTAATGAAACCATTGCTAAAATATAAAAGTTATTTATAATAACTCAAACTATTTTAAAACATTTATTTTACCCTTAAATGATTTTTAAAACAATTAAAATCATTTTTAAATAATCACCATTAATATATAAATATTAATGTACTATTTATCCAAATATTAAAAGTCATTAATTATAACTTAAAATATTTTTTAAATCCTTAATATCCTCTTTAAATGATTTTTAAATAAATAAAACCATTTTTAAACTATTTATTTAATATAAATATTAAATATACTCAATATCATAAATCATTAACTAAATATCATTAATATATAATTATTAATGATATTATCTTCTAAATATTAAAAGTTATATTTTATAACTCAAAATATTTTCTTATACCATAAAATAATTTTTCATGATTTTTCATGAATTAAAACTATTTTTAAATCATTTATTTAATATTATAATTAAATAAATAAATACCTTTTATATTTCAAAAATATTAAATATTTATGAAATATACTCAAAATAATTAAAAACTATTTTTCAGACTTTAAAATAATTTTTCATAATTTATTTGGTATTTTTAATAATTAAAACTAATTTTTCTAATTTTTAAATTAATTTCCGGAAAATAAAATGATAACTGTCGCTAAAGGCATCTATAGCGACAGAACCGTCGCTATAGGTGTTCTTGAGCTTCATGTCAGTGCACAAAGGTGCTAGTTTGACCGAGCCTTAAATCCATGATCTAAATGTTTTCTGGACTTGCAAAAGCTTCAATGTTGTAGTACTAATGTAATACTACAACTATATACTCATTTCATGGCCAAACCACAACAAATCTGTGAGATATGATCAATAGAAAACCTTGTCAGACGTGTTCTTCATGTTTACGGATTGCCCGAGAAAACTCGGGTTAACAATTTGGTCCAACGACCTTAGTGGTCTTAATTCGTCGATCCGTACATGTTATAGGTGTTTTATACGACTCCACGAGTACAACTTCTGAGAGAACATGATTAAATCAAGTTTCAAGTCTAAACATCAACAATACCAAAGATATAAATCATCAAACCTTCCGACAAAACTTGTATGCCAATTCGGGTTTTCCAAATTTTAAAACAGATCGCATGTGCTACTTTGGATCTTTATATCTTTCATTTCGAGTTTGATCTAAGTGATCTATTGCTTCAGTTGTAGATAACATGTAATACTACAACTCTATTACATATAAGGCATATAACAACACCGGATCCAACGAGAAAGAGGCCGCATTAAATGTGACCTCAATAAGCATTCTTGAACATTTCGGAAAACCCAGAAAGTTCTTGGCGAAAGCAGCCTTCACCAACGGTAGTTTGACCATAAATAACTCCTAATCTACAACAGATATGACCATGATTCTTTTTTTGCGTAATAAAGACAACATACCAAAGCTACACATAGCAAGCTTTAAACATCAAAAACTCTTAATGAATGGGATCTACAAACCTCGACATTCGTTGTCGAACACAAAATGAAAATTTCCAGATTTTAAAGATCTTCAAACCGAAAGCTTCAATGTTATGGAATCAACATCAAGCAACCCGGATCATCCTTAGACACTATAATCAACATGTTTTAACATTTAAACATAACATCTAACACCAAAAGTTTAAGAAAAAATCAAGCTAGGGTTTATACCTTTTTATGCTTTGATTTCGATTTTTGGCTCTTGATTTGTTATTGGTGTGAATGGGGCTTGTTTATAGAATCGATATGTTAAGAGAATTTCGTAGGTTTAAGCTTGGGAGAAGGAAGCTAAGTGCTTGTATATAAATAGGCCAAAAATGGTACATTTCTCTCTCTTGAATCCATAAAATAATACATGTAATGATTATAATGGCTGATTGATGGTAATACTACAGCCCATAGGTAATTTCTAGATGGATTGGCCGGATTTTGTGGACAAGTGGAGCAATAAGACATAAATAATGCATTTTCCCTTTTCTTTAATTTAAAAAAAGAAATTTTAAATACCTTGGATGCTAAAGTGGGATGATTCCCTTGTTTGAGAGCTGATAGCATGTAGGGTAAGCATGTTGGGCATCCTTGTTGCAAGATCCCATCAACAATGTAAGTAATAATACACTAAAATGACAAAAAGGGTATTTTGGTCATTTCACATATAATTCCAAGGGCATTTTTGTAAAAGGCCATTAAATGTAATATTTAACCATTAGATTTTAATTCTTACCATTTACCAATTAATTTCTATCATTTGGTAAATTAAAACATTTATATAATAACATCGTAATTAAACCCGATAATTTTAAATTAGGGTTTTCTTTAGAAAATTAGGGTTTTCTAATTAAGGTTTCTTAACGTTATCAATTAGGGTTTTCTAATTGACCATTAGGGTTCTCTAATTATCTGTGTATGATCTAACACAGTCATTACGATCTCTAACTTCAACCGATTAGGGTTGTAATAATTAGGGTTTGTCACAGTTATCGGCCGTAAAAATAGTAATTAGGGTTTTTCTTCTAATTTACAGAGCATTCGTGTATGCATAACTTCATATACACAAAGTGAACTTCATATATACTACTGGGTCATTTATCATAAGCGAAGTTTAATAATTAGGGTTTCACAACCACGGTAATATGCTATGACCTAAGCGTAATCGTATTTCTTTCAATAATATCTGTCCGCATACACAGTACATAATTATTGTACTGTAAAATCATTATAACAATAATATAATATTATTATTATCATCTCTTGATCATAATCCCAATTCAGGGTTTGGATCTCATATCTGACTTTTCTTTCGCATATCAAGTTAAAATACTTGATTTAAATATTCTGAACAATTCATATAATAAAATATTTATTATATAATTCTAATTATCACTTCATATATTATTTCCAATCATGTTATCATGGAAAATAATTAATAAAAACATTTCTGCTTACATAAATTAATTACCATAAAATATAATTTGTAGTAATTAATAATTCCCAAAATTATTTCTAATTTTTAAAGAAATAAATATATTCGTATTTATCGTTCACTTATTCTCGTCATTAAATAAAAAAAATTATACGCAAATTTTCTTATTTATTTTATTTAGGAAATCTCGGGTTATTACATCGGCCTCCTAGGGTTCGCCCCCTAGGGGTTTGGCCATCTAGAGCGGTTTCACTGCATGTAGAGCATTTTTTCTTCTTTCATGTTCTTCGTGGATGAAACGTCAAGTCTTTCTTTATTATCCGAGGGAAAAAACCAAGATGTAATCAAGGTAATGGGGCTCGGAAGACAAAAAAAAGATTGGGGAGTCCAGAAAAAAAAAACAAAAAAAAATTTGGGGTGGGGTTTTCCCCCTAGGGTTTGGCTCCCTAGGGGCTGTTCCCTCTACTCATTCCTTTGAGGTCCTGTTACTCCACAAATCAAACCGCTTGGAACGAGTGCACCTTCGCCGCGAAAATTATTGTCTTCTTTGATGAATTCTCAGGGAAAAAACTAAGATATGATCAAGGTGATGGGGCTCAGAAACAAAGAAAGACTACAATTACTTGAAACATAAAAGAGAAATAGAGGAATCAAGTCGAGAAAAAAAAATTTCGAAAAAAAACATGCAAGTAATCAAATTGAAAAGCGAAGACGAGAAGAATGAATAAAGCCCCAAGGGTTCGGGTCCCCCATAGGGTTCGGCCCTATAGGGTTTAACCTCTAGGGTTTGGCTCTATAGGGAGGAATTCTCTTTGTTACCTCTCGCTCAGATTGATGAATGTTCTTGCTGCTCCCTTGAGGATTTTCTTGGCTTGTAGGAAGAAAGAAAATCCAAAATGAAGCAAGATAAGCAAGGAGGCGTGAATGGCTTGGGAGATGCATACATATGAATACATGTATAGCCCCAAAGTATGCTTGCAACAGAAAAGGAAGCAATCACTCTTTTTCCATTTAAGGAAGGATTCAAGCTGATTTCCAAAAAGATAAGTATCTTTGAATTTATTTCTAAATAGAAATATATAAAAATATTATTTCCTAAATATAGAACAGATTTGATTTTTGATTTTATTCCCAACAAAGGGAAATTTAGAAATATATGTTATTTTCCTTCTTAATGATGATAAGGAATGATATTGTTTTCAAAATCAAATAAAGAAAATTTTTATTTCCAAAATAAAATTAAGATTTGATTTAATTTGATAAAAAGGAAATATTTAGTTTACCAAAAGAAAGATTTTATTAGATTGAATTTTATTTGGTAAGATTTGATGATCTTCTTTGTCTTAATTTCCAAGAAAAAATAAGGAAGCAAATATTGGGCAAACTATGGAAAGATTTTCAGAAGATTTTCAAATATGGAAGTATTCTTGCGCGATCGTCTATTTGGGAATGCGACTCTCGCGCAGGGGGCAAATGGGGGCCCATGTGCAAAATCAGGGTTCACATGACCTAATTAAATTAAATGAACAATTAGGGTTCCACGACCTCATTAAATATGCAAATTAGGGTTCACATAACCTAATTAAATGGAGACGGATAAGTCAGAAATAAAGGGGCTAGACCCAGGAGAAGCCTCCACAGGTCCCGAGGGAGAAGGCTCATGGAGGCGGCTCCTTTTGGGAATTGATTGAGGGATTAGATTGGTGGCTAGAAGGACAGGGCGATATGGGCATTATTCTAATGACTAAAGGGTATTTCTGGAATTTCCCTGACAGCATGTGTATGGCACATGACAACTTTTTAGGAAACCCTATAAATATCACTTCCATTCCATTGGGAAGGGGATCTCTCTTCAGACTCAAGATTTGGACTCTTGGAAGATCAAAGAACTCTTTTGGTAGCTTAAGGCTTGGATATTCCACCTAAAAGCACTAAAAGGATTGGAGCATTCTCTCAACTCGAAGGACTCAAGAAGGCTCTTGGAATCCCAATAACCCTAACAAGATTTTCGGATTCTAGGGGTTCTGCCACACGTCATTGGAGTAATCGTCCACCTGTCGTTCTCCCCTCTTCAATCAATCAATCAATTCCGTGCTCTTCGTGGATTTCTCTCCTCCTCAGCCAACACAAAACCCTAAACAGGCAAGGCGCAATTTGCTTACCCACATTTAAATGGCGACTCTGCTGGGGAGGTGTAGAATTCGTGAAAGGTATGCCCACAACTCGAAGTGGGAGAACAACAGGAAGATCTTCACCAACAAATAGCAGTACCTCACCGGGTCCAGTTCCAAGGCAAGCAAGTCAAGCTTTCCAAGGCGTGAATCTAAATCTCGATCAACCTATCCCTGAAGACGCATTAGAAGGAAGTTCAACATCACCATACATGGCTGATCAACAACGATGAATGTCGATGACGAAAGCGCGGAAGGCAAAGCGAGGAAGAAAGCGAGAGCGAGATAAATGTCTTGTCTGTTGGAGATGCTTTCAAGCGTTGAAGGAAGCACGAGAAGAACAAGGATGATGATGGTTATGATCTTTGAGATGCAGAGGAAGCGAGAGGAAATTGGAAATTTCGCGGCGAGTTGATGCTGATTCCGCTTTCAAGGCCATGTTCCCGAATAATTCAGGGGAGAACATGCAGAGTGGAGGACAAAAATAACGATAACAACAATAAGGAGAATCAGACTGCACCTCTGTTGACGGAGAATCAGTCTGTTCCAATCATCTACTTGGAACCTCAGAATAATGGTGACGTGCCACAACCCAGATTGGAAGTCAGCCAGCCTCAGACAAATATCATTCCGACCACTATCCCCGCATTTTCATAAGTGTAGATACCAACCATCCCAAACATTGTCCAATGAACCACCCCACAAGCACAACCGATACAGAATTTACTTGATGCCAGTGTACATCAACCAATTTCTGTACCATACATATGACCAATGCCGCCATACATCACAACACCAAAGAGAGTCCACACCACGAGCCAATATGTGACAAAGGATGCTATGATCGATGTGATCAATCAACTTCATAGGCAGACATCCCGACCTTCGGAGTTAGAATTTACTCCACCTTACCCGACACATATTCGGAGACAACCTTACACAGCAGGGTATATCGAGCATCCCCCGTAATTTCCAAAATACAATGGGGAGAAAGGAAACGCCAAAGAACATATTGCCAGGTTCGTAGAGTCGATGTCTCCGTGGCTGGGATATGATGAAGTGAACAACCACAACTTGTTGATGCGGGAATTCAACAAAACTTTGACGGATAGTGCCTTCAGTTGGTACTACAATTTGGAGAAGGGGTCAGTCCATGATTGGGATGACCTAAAATTATAATTTTTTAAAGAAATTTTTCTATGTGAAAAAATAGGTAACCATTGTAGAACTCATGCGGTTCAAATAGAAGCTGAGTGAGGAGTTATCAGATTACGTTGACAAGTTCAGGGCCAGTACGTAGAGTGTCTTGGGCCGAGATTGATCAAGAAAAGAACTTGGTCATCATTTGCAACAATGGTGCCTTAGACTCCTTCAAGCCTCACTTCATTACCAAGGCGTGTGATTCATTTGCGACCCTCTCATATTTTACACAAGACTTGGAGGGAATCATGACATTTCCCACCAGTCATGCGATGGATACATGGAAGAGCAAGAAGACAGCAACTGTAGCTTTGGTGGATTCTCAGTCAAAACCACAAGGGGGTAAGAGGGAGAAGAATGAGAAATTTGAACGAAGCAGAGAAAAGCATGGGGACAAGTATACCAGAATGCCAGTTTCGGAGGCTATCACATGCAGCGAGAAGGCGTTCAGGAGCCTGTACGAACAATGGGTCGAGCACAGAGTTGTGAAACCTCCAAGGCCTCGGTTGGTTGTAACCGAAGTAATGAAAAAAAGACCAGACTTCTGTGTGTACCATCAATATATAGGGCATTCCACTACGGATTGTTATAATCTGCGGAGGATATACCATGAGAAATTGGCGGCCGGGGAGATTGAACTAGGAGAAGAAACGTGTAACACTATCACCCATGGTGCAGTCCCAGAAGTCAAGAACTCAAATATTGGCTCTACGTACCATCAGAAAAACACTCTGAACTACAGATGAGTTAAAAAATCCACCCAAGATGGTGGTCCACCAAAAATGGTGGTTTAAGTCCTCAGGAGTATCCCTTGCCAAGCGATTGGATGACCAAAGGAGGAGGCACAAGAATTTACGAATAATAAAATATATAAAAAAACACCTAAGATGGTGGTCCACTCTAAAATGGTGGTCAAGTCCTCGTAGACTGCACTTGCCAAGAAATTCTCACGCATAATAACCCTAATTATTATACGAAATCATTAAATTTTCGGAACTCACTTTTCCTAACCCTTAGGTTTTGAGTCCGCAGGCAAAAACTTCATTTTTGCCATAACTAAAATATTATTAAATATTCCATCACGTCACAAAATTATACGTAATCATTAACTACTCGGAATTTCAAAATAAATCTCTGAGCAGAAATGGATGAATAGTGCCTATTTCATCTTTTTCCCCGAAAATATTTTTGTTCCCGGAAAACTTTCATTTTCATCTTGAAAATTCTTACTCGTTAAATCTAGCTCGTAGACAGAATCCTCCCGACTTATAATCATCCTAGGTTATAGAACGATTAATAAACACATAGCACATAATAGTATTAATAAAAATTCATTTTATTAATAACTAATTCTTTAAACCTAAATTCTGGATAATCCAAAATTCCGGGTTGTTACATTCTTTCCTCCTTATAAAAATTCCGTCCTCGGAATTTCTTAAAACCAAACCCTTACCTGGGTCATCACATTCTCCCCTTCTTCACAGAATTTCGTCCTCCAAATTTTTAGCTTACCCTTCTTCTCAACTTCTCTTCAAAGAAGTTCTTATCTTTCCATCATTCCTAATCTCCATAACCTATCAAGAATCATGAAGTAGAAGGAATAGCGAGGAATATAAAATATCCTTTAGAACCTTTCATACTTTTGCTGAGGGATCAAATTGACCATGAACTCTTAATATGTTAAACAACCTTTCGCCGTAAACCTTTCTTTCCACGGTAAGTTTACAATCACAAAGAAGGTAAACTACCTCTTTCTATACGTAGGTGATCAACCTATCGTATATCCTCATTTCGGGGTATGTTCATGTGACGCCCCCAAATCCGGGTACTTGAAACCCGAACTTGGTGCTTTACGATACCATTTCTATGAGCGGAATAATACAAATAATAATAACAATAATATAAATATCAAACTTATCTTACATTTATCAGAGTCTAATCCCAAGTACGCAACCTTTACTATAATATATTACATGATAGATAATAAATATCATGGTCTATATATTGTCTAAATATTATAAAAGATACCATTACACATATTCAGTTTGCTTTCCTTTTTCCCTTGTTCTTGGCCGAACCTTCTAGCTGTTCACACTTAGCTGAAAACATTTAAATTAAGCAAGGATGAACATTTAAGTGCCCAGCAAGTAATAACAATTATAATTATATTTAGCTGAAAGAATTAAATGTTTTCTTTGTACATCACTTCTACAATGAATTTATAGTTGTGAAGTAAACTGAACCGATAATAACAACATAACAATTCTATCTCAAAATTTTGAAACTACATATTGACTATATATGGGGTTTAGTTGACATACTATGAATATTGTTTTAAATTTTCGATAAGGTTAGATAGAACTTCATCTGCAAACCGTCATAACTTACGGGCACGAGGGTGTACATCCCATGGACCCTGTATTGATCAATACTACATTACAAGAACGATAGGATCGTTCACTCTGTCCGCCTTGGGCGCATAAAAGTTTTCCCGTGATCGGGATGTTCATACTTAGTATGGAATCCGAACCAAAATAATTTGATTGGATACAAAAAGATTTTAACTTATTCAACGATATTTCTGAATTTGTGTCTAGCTGGGTCAAATAGCTTAGAAAGTTTATATATATATATATATATATATATATATCAACATGTGATTAAATACAATGATTATCCAAGTGGAGACACTTGTGTAACCATGTTTAGAAATTAACGAACAAAATATATATTTGAATTACCATATACTAACATGTTGATAAACAATGATCGGATATAGAATATATCACAATATGGTTAATAATATAGCATAATAATAATATAATTCTGAAACTTCTTACTCATGTCCATTGCATAAAGGAAATGCAAAGGTAAGATACTTGCCTGATGCGCTGCTTACAATTTGTAACTTAGTTTTTTCTATTATATCAAAACCTAAAATTAATAAGATCATTTGATCGATTAGAATAACATATCGTAACACATAATACTGCTTATTGCAGTTAGCACATAACCTAATCACATTGTCACATATGTTTAACAACCATTGAATCACAAATAAACACATATCTAATCAAATTATCTAAGTTCAGATCAATTTTCTGAAATATGTCGGTGTACCGATGACTTTATTGGGTAATTACCGAGTCTAAGACTCTATCCTGTAACTTAGTATCAGTCATATTATTTTTAAGAGTTAAGTTCAGATGACCACCTGAGGTTTAGGCGATTTCCCACTTAACCACCTGTAGTCAGTAAAGCTACATTTAAACTCCCGACCTTTTGAGTTGAAGTGAAAACGTTACCTTTTCCATCCAACTTAACCATGCGTGTATATCAAACGCCAAAAGCGCGTGAAAAGAGCTATAACAATTAAAAAAAATATGATAAATGTTTAAAATACCCTTCTTCTTCCTCTCTTCTCTTCTTATTCTCCGACCGAGCTCTCTCACCTACATCCTCTCTCTACGCTTTCCATTTTCTCTCTCCTTTCTAATATTCTCCGACCTCTCTCACATCTCCAAAATGTCAGTCGACGACGTCAACCAACTCTACCACAAGAACAATTACGTTCTCAACCTCAATCACCACAAACCCTAGAAAATCAAGATCCCCAAAACCCAGAAAAATTAGACCCTAATAAGGAAGATCCACAAGTTCAGGAGCTAGAAGAGCAAGAATCGGGTATGTTCTTTTGTCTTCCCCCTCCGATTGCAGATCTCAACCCACTCCTAATGACCTCACCCACCAACAACTCTTCTGTCCATTAGAGAGGGGAGGGTTTTTTGAAAATTCGTAGTCGAGGGTTCCGCTTTCGCAGTATTCTGATGGTCGGAATCGGAGGAGGTGATGATCAATAAAATAAATTTTTCGAAATTCGTCACAGCGGTGATAAGTTGGAAGAAAACAAAGGAAAATACTTTATCTGATTGATGTTGAGTAGTAGAGTTTGTGATATTAGATTGATAATTATTATTATTATTATTATTGTTTTTCTGTATTTTTTTTGTTTTGAAAATGTAAAAAAATGGGTTTTTAGTAATGGATGAGAATTAGAAAATTTTCCCCCCTTTTCTTTTTCTTCTTGTTTTTGGTTATGGATTGTGATTCTGGAATTGAAACTTGGAAACATATTGCAATGTTAATGGAAGAATTTGGGAATTCTCTTTGATATTCATTTGTAGTGATTGAAGTTTGAAATTTTATATAATCTACAGTTCTTCTTAGTATATATAAGGCGGAAGTTAGTATATTTTACAGTTCTTCATAAATTGGGGGATTTGAAGTAGCTCTCTTTTTGGGCCCATGCGTGGGTAACCAACAATATGGGATGCCATTGTTCTGGTAAAATCCAACACATCAGCAATAGATCAATTTCCTTAACATAAAGGCGAAGGTATGCTAATGTGAATTTGGGAATTGCCCTTGAAGGTGAAGGAATTGCTCTTGAAGGCGAAGGTATGGCAATTTGGGTGGGTTTTATATGGATATGGGTAGGTATAAACCATAAACCAAAAAATCCTATCTGTTTTGGATGAAACAGAATCAGGAAGGGTGGATTTGGGCCTAATTTCTTTATTGTTTCTGTAATTTGAGTGTTATACGTGGATGGATGTGGGAATTCTATGCTTGATTCAAATTCATATGCTTGCTTAATTTTGTGTACTTTATTTCTAAATTCATTTGATTATTTCTGTAATTTGATTTTTTTTGTTTGCTTTGTGTAATAGATCTGATTTGTAACAATGGGAAGTCTTATGAGCAAGACAGAGATTATTGAAGTTTTCTTTACTGAACTTGGAATTATAATCACTGAAGATCGGTGGATATTATTGAAGTTTTTTGTTTGTTAGAAAAATAGAGAGAGAGAGAGAGATGAACAACTATTTTTGGTTGTTTTTATAAATGATTTTACAGCTGGGTGTTTTAAATGAGGGTAATTAAGTTTTTAGCCAAATAAAAAATCTTGAGTTAAGATTTAAAAACACGTTTTCACTTCAACTCAAAAGGTCGGGAGTTTAAATGTAGCTTTACTGACTACAGGTGGTTAAGTGGGAAACCGCCCAAACCCCAGGTGGTCATCTGAACATAACCCTATTTTTAAATGACTTAATATATTTTTAAAATATTTATTATAATTTATCATGAATTTTCAAACATCGAAATCATTATTAAATGATTTAAATATTAAACAATTCTATTATCATTAATATTTAATTAATATTAAACTATTAATGAAACCATTTCAAAATATTAAAGTTAGTTATAATAACTCAAAATACTTTTAAAGTATTAATATTACCCTTAAATGATTTTTAAAACAATAAAAATCATTTTTAAATAATTATCATTAATATTAAAGTATTAATGTTTTATTTATCAAAATATTAAAAGTCATTATTCATAACTTAAAATATTTTTATTTCATTTATATCCTTTTTAAATGATTTTTAAATTAATAAAACCATTGTAAAACTATTTATTTAATATAATTATTAAATAAACTTAATATCATTTATTATTAAATTAATATCATTAATATTAAATTATTAATGAAATTATCCTCTAAATATTAAAAGTTATATTTTATAACTTAAAATATCTTTAAACAATTTATTATCATTTAAAATAATTTTATAATATTAAAATCATTTTAAACTGAATTATTTAACATAATTACCAAATAACTTTAATACCACTAATAGGAAATAATTGATGAAATTTACCTTTAAATATTGTAAGTCATATGTTATAACTTAAAATATTAATAAACTCTTTATTTTCATTTAAAATGATTTTTCTAATATTAAAATTATTTTTAAACTAATTTATTTAATATAAGTATTAAATAAATCTAATATTGTGACACCCCCAAAATAGGTATACATCACCTACTCTGAGTCGTCAAATACATGGTACAGAATACAAATACAATATTTAATATACAACAAGAGAGCTGTGAGTTTTAATACAAATATTGTCTTTTAGACAATATTCACTCTCAGAATAAGTCCTCATTATATTTATTATCACACTATTTAACAGAATAGTGAGGACTACTAATACTATCATCTGGTCCATCACTCCGTTCCCCAACTCGTCCCAGCTATATTCTCATTTCCTGAAGAGAACAGTGAAAGAAAGGGTGAGCTCAACTAACCCAGTAAGAAATATTATGACTAAGATAAAGCAGAATAAATTATTCTTAGTCTTCAATAGTGTTAAACTGATACAATATAACAACCATCAAGTTTAACTGCAACGGAACAAGCAATCCATTAAAAGAGTCAAGTAGAAAAAAAAATCTACTATCTTTTATGATTTAAAAGGTTTTTCATCATGTTATCATTTGAGACTCAAATTTTAATAAATAATCCACATCATCGAATCACCCCTGCACTACGGTCAAGGATATTCTTTAGTATCACGACCACAAATTATCTATGCACTACGGCTAAGGACATTCGTGTATTCATTAATGGTCATGATCATGCCAACAACTGTCCATCAATGCTCTACGGGCCAATGATGACTTTTTCCCACATCATTTGTAACATTACGGTCATGATTACAATCAATAATTCTCGTCATAATCATACCAAGTCCATCTATGCACTATGCCATAGATGACTTTCAACAAAATATAAACATGAGGATGATGACAATGATATAAGAATTCAATAAAACAAGTTCAAGAATTAATTTATCCAGGAACTAATAACGTCCAAATTGTCAACATGATACTTCTTTGTAAAGTAAAATTCAAGAATGCTTAGAAGAATATTTCCATGAAAAAGATCTTTGGATGAAACGCAAATATCAAAGATATTCCACTAATTTCATGGAGTATAGAAGTCAAAACTTTAACCAACCGAGTATAATAAAGAATGAAATAACAAAAGAAATCACCAGACATGCGATAGACCGCACATGCATGTTATTCCAACAAAATAATAATAATTAATCGGAACCCAGTCCCGGCGTAAAACGCATGCATGTGATATTCCAATGAATAATAAAAGGCGGAATCAGTCCCACAGAAAACGCATGCAGAGCGAGGATATTCTAACAGTAATAATAAAAAGGCGGAATCAGTCCCGGCGAAAAGCATGCAGATGAGGATATTCCAGAATAATAACGAATGGAATAATGAAGAATTTCACCAAGTATAGGTAGCCCACGATACAAAAGTTATTCCAACCGAATAATTAATAATGGAATAACAAAAGTTCTCTTCATGAATACAAAAGAAATAATACCCCTTACCGTAAAAGAAACTGGATATAAGAATAGGAAAGTAGCAGAATACTTTTCTATAGTTTCTCTATAATTTCTCTCTCTAGAGTTTCAATGAATTGTAAGAAATAATGAAGGAATGAGCTTCTATTTATAGAAGAATGGGATCGTATAAGTAACTAAATCATGAGCGGTCCAGATTGATTTACTTTTTAATCTGGACGATCCATATTTAAAGCAAAATCTTTTAAATAAAATATAATATATATATATATATATATATGTATATATAAATAATATCCACTATGCCTTATACTAACATGACATATAATATATACATATATATATATATATATATATATATATATATATATATATATATATATATATATTACACCCACATGTTTATATATATATATAATAATATTAATACACCCTCCCGTCCATTTCTTTCTTTCTCTCCCCATCTCATTTTTCTTCCCCCATCCATCCACACATTTTTTCTTTTCTTCCAACATGGCCTCGCATGTTTCCTCCACCAACATATCATCATCATAGGTGGATCCCATATAATATATATACTGAATAATCTTCTACCGATTATTTTGAAAAATGGGTAATTGGGAGTCCAAATAAATACTTCATAAAAATATCCTCAATATTTTTAACAACATTTATCATCATTATTATAATTCACAATATTAATCGACCAGGTCATTCCTAGGAAAGAGGGGGCTTTCCAATAAGGATTTCTCCCTATTGGCGCGCAATTAGGTGACCAAACCTCTCCTTGACAGAACTTCTAGACATCGTTAATATTGCAAATAATAATATTAATAACCTTGTCATCTCAATTATTGATTTAATAATATATAAAATATTGACAATAATTGAATCAAATAACGTGAGATACTATGCAACAATTACTGTAGCAATAATTGAACAAAACTGAGTGACTTCTCACGTAAGAATCAATAATCAATACTGTGTGCTACTATGTAACCACGTGTATTACTGTACTTTTTACACCGGGTGTTTGAACAGTTAACGGTAAAACTTCCGCCGTTATTTTCGTAAAGTATTTTTGTCGTTTTCTCAATTCAACAATAATTTCGTTGTGGGGTCCACCAATGATTGTGCCGTTGCACGAATATTCCATGTTAAAACGAATATTCCCCGACCAATCGAATATTATATAACAACTTGCGTACTTTGCAAAATTTATAAATATTACCCACAACTATAACATTATATCAAATTTACTCCATAATATTCGAAAATGATATTTATAAAAAATTCATCTTTATTTATAAAAGTTGGGGTCTTACAACCTCCACTTCTTATGAAATTTCGCCCTCGAAATTAGGGTACGTAGCTGGTATGTTGAAGAGGTAAGGATACCTTGATTTCATTTCAGATTCTAACTCCCAAGTCATTTCCTCAACATCGTGATTTCTCCACAAAACTTTGACTTGAGGTATAATCTTGGAGCGTAGAATATGTTCCTTCTTATCCAAGATTTGAATAGGAACCTCTTCATACGTTAAATCTTCCGCTATTTCATCCGGTTCTAACTCAATAATGTGGTTCGGGTCTTTCACATATTTACGTAACATGGATATATGAAAAACGTTATAAACACGAGACATACTTAGCGGTAAAGCGAGTCTATAGGCCACAGTTCCTACTCGATCAAGGATTAAAAATGGGCCAATGAATCGAGGATTGAGCTTTCCTCTCTTTCCAAATCTCATAACTCCTTTCCATGGAGCAACACGTAACAACACACGGTCTCCAATATCGAATTCTACGTCCTTTCGATGAAGATTAACATAACTCTTTTGTCGATCTTGTGATGTTTTTATACGTTGCCGGATCGTTTGAATCTTTTTCGTAGTCATACGTACCAACTCCGGTCCCAACAACGTTGCTTCACCCACCTCATCCCAGCATACTGGAGAACGACACTTTCTTCCATACAACGCCTCGAATGGAGCCATGCCAATAATTGTTTGGTAACTGTTGTTGTAGGAAAACTCCACCAATGGTAAGAACTTGTCCCAACTTCCCTTGAAGTCAAGGACACAGAGTCTTAATAAATCTTCCAGAGTTTGAATAGTCCTCTCTGATTGTTCGTCCGTCTGAGGATGATATGCCGAACTAAATCAAATCCGTGCCCATAGCTTTTTGCAAACTAACCCAAAATCATGAAGTGAATCTTGGGTCTCGATCAGAAACTATGGATACTGGCATACCATGCAGTCTTACAATCTCATTTATGTATATACGAGCAAGACGTTCAAGTGTATAAATTTCTAATATTGGTAAGAAATGAGCAGACTTAGTCAATCTATCAACAATGACCCAAATTGCATCTATGCCTTGAGAAACCTTGGGAAGACCTGTAACGAAATCCATGGTAATGTGCTCCTACTTCCATTCTAGAATTTCAAGTGGTTACAATGGGCCTTTTGGTACTTGATGCTCCGCTTTGACTCGTTGACAAGTTAGACACCTTGAGATAAACATCGCTATCTCTCTCTTCATATTGCTCTACCAAAATGTATGACGAAGATCACGATACATTTTGGTACTCCCAAGATGGATTGCAAACGGTGTGTTGTGCGCCTCCATCATGATTTTATACTTTAAATCAAGGTCGTTAAGAACACAAAGTCTGGAGTTGACTCGAAGTATTCATTCTTCATCAATTCTTGCTTCCGACATAACACCTTCTTGCACTTTCTTCCTCATACGCATCAGCTCCAGGTCTGTAGCTTGAACAGCTTTAACTTTATCAATTAAAGTGGGTTCTACTCGTATATTCGCCATCATCACATGGGTCCCTGGAGTCTTTAACGCTATCTCCATCCTTTGCAAGTCACACAAAATGGGCTTTTGTGTTGTCAATATTGCACTCGTACCCGCATATGATCTTCTACTCAATGCTTTAGCTACCACGTTCGCTTTTCCAGGATGGTATTGGAAGGTATGATCATAATCTTTCAACAGTTCAAGCCAACGTCGTTGTCGCATGTTGAGTTCCTTTTGAGTGAAGAAATATTTGAGGCTTTTATGATCCATAAAGATCTCCACTTTCTCCCCATACAAGTAATGCCTCCAAATCTTTAGTAGTAAAAATAATATTTGCTAACTCTAGATCATGAGTAGGATAATTCCTCTCATATTCTTTGAGTTGTCGTGAGGCATAGGCTATAAGTTTCCCATGTTGCTTGAGAACACATCCTAACCCTTTGCCCGAAGCATCACTGTAGATGACAAATGTAAGACCCCAACTTTTATAAATAAAGTTAAATTTTTTATAAATATCATTTTTGGAGTAAATTTGATATAATGTTATAGTTATGGGTAATTTGTATAAATTTTGCAACGTACGCAAGTTGTTATATAATATTCGATTGGTCGGGGAATATTCGTTTTAACAGGAATATTCGTGCAAAGGCACAATCATTGGTGGACCCCACAAATGTAATTATTGTCAAATTGAAAACGACAAAAAATACTTTATGAAAATAATGGCGAAAGTTTTTTACCGTTAACTGTTGAAACACCGGTGTTAAAAGTACAAGAATGTCGCATGATTGCATAGTAGCACACTGTATTGATTATTGATGCTTACTTGATAAGTCACTCAGTTTTGTTCAATTATTGCTACAAAGAATTCTTCGCACAAGTATCTCACGTTATTTGATTCAATTATTGTCAATATTTTATATATTATTAAATCAATAATTGAGACGATAATGTTATTAATATTATTATTTGCAATATTAACGATGTCTAGAAGTTCTGTCAATGAGAGGTTTGGTCACCTAATTGCGCGCCAACAGGGAATCCTTATTGGAAAGCCCCCTCTTTCCTAGGAATGACCTGATCGATTAATATTGTGAATTATAATAATGATGATAAATGTTGTTAAAAATATTGATGATATTTTTATGAAGTATTTATTTGGACTCCCATTAACCCATTTTTCAAAATAATTGGTTGAAGATTATTCAGTATATATATTATATGTTATCCACCTATGATGGTGATATGTTGGTGGAGGAAACATACGGGGCCATGCTGGAAGAAAAGAAAAAAATGTGTGGGGATGGGGGGAGAAAGAAAGAAATGGACAGGAGGGTGTATTAATATATATATATATATATATATATATATATATATATATAAACATGTGGGTGTAATATATATATATATATATATATATATTATATTTTATTTAAAAGATTTTGTTTTAAATATGGACCGCATAATTAAAAGTAAATCAAACTGACCGTTCATGATTTAGTTACTATGGGTCCATTCTTTATAAATAGAAGCTCATTCCTTCATTATTTCTTACTTAATTCACTAAAACTCTAGAGAGAGAAATTATAGAGAAACTATAGAAAAGTATTCTCGCTACTTCCCTATTCTTATATCCGATTTTTTTTTAAGTAAGGGTATTATTTCTTTTGTATTCATGAAGAGAACTTCGTTATTCCATTATTTATTATTCGGTTGGAATAACTCAGATACGCCAAGCTACCCTATACTTGGTGAAATTCTTTTGTTATTCCATTCGTTATTATTCTCATTGAATATCCTCATCACATGCGCTTTTATGCCGGACACGATTCCGTCTTTATTATTTTGTTGGAATATCACATTCATGCGCTTTTTCTGGCCGGATTCGATTCCGCTTCTTTATTATTCATTGGAATATCATGTCTACTGCGTTTTACAACCGGACTGATTCCGCCTTTATTATTATTCGCATTGGAATATCTCACATGCATTTTACGTACGGACTTGGTTCCGTTAATTATTATTCTGTTGGAATAACCTGCCTGTGTGGTCTATCGCATGCCTGGTGATTTCTTTTTTTATTCCATTCCTTATTATACTCAGTTGGTTAAAGTTTTGACTTCTATACTCCATGAAATTAGTGGAATATCCATGATCTTTGCGCTTCATCCAGTATCTTTTCATGGAAATATTCTTCTGAGCATTCTTGAATTTTACTCTACAAAGAAGTATTATCTTGACAATTTGGACGTTATTAGTTCCTGGATAAATTAATTCTTGAACTTGTTTTTATTGAATTCTTATATCATTGTCATCATCCTCATGTTTATATTTTGTTGAAAGTCATCTGTGGCATGTAGTGCATAGATGGACTTGGTATGATTATGACCAGGAATTATTCGGTGTAATCATGACCGTAATGTTACAAATGATGTGGGAAAAAGTCATCATTGGCCCGTAGAGCATTGATGGACAGTTTTTGGCATGATCATGACCATTAATGAATACATGAATGTCCTGGTCGTAGTGTATGGATAATTTATGGTCGTGGACTACGTAATATCCTTGGTCAGAGAAAGTGGGGTGATTCGATGATGTGAATTATTTATTGTCGAGTCTCAAATGATAATAAAGGATGATGAAAAACCTTTAAATCATAAAAGATAGTAGATTTTATTTTCTACTTGACTCGTTTAATGGATTGCTTATTCCGCTGCAGTTAAACTTGATGGTTGTTATATTGTATCAGTTCAATACTATTGAAGACTAAGGATAATTTATTCTACTTTATCTTAGTCATAATATTTCTTACTGGGCTAGTTGAGCTCACCCTTCTTTTTCACCGTTTCTCGTGAAATGAGAATATAGCCGGGATGAGTCTGGGAATGCAGTGATGGACCAGATGATAGTATTAGTAGTCCTCACTATTCTCATTAAATAGTGTGACAATAAATGTAATGAGGACTTATTCTGAGAGTGGATATTGTCTATAAGACAATATTTGTATTAAAACTCATGACTCTCTTGTTGTATATTAAAGATTGTATTTGTATTCTGTACCATGTATTCTATGACTCGTAATAGGTGATGTATACCTATTTTGGGGCGCCATGATTAATATCAAAGCTTAGGGATATGATCCCTGACTAAGATGTGAGACTAGAACTAGGAGGGGAGAGACGGGGAATTCCTTCGCTAGTATGACCTACTTAAATTTATTTGGTATTTAATTGGTTGGTCAAAGTTTAGAGATAATATGTTACATGTCAACTAACCCTTTTTTTGTGGCAGTATCTGAAAATGACATCCGAGAATGTTGAGAATAGCAATGGAGCATGTGAGACCTCATTGAGTCTCCACATATCAATAATCGGAGAATGTGCATCGTGAAGGCGACAATCCTCATGCAAACAACAACACTGACCAAATGATGAATGATGGAATGTTCAGAGGCTTTATGCAATTCATGCAACATCAGGCGAGAGCGACTCCTGTCTAAAATGTAGGTGGAAACACTGGAAACTCTTGGACGGTCACCGCTAAACAGTTCAAGGAGCTGGGACCACCGGAGTTTATTGGAGAGCCAAAACCACTTAAGGCGGAAGCATGGATAAAGCAGATCACCAAGATATTTGATGTCTTGGGATGCTCCGAGGAGCTAAAGGTTCCCTTTGCCACCTTTATGTTGCGAGGAGAGACAAATTATTGGTGAGAATCGGTAAAGCGTACTCAACCTGCTGCACTGAAGATGACTTGTTCAACGACAAGTACTTTCCCGAAAGTATTCTTCACAAGAAAGAAGTAGAATTCATCAAGCTGGAGCAAAACAACATGACCGTATCGCAGTACGAAGCCAAGTTTGCCGAGTTATCCTAGTTTGCGTCCCATTTAGTTGATAATGAGGAGAGAATGACGCGAATGTTTTTAAGTGGTTTGAAACCGGAGATACGTCAATATCTTATTTCTCATAAACTATGTTTGTATTCAGATGTTGTAAATAGGGCTCAGTTATTGGAGCGCGATAACAAGTCAACGGAATTAAAAGAGAGAAGTCGTCAAAATGATAATACCAGTGAGAACAGTCATCAAAGCGGCGACAATAAGCGGGGAGGGAATCAACATGCCAGAAATGGTAATCACTTCGGTGGTAATCAGGGCCAAAACAATAAGAATAGACATTTTAAGAAGAGGAGATTCAACAATGATGGAAAGACATCAGCACCAACACCCATTGTTAAGGAAGGAGAACGACCACCTATCATATGCTTCAAATGCGGAGGGGAGGGACACATCACCAAACTGCGCGATGTCAGTCAAAACATGTTATAATTGTGGAAGAGGTCACCTAGCCCGATTTTGTCGTTCACCGAAGTCAAGTTCAGCTAGGATAGAGGCACCAAAGGCCGTCCCAAAAAAGTCAAAGCCGGTAGTGCAAGGGAGAGCGTTTGTAGTGACCTCCCAGAAAGTAAGGAACCCGAATTAGGTCATCACGGGTAAGTGTATCAAAAACTCTAGCGAAGTTTATACCTTATTTGATACCGGTTCTACCCATTCTTTTATTTCTCCTACTTGCGGTCAACGATTAAATTTGACTCCGGAGAAATTAGACTTTGACTTATCTATGGAAACTCCGTTGGGAGAAACCTTCATTACATCCACTGTTTATAAGTCTTGTTTGGTTCAAATCGGTACCCTCACATTACCTGTTGATCTTATTTCATTGAAAATACTTGCATTTGATGTGATTTTAGGGATTGATTGGTTTACTACTCATCATGCTAAAATTGATTATTTTCGTAAGGTTGTTAGCTTTCATATTCCTAATCAACCTATTATGCGAATTCAAGCGACCAAACCATTAAAATCAATCACGGTCATCTCAAGCCATAAAGCTATTCGTTTATTGAAAAATGGATGTCAAGCTTTCTTAGCTCATGTCACGGATCTAAACAAAAATATGTCAGTTTTGAATGATATTTCTATTGTTAATAAATTCCCTGACGTATTCCCTGAAGAACTTCCTGGCCTACCCCCAGAGCGTTAAATTGAATTTTGTATCGACCTTGAACCCGGTACAAAACCCATTTCCAAAGCTCCATATCGAATGGCTCCTATTGAACTTCAGGAGTTAAAGACCCAATCTACAGGAATTGTTAGACATTGGCTTTATTCATCCTAGTACTTCTCCTTGGGGTGGTCCTGTTCTATTCGTGAAGAAGAAAGATGGGAGTATACGACTTTATATTGATTATCGGGAGTTGAATCATGTCACCATCAAAAATAGGTACCCATTGCCACGTATTGATGACCTGTTTGACCAGTTGCAAGGCGCTAAATTCTTTTCAAAGATTGATCTTCGTTTCGGATATCACCAATTGAAGATTAGAACCGATGATATTCCAAAGACGGCTTTCAGAACTCGGTACGGGCATTATGAATTCATAGTCATGTCCTTTGGATTGACTAATGCTCCTGCTGCCTTTATGGATATGATGAACCGAGTATTCAAGGAATATTTGGATCACTTTGTGGTCGTCTTTATTGATGACATCCTTATTTATTTCAAAAGCCGTGAAGATCATGAACAACACTTGAGGCTGATACTCCAAAAGCTTCGTGAATATAAGCTTTATGCCAAGTTGAAGAAATTCGAGTTCTGGCTTGAGGAAGTAGCATTCCTTGGGCACGTGGTATCAAGTCATGGAATATCTGTTGACCCAGCAAAGATTGAAGCTATTCAAAGCTAGGAGCAACCTAAATCAGTGACCGAAGTACGTAGCTTTATTGGTTTAGCTTGTTATTATAGGAGATTCGTGGAAGGATTTTCTCGAATCGCTACTCCACTAACTCAGCTGACTCGAAAAGATACAAAGTTCGGTTGGAGCGTGGAATGTGAGAAGAGTTTTTAAGAACTCAAGAGGAGACTCATTTCAGCACTTGTTCTGACAATACCATCCGGTTCGGAGGGATTTGTCATCTACAATGATGCTACGGGAAAAGGGTTAGGATGTGTTCTCATGCAACATGGGAAAGTTATAGCCTATGCCTCACGACAACTCAAAGAATATAAGAGGAATTATCCTACTCATGATCTAGAGTTGGCAACTATTGTTTTCGCACAAAAGATTTGGAGGCATTACTTGTATGGGGAGAAATTGGAGATCGTTACGGATTATAAAAGCCTCAAATATTTCTTCACTCAAAAGGAACTCAACATGCAACAACGATGTTGGCTTGAATTGTTGAAATATTATGATCATACCATCCAATACCATCCTGGAAAAGCGAACGTGGTAGCTGACGCATTGAGTAGTGTGGACCCATGTGCAAAATTAGGGTTCACATGACCTAATTAAATGCACAATTAGGGTTCCACGACCTCATTAAATGTGCAAATTAGGGTTCGCATAACCTAATTAAACGGATAAGTCAGAAATAAAGGGACTAGACCCGGGAGAAGCCTCGACGGGTCCCGAGGCAGAAGGCTCGTGGAGGCGGCTTGTTTTGGGAATTGATTGAGGGATTGGATTGGTGGCTAGAAGGACAGGGCGATATGGGAATTATTCTAATGACTAAAGGGTATTTCTAGAATTTTCCTGAAGACATGTGCTTGGCATGTGATTACTTAAATTCCAGGAAGCTCTATAAATACCCCTTCCATTCTATGAAGGAGGGGACCTCTCTCCAGACACATGATTCAGACTCTTTTGGTGACTTAAAGCTTGGATATTCCACCTAAAAGCACTAAAAGGGTTTGGACACTTCTCTTCAGACTCAAGACTTGGACTCTTGGAAGATCAAAGGGACCCTTTTGGTGACTTAAAGGCTTGGAGATTCCACCTAAAAGCACTAAAGGGGTTTGGACATTTGCTCAACTCGAAGGACTCAAGAAGGCTCTTGGAATCCCTGCTACCCTAACACGGTTCCCGGATTCTAGGAGGTCTGCCATGCGTCGTTGGAGTAATCGCCCACCTGTCGTTCTCCCCTCTTCAATCAACCAATCAATTCCTTACTCTTTGTGGATTTCTCTCCTCCTCAGCCAACACGAAACCCTAACTCTAGCAAGGCACGATTTCCTTGCCCACATTTATTTGGCGACTCAGAGCCTCCGAATCGCCCGGATCGGTTCGCTATTTCTATAATCATTGCGGAAGATATAAACATAAATTGTTTATACATTAAACATTATACACTATCCTGTGGTCGAGTAACCATAACTTATACACAATTCATAACTTATCTAACATATGACATCATTATCATACAAGACTATTACAAAACTAATCGCGCACATTAACTTTAAGCTGGAACTGTCTTTAAATTCCCTTGTATCCAACGCATTCACCTTAATCTGCAATGTTTTATCATGATATAGCAAGGGTGAGCATGAAAGTTGCCCATCAAGTTTAAATACAATTTAAGGATATATCATGGTTGAAAGAGTCTGAATAATAAGCTGGCTATAATTCACAATGTAGTTATGAATTAGCATGAACAAAGTTTTGACTGAACAAGTATTACATGAACAATATATATCTAGACCAACTGGTAATGAAGGTGATCAGCCTTTCATACCTGACTTATACATACAAGATGTACAGAGTACAATTCTACATGGTAATCAGTAACGATTAACCATAAGCATATCTAAATGAAACACTCTTAGTAGAGTTAAGAAAACAAACTTGCCTGTTCATGTCAGTGCACAAGGGGGGGTAGTTTGACCGGCTCTAGATTCTAGGTTATCAAGCTTCTGAGTTTGTAATTTTGTTAGAACGATAGAATTCATGCAACACTACAAATCTAGATTCAATTTCATGCCCAAACAACAACGGATCTATGAGATAAAGGCCTTACAAAATCATGTCAGATCTGTTCTTGAGTTTCTGGGTAACCCAGAAACTCAAGCAGTTTCAAGGGTCCTACTTTGGGTTCTTATAAGTTGAGTTCTGTGTTTTCTTTGTGCAATCTAATGGTTTCATCGTGTAGACTGCATGATAGAGTATAACTTCCTTACATCAGATCTTAACAACAACATCACAACTGACAGAACAAGGACAGTCAAACCATGTAAGAAAAATTGCAATGAAGTTTCTGGGTTTTCCAGAATTTTAACAAAACAGACGGTTAACGCTTGTTTGACCGCTTATAATTTTAATTCTATGTGTTTTCCGGGTGAGCTAAAGGCTGGATTATGTAGTCCGATACCGATCTACAACTTCGAAAACAATAACGTGGCCAAACAAGTAAAGCACAGCAAGATTGAAGGCCTAAAAAAACGTGTCAGACGAAATCTGGGCAAATCTGGCTGCCTAGATTCTAGAAAGTGTGATCGGTCAACGAGGTTTGACCTCTAATATCTATGATTCTGCTACTCATCTGAGTGATATAAAAGCTTCTATATGTAGTGCACATGACAGATAACAACATAAATGCAACAACATGGCTTACTGATCAAACAACTGCAAGATCTAATGGCTCAAAAATATCACGACGACAATCACTGAAACTGGGTTTTCCGAAACATGTAGCCAGGTTCTAATCAACGACTTTGACCATTAATAACTTTTAATCTAAACATGATCTAGGCTTGATTCAAGTTCCAGAGCATAGACAACATAACATACTACAGATCTATAACATAAAACACACAAAAAAAACTAACAGATATGAATCTATGGGCTCTGACATTCGGCTGTCAGGCCACTTTTTCCCAGATTTTCAGATTTCTAAAAACATCAATTTCAAGCATCTAGATGTTATGGATATGTGATATTACAACCCAGATCACTAATATATACTACGTACTACACATTTAAACATAAAATCATAACATCTAACAACAGATCCAAGGATTTCTAGAATTAGGGTTTATACCTCAAAAATGCTTTGATCTTGACTCTGATCTTTATGATCTGTTTCTGGCTTGCTAATGCTCTTACTAGTGACTGATTTACTCAACATTTTTCATAAGAAGAGAGAAAGGTTTGGTTGAGTGTAAGGATGAAATTGAGCTTGGTTTTGTAACTTTTTCTCTCTTTGATCCATATATATAATGATAATATGTAATGGCTGGTCATGTGATCAATTTGTTGATTGATTAAAGGCTAGCACATAGACCACATGCCTAGCAAAGGTTGGTCACCAACTAAAGTTATGGCAACCTACACAAGTTATCTTATTAAATAATGCTAAAAGGGTATTTTGGTCATTTGGCTCATAAAGTGCATGGTACTTTGGTAACTTCTCACACCTATTAGGTTTTAACCCTTAGGGTTTGACCCTAGGGTTTCATAAGCTCTAAATCTAGAGTTGTGTATTAAGGGCAAATATGGAAATCTTAGCTTCTTTGATTAGGGTTCCCTAATTACAGTTACAATTAAAATACACAGAACTCTATACTTAACTTCAAGCTTCCCACTTAGGGTTCTAATATCCCGATTTAGGGTTTCAGACAGAATAATTAGGGTTCAAATTTTGGAAAATTAGGGTTTGTTAAATAATTAAGCTTTACCCTTTTAAGCTTATAATCTAAATCACTTGAGCATTATAATTCTCCATTATATTCCCAGATTAGGGTTTCAAATATTAGAAATCTGAAATTAAGACTTTCAGATATGATATTAGGGTTTTCTAATACTCAAATATGGTTTCTAGTAATTCATTAGGGTTTTCCCTAATTAAGTTATAATTAATAACGTTAAACCTTATACATAGCATTGCATTCCCAATCTAGGGTTTTTAATATCCGAATTACGGTTTCGGATTCCCGGAACTGAAACTAGGGTTTCCAGAACCGATTTTTAGGGTTTCTTATAAATCGTTAGGGTTTTCTAACTGAACGTTGATGTTCTTAATAATATTAGGGTTTGACACAGATATAATTTATCTGATCAACCCTTGACTCTTAACCACATTCTGTACACATACATAACAAATTTCACAGAACTTAATCACATAAATCCTTAATCCTGAATAATTTACCTAAATCCTTCACAGAAATTTTGAAATCCTCAAAATTAAATCCTAATAACATCAAACGCATACACTTATTTTCTGTCTAGGTCTAATATTTGACCTTAAATCAATCATTTAAGATTTTGTAAAATTGTCTAAATTCTCGGGTTGTCACAGACTCTGCTGGGGAGGTGTAGAATTCTTGAAGGGTATGCCCACAACTCGAAGTGGGAGAACTACAAGAAGAGTTGCTTCACCAACAAATAGCATTACCTCACCGGATCCAGTTCCAAGGCAAGCAACTCAAGCTTTCCATAGCGTAAATCTGGATTTTGACCAATCACTTATTGAAGACGCTTCAGAAGGAAGTTCGACATCACCACATATGGCCAATCAACAACAAACCAACGTAGGAAGGTAAGGTGAGGATGCAAGTGGAGAGCAAGCAAATGCTGTGCAACTGGAGATGCTCAAGGCGTTGAAGGAAACACGAGAAGGACAAGGGATGATGATGACCATGATGCTGGAAATGCAGAGGAAGCAAGAGGAAATGGGGAATTTCCGCCAACAGTTGATGCAGATCCCTACCTTCAAGGCCATGTCCCCAGGCAGTTCGTAGAGAGAACAAGCAGAAGTGGAGGACAACAACAATGGGAGCAACAACAAAGAGAACCAGATTGTACCTCCATTGACGGAAAGTCAATCGGTTCCAATAATCAACTTAGAGCCCCAGAACAGTGGTGACATGCCACAACCTATGTTGGAAGCAAGCCAACCTCAGACAAACAAAGATCCCAATCGCTTCTCCCAAAGATTTTCACAAGTGCAGATGCCAACCGTCCCAATCCATGTCCAGCGATTGAGCCAGCAACTTCCACTAGTGCCAGCTTTGCACGATGCAAGTGTGCATCAACCATACACACCCACCAGACAACAAAGATATCACAACACCCAGAGAGTTCATGCCACGAGCCAAGATGCGATGACGAAGGATGATATGATCGATGTGATCAATCAACTTCGCAGTGCACATCCCGACCCTCGAGTTAGACTTTACTCCACCTTACCCGACACACATTCGGAGGAAACCTTACCCGAATTGTGGTATATTGAGCATCCCCACAATTTCCAAAATACAACGAGAGAAAGGAAATGCCAGGAACATATTGCCATGTTTGTAGAGTCGATGTCTCCGTGGCTAGATATGATGAAGTGAACAACCACAACTTGTTGATGATGGGAATTCAACAAGACTTTGACGGATAGTGCCTTCATTGGTACTATAATTTGGAGAAGGGTCACCCATGATTGGGATGACCTAAAATTACAATTTTTAAGAGTTTTTTTCTATGTGCGTAAACAGTAACCATTATAGAGCTCATGCGGCGCGTTTTAAGCGGTTGAATGAGGAGCTATCAGATTATGTTGATGAGTTCAGGCCCAAGCACGTAAGTGTGTAGAACCAATTGAAGAAAAGAACTTGGTTAGCATATGCAACAATGGTGCTTTAGACTCCTTCAAGCCCCACCTCATTACCAAGGCGTGTGATTCATTTGCGACCCTCTCATCTTTTACACAAGACTTGGGGGGAATCATGACATTCCCCACCAGTCATGCGATGGATACATGGAAGAGCAAGAGGTCAACAACTGTGGCTTTGGTGGATTCTCAGTCAAAACCACAAGGGGGCAAGAGGGAGAAGAATGAGAAATTTGAACAGAGTAAAGAAAAGCATGGGGACAAGTATACCACAATGCCAATTCCGAAGGCTATCACATGTAGCGAGAAGGCGTTCAGGAGCCTGTACGAACAATGGGTCGAGCACTTGAGTGGTGAAACCTCCAAGGCCCCGTCGGTTTGTAATCAAGAAATGAAAAGAAGATCGATCAGATATACCACCAATAACACTAGGCATTCCATGATGGATATTATACTACTACGGAGGATATACCATGAGAAATTGGCGGCCGGGGAGATTGAACTAGGAGAAGAAATGTGCAACACCATCACTCATGGTACAGTCCCGGAAGTCAAGAACTCAAATATTGGCTCTACGTACCATCAAACAAACTTTGAACTACAGATGAATTAAAAATCCACCCAAGATGGTGGTCCACCAAAAATGGTGGTTTAAGTCCTCAGGAATATCCCTTGCCAAGTAAATTGGATGACCAAGGGAGGAGGCACAAGAATTGACGACTAAAAAAAAAAAAAAAAAAAAACCAACCCAAAATGGTGGTCCACTCTAAACGGTGGTCAAGTCCTCGTAGACTGCATTTGCCAAGAAATTGGACGACCCAAGTGACGAGGCACCCGATTTCAAGTCCTCGTAGACTGCACTTGCCAAGAAATTGGACAACCCAAGTGACGAGGCACCTGATTTCAAGTCCTCGTGAGATCGTGACTTACAAAAATATTGGACGACCCAAGTGACGAGGCACCCATTTTAAGTCCTCGAGATCGTGACTTGCCAAGAAATTGGACGACCCAAGTGACGAGGCACCGAAAGTGTTACACTTTATCATCAAAAGTGAATGAGGCACCTGACTATAAGCCCTCAGACCCGAAAAGTTATACTTTCAACTTTAATAAAAGTAATTGAGGCGCCTGAGTATAAGCCCTCAACCCAAAAAAAAAGTTACACTTTATCTCTAAAAGTGGTGAACGTTATGCTTTCACCGACAAAAGCAAGATTTATTATATGAAACGTTATGCTTTTTCGTTAAAAGCAATTTTATTATCAATAAATTGACAAACTTTCACTTATACTTGAACGTTTTTTTTACAATTTCTTTAAAAAAAAAAAAAAAAAAACCAAAGAAAAGTATAGATTCAAGTGTTAGTTTGTATGAAATAAATGTACATGATTTCCTGATACAGGAAATGAAAAGAACTACGAAAGTTCATGATCCAAAGGTCATGACCTGTCGAATTGAAGATAGAGGAATACCTAAAGCTTGATCTTCGAGGCTATCAAGCTAGTCTCGAGGCCCTCAAAGCAGGTCTTGAGGCTATCTAAAGATATCTTCAATGCTATTATCATGTCCTCGATGCTATCAGGCCTTCGAAGCTATCAGCAGGTCTTCGAGGCTATCAGCAGGACTTCGAGGCCCTCAGCAGGTCTTTGAGGCTATCAGTAGATCTTCAAGGCTATTATCAGGTCTTCGATGCTATCAGCCTTCAAGCTATCGCCAGAAAGTCTTCGAGGCTATCGCCAGGTCTTCGAGGCTATGAGGACTTCGAAGCTATCAGGCCTTCAAGAAATGTTTGGTTCTCAATGACTTCTTGATTCCAAAGAAAAGAAAAATTTCAAGAGATGGTAAAAAAAGATTAGATCGAAGATTTACAAAAATATCCCAGGAGAGCTCCTCTAAGGCCTGCCCTTCTAAGGTCTGCTGCCTATAGAGGTTCCCTCTCCTAGGACTTTCATTTTCGAGGATTGAAAAACATCAAGCCCTGCGAAGTGTTCAGACACTGAAATCAAGACTTCAACACTTCCAATATTTTGCGTGATCATCTCACCAAAGGGGTGACTCACGCGTAGGGGGAAAATACTTACCGAGAGATGACATAGACATCCTCCAGAGTAAAAGTGCATTCACCCCAAGCAGCGATGAATATTTAGATAGAAGAACACCATGGTCCTATTGGATACGAAGGTTCTTACATAGCTGGATGCAAGAAGAATGTCACCTATCCACATAATCAGCATTCCCAAGTAGCTAGTCGATCTAATGTTGCTATTCTTGAAGGTGGTTAGATGAATCAGACAAGAAGTCATCCCAACTTCCATAAGCCATTGGATATAGAAACAAGCCTTCCTTCTATGGTGGAGAAAAAGTTGTATGGGCATAAGTTTGGACTTGCTTCTAGAAAGACGACGAAAAGACCAAAGGAGGGGAGCCCTTTCCCAATCATTGAGAAATGGGGCCTCTTTGGTTGTTCCCAAGTCTGCAGAATGTTCAACAGGTAGGGCCTGATATTCTTGAAGGTGGTTAGATGAATCAGACAAGAAGTCATCCCAACTTCCACAAGCCGTTGGATATAGAAACAAGCCTTCCTTCTATGGTGGAGGAAAAGTTGTACGGGCATAAGTTTAGACTTGCTTCCAAAAGACGACGAAAAGACCAAAGGAGGGGAGCCCTTTCCCAATCATTGAGAAACGGGGCCTCCTTGGTTGTTCCCAAGTCTGCAGAATATTCAACAGGGTATGCCTGCAAGAAAAAAAAAAGAGTTCAGTATAAGGGATCTAAAGAAGCAAGGAAGGGATGTCAAATAAAGTGCTTGAGCTCGAAGTGCTCACCATGGCAAAGAGGAATGTCCAAGAGTAAAGCTTCAAAACTCCTGAAAAGAAGATGAAACAATGTCAGAAAGAGTTAGGGAGTACATTTATGCAAAAAGAAAATTCTCGAAAATTTTTGAAAAAACTTCGGACGGCCAAAAGGCATCCTTCGGAGCCTTTTTGGACTTATAATGACATATGTCATGGCGTAATGATGAATTTTGTAGGGCTCATTGATACGGTCGTTTTGATATATTATGGGCCCCAAAACTCCAAACGAGTCAAAAGTTATGATCAAAATAGTAATTTTTCTTCCAAAAATCCCCCTAGGGTTCGACCCCCCTAGGGTTCGGCTATGTTGGCTTCGTAGGGCTCCTCGCTAGCTTCGTTTTGATATATTATGGGCCCCAAAACTCTAAACAAGTCAAAAGTTATGATCAAAATAGTAACTACTCTTCCAAAATCTCCCCTAGGGTTCGCCCCCCCTAGGGTTCGGCCCCCTAGGGTTCGGCCACCTACGGTTCGACCATGATGACTTTGTAGGGCTCCTCGCTAGCTTCGTTTTGATATATTATGGGCCCCGAAACTCTAAACGAGTCAAAAGTTATGATCAAAATAGTAACTGCTCTTCCAAAACCCCCCCTAGGGTTTGGCCCCCCTAGGGTTCGGCCACCTAGGGTTCGGCCATGATGACTTCATAGAGCTCCTCGCTAACTTCGTTTTGATATATTATGGATCCCGAAATTCTAAATGAGTAAAAAAATATGATCAAAATAGTAGTTGCTCCTCCCCATAGGGTTCGGCCATGTTGCCTTATGCCACCTAGGGTTCGGCCATGTTGGCTTGTAGGGCTCCTCGCTAGCTTCGTTTTGATATATTATGGGTCCCGAAACTCCAAATGAGTGAAAAGTTATGATCAAAATAGTAGTTGATCCTCCAAAAACTTCATTTTTTTCATTTAAACTTCATTTTTCCCATAGGGTTCGGCCATGTTGCCTTAGGCCACCTAGGGTTCGGCCATGTTGGTTTAGGAGATGCATACATACGAATACATGTATAGCCCCAAAGTATGCTTGCAACGGAAAAGGAAGCGATCACTCTTTTTCCATTAAGGGAAGGATTTAAGCCGATTTACAAAAAGATAAGTATCTTTGAATTTATTTCTAAATGGAAACATATAAAAATATTATTTCCTAAATATAGAATAGATTTAATTTTTGATTTTATTCCCAACAAAGGGAAATTTTGAAATATATGTTTGATTTTCCTTCTTAATGATAATAAGGAAGGGTCTTATCTTCAAAATCAAATATAAAAAAGATTTAATTTTATTCCCAACAAGGGGTAATTTTCGAAAATGGATTATTTATATATATATATAGATGATAATATATATATATATATATATATATATAAATAAATAAATAAAATCTTTTGTTTTCAAATAAAATTAAGATTTGATCTTATTTTCAAAATAAAATTATGATTTGATCATATTTCCAAAATAAAATTTAGATTTGATTTCATTTGGTAAAAAGGAAAGATTTGGTTTACGAAAAGAAGGATTTTATTAAATTAAATTTTATTTGGTAATATTTGATGATCTTCCTTGTCTTAATTTCCAGAAAAAAATAAGGAAGCAAATATTGGGCAAACTATGGAATGATTTTCAGAAGATTTTTCAGTATGGAAGTATTCTTGCGCGATCGTCTATTTGGGAATGCGACTCTCGCGCAGGGGTCAAATGTGGACCCATGTGCAAAATTAGGATTCACATGACCTAATTAAATGCACAATTAGGGTTCCACGGCCTCATTAAATGTGCAAATTAGGGTTTGCATAACCTAATCAAATGGATAATTCAGAAATAAAGGGACTAGACCCGGGAGAAGCCTCGACGGGTCCCAAGGCAGAAGGCTCGTTGAGGTGGCTCGTTTTGGGAATTGATTGAGGGATTGGATTGGTGGCTAGAAGGATGTATGATATGGGCATTATTCTAATGACTAAAGGGTATTTCCGAATTTCCTCAAGACATGTGCTTGGCATGTGATTACTTAAATTCCAGGAAGCTCTATAAATACCCCTTCCATTCTATGAAGGAGGGGACCTCTCTCCAGACACATGATTCAGACTCTTTTGGTGACTTAAGGCTTGGATATTCCACCTAAAAGCACTAAAAGGGTTTGGGACACTTCTCTTCAGACTCAAGACTTGGACTCTTGGAATATCAAAGGGACCCTTTTGGTGACTTAAAGGCTTGGAGATTCCACCTAAAAGTACTAAAGGGGTTTAGACATTTGCTCAACTCGAAGGACTCAAGAAGACTCTTGGAATCCCTGCTACCCTAACACTTGCTCACTTGATTCTAGGAGTTCGCCACGCCGTCGTTGGAGTAATCGCCCACCGCCATTCTCCCTTCTTCAATCAACCAATCAATTCCTTACTCTTTGTGGATTTTCTCCTCCTCACCAACATTTAAACCCTAACTCTAGCAAGGCACGATTTCCTTGCCCACAAGTAAAAGATCATATCGCGGCACGAAAGTAATATTGACAACACAAAAGCCCATTTTGTGTGACTTGCAAAGGATGGAGATAGAGTTAAAGACTCAGGACCCATGTGATGATGGCGTAATATGCGAGTAGAACCGACTTTAATTGATAAAGTTAAAGTCGCCAAGCTACTGCACTGGAGCCGATGCGCGATGAGGAAGAAAGTTCAAGAAGGTGCTACGCCGGAAGCAAGAATCGATGAAGAAGGAATACTTCGAGTCAACTCCGCACTTTTGTGTTCCTAACGATTTCGATTTAAAGTATAAAATCATGATGGAGGCACACAACACACCATTTGCAATCCATCTCAGGAGTACCAAATGTATCGTGATCTTCATCATACATTTTGGTGGAGCAATATGAAGAGAGAGATAATATTTGTTTATCTCAAGGTGTCTAACTTGTCAACGAGTCAAGGCGGAGCATCAAGTACCAAAAGGTCCATTGCAACCACTTGAAATTCCAGAATGGAAGTGGGATCACATTACCATGGATTTCGTTACAGGTCTTCCCAAGGTTTCTCAAGGCATAGATGCAATTTGGGTCATTGTTGATAGATTGACCAAGTCTGCTCATTTCTTACCAATTCAAGAAATTTATACACTTGAACATCTTGCTCGTATGTACATAAACGAGATTGTAAGACTGCATGGTATGCCAGTATCCATTGTTTCTGATCGAGACCCAAGATTCACTTCACGATTTTGGGTTAGTTTGCAAAAATATATGGGCAAGGATTTACGATTTAGTTCGGCATATCATCCTCGCATTTGGGACGGACAATCGAGAGGACTATTCAAAACTGGAAGATTTATTAAGACTCGTATGTCCTTGACTTCAAAGGAAGTTGGGACAAGTTCTTACCATTGGTGGAGTTTTCCACAACAACAGCTTATCAAGCAAGTATTGGCATGGCTCCATTCGAGGCGTTGTATGGAAGAAAGTGTCGTTCTCCAAAGATATCTTTGGGATGAGGTGGGTGAAGCAACGTTGTTGGGACCGGAGTTGGTACGTATGACTATGGAAAAGATTCAAACGATCCAGCAACGTATAAAAATCTCACAAGATCGACAAAAGAGTTATGCTGATCTTCATCGAAAGGACGTAGAATTCGATACTGGAGACCATGTGTTGTTACGTGTTGCTCCATGGAAAGGAGTTACGAGATTTAGAAAGAGAGGAAAGCTCAATCCCCGATTCATTGGCCCATTTTTAATCCTTGATCGAGTATGAACTATGGCCTATAGACTCGCTTTACCGCCAAGTATGTCTCGTGTTCATAACGTTTTTCATATATCCATGTTACGTAAATATGTGAAAGACCCGAACAACATTATTGAGTTAGAACCGGACGAAATAGCGGAAGATTTAACGTATGAAGAGGTTCCTGTTCAAATATTGGATAAGAAGGAACATATTCTAAGCTCTAAGGTTATACCTCAAACCAAAGTTTTGTGGAGAAATCACGATGTTGAGGAAATAACTTGGGAGTTAGAATCTGAAATGAAATCAAGGTATCCTTACCTCTTCGACATACCAGGTACGTACCCTAATTTCGAGGGCGAAATTTCATAAGAATGGGAGGTTGTAAGACCCCAACTTTTATAAATAAAGATGAATTTTCTATAAATATCATTTTCGAATATTATGGAGTAAATTTGATATAATGTTATAGTTGTGGGTAATATTTATAAATTTTGCAAAAGTACGCAAGTTGTTATATAATATTCGATTGCCTCGGGAATATTCGTTTTAACAGGAATATTCATGCAACGCACAATCATTGGTGGACCCTTATTAACGGAATTATTGTTAAATGAGAAAACGACAAAAATATTTTTATGAAAATAATGGCGAAAGTTTTACCGTTAATCGTTGAAACACCCGGTGTAAAAGTACAAAGAATCGCTGCGTGGTTACATAGTAGTAATACACGGTATTGATTATTGATGCTTACGTGAGAAGTCACTCGCTTTTGTTCAATTATTGCTACAAAGAATTGTTGCATAGTATCTCACGTTATTTGATTCAATTATTGTCAATATTTTATATATTATTAAATCAATAATTGAGACGACAAGGTTATTAATATTATTATTTGCAATATTAACGATGTCTAGAAGTTCATCAAGGAGAGGTTTGGTCACCTAATTGCGGCGCCAATAGGAGAAATCCTTATTATGGGATCGGTGTTCTCCTCGGCCGTCAAGCTTCAAATTCTATCCGTTACCCTCGCATTAATTAGTCACCGGATTGGTTTTCCTTGATTCTTGTGGGACATTGTTGTGTAGAAATGTATGTATGAGATGTTGAGACGACGTGATGTGGCCTTGAGTTGGCGAGATGACGACTTTGCCCCTCACCGGAGTTATCACGGTTTCAAATTTGGTAAAGTAGACGTTGCTCAGGGTTATCTCTGAGATTGGATTGCTGCAAGTGTTAAAGGTCCTCAGTATCATCTCTGAGGTGTGCCTGTCCTCCTAGTATTATCTCCGATTCTGGTCTTGAGTGCCTCGGTGTGAGTGCTTGAGGATGAAGTCGACGCACGATTTGAAACAAGCATTTCCAGAGTTATCGCCGGAATTGCATTCCTTGGGGTTATCTCCAAGGTTGGTAGCTGCTACTCCCAGTATTGGGACCGAGACTAGATACCTCGAGGTTATCTCCGAGATTAATCGGTCTTCTCCGGTGGAATTTTTGGTATTGGAACTGCATGCCTCGGGGTTATCTCCGAGGTTAGAACTGTTACTCCCGGTGTGTGTTCCGGGGTTGAGACTGAACTTCCGGTAGTATCCAGACTGGATGTGAGATGTCTTCCAGTGTTATCTCTGAAAGATGAATCTGCACTCCTGCAAAGTCAGTGAAAGGTGTGCAAAAAATTTCGAGTGTCTACAGGGGTGATAAACAAAGTTATAATCAGTTCTTAGCAAACAAGAACATCATCAAAAAGTCAGAATTTAGGATCAAAGCATAGAAAAGGTATAAACCCTAATTTTTTTTAAATCTTGTGTTTTGATGTTAGTTGTTGATTAGATATGTGTTAGAGGGTGTCTTTTAATGATCTGGGTTGTTGGATCATGGATCCATAACATCTAGAGGCACGAAAATCAAGTTTTCAAAACTGACCAATAACCCTAATTTTAAGGCCTCACAGTCATATGCCAGTGCCTCTAGATCCGTGTGTGTTAGTCGTTTTCAGTGTCTTATGTTTTGAATCCGTTCTATGACATGAGGACTGTGATCTGAAACTGGAAGCATGGTCGGATCAAGTCTAGAGATTCGATTATGCTCGGTCAAACCTCGCTTATCGGGATCACGAAAAACGCTTTACGGGTAACCTGTAATTTTCCTGCAATTCGACAAGCTTTTTGCAATCGCTAGATCTTGCTATGTTTAAGTTGTTATGTGATGTTGTTGGTTTTATCTTTGTAGACATCGCATGTGCTATACATATATGCCTTTAGATCACTCGGATCCGTAATATAATCAGATCTAATCGTGGGTCAAAACCACGCCGATTAATCGCCCAAGGAGATTCAGGTAACCTTAATCTTCCAAGACCGTTTTCTGACTACTACTTTGACCGGCCTTGATTTCTTAAATGTGTTGTTGTTAGACCGATCTGTAGTTATATTATTGTACCCTGACATGTGCTCTACAGTATTGAACCAATATTTCACCCAAACAAGTTACATGATACAAGTTATGACGATCGAAAACTAGTACCCTCGACTATTCTTCATTTTCTGAAAAACCCAGAAATGAAGAACAACGTTGTCAGAAATTTTGGAGGCTTGAATCTCTCAGTTGTGATATGTTATGACCATGAAATTTGTTGGTTAATGTAGTATTACATCCTTACTACAATAGTAACCCTTTAGCTTCCCAGAAATCATCACGAACACTTTGATAATCATGGTCAAAGTAGCAACCTGAAAACTGGCGATGAAGCTCAAGAACAGGCTCGAGAACACCTATAGCGACGGGTCTGTCGCTATAGGCCCCTTTAGCGATAGTTAGTTTTAGAAATTTATTATTTTAATAAATAAATCAAAATAAATGGTTTTTAATTATTAAAAATACCAAATAAATTCTGAAAAAATTATTTTAAAGTCTAAAAAATAGTTTTTAATTATTTTGAGTATATTTCATAAATATTTAATATTTTTGGAATATAAATGGTATTTAATTTTTTTAATTATAATATTAAATAAATTATTTAAAATCGATTTTAATACATGAAAAATCATGAAAAATAATATTATGGTATAATAAAATAATTTAAGTTATTTTAAGTGACTTTTAATATTTTAGGATGAATTTCATTAATTAATTAATATTAATGATAATTAGTTTATTTAATAACTATATTAAATAAATTGTGGAAAAATAGAATTAATGATTTATAAATCATATAAAATGGTTTACGATTATAAAAATATTTTAAGTTATAAAATATAACTTTTGATATTTTGTCATGAAAATATTAATATTTTAATATTAAAAGCAATTATCTGATAATGGATTTATGTTTAAAAATCATATAAATATGATTTTAAGGTATTAAAATACTTTGATATATTATAAATATATTATAATATTATGATAGATGTATTTCATTAATATTTGATAATAAATAAATATTAATGATAAATGAATTATGCGGTATTTAAATTAGATAAATACGTTATAAATGATTAAAAAATTACGATAAATGGTAATAATTATTTAAAATTATTACGAGCTTATGAAAATTATTTTAACTAATATTAAAATTATCTGAGATAATTGTTAAGTGTTAGGCATAGTTTAATTGAACTTAGACTCGATAAAAGTCCGACTAGACCGTCGGGATGTCATTTTGTGTTGGGTTATAAGTTATGTATTATGTATCTTCCAACCCAGAAAGTGATGGTGCCGTATATATCAATAACATTCATATTCATTCATTCAATTGAAAAGTCTCAAAGAATCTAACATAACTTCTATATATTTAAAGTAATATTTACATTTTCCAAGTTCTATAATTCTACATAAAGGTTCTTTGTCATAATATCGCTAAATTACAACAATAGATCTATACTATTACAAGACAGCCTTAGTAATCGCTTTTAGCTTTTTCCTTTATCTTTCTCGATCCTTCTGGACGCTCTCAATTTTAGTCGCATTCATATGGTTCAAGCAAGAGTGAGCATAACTAGCTCATCAAGTATAACAATTTAATAACAACATGCTTCGACACATACAAATCATATATCTTCGATAATCGAATAATAGTTATGAAGTACTATTGATAATTCAAAATAAGACTTCATCTTTTCTTTCAAAATGTTTTACAATAACAACAATATTTAGTAAAACATTCACTCCGTCGTAGAGACCTCGAGTATTCATTCTTTATTGAAAAGGACAACCCTAAGCAAGTCCAGAAGTCTCGATATCACTTACGAAAGCACTTCTAGGTGATCAAAATTATTGTACTCTTATGTTGATCAACACTACATCCATTAAACGATGCACGCTTAAGCATTTGGCAACCTCACGCGCCTCGCTGCTTTTACCGACAAAACATTTGTTTAACATTTCATTTTCTTTTTGAAAACCATATCAAGTAGTTGACAAAAGATAGCAACATTTGATAATACATGAATAGATTATCAATACATCAAGTCTAGCCAAAGGAATTGGCTTCAACTTTATCATAACTCAATTCATGTAAAAGAATACATGAACCTCAAAAAACTTGTTCAGATTGAATCGAGACAAGAGTTAGAATACTTGCTTTTAAGGCCCCTGCTACGGTATTTTAACTTTATGTTCAAGTCGCTCAAGTCTCTACAATACATGATCACATAATGCCTTACATTAGGTCACATATAATCAAGTATGTATATGACTATATCATACCCTTCATTTCAATCTAATGTGTATTAGATTCAAGCCTTATTATTCATTCCATTTATCATTATGCTTGCATTATACTTCACTAGGTTATCTCAACCTTTATATTACATTCCTTAAGGTTTAACAAAGTTTAAACAATGTTACATTACCTTCCTTAAGTTATGTTTACTTCCATTTCTTTTTTTTGTATTTAGAAAATTTTCATTACTATCTTTGTTTTCGAGATCGGAGGTCATGGGGGCCAAATTTTATACCTACATCTCGCATACCGGGTGCATGTAGAGCTCTTAATATAATTGTCCCTGACTTGGCGCTACATGCCATGAAGTCCTTTTTAATAAAGGCCACCATGCGCGCCACACCCCGTAGAGGATTTTGTCATCGTTTCACGAAATCAATAAGGCCACTTATGAACTAAGGTTCACGTCATGCATGTAACTCTTGCAGAGAGGCTCACATATCGTTTCGTGTCATGGCGCAGCGGTTTTTTTGTTTAGGGGTTGAGCCATGGGCGCCAGCGCCCAACTCAGGCACCGTATATCAATTTCAGCTTTTGAAATTTTGTGAACTTCCTGACGATAACTTCTTCGTTATAAGTCCGAATTTGCTTGCTCAAAAGCCTCACGGTTCACAATTTACGTAATCTACATGATCATTCAAGAATTTTATCTATTTGACTTCGTTTGCTAAAAATTCACCTATTGGTTCATTTTTAACGTAAACGATAAACGCTCGTGAACGCTCAACGCTCGCTTTTTCATTCTAAGTCGAATCCGGCCATTTTCGAGTCCGCAACTCTTAAATGCCAATTATGACTTGTTTCTATTGGAAAACAATGGTTTCATGATCCAAACACAAAATTTGACTTCCATTCCGAGAATTTTACGATTCGACGCTTATCGTCCAATCGTGCAAATTCCGGCAATTCTTCATTCTTATGATTTGATCAACATTACAAATGAACTTCATTCATCATGTGAACATCTCAACATACTTAATACAACAACTTATATTCATTGTTGGATTTTGACTTATTCTTCATGAGCTTATAACTTGTCAAATTATAAACTACTTAAGATTTGATTATTCATGACTTATGACAATTAAGGTTTATTAATCATCATACTTTATATACTCTTTCACATATAACTTTTACTTAGGTATACATGATACATATGATCATATAAATTCTTTTACATTCATATCATTTCTCTTAATAAACTTCTTACAAGTTCATATTATTTTCACATAAGTTTATAACTTATGCTAGCTTAAATGACTTATTACCAACTTAATTGGCTTAAGTTCATTACTTACTCATTCATGTTTCTTAATCCAACTTTTCTTATCATCCTATCATGGTAGAGATAGAAGATAATTGAGAAGAAGTCTTACTCTTTTGTAGTCTTGGTAAGTAGCTTGCTTCTTCTTCTTACTTATGGAATGACTTTATGTAGCTTATTCTCTCTAACACTTAAGCACTTTAGATGTGTTGGATTAATTGATCAACCAACAAATGGCTAGCAAAGCTCTTCTATTTATAGATTTTCCAAGGTTAGGTAGTTTGGTCTTTAAAACATCCCACTCCTTAAGCCACCTCCTTACTATTCATTACTTGTCTAACACAACACTTATCCTACACTTGGTCATTACTTCAAAGTCTTGGTCAATACTCCTACTTGATCATCACACTTACTTGATCACCACATCACTTGGTCACCACACATTCAACTATATTAATATGGTTTGCCCCATGGGTCAACCCATTTATCGGACTTTAGCTTGGGCTTGGATTAAATAAATCCTTGGGCCTTATATTAACAAACACTAGTTGGTTCATTAATTAATAGTTGGGCTTTCTCTTTAATTCACTTGGACTTGTATATAATTGTTAACCAATCATCCAAGTCCATTAACATTTCTTAATACATATTGTTGATGTATTTTCGTATTCTAATTTTATAGAATTTATATACTAGATTTCATCATTCATACAAACTCGTATAATACTTGTACTACTATACTGCTTTTCATTACTTTGTACAATACCAACGTATCATACCATTATTACTCATTCATTACTATTTCAACTTCCTTAACGCTTAGGAATTAAGTCCATGTTTAATTATTACATTTTCCATAACTAGATTTTTATTACATAATCCATCTTACCTTGTTATTCCATCATTGCAGTATTTCTAATCTCAAAATTATATCCCAAGCAAATACCGATGAATAGTGTTTTTTTCGAAAATTTTTTGAAAAACTTTTATTTTCGCCTTGGAAATCCAAACACTTTAATTCATCCACGTAGCCCAAATACTACGATATTCTAACATCAATAGGTTATACAATGACAACCATCTTGATAACACATGGAATATGATTTTATTATTATTTAATTTAATAAAATCATTTTACAATAAGATCCCAATTTCTGGCCGTTACATTCTTCCCCTTATAAAGATTCTCGCCCCGTAATCTCTGCCTTTACTTTAATCAAATAGATGAGGAAATTTTTTTTCATCTTTTCTTCTAGTTCCCACGCTGCTTCTTCTTCAAATCGTGGTTCTTCCATAATACTTTTACCGATGGTATTACCTTGTTCCTCGTAACTTGTTCCTTTCTATCAATGATCTACATCACGACTCTTCATATGATAAGTCTTTCTCGATATGAAATCGCTCATACTTGATTACATGCTTATAGTCCGCATTTTTATATGGACGTAATATAGATACGTGAAACACGTTATGTATTCGTTCTAGGTCCGGAGGTAATGCTATCATATACGCCTACCTCTCCCACCCGCTTTAATACTTCAAAAGGTCCTATAAACCTGGACTTAACTTTCCTTCTTTCCAAAGCGATATCTTTCCTTTCCGTGGAGATACCTTTAGAAAACACATACGAGCCCACCTCAAACTCTCGACTTAGTCTATGTGAGTCCAAGATATTTCTTCTTGTCGTCCCCGAAATGTGACGAGACGCATCCGAATTAACTTTACCACATCCGCCGCTCTGGCCGCACCAATTTTCGTCCTAGCATCCTGCTGTTTCTCCCACCTCATCCCAACACAAAGGTGTTCTCGCACTTCCTTCCATACAAAGCTTTCAGACGCATGAAGATGCCTATGCTTGCATGATAACTCGTTGTTATATGCAAACTCTACTAGTGGTAGGTGATCATCCCAACTACCCTTGAAATCCATGACGCAAGACCTCAACACGTCTTCTAACGCCTCGAATTGTCCTTTCGCTTTCGCCCATCGGGCCAGGATGATAAGTCATGCTTAACCTCACCGTGTTCCCAACCGCTTGCAAACTCCTCCAAAAGTTCGATGTGAATCGTGGATCACGATCCGACACAATCGACATTGGTACTCCATGTCCGAAATGATTTCTTAACATAAAGTTTAGCTAATCGGTCTAAGTTATACTTGACCCTAATTGGCAAAAGTGAGCCGACTTCACAACCCGGCCCACTATTACCCAAATCGAATCGCACTTTTTTTGCGCCGTCAAGTCCCACCACGAAGTCCATCGTGATATGCTCCCACTTCCATTCTCGAATCTCCAATGACCGTAATAAACCATCTGGTCGTTGATGTTCTACTTAACTTTTTGACAAGTTAAGCACCTACTCACATACTCGCTATTTTCTCTTCATGTTTGGCCACCAAAACTCGTCAAGGTCTTGATACATCTTAGTATCGCCAGATGTATCGAGTACCTTTAACTATGAGCTTCTTGTAATACTTGCTCCTTTAATTTCGCCTCATTCAAAACCCAAATTCTTCCTCAAATCTTAATAATCCTCATTATCAAGACTATACTTAACATCTTCCTTCTCTGATAACCGCTTCTTCATTTGGTTACACTCATCCATCTTGAGTCAGACCTCCTCGACTCTTTCTACGATGGTAGATTGCATCTCCGTCAGAAAGAGTAATTGCCCCAATCACTCGGCATCTTCACTTCTATTTCCATCCTAGCCATCTCTCGTTATTAACTCATTTCGAGTCGTTAACATAGACAACTTTTTCCCGACCCTTCCTACTTAAGGCGCTTCAAGAACTACATTGGCCTTTCCAGGTGATACAGATTTCACAATCATAATCCTTTATCAACTCCACCATCTTCTCTCTGCCTCATATTCAACTCCTTTCGAGTGAAGATATACTTTTAGACTTTTATGGTCCAGATATATCTCACACATTTTCCCCATAAAGATAATGTTCCATATCTTTAGAGTAAACACTATCATGGCCAGGCCTGCATCATGAGTAGGTAAACTTTCTCATAATCCTTCAATCGCCGAGATGCATACGTTAATGACTTTGCCATGCCGCATAAGCACACAACCAAGTCCTTATGCGAAGCATCACTATACACTACAAAATTTCCCGTGTCATCCGGCAATGACAAAACAGAGCTTCACTTAATCTCTTCTTCGCTTCTTGAAAACTGCCTTTCACATTTATCCGTCCATACGATTTCACCGCCTTCCTTGTTAAGTTAGTCAACGAGGTAGCTATCTTCAAAAAAATCTGGATAAATCTTCGATAAGACTCGCTAACCCTAGAAACTCCGCACCTCACCGGCATTTTTTGTTGTTCCTAATTCATTATCGCTTCCACCTTTCGCCGGATCCACTCGAATCCCTCTCGTCAATGACATGACCTAAAAATCAAGATTTTTTCCAAACCAAAATTCACATTTGGTGAATTTCAGATATAACTCTCTCCTCCTTAAGGTCTCCAACACTAACCTTAAGTGTTCTAAGATGATCTTCCGTGTCTTAGAATAGACTAGAATATCATCGATAAACACCACGCATTTAACTTGTCCAAATATAGTTTGAACACTGCTCATCATATCCATAAATGCAAATTGTGCATTCACAACCCAAATGACATCACCGTAAACTCGTAATGACCATAACGAGTCCCTAATGCGCCTTTGGTACATCTTCCTTCCTAACCTTAACCGATGATACCTCATTCAAGAAATCTATTTTAGAAAATACTTTGCCCTTTCAATCGATCAAAGAGATCATCGATCCGGGCAATGGGTATTTATTCTTTCGTTAACTTGTTCAACTCCCGATAATCGATACAAAGCCTTAACGATCCGCTTTCTTCTTCGACAAACAACACCGGTGTTTCTACTACGAAAACACTTGGTTGAATGTACTTCTTGTCCAATAGTTCCTCAGAAGTGAAACCATTAGTTCTTTCATTTCCACAGCGCCATACGCAGACGGCGTGCCTTTGAGACCCAAGGTCGCTCTCGCACAAAGGTTCATCACAAATTTGATCTCCCTATCCCATGCAGAAACCCAGAATTCACTTGGAAATACATCCATGAATTTTTATTATAGGTATTTGTTCCATGGTTGCTCCCACTCTCCGGGTATCAACAACATGGCATAGGTAACCTACACAACCCTTCCTTAAAAGTTTTCTAGTTTGTGTCATCGTAAGGCAACACGGACGTCTCCGACAATTTACTACCATAAAAATACTACAGAGGTTGGTTCAACGTCCCCGATGCTCACACTTTTCCTTTGGCAATCTATAATTGCTCCATGGTTAATCAACCAATCCATTCCGAGAATTACGTCAATTTCTCCTAACTTTATTTCCAGATTAAATCTACCGATAACTTACAACCACGCACATCTACGCAACAACTCCTATGAATATCTTCAACAGAATTATCTCTTCGCTTGCTACCTTAATGTTCAAAGGTATAGGCAATTTTTGGGAAATAATTCTAGTCGCTCTAGCAAAATCACATGCTATAAACGTAACAAGTAGCACACCCAATCAAATAAAGACGTATGCATTTATATTGTTGATCGGAATAATACCTCAGAACTACATCCCCGATGCCACCGCATCTTGGACCGTCATATATTAAAAGTGCGGGCCATTGATTTCTACCGAGCCGGGACCACTAATAGCTAACTTCCCGCTTATTAGGTCCCTTATTTCCTTCTATCCCCTTCTTCGCAGCTTCTTTGCTATGTGGTCATTGATCCACATACAAAGCATCCGTGATTCTTCTTCTGATTGGGGATGCTTAAGTTAAATGTGCCCTTCCTATCCATAATTATAACACACCGCCTTACCTTTGAGACAGACTCCTAAGTGAGTCTTCCCATTGTGTTTTACAGCCTCCATCCTCCTCTTAGAGTCCCTTGTTTTACTCCCAGATTCCTGCAGTTAAAGCCCTTCCTTTCTCGACCGCCGCCACTCCCACCTGCCCCTGGCCTTGGTTCCTCCATCAACCCCCGCCTTTGGTCTTCTTATCTTTGTGGTATCAAGCTAAGAGCCTCATTCCCACCTTCGGCAATTATTGCCTTTTCTAGTATGGTTCCAAAGGAAGTACTTTGGAACACAGTAGATTCTGGCTTATAGAGCTGTGGTTTCAAGCCCCCGTCAACCTTCTAGCCTTTTCTCACTTCAAAGGTCCACTGATGTGGAGATTAATCGCGCTTCATTAAACTTGGCAAGATAATCGGGAACCATCATATCCCCTTGTCTCAATTCCGTAAACCTCATCTCCATCCTCCTCAGATACTGTGGGAAAATAGTTCTCAAGAAAATCTCCTGAACCTCTCCCACGTTAGGTTTCCTATATCGCCCTAGCCTGGTTTGCCTCCCACCGTAAGTTGGCCTCCTTTCATCAAATAGGTTGCAAAGGCAACTTTTGACCTCCTCAACATTTGCTATTACAAATGCTTTTCAATTTCTTTTACCCATGTTCTGGGCTTCTATAGGTCCGTAGTTCCTTGAACTCCCATGACCTACACTTTTAAAATCCTTAAAAGTAGTAGCTCAGATTACTCTGTGAATTATGGGTACATTAGCCCTCGTTTATTAAATGCAATTGCTAAAAGATTAACTAACTCCTCAGATTGATTAACCTGACTACCCTCCCGCTGGTTAACATTAATACCGATTTCATTTTCTTCTTCTTCATGATTTCACCGTTAAGAAAACAACACATCATTATTACTTTATTCTTGTTGGTTTGTTATTGTTTGTAATAAAACAACAACTCATACTCATTACTCAACATATTCCATAAAAAGATTTATATTGATTCATAACTTGTAGTATAATACTACATTGTTTACATTACTCAAATTTTAGGTGATTACATTTCCATCCCGCAATTATTTTCCAAAATTGGGATTTACAAAAAGACTACCCTTTGTTATACTTTTTTTACGTCACTACTAGATACATAATATTTACATATCTATTCTACTCTAGCTATTGCTAGATTACATCCGCCGTAAGGCATTCTCAAAAATCGCCCGCCAAACCGCAAGAATAACATCTCATCGATGGTACGACGGTCTGTCTCGCTTCACCGATATCCAACTACCGTCATCGAAATCTACATGAGAACTCCTATGAATATAGGACATCCTCTCCAACTTCCGCTTTTTAGTCTTTAGCTCCCGCTGAGCTCAAAGACTTCACCTCTCAAATCTCTTGACTTTGTCCATAGCTAGGACTCTATCATCGTGCTCCTCTTCCCATACATTCCTTCCATATTAGCCTTGTCCTCACGGATGCCTTTGGAGTTCCTCTTTCAACTCCTTAACTTCTTGGCAAGAATGGACATTCCTATCCAATACCGACATAAATAGTGCTTTCATTGATTCCCCCAGACATTTCCTCCGTAGGTGGAACTCGGGTCCTCCGTAGGTGGAACTCGGTCAAAAGACATCACGCCCACCTCCTCTTCTAGCATGCCATCAAATATAGACATGTAGTCTAAATCATCCGAGTCTCCCACTCGATGGTCACCAACTCGTTCTACTTGGCCACGGATTTGGTAGTATCTCTACCCCATTAATCAATCTCTCACCACTACATGTATATCTCTATACATATCATTTTCTCCCGACATCTACAATAAAACAATATAGTTTGATTAGTACACGCCAAGAAAATAATAAAATACATAACATAATATAATGCATTTTTATAAGGTTACTTTCCATCTTTTACTTTTATTCTTTCGTAAGGTTATGATTTTAAGGTTCTACTTTTCCCTTAAGTTTTATAACCTAGGCTTTGATACTAACTCAGAAGCGCTTCAAATTCGTGTATCTTCCAACCCCGATGATGGTGCTATACTGCATACAACATTCATACATTCATTCAATTGAAAAGTCTCAAAGAACTAACATAACTTCTATATATTTAAAGTAATATTTACATTTCCCAAGTTCTATAACTGCTATAAAGGTTCTTTGTCATAATATTAGTTAAATTACAACAATAGACCTATACTATTACAAGACAGCCTTAGTAATCATTTTAGCTTTTCCTTTTTATCTTTCCTCGATCCTTCTGGACGCTCATTTTAGTCGATTCATATGGTTCAAGCAAGAGTGAGCATAACTAGCTCAAAGAAGTATAACAATTTAATAACAACATGCTTGATACATACAAATCAGATATCTTCGATAATCGAATAATAGTTATGAAGTACTATTGATAATTCAAAATAGCACTTCATTTTTTTCTTTCAAAATGTTTTACAATAACAACAATATTTAGTAAAACATTCACTCTACCAAAGACCTCGAGTATTCATTCTTTATTGAAAAGGACAACCCTAAAACAAGTCCGTAAGTCTCGATATCACTTACGAGCACTTCTAGGTGATCAAATTTATCAGACTCTATGTTGATCAACACTACATCCATTAAACGATGCACGCTTAAGCATTTGGCAACCTCACGGCTCGCTGCTTTTTACCGACAAAACATTTGTTTAACATTTCATTTTTTTTTGAAAACCATATCAAGTAGTTGACAAAAGATAGCAACATTTGATAATACATGAATAGATTATCAATACATCAAGTCTAGCCAAAGGAATTGGCTTCAACTTCATCATAACTCAATTCATGCAAAAGAATACATGAACCTCAAAAAAACTTGTTCAGATTGAATCGAGACAAGAGTTAGAATACTTGCCTTTAGCCTCCGCTACTAGATTTTAACTTTATGTTCAAGTCGCTCAAGTCTCTACAATACATGATCACATAATGCCTTACATTAGGTCACATATAATCAAGTATGTATATGACTATATCATACCCTTCATTTCAATCTAATTGTGTATTAGATTCAGTTATTATTCATTCCTCGGTTTATCATTATGCTTGCATTATATTCGACTAGGTTATCTCAACCTTTATATTACATTCTTAAGGTTTAACAAAGTTTAAACAATGTTACATTACCTTCCTTAAGTTATGTTTACTTCCATTTCTTTTTTTTTTTTGTATTTAGAAACTTTCATTACTATCTTTGTTTTCGAGATCATGTCATACGCCAAATTTTATACCTACATCTCATCACGCAAGCTTGAGCTCTAATGTATGCCATTGTCCTCGACTCGCATACATACATGAAGTCCTTATTTTAATGGTCGCGCATGCACTGCGCCACACCTGCAGAGGATTTTGTCATCGTTTCATGGAAATGCGCAACGCCACTTATTGAACTAAGGTTCACGTACATGTGAAACTCTGCAAGAGGTTTCTTACATCGCTCTGCCACGCACATGGGTCTTTTTTGTTTAGGGGGGTCAGCCACGGCCAACCAACTCAGGCACCAGATATCAATTTTAGCTTTTAAATTTTGTGAACTTCCTTGACGATAACTTCTTCGTTATAAGTCCAATTCGCCTGCTCAAAAGCCTACGGTTCACAATTTACGTAATTTACATGATCATTCAAGAATTTTATCTATTTGACTTTGCTTGCTAAAAATTCACCTATTGGTTCATTTTTAACGTAAACGATAAACGCTCGTGGAACGCTCAACGCCGCTTTTTTTTCATTCTAAGTTTTAATCCGGCCATTTTCGAGTCCGCAACTCTTAAATGCCAATTATGACTTGTTTCTATTGGAAAACAATGGTTTCATGATCCAACACAAAATTTGACTTCCATTCCGAGAATTTTACGATTCGACGCTTATCGTCCAATCGCAAATTCCGCAATTCTTCATTCTTATGATTTGATCAACATTACAAATGAACTTCATTCATCATGTGAACATTTTAACATACTTAATACAACAACTTATATTCATTGTTGATTTTGACTTATTCTTCATGAGCTTATAACTTGTCAAATTATAAACTACTTAAGATTTGATTATTCGCTTGACTTATGACAATTAAGGTTTATTAATCATCATTTTTTTTACATACTCTTCACATATAACTTTACTTAGGTATACATGATACATATGATCATATAAATTCTTTTTACATTCATATCATTTCTCTTAATAAACTTCTTACAAGTTCATATTATTTTCACATAAGTTTATAACTTATGCTAGCTTAAATGACTTATTACCAACTTAATTGGCTTAAGTTCATTACTTACTCATTCATGTTTCTTAATCCAACTTTTCTTATCATCCTATCATGGTAGAGATAGAAGATAATCGAGAAGAAGTCTTACTCTTTTGTAGTCTTGGTAAGTAGTTTGCTTCTTCTTCTTACTTATTATGGAATGACTTATGTGTAGCTTATTCTCTCTAACACTTAAGCACTTTAGATGTGTTGGATTAATTGATCAACCAACAAATGGCTAGCAAAGCTCTTCTATTTATAGATTTTCCAAGGTTAGGTAGTTTGGTCTTTAAAACATCCCACCTCCTTAAGCCACCTCCTTACTATTCATTACTTGTCTAACACAACACTTATCCTACACTTGGTCATTACTTCAAAGTCTTGGTCAATACTCCTACTTGATCATCACACTTACTTGATCACCACATCACTTGGTCACCACACATTCAACTATATTAATATGGTTTCATTCTCATGGGTCAACCCATTTATTGGACTTTAGCTTGGGCTTGGATTAAATAAATCCTTGGGCCTTATATTAACAAACACTAGTTGGTTCATTAATTAATAGTTGGGCTTCTCTTTAATTCACTTGGACTTGTATATAATTGTTAACCAATCATCCAAGTCCATTAACATTTCTTAATACATATTGTTGATGTATTTTCGTATTCTAATTTTATAGAATTTATATACTCAGATTTCATCATTCATACAAACTCATATAATACTTCAGACTATACGCTGCTTTTCATTACTTTGTACAATACCAACGTATCATACCATTATTACTCATTCATTACTATATCAACTTCCTTAACATTTAGGAATTAAGTCCATGTTTAATTATTACATTTTCCATAACTAGATTTTTATTACATAATCCATCTTACCTTGTTATTCCATCATCACAGTATTTCTAATCTCAAAATTATATCCCTAGCAAATACCGATGAATAGTGTTTTTCTGAAAATTTCTAAAACTTTTATTTTCATCTTGGAAATCCAAACACTTTAATTCATCCACGTAGCCCAAATACTACGATATTCTAACATCAATAGGTTATACAATGACAACCATCTTGATAACACATGGAATATGATTTTATTATTATTTAATTTAATAAAATCATTTTACAATAAGATCCAATTTCTGGCGATACGCTTCTCGGTGGGTATACTTTTGTTCGAGCAATTCTTGCAATTGCACCATCAACTCTTTCATCTCTACCGGGGCCATTCTGTATGGTGCTTTAGATATCGGGCCTGTTCCTGGTACTAGATCAATCAAGAACTAGATTTGTCGATCTGGCGGAAGACCCGACAAATCGTCTGGAAATACGTTTGCAAAATCTCTTATGATCGGTATCTCTTCTAACTTCGCACTTTTCTTCTGTGTATCAACTTTGTAGGCTAAATATCCTACACATCCTTGTCTTAACAACTTCTTGGCTTGCATCACCGTTAGACAACTTGTTTGTCGATGTCATTTGCTGCCATAAAACACAACCTTTAACGGAGTCATAAGGTTAACACACTTTCTTTGGCAATTAATTACTGCTCCGTGATTGAATAACTAATGCATTCCCATGATAAAATCAAACTCCCCCAGTCTAATTGGTATCAAGTCAACCCTCATATCTTGACCCTTTATAACCACTCTACAATTTTTATATATGAACCTAACAGGAATCACTTCCTTATTTGCAATCTCTATGCTCAAAGGAAAATCTAATTCTTCCTGAGGCAAATCTAAGTTTTGAGTAAATTCATCGGATATAAATGAACAAGTAGCACCCGAATCAAACATTACATAAGCATTAATACCATTAATCTAATGATACCGACACCACATCCTTAGATCGAATAAAGATCCTCGCATTTGGCCATATTGAAAGTTCTCGCAGTAGGTCGACTTAACTGTGATGGTCCAGTGATAGTCAATGCACCACCACCGTTGTTGTTTCCCTTTCCTTTACTTGCATTCCCCGCTGGCTTTTTAAGACAATCACGAGCCATGTGATCCTTCGAACCGCAGGTAAAACATGCTCCTTTCTTTGGGCTAAAATAGTTTGGTGTAATGTGTCCCTCCTGACCACAGTTAAAACACACCCGTTTTCCCTTCAAACATACCCCAATATGGTTCTTCCCACAAGTAGCACAAGCTTCAAACTTTTCTTTCACGACTTCCTCATTGTCCTCCCCATAAATAATTCTCGTTCCACTTCCTCTTCTGATTGTTACTTCCAACATTACTTCCACCAGCCTTATTTTCATTATCATTCTTCCTCTTCTTTTGTTCTTGATTGTACTTGGTCAAGGCATCGCTTCCACCTTTTGGGATGATTGCCTTTTCCAGTACAACCGTAAATGTATTTAACTGGAACATTGAAACCTTGCTATACAACCAGGGTTTCAATCCTTGTTTGAACCTTCTCACCTTACGCTCATCCGTATTGACTTGATAAGTGGCAAACCTTGCCAACTCGTTAAACTTCGCAACATATTCTGGCACCGTCACGATTCCTTGCTTCAACTCCAGAAATTGCACCTCCAACTGATTTCGAGAACTCGCTGGAAAGTACATTTTGAAAAACATCTCCTTAAATCTATCCCACATTATCACTCTTTGTCCTCCACGAACCTTATTTACTTGCCACCAGTAGCTAGCTTTGGACTTCAGCATGAACGTCGCGAATGCAGTCTTCTGATCTTCGTTAACTCTAGCTACATCAAACACCTTCTCCATTTCAATGATCCAGGTTTGGGCTTCCACTGGATTCATAGACCCTTGAAACTCTGACGGTCCAACCGCTTTGAATTCCTTGAAGGGCGTAACTTGAGCTTGCGGATGATTTGCAAGTGCTTCTGTCAATAAAGTCACCAACTGCTGAACCGGGTTAGTGTTGGCCTCATTGTTATTGTTAGTAGACCCCTTAGGAGGTGGTTGTTGACGTGGTTGTCTTCTTGTAGGAGGCATTTTATGTTAAAATATATGCTTATTAGTTCATTTATTCAATTCCCTGAATGTTTTAAAGTTTAACTCTAAACATTCTAAGATTAAAGCTATAACTCATAACATTTCAAATAACTTTGATATTTTATTCATTCATAATACTTTAAAACATATAAAAGATAGCATATCTACTATTAACATCCATTTTCCTGAACTAAACAAGTTTCAGGATTACATACTCATACTACCTCTTTATTCATCTCAAAATAAGGGATTTAAAACTTTAATTATCCACATAAATAACCACATATTATTATCACTCTTATTTTCTATCTACGCATATTAAGACGTCGAGAGGCTTCTCTGTGCTCCTCTTCCATAATGCGATATGCCGTCCTACGATCCATCACGAACCACGACGAGTCTTCAAATTGAGGCGGGTAATAAAAGACTCTATCCTGGGCCCTATCAATCGCAGAGTTAGAGGCATGATCCATTTCATTCATTTTGGCCTTCTTCACTTGGACTTTAGCCTCAACACGGTCTGCACGTTGAGTCGCCTTCATCCAAGCGTCCTCTGCTCTTGCACGCTTAGCTGATTCCTCTTTGAAGTCATCTTTTAATTTCTCCATGTTAGTCTTCATCTTCTCATTCATTGCCAACAGATCTTCATGCTGACCCTTAGTATGAACTAAGTCCCATTCTGTGTTTTTAAGTTTTGAGTCAAGTTCCTGAATCTCTACATCCTTCTACTCCATTGCAGCGTGATGCATATCAACCAACTCTTTCAGTTCCTCTACATTATCTTGTAACTCAATGTTACGGTCGTACAAAGCATCATACATCTCAGCCGATATGGAGTTTGGTGGAAACTCCACAGGATCCTCTTCCTCATCATCCTCCTCTATCTCCTCAGAATTATCCTCCTCGGGATCGGTCACAGGCTCATCCTCCTTAATCAACTGTTCCCGCACAACGTGAATATCCTAGGGTTTATCATCTCTAGGTATCTAAGGTATCACCTCCCTAGCTGGACTGGATCCTCCTTCGTCAGACATCCTGACAACAAAATATTTTAAGTTTTACTTAACATTATCGATACTCGCAAGCACATAAGTTATTAACACATAGCACATAATGTCTTTTATTGTTTAGTTTCGATGGATTCCTTAAATCCATTCCTTAAAACCCGATAAGAGTTAAACACCTCTATGTTTTCTGACTTCTTAAAGGCTACTTCCTAAGGTTTCCCCCACCTAAGGTTCCCCCCACCTAAGGTTCATAATCTAAAGCTTTGATACCAACTTGTGACACCCCCAAATCCAGGTACTTCATTTCCCTAGAATCTGGTGCTCACTATCAAAATAATTACATCTAACTACCCACAATAAAGGATAAAACAATAATTAATTTAAATAATAATCTCTCCCATAAAAGGGTTACATCATCTCATAAACAATCCCAGGTAATCTAACCTTAATTTATTACATAAGTTTGCGGAAAACATCATAAAAGAAAACAAGTCTTATAACATCATGGATTTAAATAAATTCTAAATAACTCTTCAATACTTGGACATCTTGCCATTTCCTTTGCTAGTAGATGGCTCATCGACTCTTTCAGTTTTAGCTGCAGTGTTAATTACAAGAGTGAGCAAACAATTGCTCACTGATATAAAGAGTAGTAATAATAACAACATGAGAATGAACAACAAATGCTGAACAATAAGGCACTTGTTTGGACTTGTTCTACGAATTTAAAAATAGAAAACAAGTTCGAATTTAATATATGAGGGTCTTAAGACTACGAACTATGTCTTTGGTATTTAGGTATTATTACCTCAACCTTAACAAATGATAGACTATCTGCACTCTTCTTAACGCATTTTGGGGGATCTACCCTTTGTACCATGTATTGTGCACAAACATCTAAACGTTACATCGACAAAAATCCCTATGTTAGGGTTGTTCGTCTCAGTTTGAATTTAGAATTTCCGTACTAAAAAAAGTTTAGTTTGGAACTAGCTTATCAGTGTTTCTAGAATTTTAGAACACTTATTCAATTATAAATGAATGAAATCAATAAAAGTTTACTTACTTCTTGAAGGTTTACTACAAGAATGTATAACTGAACAAGGCTATCAAAGTCAAAGATTGGATATGAACAATATATAATTGAATAAACATGATACACATGCAAAGTACTATATTCAAAGAAGTAGAACAATCTCCTTTGAATCAATGTGTTAGAACAATATACGTTATGAATAATAATAACAAGAAATGAGAATGTGAAACTCATTCGATGTAACAAATTAGGTTACAAGAGCTTATTCAATCATATATAAGAATAGAATCAATAGTCTTGCTCAATTAAAGTTTAGGATAAGAAACTTGCTCAATGTAAAAGATAAGGTTTAGAAACTTGCCTTGTATGTAAGCTACACAAGTGTAAAATATTCTCAAATTACCCTATATAAATCATTGTAATCGCAATAACAATTAGTTTTATTAATATTAGCTTTAGGGTTTAAACCATCATTTAGGTCATAACCATAAATTAGCACATAACCATGTTGATTAACATCCTTAACGATTCTGAAATCTCATAACTTAATCGTTCATCTCTAACTTTTGAAAACATCACTTTTATTTTCAATATATAACTCAATTAACAATCACTTAAAAATCTTTTACACTTTGTATTACAACTGTGATGCCCCCAAAATATGTATACATCACCCATCTTGAGTCGCCAAATACATGGTACAAAATTCAAATACAACTTAATAATACAATTGTCTTGTAAAATACGACAAAATATAAACTGAGAGTTTTAATACAAATATTGTCATTTAGACAATATCCATACTCAATGGAGTCCTCATTACATTTATTATCACACTATTTTATAGAATAGTGAGGACTACTATAACACCCATCTGGACCGCCAATCCGTTCCCCGACTCGTCCCAGCTATATTCTCATTTTCTAAAGAGAACAGTGAAAGAAATGGTGAGCTTAACTAGCCCAGTAAGAAATATTATGACTAAGATAATGCAGAATAATTTATCATTAGCCTTCAACAAAGTTGTTAAACCGATAAAATTTAACAAACATCAAGTTTAATCATAATGAACAAGCAATCCATTAGAAGAGTCAAATAGAGAATAAAATCTACTATCTTCTATGATTTAAAAGGTTTTTCATCACTTTTATCACGAGACTCACTTAATAAATAAACCACATCATCCCCTCGCTACTACTACTTAATGATATTCATTAGTATCACGACCACAACTTATCCCATGCACTACGAGCCATGGATATTCGTGTATTCATCATTGGTGATGATCATGCCAACAACTGTCCATCAATGCACTACGGCCAATAAAGACTTTTACCACATCATTTGTAACATTACGGTCATGATTATACCGAATAATCCCTGGTCATAATCATACCAAGTCCATCTATGCACTATAGGCCACAAATGACTTTCAACATATTATAAACATGAGGATAATGACAATGATATAAGAATTCAATAAAACAATTTCAAGGATAAATTTTTAAAGATTTATAATTTAATTTATCCAGAAATCAATAACGTCCAAATTGTCAACATGATACTGTTTTGTGGAGTAAAATTCAAGAATGCTCAGAAGAATATTTCCATGAAAAGATACTAGATGAATCGCAAATATCAAGGATATTCCACTAATTTCATGGAGTACAGAAGCCAAAACTTTAACCAACCGAGTATAATAGAATATATGAAACAACAAATGGATTTTTGCCCGCCATGCAAAGAATCCGTGAGATGATCATTTCCACAATTTAATAAGGAATGAATATAAAGGATCATTCACCATGCATGCGGTAATCCACATGTACAAAGTTATTCCAATGTAATAATAAAGAATGGAATAATGTAAGAATTCACCAAAGCGTGACATAATCCCACATATAAAGGTTATTCCAATAGAATAATAAAGAATGGAACCGAGTCATGTAGAACTCCGCTTTAGACATGATATTCCAAATGTAATAATAAAGAATGGAACTGTGTCATGCGTAATCCGCATATTGCATGTGATATTCCAATAGAATAATAAAGAATGGAATAACAAAGAATTTACTGTGTCGCGATAGATCGCATATATAAAGTTATTCCAATAAAATAATAAAGAATGGAATAACAAACCCTCATATGAGTATTGAAAGAAAATAACTCTCTTCATGAATACGAAAGAAATAATACCCTTTACCTTAGTAAGAAACCTGGATACAGGAATAAGTGAGGTAGCAGACTTCTCTTCTTTCTCTCTATATAATTTCTCTATAATAATTGTTTTGTGAGACTTAGTGAATTGGTGAGAATGAAAGAAGAATGAGCTTCTATTTATAGGAAAAAATAGTTTCGATAATTGCACATTTTGGGGCTCGAAATATTACAGTATAATACCTTCATCTTTTTCTTCATTTTTAATTTAGTCCTGCAAGTATTATCAAACTTGCACCACCTCCCCTAATAGTAAATAATGTGAATCAATAGTTCATTCATGTGACTTAATAGTATAATCATGTGAAAAAACAAATTATAGTATAATACCTTCATCCATACCGACATTTTTAATTTAGTCATGCAAGTATTATCAATCTTGCACCACCTCCCCTAATAGTACATGAATGTGAATCAATAGTACACACATGTGAACAAATAGTTATAAGCATGTGAAATAATAGCAATTAATTGCTCATTTATCCGATTAATTACCCGATTGGTCAATATAACCTCCAGACATCAATTATTATCGAAATAAATGTCGATTTCACTAACACTAATAATCCCAACACAATGGAACTATCAATTTCATCTTTAATCAACACGAACTTATTCATCATTAATATTATAACTCACAATATTTAACAACCGAGATCGTTCCCGTGAAAGAAGGGGCTTTCCGATAAGGATTTCTCCTTATTCATAGCTTGCAATTAGGTGACCAAACCTCTCTCGATGTAACTTCTAGACATTGTCAATATTACAAATAATAATATGAATAACTTTGTCGCCTCAATTATTGATTTAATAATAATAAATATTATGCAGATGATATCGTGACAATAATTGAATCAATAATATGAGAGATATGATGCAACAATTATCAGAGCAATAATTGAATATAATCTGAGTTACTTCTCACGTAAAGCATCAATAATTAATATTGTATGCTACTACGCAACTAACGCCAGACATCGTATTTTTATTACCCGGGTAGTTCAATAGTTTATTCTGGTAATACTTTTCGCAAGTTATTTTTATAAAAGATAATTATGTCGCTTAACTAACTACAATAATACTTCCGTTATGGGGTCCGCTTAATGATTGCGCCGCCGCATTTAATATTCCCGTTAAAACGAATATTCCCCGACCAATCGAATATTATATAACCACTTGCTTACTTTGAAAAATTCTTAAATATTACCCACAACTATAACATTATATCAAATCCACACCATAATATTCAAAAATATATTTTGAGAAAATTATTTTTTATTCATAAAAGTTGGGGTCTTACAACCTCCCGTTCTTATGAAATTTCATCCTCGAAATTAGGGTACGTACCTGGTATATCAAAGAGGTGATGATATCTTAACTTCATCCCAGATTCTAACTCCCAGGTCATTTCTTCCACATCGTGGTTTCTCCACAAACCTTTGACTTGAGGTATAACCTTGGAGAGTAGAATATGATCCTTCTTATCCAAGATTTTAATAGGTAACTCTTCATACGTTAAATCTTCCTCTATCTCGTCTGGTTCTAATTCAATAATGTGGTTCGGGTCTTTCACATATTTATGTAACATAGATATGTGAAAAATGTTATGAACACTTAGACATACTTGGCGGTAAAAGCGAGTCTATAGGCCACAGCTCCTACTCGATCGAGGATTAAAATGGGCCAATGAATCGAGGGTTGAGCTCTTTCCAAATCTCGTAACTCCCTTCCATGGAGCAACACGTAACAACACATGATATCCAATATTGAATTCCACGTCCTTTCGATGAAGATTAAAATAACTCTTTTGTCGATCTTGTGATGTTTTTATACGTTGTTGGATCGTTTGAATCTTTTTCTCGTAGTCATACGTACCAACTCCGGTCCCCAACAACGTTGCTTCACCCAACCTCATCCCAAAGATAATCGAGAATGACACTTTCTTCCATACAACGCCTCAAATGGAGCCATGCCAATACTTGCTTGATAGCTGTTGTTGTAGGAAAACTCCACCAATGGTAAGAACTTGTCCCCACTTCCCTTGAAGTCAAGGACACATAGTCTTAATAGATCTTCAAGAGTTTGAATAGTCCTCTCCGATCGCCCGTCAAATCGAGGATGATATGCCGAAGCTAAATCAGAATCTGCGCTCATAGCTTTTTGCAAACTAACCCAAAATCTTGAAGTGAATCTTGGGTCTCGATCAAAAACTATGGATAATGGCATACCATGAAGTCTTACAATCTCGTTTATGTACATACGAGCAAGACGTTCAAGTGTATAAGTTTCTCGTATAGGTAGGAAACGAGTAGACTTGGTCAATCTATCAACAATGATCTAAATTGCATCTATGCCTTGAGAAACCTTTGGAAGACCAGTAACAAAATCCATGGTAATGTGCTCCTACTTCCATTCTGGAATTTCAAGTGGTTGCAATGGACCTTTTGGTACTTGATGCTCCGTCTTGACTCGTTGACAAGTTAAACACCTTGAGATAAACTCCGCTATCTCTCTCTTCATATTGCTCCACCAAAATGTATGTCGAAGATCACGATACATTTTGGTACTCCCAAGATGGATTGCAAATGGTGTGTTGTGCGCCTCCATCATGATTTTATACTTTAAATCAGGGTTGTTAGGAACACAAAGTCTGGAGTTGACTCGAAGTATTCCTTCTTCATCGATTATTGCTTCCGGCATAGCACCTTCTTGTACTTTATTTCTTATACGTATCAGCTCCAGGTCTATAGCTTGAGCAATTTTAACTTTATCGATTAAAGTCTGTTCTACTCGTATATTCGCTATCATCACATGGGTCCCTCGAGTCTTTAACTCTATCTGCATCCTTTGTAAGTCATATACAATAGGCCTTTGTATTGACAATCATATACTCGTACCCGCATATGATCTTCTACTCAATGCATCAGCTACTACGTTCGCTTTTCTAAGATGGTATTGAATGGTATGATCGTAATCTTTCAATAGCTCAAGCCATCGTCGTTGCAGCATGTTGAGTTCCTTTTGAGTGAAGAAATATTTGAGGCTTTTATGATCCAGATAGATCTCCACCTTTCTCCATACAGTAATGCCTCCAAATCTTAAGTAAGAACGACAAATGCTAACTCTAGATCATGAGTAGGATAATTCCTCTCATATTCTTTGAGTTGTCATGAGGCATAGGCTATGACTTTCCCATGTTGCATGAGAACACATCCTAACCCTTTGCCTCAAGCATAATTGTAGATGACAAATCCTCCAGCCGGATGGTATTGTCGTAACAAAAAATAAATGAATCTCTCTCGAGTTCTTGAAAACTCTTCTCACATTCCTCGCTCCAACCGAATTTTGTATCTTTTCGAGTCAGCTGAGTTAATGGAGAAGCGATTCGAGAAAACCCTTCTACGAATCTCCGATAATAACCAGCTAAGCCAAGAAAGCTACGATTTGGCCACTAATTTAGGTTGTTCCCACTTTGAATTGCTTCAATCTTTGTCGGGTCAACAGATATCCCATGATTTGATATCACATTGCCCAAGGAATGCAACTTCCTCAAGCCGAACTCGCATTTCTTTAACTTGGCATATAGCTTATTTTCACGAAGCTTTTGGAGTATCAAATTTCAAGTGTTGCTCATGGTCTTCACGGGTTTTGGAGTATATGAGGATGTCATCAATAAAGACGACCACAAAGTGATCCAAATATTCCTTGAATACTTCGGTTCATCATAGCCATGAAATAAAGAGGAGCATTAGTCAATCCAAAAGATATGACTAAGAATTTATAATGCCCGCATCGTAGTTCCTCAAAGCGGGCCTTTGAATGTCATTAGTTTTAATCTTCAATCGATGATATCCGTAATGAAGATCAATCTTTGAAAAGAATTTATCTCTCCGTGCAATCGGGTCAAACAGTCATCAATGCGAGGCAACAGTACCTATTTTTTATGGTGATATGATTCAACTCCCGATAATCAATACAAAGTCGCATACTTCCATCTTTCTTCTTCACGAATAGAACAGGAGCACCCCAAGGAGATGTACTAAGATGAATGAAACTGATGGCTAACAATTCCTGTAGTTGGGTTTTTAACTCCTGAAGTTCAATAGGAACAATTTTATATGGGGCTTTGGAAATGGGTTTTGTACCGGGTTCAAGGTCGATACCAAACTCGATTTCATGCTCCAGGGGTAGACCAGGAAGTTCTTCGGGGAATACGTCAGGAAATTTACTAAGAATAAAAATATCATTCAAATCTGACGTATTTTTGTTTAAATATGTGACATGAGCTAAGAAAGCTTGACATCCATTTTTCAGTAAACGAATAGCTTTATGGCTTGAGATGACCGTGAATGATTTTAATGGTTTGGTCGCTTGAATTTGCATAATAGGTTGATTAGGAATATGAAAGTTAACAACCTTATGAAAACAATCAATTTTAGCATGATGAGTAGTTAACCAATCAATCCCTAGAATCATGTCAAATGCAAGTATTTTTAAGCAGATAAGATTGACAGGTAACGTGCGGTTACGGAATTGAATCAAACAAGACTTATAAATAGTGGATGTAATGAAGGTTTCTCCCAACGGAGTTTCAACCGATAAGTCAAAGTCTAACTTCTCTGGAGTCAAATTTAAACGTTAAGCGCAAGTAGGAGAAATAAAAGAATGGGTATAACCGGTATCAAATAAGGTATAGACTTTGCTAGAGTTTATGATTAGCTTACCCGTGATCACCTCGTTCGGATTCCTCGCTTTTTGGGAGGTTACGACAAACGCTCTCCGTTGAACTATCGGTTTTGTCTTGTCTGGGATGGCCTTTGATGCCTCCATCCCAGCTGGACTTGACTTCGATGCACGACAAAATTGGGCAAGGTGACCTTCTCTTCCATAATTGTAACACGTTTTGGACTGCTGCGCACAGTTTGGACTGATGTGTCCCTCCCCTCCGCATTTGAAGCATATGATGGGTGGTCGTTCTCCTTCCTTAACAACGGTGTTGGCCGACGACGTCTTTCCATCATTGTTGAATCTCCTCTTCTTGAAATGTCCATTCTTATTGTCTTGACCATGATTACCACCGAAGTGGTTACCATTTCTGGCATGTTGATTCCCTCCACGTTTGTTGTCACCGCTTCTATGACTGCCACCACTAGTATTATCATTTTGTCGGCTGCTTTATCTTGGTTGGGTTGACTCGTTATGGCGCTCCAATAACTGAGCTCTATTTACAACATCTGAATACAAACAAAGTTTATGAGAAATTAGATATTGACGTATCTCGGGTTTCAAACCTCTTAGAAACATCCGCGTCATTCTCTCCTCATTATCAACCAAGTGAGATGCAAACCAGGACAACTCAACAAACTTACCCTTGTACTGTGACACGGTCATATTGTTCTACTCCAACTTGATGAACTCTACCTCTTTCATGTGACGAATACTTTCGGGAAAGTACTTGTCGTTGAATAGTTCTTGGAACTTCTCCTAAGACATCTTCAGTGCGGCAGGTTGAGTACGCTCTACTGATTCCCACCAGTAATCTGCCTTTCCTCGCAACATATAGGTGGCAAAGGGAACCTTTTGCTCCTCGGAGCATCCCAAAACATCAAATATCTTGGTGATCTGCTTTATCCACGCTTCTGCCTTAAGTGGTTTTGGCTCTCCAATAAACTCCAGTGGTCCCAGCTCCTTGAACAGTTTAGCGATGACCATCCAAGAGTTTCCAGTGTTTCCCCCTACATTTTGGACAGGAGCCGCTCTCGCTTGATGTTGCATGAACTGCATAAATCCTCTGAACATTCCATAGTTCATCATTTGGTCAGTGTTGTTGTTTGCATGAGGATTGTCGCCTTCCTCGATGCACATTATCTCGATTATTGATCCGTGGAGGCTCAGCGGTCTGGCCTCCTCGCTCCATTGCTATTCTCAACATTTCTCGGATGTCATTTTCAAACATCGCCACAAAACAAAGGTTAATTGACATGTAACATATTATCCCTATACCCTCACCGACCAATTAAATACCAAATAAACTTAGGTAGGTCATACTAGCGAAGGAATTTCTGCCTCCCTCCTAGTTCTAGTCTCACATCTTAGCCCAGGATCATATCCCTAAGATTTGATACTAAATCATGACGCCCCAAAATAGGTATACATCACCCATCTTGAGTCGCCAAATACATGGTACAAAATTCAAATACAACATAATAATACAACTATCTTGTAAAATACGACAAAATATAAACTGAGAATTTTAATACAAATATTGTCATTTAGACAATATCCACACTCAATGGAGTCCTCATTACATTTATTATCACACTATTTTATAGAATAGTGTGGACTACTATGACACCCATCTGGACCGTCAATCCGTTCCCCGACTCGTCCCAGCTATATTCTCATTTCCTGAAGAGAATAGTGAAAGAAAGGGTGAGCTCAACTAGCCCAGTAAGAAATATTATAACTAAGATAATGCAGAATAATTTATCATAAGCCTTCAACAATCTTAAACTGATAAAATATAACAAACATCAAGTTTAACTGCAGCGGAACAAGTAATTCATTAGAAGAGTCCAGTAGAGAATAAAATCTACTATCTTCTATGATTTAAAAGGTTTTTCATCACTTTTATCGCTAAGACTCAGCTTAATAAATAAACCACATCATCCCTGCACTACGGCTAATGATATTCATTAGTATCACGACCACAACTTATCCATGCACTACGCGCCATGGATATTCGTGTATTCATCAATGGTGATGATCATGCCAACAACTGTCCATCAATGCACTACGGCCAATAAAGACTTTTACCACATTATTTGTAACATTACGGTCATGATTATACCGAATAATCCCTGGTCATAATCATACCAAGTCCATCTATGCACTACAGGCCACAGATAACTTTCAACATATTATAAACATGAGGATAATGACAATGATATAAGAATTCAATAAAACAAGTTCAAGGATAAATTTTTAAAGATTTATAATTTAATTTATCCAGAAATCAATAACGTCCAAATTGTCAACATGATGTTGTTTTGTGGAGTAAAATTCAAGAATGCTCAGAAGAATATTTCCATGAAAAGATACTAGATGAAGCGCAAATATCAAGGATATTCCACTAATTTCATGGAGTATAGAAGCCAAAACTTTAACCAACTTCGTATAATAGAATATATGAAACCGCAAATGGATTTTTTCCCGCCATGCGGTAATCCACGTAGACAGATCATTTCCACGATTTAATAAGGAATGAATACGAATGATCATTCACTATGCATGCGGTAATCCACATAGACAGGTTATTCCAACAGGATAATAAAGAATGGAATAACAGAAGAATTCACCAGCGCAAAATCCGTGACATGCATAAAGTTATTCCAATGTAATAATAAAGAATGGAACTAAAGTTATGCGTAACTCCGCTTAGACATGATATTCCAATGTAATAATAAAGAATGGAACTGTGTCATGCGTAATCCGCATGCATGTGATATTCCAAATGTAATAATAAAGAATGAAATAACAAACGAGAATTCACTGTGCATGCGATAGATCAAGATGCATAAAAGTTATTCCAATGTAATAATAAAGAATGGAATAACAACTCTTATGAGTATTGAAAGAAAATAACTCTCTCTTCATGAATATGAAAGAAATAATACCTTACCTTAGAAGAAACCGGATATCGGAATAGGTGAGGTAGCGTACTTTCTTCTTTCTCTATAATAATTGCTTCTTGTGAGACTTAGTAAATTGGTGAGAATGAAAGAAGAATGAGCTTCTATTTATAGGAAAATATAGTTTCGATAATTGCACGTTTTGGGGCTCGAAATATTACAGTATAATACCATCCTCTTTTTCTTTATTTTTAATTTAGTCCTGCAAGTATTATCAAACTTGCACCACCTCCCCTAATAGTAAATAATGTGAATCAATAGTTCATTCATGTGACTTAATAGTATAATCATGTGAAAAAATAAATTACAGTATAGTACCTTCATCTATACCTCTATTTTTAATTTAGTCATGCAAGTATTATCAATACCACCACCCCTAATAGTACATGAATGTGAATCAATAGTACACACATGTGAAATAATAGCAATTAATTGCTCATTTATCCGATTAATTGAATATTCCCTGTTAAAACGAATATTCCCCGACCAATTGAATATTATATAACCACTTGCTTACTTTGCAAAATTTGTAAATATTACCCACAACTATAACATTATATCAAATCCACACTATAATATTCAAAAATATATTTCAAGAAAATTATTCTTTATTCATAAAAGTTGGAGTCTTATAACAACACCTTACAATCTGATATTATAGTGTATATTATGTCTTAACATCATTAGCATGCATTCTTAACCAATCATAAGTCCATTACACATGATTCGCAAATATAAAGTGTAAATCATCGCCTCAGATAGATATAATAACAATTTAAGGCTTATTACACACAATACAGTCAAGGCCAGGTAACAAGACAATTTTAGCCTTGGCATCAACAGTAATTGCTACATTGGTGCACGTGAAGCAAGGAGAGAGACTATATGAACAAAGAGCCAGACTTTAGCCCAATAAACACGAATTTCACCCACCAAACAGTGAAATTAACATATAAAATAAATATAAAACTATCATAAACATGATTGCTCACATATTCATCAACATAGAACAATTTAACAACACTTTTAACTATTTTAATTCCTTAATTTTCATATTTTTATACAAAACTCCATTTTTTACATTCTTCACAAAAATTGACACTGTGATTTCAATTCTTCACCAAATCACTCCGTTCCAGCTACATTATCTTCGTTTCTTAATGGACTAGCATAATCAAAACTCAATTTATAGTTTAACATACAAATTGACCACTTAAATTGGTACTTTTACAAGCCATATGGGAAAATATACTGTAAATACTTTTCTTCCTTTTTGAACGCAATTAGCATAACAAATTCTTGTTTACATACAAACTCAAACACGTATAATCACCATAATTCAGTTGTATAGCAACAATTCAACAAATTGAATTCACAGAATATGAAAACTTAACAATTTTACCGTAATACCTATATATATATATACAATATCAAATTATAGAGAAATACCTTCTTATGCTTAGATAATCCCTGCTAACCAACTGAAATTATTTTGAAATCACTTGTTTTTCCTCTCACTGTCTCTCAAATCTCTCTTAGCTTCTCTCTGTATTTCTATTATCTAGCCTTAGGAAACATAATACGTAGAATAACTGAAACTCCCCATGATCATCATTAAAACAAATAATACGCCTTCATCGCCACGATAAGACCAAAGGCCATGAGGCCTTGTTTGCCACACACCAATTCCCCAAACTAGAATATTTTTATATTATTTATATTATATAGTTACTTTGTGTCACACCTTAATTTAGTTAATTTAGATAACTTTAGTTTAGTTAATTTATATAACTTATAATAATAATAATAATAATAATAATAATAATAATAATAATAATAATAATAATAATAATAATAATAATAATAATAATAATAATAATAATAATAATAATAATCTTATTACCATTATACTTATAATTAATAAATAATTATATATCTAATTTAATTAATAAATTAGAAACATCACTTTATTTAATTTATTATTTTCCTTTAAATTAAACAATTCATTTGATTTAAATATTTTCTTAAATATTAAGCAATTGATTTAATTTAATTATTTCTTAAATTAAATCCTTTAGACAAAATTATCATTACTCAATTTAATTAACATAAATTAATTTAGTTACTAAATTAATTCACTACAATTCATCAATTATTTATTTCCCTCAATAAATAAATTATTTAAAATATTTATTTAATTTAATAAATATTTAAATTAAAATACAAATTTCTCGATCGTTACACATTATCCTGGGTATTGATCGTTGGTGACTCAACGGTCTCGTGTGCTTCATTGCTTATGTGCGACCCCGAATTTTATGAATAAAGATTTAATTTTCTTGAAATATTTTTTTTGAATATTAAGGAGTAAATTTGATATAATGTTATAGTTGTGGGTAATATTTATAAATTTTGCAAAATAAGCAAGTGGTTATAAAATATTCATGTTGACGGGGAATATTCGTTTGGTCGTAGAATATTCTTTCTGTCAGGGAATATTCGTACGACGACGCAGCCATTTGTGGGCCCCATAATGGAAAATAGTCTAATGAAGAAAATGACAAGTTTGAGTTTTTATAAATAACGGCGTAATTGTTACCGTTAATATTACTGTTGGAATACCCAGTGGTAAAAATACAAAGAATATGCTGCGGTGTTAAAGAAATATTACGTTATTGCACCAATTATTAATTTTATGTAAGAAGGCACTACATTAATAATTGTTACAAAGAATTATCGCTCAATATTTTATTTTATCGATTCAATAATTCCTACGTTGATATTTTATATTATTGTTGTTTCAATAATTGTCATCAGACAAGATTTTCCATTATCGGATCAATAATTCATATTATTTTAATAATATTACTAGATAACATTATTGACAACGCCTAGAAAGTTCTCATTCGAGGAGAGGTTTGGTCACCTAATCAGGCGCACAAGAAGGAGAAATCCTTATTGGAAAGCCTCTCTTTCCAGGAACAACTCCGTTGTCAATATTGTGATTCAAAGAATATTATTTATGAATAATTAATTATTGATTTATATGATAAGGAAAATATTCATTTTATGTGATATAGATGGAGAAATTTTTAATGTGACAATTGTTGAAAATTGATATTTTATCTTTTCTCGATAAAATAATTTATTTAAATATATTATTATATTATAATAATATAATAATGGTGATATTTTTACAATGAATGTGGGATATATGAATAAATGAGGAGGAAGAGTATTTTTGTTACTAAAAATATTTAAAACATATTTTTCATATTTGTGGACCCCATTTCTTGACTGAAATTTGATTATAGGTTGTAAAATCGTCTGTATGTGGATTTCGGTTAATTTCTGTTTGGAATTTGGAAAAACTTAAACTTACAAAGTTGTAGAGAATTGAGTTTCCTATGGAATGGACATAAGATTCAAATTTTTCTGATAAAATGGCTATTTATTATGAATTATTGAAGTTCTGAAATAATTGATTTTTGGAGTAAAAATGTTTTTTTAGAAAAACGTTTTTCCATTTGGTGGGCCCCACTTGCACATGTTAATTGCTGAAATTAGATGTCTTTGGTGCGCGTAGGAAATTTATTAAAAAATAATAATATTTTATTAAATTTTCTGCTTTGGGGTTCTAAGCATTTTTCTTTAAATAGGGTGCTTAGGTTAGAATTGAAAATCACACAAGAAACTGAAATCTTCTCTCTCTATATTATCGAGCGTATTCTTGTGAGTATTTTGATACTTTGAGTGTTGCTATACGGTGCAAGTTTCTTTCAGCGTTATATCCAATATTTAGCCAGAAGTACTATTCTTTTGAGGTAAGAGATGTTATTTTTGTTCAATATTCGCTTGAAATATCAATATCCTTGATATTTGTGCTTCATCTAGTATCTTTTCATGGAAATATTATTCTGAGCATTCTTGATAAGTTGTAACTTTTTCATGTCGAAGTTACTATTCACGGGGTTACTATTCCCAAAGTTACTATTCACGAGTACTATTCACTGACATTATTCACCCGGTATTATTTATTAAGCTAAGTCTCGTGATAAAAGTAATGAAAACCTTTTTAAATCATAGAAGATAGTAGATTTATGCTCTACTTGACTCTTCTAATAGATTAATGTTCTACCGCAGATTAAACTTGATGTTTGTTATATTTTATCAGTTTAACATCTTTGAAGGCTAACGATAAATTATTTCGCATTATCTTAGTCATAATATTTCATCTTTGGGCAAGTTGAGCTCACCCTTTTGCTTTCATTGTTCTCTTCAGGAAATGAGAACGTAGCCGGGACTAGTCGGGGAACGGTGTGACGATCCAGATGATAGCATTAGTAATCTTCACTATTCTATGAAATAGTATGATAATAAATGTATTGAGGACTCCATTTGAGTTGAATACTGTCTATAAGTCAATAGTCGTATTAAAACTCTCAGTTTATGTTTTGTCGTATTTTACACGACAGTTGTATTTAAATTTTGTACCATATATTTGGTGACTCAAGATGGATGATGTATACCTATTTTGGGGGCGTCACAGCTTATCTCAACATTTTCAGATACCATTTTCAAACACTGCCACAAAACAAGGGTTAATTGACATGCCACATATTATCCCTATACTCTGACCGACGAATAACAAATAAACTTAGGTAGGTTATACTAGTGAAGGAATTACCCGACTCTCTCCTCCTAGTTCTAGTCTCATATCTCAGCCAATGATCATATCTCTAAGCTTTGATACCAACTGTGATGCCCCCAAAATAGGTATACATCACCCATTCAGAGTCGCCAAATACATGGTACTAAAATCAAATACAAACTTCTTTTATACAATACGACAAAACGTAGCTGTGAGTTTTTACACGAATATTATCTCATAGACAATATCCAAACTCAAATTCAATCCTCATTACATTTATTATCACACTAAATAGTGAGAACTGCTAAAACAACCATCTCAGATCGTCACTCCATTCTCCGACTAGTCTCGGCTACGTTCTCATTTCCCGAAGAGAACAATAAAAGTAAAAGGGTGAGCTCAACTAACCTAGTAAGAAATATTATGACTAAGATAATGCAGAATAAATTATCGATAGCCTTCAACAGTGTTAAACAATAAACAACAGGTTTAACTGCAGTGGAACAAGCAATCCATTAGAAGAGTCAAGTAGAGCATGATATCTACTATCTTCTATGATTTAAAAAGTTTATCATAATCTTTATAGCTGAGACTCAGCTTAACAAATAATCCACATGCACTGAATTATCCATGCACTACGGGCTAAAAATATTCATTAGTATCACAACCACGAATTATCAATGCATTATGGGCCAAGGATATTCGTGTAATCACCAAAGGTCATGATCATGCCAACAGCTGTCCATCAATGCACTACGGCCCAATGAGGACTTTTACCACATCATTTATAACATTACAGGTCATGATTATATCGAATGATCCCTGGTTATAATCATATCGATCAACAGTCCATCTATGCACTACGGGGCAAAGATGACTTTCATCACAATATAAACATTAGGATGATGACAATGATATAAGAATTCAATTAAAAGAAAGCAAATGATAAATTTCTAAAGATTTATAATTTAATTTATCCAGAATTCAATAATGTCCAAATTGTCAACATGATAATGCTTTGTGGAGTAAAATTCAAGAATAATATTGTATCAAAAAATGATTTAGAACGAAAAGAAATCAATTTTTGACATGAATAGTACCCTGGGTGAATAGTAACTGAGTGAATAGTACCCCATGAATAGTACTTCGGGAATAGTACCTCGTGAATAGTACTTTGTGAATAGTACTATATAAATGAATAGTACTCATTGATAGTACTCCGGCATGAAAAGCTTAAAATTTAACAAGAATGTGCAGAAAATATCCTTGTGAAACAATACTAGATGAAACACAAATTTCAAGGATATTCTACTAATTTCACAGAGTATAGAAGCAATACTTTAACAAAACGAGGGTGTAATCAGGAATACGAGACGAAATAATATTACTCTCATACTACATAGTATGGAACAAAATATTATTCCTTATGAATACTGAACAAAAATAATATCCCTTACCTTAGAAGAAGACTGAATACTGGAATAGTGAAGTAGTAGAATACTCATCTTCGTCCTCTCTATAGCTTCTCTCTCTATAATTGCTCTTGTGATTCTTAGTGAATTGGTGAGAATGAAAGAAGAATGAGCTTCTATTTATAAGAAAACATAGTTTCGATAATTACACGTTTTGGGGCTTGAATTATTATAGTATAGTACCTTCATCTTTTCCTCTATTTTTAATTTAGTCCTGCAAGTATTATCAATCTTGCACCACCAACCCTAATAGTAATGCATGTGAACCAATAGTTCCATTCATATGAGCAAATAGTTATATTCATGTGAACTAATAGCAATTAATTGCTCATTTATCCGATTAATTACCCGATTGGTCAATTTAACATCCAGAAATTAATTATTATTGAAATAAATGTCGATTTCCACTAACACAAAAAATCCCAACACAATGGAAATATTTTTATCAACAATTTCATCTTTAATCAACACAAACTTATTCATCATTAATACTATAACTCACAATATTTAACAACCAGATCATTCCCAGGAAAGAGTGTGTTTCCGATAAGGATTTCTCCCTACTGGCGCGCAATTAGGTGACCAAACCCCTTTCCTCGACAAAACTTTCTAGACATCGTCAATATTGCAAATAATAATATGAATAACTTTGTCGTCTCAATTATTGATTTAAAAATATAAAATATTATGCAGATGATACTATGACAATAATTAAATCAGTAATATCAGATATATTATGCAGCAATTACTGTAGCAATAATTGAGTATAACTGAGTGACTTATCACGTAAGCATCAATAATCAATATCGTGTGCTACTATGCAACCACGCGTATTACTGTACTTTTACCACCGGGTAGTTCAACAGTTTAACGGTAAAACTTTTGCTTTTATTTTTATAAAAAGACATTGTCGATGTTTTCTAACTTCGACAATACTTTCGCTGTGGGGTCCACCAATGATTGTGCCATCATATGAATATTCCCTGTTAAAACGAATATTCCTCGACCAATCGAATATTTTATAACAACTTGCTTACTTTGCAAAATTTATAAATATTACCCACAACTATAACATTATATCAAATCCACACCATAATATTCAAAATATATTTCGAGAAAAATTAATCTTTATTCATAAAAGTTGGGGTTTTACACTATATGATGCATGAAAACTGTTAGAATTGTTGGGCTGTCGAGCTCACCCTTGCAAATAACCACTTTTACAGGTTAAGGACTCATGGTAAAGATTATGTGCTACTTGATTGATATAGATTGATTCATTTATTTAAATATATGCTCTTGAATAATGTTTAGGTTCTAGGAGATGTACATGATAGTAGTTTACGATGTGTAATACATGTTAAGTTGTATTATGTGATACATAAAGGAATTCGAATTGAGATGTAAAGATTTATACAGTAATTCGAATAGAATGAATCATAACATAATTTGATTCAAGGATATGCAATTGATTCAAGTTAAGACATCAATAAAAGATTTATTCTTAAATGTGTTTGAAAAAGTTTAAATTATTCTGCATATTTAAATATCATCGAATATGATACAAGGCAGGAATGGTAAATGACCAAGATTTGAAACTTATAAAAGTTTGGGGTCATTATACAGATCCTAGAAATGGAAAAAATTTATATTCTAAATTGTAATAAGCAAAGTTATATTCATTAAGTTATGAATAAAAGATATAAATAGTTTGACGATAATAGTATCATGGCGGACCGGATCCGAGATTCGAACGGACCCAGATTTGGGGGCGTCACAGAGGACTACTATAATAACCATCTTGGACCGTCACTCAATTCCTCGACTAGTCCCAACTATATTCTCATTTACTGAAAAGAACAATGAAAGAAAAGGGTGAGCTCAACTAGCCCAGTAAAGAATATTATGACTTAGATAATGTAAAATAAATTATCCTTAGCCTTCAACAGTGTAAAAACTGATAGAATACAATAGACAACAAGTTTAACTGCAGCAGAACAAGCAATACATTAGAACTACGGGCCAAGGATGATGTCTACTATCTTTTATGATTTAAAAGTTCATCATCAATATTTTATCTCTGTAACACATCTCAATAAATAATCCACATCACCGAATTATCCATGCACTACGGGCCAAGGATATTCGTTATTATCACCAGTGGTCATGATAATGCCAAACAACTTTCCATTAATGCACTACGGGCCAATGATGACTTTTACCACATCATTTGTAACATTACATGTCATGATTATACCGATACATAATTCTTGGTCATAATCATATCAATCAACAGTCCATCTATGCACTACGGGCCAAAGCTGACTTTCATCACAATATAGCATGAGGATGATGACAATGATATAAGAAATCAATCAAGTGAGATTAAGGATAAATATTAAAGATTTATAATTCAAGAATAATATTCATGTATCAAAAGTAATTTGGATAGAAAAGAAATCAATTTTTATCATGAATAGTACCCCATGAATAGTACTTCGTGAATAGTACCTCGTGAATAATACCGTATGTATGAATAGTGCCGTATGTATGAATAGTACCATGAATAGTACTCCGACATGAAAAGTTTAAAATTTAACAAGAAAGTTTAGAAAAATATTATCGTGAAACGATACTAGATGAAGTGCAAAATTCAAGAATATTCTACTAATTTCAAAGATTATAGAAGCAATACTTATCAAAATAAGTGTAGATTTAGGAATATGAAACGAAATAATATTACTTACATACTATAGAGTATGGAAGAAAATAATATTTCTTACGAATATTGAAAGAAAATAATATCTCTTACCTTAAAAGGAGAGTAATTATGACTGGTATAGCGGGGATATTCTTGAAAAAAACTTGCACTATTTGCTACACTCAAAGTTTCCTTAAACTAAAAAGAAATTCGCTCAATATTATAGAAGAAGAATTCTATGATTCGGGTGTGATTTTCATTTCTAAACTAAACATCCTATTTATAGAAGAATGGCATGGTACTATTTGAATTAGAAAGTCATGGGTGAATAGACGAAGACTCATGTGACAACTCGAATTTTAAAAAATTATTAAAATAAGAATTTAATAAATAAAATTCTTATTGCGAGATGTTTTGAGTTTGGATGTGTATATATGTGTTATATATTGTGAAATATATGATTTGGTGTGAATATAGAAGATATATATATATATATATATATATATATATATATATATATATATATATATATATATATATATATATATATATTAGAAGAATGAGGTGTAGTAGTTAATTTAATTTAACTATTGAAGAAGGTAAATGAAATTATTTGAAAATGGAGTTAAGTTAATTTAATTAAATTGAAAATTATATTATAGAATAATATAATTTGATTTATGCCTTGTGGCAATGAATTTATTATGAATTAAATCTCATAAATAATGCGAGTAATTCACTTAATTAAAATAGTGAATTAATGTAAAATAATTAAAATAAGAATTTAATGGATAAAATTCTTATTATGATGTGTTTTAATAAAATGAAAGAGTAATGTATGTTACATATAAATGTAATATGTTAATATGTTATGTAAAGGAATATATGGAAAAGGAATTAATCGAATATATATTGGTTAATTTAAATAGAAGTGAGAATTATATTATGAAATAATATAATATTATTATCATGCCTTGATTGTCAATTGAATTGTAATGTATTAAATTTCATAAATAAGACAACTAATTCACTTAATTATAATGGTGAGTTAATGTAAATATATTTGTTTTAATAATTAAGATGAGAAAGTAATATATGTTACATATAAATGTAATATGTTAATGTAATATGATTGTGAATCTCGTAAATAGTTAAAATATTTATCGAATAAAATAAATATTTTAGTTGGAATATTTATTAAATTTAAAATGAATATTTCAGGTTGGAAATTGTTATGAAATAATTTGTTTAAAGTTTGATGATATCAAGGAATGAAAATAGTTTAATTTAATTGAGTAATTAAATTAGAGGATTAATGGTTGTTAAATAAAATTATAATTATATTGGCTATATAGAAGTTATAATTTTATTAGTAAGGTATAATTGGATTTATTAATGAATTGAGATTAATTTAATTCAATTAGTTAATGGGTGTGATAAGGGTATTATATGATAAGGAAGAAATTAAAATAAAGTAGAAGAGGATAATTGGGTTTTAGCCAAACATGGCCTTTAGACCCTTGGGTTTTTGTAACTGATGAAGCCATATTGATTTACGTATTATGCTATATCAGTTATTTGGTTTTACGTACTTTTCATAAGCTTAAGAATAAAGAAAACAGAGTGTTGAATATGAGAGTTAGAGAGTTTTGAGAGATAATAGAGGTTCTCTGTGAAATTGGAGAAGAAGAGATGCTAGAAAATCAAAAGAAACAAGGTTTTTCAATTCATCTAGATAAGGTTTAGAAGAATCAAAAGGTGTTAATCTATTTTTTCCATTCTCTTGAGTTTTCGTTGAGAAATTGGATTTCTGTGTTTAATTTGTTAAGAAAATAGTTATATATGTTAATGGTTATGTTTAATCCGTTCTATATCATTTAAAAGTTGTTTTATAGTGATCAAATTCGTAAGAATGTGTTGAAAGATGAAGTTTAGAGTTTTGGTTGAAAATATATGTTTTTGTCTACTTAGAGACTAAAATTAATGATAAATTCTTGATGGAAACCTTAAATTGATGATGGATGTTGTAAGAACGTTGAAAAACAAAAAAAATGCAAGTTAAATGAATCAATTTGGTTAAGAAACGAATTCGTAGTGAATGAATTCGTAGTGAATGAATTCGCTAAACATGTTAAAACATGAAAGTTTAGTATGAACATGAGTTTTGGTCAAGATTTAGGTTAGTTAGTGTTTCTTTAAATTGTTATAATTCTAATATGTTGTATTTCTATGAATTACGAATCCATAGAATCGAAAACGGACTAATTTGGATATGTATAACTCAAGTTATGAATATTAGAAGGAGAAAATGATCAAAAATCGCAAGAATAGTAAATTGCAAGTTCCGGTTCTGTTAACGGGTGTAGCTGCGCTGTGGCTAAGGCTTAATTGGGCGCAGCTGGGCTCTAGGTTTGTCCGATGTGACTGTTTTGACCTCCTGTAGTAAAACAGCCATACCTTTTTCATACGAACTCTGATTGAGGAAATTCAAGATGATCCGGAACGAAGAAGAATAGAACTACAACTTTCATTCTTTAAGGTTTTTGATTTGAGGTCAATAACAGGGGTAAAAATGTCCATATTCGGGACTAATGTGTATTCGGAGGCAATCGGAGGACGTCGAGCATGCACGTATGCAAGTGTAGTGCTTCTGACGATAAAAGATGTTGTTATAAGTTATAGAACATGAATATAATGAAGTACTAAGCATACTAAGCATACACAAGAGTGATAAATCGGGCATGTGACGAATGAATGTCGAAACGCCGTAACAAGTGTTAATGAACATAAAAAGTGTTTTAAGTAAAATAAAATGAATATAAAACCAATAAGTAGTCCTAGCAAGACTTAAACACTTGAATTGTAATAACCTGAGAATTTCTATATAAAATAAATAAGAAATTTTGCGTATAATTTTTTTTTTATTTAATGACGAGACTAAGTGTCAAGTAAAGTGAACGATAAATGCGAATACATTTATTACTTAAAAAATTAGAAATAATTTTGAATTATTAATTTCCACAAATTATATGGTAATAAATTTTTGTGTTTAAATGTTTTTATTAATTATTTTCCATGAAAACATGATTGGAAATAATATATGAAGTGATAATTAGATTTATATAATAAATATTTTATTATATGAATTGTTCGTAATATTTAAGTTAATTATTTTAACTTGATTATTGATGTTGTGTACGAAGAATAAGTTTACATGAGATCCAAACCTCGGATTGGGATTGTGATCAAGAGATGAGAATAATAATATTATATTATTTATATAATGATTTTACAAGACTATAATTATGTAATCGGGTATAAGTGATGATAATATTGAGTAAACGATTTTACCAATTAGGTCATAAGCATATTCCGTCTTTGTGAAACCCTAATTATTAAACTCGATTATGAGATATTTCGAGTAGTGACTGTGTATATGAAGTTATCGTGTGTATAAGAATATCGGTAATTAGAAGAAACCCTAATTATTATCAGACGTCGATAATTAGGGACAAACCCTAATTATTATAACCCTAACCGGTTGAAATTAGAAATCGTGAACTAATCGTGTTAGTAACATACATGATAATTAAAGAACTACTAATGGTCAATTAGAAACCCTAATTGATGACGTTGAGAAACCCTAATTTTAATTAAGGGTTTAATTTCGATGTTATCAGATAAGTGTTTTAATTTACCAAAGGATAGAAGTTAATTGGTAAATTATAAGAATTAAATCTAGTGATTAAATATTACATTTAATTGCCTTGTACAAGATTGCCCATACATTCTTAAACAAAAACCGACCATCACCCATAACAAATCAGAAGCAAGAATCAAGAATTTTTGGCAAAAAGGGTATAAGAACACTAAACCTAGAAATCCTTTGATTCGATGTTATTTGATGCAATTGATTGTTTAAAGTTGTGTAATAGGATGTTAATTGATGATATGGGTTGATAAATCAAAGACCCATAACATCAAAGTGCAAAATTTGAAGATTTAAGCAAGTTGGAAAACCGAATTTCGTTATTTTTCACCAAATGTCGAGGCCATAACTCTTTGCTCGATCATGAGTTTTGTTCTTTAAAAGTTGTTATGTGTAGCCCGATATGTGGTCTTTAATGCAAAAAGAATCAAGTCTATATCATGTATAGATTAGAAGTTATAGATGGTCAAACATGGTTGTCGATCATGATAAACTGTTTTTGGGCAATCAGTAATGGGGCATTCTCGCCCACTTTTGACGATCTTATTTGGGCTACCTAATGAACCCAATTGGATAATTCGTATTTTTTAAAAATAGTCTTACATACCATGTATAACATATCCAAAAATCAGATTAATGGAGTTATGAGCAATGCGTTAGAAAATCACAAAGTGAGCTATTGAAAATTAGTATAAACCAAGTCCCACATCGACTAAATTGAGAACTTCACCATTTTTAAACCTATAAATAGAAGGGCTTGGCCTTTGTTTCATTCACCAATAATAAGGCCTCCAATTTTTTGAGAAAGGCTTTGTTGTGGGAGAACTTTTTATAAAGATCTCCTTAGTTAAATTTTAGGCGTAGAAGTGCGTATTAGGTTTGTGGAATTAGTATTTGATGTATGTTTCTTATTTAATTTTTGTAATGTTATTATTTTTAATTGTTATTTAAAGTTTGAATTTTTGAAATTTAGTTAGTGTTGTTAATAAACTAGTTAGTTTACTATGTTTATTTTGGCTTAGAATTAGTTATGTAAATGAGTTATTTGTGATGACTTTTAATATTTTGTGATGAATTTCATTAATTAATAATTATTAATGATATTAAAGTTATTTAATGATTATATTAAATAATTTAGTTTAAAAATGATTTTAATATTATAAAAATCATTTTAAATGAAAATAAGGTATTTAAAAATATTTTAAGTTATAAATATAACTTTTAATATTTAAATGATAATTTCATTAATAATTAAATATTAATGATATTAAGATAATATTAATGATATTTAGTTTATTTAATGATTAATATTAAATAAATAGTTTAAAAATGGTTTTACTTATTTAAAAACCATTTAAAGAGGATATTAAGGATTTAAAATATTTTAAGTTATAATTAATGACTTTTAATATTTGGATAAATAGTACATTAATATTTAAATATTAATGATAATTATTTGGGTAATATAAATTTTTAAAAATAGTTTGAGTTATTATAAATAACTTTTTATTTTTAGCAATGGTTTCATTAATAGTTTAGTATTAATTAAACTATTAATGATAATGGAATTGTTTAATGTTTAAATCATTTAATTATGATTCCGATATTTGAAAGTTATACCTACCAAACTAGTCGATTTTGAGAACCGATTATGAAGTTCTAAATTTGAAGAAGAACACCTATAGTAACAGCTTTATATCACTATAGGCCCTTTAGTGACAGATTTGAATTATTTTAAAATTTTCAATTTCGAAAATTCGAAAATGATTAAAAATAAGATGTCCGATATTTACAGATGTTGAGGTATAGAATAAGAGTCTTAGACTCAAAGATTTACGATAAAAAGTCGTCGATACGCGTACGACAAATGTCGGACTTTATAAAAGAAAGAAAAGACTATCTGTAAGAGCATGAATGAGATATTTGAAAAATGTATAAAAATATTTCAAGTATAGAATCAGAACTAAAAGTATGATCCTTTGTGATTATGTGATTGGACTATGTCTTTCAATTGTAATAGATAAAGATTTTATGTGTTAAGATATATTATTCTAATCGAACGAATGATCCGATTATTGATAGGTTGTGATAAAGAGATAAAACCTAAGTTGAGATTTGTAATCAAATGAATCAAAAAGTATCCTACCTTTGCATTTTCTTTATGCAATGGACATGAGTAAGAAGTTTTAGAATTATTCTATCCCTGCATGATTATGTACTTTTGATTATCGACATGTTAGCTTTTATATATATTCTACATTTCATTGATTTCTATAAATGGTTATACAAGTGTCCCCACTTGGATAATCATGGCATTTTTTCACATGTTGATACACCTTTGTCAATTACCCAGATATATATGTTGAATTACATATTATTGTTGAGCAAGATTAAAAACCTTCGGGTTTGGAAACTGTGCATGTATGAACATCCCTATATGGGAAGATTTTTTAAGCAAGGCGGATAGAGTGAGCGATGAATTTCGCTCAAGTTATGTATTATTGATCAATACAGGTACAACGGGTCGATCACCCTCCGTGTTCGTAAGTTACGACCAGTTTGAGGATAGAATTCGCTAAACCTTTCGAAAATGAAAAGAATGTTCATAGTATGTTTCTTAAACCCTATTCAAGTGTAGAGCCAGAGCCAAATTTAAAGAATTTGAAAGAGAGTTATGTGAATTTTTATCGATCAGACATTACTTCACAACTTTCAATTCGTTGTAGAAGTGTTATGTAAAGAGAATACTTATATTCTTTCAAATTTTATATATAATTACTATTACTTGTTGGGCACTTAAATGCTCATCCTTGCTTAAATTAAATGTTTTCGAGTTATGTATGAGCAACTCAAGGCTCAGTACGAACAAAGGAAAAGGAAAGTCGATCGAATAAAGTGTGTATTATGAGTTAATGGTTATAGTTATATTGGTATCTATTCAAGTATTGTAAGGAATGTATTTGAAGGTCACGCACTGGGAAGTAAACTTTGATGTATGTAAATTAAGTTTGAATGTATTATTATTTAGTATTATTCAAATTTTAAAGAAATGGTATCGTGGAGAACCGAGTTCGGGTTTCAAGTACCTGGATTTGGGGTCGTCACATGAATGAACTTCGAAGTGACCTAAGAAGAAATATAGTGAGATATAAGTCGAAAGTTAACACAATCAAATTGAACATTGTGTATTGATTAACATGAAGGGTTATGAGATGTAGAGTAAAGTTTACATTACAACTATTATGCGTTGCTATGTGACTAATAGTTGATGTACATTATTATATAATTGTGTAGGGCACGTGAAGTGCAGATAGCTGTAAGCTGTTAATCTGTTATTGGTAAACAACGATCAAGGCAAGTATTTCAGTTCCTATTTGCTATGTGAACTTAATGATGAACTGTTTTAAATCTTTGTTGCAAAGAGCATGATGTGTTATATATTTGTTGAAAGTATGAAACGTTAATGTCAATTTATGACTACGTTGGTTGAGTAATGAATGCTGATTGAGTAAGAAACTTAATCTTTATACTTGTTATATGAACTGCAACATGTATGTTATGTTAGTTCAATTTTTATGAAATGTATGTTGAGCATGTTATTATGTGATACGTGATGCATGAAAACTGTTAGATTTGGTGGGTTGTCGAGCTCAACCTTGCAAATAACTACTTTTGCAGGTTAAGGATTCAAGGTAATGTTATGTGCTATTTGAAAGACATGAATCAGATGTAATGCATGAAGATTTATACTTTGGCTGAGTTGTTAGTAATTGAACCATGTTTAAGGTTCTGGATGATGTACTTGATAATTTATGATGTAAAATTTCATATTTAGTTGTAAAGTTTGAGCTACCCAATGTATAAGGGATATCGAGCTAAAATTTAAGATTTTAAATAATAACTCTGAAGAAGCGAATAATAAAATAAATTTGATTCAGAGATGTGTAGATGATAAACGTTTTGATTCAGGGAATTAAAGTAAGAAGATAGAAAAGTTTAAATTATTCCGTATTTTATTAAGTTTAACATCGAATAATGATGTAAAATCAGAAGTTAGACGTGTTATTAGCGATCGAAGTCGATAAATTGAATTGTATGAATTTTGGGGTCGTTACAACTCACTGTCGCAGTCACAAAAATTTTGACGAAAATTTTGATTTTACTATGCAACACTATGCGGTTCTATACAACACTATGCATCACTACGCAGTACTATGCAACAGTATGCAATATAAAACAAAAGCTGAGATAAGTTTCTACTGACGATTTTGAAAAATGAGTAAGTGGGGATCCATGTAATAAGCCAAATTTATAATAAATACTTCATGACAAACGCCTTTATTTATCACAAATCACTTGACTAAATACATTTTTAATCTTTCAATAATTATTCATCATTAATATTATAACTCACAATATTAACAACCAGATCATTCCCAGGAAAGAGGGGGCTTTCCGATAAGGACTTCTCCTTATTGGCGTGCAATTAGATGACCTAACCCCTTTCCTCAACAGAACTTTCTAGACATTATAGATGAGTAGGTTTTTAACCTATGATTTATATTCATTTAGCTTGTTATATTGTTAGTTTTTGATTACTTCATGTTACTTTTGATGAGTTTTATGCTTGTTGTAGGATAATCAATAAGCTTATCAAGATGATAGCATTGGAAGAATTTTCAAGCAATTATGGACATTTTTCCTGACCAGCGCGAGGGGCGCTGTGATGCTAAATAAAGTGGCGCGGGGGGGCGCTAGTGCGTGGGATGGTTACTGGTTAACTAGTGCGGGCCGCGCTATCAGAGAGTAAATCTTAGCGCGGGGCACGCCGTTACGGAACAGGATCTGATCACTTTCGTTATGGGCTGGAAGATGGGCATTGTTGGGAACTTTAAATTCTTTATGTAATATGCTTATAATAGGAGTGTGTTACGGAGGTTATTTCATGTTGTTGGGAGTCTTTGACTTGTGGCTTGTTTTGGTTTTGAAAAGGATTTGGATTTCTATTTGACTTTCTATGTGATGAGTTAGAGTTGGATAAGGATTGGTGTTATGATGCTGAGGGGAGGCAATTTATGCTATTTGTTGGACAGAAGTTAGGGATTATTCAGACACACTTCGAGAACGAGATTGAAAGGCAAAAGCTTGGAGGAACGAAAAAGAAGAGTAATTTCACGAAGATTTCAGATTTGAAGGGCGAGAAGGTGGTGTATTACTATTTTCCTTTAATTTTAAATTGTGTAATTGGGATGATGTTTTCTTTTATTTATTTAGTATTTAATTCATTAGTTATGAACTAAATTACTTATTAGGCTTATAATGGATCTTTAAGTGGAACGATGATTATGTAATCTTGATTTTCAGTTTAATAAGCTATTATTCAGTTTATCTATATTAATTTGAGCTTGAATTTATGAATTGCCTGATCAACAATTTTATGTGGACTTGTATGAATTCGAGAGATGAAATACAAATCTAGACTTAATTAATATAGCATGTGTTCTTGAATTTTGTGAATGAGCAGAATCTTGATGTATGTTAGGGTAGAGATATGCTTGACATCGCATGTAATCATATAAAGAACTTGAACTTTAACCTTCTTTAATTGTAATTCACATAGAGATGTAGTGAGTTAGTTGATTAAGGTGTTTAACGTAATTCTATCTTAATTGTGGATTTGGGTTAATACGGTATTAGTACATCGAGAGGTGGCTAGTGCTATATGCGTGTTCTTGATTAATAAACTGGGATAGTGGATTAAACTAGGAGAAGGTATAATAATCAGAGTGATTCTTAGAGTGAAGTTGTAAGCCTAATTCTCCAATATTTGTTTGAAAATTCAGTTTTAGGGTTTGTTGATTTTTCTTTGATTTTAATATCTTTATTATTTTTACTATAAACTGGAATTTGATTGGTTTAATAAAATTAGGATTAATAGGAAATTGGCAATTGTGAAGTTAATTTCTTGCTAAGTCTTTGAGGGAACGATACTCTACTTACTATTATATTACTTGTTGACCACGTATACTTGCGTGCTATGCGTAATTAGATTTTACCCAACAAGTTTTTGGCGCTGTTGCCAGGGACTTTAGTATCGATTTTATTATTTTGCAATATCAGTTTAATTAGTCCAGTTTTACTTAAATATATTTTTTTTTGTTCATCTTATTTCAGGTTTTTGAAATTGGTTTATGCAAACTCAATCCAAAAATCCAGACTTGCTTCCTTTTGAGGACGACAATGAGAGAAGGTTTCAGAGGTTAAGTAAGTGGATCAAGGAGACAAGGGACGACTTCGACAATTCTGACAAAGAAGAAGCAATGGTTGCCGAAGACCAAAAGCTTTGAGGGATTTTGCTACACCCAAGGTGATCGAGTCAGCAAATGAGTATCACCAGTGCATACGCAATAGTCATGGAATACATTCGAGATTAAGCGTGGGACTATCCAGATGATCCAAAACTCGGTTCAATTTGGGGGACTTGCAAATGACGATCCTAACGAGCATTTGATCAGTTTTATGGAAATATGCGACACTTTCAAGTACAATGGGGTGTCGGATGAAGCAGTTAGACTTCGCTTGTTCCCATTCACTCTGCGGGAAAAGGTGAAGAGTTGGTTACACTCTCTACCAGCGGGTTCGATAACGACATGGGATGACCTGGCTCAGAAATTTCTAGCAAAATTCTTCCCCCCAGCGAAAACTGCAAAGATGAGGAACGCGATTACCATGTTTGATCAGCAACATGGGGAGTCATTGTACGAGGAATGAGAGAGATATAAAGAATTCCTCAGAAAATGCCCACATCACTGATTGCCTAAGTGGTTGCAGATGAATACATTTTACAACAGACTACATGGAAATCTCAAGACCAGTATTGATGTAGCATCGGGGGGAGCTTTTATGGCAAAGAATTATGAGGAGGCATATCAGTTGATAGAGATAATGGATGCTAACAACTATCAGTGGCCCACGACAAGAATGACACAACCTATAATCGCTGGCGTGTTAGAGGTAGATGGAGTGACAGCAATAACAGCACAAACTTCATTGCTCTCTAAGAAGTTCGACGTTTGGTCAGGAGGACAGACACAACAAGTTGCAGTTATTTATGAGTTGTGCATGGGTGAGCATCCGATGGATCAATGTGCAATCAACCCAGAGTCAGTACAATTTATGGGTAGCTACAATAGAATTCCTTAGAATACGTACCAGAATGCATATAATCAAGGGAATAGGAATCATCCGAATTTGTCGTGGAATAATAATTAGAATCAGCATGCTCCACGACTATCGTATCCCCCGGGATTTCACAATCAACAACAACTAGATCAACGTTAAGAGAGGAAATTAGGTTTAGAGGAGTTGCTATCAAAGTATATAATGAGCAACGAGGTAGCCATGAAAAATCAAGCAATGACAATGAAAATGCAAGAGATAGCTATCAAGAATCTAGAGAATCAGATGGGACAAATTGCATTAGCATTGAAACATAGTCCACAAGGGATGCTACCAAGTGACACCGAAAGAAATCCGAAGGGAAATCATGAACAGTGTCAGGCAATCACCTTGAGAAGTGGAAAACATTTGGATGGGAAAGTTGCAGAAAATCCAGCTATATCGGATGATAAAATTGATAACAATAAAGTGATTGAAGAAAAACAAGGTGAGGATAAGCAAATTGAGAAAACAAAGTTAGATGACAAGCCAGTTGTGTATCCTCCACCGCCTGCTTTCAAGAAAAGAGTTCAAAAAAAGAAATTAGACAAGGGTTTATGAAAATTTTGGAAGTTTTTAAGAAACTTCAGATTAATATCCTGCTCGCAGAAGCTTCCTAGAGCAGAGATGCCAAGTTATGCAAAATTCATGAAAGGGATTTTGTCCAGAAAAGAAATTGGAAGATTTCAGACATGTGGCATTAATGAGAGGAGTGTAGTGGTTTTACAAATGTAAAGTTGCCACCAAAGTTGAAAGATCCGGGAGTTTCACCATTCCGCACGATTGGGAATATGGCATTCAATAAATGTTTATGTGATTTGGGAGCGAGTGTGAACCTTATGCCGTTATCGCTTTATACAGAATTGGGTTTTGCAAACCCAAAGCCTACTTAACATCTCTTTACAAATTGGTGGATAGGTTTGGCCACGCACCCGAGAGGCATTGTGGAGGACATATTGGTTAAGGTAGACAAGTTCATATTCCCCATGGATTTCATTATTTTGGATTTTGAGGAAGATAAGAATATTCCAATCATCCCTCGGGAGACCATTTTTTGGTTACTGGTAGTAGGACACTCATCGACGACATAAAAAGGTGAACTAACGATGAGGGTCCAAGATCAAGAAGTAAAATTCAACGTTTTCAAGGCCATGAAATTTCCTACTGTGATGAAGAAGATTGTTTCGGATGGATATCATTGATCGATAATCAACGAAGACATAGGAAAGAGTTTGGTTAACGATCCATTGGAAACAGTTTGGGAGATGAAGAATCAAATGATCCAGAATTTGTTGACTACTTGCAGATGCTAGACTCCTTGCCATGAGTGAGCAGATTTAAAGCACCATTTGAACCATTGCACACGGATGAAAAATCCACAGTAAGGATGAAACCGTCATTGGAGGAGCCACCGACTCTTGAACTTAAGCCACTCCCTAAACACCCTGTGTATGCATACTTAGGCCATTCTAATTCTTTACCTGTTATTATTTCTACTGCACTTAACGAATTGCAGGAATCAAAGTTGCTAAGAGTGCTTAGGGACCACAAATCGGCTATAGGATGGACAATCGCGGATATCAAAGGAATCAACCCATCCTTTTGCATGCATAAAATTCTGATGGAAGACGATGCAAGACCGACAGTGGAGCAACAGAGACGGCTTAACCCAATCATGAAGGAAGTGGTCAAGAAAGAAATCCTGAAATGGTTGGATGCGGGTATCATTTACCCGATTTCAAACAGTAAATGTGCAATGTGTGCCGAAAAAGGGAGGAATGACCGTGGTTCAGAACGATGACAATGAGCTAATTTTGACAAGGACGGTGACTGGTTGGAGGGTTTGCATGGACTACAAGAAGTTGAATAAGGCGACCCGCAAAGATCACTTTCCGTTGCCCTTTATCGATTAGATGTTGGACAGATTAGTGGGACATGAATACTATTGCTTATTGGATGGATATTCAGATTATAATTAGATCATCATCGCTCCTGAAGATCAAGAGAAGACTACTTTCACGTGCCCATACGGCACATTCGCATTCAGGAGAATGTCGTTCGGCTTGTGTAATGCACCTGCTACCTTCCAGAGGTGTATGATGGCCATCTTTTCCGACATGGTGGAGAAAAATGTGGAAGTCTTCATGGACGACTTCTCTGTCTATGGGGATGATTTTGATGTATGTCTGGAGAATTTGGTAATGGTCTTACAAAGATGCACTGAAATTAATTTGGTCCTTAACTGGGAAAAGTGCCTCTTCATGGTTGAAGAAGGCATAATTTTGGGGCACAAGGTCTCGGCTCAAGGATTAGAAGTTGATAAAACGAAGTTGGAAACAATTGAAAAGCTTCCTCCACCGAGTTCAGTTAAGGGAATTAGAAGTTTTCGGGACATGCGGGTTTTACAGAGATTTATAAAAAGACTTTCTAAAATTGCAAAACCTTTGTGCGCTCTTTTAGAGAAGGATTCGGTTTTCAAGTTTGATGAAGAATGTAAATTGGCATTCGAGTTGTTGAAGAAGAAATTGACCACAGCCCCCCGTGAATCGTCGCTTTGATTGGACCATGCCCTTTGAGTTAATGTGTGATGCAAGCAACTATGCTACGGTGGGGCTATTTTGGGTCAACGCCGAGAGAAGGTATTTCATGCCATATATTATGCAAGTAAGACACTCATGAGACTCAAATGAACTACACAACTACGGAAAAGGAATTGCTTGTAAAGGTAGTATATGCATTCGATAAATTCGGGGGCATTTGATCGGGACAAAGGTAGTAGTTTATACAGATCACTCGGCCATTTGCATTTAATTTTGAAAAAAAGATGCTAAGCCACGCCTTATCCGATGGATTCTCCTTTATAAGAGTTTGATTTAGAAATAAAGGATGTAAAGGGACGAGAACCAAGTCGCCGATCATTTGTCTCTAAATTTGGAAAATCTAAGGTAAAAAGGAAGAGGACAAGTGTGTAATCAACGAGTCATTCTCGGATGAGCTACTGTTTGGGATAAATACAGAATTTCCATGGTACGCGGACTTCACGAATTATCTAGTGAGCAACATTCTTCCCCCTGATCTTACACGACAACAGAAAAAGAAGTTTCTCCATGACGTGAAGTGGTATATGTGGGACGAGCCTTACTTATTCAAACAGTGCGCCGACAAGATGATCAGAAGGTGTGTGTCCTACAGTGAAGTGAAGAACATACTGCATGAGTGTCACTCATCGACGTATGGGGGACACTACGGTATTGAGAGAACAGCGGCAAAAGTGCTTCAAGCCGGGTTTTATTGGCCTACTCTATTTAAGGACTCCCACCAGTTTGTCAAAATTTGTGATAGATGTCAAAGGGTGGGCAACATATCGAACAGGAATGAGATGCCACTCCAAATGATCTTGGAAGTTAAATTTTTTTTGATGTTTGGGGCATCGATTTTATGGGGCCATTTCCATCATCAAATAATCAAGATATATTGCTTGCGGTGGATTACGATCAAAATGGGTGAAGTCATAGCACTCCCAACCAATGATGCCAAAGTGGTTCTCAAATTTTTGCAGAAGAATATTTTTTTACGAGATTTGGCACACCAAGAGCTATTATAAGTGATGAAGGTAGTCACTTTTTGCAACAAGATCATTCACGTACTCTCTCTTGGCAAAAAGTATGGGGTCAACCATAAGGTAGCTACAACATATCATCCCCAAACCAAGTGGTCAAGCCGAGGTTTCAAAACAGGAGGTGAAGAGAATCTTGGAAAAGGTGGTAAACCCGAATAGAAAGGATTGGTCTCTCAGGTTGGACGATGCACTATGGGCTTACCAGACTGCATATAAAACACCGATTGGTATGTCACCATACCAATTACTATACGGGAAAACTTGTCACCTACCGCCGAAAGTTACAACATAAGGCCCATCGGGCAATTCGTAAATTAAACTTTGATCAAGCAGTGTTGGGGTGAAAAGAGGCTACTTCAGCTAAATGAGCTCGATGAATTCTGACTTCAAGCCTATGAGAACTCGAAGTTATACAAAGAAAAAGTAAAGAAATGGCACGAAAAGAAATTAATACAAAGAACGTTCGAGCCTGGGCAATTAGTCCTATTGTTCAACTCACGGTTGAGATTGTTCCCAAGCAAACTAAAATCAAGGTGGTCGGGACCATTCACCATCAAAACAGTTTTCTCACATGGCGTCGTTGAACTCTACAGTAGAAATCCATTGGAGACGTTCAAGGTCAACGGTCAACGGTTAAAGCATTACTGGGGTGGTGATTCAAATTGGGATGTCGTCAACATTACCCTTGCCGATGCACAGTGACACAAGAGGCACCGTCGGGCTTACGACGTTAAAACTAGTGCTACTTGGGAGGCAACCCAAACTCTAAACTCTTTCTTTCTTAGTATTCTTTGTACTTTAGTTTATAATCTATCTTAAATAAGTAGTTTTCAAAAAAGTTTTGACTCCATGTTGGTATGTTCACAGGTAACGAAAGAAAAAGAAAATCACTAAGTTATCGACCCCCTCAAGCGTGCCACACCACTCAACGCACATACATAATCGGCGTGGATGCCGCACTAACTCGAGTTACTCTTATACAAACGCGGTCCACGCCAATTCGCCGAGCCATTGAAATGGGGCGCGCCATATCACTCATACAAGGAGTCACGGGCACGCACTATATGCCACCAACCATCGACTTCTAACGCGGGCCGCGCCACCCCATACATATATACACTGGCATGGAATGCTTACTATGCCAAAGAACTCATCGACTTCCTAGCGCAATGACCTTCTCAAGCAAAAAACCAGCATGGGCAGCCGTGCACGCTGAAAACACATGACGACGATATAATTCTTTTAATATCCTTGTTTTCGACCATAACCACTAAAACTCTCCTTCTTCCAATCAACTTCCCCACTTCTCCTACAACTCTTCCACTTCCACTACTCCATAACTCCTAGACCTCCCACTACACCAACTCTCCTTCTCCTTTTCAACTTCCCCTCACATTAAGCCCTTACACTCTCCAACTCCCAACCCACGTTGGTTTTCCATCCCTTATATGAAATCTAACCATAAAAGTTGCCCAATTCATAATAGATATAAACACTACACTACACTCCAATCCTAAATCCAATTCCTTCCTTGCACAAATTCATTCAAATTGGAACATCTTTACAAAGAGGGAAACACAAAAAAAACATAGAAGGTAAGCACAACTTACGTCTTTCTCAATATTCTTCTCTTTTCTTGATACCAATTGGTTGGAAAACCTTGGGAATTGGGTGCCCAAGGAGTGTGGTGTTTAATTTCACAAATTGGCTAGCAAGATACTACCAAGCAACCAATTTTGGGGGAATTCATCAGTCCGCGCACCAACTGTTTGATAAAAGTCCTGAACCAAACTTTGAGCCTAAACCACACCAAAAATACCATGTCTTCCCACAAAAGACAACGTCCATCCACCTCCACTGCACGACCTCAATATGATCATATAAAATATGTTTAGTGAGAACGTCGCGGAAAGATTCAATTCATCCATCGACAAGAAGAATTTGGTGCTAGAACGTGGATTGAAGCCGGATGCTAACTTGGATGGTGATATGGCCTTACAAATTGTAGAACGGAACTGGTTTTAGTTAGTAGAACAACCATTTCCAGCGGTGCTCAATATAGTCAAATAATTTTATGCCAACGCAATGGAACATGTCAATCACATAGTCATGGTTCGGGGAAAACCGGTGGCGTTTCATGCCGATGCTATCAACGAGTATTTTGGGTTGGAGGCACCACTGGCGAACTAATATGAAGATGGTTTGCCTGATCTAGACGAGTTGATTATCAGATTATGCAAACCGGGAACTCAATGGGTAACTAGAGCTGGAACAGATGAAAAGATAAGTTTTTCCCACTGCGCCCTTAGTCGATATGGTAAAGCTTGGTATGCATTCATATGTGCCCGTTTAATGCCCACACGCCACCAAAATGATGTAACTAAGGAACGGGCTCGACTATTATATGGGATTGTTCACCACCATTACCGTGTGAATAACTCCATTTCATTCTTCAATGTCGATGTGGGGGAGTGTATTCAAGAGTCCATTGATCGGTTGCTACGAGGGAGTACTACAGGAGGGTTGCTACATGGTTTCTTAATCACGGATTTATGCCATAAAGTTGGGGTGCAGTGGCAGCCTTCTGAGTCTGTCCAACAATCGATGGCTATAATTGATCATGCTACAATTGAGAAGTACAAAGAATGGGAAGGGGCGAGATCACACCCATGTGGAGCAGGCTATATTATGATTCGCCAACCCTCACCCCCAGTTGGAGTGGCACCAATGCAAGAGAAATCATCTTGAGGATCAAGGAAGCAATTTTTGTGGTTGGCCCAACATCAAGATTTAATGCATCAGTACAACGCCAATGCATTCAACACGCTTGCTGATGCGTTTTCCCGTTGCAATCCTAATGCACATCTGGTGGTCATGCCTATTCCTCTTGTCCTGTGATAAGTGGATTTTATATACACTTATCCAGTATCTTTTACTTGAATTAGTTGCTTATATTTATGTGTCTTAGTTACTTTTCATGCATTTTGTGTTCATTTTGTAGGTTATACGTTTGGGAGCGGTGTGAGCGACTATTGGTAAGGAAAAGCAAGGGAAATGCAAAGAAAAGCAATCCGGATATCATTTGGGCTATCATGTCATTTCATGTTCTTGGCTTGGAACTTGGACTATGTTGTAGAGCTTCTTCTAAGCTTTCCGGAAAATTTTGAATCATTCCAATCGGAGTTCGGATGCAAGAATTATGGTCTTTGTACCAACGGACGTTAAACTTCGCTGTTTTGGTTAGCCATTTTCATAGCAGTCCCTTCCAGCCAAATTTGAACCTTCATCCGGCCAGAATTTCTCAATCATCAAAGAATGAAAGTTGTAGAGCTTGTCGATATCTTCGATTTTATAGGTGGCAGGCACCGTAACTCTTCCCGGATCAAAAGTTATGGCCATTTTACCAGAGCACACTGCAACAAAAAATCAACCTCGTGAGCGCGCGATTTCCTGCGCGGCCGCTTGATTTACAGAAGTAAAAAACGAGATTTTCAGCTTTCACGAGGGAGCGCCGATCTTTAGGTCAATTCTTACGCGGCCGCGTGACTTCGGGTGTTGACCAAAGCTGACTTTTCATTAAACAGTGCAATTGAAGTGTACCGGAGATGGGGATTCAATTATGGCTTATATATTAGACGTATTTTCATGATGTAAGAGACATTCCATCCCTTGGGGGCTAAAGCTACTATTGTTTTCTTTTCTTCTCTTTCTTTTTAGATTAGATTAAAACCCTAGATTAGATTAGAGTTGAAGATTGAAGCAATTGAAGAGCATAGGAAATTCAGAATTGGAGCAAGAGGAGAATCTCAGATTTACATTCCTAATTCCCTAACTTCTCTTTACTTATATCTTTATTTCTCAATGTATAGTCAATTGTGGATTATAGATTTTGATTCTATGATGAGTTAAACTTTATTTTGGGATTACAATGGATTCTATTGCTTAGTTTAATCTGATATATTTCATTGTTAACCTTATTGATTGCTATGGGATTCTCTATTAAGATTCATGCTTATTTGCTTGGTTGATTGGCCATCAATTACTGTGATAACTCATATGAACTTGAAAGATGAAGCATGGGTTTGGATCTGATCTTAATAGCTTATGATTGTATATTCTACATTGTGTTGGGATGTATGATTTGTGCTTAGGATATACATATACCGAAGCACCATTCGTAGTCAATTGAGAATTTGGGATTAAACCCTAAGTATTTGTAAATCACATAGACGTATAGTGGTTTAGGTTATGTGGGTGTTCACGTGTATTCTATCAATTATGGATTATATGTGATATGGGTATGGTACATTGAGAGATGGCTATACTTTACTTTCGTGTTCTCGACTAACAATCCGGTACAATTAGTTTGGCTTAACATGAAACGTATGGATTTGAATGAGTCAATAGATGAAATTGTAATCTCAGGTCTTTATTATCTAATCTCACTCTAGGAATAGTTAGGTTTATTTAATTTCGTAGTTTAAATACAAAATATAATATCATTCGTTTAAATAAGACTAAGATGGTTATGGGTTAATGCTTGGTGAACTTTGTTAGTTAATTCTCTGTGGGAACGATACTTTACTTACTCTTTATTACTTGTTGACCACGTATACTTGCGTGTTGTGCGTAACTAGAATTTACCCAACATCCTGCCAACATATCCTCATTCGGACGACGACGAGTAGTAACTCATTTTCAGGGAAGTCCTCATACTTTTAATTGATTTATTTTGTCGTAATGAGGACATTACTTGATTTAAGTTTGGGGGATTATGTTTTCTGCCTAGTTATTTAATGAAAATATTAATAATCATGTTAGTTAGCTTGTGTAGTTGTTATAAGTGTTCACATCGAAAAAAAAATAAAAAAAGAAGAAGAAAACATTGCATGTAGTTAAATTGCATGAATCCAGTTATTAGATGGTAAGAGTTTATTTTTAGCCAATGATGGGATTGGAATTGGGTAGATAAGTTGAGTACTGACTATTAGAGCTTTGATGTGATTTCTTGTAATTTATTGAGTCTTTCTCTGTTTAAAACTGGTATAATAAGGATAGCACAGTAAAAACTTGTTGAATGATTGAGTTTAAATTGATACATAAAGGACCTCTAAAGGATAATGCTAGTTTAAATAAGAGAATGACAAGGATGGGCAGTGAAGGCGACAAATTAGTCAAGAACCTAAGTTTGAGGGAAAAGAAAAGTAGGGTATATAAGCTTCAGAAAAAGAAAAACAAAGAAAATAAAAGCTAGTTGAGTCTTGTGGTGGGTTGAGGAAAAATACTCCCCATAAACACAGGCGTGAGATGGAGCGTAAAACGCACTCACCAACCATCTATCTAAAAAAAATCGAATAAAACGGGAAATAAGAGCAAAAGGCCCCCGTAGATGAAAAATGAAGCATAAGTTTTCCATGTTGACCATCGATATTGATAATTGCTTGATTTTAGTTGGATTTAGCTTATTTTTGGAATTCTTGAATTTACACTGTATGATGCCTTCGAAGAGACTTATTATGTGTTAAATTCGACTTTATATCAGTTAGCATGGTTGTGGAGCACACACACACTATATTAGTGATAACAATCTAAGATTTGATGATTGTTAAGAAATTGTTGATGGGTTTTGATATGAAGTGTTGAAATGTTTACTTAATTTTTTTGAGGCTGTATGGAAAAACTATGTACTGTCTTAGTACTGGATTCCTAGTTGTTAGTCGCATTGCATTGCATTTTGCTTGAAGGACAAGCAATGTTCAAGTTTGGGGGAATTTGGTGAATAGGTTTTTAACCTATGATTTATATTCATTTAGCTTGTTATATTGTTAGTTTTTGATTACTTCATGTTACTTTTGATGGGTTTTATGCTTGTTGTAGGATAATAAGTAAGCTTATCAAGATGCTAGCATTGGAAGAATTTTTAAGCAATTATGGACATTCTTTTGACCCGGTAGTGACGTAGCGTATTTGTGATCTCGAATAAAAAGTGCTGGGCATGCTAGTCTAGCGTGGGATGGTTATTGGTTAACTAGTGCGGTTCGCGTTATCAGAGAGTAAATCTTGGCGCGGGGCGCGCCGTTACGGAACAGGATCTGATCACTTTCGTTATGGGCTAGAAGATGGGCATTGTTGGGAACTTTAAATTCTTTATGTAATATGCTTATAATAGGAGTGTGTTACGGAGGTTATTTCATGTTGTTGGGAGTCTTTGACTTGTGGCTTGTTTTGGTTTTGAAAAGGATTTGGATTTCTATTTGACTTTCTATGTGATGAGTTAGAGTTGGATGAGGATTGGTGTGACGCCCCCAAAATAGGTATACATCACCCATCTTGAGTCGCCAAATACATGGTACCAAATTCAAATACAACTTAATAATACAACTGTCGTGTAAAATACAACAAAACATAAACTGAGAGTTTTAATACGAATATTGTCTTCTCGACAGTATTCAACCCAAATGGAGTCCTCAATACATTTATTATCACACTATTTCATAGAATAGTGAGGACTACTAATGCTATCATCTGGACCGTCACTCTGTTCCCCGACAAGCAATAAGAAAACTTGCCATCAACATCTGCTACAGTAAAATTACTTTCTCTTTGAGTCTTTACGGTCTCTACAACACATAACCACATAACATACCACATTAGGTCATGAATGAACATACATGGTTCCAAATGAATCTTACCCTTCTTCTCAATCTAATCATGTATTAGATTTGTTATTATTGGTTCCGGCTTACCATTATAATTTACATCGTTCTTACCAACTTCTTTCTCTTATATATCTTATGTGAATTTACTTCATTAATAAGGATCAATTCAACTTATTAATCTTACTTACGGCTTGCTAACATTATTACGTTATTAATCAAAATTCGATCGTCATTGGTTAAGTATACTTATGGCATACCGTTCATGTTCACAATCAATTGACTTACCTCCAACCTTTAGTGTTATACTTAAGGTTTATAACATCCTTAATGATGTTACATTAAGTGAATTAAGGATTTAATTCACTCTTCATTCACTTCTCCTTTACTTTACATTAAAAAACATTCCTCTCTATGCTTCACTTAGTCTTTGGTATTGCTATTTCAACTTTTGTTCTACAACTGGCTACTGCTTATGCTGGTTTCTTGTTCCTAGAACTTCATCACGGCACATTGTGCATTTCATCATCTCCTTCTCTATTAGCCATCTTTGCGGTGCCAACTAACGATTGCACTATGGTTGACCTCTCATATTTGCGATCTTAGAAGCTTTCTTCTTTGAGTCGCGCTTCGGCGTGGACTCTGTGCCTCGGAAAATTTGACAGACTTTTTCTTATGTGAGATTCCAGAGCTCATAACTTCTTCGTTATAAGTCCGAATTGGCTCATTCAAAAGCCGTTAGCTCACAAATCACATACTCTACGTGTTCATGCAAGAATTTTACATTTTCGACTTTGTTAACTCGAAATTCACCTATTAGTCCATTTTTAACAAAAACGATAAACGTTCGTGAACGTTCAACGCTCGTTTCTTCGTTCTAAGTCAGAATTCAGTCATTTTTGAGTCTGCAAATCTATAATGCCAAATAAGACTTGTATCCATCGAAAACTAACGTTTCTGAGCTCAATAGAAAAATTCAACTTCCATTCTGAAAATTTCACAAATTCGACGATTATCGTCTAATCGTGTGAATTCTGGCATGCCTTTATTACCTATGATTTTTAAACCGTTTCAAATGGATTCAATCCATCATACTAACATCTTAACATACATATTTCATTAACGTATTTCCATGATAAGTTCTTGCTTATTCTTCATAAGTTTATAACTTATCAAAGTATAACCTACTTATGATTCCATTTCTCATGACTTATGATAGTTTATGACTTCTAACCATCATTCTTACATCCTTTTGTGACGCCCCCAAAATTAGGTATACATCACCCATCTTGGGTCGTCAGATACATGGTACAAAATTCAAATACAACTTACTAATACAACTATCATGTACAATACGACAAAACATAACTGTGAGTTTGAATACAATTATTGTCTACTAGAGATTATACAAACTCAAAAGGAGTCCTCATTACAATTATTAACACACTATTTCACGAATAGTGAGGACTACTAATGCTATATCCTCCGGACCGTCCACTCTGGTTCCCGACTAGTCCTGCTATGTTCTCATTTCTTGAAGAGAACAGTGAAAGAAAGGGTGAGCTCAAATAGCCCAGTAAGAAGTATTATGACTAAGATAATGCAGAATAAATTATCATTAGTCTCCAACAATGTTAAACTGATAAAATATAATAGACATCAAGTTTAAGCTGCAGGTGAACAAGCAATCCATTAAAAGAGTCAAGTAGAAAATAAAATCTACTATCTTTTATGATTAAAAAGGTTTTTTCATCCTTAGTTATCGATAGGACTCGACAATAAATAATTCGCATCATCAAATCACCCCTGACTACCGAGGATATTCTTTAGTATCACGACCACAATTATCCATGCACTACGGGCCAAGAATATTTGTGTATTCATTAATGGTCATGATCATGCCAACAACATTCCATCAATGCACTACGGGCCAATGAGAACTTTTACCACATCATTTGTAACAATACGGTCATGATTACACCGAATAATCCCTGGTCATAATCATACCAAGTCTATCTATGCACTACAGGCCACAGATGACTTTCAACAAAATATAAACATGAGGATGATGACAATGATATAAGAATTTAATAAAACAAGTTCAAGAATTATTTTATCCAGGAATTATTAACGTCCAAATTGTCAACATGATACTGTTTTGTAGAGTAAAATTCAAGAATGACCAGAAGAATATTTCCATGAAAAGATACTGGATGAAGCGCAAATATCAAGGACATTCTACTAATTTCATGGAGTATAGAAGTTAAAACTTTAACCAACTGAGTATAATAAAGAATGGAATAACAAAATAAATCACTATGCATGCGATACTTCGCGTGGCAAAGTTATTCAACAGAATAATAATAACGGAACCGAAGTCGTGCAAAATTTGCAAAACAAGATGTTCCAACAGAATAATAAAGACGGAACCAGGTCCGGTGTAAAACACACAGACAGGATGTTCCAACAGAATAATAATAAGATGGAATCAGGTCCGGTGTAAAACACACAGACAGGATGTTCTAACGGAATAATAATAAAGACGGAACCAGGTCCGGTGTAAAACACATGCATGAGGATGTTCCAATGAGAATAATAGAAAAATATCACCAAGTATAGGGTAGATGGCGTATACAAAGTTATTCCAATGAGAATAATAAGAAATGGAATAACAACAGTTCTCTTCATGAATAAGAAAGAATAACACCCCTTACTCGTAAAAGAAACTGAATATAAAAGTAGTTAAGTAGCGAGAATACTTTTCTTCTATCTCTCTATAGTCTCTCTCTATAGTTTCTCTCTCAGAGTTAATTGAATTCGTAAGAAAATAATGAAGGAATGAGCTTCTATTTATAGGAAAATGGAATGCATATAGTAACTAATCCATGAGCGGTCCAGATTGATTTACTTTAATCGACGGTCCATATTAAAAGCAAAATCTTTTAAATAAAATATAATATATTCTATTTATAATCTAATAAAACGAATAACTTTATAAAATATTTTACTATGCAAACACTATGCAGCACTATAACACTATGCATAATAGAATATAATATATTCTATTTATAGAATAACTTTATAAAAGTATTACATTTTATATAAAAGATTTTCTATTATTACATTACATTAATATACCAACAAAATTGAGTGACTTATCACGTAAGCATCAATAATCAATATCTTGTAATCTTTATGCACCCACGCGTATTCATCTTTAACTTTTAGGGTGTTTCAACGATTAACGGTAAAACTTCAGCCGTTATTTTCATAAAGTATTTTTGTCATTTTCTCAATCCAAACAATAATTCCGTTGTAGGGTCCACCAATGATTGTGCCGTTGTACTAATATTCCCTGTTAAAAGCGAATATTCCCAACCCAATCGAATATTATATAACAACTTGCGTATTTTTGCAAAATTTATAAATATTACCCACAACTATTATATCTATTTCACTCCATAATATTCAAAATTAATATTTATAGAAAATTCATCTTTATTCAAAAAGTTGGGGTTTTACAATCTCCCCTTCTTATGAAATTTTGCCCTCGAAATTAGGGTACGTACCTAGTATGTCGAAGTGGTAAAGATACCTTGATTTCATTTCAAATTCTAACTCCCAATTCATTTCCTCAATATCGTGATTTCTCCACAAAACTTTGACTTGAGGTATAACCTTGGTGCGTAGAATATGTTCCTTCTTATCCAAGATTTGAACATGAACCTCTTCATACGTCAAATCTTCCGCTATTTCGTCTGGTTCCAACTCAATAATGTGGTTCGGGTCTTCCACATATTTACGTAACATGGATATGTGAAAAACGTTATGAACACGAGACATACTTGGTGGTAAAGCGAGTCTATAGGCCACAGTTCCTACTCGATCAAGGATTAAAAATGGGCCGATGAATCGAGGATTGAGCTTTTCTCTCTTTCCAAATCTCGTAACTCCTTTCCATGGAGCAACACATAACAACACATGATCTCCTATATCGAATTCCACGTCCTTTCGATGAAGATCGGATAACTCTTTGTCGATCTTGTGAGGTTTTTATCGTTCTTGGGATCGTTTGAATCTTTTCCGTAGTCACACGTACCAACTCCGGTCCCAACAACGTTGCTTCACCCACCTCATCCCAAAGATACTGAGAACGACACTTTCTTTAATACAACACTTGAATGGAGCCATGCCAATACTTGCTTGATAAGCTGTTGTTGTAGGAAAAATCCACCAATGGTAAGAACTTGTCCCAACTTCCTTGAAATCAAGGACACATAGTCTTAATAGATCTTCAAGAGTTTGAATAGTCCTCTCCATTGTCCGTGAAATCGAGGATGATATCTGCAGAGCTAAATCGTAAATCTGTGCCCATAGATTTTTACAAACTAACCCAAAATCGCGAAGTGAATCTTGGGTCTCGATCAGAAACTATGGATACTAGAATACCATGCAATCTTACAACCTCGTTTATGTACATCTGAGCAGCAAGGCGTTCAAGTGTATAAGTTTTCGTATCGGTAAGAAATGAAGCGGACTTGGTCAATCTATCAACAATGACCCAAATCACATCTATGCCTTGAAAAACTTTGGGAAGACCGATGTGAAATCCATGGTAATGTGCTCCCACTTCCATTCTGGAATTTCAAGTGGTTGCAATGGACCTTTTGGTACTTGATGCTCCGCCTTGACTCGTTGACACATTAGACACCTTGAGATAAACAACTCTATCTCTCTCTTCATATTGCCCCACCAAAATGTATGTCGAAGATCATGATACATTTTGGTACTCCCAGGATGGATTGCAAACGGTGTGTTGTGCACCTCCATCATGATTTTATACTTTAAATCAGGGTCGTTAGGAATATAAAGTCTGGAGTTGACTCGAAGTATTCCTTCTTCATCGATTCTTGCTTCCGGCATCGCACCTTCTTGCACTTTCTTCCTCATACGCATCAGCTCCGGATCTATAATTTGAGCAACTTTAATTTTATCAATTAAAGTCGGTTCTACTTGTATATTTGCCATCATCATGTGGGTCCCTGGAGTCTTTATCTCTATCTCCATCCTTTGCAAGTCATACAAAATGGGCCTTTGCATTGACAATATTGCACTCGTACCCGCATATGATCTTCTACTCAATGCGTCAGCTACCACGTTCGCTTTTCCAGGATGGTATTGGATAGTATGATCATAATCTTTCAACAGTTTAAGCCAACATCATTGTCGCATGTTGAGTTCCTTTTGAGTGAAGAAATATTTGAGGCTTTTATGATCCGTAAAGATCTCCACTTTCTCCCCATACAAGTAATGCCTCCAAATCTTTAGTGCGAAGACAACAGCTGCCAACTCTAGATCATGAGTATGATTATTCCTCTCATATTCTTTGAGTTGTCGTGAGGCATAGGCTATAACTTTCCCATGTTGCATGAGAACACATCCTAACCCTTTGCCCGAAGCATCACTGTAGATGACAAATCCCTCCGAACCAGATGGTATTGTTAGAACAGGTGCTGAAATGAGTCTCCTCTTGAGTTCTTGAAAACTCTTCTCACATTCCTCGCTCCAACTGAACTTTATATCTTTCCGAGTCAACTGAGTTAGTGGAGTAACGATTCGAGAAAACCCTTCTACGAATCTCCGATAATAACCAGCTAAGCCGAGAAAGCTACGTACTTCGGTCACTGATTTAGGTTGCTCCCAGCTTTGAATAGCTTCAATCTTTCCTGGGTCAACAGATATTCCATGACTTGATAGCACGTGCCCAAGGAATGCTACTTCCTCAAGTCAGAACTCGCATTTCTTCAACTTGGCATAAAGCTTATATTCACGAAGCTTTTGGAGTATCAGCCTCAAGTGTTTCTCATGATCTTCACGAGTTTTGGAATATATGAGGATGTCATCAATAACGACGACCACAAAGTGATCCAAATATTCCTTGAATACTCGGTTCATCATATCCATGAAGGCAGCAGGAGCATTAGTCAATCCAAAGGACATGACTAGGAATTCATAATGCCCGTCTGGGAGTCTAAAGCCGTCTTTGGAATGTCATGGTTCTAATCTTCAATTGGTGATATCCAAAGCGAAGATCAATATTTGAAAAGAATTTGGCTCCTTGTTTGGTCAAACAGGTCATCAATACGTGGCAATGGGTACCTATTTTTGATGGTGACATGATTGACTCCCAATAATCAATACAAAGTCGCATACTCCCATCTTTCTTCTTCACGAATAGAACAGGAGCACCCCAAGGAGAAGTACTAGGACGAATAAAGCCAATGTCTAACAATTCCTGCGGTTGAGTTTTTAACTCCTGAAGTTCAATAGGAGCCATTCGATATGGGGATTTAGAAATCGGTTTTGTCAAGGGTTCAAGGTTGATACAAAATTCAATTTCACTTTCTGGGGTAGGCGGGAAGTTCTTCGTGGAATATGTCGGAAATTCATTAACAATAGAAATATTATTCAAAAGCGGCGATTTTTGTTTAGATCTCGTGACATGAGCTAAGAAAGCTTGACATCCGTTTTTCAATAAATGAATAGCTTTATGGCTTGAGATGACAGTGATTAATTTTAATGGTTTGGTTGCTTGAATTCGTATAATAGGTCGATTAGGAATATGAAAGCTAACAACCTTACGAAAACAATCAATTTTTGCATGATGAGTAGTTAACCAATCATTCCCTAGAATTACATCAAATGCAAGTATTTTTAATGCAATAAGATCGACAGGTAATGTGTGGGTACCAACTTGAACCAAACAAGACTTATAAACCGTGGATGTAATGAAGGTTTCTCCCAACGGAGTTTCCACAGATAAGTCAAAGTCTAATTTCACCAGAGTCAAATTTAATCATTGAGCGCAAGTAGGAGAAATAAAAGAATGGGTAGAACCGGTATCAAATAAAGTGTAGACTTCGCTAGAGTTTATGATAAGCTTACTTATGATGACCTCATTCGGGTTCCTTGCTTTTTAGGAGGTCACAACAAACGCTCTCCCTTGCACTACCGGCTTTGACTTTTCTGGGACAGCCTTTGGTGCCTCCATCCTAGCTGAATTTGTCTTTGGTGAACGACAAAATCGAGCTAAGTGACCTTCTCTTCCACAATTATAACATGCTTTGGACTGACATCGCGCAATTTGGGTGATGTGTCCCTCCCTCGCATTTGAAGCATATGATAGGTGGTCTTTCTCCTTCCTTAACAATGGGTCTTTGGTCTTTGGCGTCTTTCCATCATTGTTGAATCTCCTCTTCTTAAAATGTCCATTCTTATTATTTTGGTACGATTACCATAAAGTGGTTACCATTTCGGCCAACTGTTGATTCCCTCCACACTTGTTATCACCGCTTCGATGACTGCTCTCATTGGTATTATCATTTTGCCGGCTGCTCTCTTTTGGTTGTGTTGACTCGTTATCACGCTCCACCAACTGAGCCCTATTTACAACATCTGAATACAAACACAGTTTATGAGAAATAAGATGTTGATGTATCTCCAGCTTCAAACCTCTTAAAAACATTCGCGCCATTCTCTTTTCATTATCCATCAAGTGGGACGCAAACCGGGATAACTCCTCAAATTTTGCCTCATATTGCGACACGATTATATTGTTTTGCTCCAATTTGATAAACTCCACCTCCTTCATGTGACGAATACTTTCGGGAAAGTATTTGTCGTTGAACAGCTCTTGGAACTTCTCCCAAGACATCTTCAGTACGGGCGGGTTGAGTACGTTTTATCGATTCCCACCGGTAATATGCCTCTCGCGCAACATAAAAGCGGCAAAGGAACCTTTGCTCTCGGAGCATCCCAAGACATCAAATATCTTGGTGATACGCTTTATCCATGCTTCCGCCATAAGTGGTTTTGGCTCTCCCTTAAACTCCGGTGGTCTCGGCTCCTTGAAGCTATTTTAGCGGTGACCTTGAGAGTTTCTAGTATTTCCACCTACATTTTGGACAGAGCCGCCTTCTGCTTGCATTGCATGAATTGCATAAAGCCTCCGAACAATCCATCATTCATCATTTGGTCGGTGTTGTTGTTTGCATGAGGATTGTCGCCTTCACGATGCACATTCTCCGATTATGGATATAAGGAGACTCAACGGTCTCTTGTGCTCCATTGCTATTCTCAACATTTTGGATGTCATTTGAGATCTTGCCACAAAACAAAGGTTAATTGACATGTAACATAATATCTCTAAACTCTGACCAACCATTTTAAATAAAAAATAAATTTAAGTAGGTCATACTAGCGAAGGAATTCCCCGTCTCTCCCCTCCTAGTTCTAGTCTCACATCTTGGCCAGGGATCATATAATCGGGCTCTGATACCAACTGTGATGCCCCCAAAATTAGGTATACATCACCCATCTTAGGTCGTCAGATACATGGTACAAAATTCAATTACAACTTACTAATACAACTGTCGTGTACAATACGACAAAACATAACTGTGAGTTTGGATACAATTATTGTCTACTAGAGATTATACAAACTCAAAAGGAGTACTCATTACAATTATTAACACACTATTTCACAGAATAGTGAGGACTACTAATGCTATCCTCTGGACCGTCACTCCGTTCCCCGACTAGTCCCTGCTATGTTCTCATTTCCTAAAGAGAACAATGAAAGAAAGGGTGAGCTCAACTAGCCCAAGATGAAATATTATGACTAAGATAATGCGAGAATAAATTATCATTAGTCTCCAACAATGTTAAAGCGATAAAATATAATAGACATCAAGTTTAAGCTGCGGTGAACAAGCAACCCATTAAAAGAGTCAAGTAGAAAATAAAATCTACTATCTTTTATGATTAAAAAGGTTTTTCATCATCCTTTATTATATTTGGGACTCGACAATAAATAATCCACATCATCGAATCACCCCGCACTACTGCCCGAGGATATTCTTTAGTATCACGACCACAATTATCCATGCACTACTGGCCAAGAATATATATGTATTCATTAATGGTCATGATCATGCCAACAACATTCCATCAATGCACTACGGGCCAATGAGAACTTTTACCACATCATTTGTAACATTACGGTCATGATTACACAGAATAATCCCTGGTCATAATCATACCAAGTCCATCTATGCACTTCTGAGCCACATATGACTTTCAACAAAATATAAACATGAGGATGATGACAATGATATAAGAATTCAATAAAACAAGTTCAAGAATTATTTTATCCAGGAATTATTAACGTCCAAATTGTCAACATGATCTTGTTTTGTAGAGTAAAATTCAAGAATGACCAGAAGAATATTTCCATGAAAAGATACTAGATGAAGCGCAAATATCAAGGATATTCTACTAATTTCATGGAGTATAGAAGTCAAAACTTTAACCAATTGAGTATAATAAAGAATGGAATAACAAAAAGAAATCACCGTATGCATACAGATTGCCCGCATAGATAGGTTATTCCAATGAGAATAATAATAACGGAACCGTGTCGTGCAAAATTTGAACCAAGCGAGGATGTTGTAACAGAGAATAATAAAAGGCGGAACGAGGTCGATTGTAAAAAACATGCAGGATGTTCCGAATAATAATAATAAGATTTAAACTAGGTCCGGTGTAAAACACACAGATGAGGATGTTCCAACGGAATAATAATAAAGAGCGGAACCGGTGGGTGTAAAACACACAGACAGGATGTTCCAACAGAATAATAGAAGAATGTCACCAAGTATAGGGTAGACCGCGTATACAGGTTATTCCAACAGAATAATAAGAAATGGAATAACAACAGTTCTCTTCATGAATAAGAAAGAATAACACCCCTTACCTTAAAAGAAACCGAATATAAAAGTAGTTAAGTAGCAGAATACTTTTCTTCTATCTCTCTATAGTCTCTCTCTATAGTTTCTCTCTCTAGAGTTCAGTGAATTCGTAAGAAAATAATGAAGGAATGAGCTTCTATTTATAGAAAAATGCAATGCATAGTAACTAATCCATGAACAGTCCAGATTGATTTACTTTAATCTGACAGTCCATATTTAAAGCAAATTCTTTTAAATAAAATATAATATATTCTATTTATAATCTAATAAAATGAATAACTTTATAAAAGATTTTACTATGCAAACACTATGCAGGAACTATGCAACACTATGCATAATAGAATATAATATATTCTATTTATAGAATAACTTTATAAAAGTATTCTGTTTTATATAAAAAGATTTTCCGTATTATTACATTAATAATACCAACAAAACTGAGTGATTTATCATGTAAGCATCAATAATCAATACCGTGTGCTACTATGCAACCACGCATATTACTGTACTTTTAACACCGGGTATTTCAACAGTTAACGGTAAAACTTCCATTTGTTATTTTCATAAAGTATTTTGTCATTTTCTCAATCCGACAATAATTCCGTTGTGGGGTCCACCAATGATTGTGCCGTTGTACTAATATTCCCCTGTTAAAAGCGAATATTCCTGAGCCAATCGAATATTATATAACAACTTGCATACTTTGCAAAATTTATAAATATTACCCACAACTATTATATCAATTTCACTCCATAATATTCAAAATTAATATTTATAGAAAATTCATCTTTATTCAAAAAGTTGGGGGTTTACACCTTTTATCATACTAACTTCATTCATGTAAACATGTTACAAGTCTTTCAAGTTTTTCCTTAGTTCATAGATTATCTATGAACAAAGTGCTTATTCACGACTTATTAAGACTTAAGTCCTTTGATTAATCATTTCTACTTCTTCTTAGCATACAAATCCTACCACTACTCACTTCTCTAACAAATGAAGAGAAAGAGAATCATGGTTTAGGACCTTACCCTTGAAGATCACTTGATTAAGATTTAATATTCTTTTTGTTTCTTGAACTATGAAAGACTAACTCTTACTATTCTTGCTTTTTCTCTCTACTCAATAAGCTATAAGTTGTTGGTGAAAATTAACAAACAACAAATGAAATCCTAAGCTTGGTATTTATAGGATTTCCTAAATAGGGTATAATGGTCATAAAGCCGCTCCACCTCCTTACTATTCCTAGCTTAAGCACTAAGTTAACTTGCTCATCACATTAATTACTTGGCCATCACAACACTTAGCCATTAAGTTACTTTACTTGGCCACCACTTTGGGTCATCCATGGGTTGCCCCATGGGTTTAAACTATCCAATAACCCATAGGTTCATACTTTGGGCTTCTAGCTTAACTAATCTTAACTTATACATTGGGCCTTCAATTAAACAAACATTGGGCTTGTTCATTAAACAAACCTTGGGCTTGTTCATTAGATCATGTTGGACTTATCCATTCTTACACTTGGGCTTTATCATAATTCCAATTAGACATTATAATTTCCTACACAATCCTACAAATCCAATACTTTTGGCTTAAAGCCTTATAATGTATAATCTACGTATTAACTTCGTATTCTAACTCATATACTTGTTCAACATATACGCCATATCATCATTCATACATACTCATATAATACCTCGTATCATACTCGTATTCATTACCTCGTACCATACCCACGTATTATACGATCATCGCTTTAATTCATTATACACATTTAAATTCCTTCTCGGTAATCACTTTCCCTAACCGTTAGGTTTTAAGTCTGCAGGCGAAAAACTGTGTTTGCCATAACCGAAATATTATTGGATAATCCATCTTACCTCAATATTCTATCGTTACGTATTTCTCGGAAGTTCAAAAAATGATTCCCGAGCAGAAACGGATGAATAGTGTTTTTACAAAAAATTTCTCGGAAAGCTTTTATTTTCGTCTTGAAAATTCAAACACTTTAATTCCTTCATGTAGTCAAAATACTACGACATTCCGACATTGTTAGGTTATAGAACAACCTTCATCTTATTAACACATAATATAATTTTATTCATTATTAAATCAAATAAAATTATTTTTCAAATCATTCAATTTTCTCGGTCGTTACAAACCTATTACAAACAAAAGAAAAGGAAAAATATACAAGTGATGAAGACTTGTAATTTATTGGCTTTTGTGTTAATAGACTTTATTTAAATGATGTGATGTAACTATTTTTATTTCTGCACTTGATTTTTGTTAAAGGTTAGATAACCTGGGAGACTTTTTGATTTAATAATGTAACCCTTTAATGGGATGATTTATGGTTTAAATGTTATCATATTTGGGTAGATAGTATGAATATATGGAAAGTGAACACCAAGTCTTAGGGGAATGAAGTACCCAGATTTGGGGGTGTCACAGAAGAAGTTCAAGAAGACTCAGGGAAAGGTAAAAGGGAAGGACAATAAGAAACCTGATCTAGATAGCAAAGGAATCTGCTTCCATTGCAACAAATTGGGTCACTAGAAGAGGAACTGAAAGGAATTCCTTTTAGAACAAAAACAGAAGAAGCTTGGAGAAGCTTCGAATCCTAATCTAGGTTTGTTTATGATTGAAATTAATTTTTCTGAAATTCAATCTTCTACTTGGGTATTGGATACCGGCTATGGTTCTCACATATGTAATAATATGAAGGGACTGGTAAGAAATAGAAAGATGAGCAAGGATGAGGTCGTCCTACGAGTGGGAAATAGAGCAAAGGTTTTTGCATTAGTTGTAGGGACTTATTGTTGCATTAGATGTAGGGACTTTTTAGAAACATTATTTCAATTTGTGTATTGGATATGGATGGTATTATAATAAAGAACAATAATTGTTCTATTTATAATAATATAGTTTTATATGGTGTTGTAAATTTACGAAATGGACTTTACATACTTGACTTGCATGAAAATATACTTCAAATTGAACAAACTAAGATAAGGAAAAGAGATGATGTAAATTATACTTTTATGTGGCACTGTAGACTTGGTCATATTAATGAAAAAAGATTATCCAAGTTTCATAAAGATGGGCTCTTAGAGCTATCTGATTATGAATCATATCCAACTTTTGAATCTTGTCTCATGGGTAAAATGACTAAATCTCCTTTTAGTGGAAAAGGAGAAAGAGTTACAGAGTTGTTAGCGTTGGTTCACACAGATGTATGTGGACCTATGACAACTAATGCAAGATGAGGGTATTCTTATTTTATTACTTTCAGTGATGATCACTCAAGATTTGGATATGTGTATTTAATGAAATAAAAATTTGAATTATTTGAAAAGTTCAAAGAATATTAAGATTCTTCGATCAGATCGAGGAGGTGAATACTTAAGTAGTGAGTTTCTCAATTGTCTCAAAGAAAATGGAATAGTCTCAAAATAGACTCCACCAAGAACACCACAGTTGAATGGTGTATCTTAAATGGTGTATCCACAGTTGAACCATGTCCACCATTGTTGGACATGGTTCGTTCTATGATGAGTTTTATCGATCTTCCGGTATCATTCTAGGGATATGCCCTAAAAGCGGCTGTATATCTACTAAATAAGGTCCCCACGAAATCCGTCCCCAAGACTCTATATGAGATGTGGACAGGGAGGAAACCTAGTCTTAAGCATGTTAAGATTTGGGGATGTCCAGCGTATGTTAAAAGGTTTCAGAATGATAAGCTTTGAACAAGATCTGATAAGTGTACGTTTGTGGGATGTCCTAAAGAAAGTTTAGGATACTATTTCTACAATCCTATTGAACAAATGGCGTTTGTTGCCAAACATGCTGCCTTCTTGGAAAAGGAGTTTATCCTTGAAGGGGCCAATGGGAGGAAAATAGATCTTGGAGAAATTCAAGAACCACAAACCAGTACAGATCAAATGGATGAACCTATCCAAGAAAAGATTCCTTCTGTACCACACCCTATTCGTAAATCTTGAAGTGTACCGAAGATACCTGAAAGGTATGGATTTGTCATAGAAGATGACGATGAGGTACGCATCGTAGATGATGATGATCCATTGAATTACGAACAAGTTACGAGTAGTAAAGACTCAGAGAAGTGGTAAGAAGCCATGAAATCTGAGATGGACTCTATGTATGAAAACTAAGTATGGACTTTGGTTTCACCACCTGAAGGCATTAAGCATGTTGGGTGTAAATGGGTCTTTAAAAGAAAGACTGGAGCAGACGGCAATGTAGTGACCTATAAGGCCCGACTGGTCGCAAAAGGTTTCAAACAAAGACAAGGAGTTGACTATGACGAAACCTTCTTACCAGTAGCGATGCTCAAGTCCATTCAAATTTTGTTTGCAATTGCAGCTTACCACGACTACGAAATCTTGCAGATGGATGTGAAAACGACCTTCCTCAATGGGAAACTTGAGAAGGATGTGTATATGACACAGCCAGAGGGATTTTTTTTTTCAAACGTTGGAATAAATCATGTAACAATCCAGAATTTTATCTGTAATTTCAAATATTTATTAAATTAAATAAATATTTTTTTATTGATGTGGTTGTTGTTAATAGATATTTGTGAATTAAATTTATGAGATAATACTCTAATTTAATTTAATAGTTAGAGAGTTGTTAAAGATTACATGAGTTGCTATATTGTTGTTTTAATTTAATAATTAAAGTGATGTGTTAATTTATTAAATAAAATTATAATGAAATTATAATTTTGTGGTAATGGGTTAAGTGGAGAATTTAGTTAATTAGTTGCAATTAAATTATAGTATAAATGATTTATTGAAATAAATTAAAGTAGTTTTAAATAGGTTTACCAAATAAGGCTTAAAGATATTAAGTCTTTATTTTAAAAGTGTTTTGCCAAACAAACCCTTATGGCTTTTGAATTTGATTTTTTTTAAATAATAATAATAATATATTAATTTTTTAATAACTGATACATAATTAGTATATTTAATATACGTCAGTTTTATACGTTTAGTTTTGGTGTGTCTGTTTTATTTTTACGTAAGGTTGGTATTGGGTTAAGAGTAGAGAAGAAAGGAGAAATACAAAGACTAAGAAATAGAGGGAGTTTGAGAGAGGAGAAAGGTTTTCTGTGAATTCCAAGCAATTCCCTGTGTTCTATCAAAGATTGTTCAAACAATTGAAAGTATAACTTCCAAAATCATAATATTATGTATATGGAAGTTTTATGTTCTTAAATTTCAAAATCTCTGTGAATTGAAATTTGATGAATTGTTGTTATATAAAGTATTGATCATGTTATTAGTAAATTGTGATGTTATAACTAGCATCTAGATAAGAATTTAGTATACTAATTGTATTCAAAAAGAAATAAATGGTTTACAATGCATGTGTGTATGTATATGGCTTTTGAAAATCCAAAATTGATAGTTGGTTGGAGAGCTAGACTATAAATTGAGCCTTGAATATGTTAATTCATTAAGAAATGAAGATAATACAATTTGAATGAGTTAATTTGGTGTAGTATTGAGACCTCGGTGTTAATTTTTGTCAAGGATGTCAAAAATGGAGTTTCTTTGTAAAAACATGGAATTTAAAGGATTTAAATTTTTTGTAGTTGTTGTTTAGTTGTTCTAAGTTGGTATATATGTGATGAATAATGTTTATATGAGTTCTACGTCATTTGGGTATGCATAATTTGTTGTTTTATGTGTGAAATTCGTGATGGTTAAACTGAACAGAGTATATAAACAGACTGCGTAGTTTATATCTCACAAGACCTTTTGGTATTCTTATTTGGTGTCAAGGTCGAAACAGCAGAGTCATTACTTATTTGGTTCTAGGTTTAAATATGGCGCAGCTGCGCCATACCCAGATCAGAGGCAATAATGCCTATTGGTTATGCAGACCTTAAAAACCCATTGTAACCTAGTCTAATGAAATATTAATGTGATGAACATGTAATAAAGATACTATAACATATTTGTATCATTTAGGTGGTATTTCCAAAGTTGTAAAAGTTAGTAAGTCGTGAAAACTTTACGTTGTGATTTATTGAACACGAGAGTTGGTAACTAAGTGTTGTATTTCTAAGACTTGTGATTTCTGAAGTGTATATGGTGTGAATTGAAACTTGTACTAAAGTAACAAGTTTAACTAAAATGAGATTTAATTTGAAAAGTGGATGTTAGTATATCTAATAGATGTTGTGATTCTAATAATATGTGTAGGTGAATGTGAGTTGTAATTTATAGCTTACACACGAGGCAAGTTCCTTACCTGTAACACCCCCTTTCTGAAATAGAAAGAGAGGTTACTCAAAACATAACAAAACTGATGAATTTAATAGCAAGGCTCAAAGCCACAAAAGAATAGTCTTAATAACTTATAAATACCACAAGTTAACCATAATAAATCTCCAACTGTCTCAAACCACAATCTAAAATAATTATTACAATTCCAAGTAAACTGACACATCAAGTCTAAACAGAATATTTCTAAATCATTGGAATGAATGGAGCTCTCATCACACTTGCCCTTGATTCCCCTGATTACCTGCTGGAAGAAAACACAGCATGAGCCAAACGCCCAGTACGGATATAGAATACAAATAATGAACCGAAATAACTAACTCAATTAAATGAAAAGAGACGAAACGAACTGAAACGAAACGAACAAATCTAACACAACGAAATAATAGGCTGAATCAAATGGCTGGATGTTATTTCATACCGAGCTCAGAATAAAACAGAAATATACCTTGCCACACAGGAAAGTCAAATAATGCCACATAGGCAAGTCAAATAATGCCATACAGGCAAGTTACACACATTGGACCGTGAATCCAATGCATGTAAAATCAGAAGGCGTGTTTGGCACAAATATCACCACTCCAGTAAGCGAGCGAAAACTAGGAATTCCACCCATACGCCCCACAACAAAACACCAAATGGCCAACTCCCACCAGAGCACAAAACGGAGACGTCGTGGACTGATCACACCGCCACGGAAGGTGTCATGCCTCGGTGCCAAGAGGACATGCCTGTGGTACCTCCACAGGTGGTTATAGCTCAAGTATACCCTACGGTATGCTAACAAAATATAATGTCACAACACATGCGACACAACAAAGGGGTTCTAACATGTACATGTTAAACTGAAACGAGATATCAACACAAAGTCTCCAAAAATATTAACATGCACATTACTACAATATCAAAATAAATTTAGATATGTTGTACTAGTCTACGTGAGTACAAATATGAGTTCAACTATGAACGCCAAACGTAAACTATCACAATGAATTTGACAAGATATAATCATGAGAGGTAATACTAATTTTCAAAATGCATAACGAAACGAACAAATTAACACAAAAGAGTCTCGCTGAAAGAGTACGAAATCCGTACCTGGATTAAGAAATATAATACTCAAAGTGTATTCCAAAAAAAAACTCGCTTAGACCTTCTCCGTTCGAACTAATCACCAAAATAATATGATATCTTAAATTAGATTATTAAATTGTGAATTTTAACAATTTATAAATTTTAAAATCTTTAATGTTAATACATGAACATTACGTAAAATCAACTAATTATGCAATGATATATATATAGTTCTATAATATAACATAATCTAGAATTAATAATAAAATATTAATAAAATTTATCACATCATTACTTCACGTGAATGACTATTATATATAAAAAAAACTATCCATGAATTCCTCACTTGATGATTACAGAACAAACAAATATCACCCAAATCATATAACATATATATATATATATATATATATATATATATATATATTCAACTTCCGCCTGCTACCAGCGATTTTGGAAAAATCCACAGCCGACTCTGCTTCTTATCTCTCTTTCCCTCAGTCACGTATAATGCGTAAGAGACAAGGCACAACTAAGAGGGCAGTGAATCAACATATATTTCCCTGCCATATATAATGTTATTTGATATATACTGAAACTAGTATGCACACAAGTCAATCATATTTGATGATAAAGCATATACTTTGTAACAATCTTATTCACTTATTAATAAAAAGTATTAATTTATTAAAGGCTTTTAATTATCTACATGATGCTATTTTATAATATGTGATAAATCCATAGTTTTAAGAAATGCTTTTAGAATAATGATGTTGATCATTCTAATGAGATCTAAATTCTTAGAAAACTTAAAACTAAAATAGTTCCCAATCGTTGGATTACTAAATTTGGGATTAGTGAATCCGGATAGATTGGTACATACGTTGCTTGCTCATTGGATGAGGATAATTGATCTCATGATCATTTGTGTGGAGACACTAAAGAAAGTATGTAGGTGCTTATTAGAGAATAAGTTCACTGAACGTGGCTCACTAAGGAATACCTAATGGAGTTTTACTTGCCTGTCAATAGAAATTCCTGTAGTGATAGTAGTACAAGTGATCCTTGGACTTGAGATCATCATAGTATCTTGTGTATGATGAGTTATACTTGGACTTATTCCTTAAGATCCTTAGGGTATATCAAAGGGTATGCTTGGGTATAATAAGTTGTACATGGAGATAATGTATGATCAATAAAGAATCTACCGTTTCTAGTAAAAGAAGAGAAATGTCCTATGTGATTCGATAAATTACAACCCAGTAGTCCTTGGCCAAGGCAGAATGAAATTAGAAAGGAGTTTCTAATTTGCATTATTTGGTGTTGTACATTTAAGAGTCGAAATACATATAATTAAATAAAATAAGACTTGACAGTAATTCCATGTCTTATATTTAATTGGGACATTGTATGGTAGAAGGATTAAATTGTATGGTAACTATTTACTCAAAGGTTCTTTTATGATTAATGTTGAAATCTATATTATCTGAAAAGTCGTTGATCGCTAGGGAGGATTATTCTTATTGTAGAATAAATATTATTTATTTAAATAAATTAATCATTTAGTTTATTTATTTAAATAAGATTAATATTGTTTTAATTGATTTATTCACAACCGGTTTAATATGGAGAACCTAAAGGGTCACACCATAAAAGGAAGAATAATTATTTAAGAAGTTAATGACATAATCGTAATAATATGTTAAGTATATTTAATTAATTAATCTATGGTGATAGAATAAATTAAATAGCTTAATATTTATTATTTAATATTTTATAAATATTAAATATAAATTAATAAGAGAGTCTTATTAATATTATTACAATTATTATTATTTTAATTTCTAAAAGAGTTTAGGAATTAATTTAATATAAGTACTCTTAATTATCCCTAATAAGATTAGGGAGATTAATTAATTAAAAGAATTTAATTAATTAAATAATATCCTATTTTCTAATTAGATTAGAAGGGTTAACTGATATCTTTATAAGAGGAGTCTTATATCAGATATTAATATACGCAATTCCAAAAGTTAGAGAGTACGCTCATTTTCTATGAGAGATAGAAAACTAGGGTTTTGCCAAACACCCATCTTCTTGAATTTTTCTTCTTCCTTGGTGGATCACCTCTAGAGGCCAAACACTTGGGTGGCTAACGTTGATCAAAGGAAGGAACCAATCCCGGTGGATTCAAGTTGAAAGCGAAAAGATTGGAGGTGAACTTGTACCTGAGGAAGCTCGAAACTTCAAAGGTATGATTCTTGTTCTTCATATTTTCGTTTAATTAATAATTGTGCATAAAGGGTGATCCGGGTATATGGTTTGTAAAATTTTAAAACTCTAATTTTCCATGCTTCCGCTTTATTTGTGCAATTTGATTGCGTTTAAAATTTTACAAACCTAATAGTGGCATCATAGCCAAACCTTTATGCGAATTATTAATTGTTTTAATTTGATATTGTTAGTTCCTAGTTGGCACAATAGTTATCTAGAAGGGGGGGTTGAATAGATACTTAAAAAACTTTCTGTTTTAAACTTGTTCTTTGATGATGATTAAAACTTAGCGGATTTAATATTTGTTTTAATATTCTTTACCAAGAAGTGAAGTTATGAGAGTGAGGCAGTTATAGCAGTTATGGCAGATATAGCAGTTATAGTATGAATGTAAAAGACACAGTCATTTTTAAGTGGTTCAGTGCACTTAAAGCTCCTAGTCCACTCTTCTACTCAACGAGTAGGATATCCACTAAGGATGTCTTTTACAACTTCTGAATCACACAAATTCCTTCTAGACCCGCAGTCTAGGAACTTCTTAGTTCACTCTTGAACTCTTCAAGTCCAGCAGACTTGGCTTTCTTACAGTTCACTTAGAACTCTTCAAGTCCAGCAGACTTGGTACTCTTCTTCAGTTGATTGATAGATGTTGAGTTCTTGATGGTTGCTACTCAGTTGCTATTTAAGCACTTGTTCGAAAGAACTGAGTAGCTGAGCAAGCTTTGCAAATTCTCAGATCGTAGAGTTGAGCTTGAGAGTTGTTCACGTTGTTTGTTCAATGCTTGCTTGAATTCTCTTTTATCTATCTGATTTGCATATATGTGATCTTGAAAACTATCCGTTGGATCTATCCGTTGGATCCATCCATTGAGGCATTAAATGCATTTGACTTTTCTGATCTTTGATGGAGACATTTCTGCACATCTGCTAAAACTTCATTCTGGCCCACTGACACAGCAGACTGCTTTCTCACTTAACACCTAAAAAGGTGTTTTGCCCCCTTACCAATGGTACTTTCCTTAGCTTCTTCAATACGCTTCTTTGTTGCATATTAAGGATATTTCATATTACTTTGGGACTGATGAGTACTACAACGTATAGAATCCATTCCTCATGTATTGGAGTTTATCTTCACACATATCATGAGGCTCGATGTTTTCTGACATAAGACAGATGATGCTCTACGATTTGTATCGTGATACTCTACGATTCAGATCGTAGTGACTTGTCGCCTTGGTGCTTGATTTGATGCTGTCAGCAGAGAGCACTACGATTTCTCTTAAACCTTTGCACACTACGATCTTTGCTTGCTAGGTTCTAACTCTACGTTTCCGAGAGCACACTACGATCGTTGACTTGTAAACTCTACGTTTCCTTTAGCATGCTACGATCATTGAGTTGGTTCGGCAAACGTTGGGACCACTCTACAATTCTCGAAGAGGCCCTTCAAGGCATGCACACTACGATCTTTGAAGCTCTACATTTCTGCCTTGACTTCTGCAATGTTGACCAAAAGATATACTACGATTTCTTCGAAGCCTATCTATTACATCTCAAGATCAACCTAACAGCTTTGATCTTTCTATCTATACATTCTATTACAGAATGATACACGTTAAGAGCTTAGATCAACCTAACAAATTTGATCTATCACTAAGTCCTTGTACATATCTTACTTGAAGGACTTTACAAATAATCATGATCATATACATTAAAACATCAAATCATAATATGCATTCTCCCAATAATCTCCCCCTATTTGATGTTGACATAACCAAGGAGATTTATTGTCATGATTATTAGTGTCTAGATGCATTTGTAGGAAATCTAAACATGACTTAGTATTTCAGTGAGCAACTAAAATTTTTAGAGAATAAGCATGAATTTATTGATGTTCAAGAAATATTGCAGTTTTAGCTTTACATCAATAAGAACTTAAAGTTTCAACTTATCTCTATTTCTTTGACCTTTTTCTTGGTGGTGGATTGGCATATTCCTCAGCCCTTCTTTTTCTGTTCGCTTCATCTCTTCTGGCTAACTCTTCCAGCTCACTCGGACTTACTATCGGGTTGTGCTCATGCCTATTCATGAATGCTGGATCTCCAATTGGCATTCTTAGGCCTGTGGTGGTCACATTTGGTGAGCTAATAGTTGGCCCTTGATTTCTTAAAGGCTGAGCCATCAAGACTTCCTGCTGATCAGATCGTTGAGTCTGATTACTTGATCGTGCAGTCTGTTGATGGAATTGTCTTGCAGGAGGGCTTCGTGAAAATTGTCTTCTTCCCCTTTCTTGGTTTCCTTGACCTCCTCTGCCTCTGTCCTGATCTCTTTGAACTCTTTTCCCTTTATTCTCCCCCCTTTATGTCAGCATCAAGGGTTCGAATTTCTGCAGAAAGTCGATTGACTCCTTGGACAAGCTCATTCAGTTGGCTTTGTGTCTGAGCAATGTCCTCTCGACTTTCCTTGATCTGTTTTTCCGATCTAGCTTCTTTGTTTCGGAGGGTAGTGAGAACAATGTCATTCTGACGTTCCTGATTGACATAGGATTTCTGGAATTCTTGGACTGAGGCTTTCAAGTTGATGAAATTCTCCAGCATAAGTTTATTTTGAACTTGATTTTTCTGGATTTCAAGAACAGCCTCTCTTTGCTTGGTGGCTACCTGGAAGTGAATCTCATCTCTATCCTTCATGCTCTTAAGAATTTCTTGGATAATTTCCCTCGACTTCTTTGTAAGCTCAGCATTCATAGTGCCAGGAAAATTATTTGCAGCTGTGATCATTTGATTCAGCCGGATATAAATGAGGCCGGAGTGAGATTCCAGGCTTTCTTCTATGTTCTTGACCATGTCCTTGGTTGCTTCCTTCAGGTCATCCTTTTTGGGCAAATTTGGGAGAGCATCATTAGTTTGAGGATTGTTGAATGGAGGGGATTCTTTCTGAGACTGATCTTGCATGGAGTAGAGAGCAAGATCAAGACTAAAATAGTCGTTTGAGGAGGAGGATGGTATGTCTGATGGAGGGGCCTGAGTTTCAATGTTTGGACTATGGGGCTCTACGATTTCTATTTGGGACTCTACGATTGGGCTAGAGTCATGGATCGTAGAGATGGTGGTTTTTGGGAGCAAAATAAAGTTAGTTGCATTTGGTTCCTCAATTACAGAATTTTGGGATTCTGCAACTGGAAATTGATTTACTGGATTAAGAATCACTTCCAACCATCGAGGGAATTCATAGAATTGACTAAATGATGATGATGGCAAGTGATTAACTCTGAAGTGGATAGGGATAGACAATACCTCAAGTTTATCCTTTGAAGAAGAGGTGTTGGTAAGCAATTTCTTGGAAAAATTAAAGCTCCCTGGAAATCCATGAGCCAATACTGAGATGGCTGGATATTCTTTGAAACTCCAGAACATGTGATCCCAACAGTTTAGGATTTGGGCTTGATGATATGACATCATGGGTAGGTATGAGAACATATGATTATATAGATAGCTTCTATACCCATCTTTGCCCACACCAGTGATTTGAAGATCATCATCATCTTCTTCCTCTTCCCTGTCTTCGTTTGAGGATTCCATTATTTCAATGGGCTCTTGGTGATCTTTTACAGGTTTCTCTTCATTTCTGGCAAGAACATCTTCTTCTGCCATGGAGATATCTTGAGGCTCCCCCTCAACTTGATCAACTTCTTGTAAGATCAATAGCTCCCCCTCAAGTGGAGCATCTTCTTAAGCTTTAGGCATCTCCCCCTCAGGTGGTGTATTCTCTATCATGAGAATTTCAGGGATCTCCCCCTCAGCTGGAGCGCTGTCCTCTTGACTTGCTCTGGATATTTCCTTTGTAGCAACCATACTCTTTGCTTCCTTCTTGAGCACCTTTTTATTTTCAAGAATGTACTTCTTAACCATCTTTTTCTTTAATTTGCTAGGTTTAGCCACAGCTTTAGGACTTTCTTGAACCTCAGTGTTGTCCTTTTCAACAGCCACTATGCTTGAAGCAGCTACCTCCTTGCCTGCCATGCTTGGTCTGGTCTCTACGAACAGTAGAGACTCTACGATTGAGGTGACTAATGGTCTTTTGGACTTATGACCAACTTTGTTCTTCTTCAGGATCTGGGATATGGTAGCCTGATCCTCATCTGCTTCATCTTGCTGCTGCTTTCTCCTTAGCATCCTCAGAGTCTTTATATCAGAGGACTCTACAGGTATATCAGTGGTAGATCCTTGAGGTTCTTCCACCAATGTAGCCCTTAGCTTCCTCTTGCCCTTTCTTTTTTTGGTAAGGATAAAGGGTTCTTCTTTGTTGATTTCTTCTTCTTCTTCGATCTCCCTGACCACAGACATGTTTCCTGGAAGGCCTGAGTTCTTCAGATCCCCAGTTCTTCCACTAGATTCTGTCATCATTCGAACATACTCTGCAGGGTTCCTCTTCCAATTTTCAAACAGCTGCTGGGTCATTCGCCTATTTGGGTTGATAGCTTCTCCTTCGTCATCCCCAATTTTGTCACCCAGGGCAGACTGTAGAATGATGCTTATGAATCTCCCATATAGCATCTTCTGAGGGCTTTTTGATTTCTTAGAGTTGACTATCCATTTACCAATCCATTCGAGCAATAGGGTTCCATAGTTGAGTTGTATACCATAATACATAGGCGTCATGAGCTTAAGTTGTACTTCGTTGACAGAGTCATGACCTGAGCTCTTGCAGCATATACATTTCCCAATAATATCAGCCAAAAATTTGTACCTCTGTGGGAACTCCTTCTTCTTGTACCCTTTCACAGAGGGGTTTTTCTTATGATGCATTTTTCTTAGTCCCTCTTGGAAATCTACGCTGTCTATTACTGGATGCCCTTCATTTTTGAGACCTAGGGCAAGATTGGTGTCTTCTGCCTTCAGTCTGATTTCTACTTCCTTTACTCTTGTAGTGATGGTGTCTTTTTCAAACACACCATTTTTGTAGAAATCTTTTACCAGCTTGGGGTATATGAGTGTGTCTCATACCAAAGCCTCTTGAGACCTCGCCTTCTTGAAGAAGGCGAGTCTTGTGAAATTTTGGTGGAGCTGTTTTGAACTCGTCAAAATAGAGTCTGTAGCCTGAGATAACATTGGATGAAGCCATTGATTTTCTAACTGGAAGTGAGATTCGACTGAGCTTTCTTCTGAGTTAGGGCTTTTTCTTTGAGAGAGAGAGAATGAGAGAGAGATAATCTTTTGAACTTCAGATTTCAAAAATATGATTTCAATTTGTACTTGTAACTTCCCTCTCATCTTTTTCGCTTAGTGGGACAGGTGTCGACTTTTGCTTGGCTCTACAATTTTGACTGAGCAGGAATGTACTAATTTACCCTTGGCTTCTTCAGAGCTGAGGTGTCCTTAGGGAGTAGCATAGAGAGAGGTACAAGCAAAGAAGATCAAGATGGAGGAGATGAATAGTGTTTTCAACACCGTGATCAACCGAGCTCAAGACTGAGTCATGTATTATCCGATCCATTTCGAGATGCTGCCATGGTACATTTTAGATCATCAAACAATGTTCCGTATTATGAAAGAGGAGCGTCGTAAGGCTATGCAGCATTTGACAAGAAAAATTGTAAAATTTATTTGGACGGAAAAATGCGAAGAGAGTTTTAGGGAATTGAAGAAGAGGCTTAGTGTGGCCCCTGTGTTGTCATTACCAAATAACACATGAAACTTTGTGGCGTATAGTGATGCATCACATAAAGGATTAGGTTGTGTCCTTATGCAGAATGGCAAAGTCATTGCGTATGCATCAAGGCAACTGAAGGACTATGAGAAAGGATACCCAACTCATGATTTAGAGTTAGTTGCGGTGGTATTTGCTCTGAAGATATGGAGACACTATCTCTATGGAGAGAAATGTGAGATATACACAGACCATAAGAGTCTGAAGTATATTTTAACACAGAAAGACCTTAACATGCGTCAAAGGAGATGGATGGAATTAATAAAAGATTATGATTGTGAGATCTTTTATCATCCGGGCAAAGCAAATGTGGTTGCAGATGCTTTGAGCAGGAAAGGTTGGGAAAAGTTCATGCTACTAACCACCCACGAGGAGCTTATTTCAGCAATAAAATTTTCAAAAGAATCCGATGAACGACTATTTCAGATGGAAGCTAGTCCAACTTTGGTGGACAAGGTAAAGAATGCTCAACTACAAGATAAAGAATGTGAGAGAATCAAGGAAAGAATGGTAGAGGGTAATGAGGTGAAGTACAAGATTGATACCGAAGGATTGCTAAGATTCGAGGGACGAATTTGGGTTCCAGCAGTAACAATTATCAAAGAAGAAATCTTGACAGAAGCTCAAAACGCAAGATATTCAATACATTTGGGAAGTACGAAAATGTATCAAGATTTGCGGTGACCTTTTTGGTGGCCAAATATGAAAAGAGACGTTGCAGAATATGTTGCGATACATGTTAGAGAGTAAAGGCCGAGCATCAGAGACCAAGTGGATTACTTCAACCGTTGGAAATACTAGAATGGAAATGGGAACATATCACAAAGGATTTTGTGGTAGGTCTTCCAACGACTCAGAAAGGATACGACGCGATTTGGGTGATAGTGGATAGATTAACGAAATTAGCACACTTTTTGCCAATAAAAATTAGATTTAATCTTGATCAACTGGCAAAATTATACGTCAAGGAGATCGTTTCAAGACATGGAGTTCCAGTGTCTATTGTGTCCGACAGAGATCCGAGATTCACATCAAACTTCTGGAAGAGACTACAAGAATGCATGGGAATACAATTGAGAATGAGTACGGCATACCATCCATAAACCGATGGCCAAAGCGAACAAACAATTCAAACGTTAGAAGATATGCTTAGAGCATGCATCATGGATTTCAAAGGGAACTAGGACGATCATCTACCGTTGGCAGAATTCTCCTACAACAACAGCTACCACGCAAGCATTGGCATACCGTCATACGAAGCATTATACGGCAGGAAATACAGAACTCCACTGTGCTGGAATGAAGTTGGTGAACGTCAATTGATAAGACCAGAACTGGTACAGCAGATCGCTAAAGTGATCAAACTCATCAAAACAAGACTAGTAACTACTCAAGATAGACATAAGAAGTATGCTGATCAACCCAGACAAGATCGTGAATTTGACGTAGGAAATTTCGTCTTCCTAAAAGTTTCTCCTTAGAAGGGAAAGATTCGTTTTGGCAAGAAAGGAAAGTTAAGCTCGAGGTTTATTGGACCCTTCGAGATACTGCGAAGAGTGGGGAAAGTGGCTTATGAGGTAGCTCTACCTCCAGAATTAGAACATGTCCACAACGTTTTTCATGTGTCGGTGTTGCGATCGTATAAACCTGATTACAAACATGTGATCAAGTATGAACCGTTACAATTCAATAAGGATTTATCTTATGAGGAGGTTCCTATCCAGATAGTTGATAGGAAAGAACAAGTACTCAGGAATAAGGTGATACCTTTTGTGAAGGTGATATAGAGGAACCACAATGTCGAAGATGCTACGTGGGAACTTGAAGATGAAATGAAGAATAACTACCCTGAGTTATTTGTTTAATCTGTATCTTCGATTCTGAGGTCAGAATCCTTGTAAGGAGGGAAGAATGTGACGAATGAATTGTTTGAGTTGTGATTCTCGGGACATAATCCTTGTAAGGAGGGAAGGATGTAACAATCTAGAATTTTATTTGTAATTTCAAATATTTATTAAATTAAATAAATATATTTTTTATTGATGTGGTTGTTGTTAGTAGATATTTGTGAATTAAATTTATGAGATAATACTCTAATTTAATTTAATAGTTAGAGAGTTGTTAAAGATTACATGAGTTGCTATATTGTTGTTTTAATTTAATAATTAAAGTGATATGTTAATTTATTAAATGAAATTATAATTTTGTGGCAATGGGTTAAGTGGAGAATTTAGTTAATTAGTTGTAATTAAACTATAGTATAAATGATTTATTGAAATAAATTAAAGTAGTTTTAAATGTGTTTACCAAACAATGCTTAAAGTTATTAAGTCTTTATTTTAAAAATGTTTTGCCAAACAAAGCCTTATGGCTTTTGAATTTGAATTTGATTTTAAAAAAATAATAATAAAAATATATTAAATTTTTAATAACTGATACATAATTATTATATTTAATATACGTCAGATTTATACGTTTAGTTTTGGTGTGTCTGTTTTATTTTTACGTAAGGTTGGTATTGGCTTGAGAGTAGAGAAGAAAGGAGAAATACAAAGACTAAGAAATAGAGGGAGTTTGAGAGAAAAGAAAGGTTTTCTGTGAATTCTAAGCAATTCTTTGTGTTCTATCAAGGATTGTTCAAACAATTAAAGGTATAACTTCAAAAATCTTAATATTATGTATATGAAAGTTCTATGTTCTTAAATTTCAAAATCTCTGTGAATTCAAATTTGATGAATTGTTATTATATAAAGTATTGATTGTGTTATTAGTAAATTGTAAATTTATAACTAGCATCTAGATAAGAATTTAGTATACTAATTACGTTCAAAAAGATAGAAATTGTTTATAGTGCATGTGTGTATGTATATGGCTTGTGAAAGTCCAAAATTGATAGTTGGTTAGAGAGCTAGATTATAAATTGAGCCTTGAATATGTTAATTCATTAAGAAAAGAAGTGAATACAATTTGAATGAGTTACTTTGGTGTAGTATTGAGACCTCAGTGTTAATTTTTGTCAAGGATGTCAAAAATGGAGTTTCTTTATAAAAACATGGAATTCAAAGGATTTAAATTGTTTGTAGTTGTTGTTTAATTGTTCTAAGTTGGTATATATTTGATAAATGATGTTTATAGGAGTTCTACGTTAATTGGGTATGCATAATTTGTTGTTTTATGTGTGAAATTCGTGATGGTTGGACTGAACAGAGTATATAAACAAACTGCGTAGTTTTCGTCTACGCCTTCAAATAAGTAAAATTGTATCTTGGTGTCGAGGCTAGAAATGGCACAAGCTAACGAGTCAAGAATCAAGCGCCATACCAGATCGAGGCGAATGCGTGTTGGTTATGCAGACCTTAAAAACCCATTGTAACCTAGTCTAATAAAATATTAATGTGATGAACATGTAATACAGATACTATAACAGATTTGTATCATGTAGGTGGTAATTCCAAAGTTGTAAAAGTTAGTAAGTCGTGAAAACTTTACATTGTGATTTATTGAACACGAGAGTTGGTAATTAAGTGTTGTAATTCTAAGACTTGTTATTTCTGAAGTGTATATGGTGTGAATTGAGACTTGTACTAAAGTAACAAGTTTAACTAAAATGAGATGTAATTTGAAAAGTGGATGTTAGTATATCTAATAGATGTTGTGATTCTAATAATATGTGTAGATGAACGTGAGTTGTAATTTATAGCTTACGCACGAGGCAAGTTCCTTACCCCTAAACTTTATTTTAGCAAGCTCTAACCCTAATTTTATTCGTGCAAGTTTTGAACTCTAATCGTTGTTGTATTTATCCTAACTTGTTTATAGTTATGCAAGTTTCCCTAGTTTCATTCTTTTTATAATGAATGCAAGTTCCTGAACTCTATTCTCTAATTAAGTTGACCTATTTTGTTTTACTTTATGCAAGTTGTAATCTTTTTGTCATATTGAGCAAGTTTTTGTTTTTAGCTTGTTATTCATCAATGCATGTTCAGTAATTAAATTTCTTATTCGATAAGATTATAGCCTTAGCTTAATATTGTTCAAGCGAGGTTTATTGTAGTATTAAATGCTTATGCTTTTTAGTTTATTTCTAAGCATAAGTTCGATATATAGTGTTGGTTCACCTATGATTCATAAATTATTCCACATTATGTTGTTATTGATCATTCGTAGTGTTATTAAACTTTGTTGACTCAACTAATCCTTAGTTGATGATCGTTAAACCCTAAATTACCCTTGAAGCTTATCCAAACCAAACTGAGAAAAACAACCCTATTATAGGGAAATTATTTATGCGATGTGTTTAGATATTTGTGCACAATACATGGTGCGAAGGGCTGATCACCCTAAGTGCGGGGAGTCCCTACAGTCTTGTGATTGTTAAGGTTTAAGTTAAAAGATTACTTATAACCTTGGACATAGTTCGTGGTCTTGTGACCCTCATTTACATTTCATATTTGATTCCAGTTTTGATTATCATTGACAGAGTATTATTCAGATCTATTGAGTCTGTTTATTGGCAGCCTTATGTTATTGTTATTCATTACTATTTCAAGTGAGTATTTGTTTTGCTCACTCTTGCATATATATAATTATTGCAGCTAAGGTTGAGAATGTCGATGAACCTACCACTAACAAAGGAAAAGGAAAAATGAACAAGTGTTGAAGACTTGTAATTTATTGACTTTCATGATGACAGACTTTATTTAAATGATGTGATGTAATTAATTTAATTTTACGCACTTGATGTATGTTAAAGGTTAGATAACCTGGGAGACGTATTCATTTAATTATGTAACCCTTTTAATGGGAGGATTTACTGTTTAAATATTAATACAATTGGGTAGTTAGATATGAATGAATGGAAAATGAACACCAAATCTTGTGGGAATGGAGTACCCAGATTTGGGGGTGTCACAAATCAAGTCTGTAAGCTACAACGATCCATTTATGGATTGAAACAAGTTTCTCGTAGATGGAACATCCGTTTTGATGAGAGAATCAAAGAGTTTGATTTTATAAAAAATGAGGATGAACCATGTGTGTACAAGAAGGTTAGTGGGAGCACTGTTTCATTCCTTGTATTATATGCTGATGATATACTACTGATAAGGAATGATATTCTTATGCTACAATCGATTAAAATTTGGTTATCTAAACACTTCTCCATAAAGGACTTGGGAGAAACATCCTATATTTTGGGGATAAAGATCTATAGAGATAGATCTAAAGGGATGCTTGGCTTGTGCCAAGGAACGTACAGTGACTCGATGCTAAAAAGGTTTAGCATGGAAGATTCCAAAAGAGGTCTCATGCCGATGAGCCATGGAATACATCTCTCCAAGAAACAGGCCCCAAAGACACCTGAAGAGAGAGACCATATGAGTAAGATTCCTTATGCTTCAGTAATAGGATCTATCATGTACATTATAATATGTACTAGACCGGATGTCTCTCATGCACTTAGTGTAACAAGCAGCTATCAATCGAATCCAGGAGAAGAGCACTTGAAGGCAGTGAAAATATCCTAAAGTACTTAAGAAGAACTAAGGATGTATTTCTTGTCTACGGTGGGTCTGAATTGAAATTAGAGGGCTTTACAGACTCAAATTTTCAAACGGACCAAGATGACAGTAAATTCGTTCTGGGGTATGTATTTACCTTAAACGGTGGCGCAGTGAGTTAGAATAGTTCCAAACATCAAACAGTTGTTGATTCAGTGACAAAGGCAGAGTATATAGTTACAAGTGAAGCTGCAAAGGAGGTTGTTTGGATGAAGAAGTTCATAACCAAACTTGGTGTGGTTCCTAGCATTAGAGGACCAGTACCTTTATTTTGTGATAACATCGGAGCTGTTACACAGGCTAACTAACCTAGGTCTCATCAGAAATCCAAACATGTGTTACGGCGATTTCATTTGATCAGAGAGATCATTGAAATAGGAGATGTCACCTTGGAGCGTGTGGGCTCTCAAGACAATATTGCAGATCCATTTACTAAAGTGCTAACACAACAGCAATTCGATCGTCACTTAGAGAAGATGGGTATGAGATACCATGGTGATTAGCTTTAGTGCAAGTGGGAGATTGAAAGTAGCATGCTTTTAGAATCATGATGAAATCATGCTAATGAGATCTAAATTCTTAAATAGCTTAAACACTAAAATATTCCCAATCAATGGATTACTAAAAAGAGGGTTAGTGAATCTGGATAGATTGATACATACGTTGTTTGCCCATTGGATGAGGATGATTTATCTCATGATCATTTGTGTGGAGGCACTAAAGCAAGTATGTAGGTGCTTATTTGAGAAAAAGTTCACTGAACGTGACTCGCTAAGGAATACCTAATGGAGTTTTACTTGCCTGGAAATAGGAATTTCAGTAGTGATAGTAGTACAAGTGATCTTTGGACTTGAGATCATCATAATATCTTATATATAATGAATCACACTTTGACTTATTCCTTAAGACCTTTAGGGTATATAAAAGGGTATGATTGGGTGTAATTAGTTATATATGGAGATAATGAATGATCAATAAAGAATCTACCACTTCTAGTAAAAGAAGAGATAAGTCCTATGTGATTCGATAAATGAGTACAACTCAGGAATCCTTGGCCAAGGTGGAAAGAAATTAGAAAGTACTTTCTAATTTGTATTTATTCGGAGTTGTGCATTTGGGAATCAAAATACATATAATTAAATAAAGTAAGACTTGACAGTAATTTTATGTCTTATATTTAATTGGGACATTGTATGATAGAATGATTGAATATTACGGTAACTATTTACTCAAAGGTTCTTTTATGATTAATGTTGAAATCTATATTATCTGAAAAGTCGTTGATCGCTAAGGAGGCTTATCCTTATTATAGAATAAATATTATTTATTTAAATAAATTAATAGTTTAATTTATTTATTTAAATGAGATTAGAATTGTTCAAATTAATTTATTCTGGTTTAGGTTTAATATAGAGAACCTAAAGGGTCACACCTACAAAAGGAAGAGTAATTATTTAAGAAGTTAATGGCATAATCGTAATAATATGTTAAGTGTAATTAATTTAATCTATGGTAATAGAGTAAATTAAATAATTTAATATTAATTATTTAATATTTTGAAAATATTAAATATAAATTAATAAGAGGAGTCTTATTAATATTATTACAATTATTATTATTTTAATTTCTAAAGAAGTTTAGGAATTAATTTTAATATAAGTACTCTCATTTGTTCCTAATAGGATTAGGAGGCAAATTAATTAAAAGAGTTTAATTAATTAACCCTAATAAGATTAGGGAGCCTAATTAATTAAAGAATTTTAATTAATTAAATAATACCATATTTTAATTATATTAAAAAGGGTTAACCGATATCTTTATAAGAGGAGTCTTATATCAGATATGTATATGCGTGATTCCAATTGTTGGAGAGTACACCCCTTTTCTACAAAGAAAGAAAACTAGGGTTTTGGCCAAACCACCATTCTTCTTGAATACTCTCCTTCCTTGGTGGATCACATCTAGAGGTCATACACTTGGGTGGCTAACCCGGATATTCAAGGAGATCGTGGAGAAGTAGAAGTTGAACTCGTACCTGTGGAAGCTCGTATCTACAAGGGTATGATTCCATAACTTCTTGTTCTTCGTTCTTTATTAATAATATGCATAAAGGATGATCCGGGTAATTATTTTTTGAAAAATTTTAAAATCTTATTTTACTCTGCTTCCGCTAATTTTGCAATTTGATTGCATCTTTGATCTTCACAAAACCTAACATTAAATATCCTACACAGACTTGTCTCAATAACTTCTTGGCTTGCATAATAGTCAGGCAACTCACTTGTCTAGGCGATTTGCTACCATAGAAAATTACCTTTGATGGAGTCATAAGGTTTACACATTTCTTTTGGCAATCAATTATCGCTCCATAATTGAATAGCCAATCCATTCCCAATATAATATCAAATTCCCCAAGTTTAATCGGGATTAAATCTACTGTCATAACATTTTCCTTAATATTCACCCTACATTTCTTATATACAAATCTAATAGGAATCACCTCCCTATTCGCAATTTCTATATTCAAAGGGAAATTTAACTCTTCACTAGGCAACCCCAAACTCTTAGCAAATTCATCATATATAAATGAGCAAGTAGCACCCGAATCAAATAATATATAAGCATCTATATCATTGATTAGAATGATACCTGACACCACATCTTTTGACTGCACTACATCCTGCACAGTCATGTTGAAGGTTCTGGTTGTGGGTCTATTTGTCCATGTTGGTCCAGTAATAGCCAATGTACCTCCATTGCCACCTCCCTTGCTTCCAATTGCATTTCCAGCTATCTACTTAGGACACTCGCGAGCTAAATGATCCTTTGACCCGCATATAAAACAAGCACCCTTCTTCGGCTAAGAGTAATTCAGAGCAATGTGACCCTCCTGGGCACAGTTATAGCACACTCGTTTACCTCTCAAACACAGTCCAGTATGATTCCTTCCATAGGTAGCACACACTTCAAATTTCCTCTTCTACTGGCTACTTTGTTGACTTCCAGCACCTGCACCCTCATTCCATTTCCTCTTCAGGTTATTATTTCCACCACTGCTACCACCAGTTTTTCCTTCATTCTCATTCTTCTTCTTTCTCTGTTCTTGATTGTATTTTGTTAAGGCATCGCTTCCACCCTGCGCAATATTTTCCTTTTCAAGAACTACCACAAATGTCTTTAACTAAAACATAGAGACTCTACTGTACAACCATGGCTTTAGTCCATGTTCAAACCTTCTTACCTTGCGCTCGTCTGTGTTAACCTCATACGATGCAAACCTCGCTAACTCATTAAATTTTGCCGCATATTCTGACACCGTCATCGCACCTTGCTTCAACTCTAAAAATTGGACTTCCATCTGATTCTGTGAGCTTTCTGGAAAATAGGTTTCAAAAAATATTTCCTTAAACCTATTACATGCCATTACTCCATGTCCCCCTCGGGTTTTGTTTTCCTGCCACCAGTAGCTGGCTTCTGCTTTCAACATGAATGTTGCAAATGCAGTCTTCTGGTCTTCACCGACTCTAGCAATGTCACACCTTCTCTATCTCCATGATCTAGGTCTGTGCCTCAACTAAATTCATAGACCCGCGAAGTTCTGGTGGTCCAACCGCCAAAAAATCTTTAAAGGTCACAGCTTGATCCTGCGGCTGATTCTGTAATGCTCCTGTCAATAATGTCACCAACTGTTGAACTGGGTTAACATCATCATTGTTGTTATTAGTAGACCTCTCAAGGGTTCATTGTGACACCCCCAATCCCGGTACTTCATTACCTCAAGATTTGGTGTTCACTTAATCAAAACATTCATATCTAACTACCCAATCATAATAAAATTGAATAATAAAACCTGCCCATACAGGATTACATTAATAAAAACATTATCTCCCAAGTTATCTAACCTTTAATTACAATCATTCAAATGTGGAAGTTAAATAAATGCTTTATTTCCTTAGTAGCTTCTTTCTTCAGTTTGTTCATTAGTTCTGCGACTTCCTCGATCAATTGTTCTTTCTCTCCTTCAGTTTGTTCTAGCTTCTCCTTAACATTAATCAGTCGTTCCTCACAATCCTGGATCTCATCGTCTTTCTGTGTCATTGCAGTCTGTTGTTCAGCTACTATATCTTGCAATTCCTCAACTGTATCCTGAAGTTCCACGTTACGGTCGTAGACTTCACCGTACATACGAGCAACTATCGAGGTTAGTGGAGTCTCCTCCTCCTCGTCCTCGTCATCCTCATCCTCCTGTGGCAACTCAACGGGAGCCTCCTCATCTGTCTCCACATCACCATCCTCATCTTCAACCACTGTGACCAACGGGGCTGATTCCCGTGGCAGTAGTTGTTCCCAAACAACCTGAATGTCATGAGGCTCCTCCTCTATAGGCATCTGAGGTCCATCCTCCCTAGCCTGACTGGATTCTCCGACATTAGTCATCCTGACAACAAAATTTTAAGTTTTAATTATTAATCATTACTACTTGACACTCACGAACACATAAGTTATAAACACATAAGCACATAAGTGTTTTATTACTCCTTCCTTAAAACTCGATAAGAGTTAATCACCACTCTCTTTTCAAAGGTTACTTCCTAAGGATTTTCCCCACCTAAGGTTCATAACCTAAAGCTTTGATACCAACTTGTGACACCCCCAAATCTTGGCACGTCATTACCTCAAGATTTGGTGTTCACTTAATCAAAACATTTATATCTAACTACCCAATCATAATAAAATTGAATAGTAAAACCTTCCCATACATGATTACATTAATAAAAACATTATCTCCCAGGTTATCTAACCTTAAATTACAATCATTCAAATACGAAAGTTAAATAAATGATTTATTACATCAATCGAATTAAAGTCTAATAAATAACTATCAACATATTACAAGTCTTCAAAACTTGTTCATCTTCCCCTTGCCTTTACTGGTGGTAGGTACATCTACCTTCTCATCCTTAGCTATAATGGTTATATAAGTAAGAGTGAGCAAACAAAACTCACTTGAAATAAGGATGAATAACTTTACAACATTTGTCAAATAATAGGCTCAATAGAACTGAATGATATGTTCTATTAACATTCTGAAATATACTACTGAGGGTCTAATGACCACGAACCATGTCCACAGTTATAAGTAATCTTTCAACTTTAACTTTAACAGTCATATGACTATAAGGACTCTACGTACTTAAGGGGATCAATCCTTCGTACAATGTATTGTGCACAAACATTTCAACGCTAAGCGTAAAACCCTAATAATAGGGTTGGTCATCTCAGTATTTTTAGATTACAACTACGCACCAAAGTAAGTTTTGTTTGGATACATTTCAAGGTAATTTAAAATTCAACAAACATCAACTAAGGATTAGTTGAATAAAAGATAATCACGTTATGTTATGGAATAAATCATAAGTGAATTAACAAGGTATATTAAAGTTATGCTTTAGGAATAAGCTAATAGCATAAATATTGAATAATTTACATACCTTGCTTTGAACAACACTAAGCTAAGGTTAAAATCTTAGAATTGAATACTAAGCATGCATAACAAATAGCAATTTGAATAATAACAACTATTTAACAACCGTATATTGGATTAAATAAACGTGCATGCTATTTGACAAGTTAAGTACAAGAATAACTTACTTAACATAAAACCAAGGTTTAGAGAACTTGCATCGTCATGAAAAACTAGATACAAGATGTGAAACCCCAGATTTTATGAATAAAGAATTAATTTTCTCGAAATAATTTTTTTTTTATATTATGGTGTGAATTTGAAATAATGTTATAGTTGTGGGTAGTATTTATAAATTTTTCAAAGTATGCAAGTTGTAATATTATATTCAATTGATCGGGGAATATTCGTTTTAAACAAGAAATATTCGTACGACGACACAATCATTGGTAGACCCCACAACGGAATTATTGTCGGATTGAGAAAATGAAAAAATATTTTATTGAAAATAACGGCGGAAGTTTTACCGTTGATACTGTTGAACTACTCGGTAGTAAAAGTACAGTAATACGCGTTGTTGCATAGTAGCACACGGTATTGATTATTGATATTTATGTGAGAAGTCACTCAGTTTTGTTCAATTATTGCTACAATAGTTGCTGCATAGTATCTCACATTATTTGATTCAATTATTGTTGATTTAGAAGTTTTGTTTTATTCACGTAATAAAATAGAAACATCTTTTTATATAAAACAGAATACTTTATTAAAGTTATTCTATAAATAGAATATATTATATTACATTATGCATAGTGTTTTCATAGTAAATCTTTTTATATAAAATGTAATACTTTATTAAAGTTATCCTATAAATAGAATATATTATATTTTATTATGCATAGTGTTTGCATAGTGCCCGTGATAGTGTTTGTATAGTAAAATCTTTTATATAAATAGAATATTTATATTTTATTTAAAAGATTTTTTTAAATATGGACCGTCAGTTAAAGTAAATCAATGGACTGTTCATGGATTAATTACTATGCATTCCATTTTCCTATAAATAGAAGCTCATTCCTTCATTATTTTCTTATTTAATTCACTTTGAACTCTGAGAGAGAAACTATAGAGAGAGACTATAGAGAGATAGAAGAAAAGTTTTCTGCTACTTCACTACTCTTATATCAAGTATTATTTTACGGTAAGGGGTGTTATTCTTTCTTATTCATGAAGAGAACTGTTGTTATTCCATTGCTTATTATTCTGTTGGAATAACCTGTATACGCGGTTTACCCTATACTTGGTGACATTCTTCTATTATTCTGTCTTTATTATTACGCTTGAATATCCTATCTGTCTTTATATACTACCGACCTAGTTCCATTTTTATTATTCCGTCTTTATTATTCTGTCGGAATATCCTGTCTGTGCTATACGTCGGACCTGGTTCCATCATTTATTATTCGCATTTATTATTCTGTTGGAACATCCTGTCGGTGTGAATTTCACCTGACCTGGTTCCGTTATTATTATTCTGTTGGAATAACCATCTATGCGAAGTACCGCATGCATGGTGATATCTTTTGTTATTCCATTCGGTATTATACTCAGTTGATTAAAATTTTGACTTCTATACTCCATGAAATTAGTGGAATATCCTTGATATTTGCGCTTCATCCAGTATTTTTCATGGAAATATTCTTCTGAGCATTCTTGAATTTTATTCTACAAAGAAGTATCATGTTGACAATTTGGACGTTATTGGTTCCTGGATAAATTAATTCTTGAACTTGTTTAATTGAATTCTTATATCATTGTCATCATCCTCATGTTTATGTTATGTTGAAAGTCATCTCGTGGCTTTGTAGTGCATAGATGGACTTGGTATGATTATCACCGAGGATTATTCGCAGATAATCATGATCGTAATGTTACAAATGATGTGAAAATTAAAAGTCCTCATTGGCCCGTAGTGCATTGATGGACAGTTTTTGGTATGATTATAGCTATGGATTCTCTTCGGCCAAGGGAGCAAAGATGAATTGTTTTATGGCATGATCGGGGACTGATTGATGAAAACACGATTATCTTTGGCCAATAGTGCATGGATAATTCGTGGTCGTGATACTAAAGAATATCCTTGGCCTGTAGTGCAAGGATGATTTCATGATGTAGATTATTTATTAAGCCGAGTCTCAGTGATAACAGTGATGAAAAACCTTTTAAATCATAAAAGATAGTAGATTTTATTTTCTACTTGACTCTTTTAATGGATTGCTTATTCCGCTACAGTTAAACTTGATGTCTATTATATTTTATCAGTTTAACATTGTTGGAGACTAATGATAATTTATTCTGCATTATCTTAGTCATGATATTTCTTACTGGGCTAGTTGAGCTCACTCTTTCTTTCACTGTTCTCTTCAGGAAATGAGAACATAGCAGGGACTAGTCGGGGAACGGAGTGACGGTCCAGAGGATAGCATTAGTAGTCCTCACTATTATGTAAAATAGTGTGTTAATAATTGTAATGAAGACTCCTTTTGAGTTTGTATAATCTCTAGTAGACAATAATTGTATTCAAACTCACAATTATGTTTTGTCGTATTGTACACGACAGTTGTATTAGTAAGTTGTATTTGAATTCTGTACCATGTAAGTGGCGACCCAAGATGGGTGACGTATACCTAATTTTGGGGGCGTCACAGTTGGTATCAAAGCTTAGGGATATGATCCCTGGCTAAGATGTGAGATAAGAACTAGGAGGGGAGAGACAGGGGATTCCTTCGCTAGTATGACCTACCTAAGTTTATTTGGTATTTAATTGGTCGGTCAAAGTATTGGGATAATATATGATATGTTAATTAACCCTTGTTTTGTGGTAGTGTTTGAAAATGGCATCCGAGAATGTTGAGATTATCAATGGAGCACAGGAGACCGTTGAGTTTTCACAGATCAATAATCAGGACAATGTGCAATAGGATGGCGATAATCCTCCTGTAAACAACAACACTGATCAATTAACGAACGACGGTATGTTTAAGAGCTTTTTAGAATTCATGCAACATTAGGCGAAGGCGACTCCTGTTCATAATGCAGGAGGAAACAATGGCAACCCACGGTTGGTCACCGTTAAGAAATTCAAGGAGCTGGGACCACGAGTTTTTGGGAAAGTCGAACCACTTAAAGGCGGAGCGTGGGTAAAGCAGATCACCAAGATATTTGATGTCTTGGGATGCTCCGAGGAGCACAAGGTTCCTTTGCCACCTTTATGTTATGCGTGAAGAGGCAGATTCTTTGGTGGGAATCAGAAAAGCGTACTGACTGGACGACTCAAGATGTCTTGGGAGAAGTTCAAGAATTATTCAACGACAAGTACTTTCCGAAAGTATTCGTCTACATGAAGGAGGTAGAATTCATCAAGTCGGAGCAAAACAATATGGACCGTGTCGCGAAGACGAGGCTAAGTTTGCGGAGTTATCCGTTTGCATCCCATTTGGTCGATAATGAGGAGCGAATGTTTTTTGCGAGGTTTGAAACCCGATATACGTCAATACCTCATTTCTCACAAACTTTGTTTATATTAGGATGTTGTGAATAGGGCTCAATTATTGAGCTTAATAATGAGTCAAGACAACCAAAAGGCAACGACCAACAACACGATAATAATCATATCAAGGGTAGCGGTCATCGGAACAACGATAACCATCGTGGGGATATTATCATGCCAAGAATGGTAACCATTTGATTGGTAATCATGGCCAAAATAATAAGAATGGACATTTCAAGAAGAGAAGGTTCAACAATGATGTAAAGACGTCGGCACCAACACCCGTTTCAAAGGAAAAAGAACGACCATCGGTCGTATGTTTCAAATGCGGACAAGAGGGACACATTCGTCCAAACTGTACGCAACAATCCAAAGCGTGTTTTAATTGCGGAAGAGAAGGTCACCTAACTCGATTTTGTCGTATGGTGAAGTCAAGTCCAACTGGGATAGTGATGCCAAAGGATGTCCCAGACAAGCCAAAGCCGGTAGTTTAAGAGAGAGCATTTTTTTTTCTCGTGACGAGGAACCTGAATAAAATTATCACGGGTAATTTAATCATAAGCTCTTATGAAGTCTATACCGTGTTAGATACCGGTTCTACTCACTCTTTTATTTCACCTAGTTGTGTTCAATGTTTTTACTTAACTCCGGAGAAGTTAAACTTTGATTTATCTATTGAAACTCCATTGGGAGAAACCTTCGTTACCTCCACTGTTTATAAATCTTGTTTGATTCAAATCGACACTTTCACGTTACCTGTCGATCTTATCTTTTTGAAAATACTTGCCTTTGATGTGGTTTTTTTTTGAAACGATTGGTTAACTACTCATCATGTTTTTCGTAAGGTTGTTAGCTTTCATATTCCTAACCAACCTACTATGCGAATTCAAGCAACCAAACTACTAAATTTAATCATTGTCATATCAAGCCATAAGTAAAGAGCCGCGATTCTTTCGTTGTTGAATTCCTTGTGTGGGAAGCACCGAAGCCAAACTTTCCATAGGAGACGTTGTGAATGACGATGGCATGTTGATAGGTATCAATTTGACGTGTTATCCATGTCTTGGATGAGAGTTACAGTTTTGAATGATATTTCTATTGTTAATAAATTTCTTGACGTATTTTTGAAGACTTCCTGGTCTACCCTAGAGCGTGAAATCGAATTTTGTATTGACCCCGGTACAAAACCCATTTCTTAAACCCTCAAATACTTCTTCAACTAAAACAAACGTAACATGCGCCAAAGACGTTGACTCGAGTTGTTGAAGATTACGATCGTACTATTCAATATCATCGTGGAAGAGCGAACGTGGTAGCTGACGTGTTGAGTAGAAGATCGTATGCGTTTATAAGTGCAATGTTGTTAACACAAAGACTCATTTCGTATAACTTGCAAATGATGAAGATAGAGTTAAAGACTCTAGGGACCCATGTGAAGATAACGAATATACGAGTAAAATCGACTTTAATCGATAAAGTTAAAGACGCTCAAGCTACATACCCGAATTTGATGAATGTGAAGAAGAAGGTTCAAGAGGGCGTTATTCAAGAATCAAGAGTTGCTGAAGAGAGGAAATCTCAACCCTCGATTTAATTGGCCCATTTGAAATCCTCGATTGAGTAGGAATTGTGGCTTATAGACTCGTTTTACCGCCAAGTATGTCGCGTGCTCATAACGTTTTTAATGTATCAATGTTACGTAAATATGTGGATGACCCGAACCATATTATTAATTTAGAATCGGATGAGATAGCGGATGATTTAACGTATGAGGAGATACGTGTTAAAATCTTGGATAAGAAGAATCGTATCCAACACTCAAGGGTTATACCTCAAGAGTTAGAATTTGAAATGAAGTCAAGGTATCCTCACCTGTTCGGCATACCAGGTACGTACGTAAATTTGGAGGGCGAAATTCCATAAGGAGGGGAGATTGTGAAACCCCGGATTTTATGAATAAAGAATTAATTTTCTCGAAATAATTTTTTTTATATTATGGTGTGAATTTGAGATAATGTTATAGTTGTGGGTAGTATTTATAAATTTTGCAAAGTATGCAAGTTGTCATATTATATTCGATTGGTGGGGAATATTCATTTTAAAGCGAGTAAAATATTTGTCATGACGACACAATCATCAGTGGACCCTCATTAACGAAATTATTTTCGGATTGAGAAAACGACAAAAATATTTTATTGAAAATAACGGCGGAAGTTTTACCATTGATCTTTGTTGAACTATACTTTCGTGAGTAAAGTACAAGATGTCGCGTTGTTGCATAGTAGCACTTTGGTATTGATTATTGATATTTATGTGAGAAGTCACTCAGTTTTGTTCAATTATTGCTACAATAGTTGCTGCATAGTATCTCACATTATTTGATTCAATTATTGTTGATTTAGAAGTTTTGTTTTATTCATGTAATAAAATAGAAACATCTTTTTATATAAAACAGAATACTTTATTAAAGTTATTCTATAAATAGAATATATTATATTCTATTATGCATAGTATTTTGCATAGTAAAATCTTTTATATAAAAATGTAATACTTTATTAAAGTTATTCTATAAATAGAATATATTATATTTTATTATGCATAGTGTTTGCATAGTGCCCGCATAGTGTTTGTATAGTAAAAATCTTTTTATATAAATAGAATATATTATATTTTATTTAAAAGATTTTTCTTTAAATATGGACCGTCAGATTAAAGTAAATCAATCTGGACCGTTCATGGATTAGTTACTATGCATTCTATTTTCCTATAAATAGAAGCTCATTCCTTCATTATTTTCTTATTTAATTCACCGAACTACAGAGAGAAACTATAGAGAGAGACTATATAGAGATAAAAGAAAAGTTTTCTGCTACTTCACTACTCTTATATCAAGTATTATTTTACAGTAAGGGGTGTTATTCTTTCTTATTCATGAAGAGAACTGTTCTATTATTCTGTCTTTATTATTCTGTCGGAATATCCTGTTTGTGCTATATCTGTAGGATCCGATTCCATTTTATTATTCCGTCTTTTATTATTCGTGGAATATCACATCTCATGCTATACGCTTGGGACTGGTTCCATCATTTATTATTTTGCATTTATTATTCTGTTAGAACATACTGTCGGTGTGAATTCACCTGACCTGGTTCCGTTATTATTATTCTGTTGGAATAACCATCTATACGAAGTACCGCATGCATTGTGATATCTTTTGTTATTCCATTCGGTATTATACTCAGTTGATTAAAATTTTGACTTCTATACTCCATGAAATTAGTGGAATATCCTTGATATTTGTGTTTTATCCAGTATTTTTCATGGAAATATTCTTCTGAGCATTCTTGAATTTTACTCTACAAAGAAGTATTATGTTGACAATTTGGACGTTATTAGTTCCTAGACAAATTAATTCTTGAACTTGTTTAATTGAATTCTTATATCATTGTCATCATCCTCATGTTTATGTTATGTTGAAAGTCATATGTGGCTTTAGTGCATAGATGGACTTGGTATGATTATGACCGAGGATTATTTAAGTATAATCATGGACCGTAATGTTACAAATGATGTGAAAATTAAAAGTCCTCATTGGCCCGTAGTGCATTGATGGACGATTTTTGGTATGATTATGACTATGGATTCTCTTCTTCGCCAAGGAGCAAAGATGAATTGTTTTATGGCATGATCGGGACCGTTGATGAAAAATGATTATCTTTGGCCCGTAGTGCATGGATAATTCGTTGTCGTGATACTAAAGAATATCCTTGGCTTAGAATGCGAGGATGATTTTATGATGTGGATTATTTATTGTCGAGTCTTAGCGATAATATGATGATGAAAAACCTTTTAAATCATAAAAGATAGTAGATTTTATTTTCTACTTGACTCTTTTAATGGATTGCTTGTTCTATTAGCAGATTAAACTTGATGTCTATTATATTTTATCGGTTTAACATTGTTGGAGACTAATGATAATTTATTCTCGCATTATCTTAGTCATGATATTTCTTCTTGGGCTAGTTGAGCTCAATTTTCTTTCACCGTTCTCTTGAAATGAGAACATAGCGAGGGACTAGTCGGGGAGCGGAGTGAGCGGTCCGGAGGATAGTATTAGTAGTCCTCACTATTACGTGAAATAGTGTGTTAATAATTGTAATGAGGACTCCTTTTGAATTTGTATAATCTCTAGTAGACAATAATTGTATTCAAACTCACAGTTATGTTTTGTCGTATTGTACACGACAGTTGTATTGGTAAGTTGTATTTGAATTCTGTACCATGTAAGTGGCGACCCAAGATGGGTGACGTATACCTAATTTTGGGGGCGTCACACAAGAGCTTGCGAAATTACAGTTGGAAGTAAACTTGCATGACAACAAATAAACTAGATCCACGAAAGTGTAGAGTTAGAAAGCTTGTTCAATTGTAAAAGTAGAATTAGAAAACTTGCACAATTTAAAAAGAGAAGTTTAGAAACTTGCCTCGAGCGTAAGCTATAATATCAAACTCACGATAACCTACACATAGGTTTAGAACCACAATACCTATTAAATATGCTAATATACCATAACATGTACATTTCAAACTAAACTTATCATTTTAGCACAAGTCTTATGCTACTATACAAACATCAGAAATTTCAAGTGTGTTAACCCTCACAACAGTTGTTTACTATTCATTACGCTTAATAATACACAACATGTCATTTTTTTCATAGTTTACCAACTTTTACAACGTTCGAATTACTAACCACATTTCACTATGTTGATGTAACCTTGTCATTACTCATTTGACATGTTAACACAACCCTAACAAATGTTATGTTGCTATTCCAAGTCTGCAGCAGTTGACGAAATCGATATCTCAAACTGTGGTATGGCGTAGCAGCACGCCATATAAGAGCTTTGGGGCCGTGGCAAGCATTTGCCTTGTTTTTGCTAATCGCACAAGTAATTTGCGTCGATTACCTGAACGATGTATCGCAGACATGGCATGAACAGTAGCCGTTTTTAGCCCAACTAACACGAATTTCACCCACCAAATAGTGAAATTAACACGTAAAATAAATATACAACTATCATAAACATGTTTGCTAACATTTACAACCAATTAGAACAATTTGACACCAACTAAAACTATTTTAATTTCTCAATTTTCAAGTTTTCATACAAAAACACCATTTTTGACATCTCTTCCCAAAAATTCACACTGTAATCTCAATACTTGGTCAAATGGCTTCATTCAAATTACGTTATGCTCGTTTCTTAATGAACTACCATATACAAGCGTCAATTTACAGTTTAACATAACAATTTGCCACTACAATTGATACTTTTCATGAACCATATGAAAAACATACACTGACATTATTTTCTTCCTACTGTCAACGAATTTAGCATACAAATTTCTTGTTTTAAACATAACTCTAGCATCATAAGCATGTATCATCACAATTACCCAATTATCTAACAATAATTCGAAGAGATGAAATTCACAAAACATGAAATTTTTGTCGTGAAACCCATATATGCATATATATATATATATATATATATATATATATATATATATATATATATATATATATATACGAAAAGGATCTTAAGCTCACCCTTATTGAGCTCACCCCGAGCTCACCTTGCCTTTTTTTTAACAACTAATAAAAAATGTATAATAATTTTTGGAATTGAAAGTTTTTAAAAAAAGTGTTTTAAGAATGTGATTTAGTACATATAACAAAAGCGATGATTGTACAATCGAAACTTTGTTTTGTTATATGTACCCAAATCACACCCAAAACACTTTTTTTAAAAAAAAACTTTCAATTCCAAAAATTATTATACATTTTTTATTAGTTATATTTTTTTTTATAAAAAAAATGCAGTGTGAGCTCGGGGTGAGCTCAATAAGGGTGAGCCTAAGAAATGGATTGTATATATATATATAATATAGAGTTTATGGAACATACCTTCAAATTACTTATAGATAATCGTTGCTAATCACTGGAATTGTTGTGAAAATTCACAGGTTCCTCTCAATTCTCTCAAGCTCTCTGTAATTCTCTGTAACCCTCCTTCTCAAACTTTTCTTAGATTAAGCCAAATACCAAGTCACGTAGTCTAGCTAACACTTAAGCGCAAAGAAAAAACTGATAAACTTAATATTATTACTTATTACAATATCAGTTACTAACGTATATAATATAAATATATTATATTTATTATTTAAAGTTAATTTATTTATTTTATTTATTTTAATTAAATTCAAAAATTAGAAATCCCAAAAGCCATAAGGCTTGTTTGGCAAAACCCTTTAAATTTAAAGAATTAATATCCTTGAACCTTGTTTGGATAAAACTAAATTAAACTATTTTAGTTTATTTTAATAACTCCTTGTAATATAGTTATTTGTCACACTTTATTTAGTCAAGCTTTAATATTTAATTTAATTAATTCACATAACAAATAATTAAATTAATCATTTAATCACATAACTCAATACAAATAATTAACCATTAAATTGAAATATCAATATAATAATAATTTCCTTAATTCATCAATTATTTATTTAATAAATAATTAACCAAATAAAATTAAATTAATTAAATAAATATTTATTCTACGATAAACACATCCAATAAATATTTATATAATTCAATAAATATTTAATATTACAATTAAAATTCTGGAATGTTACATCATTCCCTCCTTAAAAGGATTCTGTCCTCAGAATCACAATTCAAACAATCAAAATTCAAACAATCAAATCGTCATATTCTTCCCTACTTATAAAGATTCTGTCCCCATAATCAAAGACATAGATTAAACAAATAACTTAGGGTAACTTTTCATCATTTCAGCTTCGAGTTCCCACGTTGCCTCTTCGACATTGTAGTTTCTCCATATCACCTTCACATAAGGTATCACTTTATTTCTTAGCACTTGTTCTTTCCTATTGACTATCTGAATAGGAATCTCTTCATAAGACAAATCCTTACTGAATTGCAATGGTTCGTACTCAATCACGTGCTTGTAATCGGGTTTATACGGCCGTAACACCGAAATGTGAAAAACATTATGAATATTTTCTAACTCTGGAGGTAGAGCTACCTCATAAGCCACTTCCCCCACTCTTCGTAGTATTTTGAACGGTCCAATAAATCTTGGGCTGAGCTTTCCTTTCTTGCCAAAATGAATTTTCCCCTTCCAAGGAGAAACTCTTAGGAAAACTAAATTTCCTACTTCAAATTCGCGATTCTGCCTGTGTTGATCGGCATACTTTTTATGTCGGTCTTGGGCTGCTACCAATCTTGTCCTGATGAGTTTGACAACCTCAAGAGTTTGTTGTACCAGCCTGGTCCTAACGGTTGGCGACGTGACCGACTTCATCCCAAAGATGATGGAGTTACGCACTTTTCGCCGCATAATGCCTCGTAAGGTGGCATGCCGATGCTCGCGTGGTAACTGTTGTTGTAGGCAAATTCTACCAATGGTAAATGTTCATCCCAACTTCCTTTGAAATCCATGATGCATGCTCTCAGAATATCTTCCAACGTTTATATTGTTCGTTCTCTTTGCCCGTTAGTTTGTGGATGGTATGCTGTACTCATTCGCAACTGTGTTCCCATACATTCTTGTAGTCTCTTCCAGAAGTTTGATGTGAACCTTGGATCTCTATATGATACAATTGACACTGGAACTCCATGTCTTGACACGATCTCTTTAACGTATAGTTTCGCTAGCTGATCAAGATTAAATCTAATCTTTATTGGCAAAAAGTGTGCAAATTTTGTCAATCTGTCTACTATCACCTATATCGCATCGTATCCTTTCTGAGTCGTTGGAAGACCCACCACAAAATCCATTGTGATATGCTCCCATTTCTATTTTGGTATTTCCAACGGTTGAAGTAATCCACTTGGTCTTTGATGCTCGGCCTTGACCCTTTGACATGTCAAGCATTTTGCCACACATTCGGCAACATCTCTTTTCATGTTCGGCCACCAATAATGTCACCGCAAATCTTGATACATCTTCGTACTTCCCGGATGAATCGAATATCTTGTGTTGTGTGCTTCAGTCAAAATTTTGTCTTTAAGCTCTGGTACTGCTGGAACCCAAATTCTTTCCTCGAACCGTAGTAGTCCTTCGATATCGATCTTGTATTTTACATCACTACCCTCAACCACTTTCTCTTTGATCGTTTCGCATTCTTTATCTTGTAGTTGAGCATTCTTCACTTTGTCCAGCAAAGTTGGACTAGCATCTATCTGGAATAGTCGTTCATCGGATTCCTTTAGAAATTTGATTTCCAACTCTAGCTTTGTCATTGCTGAAATAAGCTCATCCTGAGTGGTTATCAGCATTAACTTCTCCTGACCTTTCCTGCTCAAAGCATCTGCAACCACATTCGCTTTACCCTGATGATAAAAGATCTCACAATCGTAATCCTTTATCAATTCCATCCATCTTCTTTGATGCATATTCAGGTCCTTCTGTGTGAAAATATACTTCAGACTTTTATGGTCTGTGTAGATTTCACATTTCTCTCCATAGAGATAGTGTCTCCATATCTTGAGAGTAAATACTACTGTAGCCAATTCCAAATCATGAGTCGGATAACCTTTCTCATAATCCTTCAGTTGTCTTGATGCATACGCAATTACTTTTCCATTCTTCATAAGAACACAACCCAACCCTTTATGTGAGGCATCAATATACTCCACAAAGTTACATGTACTATCTAGTAATGACAACACAGGTGCCATGCTTAATTTCTTTTTTAAATCCTAGAAAATTTCTTCACATTTCTCCGTCCAAACAAATTTCACAGTTTTCCTTGTCAAATTTGTTAATGGAGTGGCTATCTTAGAAAAATCTTGTATAAATCGTCTGTAATAACCGGCCAGTCCCAAGAAACTCCTCACTTTTGACGATGTTCTTGGTTGTTCCCAATTGATTACAACTTCCACTTTTGATGGATCCACTGAAATCCCATCTTTGTCAATCATGTGCCTAAGAAATTGCACACGATCTAGCCAAAATTTGCACATAGAGAATTTCGCGTACAACTTTTCCTTTCTTACTGTTTCCAATGTCAAACGTAAGTGTTCCACGTGTTCTTCTTGAGTTTTGGAATACACTACAATGTCGTCAATGAATACCACTACAAACCTTTCTAAGAATGGTTTAAACACCCTATTCATCAAATCCATGAATGCAACAGGTGCATTAGTTAAACCAAAAGACATCACCAAAAACTCGTAATGTCCATACCGAGTTCTGAATGTCGTTCGAGGTATATCCTCCTTCCTTACTTTCAATTGGTGATACCCACTTCTCAAATCTATTTTCGAGAAGTATTTAGCACCCTTCAACTGATCAAACAAGTCATCTATTCTTGGTAATGGATATTTGTTTTTAATAGTGACTTTGTTTAATTCTCTATAATCAATGCAAAGACGCATTGACCCATCCTTCTTCTTCACGAATAACACCGGCGCTCCCCACGGCGATACGGTTGGTTGAATATACTTCTTGTCTAACAATTCTTGCAATTGTACCATCAGTTCCTTCATTTCTACTGGAGTCATTCTGTACGGGGCCTTCGATATCGGTGTTGTTCTCGGCGCTAAGTCGATCACGAACTCAATT